>OY482673.1:66621934-67979323 GCA_960531455.1 Urophora cardui | reverse complement strand
AGAAGTAGAGGCAGAAAGTGTTACACTTTCTTGCCACACTTCTCCTTAACCATGCCAGTTCGTTTAGTTCATGTGTTCACGCCATAACGATATCAATTCCATGCCACTGAATGAAAATCTCGTCATGGTAAGTATATACATACATATGTAAGTAGGTTTGTAAATATGTATGTAGATATGTAGAGGCATTGCATGTTGAATTGGAGTTTTCAAATTACGCCATTTCGCCGGCAACTTGAATTTAGTAAATTATTTTTCTCTGGGTTGGTGTTTTTATGGTTTCGCACTCATTATTGCATAATCAGCTGACCGACTAGAGAAATGCTTCCAATGTGCACAAATAGGCGTAGCTCCAAAACATATACATACATATTTGCCAGCAAAAAATATATCCACACATCTTTATTGTTAAATTAACCGGAGATAAGTGTGTGCAATAATCAATATTAGGATAGTCTGCAGCATTCCAGATGGCTTCCACTTTAGGCGCTTACAACCAGATGGCTAGATGGATATCGATGCAGGCAATTATACAATCACTTCTATCTATTTTAATAAACACATACACCTTTATTAATTTACTGTAACAAGATACTTAATTACCTCAATTAGGATTTTTTTTTCAATATTATTCGTTAATTTTTGGTAACAACATCTTTGCTTTTTCGATTCATTTATGAAAATATGTACGTTTTGATTATTGAGAATACAAATATATACCGATAGAATGAGGAATAAACTAAACTAAACCCTCAGTTTTTGAGAAATCTGCTTGAAATTCGGTATGTGAGTGTCTTTTTATGGCAAGCTGATCATTTGTCGGAATCGGCTAAATCGGGCCACTATAAAATGAAACACCCTAATATATTCATTTAAACTACTCGGACGTATCAATTAAAATAGACAGTACAAATATGTAAATTAATATCAGACCTAGTAAAGTTTCGTTTCCCAATTTATGAAAGGCATGAAGTCTTCGGTGCGTCCGAAGACAGCTACGCTCTTAGTTGCTTGAATATAGTATGTACATGCGTATGTGTTATATTTAAAGTAATCCATTCTAATTGTCTACCTAATTAACTTCTATCTCCAAGTTATTTGCAGCTAAAAGATTTCTCAAAAATAATAAAATTATAGAAGTGTTTACCTCGTATACATATATACATATATTGATTTAAGAAAAGGATTTAGGTACTTAAATTTAGTAAGTTTTGACGAACACCTATTTACACGTATCAAATAAAAACGTGTCTTCGTCTGTGGGAAAATTGTCGATAAGAAAATAAAAAATGTATTCATTTGTATGTACAACAACACTATAACTGCAAAATAATGTCGTACCTGCAATATGTTGTTGTAATGATTTATTGGAACTCTTTCTTGTTTGTGTGCTTTTTGACTGTTTGTTTGTTTGCTGGTTTGAGCAGTGGTGGGGGTTAACAGAAAACTCTCACTTTCATTTCTTTGAGATTTCAGGTTTTTATGCCTCCCATCCACTGAAAATGTACATACATATGTAGGTATGTATGTACGTACGTTGATGTTGAAGCGATGCAACGCGTTGTAGTAGTTTCTTGTCATTCTTGCTGTTGTTGTTGTCATTGTTGTTGTTGTCATTGTTGTTTTTGCTACACTGTTCATGCATCTTTTTCAACATGGTCGTTTTCTGTTTTCCGGGCTTTTCTGCTTAAATACATACATACATACAGTCATATGTATGTACAAGCCAAACAGGCATTCTGTTTGTATGCTGTTTATGTCTTTATTGTACATGCGGGCTTGATTGTTTGTGTGTTTGATTTTATTGTTACTTTCAGTGTGGCGGCAAGCGGCGAAGCTCAAACTGACATAATACTCGTTTCCTTTTTCTTTGCAAGCTTTCTTATCTCACTTTTTATTTTATAGTTTATGTTGCAATCAAATTTCTTAACTTCCACAACAAGCAATGTCTGTGCATGTTTACCTGTATATGTACCTACATGTATACATATGTATACCTATACCCTGTAGGGAAAACGTGATGTTGTGAGATTAGTTGCTAGCGATTTGGGCTAATGAATTACAGAGACACTAATTGAAAAGTTTTTTGGCAGTCGTTAGAGATATGTTCTATGTACCGGTTTATGTTAAAAAAACTGAATTCAAAAAATTTTGAGTTGTGTCACTATGATTTATGGTGCGCTGTGTCCATATATATGTACATATAGATATAGGATTAACAACATTTTTAACCATTTTTCGGAAGGATTTTAAAACTAATTAAACAAATAACGGATGTGTGAATGCAAATATAAGCACTTTTAAGTTCGCAGTAGCAGATTGACATGAATTTGTTGACAGCTTTAAAGCATATGGTTAACCTACATTACTTTAGTAAATATGTATATACATACATACATACATACATGTACATAAAAGAGTAGACTTTCTCAAATTATGCAAAACAACTTCTTTTTTTGGTAAATATGTAGCAAAAAACATTTAATGAAAACACCAAAATATAAAACAAGTCAAAAAGAAATAAGTAAAAAATTACGAAAGTGAAAATGAAATTGAAAATGCTTAAAATTACGAAACACATAGGTATTAAGGAAGTTAAACCGTGCAAATGAATAACCCATATTTCGCACCACCTTTCGGCTCCACACACACATTCCACACCATACAAATATACACATAGAAATTGGACTATTACCCTGCAAAAATCATTGGATTCTATGATCCATTTTGTGGTAGGTTGGAGTACTTTCAAAGTGATCATAAACATAGCCCCAAGGGAGCGACTCGTTTATCTGCATCGGCTCGTAGTTAGCCGAACATGTAAATGTAATTGAAAATTTCCAATTACAAGTAATTTTAATGGAATGGCATCAATAACATTTTTCTTGGGTTTGAGAAAATTTAGTTATACAATTTGTTTTTATTTCTATTCTTGTTCTTTTTGTTGTTGATATTGTTTTTGCTTTTGCTTTTGTTTTTGGTTTGTTTTTTTTTTTGGTTTTGTTTTTGCTTTTATTTTTTTGTTATTGTTTTTGCTTTTGTTTTGGGTTTTGATTTTGTTTTTGTTTTTGCTTTTGTTTTTGTTTTTGCTTTTGCTTTTGTTTTGTTTTTGCTTTTGTTTTTGCTTTTATTTATTTTTTTGTTATTGTTTTTGTTTTTGCTTTTGCTTTCGTTTTTGGTTTAATTTTTTTTTTCTTTTGCTTTTGTTTTTGTTTTTGCTTTAGTTTTTGTTTTTGCTTTTGTTTTGTTTTTTTTTGCTTTTATTTTTTGTTATTGTTTTTGCTTTTGTTTTTGCTTTTGTCTTGGGTTTTTGATTTTGTTTTTGTTTTTGCCTTTGTTTTTGCTTTTGTTTTGTTTTTGCTTTTGTTTTTGCTTTTATTTTTTTTTTGTTATTGTTTTTGCTTTTGTTTTTGTTTTTGCTTTTGTTTTTTTTTGTTTTTGCTTTGGCCTTTGCTCTTGTTTTTTCTTTTGTTTTGTTTTTGTTTTTGCTTTTATTTTTTTGTTATTGTTTTTGCTTTTGTTTTTGCTTTTGTTTTGTTTTTGTTTTTGCTTTTATTTTTTTTGTTATTGTTTTTGCTTTTGTTTTCGTTTTTGTTTTTGCTTTTGTTTTTGTTTCAGTTTTTGGTTGTGGTTTTGCTTTTGCTTTTGTTTTTGTTTTTGCTTTTGTTTTTGCTTTTGTTTTTGTTGTTGATATTGTTTTTGCTTTTGCTTTTGTTTTTGGTTTGTTTTTTTTTTGGTTTTGTTGTTGCTTTTATTTTTTTGTTATTGTTTTTGCTTTTGTTTTGGGTTTTGATTTTGTTTTTGCTTTTGTTTTTGTTTTTGCTTTTGCTTTTGTTTTGTTTTTGCTTTTGTTTTTGCTTTTATTTATTTTTTTGTTATTGTTTTTGTTTTTGCTTTTGCTTTCGTTTTTGGTTTGATTTTTTTTTTCTTTTGCTTTTGTTTTTGTTTTTGCTTTAGTTTTTGTTTTTGCTTTTGTTTTGTTTTTTTTTGCTTTTATTTTTTTGTTATTGTTTTTGCTTTTGTTTTTGCTTTTGTCTTGGGTTTTTGATTTTGTTTTTGTTTTTGCCTTTGTTTTTGTTTTTGCTTTTGTGTTGTTTTTGCTTTTGTTTTTGCTTTTATTTTTTTTTGTTATTGTTTTTGCTTTTGTTTTTGTTTTTGCTTTTGTTTTTTTTTTTGTTTTTTTTTTTGTTTTTGCTTTTGTTTTTGTTTTTGCTTTTGTTTTTTTTTTGTTTTTTTTTTGTTTTTGCTTTGGCTTTTGCTTTTGTTTTTTCTTTTGTTTTCTTTTTGTTTTTGCTTTTGCTTTTATTTTTTTGTTATTTTTTTTGCTTTTGTTTTTGCTTTTGTTTTGTTTTTGTTTTTGCTTTTATTTTTTTTGTTATTGTTTTTGCTTTTGTTTTCGTTTTTGTTTTTGCTTTTGTTTTTGTTTCAGTTTTGGTTGTGGTTTTGCTTTTGCTTTTGTTTTTGTTTTTGCTTTTGTTTTTGCTTTTGTTTTTGTTTTTGATTTTGTTTTTGCTTTTTCTTTTGCTGTTGTGTTTGTATTTTTTTTTTTTCCTCAAAATGTAAAAATTTCAGTTACCAATTAATGTAATTGTAATTGAAAGAAAATGTAATTGAGGATGCCCAGGTCTGATATGTACATATGCAATGACTTTCAGATAATACAGCAAAAAAGTTATATACATGTGTATGTATGTATGTAGGCTTGCCCAGCCAATTTATGCTGGGACTGCCACTGGTATGTATGTATGTAAGGAAACGTGCAAAATTAAGGATACCCAAGAAAAAAAAACCAGATAAAACACCGAAATCCGCCAATAATCCACTATATGTACCTACATAGGGAGAACGTTCATGAAGAAGTGGTGTATTTTTTAGTTTCTGAAATGTTGATGAGTCAATTTTAATTTTTTATGAAATTGAAGAAAAAATGGACTTTCTCAGGGAAAAACTTAAAAAAAGTGGTTTCCTTGAATTTCAAAATAAAAACAGTTCGGTTCGTGGTACGGTTCAAAGACTGAAAAAAACGCTGTGGTTCGGTTCAAAACCCGGTTCGGCTCGAACCAGTTTGCAGCCCTGATAAATGCAAACACAACAACAATTAAATTGGGCTTTTGCTGCGCTTTTGAATGTTTTCTTGCTTATGTATGCGCCGCACACACGCATACGCCACCGGCACTTGCATGATAAAAATATGTAAAAGCAGCACAAACATCGCGCTAAGAAAATTACAAAAAAAACACTTTCACTGATTTCGTATTTTTGGTTGTTTTTGTATTTTTATGGTTGTCTCTGTCGTTGGTATGTAAATATATAAATACAGACAAACAAAAATAAACCTGCTGTTGATTGCTTTTGTTGTTGTTGATGCTTCTTTTACTGGTTTTGAATTTGCACGTCGCTTCGTACGTGAGTTTTTTCTACCTCGTCTTGCCATTATCGCTTTATTAACTAATAATTCCTTCATATACATATGTATGTTTGTATGTACATATGCATACATACATACATACATCCATACGTGGTACTACATACATACATATGTACGATGTACGATTATGCAATATTTTATAGCTGCTATGACAGCAAAGTTTTTTTATCGTGGCTTGCCTCTTTGGCTATTGTTTTGTTTTTGTGGCAAGTAACTATTACTAACGGTGAAGTGTGTACGGCTCATTACGTGAACTTACTGCCATAAAAATTATGCTTCAATATGTATGTATGTATGTACATATATCTAGGTACATAAATGTGTTATAATTAACTAAACTACAGTTCTGTGCAAAATAAAACTACTAAATTTTTTTGGTTAAAGGGTTGGGTACGAAATGTCGAAAAAAAATGTCGAAAAGTTAAAATGTCGAAATAATGTAATTAATGATGTGTAAAATTCGCGCCAGGACTGGAATTTTTTTGTTATTTTCGAGGGGAAGGGGGGTCGTATAGATCACTAAAATGTAAACCATAGGGCGCGAGAATGTATAGTTTGTTAATAATAAATCGGTAAAGGTGAAAAGGTCACCTACCGAAAAAGTCAATTTAATGCGCTAAAATACGCGTATACCGTATTAACATAAACACGACATTGTTTTTATTCATTGTAATGGTATTCGTATATATTGGTTATTGTTGCTGTCTTTGTTATTGTTGTTGTTGTTGTATGGCCCTCAGCCGGCGGAGTAAAATCCATAGAGCAATCCACAGTACTTTTGAGTAGAAAACCTTTTTGCACTGGCGGCCTTCGGCCGAGCTTACAAAAAATAACCCTGGATCACAAAATTAACTTTGCTGTCTGTACTTTGGAGGTGACTATCCTATTTATATGTAAAATCGGTCGCTGATTCCGAAAATCGGGTTCATTTTTAATTCTATGGGAAGGTTTTTAAGATATCGGCAATTTACCGTTATTTGGTCAATGACTCCACTTAATCCTGTATATCTCTTTAACTCAGTAGGCGGCCTTCGCTTTTATTTATTTATTTAGATGGACATATTTTTTATAAAATATGGAATCTCTTAGATACTCCGTAGGGCGCATTATATCGAAGCTGACCCCCTACCGAAAATAAAGAAAAAACATTCCAAGTATTTTTCCACATTTTCGACATTTTTCGACATTTTTTCGACATTTTTTTTTTTCGACATTTTAAATTTTTGACATTTTTTTCGACATTATTGTTTTTCGACATTTTGAAAATTTGAAAATCTCGACATTGGTTTATTATTGCTCCCTGCAATATTTTTAAGCATTGGGATGAGTGTGTGAGTTGGTAAAAATTAAGTATGAAGGTACCTACCCAAATTAACCAACTTAATT
Source organism: Urophora cardui (assembly GCA_960531455.1). NCBI lineage: Eukaryota > Metazoa > Arthropoda > Insecta > Diptera > Tephritidae > Urophora > Urophora cardui. The sequence goes on along the minus strand of OY482673.1, from coordinate 67,972,509 downwards.
TAAAATATCCACATACGTACATACCTACTCAATTTCAAAGGTGGCATATAAAGGTATGCGTTCCTGCTTTCATTTTTTACAATATTGTATTGCCGTGGAAGCAAATAAATATGTATGTATGTCTGACATATGTATATGTTAACTAATTCAGGTAATTGTGCCTTTGCGCTGATTACGCTCCACATACATGCTTCTTTGCCACATACATATGTAGTACATACATACCAACAGTTATCACCGCTAACTTTGTACTCACGTACAAACGATTTAGCTCACCGTGTTTGGTTTTTGGTTGGCGCGTGCCTATTTTGTTTTTCAAATCGAAAAATGTTAAACATACAAACACATTTTTTATGACTTTATTTTGTCGAACGTAACTTGTCAGTGGACAGCTGGGCAATACATCAATGCGCTATGAAAAGTTGCCAAGTTACATACATACATACATATATGACAAAATTTGTGTTGCGATTGTCAATCAAAACAAATGAGCGCACTGTGACACACATGCATATGTATATACACGGTCACGTGCATGTAGTTCAAGTTCCAGTAGAAATAGGGCGGCAAAAATCCTCGGCTGAAACCTCCAAGAGGTTGGTGCATGGCTAGTCATGGTTCGAGGTGCTGGCGGAAGGCATAAAACGCATTTATTTAAAGAAAAAATAAAGGAATATGTATGTACATTCTGAAAAGTTTAAAGAAAAAAAGTATTAAAAATATTTTACAAAACTTTTTTTTTTAATTAGCTGACCCGGCAAACTTCGTTCTGCCAAAAATAGATTTTTTTTATTAATTTCATTTCAAAAATTCTTATTACACCGGTATTATTTTAGATAGAAAATTAACGATTTTTCACTACTTCATTGTGTATACAACTTCAAAAATATACAATTTTAATATTCAGTTTAACGATACACGACACGATACACAACATTTTAGTTTTCTGTCGCGGAGCGTAAATAAATAGCGAGGACGGTTTTCCAACACGGGAACACGCCACATAGAGCTGACCATATGGAAAGCATGGCATTTCTAGGTTATGCCGTTTCAAAATGCTTGCCACTATTAAATTGTCCATTAGCTTCGTAACAATCAGTCATGTACCATTGCACAGTTTGGGAGCATGAAGATTGCGTAGCATAATAACAACATACCCAACTTTGAGATGCAAATGATGAGGAGGCATTGCAGGTAAATCTAGAGAGTTTAATAACTCCACTTATGCTTGTAAACAATTAGGGGATTCACAACCTGTCATATTGCGTCATATCGTCATAAGTCATAATATTTTGTTGTTGCATTCTATGCTATATGTGTACTAAATAAATACAACTGCACGATATGTTTTTGGGTCGTCGTATTTGATCAACTGTTTTTGTTTACTTCTTCACAGGGCTTCGCAAAAGTCTTTTATAACTATTTCCGTACAATATTTTAATATGACATATGACTTTATGACACTTTGTGAATCACCTAAATGAACTACCGAAAATATGATCAAGTGCAGTTAGCCAAACATAAGATGATTCAATATACTTTAACAAATATATTTTTCGATTTTGGTAAATTATGATGTTTCACAAATTTTTGCATATTTCTAGTTGCACCAAAAACCGACTTCCATTTCGCGTACGTTCGCGACCGCATGTTTTTTGCCAATATCTTGAAAAGTGAGAGTCGAAGGCACTCATCTTTTACTGCGAAGATATATCCAGTAAGATACTATCAAAGTTTTAACAAAGTAAAAAAAAAAATTGATTACATTTTTTTTTATTTATTAACCGAATACCGTACAAACGTACGGTTGTCGACGGTGCAGTGAAATAACGCCCGTGGAATTAACGCCTGTGGGCGTTATTTCCAAAAAAAAAAGGAAATAACGCCCGCGGGCGTTTTTTCTATTCTTGAAAAAGAAATAGCGCCTGCGAATAAAACGAAATTAAACCCGTGGGTTTTATTTCCATTCAGAAAGGGAAAGAACGCCCGCGCGCCCTATTCGGCGATGTGGGCTTTATTTCTCTTTCGAAAGGGCAATTAACCCCGCAGACGGGGTTTTCTTTAAATATGGTGGATTAGAGGGAAAAGCGCCACAGGCGAAAAATTGGAATAAAAAATCGCGCGATTTTTAATTCCAATTTTTAGTTTTTTTTTTTTTTTAAATATGGTGTATTAGTATTGGAAAAAGCGCAGGAGGCGAAAAATTGGAATAAAAAATCGCGCGATTTTTAATTCCAATTGTTCATGTTTTTTTTTTAAATATGGTGTATTATTATTGGAAAAAGCGCCGCAGGCGAAAAATTGGAATTAAAAATAGCGCGATTTTTAATTGCAATTTTTCGTTTTTTTTTTTTTAAATATGGTGTATTATTATTGGAAAAAGCGCCGCAGGCGAAAAATTGGAATAAAAAATCGCGCGATTTTTAATTCCAATTTTTCGTTTTTTTTAATGTGATGTCTAAGTATTGGAAAAAGCGCCGCAGCCGAATCAAATGAGTAATCCCGAAAATAAGACATGTGACACAGAAGACATTGATGTATCCGAAATTGATTGTTCTGACTATGAAGAAACGGCGGACAATTCAAAGTCAAAGCATTTTTCGCCTGCGGCGCTTTTTCCAATAATAATACACCATATTTAAAAAAAACGAAAAATTGGAATTAAAAATCGCGCGATTTTTTATTCCAATTTTTCGCCTGCGGCGCTTTTTTCCCTAATACACCATATTTAAAAAAAGCCCGTCTGCGGGCTTAATTGCCCTTCCGAAAGAGAAATAAAGCCCGTGGATCAAACGTAATAACGCCCGCGGGCATTATTTCCTTTTTTTGGGGAAATAACGCCCACGGGCGTTAATTCCACGGGCGTTATTTCACTGCACCGTTTTCGACCTATGGAAATACCCATATATATATTTTAATAATAATAATAATAATAATAATAATAATAATAATAATAATAATAATAATAATAATAATAATAATAATAATAATAATAATAATAATAATAATAATAATAATAATAATAATAATAATAATAATAATAATAATAATAATAATAATAATAATAATAATAATAATAATAATAATAATAATAATAATAATAATAATAATAATAATAATAATAATAATAATAATAATAATAATAATAATAATAATAATAATAATAATAATAATAATAATAATAATAATAATAATAATAATAATAATAATAATAATAATAATAATAATAATAATAATAATAATAATAATAATAATAATAATAATAATAATAATAATAATAATAATAATAATAATAATAATAATAATAATAATAATAATAATAATAATAATAATAATAATAATAATAATAATAATAATAATAATAATAATAATAATAATAATAATAATAATAATAATAATAATAATAATAATAATAATAATAATAATAATAATAATAATAATAATAATAATAATAATAATAATAATAATAATAATAATAATAATAATAATAATAATAATAATAATAATAATAATAATAATAATAATAATAATAATAATAATAATAATAATAATAATAATAATAATAATAATAATAATAATAATAATAATAATAATAATAATAATAATAATAATAATAATAATAATAATAATAATAATAATAATAATAATAATAATAATAATAATAATAATAATAATAATAATAATAATAATAATAATAATAATAATAATAATAATAATAATAATAATAATAATAATAATAATAATAATAATAATAATAATAATAATAATAATAATAATAATAATAATAATAATAATAATAATAATAATAATAATAATAATAATAATAATAATAATAATAATAATAATAATAATAATAATAATAATAATAATAATAATAATAATAATAATAATAATAATAATAATAATAATAATAATAATAATAATAATAATAATAATAATAATAATAATAATAATAATAATAATAATAATAATAATAATAATAATAATAATAATAATAATAATAATAATAATAATAATAATAATAATAATAATAATAATAATAATAATAATAATAATAATAATAATAATAATAATAATAATAATAATAATAATAATAATAATAATAATAATAATAATAATAATAATAATAATAATAATAATAATAATAATAATAATAATAATAATAATAATAATAATAATAATAATAATAATAATAATAATAATAATAATAATAATAATAATAATAATAATAATAATAATAATAATAATAATAATAATAATAATAATAATAATAATAATAATAATAATAATAATAATAATAATAATAATAATAATAATAATAATAATAATAATAATAATAATAATAATAATAATAATAATAATAATAATAATAATAATAATAATAATAATAATAATAATAATAATAATAATAATAATAATAATAATAATAATAATAATAATAATAATAATAATAATAATAATAATAATAATAATAATAATAATAATAATAATAATAATAATAATAATAATAATAATAATAATAATAATAATAATAATAATAATAATAATAATAATAATAATAATAATAATAATAATAATAATAATAATAATAATAATAATAATAATAATAATAATAATAATAATAATAATAATAATAATAATAATAATAATAATAATAATAATAATAATAATAATAATAATAATAATAATAATAATAATAATAATAATAATAATAATAATAATAATAATAATAATAATAATAATAATAATAATAATAATAATAATAATAATAATAATAATAATAATAATAATAATAATAATAATAATAATAATAATAATAATAATAATAATAATAATAATAATAATAATAATAATAATAATAATAATAATAATAATAATAATAATAATAATAATAATAATAATAATAATAATAATAATAATAATAATAATAATAATAATAATAATAATAATAATAATAATAATAATAATAATAATAATAATAATAATAATAATAATAATAATAATAATAATAATAATAATAATAATAATAATAATAATAATAATAATAATAATAATAATAATAATAATAATAATAATAATAATAATAATAATAATAATAATAATAATAATAATAATAATAATAATAATAATAATAATAATAATAATAATAATAATAATAATAATAATAATAATAATAATAATAATAATAATAATAATAATAATAATAATAATAATAATAATAATAATAATAATAATAATAATAATAATAATAATAATAATAATAATAATAATAATAATAATAATAATAATAATAATAATAATAATAATAATAATAATAATAATAATAATAATAATAATAATAATAATAATAATAATAATAATAATAATAATAATAATAATAATAATAATAATAATAATAATAATAATAATAATAATAATAATAATAATAATAATAATAATAATAATAATAATAATAATAATAATAATAATAATAATAATAATAATAATAATAATAATAATAATAATAATAATAATAATAATAATAATAATAATAATAATAATAATAATAATAATAATAATAATAATAATAATAATAATAATAATAATAATAATAATAATAATAATAATAATAATAATAATAATAATAATAATAATAATAATAATAATAATAATAATAATAATAATAATAATAATAATAATAATAATAATAATAATAATAATAATAATAATAATAATAATAATAATAATAATAATAATAATAATAATAATAATAATAATAATAATAATAATAATAATAATAATAATAATAATAATAATAATAATAATAATAATAATAATAATAATAATAATAATAATAATAATAATAATAATAATAATAATAATAATAATAATAATAATAATAATAATAATAATAATAATAATAATAATAATAATAATAATAATAATAATAATAATAATAATAATAATAATAATAATAATAATAATAATAATAATAATAATAATAATAATAATAATAATAATAATAATAATAATAATAATAATAATAATAATAATAATAATAATAATAATAATAATAATAATAATAATAATAATAATAATAATAATAATAATAATAATAATAATAATAATAATAATAATAATAATAATAATAATAATAATAATAATAATAATAATAATAATAATAATAATAATAATAATAATAATAATAATAATAATAATAATAATAATAATAATAATAATAATAATAATAATAATAATAATAATAATAATAATAATAATAATAATAATAATAATAATAATAATAATAATAATAATAATAATAATAATAATAATAATAATAATAATAATAATAATAATAATAATAATAATAATAATAATAATAATAATAATAATAATAATAATAATAATAATAATAATAATAATAATAATAATAATAATAATAATAATAATAATAATAATAATAATAATAATAATAATAATAATAATAATAATAATAATAATAATAATAATAATAATAATAATAATAATAATAATAATAATAATAATAATAATAATAATAATAATAATAATAATAATAATAATAATAATAATAATAATAATAATAATAATAATAATAATAATAATAATAATAATAATAATAATAATAATAATAATAATAATAATAATAATAATAATAATAATAATAATAATAATAATAATAATAATAATAATAATAATAATAATAATAATAATAATAATAATAATAATAATAATAATAATAATAATAATAATAATAATAATAATAATAATAATAATAATAATAATAATAATAATAATAATAATAATAATAATAATAATAATAATAATAATAATAATAATAATAATAATAATAATAATAATAATAATAATAATAATAATAATAATAATAATAATAATAATAATAATAATAATAATAATAATAATAATAATAATAATAATAATAATAATAATAATAATAATAATAATAATAATAATAATAATAATAATAATAATAATAATAATAATAATAATAATAATAATAATAATAATAATAATAATAATAATAATAATAATAATAATAATAATAATAATAATAATAATAATAATAATAATAATAATAATAATAATAATAATAATAATAATAATAATAATAATAATAATAATAATAATAATAATAATAATAATAATAATAATAATAATAATAATAATAATAATAATAATAATAATAATAATAATAATAATAATAATAATAATAATAATAATAATAATAATAATAATAATAATAATAATAATAATAATAATAATAATAATAATAATAATAATAATAATAATAATAATAATAATAATAATAATAATAATAATAATAATAATAATAATAATAATAATAATAATAATAATAATAATAATAATAATAATAATAATAATAATAATAATAATAATAATAATAATAATAATAATAATAATAATAATAATAATAATAATAATAATAATAATAATAATAATAATAATAATAATAATAATAATAATAATAATAATAATAATAATAATAATAATAATAATAATAATAATAATAATAATAATAATAATAATAATAATAATAATAATAATAATAATAATAATAATAATAATAATAATAATAATAATAATAATAATAATAATAATAATAATAATAATAATAATAATAATAATAATAATAATAATAATAATAATAATAATAATAATAATAATAATAATAATAATAATAATAATAATAATAATAATAATAATAATAATAATAATAATAATAATAATAATAATAATAATAATAATAATAATAATAATAATAATAATAATAATAATAATAATAATAATAATAATAATAATAATAATAATAATAATAATAATAATAATAATAATAATAATAATAATAATAATAATAATAATAATAATAATAATAATAATAATAATAATAATAATAATAATAATAATAATAATAATAATAATAATAATAATAATAATAATAATAATAATAATAATAATAATAATAATAATAATAATAATAATAATAATAATAATAATAATAATAATAATAATAATAATAATAATAATAATAATAATAATAATAATAATAATAATAATAATAATAATAATAATAATAATAATAATAATAATAATAATAATGATAATAATAATAATAATAATGATAATAATAATAATAATAATAATAATAATAATAATAATAATAATAATAATAATAATAATAATAATAATAATAATAATAATAATAATAATAATAATAATAATAATAATAATAATAATAATAATAATAATAATAATAATAATAATAATAATAATAATAATAATAATAATAATAATAATAATAATAATAATAATAATAATAATAATAATAATAATAATAATAATAATAATAATAATAATAATAATAATAATAATAATAATAATAATAATAATAATAATAATAATAATAATAATAATAATAATAATAATAATAATAATAATAATAATAATAATAATAATAATAATAATAATAATAATAATAATAATAATAATAATAATAATAATAATAATAATAATAATAATAATAATAATAATAATAATAATAATAATAATAATAATAATAATAATAATAATAATAATAATAATAATAATAATAATAATAATAATAATAATAATAATAATAATAATAATAATAATAATAATAATAATAATAATAATAATAATAATAATAATAATAATAATAATAATAATAATAATAATAATAATAATAATAATAATAATAATAATAATAATAATAATAATAATAATAATAATAATAATAATAATAATAATAATAATAATAATAATAATAATAATAATAATAATAATAATAATAATAATAATAATAATAATAATAATAATAATAATAATAATAATAATAATAATAATAATACCCAACGGTTTACCCTCCATATCCAGCCCGACCGACGCGAGGGGCGCCAATTCGCATGACGCACGGCTATAACTTCTACATTTAAATCATGACACTTTTTTTTCTAAGGAATCTTTGCATAAATAACCCACAGAATTGAAAGTATAAATTAAAAAATATCAGACTATGTAACTTTCCATTTCCCTATTCATGAAAGGTATAAAGTCTTCGGTACGTCCGAAGACAGCCGCCATCTTACTTGTTTAATATTTTGCGATGTCCGAACTTAAGCACTGATTAATTTAATTAAGTTATTCATTTGAATATAAAATTTTAGAATTGGGAAACAAGTTCATTGATTTTATATCGAATATATTAGTACTTAATAACAATATAGTGCAATAAAAAATTGTATATATGTATGTATGTGCATGCATATATATGTACATATGTACCTACCTATGTACCTACATATGTATTTAATGCACTAGAGCTTATGAAATTATAGTTGATATGCGATTTGGCTACAAAACAAAAAAAAATCGAGAAATTTAAAACCAAAAAGGAAATGAAGTAGAATAACCAAAGCTTGGCGATTAAATAAAAAGGGTGATTTAATTATACATATGTATGTATGTATGCATGTATGCATGTACATTTTTCTGTGATTACAATTTAGAATCGCTTAAGTCGATTTAAGAAAGAATTTAGATAATTGTGAAATGCCATTCTACTATTAAAACTTTAAAATTCTGCGAAATACAATTTGCTTCTAAGTAAAAACATTTTACCAAATACATATATATGTTTTAGGAAACAAAATATGATGTACCTATTATGTCTACATTTAATAATTTTCTTCATACAATTTGGTTTTGTTTACAGCATTTAAACTGGTACCGTACTCAGGGTGAGGCGACTGAGGCGCTTGACTTTAAAATAGTGTTGAAAATGCTAGATTTACTTAAAATTCTGTTGGAAGAAGAGGGAGCGAAAAATTTGTAATTGAACCATAACATTCTGGAGCGCTTATTAAAAAAAAAAAACAACTTATTTGGAAAGTACCTATACGTAGTTTACGGCGTGGGAGACTATTGCATGTGACCATAGTTAAATATGAGATTGGATCAGTTTGCAGGTAGGATTTAGAATTGCTCCTAGCAAAGTCAGATTCTACATAAAATTTTAAGGAGAAAAGCCCTCTAGAGCATATCTCTGAAATCAATCACGAGCTCGCGTAAAGGTACAGCCAGACGACACTCAATCTGCTAAAACACTTTTAATTTTTTTATTTTAATTTTTATTTTTTTAATCGCATTATTTCAGAGAATCTGGATTTTTGAACACCTTTTTCGCAGGATATTTAAGTTATCACCTCAATTTCTAGTAATATTTTGTTACCAGTTTCAGCCCGATTCCGCTCGTAGGGAATACCGGTTGAAAATATGGTAACAGTTTGCAGCTTTTTATTATAACGAATAGTTCTAGCCTCACTTAATAAATGACATACAATCAGCTGATGATTTTTGTTCTGTAGCAGAATAGTTTTAGATCTCGATGCCTAACAAGTCCCTACCTGCGCGACTCGGCAAAAAAACAAACATATCCGTGCGTCATGCGCATTTGCGCCCCTCGCATCGGTCGGGCGGGATATGGAGGGTATTAAAAAAAAAACAAAAAAAACAAGTAAATTATCAGTAAAGTAATTTTGCGGCAACGCTCAGAATAGGACTATTTTGCACTGTAAACTCTCCATACCCACACAAACATATGTACATACAAACATTATTTACTTTCAGAAAATTTTACCTTTTCACTTTCCGAAAGTGGATACTTTCATTGCGACGTCTGGCCTTACCTTAATATGAATAATAAAAAAAAATTATGTACGTAGGTTGGAAATCCAATAATAACTTTTGTGCATGCTAAAATCTTTTAAAAGATGTCCGTTTCGTCCATTTGTAACAACATTTTTTGATGCAAAATTAAGATATTTTATGATAAGTTCCACGGGAATTTCAAACCTTTTACTTGTTTCACTAGTGACTCACTAGGCATTCATATACAATGTGTGTATGTGAATGTATGAATTTATGTATTTGTACCTACATACATACCCTGCAAAAAATGCGATCACTCCGGGATACATCCGGGACAACTCGCAAGGGAGCATGCGATTACTACCCATTTGTATCTCTTTATATGGGTTGAAGTGTTCTCTTTTGTTTGAGCATGTCCTATGAAGAGACTAATTGTACCCAGTTTGTACCCGAACGGGTAGCAAAAGCGCACAATTGTACCCGTTTTGTACCCGAACAGGTAGCAAATGCGACACATCCATTTGTGCGACTAATTGTACCCGTTTGATACCCTTTCGGGTACAATTCGTCTACAATTAGTATACATATGTACCCGTTCGGGTACAATTGGGAACAATTGTAGACTAATTGTACCCGAAAGAGAGCGCTCCCGGACAAATCTTTTTAGAGACTCGTCGCACACTTTTTTACAGGGTATGTATGTATACAAATAAATATGTATATGTAAGTACATACATTTGTATGTATGTACGTACATATAAACATTTTACAAGAGAGCGAAAAACCTAAAATATAAACTATAAAAATTAACCTGAAGCCGAAAAAAATGTCAAAAAAATAACAGCAAAACTTCCGAAAAAGTGAAAGTTTTCATCCACTCGAAATTTTCAGATGTTGCTAAGTAAAGTACATGCACACGTAGAAACATACATAAGCAGTTGCGGAGCAGCAATTTTGACTGCGTCAACGTCACAAAATGCCAAAACGGTTAAAAAAAGCAACACTATATCTAAGTATGAATAAATTCCTGTATGTGTGTGCTTAAGCTTTTGAAATTGCCTGTGAAATAAAGGCCGCGCATGCGTCGCCGCTTAATGAAAGTAAAAACGTTGCTGCCTTTTATTGGCGTTGTTGGTTTCTACCTAAATTTACGTTCTTTTGTGTTGCTTTTTCATCAATCATCTTCTATTTACTTATGTATATACATTCATATGTATGTACATACATAGTACATATATGTATTTATTTTTTTAGTGTTATGCCATGCTAATTGCATTTAAAAAGTCTTGCTGGGCTGTAACACCATTTATTAGGCCTGAGAATTGTAGTGAAAATGCGTGCCAAAGCCAAAAGAAGTACGTACGCGTAGTACGTGATACGAAATGTCACACGAAAATAAATTTGTGCACATAGACTGAGATAACCAACCGACGAATAGTGAGAGTAAATATTTTCGAAGTGTATGTATGAGCTTGTTCCAGCGGATATGTGGAGAAATTTTGTAGGCTTAATTGACTATGATAGCATATGACAATAGCGTAATTACATTCCAAAAAAATTAGCATCTAGCATAACGAAGGGCAAGTTTTTAAACTGAAAAATTTTGTTAAATACCAAAAAGGGAAAATATAATTTTTTAGAAGATCTATGTAAAAGAAAGTTAAAAAAATTATAATTATATACATACCGGCTGATACAAGTATTAGCAACTTTGTCAGCTAAGCTTAATACTTTAAGATTTATTACTGCAATACACGCTTATAAATTTCCAATTTCATTAGAATTTTATCAGAAATAGAGATTTTGCCTCGCCTCCGGTGCCTAAGAGCGACTCTATTAGAATGTATGTATGCATGTATGTATAGCAGCATGACCATTGTCATAAGAAGATTTACTACACACATACATATGTATATATGTATGTACATACGAGTACATACAAACAAAATTCGAAATCGAGTAAAATCGATTTTATTTGAAATATTGACCAACTACCAGTGATGCCGTTTTGATACAATCGTATCAAATGTGATACTTTTTTAAGCCGAAGATACGTAGATACTTTTTATTTTGCCGTAGAACAAATTTGATACATTTTTAATCCGTATCAAATAATTTTTATACAATTTAATCAAAATCAAAGAATATTAACCGATTATTCTTCATTTTTAAGATTTTCTTAAAAATATTAACAGCCTGTAAATACCACGAAAAACATGTATTGTGAAGGTCTTTGAAAATACAAAAAAGGGCAATATTTTATCAAACTTTATAGTAGGTATCACTGCCCAAGGAAGGAATATGCACGGCTCACTAAATCTAGCCAGATATGACGGCAGAAAACGCGCGTCTTCATGTATGCACATTGCCCGAAATACAAGGAAATCGAGGGTTTTTGTAAAAAATTTTTTGGTGATACGAAAAAAAAAAATGGGCGTATCAAATTGTTACACGGGTTAAAAGCTCGAAAACAGCTTTCTTGATTAATTTAAGTGTTTTTTTCCAAATAATTTTCGGTGATACGAAAAAAACCATGAAGGTATCAATTTTTGATACCAAATTTTTTGAGGATGCGGCAACACTGCCAACTACTGATTTGCTGGTAGGAATTGAGCGAAAAAGGAAGAAATAAACAAGCGTAAAAAGATTTCAAACAACTTTGTGTCAATCAATCAAAAATATCGCGTTAAAAAGCAGGTGACCGCACGTTGTTGATTTCGCACATCGACCTTCTTTTTTAGATTATTCTTGTATTTCACTTTGCTATTGCTTTTCTCACTCAAATCGATTGTTTTAAGCTGTCTTTGACATTCAAATAAGGTCAATGTCATTTCCAATAAATGTTCGCATTTTCTAAGACGGATTTGCAAGTGTTTTATTTCAGCTTTGGTACAAATACACTCAAGTCAAGGACTGGTGGAAGAACTTCTATATGAACAAGTAAGGAAGCCTAAGTTCGAGTGGAATCGAACATTAGATATTCAGCTATACCTATGCATTATTTGCAATAAAACTTTTCAAAAGGCCCAATTTCTGGAATTTATATTTATCCATTTGGCTTTATGTCTACAGTGGAAATTATGACACAGATATTCCATTAATTGGCTTCACTTTTGACAGAAATATCGCTTCAAATGTTTTTAGTAGACCTCTTTATAATACCCGATTTGGGAAATTTTACTCCAAACATTTGCCTGCAAGTAAATCACACATAACAAATTTCAGCGATATACATATGTATCTGCTATGGTTAAGTTTTGTGGTCTAGTAAATGGACGGGCACCGCCACTGATTTTTTTAAGGAGCTGAGCTTATTGTATGGATGAAATATATTCACTACGGCTTTTAATGACCGAATTTTCGAGAAATGGTATATAGGATAAGTGGGCATGGTTATCATGCGATTTCGCCTATTTTCAATACCAACCATCTCTGTCTCCCTTAGAATATGTGTACCAAATTTGCCGTGGCGTTCGAATCGAAAAATGTGCAGACCCTATAATATGTGATAAAAAATACCCTCTTAAGCAACTATCAACTTATTAATTACCATTGAGATATGAGGCGTGTTGCTTCCATAGTTGTTGCACTTGAAATTGCGTCCACCGATTGGCGTCTTCGATGTTGTTGCCACTACCACTTATATTGTTGTTATTATTGCCATTATTATGGGCAATTGGAACAATGCTATTGCTGTTGTTGTTGTTATGATCGGTTGCACTTCTGCCATTGTTGCTGTTATTGTTGTTCGCGCCGCCAATTATACCCACCAAGCCATTCAAATTCAAATTGTTATTAGGCGTTGCAGAATTGTGATTGTTGTTGTTGCTGTTATTGTTGCCGCTGGTGCTGCTGCTGTTGCCATTACCAACTGCAAGCAGATTTGCCGCGTTGCCAACTTGGGCCAATACAGCGCCATTGCTGCTGCTGCTAATATTGTTGTTGTTGCTAATATTGTTGGAGTTGTTGTTGTTGCTGTTAATGTTATTTTGAATATTATTGGCAGCGACAGCAACAACAGCTACCGCGGCATTGTTCACATTCGCCAAATGCTGCAAACGATGATGCAACAGCTGGCTGCTCGGCGGCAAATTGCCAACCAAATTCGACCCCAATGAATTTATCGTTTGTTGTAATTGTGTGTTGGCAACATTTTGCATTGTGTTGCGCAGATGCAGATGCACATTGTTGACAGCGCTAACATTTATTGCATTCGTTGCATTGTTGTTGCTGTTGGCATTGCTGCCGCCGCCGCCGCCGCTGCTGCTGCTTGTGGTGCTGCCGTTGGACGACGCATTGACCGTAACCGCGGCGATGCTATTGACCAAATTACTGGTGCTGAGATTGTTGCCAACAGCGGAGAGACTGCTTGTGTTGCTGTTGTTGTTGCCGTTGTTAATGCCACTCCCATTCCCACCGCCACTAACGCCTACACCGCCTGCCGCCAACAGATGGGGCAGATGCAGTGGCAGCGAACTCAGCGGCGGCAACGCTGTCGTTTGGCTCGGCGATTGGATGTTACCCAGCAATTGCTGTTGTTGCTGCTGCTGCTGCTGATGGTGTTGCTGTTGTTGAGCATGTTGAACGTTCTGTAATAGCTGCAGGTGTGCTTGGTGATGTTGCTGTTGTTGCTGTTGATGTTGATGTTGTTGCACGTTTTGCAGCACATTGTGTGTTTGGTGTGCGTGCGCATGCGCGTTGCCGATTTGTAAAGCTTGCGTTAAGTATTCCATGATAGCGAATCAGTTCAATCAATCGAAAATGCGTCACGAATTTAGTCATGAACGCAGAAAGGACAAATTGCTTGGGAATAAATGTTCGGGACGTTGTCAAAGCATTTAAACTTTGAAACGGTGTGTCCAGAATAGCGTTTGCCTTTGCTTTGGTTTTCGTGTATTAACTTTTAATCCGGTTTAATGAATTAAATTTCACTAATTGATTGAACAGTCTTTTTTTTACATCTAAATAATTGAATTGAATTTAATTTAATTTCGTTCTTTTTACAAATGTAAAATAATTTACATATGTACATTATTTATTCAAAAGTTACGGCTAGTTTAATTTATCTGACTAAAGCTAAATTCCTTGAAATTTTTATTTACAAATCGAGCCCTAGCCGCCATTTAGTAAGTGTATCCAAGAAAATGATCGATTTTAGCTATTTTATGGAAATAAATAATTTATTATCACGCGCATCAACTCCCAAAATTTCATAGCTGGGGAATATGCAGTGTCGAAGTTATGGACTAAATAAATTTCAAAGGTGTATACAAACTGTATGCAAGGAAAATTAAAAAAGTCTTCTCCTGTAAAATTTCGTTTTTGTTGGATACACTTAAATGGCGGTTGGGGCTCGATATATTCAATTATTATGATTGTTTTTCTATTTTGTTTTTTTTTTTTTTGTATAAAATAAAATTAATACAGCGAAGGTTGAGTGTATAGCTATTTCACGAAAAACCATTTTCGATCATCAGCACTCTTTTCGGAAGTGGATGCACCGGGGATTGAACCCGAGTCCATTCCAACTTCAGCCGCAATGACCCAACGGATAAACACACTCGGCCATTGAGACTCTGTGCAAGCTGTTGGATTTTCCCCACTTTTGCCTTTTTCATTTTCAACATTAACGTTAGTGTGTATATGCTTTTGCATATATTCTCCACAAACGTGCTGAATTTTTGTTGTAGGCAGTTCGCAATGAACATTGTTGTTGGTATTTATTTTATGTATATACAGTGGAGTCTGTATATAGTGAACCTCCGCTATAGTGAACAACTCGATATAGTGAACACCGAAATATTTACATAGAGTACTCTAAATAGTGAACTATCGAAAGCCTCTAAATAGTGAACAAAATTTTAAACGCAACGGTAAGCAAAAGTGACAAAAAAAAAACATAAATTAACCAGAAATATGTATGTAAAATCGGGTATTCCTCGAAAATGCTCATTTTATATTTATTCCTAGAAAATCTGATTCAATTTGATGTCAGTGTTTATTTGTTTCCTGTCGGATGCATACCGCTTCTGAGTGAATGTGTGCTGTTTTATCTGTTTCTAAAAGTTTTTATGTGTTAATAAATTAAGTTTTATTATGCCTGCGAGGAAATTCCTTTCGTTAAAGCAAAAAGCTGAAATTGTTGGGGAAATCGAAAGAGGCACTAGTGTTTCATCCTTGGCAAATACGTATGGTGTAGCCAAATCCACAATTTTGAAAAAAAAAAAATTCTCGTAATCGCATGACCTGAAGCCAACACTGATTTGCTGGCTACTAGCATTGACAAGCCTGCGCGAGAACGTGGTCCAAAAATCACTTTCCGAACACAAGAAGCAAACATCTACATATACGCGAATTCTTTAAATAAAAATTCATATAAACATTTGTATTTTCCAAAGTATTAACTAATTCCAATGATATGTTAATCTTACATTTACAGACATAAATTTTTATCAAATAAACTATGTTATTTAAAAAAAAAAATGTCAACCTTAATATAGTGAACAGTCTGGATACTATGAACAGGCCGTGCAAAAATTAGTTCACTATATCCAGACTCGACTGTATACATATATATATCGTTGGCTTCGTGAGCAAATGTGCTAAGTCCATTTCTGGTAACTTTTCAGGAGAGGCAAAAAACCTCCTAACTATTTTTGTTGTTACTATTTTAAAAATCTGAAAATGCAGTTTTCTTCCTCAGATGATCGTGCTAAAACACCAGTTATCGGCACATTTTAATATAAAGCTTGTACAAAGTTATGAGATTCTTTAGGACTTAGCACATTTGCTTTCTATGATTTGGTTTTTTTCGGTGGACTTAGCACATTTTCTCACAAATTATTATACTCAACTGTACGTAGTAAAATTGAAATATTTTGATGAAATTTGGAACAGAGGCTCCTAACTAGACAGGGAAGGTTGGTATTGAAAATAGGCGAAATTGGATGATAACCACGCCCACTTTCCCCATATAGTATATATCGAAAAACACGCAAAAAGTGATAATGGATGAAATTCCATCCATGCAATGAGCTCACGCCGTTATAAAGAAATAAATTGAAATTTTCGAAAAGGGCGATGCCACACCCACTTATGTAACGATAAATTCTAAAAGTTTTATAAGTCATCAATAACTCAGAAACGGTAGTAGCTGAAATTTGGAAAGCGTGATTTACTTGCTAAGGCAAACGTTTGGACGAAAAATTGTCCAAATCGGTGGACGACCACGCCCACTTTTATATATGGTAACTATAAAGTGGCCTAATAAAAACATTTTAAGCGACGTCTTTGTCAAATGTGAAGATAATTCATTGAAAGTTTGCGGCATGAGTCCAACTATGGACAAAAACAGAAACCATAAATACATATTTTTAAAAATGGGCGTGGCATCGTGAATCTAAGAGATTCCGGAGCCCATAACTCGACAAAGAACAGGGTTGGGCATGATTCAACTAATTTTGAGTGCACTCAGCCTGCAACTACCACTCAAACCTAGTTCACTTTCTAGTTCACCCCTATTTCAATTTCTAGTTCAAATCTTGTTCACTTATGCCAATTTCAAAACTAACGACTCACATATACTCACATCCATATGGGCTAATCCTGAAAAAGTCAACCAAGAGCATGAAATTAAAAATGGTCCGAACTTTTTTTTTTGGTATTTGTTAGTAAAGATAATACATGTACATGTTAGATATGATAAGCATTTCTATTCGTTCTTAAACTCAGGCTGAGAAAAATTGCCAAAAAAATTATTTTCACTAAGGCTTTTTTATTAGCAAAGTATCATTTTTTTTCTTCGCGGGTGTAGTTTATTGAAAAGAGAGTTATTTATTGTTACACGCTCTAATCATTCTACTTAGAACGTAATTTAATATAAGAGTATAAAATTTGCGCAGCTAGTAAGAATAAAGGAGTTTTTTTACTTTAAAATTTCGCTTATCCTTTTGTCGCGTGCGTTACCAAAAAACTATATAAATAGTTATTAAACCTAGGAAACCACTTGAAATAAAAAAAAATTTCAGTGACAGAGTAAGCTTGTGTACCTTTTTCCAAAAATAAAATAAGTGTTGTCCGAAAGCTGAATGTTACCACTTTATGTGTGTTTTATATTTGTCGCGTGCGTTACCGTAAGTGCAAAAATTCAATGTATGTATATATATAAAAATGAATCACTATCTCTTTGGTCATCGCATCACGCCTGAACGAATGGAACGATTTTGATAATTCTTTTTTGTTTGAGTTTAGTATTGTCTGGAGAAAGTTCTATTGGAAAATAATTTCAAAAAAGTTAAAAGGGCGTGGCACCTCCCATACAAACAAAACGTTTCATACTGTATATGTATTTCTGAAAATATTCTTTGTAAGGCTTGGGATGATATACTAACGTGATGCCAAGCTCACAAATAGAGATGAGCGTTATTACAAAAAGGGGCGTGGCACCTCCCATATACCCCAAATTTTTTATACTCAATATCTCTGGAAGTGTTCATGGTAGCACCCTTGAAATTTGTAGGGACATAAAAAATGTTAAATGGGAGCTATTGGAAAAGGGGGCGTGGCATCTCCGATACAAACTTTATCTCTCTAAGTTATGGAAAAGTGTTCCAAACATTATCGGAATTAAAAGTTTGCGTTGGTTTTCATACATCGATGGCGACTTTATTGAGGTTGCTCGAACAGCTTATTTGCCGAAGAAAAAATTAAAGTACAACGTACCTAGTTTTAAGTTATTTTTTACTTATTCTATCAAAATACTTTAAATGTACTTTTTTATTCATTCTTTGCTAAAAATTCATTATTAAATTTTGTTTTATATTTTTTCATTGGGAAATTTTGTCGCGTGCGTTACTGTCGCGTGAGTACTACTATTATAGTCCATAAACAAAATTGGAGAAATATTTTTAAAATTTCGTAAATCTACGAACCTAACCGTTACTGTCGCGTGAGTACTACTATTATAGTCCATAAACAAAATTAGAGAAATATTTTTAAAATTTCGTAAATCTACGAACCTAAGGTACTCTTCGAACTTCATTTCCTCATTTTTAGTAAATATGTTATTGTGCAAAATTCGCTAAATTTTGCATACTTCCAGACGCATTAAAAAATAACTTCTATTTTTTGTCGCGTGCGTTACCACTATATATTTGCGTGTATATCAGAACTTAAATGTTACTCCAGCTTAAATTTTCTCGTGAATGTAGTACTCTGGTAGTGCTTTGCATTAGATAAAATAAACATGTAATCCTCTCGTTGTTTCCCTCCTTTATCATTGATTATATGCGTACGAATGTCGCGTGCGTTACGCAGGATTAGCCCATATGTATGTACATACATTTCACCACAAGCTGATGTGTTGATTAACTTCTCAATGATTCCACTGCCTAAATAGGTTTCGAGCACCAAATTTGAGTGGTAGTTGATTCAAAATTCAACTACCACTCAAATTTAGTGGTAGTTAAATTCGAGATTTAACTACCACTCAAATTGAGTGGTAGTTAAAATCAAGATTTAATTACCACTCAATTTGAGTGGTAGTTGAAAATGAGTGGTAGTTGAAAATGAGTGGTAGTTGAAAATGAGTGGTAGTTGAAAATGAGTGGTAGTTGAAAAATGCCCATCCTTGACAAATAATTAAGATATTACGGCGGAAATTGGTGTAGGTACATATGTAATTTTATTACTTATAGTAAAATTTTAGCAACATCGATTTGTAACCACGGCTACTTAAAAAAAATTGTAAAACTCTTTCTGGAAACTTGTGACATGGCATCTTTGTAACTAAAAGCCATAAAGGGATGAAATTTTGCACTAACAAGAATATTTTAGGCTTGGTCTGATGAGAGATAAAACTGTTGATAATCGGTGTGGACACGCCCACATTATGCTGTACCCTCTCTATATAAAATATAATAAAATGTAAAAATTTATAATAAAAATGTAAGAAGTACCGCAAACTAGTTTGCATATCAAATTGGTGGGAAATCTAGCCACTCCAGCAAATTATTAACGTTTGCAGTCCCAAGCCATGCTTATTAAAGCAATGTAGTAATAATTCTATATCATTCTACGAAACAAATTAAAAAAAAAAAACTAATAATTTCTTATTTTCACCTGGACTTAGCACGTAGATTTTTGAAAAAAACATTTTTTTATGGACTTAGCACATTTGCTTAACACCGCATTACAGCATGAAAAACAGACATTATGGTAACTTCTTTTTGGCAGACGATGTATTTTCAGTTGTACTATCTTACTGCATCAAAATCTCAATTTAAAAAAAAATTGGACTTAGCACATTTGCTCACGAAGCCAACGATATATATTTATGGTTTTTCGTGAAATAGCTATACACTCAACCTTCGCTGTAAATAGTTGTTGAATTTTTTTCCACTTACCCCAACAATTAAAAATTGAATTAAAAATAAAAACTTCGTGCTAAGCACTAAAAACTCTTTCAAGTAAAATTAATACAGTTCAGCAAATTTTTGACAAATCAATTCTTTCACAATAGGTTTGTTTCTTTTTAAACTAGCAGCTAGCTGTCAAGTGAGCAAAACGGAAAGAATTGCGCTCATAAAGAGCGAAACGAACAGAAAATCAAGAAACGGAATAATAGTAAAAATTAGCGATTAGTAATTTGAATGCTATTTTTGACTGTTAATGGTTATTTTTGGTAAAAAAACATTTAATTTTCTTTATTTCTATTTCAAAAATTCAGAAAATTTCAAAAGTAATAAAATAAAAAGTATTCGTTTGTTTATTTTTTCAACAGCTGTTTCTTACTTTGGCAGCAAATAATTTCAGCTAGGGAAAATTTTACTAGCTGAAATTTGGAGCTGTCAATGGCTCTTTTCTGCTATTTTTTTGACTCAAGAAACGATTTGCCAGCCGAAACTTGGCTAACTATTCATAACTAGCTAATAATAAACGGACCTAATTTATTTAGTACAAGTTAATATTCTCCGATTTTTTATTTTATTTTATTTCGTTTCATCTACTTTTTAATTAATTTCATTTTATTTCATTTTAGTCGATTCAATGTAATTATTTTTTCTTCACTTTTCTTCATTTCTCGTTATAGTGTGTAACACGTGTGTAAATATGTGCATATGTGTATATTTACGTATACGAGGGTCACTGCAAAAGTTCGCGGAATCAAGCACTTACTGAGGGGAAAACTTAATTCGCTATTTGGGGATGAAGAACCATTCAAAACTGTGGTTAACAAATGGTTTGCAGAATTCGGGCGTGGGAGACAACTTTTTATGACGATACTCGAGCCTTTTTTGTCGGGAAAAATATTGATGTTCACTCACGGCTCTCTTACTCTGTCCGGCATGTGACATATAAGGTCTGTTCGATAAACGCACTAGAGTACTCTAGTGCAGAAAAAAGCGTTCGATGAGCATTTTTTTGCACTAAACTGTTCAGAACTCAGTTTTTTGAGTTAGCACCAACTTACACTTTACTGCACTAAACTACACCACCTTCATAGCTAGTGTAAGTTAGTGCAGCATATGAAAACAGCTGTTTTTAATAGTTAAGGCGGCAAAATAATAGAAAACCAAAAGTAAATTAAAAAAATATGGGGTTTTATGCTCTGTATGGCAGATTATATTCATTGCGTGGTCAAAGCCAAATGGGTAAGCAACCAAACGAAATTGCTCATAAATTTTTTTAAGGAGCACAAACCGCAATTGGGGAAAAGTTTACGAATGAAAACAAAGCAAAGAATTTGGCAGGTTATCCGATGAAAAATAGAAAATTTGTGTAAATTTAATAGCTATAAATTTGATTATTGAGAATTGTTTGTTTACATAAATCAGCTGGTTTGCACTAAATCAACATTTTCGTTAGTTTTCGTTCGTTGAAGCCTTTGCACTAAATTGCTCTGACAACTGTCAGATGTTGTTCTGCCCTACACTGTTCTACACTTTCAGTGCACTCACCGAACAGACCTATAGTGTGATAGAGGCATCGCAAGGCATTGCGACGAACAAATATATATGATTTTGCATAATCATTTGCACGTCAATAAGCTTTGCAGTTATTGGATCTCACACAATCTGAAAAAAGAACAAAAACAGGCACGTGCCAATTGGTGCAAGGAAATGTTAGAGAAATTTGAAGGGGATCGTTAAAATTCGATATATAAAATAGAATCTTGGATATACTCTTATGAGCATGAAACTAAACAGCAATCGACTCTATCTATGACTGTTGCAAAATGAACCCAAACCTGCAAAAGTGGTGCGTTTGCAAAACGTTACGAAAATAATGATTGCGTGTTTCTTCGGAAAAATGGACCATGTTGCAACTGTTGCATTAGAACATCGAACGACCGTTAATTTTAATTGGTATACATACGGATGCGCCCCTCGTGTGGTTGGGTGGGTGGAGGTAAATCGTTGGGTTTATTATTATTATTATTATACTTCAATTTTTTGGCACAACATAAACCGGCGAATCATTCATTGTTCATTATGGCAATGCAAGCGCTAACACAGCACGACGAACTGTAGAGTTTTTGACCAGTAATTACATCCAATTAATGACTCATTTACCATATTTGCCTAATTTATCACCCAGTGACTTCTTACTTTCACAAATCAAAAATAAAATGCGTGGCGACAGTTTTTCTTAGCATTTAAATAACTTGTTTTGGCGGTACCTCGCTCAGAGTGGCAAAATTGCTTTGAAGATTGGTTCCATCGGATGCAAAAGTGTAGATTTTATAGGAGAATATTTTTATAAGCAATAAAGCTATTTATGTGCATGCATAACGTAATTTGCGGTTTTCTTTACCTTTTCCGCGAACTATTGCAGTGACCCTCGTATGTGTACTTCAGTAAGCTATGTATAAACTTTAGAAGCACGCTTCTTTTTCGCTTTTGTTTTTGTTCTTATTGCTTTTTTTTAGCCAATAATATTTTATGCTCCATACTTGCCGGTTTTTTAAGATTATTTATTTTGATTCTTTTTATACTCAGCTGTACTAGTACACAGAGTATTATAGTTTTAATCACATAACGGTGGATTGTAACAGAATGAAATAATCGAGATAGATATAGACTTATATATATCCAAATGATCAGGGTGAAAAGAGAAATCGATTGAGCCATGTCCGTCCGTCCGTCCGTCCGTCTGTCCGTCCGTCTGTCCGTCCGTCTGTCCGTCTGTAAATACTCTAACTCGCGCAAAAATTGAGATATTTTGATGAAATTTGAAATGCAAGTTGATATCGAGACTGGGACGGTTGGTATTGAAAATGGGCGAAATCGGACCAAGACCACGCCCACTTTTCCTATATAGAAAAAATCGGAAATTTGGTATCTCAGTCTCTAATGTAGCTGGAGCGATGAAATTTTACCCACGTGTGGAGCTCAGGCCCCTAGGAAGAAATTTGATGAAATTTTGGAAAATGGGCGGTGCCACGCCCACTTATTAAGGGTCAAACATGGAAAGTTTTATATGTCATAACTCAGAAACCATTGAAGATATATCGATGAAATTTGGTACGCGTGATTTACTTACCTAGGCAAACGTTTGGACGGAAAATAGTTAAAATCGGTTGACGGCCACGCCCACTTTTATATATGAATATTACAAAGTGACCTAATAAAAACATTTTAAGCCATATCTCTGTCAAGTATAAAGATATATCACTGAAATTTTGTAGTAGGAGTCTAACTACGGACAGAAAACAAAAACCACAAAAATTTTGGAAAATGGGCGGTGCCACGCCCACTTATTAAGGGGCAAACATTGAAAGTTTTATGAGTCATAACTCAGAAACCGTTGAAGATATATCGATGAAATTCCGTACACGTAATATACTTACCTAGGCAAATGTTTGGACGAAAATTTTCCTAAATCGGTTGACGGCCACGCCCACTTTTATATATGGGTATTATAAAGTGACATAATAAAAACATTTTAAGCGATATCTTTGTCAAATGTAAAGATAATTCATTGAAGTTTTGTGGTATGATTTCTACAATAGACCGGAAACAAAAAATAGAAAAATTTTGGAAAATGGGCGTGGCACCGCCTCCTTTTAGACAAAGGAATATACGAGATTTCGGAGCCCATAAGTCGACAAATAATTGAGATATTATGATGAAACTTGGTTTATACACTTTTATAACTTGTATTAATAGACACGCAAAAATTTATTGAAATCGGTTTAAGACCACGCCTACTTTTTAGCAAAGATATTTCTGGAACACGCTTTGGGAATTTGTAACGTGACATCTTTGTAACTAGAAGTCATAAAGGAATGAAATTTTGCACAAAGAATAATATTCATATGCTTAGTTGGATGACTGATAAAAATGTTAACAATGGGCGTGGCTACGCCCACTTTATGCAGCACTCAATTTATTTAAAGTACACAGTGTTTCCATCAAACGCAAACAAACAATGAAAACATACAGCTGAGTATCTAATGTTCGATTCCACTCGAACTTAGGCTTCCTTACTTGTTTTTTTTTTGCTTTCTGTTTGCATTGTTCAGCCGGTGAGTTGTCTGTTTGTCGTGTAGGTACTTAAAACAAACGAATGCCAGCATTTGTATTACGCCAACACTTGTTATACATACAAATCTACATACATACTTATGTATCTGTTACCTGGTGCTGGCGTAGGTACCCCCCGATCTTGAAAATGTGGAACAGTTCCCTTTTTCAAATTTTACAAGAGAGACAAAAAACAAAAAATGTAAATATGAAAAAATTATTTTCTGTTTATGTAAATATGTAATTATTTTGGACTTAGCAAATTTGCGTATCACTGAATAACAACGAGTAGAAACATGACAGTACCTGTTTAGCGTGGTTCGTATTTAATATTTTTAACCAGGGACCGTAATCATTATGAGTTAAATAACACTACCCGACAAAATTTCAAAAATTTTCATATCCTCGACATTTGATACATGATTCCTATGTAGAATTTTCTGCTGATTCCAAATATGTAATCAGATGGTTCAAAAGTAGAACAGTTTTCGAGATGTTTTGAAATTTCAGTTTTTGAGCTAAGAAAAAAAAGTAGGATTACTTTTTAGTCAATATCTCCGCCATTACCGTTTCGATTTTTACGTTATTTAATTTTGTTTTGAGAGGATGAAATACCCTTTCCAACGAAGCCAAAATAATTAAAATCGACGTTAAATTGACGGAGTTATAGCGATCAATATATTTTTTTTTATGAAGATTTTCAGTTTTTTTTCCGACACTCATATACTTTTTTGTAATTTTTTTAAAGAAATATTAAATATCCTCCTGGTTTCACACTTTGAGTCAACAGCTTATTTCTTAGTGAACATTTTGGCACTTTCCGGATTATAATCCGTAGAAAAATTACAATGCTATAAGAGATTTAATGAACAAACCTATGTTTATTTTTTATCACAATCTTGTACTTAGCCTCCATTTTTTTATTTTTATGTATATTAAAAGTGTTTAAATGTTGATAGTTTTCGCCGTTTTGGTACATTTTGTTCTTCTCGAAGAAGGAACGAGCAAAAATGGCTCATTCTTCAATGTCCCTGACATTCCAATGGACTTGGTATCGCAATCCCATGTTTTTTTTTATTTCTCCGTGAGAACGCTCACCGTGATGACTTTTATCACATATATGAAGATTATGTTGAGAGGGTTTCGGGACAATTTTTTTTACACCACGAAATACCGCGAAAAAAAATTTTTTTTTTGAAACTTTTTTATTTGACATCCGATTTGTAAAATTGATATGTCATTATTTTAGTCTGGTGGAGTTCTATATATCGCTCTAATGTCCTTTTGAGCTATGAAGTCGTTTTCACATAGTTGGGTCACCTAACCAAGTTTTTCGTCCATAAAATATCCTTTTCGTTTCACCTGAAAAAAATCGCTAAAAATAAAGTACTAATGGGATCTTGCTAACATTACGCTTAAAGTGTTCGCAATTTAATAGGCTAATTTTTAAAAATAAATCTTTTGCTGATTTTCCCAACTTCTTATAAAAAACCTCTTTTCAAAATGAAAATTAAAAAAAATTGCAAAAAATCCACAAAATTTTGAATTTGACCAGCTATGGCTCAGTGAGTTTTTACTCAACCACCACAAGTTGTATGTCGTTAAAAGCGCATTTTAATTACGTTTAGAACGAGGTACTGTTAGCTGTTATCGCACATGTAACTTTAGCGAAAAATATTTTTGAATGAAGTGATAACCAAAAAACACAAAATTACCGTTATCTCAAAAGCCTAACCGTGCAAAAAATAAAACTAAATAGTTTTGAGCTCACGGGGACCATGCCAATTTTCTCCTATACCCCGATTTCTTGGTATATTTTGCTGTAAACTAGTGTTAATGTTATAGTGGTTTACATTTGCCAGATTTGGAAGTTCAATGAAAATATAAATATAGGTTTCTTCACTTAATCTCTTATAACTTTGCCATTTTTCCACAGATTATAATCCGGAAAGTGCCAAAATGTTCACTAAGAAATGGGTTATTGACTCAAAATGTGAAAACTGCAGGATATTTAATATTTCTTAAAAAAAAATTACAAAATAGAAGATGAATTTCTAAAAAAACCTGAAAATTTTCATTAAAAAAAATTTTTTGTTCGCCATAACTCCGTCACTTTAACGGCGATTTTAATTATTTTTGCTTTGCTGGAAAAGGTATTTCATCCTCTCAAAACAAAATTAAATAACGTAAAAATCGAGACGGTAATGGCGGAGATATTGACTAAAAAGTAATCATACTTTTTTTTCTTAGTTCAAAAACAGAAATTTCAAAATATCTCGAAAACTGTTCTACTTTTGAACCATCTGATTACATATTTGGAATCAGCAGAAAATTCTACATAGGAATCATGTATCAAATGTCGAGGATATTTTTTTTGTCGGGTAGTGTAATAACAAGTAAGGAAGCCTAAGTTCGAGTGGAATCGAACATTAGATACTCAGCTGTATGTTTTCATTGTTTGTTTGCGTTTGATGGATTTTATATAAATTGAGTGCTGCATAAAGTGGGCGTAGCCACGCCCATTTTCAAAATTTTTATCAGTCATCCAACTAAGCATATGAATATTATTCTTTGTGCAAAATTTCATTCCTTTTTGATTTCTAGTTACAAAGATGTCACGTTACAAATTCCCAAAGGGTGTTCCAGAAATATCTTTCTTAAAAAGTAGGCGTGGTCATAAACCGATTTCAATAAATTTTTGCGTGTCTATTAACACAAGTTATAAAAGTGTATAAACCAAGTTTCGTCATAATATCTCAATTATTTGTCGAGTTATAGGCTAAGAAATCTCGTATATTCCTTTGTCTAAAAAGAGGCGGTGCCACGCCCATCTTCCAAAATTTTATATTTTTTGTTTCCGGTCTATTGTGGAACTCATGCCAGAAAATTTCTATGAATTATCTTTATATTTGACAAAGATATCGCTTAAAATGTTTTTATTAGGCCCCTTTATAGTTCTCATGCGTGGGTCGGCAACCGATTTCGCTAAAATTTTGAGCGTGTATTACCACAAGTAATGAAAGTGTACACACCAAGTTTCGTCATTATATATAAATTATTTGTCGAGTTATGGGCTCAGAAATCTCGTATATTCCTGTTTATAAAAAGAGGCGGTGCCACGCCCATTTTCCAAAATTTTTGTGTTTTTCGTTTTATGTCCGTAGTTGGACTCCTGCTATAAAATTTCAATGATATATCTTTATATTTGACAGAGATATCGCTTAAAATGTTTTTATTAGGTCACTTTATAAGACCCATATATAAAAGTGGGCGTGGCCCTCAACCGATTTCGGAAATTTTTCGTCCAAATATTTGACTAAGTAAGTATATCACGCGTACCAAATTTCATCGATATATCTTCAACGGTTTCTGATTTATGACTCATAAAACTTTCAAGGTTTGACCCTTAATAAGTGGGCGTGGCACCGCCCATTTTCCAAAATCTCATCAAATTTCTTCCTAGGGGCCTGAGCTCAACACGTGGGTAAAATTTCATCGCTCCAGCTATATTAGTGACTGAGATACCAAATTTCCGATTATTTCTACATAGGAAAAGTGGGCGTGGTCATGGTCCGATTTCGCCCATTTTCAATACCAACCGTCCCAGTCTCGATACCAACTTGCATTTCAAATTTCATCAAAATATCTCAATTTTTGCGCGATTTAGAGTGTTTACAGACGGACGGACAGACGGACGGACGGACGGACAGACGGACGGACGGACGGACGGACGGACATGGCTAAATCGATTTCTCTTTTCACCCTGATCATTTTGATATATATAAGTCTATATCTATCTCGATTATTTCACTCTGTTACAATCCACCGTTATGTGATTAAAACTATAATACTCTGTGTACTAGTACAGCTGAGTATAAAAATCGCCATTTAATCATTACATGTTGAGTTTTTTTATATTTCATCAAAAATAATCATTATTTTTTGAGTTTTATTTTTTTTTTGATCAGAAATAACACTTATTCCTTGAGCGATATTTAATCCTTCAGAAATAATCATTATTGTGTGAGTTTTATTTTTTTTCGATCAAAAATATCACTCATTCACGAAGTTAGATCGATGGGAATTTTTTAGTAATTATGTTCCAGACCACTTTAGAGACGATTTGAGTTTTTCGACCTAAGCAAAAAAATAAAACTCAAAGAATAATGATTATTTCTGAGCGATAAATATGTATATCACTCAAGGAATAAGTTTTATTTTCGATCAAAAAAATAAAACTCAAAAAAATAATGATTAATTCGGAGCGATAAATATATCACTCAAGGAATAAGTTTTATTTTCGATCAAAAAAATAAAACTCCAGGAATAATGATTGTTTCTGAGCGATAAATATATCCTTCAAGGAATAAGTGTTATTATCGATCAAAAAAAATAAAACTCAAAAAATAATGATTATTTTTGATTTTTATGGATATCGCTTAAAATTTTTCGATCTTTTGATCAAAAAAATAAAACTAAAAAAATAATGATTATTTTTGATTTTTATGGATATCGCTTAAAATTTTTCGATCATAGTGGATTCGGATAGTGCCCTTTCAGACTTGCACACACACAAACTCAATACTCTTCTACGATGTTTGCAAGTATTTGATTTTTTTTCACTGAAAATATAACGAATAATGATTATTATGGGTCCCTCTTTTTAACGTTATACATAAAAATATAATTTTCATAAAAAGTGGACTTAGCAAATTAGCACTTTAAGCTAGTGATATGCAAATTCTTTTTGAGCCTTTATAAATGGGTGCATGTATGTATATATGAGTATGTGTTTGCATTTATCAATTCTTTCTTATATTACTTTTCTTATTTTGCTATGATATTTATATATGTTTTTTATACTCTGGTCTAATGAATATTAGATCACGATTTTTGTATTTTCTATTTTAATAAATTTTTTCACTAGTATCTAGTATTAATAATTTAGAAAAAAAAATCTAAATTGTTCTGTTTTATTTTTCAAGCATTAAAAAACCATGTTTGCGTGAGCATTTACCCCAAAAGGCGGAAAAGTTTTGAGGTGCACGCAATCAGTCAATAAACTTCCTAGTAACTAAATCCATTTCGATCCACTTTTCCATCATTTTTCTCGCTGCTGTAAAACAAATCACTTTTGCATCGTTCGCCCGAGTTTAAGAGATGTTTTCTTTTTGATATCTTCATAACTCAGCTAGTTATAAAGCTGAGCTATTTTCATTTATTTTCTACTAGTTTTTGCTCGTTGGCGCTGCGACCTTGAAAAGACTGCACCATAAAGGAAAGGTGACACACACCACAAAGCATTTAAATATGTAGGTACTAAGTATTTATACATAGCAGCTAATTTCACAATCACTTACATATTTGTTTAATTTGCTTTTTATCTCTGTAACTTGTTGGCATTTAGTTCAGAGCGTGTTTTTAGTATTCCCAAGGCTTATTTTACTTTTGGCTTTTGTTTAAATTAAAAATTTGTTCTTTGACTTACTTCTTTATTAAATTTTGTTTTAAACTTTTGGTTTCTCCGGATATACCTTTCAAAGGTTTTACCGTATAACGATAGATCAATTTCAACATTCACTTTAAGCTTGAGATCTTACAAGTAGCAACACTTTCCCTTAAATTCGTACTCTCACAATTTTATACACTTTTAATCTAATCACGGACCTACATACATATGTACATACATATACATATGTACATAAGCAACATCAACATAAAAAAAAAAAACAATTGAACAGCAAACTGTGGAACCGATGACTCTTGAACGCACGTTACTTCGAGAGGAGTGTAGCCAAAAAAAGCACATATACTGAGATTCCCTTTGACGCTGCAAAGGTTCACGCGCCCGCTAGTGAAGCGCGATCTTCCGCAATTTGAACCTGGAACCGGTGCCGCCGAAAAACGAATGAAGAGTGTGCGCGCATTCGCATTCGCAAACGCCAAAGCCAACCAAATCGAAATGGGGATAGCACACAAACCAAAACAAACAAGCAAACAAAAGAGAAAGAGAAAGAAGAAGCAGTAACAACCTACAGCTGTAACACAATAACGACGATGACGATGATGACGATGGCAAAGGCAATGGGTTTTTCCGAACTTTCAGGCTGCCCGGCTAGTGAGCTTCTGTGTTTGCCCACTAACTTTCAGCTCGGATTTCGCTTTCATTTGTTTTGCTTGAGATTTGAGATACCAAGGCAGATCTTTAAAGGTAGGCCCTTTTTCTATTTACAAAGGTAGAGTGTAATGTCAAAATCCAAGCTAATTCACATCATGGCCAATAGTAATGGGCGAGTCCCAAGCGAATTCAAATTTTAACCACGGTGAAATTTGGACATTATACTATACCAATTACCATAACAAAATACATGGGAAATTTCTGAATTCGCCACCGGGCCTACCTTTGTAAATCTGTCTTGTGAGATACTTGATATTTGCTGGGGTTTGGCGAGTTGAGCTTTCGCTTTTGTCCACACACTCGCAAAGCAAAGCTACATCCATGCCGTGGCAGCAACAGGCCCACCACAAGCCAAGAGAGAGTGCGTGTAATTTGCTTTTCATTTCTTCTTTCTCCCAACTTTTCACTTGCTCTTTCGCTATGATAAACTTGTTCCAGCGAGATTTTAAACTGGAAGCTTTCGATAAAGCGTTGTTCGATGCAATATCGGGGCGACTTGAAAGCAGTTAGTTCTAAACGATCAAGCGATGGCAACGTATCGGCGCTTTGTTGATTTGCTTTGTTCGCTTTCGTTTTGCCCACCTTACACTTTGATTAACTTTTGAGCTTAGCTTTCGTTTGATCAGCTCATACCTGAGTAATGGGCATACATGTGTATATACATACATAGATGTAGAAACTCATGCCTTCTCGCCCAACACAGCTGATAACCGATCGTGCTTTTTTCGCTTCGCGGCTCATTCCCTCCGTCAGCTTTTGCACGTAGCGTCCGCAAAAGGCGGATAAACACGATCCGTTCCCGCGTCTTGCGGCTCCAACCGCCACGATCCTCAAGCTTTGCTATTATATGTATGCATACATACATATGTATATACAAATAACATTATATATATATGTACATTTGCTCGTGGCGGCACGTAGTATACCCGATTTCTTTTTATGCACCATTCGCCGCCAATTTGTTGTTGTTGTGGTTGTTGGTGTCGCTATATGCGGAAGCGTTTTGGTTTGGTGTTGATTTCTCATATTTATTTTCATTCACACATTTTTATTTTTATCGCTTTTGCTTTTGCTTTTATTTTGGTTTTTTTTTTTTCATTTGTTTTGTTTTTTTTTCATTGGTTTTGCATTCGACTCTTACTTTTCTTTGGCGATGCCGCCGCATTGATCGCGAAATTGAGTATGAGTACACTTATATTGCTGTTCGGGAGTCATTTGTGATTCGAGGAGCTTTTTGAGTATTTTCGTATGCTTACAAAATAAACCTATTAATGTAAGAGGTACGGTGACTTTTTAAAATTTAAATGTTCATATTTTCCGGATACATCATCATATCGCTAGCTTAGAGTGCAAACTGTGTAAGTCCATTTTTATGAAAAAGTGTTTTTAAGTGTAGAAAGCTAGAAAAATTAAATACGCACCGCGCTAAACAAGTCTGTGATACTTGTCATATTTCTACTCGTTGTTATTCAGTGAAACGCAAATTGTGTAAGTCCAAAAAGCGAAGAAAATTGTGTAAGTCCAAAATTTTTATATGAACAGAATTTTTTTTTTTTCATTTTGAAATTTTTTTATTTTCTGTTTTTTGTCTCTCCTACAAAGTTTGAAAAGAGGACTTACACAATTTGCACTCTAAGCTAGCGATATATATTATTTCTAATGGTGTTTTTTCGCAATCCCTTTTTCTGCTCACATAATTTACCAAAATTAATAAGTAAGGCATCGTTTTAAAGGTATAAATTAGCTATGCATGTTAAACGATGTTTTATTGGGCGTGGTACTTTTTTTAATAGTATTTTGCAAAAATAAAATATTTAACACGTTGGCTGCCAGTGTATCACCGGCAGGGTTGGGCATGATTCAACTAATTTTGAGTGCACTCATCCTGCAACTACCACTCAATTTGAGTGGTAGTTAAATTCATGATTTAACTCGATTTTTAACTACCACTCAACTTTAGTGTTGGTAGCAAAAGTGCACAGAAGTCAGTCAAACCCCAAAAAAGCTTATGGAAAAACTTGCATACATACATATGTATATGTATGCGTATAACTTATACATATGTATGTACATTAAGTATACAAAATTCAAGGAAAGGACATGCATTACAACAGTAGTTGTAGATATTCAAGTTCATCTACTAGTTTGTTCTAGTTAAAGTTCTAGTTCACTTTCTAGTTCACCCCTATTTCAATTTCTAGTTCAAATCTAGTTCACTTATGCCAATTTCAAAACTAACGACCCACATATACTGACATCCATATGTATGTACATACATTTCACCACAAGCTGATGTGTTGATTAACTTCTCAATGATTCCACTACCTAAATAGGTTTCGATCACCAAATTTGAGTGGTACTTGATTCAAAATTCAACTACCACTCAAATTGAGTGGTAGTTAAAAACAGGATTTAATTACCACTCAATTTGAGTGGTAGTTGAAAATGATTGGTAGTTGAAAAATGCCCATCCTTGATCACCGGTGATCACGACAGTGGCAGCCAACGTGTTAAACTAAAAGATTTGCACCTAACGCTATGCCTTATTCTAACACACTACAAATTAAATTTAAATTTCAAATGTAGATGCCGCGCAAGTTGAACAAATTCCAATATTTGATGCAGATGTAGATGTCGCTCCAGTTGAACAGTCGTGTATATTTTAAAAAACTTTTATAAGCTTCAGTTGTATGTTTTAGACATATACGCCGCCGATTGACGCCGCCGCCGCCGCGCCGATTACCTTCATAATCGGCCGCCGCCGCCATAATCCGTGAAATCGGCGTATCGGCGCGGCGGCGTGCGCTGGCGCGCCATACCCGTATGGAGCGAGATGTGTATATATTTTCTAACTGCTTTTGCTAACTGCTAAAGTTCCTCAAAATTAAAAAAAAGGAACCAATCGACGTGTTTTGACCTCAGGAACACGAAGCTGAATGCGGAAATGTTTTGTTTATTGCCGGTTAAAAGTTATTAACAAAAACTTTGGCTGTTCCCTACTTTACTAGCCTCAGTCCTAAAGAATTTAAGCTACTGGAAAATTTCAGTTCGTTGGCTTACATAATTTTTTCTCAGATACAGAACTTTTCTGGGATCTCTTCCATTTAATCCTACTTATCGAGGTCTGTTGCTAATTGTTCTACTCAAAACTGCACCATTTCAACCTTCCTTGATATCATTAGATGCCGAAAATGATCCCAAACATGCCTCCAGAATCGAAAACTCATAGTTTGAACGTAAGAAAGTTGCAGTTTTTGAGTAGCCCTCACAGTTGTCGAACCTCAGCCCTATAGGGAATATTAAAGACGACGATGGGGGATCAAAAATGGTATAATAAGCAAGAGTTATGAAAAAAAATGAAAGAAGCTTGGTACTTAATACCAGTTGCAAATTGCTCTGATTTGGTCAACCCTATGCCACGAAGAAGTAAGGAAGTTATAAAAAGAAAGGAGCTTCAACTAAACATTAGTTTAATCTAGCTGCAGCAGTAATATTGTAGTTTATTTGAAAAAACAATCGAATTTAAAGTTTGTCCCTATTATTATTTCCAACTTAAATTATACATTTCATTATTTTTATTCATAAAAATTAAATTATTATACAAAAACCACCCCAGAGTCATTGAAGCATGTCCTCTCCGTGTAAGCATCGATATATGGTAATTACTACTTGGTCTTAAAATGAAATAAATGGAGAATTGCAAAATTTTGTCCCTATTATTTTTTCCAACACTGTATATACATATATTTATTTTAAAGTGCCTTATATATATATAAATATGTACATATGTAAATATATGTATGCATGTTTATTATCATACAAAATAAGCAAATGAATTTAAATTTACCCTTACATATGGATTTGTGTATATTCTTTAATATTTATTTTCTTTATTTTATATTTTAGTTTATGTAACAATTGTTTTTTGCTGTTAATAAAAAAGTTTCAACAATTTAAGGTGGAAATTAGTTTATTTATTCCATTCAGCCAGAGATATTAAGGTAACTAAATAAAATTAATATTTGAATGATTTGTAGATTTGGGGCAGGTTTTTGGAATAGCGCCGCCGCCGCCGGAATCACTGTCGGCGTATATGTCTAGTATGTTTGTATGTAAACAACACATTATTTTAGGCGAACTCGTGTGTATTTGATATGTGCTTATTTAGACACAGCTGTACGTCGTACAAGATCATAAAATAATTGAGATAGATATGGACTTACATACATAAATCAAAACGATCAGGATGAAAAAAAAAAATGATTGAACGGCCGGCCGTACATAATCTAACTGGCGCAAAAATAGAAATATTTTAATGTAATTTGGTACACAGATTCTAATGGGAACAGAGAAGGTTGCTTATGTATGTATTTCGAAAATCACGTAAAACATGATAACTCAGTCACTAATAAAGCCCGAGTGATGAAATTCCATCCATATAATGACCTTATGCCATTATGAGGAAATATGCTGAAATTTAAAAAAATGGGCCAAGAGGGGCAAATTTTCAAAGATTTATAAGTCAAAACTCAGGAACTGTAGCAGATAAATCGATTAAGCTTCGGCTTATGGGAATCTCAATGGTAATTAAAATAAAAAATAAAGTAATTTTCTTGGATTATTAAAATAATATTGGGAATATTTAACCTAGAATTTTTGGAATCAATTTTTTATTCCTTAGAGGTGATATTTACGCCTAGTGAATGATTTTAGAAAATAGAGAAACTCCGAAAAGTACCCATACCCACATTAACATTGATTTTGTCGAATTTTCTTGGTTTTATTATATCCTAAAAAGAACGTTCAGGTTTTAAAGAACTACACATATGCATACAAAAACTCACTTTGTTTAATAAATAGCATATCAACAATAGATAATGTGGCCGCTGTGGTGCAGTGGATAGAGTGCTCGCCTGCTATGCCAGAGGTCTCGGGTTCAAATCACGGTCCGAGCCAAACACCAAAACAATTTTTCTAATTAGTAAAAATCCAATTATTGGGCTTTTTAAGAGCAGCGGTCACCTCTCGGCAGTGGGCGGCATACCCTCCGAGTGTATTTCTGCCATGAAAAAGCTTCTCACAAAAAATGCATTCGCCGTTCGGAGCCGGCATAAAACTGTAGGTCCACCCAATTAGTAGGAAAAACAAAAAAGAAGCACACCTCGAATTGGGAGAGAAGCTCGGCCATAAAACTCGTCAGAGTTATAATAGCGCCATTGTATTATTATTATTATATCAACAATAGAGCTGCAGGGAATGACAAAAGGGAATTTTCAGATTTTGGGAACTAAATTCTGATTAATAATAATTTAATTTAATTTTTAAAACAACTACAAAATCGGTCGTCGTAACCCTTGCATTAGTAAACGTAACAAATTGTTATTATTGCAGTTACATTAACTTATAAATATTAAAAGGAATAGGAATACATACCGTCTTCTTTTCTTAATATTTGAATATAAATATGTATGTACATATGTAGCTATATACATACATATGTAAATGTCCCTTTTAAAAATAGGAAAGGCATCAAGTGATGTGTCGTCAACTGACTTACCTGTAAAGACAAGAAAAAATTAAGTAGAATGATTAAGTATCACGATAAATAGTAAAATGTGTAAATCAAATGGAGATTTGTATCTGATATCATACCTAAAACTGAGGATATCCAATTACAGGTAAACAGCTTTTAAAAAAGTTTCACTAAATTAATAGATGCAACCTACAGCCTTACTAGCGATGGAATTTGTTGGGAAAAGTTAATAAATTGCATAGCAATATTAATATAAATAAGGGATAATAAAATAAATGGCACTATCGGCGCTGCTGCCTGCAGAAAATCAAAAACGACAAGTGAAGGGGTTATAACAATGAAATACTGACCAAAAAAGAAAAGGTCATTGCCATTAATTGAAAGTTGTTAGCTGCCAAAAAACAGCGAAATGCAGTGACCGAAACAGCAACCACATCAATAACGAGAGTCCGACTTTGTGACGTTGACGCTGCAAATTTAAATCTAGTGCTCAAGCACCCAAAAGCCCAAGAGACTAAGAGCCAAAAGAAGAAGATAAAGTCTTACGATGCCACAATAGTCCACCGCCTACGCCACCAAGTTTGGTCACTTTTGCTGCAGTTTTATTTTGGTTGTTGCAAATAAAACGTCAAAACATTGCAATAACTCGTGTCCCCGGCTTCATTCACTAGGGCTCTGCTGCTCGTCGTTTCATCTTTCGTTTTACAGTTCTGTTTTTTTTATTTTATTTAAATTTTTGAACTTCTCTCTTAAGGTTGAAACAAGATTTGCGGAGAAAGAAACCCCATTAAAAAACGTCGGAGATGATCGGTATTTTAGTTTTATCAAGTGACCTTCCTTGGCATCGTTGATCACCCAAACCGTCTGACCATACATACATACATACATATATCTCCGTGGAGTTACCAACATGAATCAAAAAACGCACAAACATGCTTACATATGAGCACAAAAATTAAACGAAAGTTTAATAAATTTTTGGCATTGATCAGCATCAAAAGAGAAGCCATTTCCGTGCAAACTCGATAACTTGAGCAAAATTTGTGAAATTTCACCAGTCCAATCAAGTTTCAAATTTTTGTATAAGATTTAATTGTTCACCTGATTAACTCACGTAAGATCGATTCCAGCCGAACTTGGATGTCCTTAATTTCACTATTACAGCGGTTTATGTATGAAAATATGTATACATATATACATCTGTAAACGTGTCTGTGTGTTTTTCCATATGTACATTTATTTAATAATATGCTAATATAAAATTGGTCATGGGTAGGATAATATGTTAGTCACGGCCTTATTCTGGCGTGGTAACATAATTTACTTTACTGGTAAAATGAAGCATCTGGTACTTTAAACACCCTTTTCGTATTCTGGCAGCAGGAAAATTAAGTTACCACCTCAATACGTGTTAAAATTTTGTTACCATTTTCAGCCCGATTCTATTCCGTTCGTATTGAAGTGCTTTGACAGCGTTACCATTTGTGCCAGAATGCCAATTGAAAAGGTGGTAAAAATTTTCAGCAACATAAATTACCAGTAAAGTAATTTCCGATAACGTTCAGAATAGGACTGTAAACCTACGTACATATGTACATACATACACAACACATTTATAATTGTGGGAAATTTCAATTTCAAAGTAACTAATCACATTGATGCATTGCAATAAAACGAAAATGAAAACGTAAACGAAGGCCCAAAAACTGGGATAAAACCAAAATGAGCCAAAGAGTCGAAACCAAAACAAAAACAAGTAAGGAAGCCTAAGTTCGAGTGGAATCGAACATTAGATACTCAGCTGTATGCTTTCATTGTTTGTTTGCGTTTGTTCGATATGAAACGAGTGCCGCATGAAGTGGGCGCAGCCACGCCCATTTTCAAATTTGTATCTTGGATGATTGATAAGCACATACATAAATATTAGATATTGTTAGTGCAAAATTGCATCAATTTATGACTTCTAGTTGCAAAGATGTCACGTTACAAATTCCCAAAGGGTGCTCCAGAAATATCTTTGTTAAAAAGTAGGCGTGGTAATAAACCGATTTCACTAAAATTTAGAGCATGTATTACCACGTGTCATAAAAGTTTACACGCAAAGTTTCGTCATAATATCTCAATTATTTGTCGAGTTATGGGCTCTAAAATCTCGTAGATTCCTTTTGTCTAAAAAGCGGCGGTTCCACGCCCATTTTCTAAAATTTTTCTGTTTTTTTTTTTGCTTTTGGTCTATTGTGGAACTATGCCACACAATTTTAATGAATTATCTATATATGTATTTGACAAAGATGTCGCTAAAAATGTTTTTATTAGGCCCCTTTATGATATCCATATATAAAATTGGGCGTGGCCGTCCCTTAATAAGTGGGCGTGGTCCATTTTCCAAAATTTCACCATATTTCTTCATAAGGGCCTGAGCTCAATACGTGGGTGAAATTTTATCACTCCAGCTATATTTACGGCGACCACAAATTTGTATTAAAAAAACAGGACATTTTTTTTTATTAATAGGAACAAAAAATATTCACAAACATGAATCACATCTCACTGGCTTTGATTTCAGTCAAGTATTAGGTACATAACCAATTAATAAATATATCAAATTACTGATATTTTTCTGAGGCATAAATTTGTTTAAGTACATTTTCCTCATTTTGTAAGTAATTCTTAAATTCTAAACAATTAAAATCATAGTTACATCTAGTTATTAAAATAGATTTCACAGTCTGAATTTGAATTTTGATTTTTCATCAGTCCATATATTGTTTAAAATTGAAAATATACTTTCAGTGGGGGCATTTGAAGCCGGTAAACATAAATCAAATTCTACTATTTTTAAAATATTTTAAAAAGGTATGGCATTTTTCTTAAAATGTTGAAATATTTCAACCCATTTCATATCGACTAGATCATAGATGCTCATGCCTATGCCCTTGAATCACATTTGTTTTTGTTTTCCCCCCAGACATAGGAACAGATACAAATTCGCCCAATGAATATAAAAATAAAATTTTCTTCCCCTGCCATATGCCCACAGGTATAAAAAATTTCAAATGAATGGGATTGAGTTTCTTATGGGAAGGGCGAAGCTACGTTAGCTTCGCCCTTCCCATATGAAGCTACGTTGGCGTCGCCCATGGTATAAGTATACCAGGTAAAACAAACGTCAAGTTTTCGTCGCCATATTAACCACCTGACAATTAAGCAGATTATGACATTTCGTGCTGCCATACTCAATGATAAAAATCCTCCATTAATGGCATTTTTCACTGCTTTGTTTTAAAAATAAATTGTAACCATGGTATTCATAGTAACGAATTTTTTCAATTTGAATTGAAAGAAATTTTTTCAATTTGAAAAAAATTACACATCCTGCAGTAAATTTGTTTCACTGCTGAATTATCATTGATGATTCTTCTGAGTACAATTTTTATTATTATTATTATTTTTTTTTTTTGAAAAAAGCAAACCATTTATATGAAAAATTCAGCAGTCTTTATTTGAAAGTACTCACTGATGCCTCCTCAGTCATAGATGAATTTCATCAGTAATTCATAAAAGATTCATTTCGGATTTTTACTTCGCGGAATATCAGTTTGGCCGTACTACAAAGTAGCCCCTTTCCGGTATTCTCGGTGAGTTTTTAATTTAGTTTAGTAGTTACGATCACTTTTAATTTAGGCTTTGTGAGAGGTTTTGGAGATTGATCTATTATAACTCCATATCGTCGCATAAAGTGCAATACCGCGTATCCACTACCACCCAAATTGTACAGGAGACAGTAAAAACTGTTTTAATTCAAAACGGTTCGGAATTTTGCAAACCCACATCCAAACAAAGGTAGATTTTTGGATTTTATTCTTAATCTAAATATCATTTGGGCGAAAAACAGTTAAATGTGCAGTTATTGGCTTACTTATGTATTTATAAGCGGTTTTGCGTCTTTTATTTTGTTCAATAGTGACGTATAGGCGGTTTTGCAGGCGTACGTAAAAACTTTTCTTCAATAAAGCAAAGTTATAATCCATTTCGTGTTTATGAAAGTATAATCAACATAAGTACATTACAGTACAGTTATAAAGCAATAACACCTATTATTCGCAGTATTGGTTCGAAAAATTTTCTTAAAAAAGCGGTTTTGAAACTGTGTCATTATTTGGAATTGCGTTGTGTGAATCTCAAAGTTGTTGCATGAATGGATGGGGACGGACGCCAGGAATGTATTTTTGATGAAATCTCATTTTTGGCAAAAATGTCACGCGGTTTTGCACTTTAAACGGCGATATGTATGTACACCACCATACCAAGTGAGCATTTCAGTCTATATATGTATGTATGTACATACATATGAACAATCCAATTACAAAAAAATATGTACCCTACATTTTAACAATATGAGTTGCTTATTTCCGCGGTGCAATAATACCAAATATGGCTGCAAAGACGGTGATATAAAATTTTTCCAATTTCCGACGATACCCTTTATTCGCGGAGAGTGGATGAAGATTTGTGGAGTGAGCGAAGAGGAGCTACCGGAAGTTCCATAAATCTGCTCACTAGTGCCCTTTCTCTTTCTGTCCTTTGATTCCTGAAATACCCAAACTTTCAAACAAAAATCTACGCATTCAAAAAATAAAAGTCTGGCATCTACTCCAAAACTGACATAAGATTAAACTTCAAAAATCTGCTTTTTAATCAAAAAGACAGCGTCAAAATGACAATGCACATACCTGTATTTTTTATACCATGGGCGTCGCCCTTCCCATATGAAATTGAAAATTACACTAACAAATTGAAAATAAAATTTTTTTGAAAAAATTGAATTCTTGAATTGAAAAGCGACTTAACTCAAAACCCAAATAAATATAAAATAAATGGAAGAAATGCAAGAAAACCTTTTTCTTTACAAACGAAGCTTTGAAGTAAAACCTTGGGAAAGGAAGAAGACTTTTTCTGGGAGGAGACTAACATTTAGCAGTCCCTAAATACGTTATTCATGGATTCAAAAAATTTTGAGTTGTGCAATTTTTTGATTTAGGGTGCGATTTGTAGGCAAACGAAAAAACTGAACAAAATTTCTAGTTAATATTGAAAAATGTGTGGCAAAAGTGTATTTCAAATTATTTGAAGAAAAATAAAAGCAGATTTTAATAAGAAAAATAGGAATTAGAGCTTTTTTTGCTGAAATATTATTGCAAGTCACAGTCTATGCTAATTAGTTATAGGTACGTACCTATATAAATTCATAATTAAGGTAAGTTACATATATGACAGAGATAAAATATGACAAGTATCCACTCATAAGAAATGAAATTTTAAAATACTTATCCAAGTTCGGAAGCACATATGTGCATATATTTGCGAAAAAGCCTTTTCTAGCCTTAAGTTAATCAAAACAAACCAAAGAAACGTTTTATCACAAAAGCATTTGGAAGCAATTCTGCAATTATCCACCTCTGGTTCGACAATAAATATTGACAATTTATTAAACAGCCTTGAATAAACTTGTCACTTATTGTTATTATGTAATATGTAGATACATTTTTTTTTATATGTACGAGTTCTTATCTTAATTTATTATAAATAAAATATATTGTAAATATTGTACATATATGTATGTATTTATGTTGTATGTAAAACTTTCCAATCGTACAATAAAAATTTACTTGTAGTTTGTAACTTTGTTTTTTTAAATCTAACACAAATTTTTTCTCGGTGCACTAATAAATTTTTGTAGATGTATTGGAGTTTCCCCATTCAATACGAGAGCGTTGAGCACCCTTGGACTAGATTTCCCCCTTTCACCCATTCCTTCAGTTTGTTTGGAGTCACATATTTCTTAATACATGTCAACTCATCAAATAATTCGCTGTCATTAATTTGAGCCTGAGCTATCTTTTCCGAAATATAAATCAAATTTCTTCCAACATCACGCCAAGATGGAACTGTACGCAAAAGTACCCATTCCATCACTTCGACCACCTTATACGCTTGGTCCCAATGATCTAAATAATCAGCGCAATTAATGTAAAAACGTTTTTCATGATCTTTTATTTTACTTAAATCTACAGTTCCTGATTTTTCCAACTCTGAAACTATTTTCTTCATCATTAGCGGTAAAAAAAATGCCATCTCTTCGTTCTGCGATTTTTAATTTAAGGTCTTTTATTAGTAAAGCAACTTCTACCATACAAATATTTTGCGATTCAATTTGTGTAATGTAATTATGAAAAAGAGATGCTTGGCAGTGGGTAAACAGAAGCCACATTTCTGATGTTGAATTTGTCTGTAATTTATGCCGAAAAAACAAAAACTACCAAACTTACCTCAATGTGAACATGCTTCTGAACTAGCTGATTAATAGTGATTGCTAAGTGATATTGATAGGAACCTACATTTTGATCGGAAAATGGTTGCAGCTGTAAAAAAATGTTTGATTTGCATAGTGGATAAAAACAGAACAAAAAACAGAACAATTGGTTGGTTTTCAGAGAAAAAAAAAATACGCAGAACAAGCGCCTGAAAAACAGAACTGTTCTGCTAAAAACAGAACGGATGGTCACCGTAGCTATATTAGTGACTGAGATATCACATTTCCGATTTTTACTATATAGGGAAAGTGGGCGTGGTCATGGTCCGATTTCGCCCATTTTCAATACCAACCGTACCTGTCCGGAAACCAACTTGCATTCTAAATTTCATCAAAATATTTCAATTTTTCGCGAGTTAGAGCGAAATATACATTTTGATTTTGGAAGTACTGTTGAAAAAGGTGTAGTACAGCTGAGTATAACAAAATGTTTAGAGGCACAGTTCTAGCAAATCGATTCGTGCAAAAAGCCACAGCCGCTAACATGCTTTCTTTATTCAATGATGCTTCTTTTTTATTCCTGTTTTACACTTTTTTTTCATTTCTCGCATACTTTCAGAGCTTTTTGGTGGCTATTGGCTCTGTTCAGTGTTTAGGCGGCGACAAAATCGCGAATATTAAATGAAAAAGTATGCATGCCTACATATGTACGTACATATGTATGTATGTATGTTCATACTTTAATGTGCATGCATATGTACCTTTGTAAAACAACATAACTATGTATATACATACATAAATACATACATATGTGCATATTTAGTGACCAAAAGAAGCAAAGCTTTACGTTAATGATATTGCATTTGGTCATCGTTGGCATGCACAATAAGTAATCAGTTGAGAATAAATTTCATTGATCGGGGATTCCATTCCCGGAGCCAGGGGATTTAAAATTTTTGCATTCATTTTCATAATATTTCGGCAATCTTGCAAAAATTCATTTAAACGATTATACATACATATTTTTATTACAAATTATCAAATGACCGCAAGCCTTCTGTTAATATCTTAGAACCATCTACTGTACAGGCAAATGTTTTGATCAACAAATGTATGCCAATTTCTTTTATGGTTGTTGTTTCTTAAAGTACCTGTTAAGTACTATTAAATTTAAGCATGAATTTGCATTCCTATTTTATTTTGTTAATAATGAAAAAATATTTTTTAATAAAAAATGGCATTAAAAATCAATTTTTTCTTTACATTTTAGAGTTGTAGCATTCCTAGAAAAATTTATTTCCTTTTTGAACCCAAAATACCAGAAAATAATTAATGACCAAATCCCGGAATCCCGGGATTATAAAACAGAAATCTCGAAAATCCAGGGATCGTAAAAATCGGGAAAATTGGAATCCCTAGTATATATTTGTGTATGTAGATACTATGTACATTTAGTAAACAATAAATATTGTAAAACTAAA
The DNA here is from genome assembly GCA_960531455.1 of Urophora cardui. Classification (NCBI taxonomy): domain Eukaryota; kingdom Metazoa; phylum Arthropoda; class Insecta; order Diptera; family Tephritidae; genus Urophora; species Urophora cardui. The sequence continues at coordinate 67,927,775 of OY482673.1, read as the reverse complement.
ATTGATATGTAGATGCACAACAATATAAAATATTTTCTATTAACGCAAATACCATTCATTAGCTAATGACGTTTCGGCGATGTGCCATATTCGGTGTCTTTTTTGTCAACTTTTTTACTTCCTTAAATTCTTTTTTGTTGTTCCACAATACATTTTTTACTTACTCTTTTATTTTGTGAGTTTCCAGCATTGGGCAAAACTCTGGAGTTGAAACCCCTTAAATTCTATGCATTTCTTTTTCACATGCCAGTAATATAACAGTTCTATAAAATTCAATGGGTCAAACGAGCAGGGTGTTCTAGTTTCCAGAGCTGATTCTAGAATTGAATTGGAGTCATTGAATCAGTACTTAAATATTTGTTGCGCTGTCATCCTTTAAGTCAAAATGCCTCTTATAAAATTTTGATAAAATATTGCGCAATATAGGTCCGTTTATTATTAGCTAGTTATGAATAGTTAGCCAAGTTTCGGCTGGGAAATCGTTTCTTGAGTCAAAAAACAGCAGAAGAGAGCCATTGACAGCTCCAAATTTCAGCTAGTAAAATTTTCCCTAGCTGAAATTATTTGCTGCCAAAGTAAGAAACAGCTGTTGAAAAAATAAACAAACGAATACTTTTGATTTTATTACTTTTGAAATTTTCTGAATTTTTGAAATAAAATAAAGAAAATTAAATGTTTTTTTACAAAAAACACCCATTAACAGTCAAAAATAGCATTCAAATTACTAATCGCTAATTTTTACTATTATTCCGTTTCTTGATTTTCTGTTCGTTTCGCTCTTTATGAGCGCAATTCTTTCCGTTTTGCTCACTTGACAGCTACTGCTAGTTTAATAAGAAACAAACCTTATATCTAGGTACCCATTTTTGGTATTTTCAAACACTTTCACAAAACGTATTTTTCTTGGTTGTTAAAATTTTTAAGAAACTCTTAAAAATGGAGAAGAATATATTTGTATGGATTAAATTGTATCAAATTTCATTAAAAAGGTATCAATTTTGTTCTAAGCCAAAATTAAAAGTATCTAGTACGTATCTTGGGCTTAGAAAAGTATCACATTTGATACGACTGCATCACTGCTGACAATGGCAATTGCAAAATAGTTACTGTTCTGTTGATCAAATGGAACAATCGGCCGAGAAGAGTAACGCCAATCAGTACAACAAAACTTTATGAGATATTCTACTAAAAATGTGAATAAATTGTTTCTGCGATTTTTATTTTCTGAAAATGATTAAATCTTTTGGAGTTTTTTTGCATTTGAGCATAAATTCATATAGTAGAAACGAGCGCGCATCGAAATTGGGAGCAAATTCAAAATTGTATTCCCATTTTAAAACTGCTCAGCCTAAAGATCTGAAAAATTTTTGTTATTCCCCTTGTGAAGGGCACTGTCCAAGCAAGTGTCGATCACGTGGAGATAAAAGGTGCAAACATATGTATGTATATACCCAATAAACACAAAAGCGAGGATGGTATCGTGGCAAACTCGAGATGAATTCGCGGAGGTGAATGTTATTTTTCGGATTCGTATCGAGTTCGAGATGGACTCGAGAAAAATCAATTATCGCAATAGCATTTATTAATTTTGTTGGATCTTGCTTTACACGAAGAAATTCCCTGTTGGGCTTTGATTTACCCTTTAAAACTCCACTTGAGAAATTTAAAAGTTCGGATGATATCGTGAGGAATTCGAGGCGGATTCGCAGAAGAAGATTTTCTAGAATGTATTCGCCAATGATCCCAAATCTCGATTTGCCAACGATCCGAGAACATAAAAATGCGCGAATCGCTAATGAGAGGTGACTCACCTGGGAATTCGGATTCGCCGATCTATCGTCGCGAACTATCGCCGCGATAATATAATCAGAGAAGCGAACTCGTCTCGAATTCGAGGCAAATCCGTTGTGTTTATTGGGTATACGGACATGTGTCTATGTGCCTATGTACATACGTATGTACGTACATATGTATAAAACTAACGATTAATTATATGAAAATGCAAACAGCGACCGCAACTGCGACTGTGATTGCTACCAGCGTTGCCGTTTTGGTAACTTTTTACCAAAATTGGATACCATTTTTTCGTTAGGTTAGTAGTAAATTTCTGACGATTTTTGACGCCCATGTATTCAGTACACCATGGTTACATTAAATTTTCAGAAATACGCTTTTAATTTATCCACACTATACAAAATTTGTTGTCCAAACTGTTTTGTTTTTCATTTTTTTTTTTATCAAAATATTTATTTAACAGGAGGCAGCGACCAAATTAGAAATAAATCTACTCTGGTAAATTTTCGCTAGGCGATTTTCGTCAGCTTTTTGGTTCTGTTCATTCTCATATACTGGTGTGTTTTTATATGTTGATAAAACGCTACGTTGATTATTTTTAAGGCCTCAAGGTGTAAAACAAGTGATATATCGTATTTTAGTTTTTGTTAACCGTATATCAGGCTTTGATTTGAAATAAATAGCTCTAACGTTAATGGAACATATATGTACCTACTTATGTTATTAATTTATTTTGGTTACTGGTTTCTAATGTTGGTTACTTTTATTTTGTATTTTGGTACCTAAATTTAAATTTTTTTACTGGCAATGCTGATTGCTACCGCGGAGCTCCCACAAGAAACGAGAGATTCTAGGCGGTGCAGTGAAAAACAAATATTAAAAATAGCGATTGGAAATAAAAAGAGAGAGAGAGAGAGATTTTTTATTCAGAATAAATGTGCATACATATACAAATGTAAATGGATCAGTGTGCGGTGCTTCGCTTTGATGATCAGGTAATTTAAATTAGCAAAGCCAAGATTTTTTTTTACATTTACAAGCCGAAAGTTCCTCTTTCATTTTATCTTATTTATTGGAAATATCTTTGCAATTAGTTCCCTGTACTAATAGAAATGTAAAATATAATTTGTAATACGCTTAATATCTGAGTGTTACTCGTATTTTCGATGTGTCTGTGCTCTGACAAACCCGGTATACGAGTACGTACATATGTATTTAAAATATCTCAGCAATTATTTTTCGTGCATCTTACACATGAATAAATCCAAACAATATAAAGCGCTTTAGAAGCTATTCTCAATATTGGGTCATCTATGTATTGTTTTCTCCCTAGTTTTATGAAATTAATAAGTTTTTGTAAGAGAAGGAGGAAAGCCCCTTAAAAATTACCTGTATTAGTGGGCGCTTGAAAACGGGCCTTCAAACTATTCAAATGACTTTGATGCTGTCCGTTCGCCATTACAGCAGCTGCCACAGCATTGGCGACATGTTGCACGGAGGCGGCCGTTGCTGCTGCATTTGGACCTGCTAGCCCATTGCCGCCCCCGCCGGCAGTACCAGCGTTCACCTGACCCAGAGACTCGGAAGAGCTGCTGCCACCGCTTCCGACTCCGCTACCGCTTCCACTGCCTCCTCCGCCGCCAAACTGGCGGTGATAATGTTGCTGATTCTCGCTGTAAAGTCGCTGGTAGCATGAGAGCGTTGGTATATTCCACGAATTGTTGGTTTTGTAATGAAAATTACCGGAACCAAAAATCGAGTGCGGATTGGAGTTGGCAGACACGTTGGAGGCGGCTGCTGCGGCCGCCAAATTTTGCGTAAGCGTTTGACTGAGTGCTGACAATGGATTGTGGGCGACGGCGTGCTGATGTTGTTGTTGTTGCTGATGTTGTTGCTGTTGCTGATGTTGTTGTTGTTGTTGCTGATGATGATGATGATGTGGGTGCTGTTGTTGATGGTGTTGCTGCTGCTGCTGTTGTTGTTGGTGGTGATGCTGGTGATGTGGTTGCTGTTGCGGGTTATTTTGATGATTATTATGTTGTTGTGGTTGCTGTACCTGCTGCTGCTGTTGCTGTTGTTGTTGCGACTGCTGTTGTTGTTGTTGTTGATGTGTATGATGCTGCTGCTGCTGCTGCTGGGCATGATGTATATTTTGTTGTTGTTGTTGCTGTTGCAGATGATGCTGCTGCTGTGCCTGCTGTTGTTGCTGTTGCCCGGCCGCCTGCTGCTGCTGCATACCATTCCATTGCACCACAGCCGTGGCCGCACCACCGCCACCGCCAGCGCCATCGCCACTGTTCACCGATTTCGCCGAGTCAATGCTGCTCACGCTGCTCCGATTATTGCCCTCCATCGATGAGCTGGTCACACTGCTGCTGCCGCCATCATTGGCGCTGCTGCTGTCGCTGTTGTTGCTATTGCTCATGCCCGCCACAGCTGCGGCGGCGGCATTCGAATTCAGTTGTTGGAAATACTGATTCAGGGCGCTGTTGGCATGCTCCTGAAAGAATCCATTGCATGAACTCGTCTGCGACGACATCGTTCGTGCCTGTCGTTCTTTTTCCTTTGCTTGTTCAACCGACGGCGCTGGCGCAACTCAAAAAAAAAAAACTGGGAAATCGTCTTAGACCTCTTTAAATATAATTTTTTTTTATATAAAAATTATGCTATTTTGTTTTGTTCTTTATCGCTACGTTTAAGTGTTGCCGGACTCAGTTGCATAAACGCTGCGCGCGCGCAATAATTCTATGGGCATGCGGAGGTTACGTATACGCCTACGCTGCTGACGCATGTTTTTGTATACTCCTTTTTTGCTGTTTTGTGATCTTTTTATTTGTTTTTTTTTTTTTCAGTTAATATCCTGTTCACTCTTTTCTACACTTTCTTTGAACAGTTTCTCGCTGGTCATCATTGATTTTGTTTCATATTACAGAAGATTATTGAAAATAAAATTACTTAGGTGCAAACAGTGAAAAGGAAGATTTGGCGTTATCATACTTTTTTTTGGGACAATTTAATGCAATCACCAGATTTCTAACAAGAACTATTTTCTTAGAAATGTTTGTTTCACATTACAGATTATTCTATATTTTTGATTTATTTCAAACAATTTTTAACAAGTGCGTTTAGCAAAGTGGGAAAACATTCAGCAAAGTACAGTTTCGGACTGATATCAAATAAGAATTCTTTTTCTTTTTTTATTCAACATTTTTGAACATGAGATGAAAACAGTGCTTGATTTAAGTGAGCCATAAGAGGCAGAGGGAAGAGCGCGAAGACATAATTAAAGAAACTCATACAGAGCTATTCTAGAATTCATCTGCAGCTGATTTCACCGTACCTAATCGAATTCCCGATGAATTAAAGAACAATCCTGATTTGTCTATGTACATCAACCATCACGTCCAATTTAGAGGCTAATTTTCAGTTGTCGTTGCTTGATTTGATAAGCCCGAAATCGGTATTCTTCTTTGAACGTCGCTTTAAAGGGATGAACTGATTCCCATTTTTAACTTTGTGTGATTCATAAATTGCATTGTAAATACATTCTCAGAATGTACAACGAAAACTTATTTTTTTACATATATAAAAATCGAACTTTTCGTTTGAAGCCTTTCCATAACTTAAGAAATGGATGGACATTCTGAATAAAATTACAATCAATTTGTTATTTAAATATGAAGGGCGATAAAGCGAGCGATTCTTCCTCTCACTGTGTCGGTTTTTTTTATACATATACATATGTATGTAGATTATGTGTATAATTTTCGCACTAATGCACTAACACATAAGCCACTTTAGGAATAGCTGGAAATGAATCGGTTAAATAAAGATGATCTTTGCTCGTAGCTTAGAAATAATGATATTTGCACTTTGATTTATAGCAAACTCATTTTATATGTTAAATTTGATTCCGCTTTATTTTTATTGGATGAAATTTGAGCAGATAAGGGTTTGGCCTAAACAGATCAATTTACATGATTTGTTTTACTAAACTTTTGCTTTTAGCTTTAGTATGAAACTTTTTGTGTTTTTTTTCATGTACACGAATTATTTCGTTTTGAGAAAAGTTCATTTTTCCCTTGTTTAACAAACACTTAATTTTGTTTAACAAAGAAATACATATGTATGTATATACATAAAAAGATTTTACACTAGAAATACTGCACAAATTTAGTAATTGCTTTTTATATTTTTTTTTAGTTATAGTAGTTAAATTTTTATTGCAAATCTATCAACTATTTATAGCCATTTCATGCAACCAATTTTACAAAATCACCGCCTAAATACAAAAATATATACGTACATATGTATGTATGTGTGTAGAAGTGTATATTTTTTTAAACTTATTCCGATGACTGGTTCAATAAAATTTTGTTTTATTGCAAATTCCACAAGATCTTTCGAGACTCATTTTTTTCTCAAATGATTTTAAAGATTGCATTACATAATTGATATTCTTTATTCCATGCACTGTATCAAATTTTATTCAGAATTTCCACTTTAACAAATTTTCATTGAATTATATTTGAATGTAGGTATCATGGTAGGTATGTATTTCCTTTTTGATTTTTTATTATTCTCACTTTCTTTCGATATATACCAAATACTTATTTTTTAAGAAATCGGCGCCACAGCTGATCTATGTAGCGTTTGAGTTGGCACTTACAATTTTGTGTTTTAAAAAACGTTTTCAACACTCCGATTCGATCATTGGCGACGGCCTTTCCGATGGGTCTCTTTGTAAAAGTTGAACGATTTGGATTTCCGTGAGATTCGAAATTGCGCAAAGCGACACGGAAACTACCGCAAGTCAAATCGTGAACGTGAACGCGATATGACCAAATGCCGGCCTTAGCATTAGTTCGGGCTCGTCGTAGCCCAGCTAGCAAAGGTGCAGGCAGCAGCGTCGGCGGTGGCCGCTTCGATCAATCGGCGGCGTTGGGCAGCACAAAATGCAGTCGAAGCGGCGGTCGGCATCGCTGCAGCAGCAGAAACAGTAGCGACAGAGGCAACCACAGCTAATGCAAGTAATAACATGCGCTTGTGCACGTGAGCGCCACTTTGCTCCAAACAAACAAACCATATGCACATTTATAATGGGGTGTTTGTATATTGGTCGGTACTGAGTACCACAAAAAAAAGATAACAGCCACCCGCCCCCCCCCCCCCAAACACACACACACATATCGTCGCTTGAATAATGAAACAACGTATGTGTAATGTATAGAAGAGTCATACACTATCGGTACGTCGAGTGACGATATGTGAATACTTTCAACCTCAAAAAGGGGTTGTTGTCGAAAAACTCAGCGTGTACCCAGTTGTAGTGGTAAAAACAGAAAAAAACCGGAAAGCGAATATGATATAGACCAGGGATCGCAACGAAAATAATTTATTTACTAAATAATTGCATGTGACAGTTAAAATTTAAAGAAATGGTTAAGTTATAAAACAAATCCCTAAACAGAGCGTCCATTGGTGGGACGTTTTTTTTTTATTTGATAAGGGTTGTTTTTTGCGTCTCTATATATTTATTTATGCCTACATACATGCATATATACGAATAGGTGTACGAGTATAAAAGTGGGGGATGGGCAGTTGGCTGCAGAGCATGCGACGTTCGCATTGGGCGTTCATCATGACAAAAAATTGTCATTCGCTGCTGCAAAAACATTTCTTCCCAAAGACTCGAAAATGCCGTCTCGTTGAGCTGCTGTGAAGCAGCATTTTTCATCGAATGCAAAAAACATTCATTTACCGACGGCATATGTGAAAATTTATGATTTTTAGTTTTTGATGCAGATTAATTGAAAGCCTAAACGTCACATACGGCATATGCAAATTGAACCCAAAGTCGTTTATCTCCCGAAATTTTAAAGATATTGAACTTTTGTCCAATGCACGTAAAAGTCTATAGTAGGTACTCCCTGCAGTTTGTGTCAAAATCACAAAAATCTAGTAAATAGTTTTTGAAAGTGTTTTTCTCGAAAGTGTTTTGTGACATAAGATATCGGTTTACCGAGGCGACAATATGTAGATATGTTCAGATTTTTTGAACGATGCAATACGCATATGAAATTATTTTACGTACATTATATTAAGTATAGAGGGCCGTACTCATACTCGATTTAAAACATTGTTTTACCACACTTAGAATGATGCTAGCATAAACGTCATTTTATCTTATCTGTCATAGTCGACTTAAAAATAGTTTTTATCACTAAAACAACGTTTTAACTTTAAAATGAGGTGAACGTCATTTTAAAATCTTAAAATATTGTTCTAAGCTGGAAATTCGTCGTGAAATACAGTAGAATCGCATAAAAGTTAACTCGCGAGAAAGCTAAACCTTCGGGTAAGTTAACCAAATTTGAGCGTCCACGTACGGCTCTAAAAAGTTAACTCTTGGTTAACTTTTCTGAGCTTTTCGAATTTTTTTCCAATCCAACCGTTTATTTCTCAGCAAAAACAAGCTCATTCCCCTTGTTTCTATGTATTTCCGGAATTTGCGTGCATTCCTCGAATTTCTGTGTAAAAAAATATTGTCGGTGTCGCGAGGTACAAATGTAGTTACTCGTTTGAACTATTGAGTGGTGTAAACATAGTTTGTGCGTTAATAAGTGAATATTTTAAAAATATAAATACACGCGCGCCATCTGTTGGAACATAGCGGTGGTTATAACCTAAGCAAGAAATTACATACATACATACATACAGGTGAAACTAATAAAAGTGTGTTAAAAAATGGCAACAAAGCGGAATAAATCATCGCAAATTAGATTGAATTTACATCAAAAAGCAAAAAAGCTGATATTTTAAGAAAACTCGATGAAGGTATTAACGGAAACCGCTTGGCATTAGATTATAGTGTATCTAAGGTGGCCATCTCAAAACGAAAGAAAAAATGATATGAAATTTTGAAGCAGTGGCAAGCACACAGAAATTGGCAACCAAGAAAACTTTGCAGAATTTGGAATATCCCGTTCTGGAGGCAAGGTTGTATAAATGTTTTTTGAACCAAAGGCAACGCAATTGTGCAATTAGTGGTCCAATTTTAAAATCAAGAGCTAATCTTGAATTTGCCAAAATATACCCTGGAAAAAATTTCTATGCAAGTGATGGATGGCTAGCAAATTTTTTGTATGTAAATTAAATATAAGTTTCTGCTTTGTAATGATTAAAACTGAGATATTCAAATAAATTTGATATGTTATATCCCAAAAATTATGTTTATTACCGTATTCTATCAGATTTAAAAACCACCTGGAAAAGTTAATATTTCGGAAAAGTTAAATGCCCTTGGAACCATTTGGTTAACTTTTGTGCGATTCTACTGTACTATAAAAATAGAAAGAGTGCGTGAATTCAATAAAAAATAAATAAATAAAACGTTAAAAGAAGACATTTTAATAAATATGCTTGGGAATAGCAGAATTTTTCAAGATTTTGCTAAGTATTATATATAATGCTATCCCGGGACGGAGAGCAAAGGTATATAGAAGCTGATGGGATCCGTTCCAAATGGAGGAAGAGGAATTTTATTGCTTTGATAAGGCCACAGTAGAATATTTTATAGATATTGAGGAGCCTGTCAGTAATAGGGGCCTTTCAATCTCACCCGGCTTGGAAGTTCTGGCTAAATTACGATTTTTAGGTCGAAATGTTCATCAGAGTGACATACATACATAGCTTAGGTGGTGCTATATGCTTTCCCACAGACAAGCTTTTTCTCTTGAGCTCCAGTTTGGTTTACAAGCTCTTTTTGTTCCCTAAAATCACAAGTTTATTTTGATTTATATGAAGTGTGTAGTTTTATCTCAAAATTTAACTCAACAAATAAAATTTGCGAAAACCAAAATGTCGAAGAGATAGATACGCTTACTTCGTTTCTTTGTGAATTTAAAATTTGGCACAGGGTGAACTTTTAAAACACTCGAAATTTCTTAAAATAACAGAGCGATTCTTATTATTTTAATGGGTAACGCTGTTTCGTTTCATTTTAGCAAAAACGGTGTTCTAACTCGTCTATGACACACCACTATTTTAAACGTCGTTCTAAATATAACACCGATTTTAACTAAAACCGATTTTAGTGAACGACTATGACTACGGCCCAGAATGTTTTCATTTTAAAATTTCCCCACTGCAATGCCTGAGAGACCCAACATTACAGTTAACTTTTCGCATGATAAACAAATATAAAAAGAGCCCGACCAGACTATATCAAAATAGACCGCAAAATATCTTGTCATAATATTTTCCAATGTTCCAAGAACATACATAGATACATACATATACATATATATGTATATATAGAATGATTATAAACTCGCTTACCAGCATACATACATACATATAAAAAAAGTTAAAAATATTCCATTAAAAGCGCGACGAAAGAAAACGAGCTGTTTATCGGAATTTTTTCACTCTTCTCGTATTTCAAACGTGATCGCCCAGCAAAGCTTGGTTACCTTTCGTGAGATGGAAAAAACTCAATATATTCACATACATATGTATGTAGATACATATATGTATATGTACATATGTACATATTTGTGTATTTTCATTGTGACAAGCTGATGACGACAATGCAAAATTAACATTTTAACGATATGAAATAAAATCATCAAGTAAAGGAGGCAGTGTCTTCGTTTGTGCCAAAAAGCTTCACATCTTTGATTAATAACACCGAATATTCTATTTTTAACACGCTTTTATTAGATTCACCTGTATGTAATTACCTCCCAGCCTAAAAGTATGCAAGATATTAACTTATATTTACAGCAGTGGTAATTAAAAAAGTCTAAGCGTGTCTTTATATTTTTAAAATTTAAACTAATCTCTGTGATTTCAAATGTATGTACCTAAATGTAAGTAGTACAATTGCAGCCCATTACAACAAAGAGGGTGTAAAACCTGCTTTGGCAGAAACCAACTGACAATAACAAACAGAAAGTGAAAAAATTCACCAGAAAAGAAAATATGTAAGTATAAGAATAATATCAACGAAATGCAACAAGCTAAAAATTCAGCAACTCATAAGAAAAACAAAAGGAAATAAAAGCTGACGTCTCAGATGCTTTATGGCTGTGAGAAGCCGCCGACAACGACAGCAGCGACGAACACAAATCGTCGAGGCAGCGCCGTTGGCGTAACAAGTCACGTGGATTTTTGTATGACCTAAAGCCCATTGTCTGGGAGCGCCAATCGTTCTAAGCACGTGTAAGCTACACATTCAGTAAAGCTCCATCCGTCCCACCCCTAGCCTGCACTCATCCGAACTGATATACAAATGACTACCACTCAGCGAACAACGACGTCAACCGATGAAGTGCGACGAAAGGTGGTGCGGTGGGAAAGCGTCAGCAAAGCTAATCACAAACAGGAGAAAAAAATGCGAATGCGAGTGCAGAAGTAGGCACTGACTGACTGAATGGTAGAGGGGGCTTGCTGAGAGGGTAGGAGTTTCTTTCCATGTAAATAACACTGTGCAACATTCAATTGGTATTCTAGGCATAAAAGAGGCCTAGGAAAAATGGGCGGGACCACGCCACCAATTTGGATCCAGATTACCTAGGAATGCGTCTCAGAAAAATTAGTGAAAGTGTAAATCATATTGATATAGAGGTACATATGTAATTACATTTCGAAATATGCATGTCTATTCCCAAAACGTGGACCCGGGTGGTCCCAGAAAGTTATGAGCAATATTGGCATCAGAGGAAACCTCTAGTATGTGTATAAAACACTGTTCCTATCTCTCGAATAGTTATGTACTAATAGGTACATAAAAATAATTAATTTATTACATACTCGTAATAATAAAATCTGTAAAGCCAAAAACTAGCTTAAGCAATTACTGCTTAACTCCCCTAATCATTATAAAATAATTTGCTTGAATTGATCTTTGAACCCTACATAGAATCAATGGACTTACATATGTATGTATATATGTATAAAAATTTTAATTTTTAGTTTTTATGTAGGCGTTTGTTACACTGTGTAACGATCGGGTGCCTTTAGTATGAGTGAATTGGCAATTGTATAATGCAAATTCACTTCGCTGCAATAAACAACGAACTAATTATGAGAGGAGCGTACTCATCATCTGTGTTGACGAGCTCTCCTATTAATGGATTGTGAAATTCGTACGCCGATATGTATATATTTTTCTTTTTACTTTGCTGTGTATACTATTTTCAGTCTCTTTTACGAAAGTTTTACATTGTTATTAATACACTGGATCACAAAATGAAATTTGTTGTCTGTACTTTCGACGCCACTACCCTATCTATATGTAAAATCGGTCGCTAATTCCGAAAATCGAGTTCATTTTTAATTCTATGGAAAGGTTTTTCAGATATCGGCAATTTACCGTGATTTGGCCAATGGCTCTACTTAATCGCGTATATCTCTTTAAGGTAAAAATGAATAGGGTAGTGGCGTTCAGAGTATTTTTTTGGCTGTATAGCAGTGTAATCTAAAGAAAATACAACACCATAACGGTGAGTGTCTCAAAAAATAAAATTAAAACTCAATCCTCGATTGATTTAACTGCCTTCAAACATACGTACCTACATTTAAGCAATTTTAAAAATGATTTAAAGTCTAACTAGAGAGGTGTGGGTGTGGTGTATGGTGTCCTCTGTGGTGTAGTGGGCAGAGTACTCGTCTGCCATACCAGGGGTTACGGGATCAACCCTCAGCCCGGAGCAACACCAAACACTTAATTTAATTTATTTTCTAATTAATTTCAACCCATTTATCCTAAATAATAGCAATCAGGTGTATGTACATATGTACGCCAGCTAAAGGCATTCCCCTAACGCTCTTTTGTGTCACCGTAGTACTGTTTCTTATTCCAAAGTATCACGTTTAGCCTTGCAATTTCTGGCCCTAACTCACGTTGCCAATACATCACTCCAACGCCATCTAACAACATTTATTTTGGTAAGAGGATACCGAAAAACAATTTGCGACCGGCGGCAACATTTCATGTAATTAATGTCCTTCCTCAAGGCTAATACAATTATATTTATTAATTAGGTAAAAGAAACGCATCAGGTTTTTTCAACACCAATTCGGTTATCAATAAGTTTATTGTATGCCTTTTTTTTTTTTTTTTTAAGTAGGGGGAATCATCAAAAGCCGACCAGTGCGAGACTTCAACCCGCTAAACCTAACCTACTCCCGCCCCAGACAATACTCCCACGGAACCACCGGACAAGGTATTACTTCCTGGGAGTGGGGATAAGACGTTTAAGTCTCCAGAATTTAATTGCGGACGGACCGACGCCTACGTTGATCTATTAAACGCAGTTGGTTCATAATTCAGGCTGAGACCTCGCTAACTATATCCCATATAGCAGAGGACTGGCACATCAGTGCAGTCAAATTTTCCACCGACCGTGACAGCTGTTCCTGATATACCCTGTATTTGCCTACGTTCTGATAAGAATCGAGGACATTCAAAAAACACATGTTCCGCACTTTCTACCTTCCCTGGACATTCAGGACAAAAGGGACTCTCATCTAACTTGAACCTATAAAGGTAAGCCCTAAAGCACCCATGTCCACTAAGGACCTGGGTGAGGTGGAAATTGGGTTCGCCGTGCATTCTATCTACCCAACTGCTGATGTTCGGTATAAGCCTGTAAGTCCATCGACCTTTCGATGAGGCTTCCCAGCGTTGCTGCCACATTAGGCGGAACCTTCTTCTTATATCTGCTTTTTCGATGCATGTGACTGGCTTTGTTGCGTTATATAACTCGCACACTTCTCGTACTTGGATATCAACTGGAGGCACGTTTGCTAGAACTTCAGCAGCATCGCCAGAGATAGTTCGGAATGCACTTATAACTCGCAGAGCGGCGAGTCGATACACCGACTGTATTCCTTTCACGTAGGATTTACGCTCGAGGGCGTCGATCCACACCGGGGCCGCATAAAGTAAAACTGAACTAATTGCTCTTGAAATAAGATGCCGACGGCTTGAGCGCACGCAACCCTTGTTCGCCATCATTCTTGAGAGTCCACCATACATTTTCATTGCTTTTTCTGCCGTGTGATTGAGATGGTCTTTAAATGTTAGCTTGCCATCTAGGATTACTCCCAGGTATTTCAGAGTTGACTGCGAGATTATCTCGCAGTCCCCAACAGATACACAAATTTCCTCTTGCACTTTCCTTGTACTTACGAGAAGTACCTCAGTCTTTATTGTATGCTATGCACATACATATGTACGTAAGTACTATTTATTCATATACTCGTATACATACATAGATATACGAGTGCCCTTCCTGAAACATTCACGCTAGAGATGGCCGATCCCGTGATTTTTGAGGAACGGAGTAATTCGTGACTGTGACTTTTTAGTCACTGTAATTTTTTTCAGTGAGAGTGACTTTTAGGGTTCCTGACAGGAACCAAGGCTTTTATCCACTTTTTAATAAAAGTAAATAAATGTGTTTAATTGAATTATATTTTTCAAGTCCAGTAATAATAGCTATGCTTGTCATAATGCTTTTTCAGTGTGATATAAAAGTTTTTTCTAATAAAACAAAACAAAAATTGATATACATAGTACATAAATTGGAAAATAACTACATTTTACTTAGTTCTCTAAAAATTCGTTTGGAAATCTTTAACAAAATTAATTGAAATCAATTTAAAAAAAAAACATTGTTTAAAAATTAAAAGAAAAAGAAACAAAGAACTATAAATTTTTGGAAACTGAAATTTGCATGCTTGCCATGCTTTCAGAACACGTGATTTTTGCACCGTGATTTTGGAAATCAGTCACGGCAGTGACCAATGACTTTTGAGGAACGCTGACAAAATCACAGGTACGCCAAATATTTGCCATCTCTAATTCACGCACCGATATCAAATGACCAATTCCTTTTTTAATTCGATACATTTTTCTTTGATCTTACTTTTTCGCGTTTTTCCACACGAGATTGCAAATATGTATGAATAGCAGTATTATATTATACATAGATATGTACATATATAGTTTTGAACTATTCCCATAATCTTAGATATATAGATTGGATTGAGGCTTGTACTGCGACCATTAGGTCTATTGTACCCTCTCCTTGATCACATTATCTCATCCAGCCCGAGCTCCTCCAGAAATCGGAGGATATCGCTCGGCTTACGAGACTGAATGTGCCCCTGATTTGGCCAAGGCGAGCCTAGGAATCTTTCACGCTTCCTTGCAATGGCATCGCATTCGACCAATATATGCTCTGCAGACTCATCTTTTCTGTCACAGAAGCGACATAGACTGCCTGACAGGATACCTAGCCTATTCATATGCTTCCTAAGCCTGCAGTGTCCTGTGGGAATTCCTGTCAGCATTCTCAATTTATTCTTAGAGAGGTTCCGAAGCCCTTTGAAACGACTTGTGTTGTACCCCCCCCCCATTAGTGTCTTTGCCTGTCGCATTCCATCGGTTTGGGGCCAGTACTGTTCCCTTAGCCTCCTGATAGTGTGTGGGCCTATTGCTATGAATGGCTCAGGTCCTATTAGTTTGGAGGCCGCCGCCTGCCTGGCCAGACTGTCCGCCTGCTCATTGCCCTCTATTCCTCTATGGCCTGGAACCCAGGCCAGTAGGATAGAGTTCCGAGTTGCCAGTTCATTCAGTCTGTTAACGCACTCAAGCACAGTCGATGATTTGATTTCGAAAGAAGAAATTGCTTTTAGTGCGGCCTGACTGTCACTTAATATGACCATTCTTTCATTTGAGTACCCACGTCGCAGTATCATGCCCGCGCACTCACTTATGGCATACACTTCCGCCTGGAATATGCTCGGATAAACCCCCATGGGTACGGAGATCCTTGACCTGGGGCCAAAAATATCAGCTCCAATTCCCTCAGGTGTTTTCGAGCCATCGGTATACCATATTAAGTGGTGAGATTGTAGGTATCTCTCGATGCTAGAGACGTTCCATGATTTTTTGTCCCCAAGCTCTATCCTAAACCTCTTTTCAAAGTTTGTGACTCTGTTCATATCATCTCTGGGAAATTGAGAGAGCGGGAGTTCCTCCCTCAGCTTGACCATGTTTTGCGATGATATTACTTTACCTTTTCCATATCCTTCCCTTACCATATTCATTAGGGAACGCTTGGCGCTCTGTTCAATAACTATGTGCAGCGGGGTTAGCTCAAGAAGCACTTCCATCGCCGCCGTTGGGCAGGTGCGCATAGCTCCCGTTATGCACACGCATGCTTGGCGTTGCACTTTGGTGAGCAATTGTCTCACCGTTGACAGATTTGCTCTTGAGGACCAGGCTACTGCCCCGTAGGTGATGATCGGCTTTACTATCATGGTGTACATCCATCTTAGCATGTGTGGATTGCATCCCCACGATTTTCCTGAAAGTCGTCTGCACACCATTATAGCCCTCGTGGCTTTGGATGTAGTGTTGTCCACATGTTTCTTCCATAATAACTTGGAGTCAAATGTGACTCCTAAGTATTTTACTTCTGATACAGTGACCACCACCACATCATCCACGAGTATACCTCTCATTCCCCTAAGGGTCCGCCGTTTTGTGAAGGGGACAATGGCCGTCTTACTTGGGTTAATATTTAGGCCCACTCCGGCACACCATCTCTTCGTTATTCGAAAAGCCCTCTGAATTATGTCACAGAGAGTACTCTCGAATTTGTCCCGTGCGATTATTACTATGTCATCTGCATATCCCTGACAGCGTATACCGTTATCAGTTAGCAGTTGCAGTAGCTCATCCACCACTAGACTCCATAGGAGAGAGGATAGGACTCCTCCCTGCGGACAACCTTTGGTGGTTTTTATCTGTACAATGCCTTCACCTACTGAAGTCTCGGCTATCCTGGTGCGAAGAACAGAGTCTATCCACATACAGATTGGTCCCTGAACTTCACGTTTTTCTAGTGCCCGACACACACTATTATGGTCAGTGTTGTCAAAGGCTCCTTCTATGTCTAGGAAAGCGCATATCACAGTTTCCCCCTGTTCGAAAGCACACTGTATCTCCGTTGTCAGTTGGTACAGGGCTGTATCAGTGGACCTGCCTGCTCTGTACGCATGCTGATTTGGGTGCAACGGATATCTTTTCAGAGTGTTCGTCCTAATTTCATTGTCAACAATCTTCTCCATCGCTTTTAGGACGAAGGAGGTTAAACTTATGGGTCTGAAGGACTTTGCTAGAGAGTAGTCTTTTTTGCTTACTTTAGGTATAAAACAACCTTAGCCCTTCTCCACACCATTGGGACGTATGCTAGCGCTAAGCTGTCCGTCATAATTCTCTTTAGGTGTGGGAGAATTTAGTCTTCCTGGGAGTGCCTTTGGGTAGGTAATGGACAGCTTTCGTGGAAGGCTTCTATCATTATGTGATTCAGCTCATTCACTCTGCCCTCTGATTCCATACAACTGGTGCCTCTGTTAACCCTGTTCATCGAGCCTAGGTTAGTCTCGATTACCTCATTGAATATAGCCCAGTCTTCAACACTACACATGTTCTAGGTCTGTCATGTGACAGGTCCCAAATTACCTTGTTATTGCCTGCTTCCAGGCCCCTGATCTTAGCATTCAATTGTTGAAAATGCAAAGAAAATTTACCACTTTCCACATTCTCACATGACAATTTAACCAGATGTGACAACCAATTTTAATTATCACAAAACATTAACCACAAGCCTTTTAGTTTTCTTGCAATTAATGATTACTTGTAATTGTAATTGAAAAAGCATATATAGCTCTAGGAAAATCTGGTTATATAAAATGTTACAGGTAATTGTAATTGTGTGCCTAAGCTATTACGAAATGTAATTGGGTCCCCCATTTTCTGACATAATTACTTGTTAATCAGTTTGTTCAGCACATCTCTTGTTTTTTCTTAAGTTATTTTTTTCTCGATATAGTTTATTGTATTGTATTTATCTTTAAGAATATGACAATTTTTATAAAATCTTAGTCTAAAATATATTATTACGTTAGCTGTTGCCACTGCTTCTAATAACAATGTATGCGCAGTTACAAATAGTTTAATTTAATGGTATATGAATACATATGTATGTGTACATATTTATTTATGTATATGTAAAAAAAAAGTTAATTCAACTCGGAATCAATTTTTCACTGAGTAGGGTGTTTAATAAAAATATCTAAAATATAATGGAATTACCCACAAAGGGGCGAGCGTGCGTAAAGGAAACTTGGGCCAGAAAGGACCCAGTCGAAAATGGAATTTCAATGAATTTTATTGAATATAAAATAAAATAAAATAAAATAAAATAAAATAAAATAAAATAAAATAAAATAAAATAAAATAAAATATGTAAGTACTTATTCATACATTTAGTATGTTTATATGATATTTTTGTTTTTACTTAAAGTATGTATGTAGGTAATTATATTTAATTCGGTCATTATGTTATTAATTTTTCCTACATATGTATATATTTGCATATGTATTTATGCCGGTGGAATAGAATGTACATTGATTTCTTTGTAGCGTGGTCATACCTATAAAATGTGCCGGTATTTCGACTCTCATATATTTCATTTTTAACCGAGAAACTTTAAGATCATCATTACGAGCTGAGTGCATAGATTCACATTCCATACACAAATGGCCCGACTCCAGAAACTTCAGTGATATTACATGGCAAAACATGACAGCGCATAACATGTAGCGCGCAGAGCTGATTAAACCTCACATAGCCGTGCAACCCTTCGCAATCAGCTATTTGCGCAACAGGACCTTAACTTGTAGAATGTGTACAGTAACACACATGGCCATCAGGCCCGCAGAGAGCCGAGCCGGGCTCCTGGGACAGTTCGCGTTGCCAATAAGTAGTGAACTGCTATTTTGAAAAAGTGATCGCAATTGCGATTTGTGATTTTTTATTCACAGTGAAAAAATCACAGTTTGCGATATATCGCTCATCACTACCACCTTACCAATCGCGGTACTTTGGAAACTCTAAATCAAAGTCGATTTTCCTCAATTTCAACTCACTTTTCTAGGATTTGCCCATGTGTAAATAAGGTAAATATTTTATTGGATGCTTATAATTTTAGTTTGATGATTTGCTTAAGTTAAACACTTCAATTTTAAAACAATTTTTTGTAGCAACAAAATACCTACATATGGCTGCCCCCCTCTCCGAGGCCCTGCTGGCCATCACATGTATAGCAAAATAAAGATATTTTCAGTAGTTGTGGAAGGCATGCTTATGAAGTTGATTCCACGTTTAGCATCCATCTCAAAAAAAAAACTCATTAAATACCTGTAGCTCAATAAAAAATTCCATACGAAACAATTATACGACATGGCGTATGAGTCACATTTTCAGTTGGAAATGCCGATAAATTGGTCGATTTATCATTTAAAAATGCAGATACATCAAAACTGTGAAATAAATATTCGAGCGTAAAATTCAAAATAAATAATTTCAAAATTCAAAATGCTATATACATATATATACTCCGAGAAATGGAAGTTCAAAAATGGGGTTGGTAGAATTTCAGCCATTGGCCGATTTTTGTTTACATATATGAATTCACAAGTATTGCCACACCAGTTGTGTGTTACACTCGCGGCACAAGCGACAACAAACCAGCCAATCAATTTACCAGCTCATCAAGTCCGTTAACATGCACACGCCAACATCCACACAGATGCCTGCAAAAGTGCGCATACGCAATTTATTTTTGTAGCGATAGAATTGAATTGAGGTGCGTGGGCGTGGATCTGAACAAAAAATTACAGCTGGATTGTTTTTTAAGCCAAATTATGTACATATGAAAATTTACGCGGATATGGAAAATTTATATGTCGCTGCAAACAGAATTAATAAGAGATTCTTCCAAAATAGTTTTATATGTTTGTGTGTACACTGGTTAACGAATTCATCGAGAAATCCGTGATTAAAAATGAAAAAATTGAAAAAAAAATTTTATTTGTGATATATTTTTTACAGTTTCTCTGCCATTTATCAAGATACATTAACAGTGCGTATACTCTTAAAAGCAACAAAATGTATTCTTTTCAACGACCTCAAAATCATGTTGATGGGATAAACGGAGAAAAAGTTATGGTACAGTATATTCTTAACCTATGAAAAAGGGGTTTTCGGCCTCTAACTCCAGATTTTGGGGGTGTATTGGAAATTCTAAGTATGTATGCAGTCTTCGTATTCTTGGTAAGGCCTATGACATATGTCAACCTCGAAAAAAGTACTTTCAATTTTTTTTATTTTGTCACTGTGTAATTAATTTAAAAAAATACCCAGAATTTTAGGTATGGGGAGGATTGACATGGACCTGCTGAGCTCGAGACTATTGTTTCTTTTAATTTTTTGTATGGTTAGGCCTATGAGATAACGCTAATTTTGTTTTTTTGGTTATCACTTTTTTCAAAAATTATTTTCGCTGAACTTACCTACAAATGCGATAACCGCAAACAGTACCTAGCTCGTTCCAATATGGAGTAGGTATAGATCATTGGTGGGCAAATGAAATGTAAGCATGTATTGGTAACCGCGAGCGTAAAGTGGCTACCATGGGACAAAGAACATTTGCAGTCAGTTGATTAACAAACAACAGCGAAGCAACATCGTGCACCGCTTGATTGTTTTATGATACTATTTATGTGCGTACCTACATATGTATATGTGTTTGTTCACTGCTTGTTAAATGCTTTCATTCATTAAATAGCGCATAATTTACTATTGCATAAAAAATAAAAGCAAAGCGACGATACGTGTCACCCCTTTGCTTGCTGAAACACAACTGACATGAAAATTCTGTTCTAACACCACTGTGACTCAATTGATTTTTCGCTCTCAACAGCAACTGAAATAAGAGCGTAAGAATACGTGTGCTGAGAGTAACGCTCATATGAGTCAAAATGCCCACCATTGGTATAGATTCTATACTATAGAACAGCGATGCGCAGCCTCTTGCCCGCGGGCAGACCAGCTGTTTGCGATTCACACGTATACTCACCGATTGTCACTAATACAGACAAATAAAGAGCGTAAAACGAGCGCTTACGATGGGACCAGGCGATCGTCGCTTAGCAAAAAGAATTAATTTGCCTTCGACTGTCGTGAAAGCAAGTGGTCGTCGCTTGAAATTCTTTTGTTTTATTTGCAGAAGCCAGACAACAAACAAAACTGTCAAGATTTTGCATATAACATACATACGTATGTATTTGTATACGTACGTTGTTTCATAACTTCGCAAAGCGTGCGCGGCATGACCCTGCTCGCTCAACATCTGCATGCAGACTGATTATTGTTTGTCGTTTTCCACTTTGGCCTACAGTAGGCGCATCAATACACACTAATTTTCGGAGATTGTTTGAATGTGTTTGTGTGCCCATCCCTGGTATACGTACACAAGTGCTTACTCTCATTGCTCACATGAGTCGCATTTGGACAGCTATGGCCTATAATAATAATATAATATAATACAATGGCGCTATTATAACTCTGACGAGTTTTATGGCCGAGCTTCTCTCCCAATTCGAGGTGTGCTCCTTTTTGTTTTTCCTACTAATTGGGTGGACCTACAGTTTTATGCCGGCTCCGAACGGCGAATGCATTTTTTGTGAGAAGCTTTTTCATGGCAGAAATACTCTCGGAGGGTATGCCGCCCACTGCCGAGAGGTGACCGCTGCTCTTAAAAAACCCAATAATTGGATTTTTACTAATTAGAAAAATTTGTTTGGCTCGGACCGTGGTTTGAACCCGAGACCTCTGGCATAGCAGGCGAGCACTCTACCCACTGCACCACAGCGGCCACACAGCTATGGCCTACAGCCCTGTAAAAATCATAGGATTATATGATCCATTTTGTGGTAGGTAGGAGTACTTTCAAAGTGACCCAAGCGAGCGACTCGTTTATCTGCATCGGCTCGTAGTTAGCCGAACATTGCTACGAAAACCGAATGTATGTATATCGCGATAACGACGAAGCAAGTGCGTACATTTATATGTATGTATGTATGTATGTATGTATGTATGTACATATGCATGCTCGTTTGAACGTGCACGATTTAGTAATAATGAGACATTGAACGCGACACAACATGCTGGTGATTGCGCTAGAAAAATTCTATCATTTTATTTTTATTAAAGAAAAGCTTACTTATGTATGTATGTAATGCTAATAATCAAATTGAATTGGCAGTCATTCAAATCTGTTCAGAAATTATTAAATTTCATTAATTTTAGTACCTACTCCATGAATTACTCCCATGTAGGTACTCCATGGATTAATCCCATGTAGTTACTCCTTGGATTAGTCGGGTGTCATGCGGAAATAGGAGTATATGATCCCTGCCTAGGACATCGCCATGTTAAATGGACCATATTTTTTATATGAAATGTGGCAGGTTGAGGAGTACTCGGCTGGTCCATAGCGAGTACTCTATACACGCGTGCATGGAGTACTCGGCTTTTTTGCAGGGAGTAGGCGCACCAATACACACTAATTTTCGGAGATTGTTTGATTGTGTTTGTGTGCCCATCCCCTGTAAAAATCTTAGGATTATATGATCCATTTTGTGGTAGGTAGGAGTACTTTCAAAGTGATCATAAACATAGACCCAAGCAAGCGACTCGTTTATCTGCATCGGCTCGTAGTTAGCCGAACATTGCTACAAAAACCGAATTTATGTATATCGCGATAACGACGAAGCAAGTGCGTACATTTGTATGTATGTATGTATGTATGTATGTATGTATGTACATATGTATGCATGCTCGTTTGAACGTGCACGATCTAGTAATAAATAGACATTGAACGCAACACAACATGTTGGCGATTGCGCTAGAAAAATTTTATTATTTTATTTTTATTAAAGAAAAGCTTACTTATATATGTATGTAATCCTAATAATCAAATTGAATTGGCAGTCGTTCAAATCTGTTCAGCGATTATTAAATTTCATTAATTTTAGTACCTACTCCATGGATTAATCCCATGTAGGTACTCCATGGATTAATCCCATGTAGTTACTCCTTGGATTACTCGGGTGTCATGCGGAAATCGGAGTATGTGATCCCTGCCTAGGACATCGCCATGTTAAATGGACCATATTTTTTATATGAAATGTGACAGGTTGAGGAGTACTCGGTTGGTCCACAGCGAGTACTCTATACACGCGTGCATGGAGTACTCGGCTTTTTTGCAGGGTCCCTGCTATAGAATAATGAAAAAAATGTTACGGGCAATATATATACCTACATATCGTCGTTTAAAGTGCAAAATGGCGTATCGACCAAATACAATACCGTGTAAGAGACAAGTGCAAACTGCGTGACATTTTTGCCAAAAATGAGATTTCCGCAAAACATATTCCTAGTGGTCCGGCCTCATCCATTGATAGAATAATTTTTATGCGTTGTCCGAATTTCAATATACATATATATCGTATGTCTTCAGCGATGGATAAGCGGTTTTTGGCTCTTACTCCGCATGTTTATTGGAAATCACGAGTACGCAGTGCTTGATAAGGCCTACAACAACATGTGGCCCTAGAAAAAGGTAGGTACACAAATTTTTTATTTATTTTTTTTCACGCAGTGTAATTTTATTTATCCTCAAAATAAGAACAAATATCCTCATCTCATCATAAGCGCGTCATCGTTATACCTACATAAGTGAGGGAGCAGTAATGTAATCACCAATTAGAATGCCGACTTGAATACAAAATACATATCTCTTAAAAATAATCCAGCCCCATTTAGCGCATCGCTCTTCTTCCGCCGCATCCTATACATATCACATACATATGCACCCACCAATAAATCTAAGCCTTATTTACGTATTAAAACAGCAGATTTAAAGGCTTCCGAAATAAGGTCTCAAAATTATAAGGGTAGCAAATTTGTGTGGTGTAAGGCTTAAAATAAAGCTGATTTTCCTGTGTTGACGTCACCAGGCCATAACGAATACTCTCTCTCTCTCTCTGAGAGCACACCTTATTCCAAAGGCTTTTCCGCCATGCTAAATAAGGCCTAGATGCAAAACTTTTTTGCCGGGTAGGTACCTACATACTTTCGAGAAGCAACAAGATTTAAAAAAAAAACGTCACTTAGCAGTGTTGGAGGCAAAGATACATCCATATGTACTATGTATGCAGTAGTGGTTGGTTGTTTTTCTCGTAAGCAAGAAACTTAAAAAGGAGCACAAAACACAAATGCAAAATATGGCGACGGCGACGGCGACGATGACGGCAGCATCGAGAAGCCAGCCAAGAACAAGCCAAACAGGCAGGCAACACACACACACACACGTGTAAGCATTTTCAGTTCACTAACCATGCCTCGCTTGCTGCCGTACCAGTCCTCGGTGCTTAGTCGGCAACGACCGCAGGCAGTTGACGTCAGCAGTTGGCAGCGCACATTCCATCACATTTGGTGCTAGACTGCGAAAAGCTCTTATCACGTTTTGGCAACACGTGCTTTTTCCCCAACTCATGCCCAAAGTGTTTGATTACGAAAGGAGAGGACAATCACGCTGTGCTCTTCAAACGCCCAATACAATAATGCACTAGTTACTATGGAAATTCAGCGTCTCTCTCACCACACCGTGGGCTTGGTGGCATGATTTAGTGAGCAACAGTGTATCGGTGGTGCTAATTGATCGATTTCCTTCTAAATATTATTTATTAACTTAACCTGAGCAGTTTTTAGCACTAGTTGAAACTGCAATTTCAACAGCCCCTGAATCAGCTTTAAGCGCTAGCTTCTGTGGCAAGGTGTAACGTTTTCTTTATCTATTAAAAGTAAATAATTGCTAATCTGTCGTGAAATTACAGATTTTCCATATGATATGGTGTCATCTGCATTTAGAACAGCAAACGCTATAAATCGAAACTATTAACTTTGGCACTTTATACGAATATTCCGCCCTCTCTGACCCAATGTGCGGCGCTCTACAATCTTTGAGGCACTTCATATTACTATTATTGCTACTATATATGTACATATATATTATATTCTATTACAGTGTGGGGGAGGGACAAGCGTGGACCGAATGAGCAAAAATATGTTTGCTTTGCTATTGTGGTGTGTATGTAGTACCTACCCTGCAGGAAACCCAATAGATATAACTAGTGAGCAAAATTTCTAGTTCAGAGCTAGCGAAAAGGTGCCAAAAAGGAACTACCTGAATTGTAGTTAGACCCTAACCAGTTCCGAAGGAGTGAATTAAGTGACCATTATAGGACACACTTTGATTTGTATGCAATTTCCAAGCGACAAAAATTCTATGAAAATTTGTCGTTCATTCAATTGCCGTCGGCTTTGTATATTTCTGCAATTCTCAGACGGTAAGTGAAACGTTTTATATAAGGAGTATACTTTTTGCATCTTCACTTGTATGAAATGAAATACCTATTGCCCTATGCTTGAGCAAGTCCCAGGAAAATACTATGTAGTTGACTAGCATTTCCAATCCCCAGGAATATTTTTCTTATTTCGTCGTACCATACGAAAACTAGCATAGGATTTTTTGTGTCTGACGAAAAGTAACAAAATCGAGTTTTGGCTGACGGAAAGTAACAAGTTCGACTTTTCGCTGACGAAAACTATCAATTTCGTTTAAACAACAACAATTTTAATGTAAAAACAGTATATAATTACTGATACTTTTCGTCAGCCAAAAGTCGAACTTGTTACTTTTCGTGGCCAAAAGTCAAATGTTCTACTTTTCGTACAGAATTTTTTTATTGATAGCTTTCGCCAGAAATTTTAAATATGTATGTTAGTTTTCGTATGGTACGACGATTTGTTTAATATTTCAATATGTCTATTCAATACAAAAAATAAACAAAATTTTTTTTTTAATTATTGACAGCGACAGGAATCGAACCATGGTCGCCAAGTCATACGCGTTAGCAAGCCACTGGTATGAAGCGTGTCAAATGCCACACTTAAGTGGCAGATGTAAAACTGCAGAATTTGTATGAACTTGCAGCTAGTTCAGCGCCATCGAAATTGTGCTAATAAACGCACTAATGCAAACTATAGAATTTAGTACTAGTTCGGAACTACCGAAAACGTAGTACAGAGGGTGACAATTGGCACGGCCTAGGACATCGTCGTGATAACATCCAAAAGAGATTTAGCTCGCACTAGTAGTTGCGATAAATGCACTAGAAGCGACCTAGTTCGGAACTAGAGA
This sequence comes from Urophora cardui, assembly GCA_960531455.1. NCBI lineage: Eukaryota > Metazoa > Arthropoda > Insecta > Diptera > Tephritidae > Urophora > Urophora cardui. The sequence goes on along the minus strand of OY482673.1, from coordinate 67,901,786 downwards.
TTTTCCCTACAGGGTACATACCCATCGTCGTTGTGCAAAACCGCGTATCGACCAAATACAATAAATACCGCGGATCTGGTGCTACCCACATTTTACAGAAGGGAGTAAAAAAATTTTCAATTAAAAACTGTCCAGAATTTTACAACCCAAATTCAAACCAAGGTAGATTTTTTGATTATATTCCAAATATCATTTTTGGTGAAAAAGAGTTAAATGTGGAGTTATTGGCGTACATATGTATAAGCGGTTTTGCATCTTATATTTTGTTCAATAGTGACGTATACGCGGATTTGCAGGTGTACGTGAAAACTCTTTTATTTTCAATAAAACAAAGTTATAATCCATTTCGTGTTCATGGAAGGTATAATAAAGTTTAGTGTATAGAGTTATAAAGCATCAACACGTAATATTCACTTCACTTGCACGAATGCACTGACACATACGCGGTATTGGTTCCAAAAAATTCCTCAATTCTTGCTAAGCGCTTTTGAAACTGTGCGGCTATTTGGAATTTCGTTGTCGGAATCTCAAAATTCTTGTTTGAATGGATGGGGACGGACACCACGAATGTATTTTTGGGGAAATCTAATTTTTGGCAAAAATGTTACTTACGCGGTATTGTATTTGGTCGATACGCGGTTCTGCACTCTAAACGACGATACGTCTATGTATGTATGCATTTGTTAACATTTTACAGACGTACATACCCAGCAAACAGATTCGTAAGCCTTAGCTGAAGCTAAGTTGATAAACTGGAATACGCTGGCAGAGCTGCTTGCATTCAATCTCTCTGCTCCAAATGTTTTAATACTTCATTTTAATACATTCCAAACAGAGAGAAAGGGAATTGAGTTTTTATGAGCAGAGTACAATGTGTGGCGAGCGTAAAAATTTAGTATTGTCGCCTCAGTCCATTTTCAACTGACATGCAATGAGTGGTTAAGTGCGCGCACTTATCCCATTCCGATATATATGTACATATACATATATACATAAATGTATGAATCATAACGTTTCAACCCTAGCAGAATATAGTTTTTGTTATTAAATTGCCTCAACGCCCTAATTGCGCCAAAAATTTGAATTATGCTCTCAGAGAGAGAGAGAGAGGGAGAGTATTCCTTATGGTCTGATGATGTCAACACAGGCAATTCAGCCTTATTTTAAGCCTTTGTTAGGCTTCTCTTAAAATTTTCAGGCACTATTTGTGACGCCTTTAAATCCTCTGTAATAATTCTTAACTAAGGCGTAGATTTTTTGCTGGGTTTTTATGCATGCATGAATGTGAAAATCAGAATGCGATCAAATTGTCAAATGCAAGAGACGGCTGCGGTTGTTTGTAATTGATTAGGGCATGTGTGTACATTTTGAGTAGGATGAGCAATGTAGGCGTGAAGGGTAAGTGTCAGGGGGGATGATATGGACATACAATACATACAAATAATAATAACAATCATATATGTATGGATAGTGCCAACAGCAGTAGGCACGTGTACACAAAGAAATATTCCTAAATGTTTACAATGGCAATAATAAATATACATATATGTATATGTATGTGTACACTGAGAGAAAAAAAAATATATGGAGGGGTCAAAGAAATTGTTTCCCTATTTTAAACACTACTTTTTTTGTTTTGAGTAAATTTTCTCTAAAACATGTTAAAAGTACCTATTACAAAATATTGTTGTTTACATGCGTTGCCATGGTTTCATATGCTTGTTTTAAAAAAATCATACATACATGAAAATAATGAAAAATTCTTTAAACGCCATTCCATTCCCAACTTGCCCTTGTTTTGAAGACTTGATTTCTTTAATTTTGAGAAATTAAATTCCTATACAAATCCCCATGGTAACGAATTTGTTTGAAAGTTTTTTTTATGTTTTTTCCACATTTTTGAGAAACTCAAAACAAAGAAAATTTTTATTGGGACGCGTGTTCAAAATAAGGAAAATCGAGAGAATTTTTTTTTTGAGTGTATACAAAGATAAAATAGAATGTTTAATAATAAAATTGAACAAGTACAAAACAGAGCTTTAATTGCAAGATAAAGTCGAGAAAAGGAATGGACTAGGGATTCCAATCTCGGGATCCCGTGAATTAAACCTTTTTGTATTGGAGACTTTAAGCTAAAAAGTGGCCGCTGTGGTGCAGTGGGTAGAGTGCTCGCCTGCTATGCCAGAGGTCTCGGGTTCAAACCCCAGTCCGAGCAAACACCAAAACAAAATTTCTAATTAGTAAAAATGCAATTATTGGGTTTTATAAGAGATGCGGTCACCTCTCGGCAGTGGGCGGCATACCCTCCGAGTGAATTTCTGCCATGAAAAAGCTTCTCACAATAAATGCATTCGCCGTTCGGAGCCGGCATAAAACTGTAGGTCCACCCAATTAGTACGAAAGACAAAAAGGAGCACACCTCGAATTGGGAGAGAAGCTCGGCCATAAAACTCGTCAGAGTTATAATAGCGCCATTGTATTATTATTACTAAGCTAAAAAGTACAAATGAAAGTCATGCACTAAAACGAATTTACGATCATTCAAGCGTTTTTAAACGTGCAATTGACAGAAGCTCATTTAAGAACGGCAGTATTAATAATTGTAATCACATTTATTTGCAGGTACATAATATATGTACATACATGATAGGGTAAGCAGAAAAAAGTCATGGGGAGAAATATGCCTTAACATATTAAGGGCTCATATCTCAAAAACTACACGTAGGATTCAAAAAAGTTGTTATCATGTTTTTATCAGAATACCGTATATGTACTACCAACTGGAGTTACAAGCAGGGCTGCATCAACATATGTATCTATTTTTTTATTGACGTGTTTTTTTTCAATACGTATATAGGAAATGTTAAAAGCGGTATAGTGCAGGCAACCATGTCACCATTAGATAAGTACATATGTATTTAAATAATTATAAATCTCTATTCAAGCGAAAAAGACAAAAGCAATATACATATTTAGAACAAGAAAATATTGACTGAAATTTTCGATCTCTGATTAAAAGAAGTTTCTAAACTGTCTAACCACTGACCAAAAATCAAGAAAAAGAAGGCGCACAATGGGGATTTCGCGGACAAAAGTCAAATTGTCAACATACTCTTCATGCAATATGCAGTGATATTTTGGAATTTTAGACTAAATGGTACAACCAAATCAAAAAGAATTACTCCGATCGGACTGCTAGTTTTTTTTATAGCCGTCTCAAACTCAGTACTTGTATGTTTTACCGAACCAACTTAATTTAAACCTAAGAATTTCAAAACGAATATTATTTTATTAGCTCACACTAACGTTTTGCTTTTTATTTTTGATTTAAATTAGGATATTTCAGTCTACTAAAATTGATCAAATAAACTCTGCAGAGACTTAAGTTTTTTTTTTGTTTATTTTTATGAACATATGTGTAACAAAAATCCCTTTGGAGAACATTTGGACCTGCAATTTTAGCTCCAATTGCCTCCAGTTGGAAATCACTACTAATACATTGTCTCATATCTGTTTTTACATTTTTAATCAATTTCAAGTGGCACCAGGTGCCACCTCTTAATTTTTTGTATTACACAGTACAACAGTTTTCAGCTAATTGATTCGCGACTCAATTCCGATAAGGCTGTTTTGTTTGACATAACTCAAGAACCACTGTTCAGATTTTGTTTAAACAAAGTTAGAAAAATCAAGAATTACAATTACTTTCATCTGTTTATATAACGTTTCGTTACATAAGAAACAGTTTCGCAGTTATAAATAAATGTATGGAAAAGAAAATATTTTTTGCCTAAAAATAAATGTTTTTTTTTCTTTAATGCATAAAAAATCCAAAGCGGTAAAAAAGCTTAAAGTCCTATTAAAGTTAAAGTAAAGTCGTATAACCTATGAACAAAATGATACATAAATCATGAAAATCGATAAACGCGTTTCGCTTTTATTCACAATTAAGTAAAGGTATGAATTTAAAAATATTTTTATTTTTTACTATAGGTTCAAGGGAGGTACCCCTAGGGAGTGGCCGATTTCAATTATTTTTGGTATCGACAATGCGCTTTATGAGGGTAACTGATATGCATAGTTTCGTAAAGATATCTTACTTTTTTGAGCTGAAATTAAAATTTGTATTTAATTTTTTTTTTAATTTTTTACTATAGGTCCAAGGGAGGTACCTCTTGACAGTGGCTGATTTCAATGATTTTTCGCACCGTCAATGGCTTTCGTGAAAATATCTTAACTTTTTTAAGCTGAAATTAAAGTTTTTAAATAATTCTTTTTTTTCATGGTTCCAAGGGAGGTACCCCTAGGAGTTGACCGATTTCAACCATTTTTGGAAATTTTTTTTAACTAGCTCATATATAACCTGTGTGCAAAATTTCAAAGCCCTACGACAACTCCTTCTATTTTTTCCCGCTGAATGTATGGAAGCTGCCCCACTGTGAGGCGTAGCTAAATTTAGCTACCAAATGGCTACAACGGCAATGCTGGTGTAGACTCGTCGCAAAGCTTTTGCAGCTTAGCACGTATGTAAATAAATATGTACATATGTGACTTGCAAAAGCTTTTGCATGAGCTTTACCACTCGCAATCGAATGAATAATTTTTAGTTGCGTTATTTGACGACGGAGCATTTGTGCTGAGGTGAGTATGAATGCAATCGAAAGCTTTTCTTTTCTGAAAGTGTTATCAACGCTCGAAATTTACCCAGGTGGGTAAAAACCTCTTCGCCCATGTGACGGTTATCACACACATGCAGCAGATGTTTTTTCAAGACGGAAACTGTGAGAAAGAGTATATCGTCGGTCTCCTGCCAGAAAAACGAATGTGAAATTTTTTTAAGTGCGATGTCTGCTCTTTATTGGGTATATATTGATGTAATAACAATTAATATTTGTATAATTGCTTGTGTAAACATACATACATAATATGTAGGTGTATGTACATAAGTATATATACAAATATTAATTGTTATTATATCAATATATACCCGATAAAGAGCAGACATCGCACTTTAAAAAAATTTCACATTCGTGTTTTTGGCAGCAGGCCGACGATATGTAAACATACATACATTCATGCAAAAAATCTGAGATTCGGACAACGCAATCCCAAATAACGGCACAGTTTCAAAACCGCTTTTCAAGAATTGAGAAAATTTTTGGAACCAATACTGCGAAGAATAGGTGTTAGTGCTTTATTACTCTATGTACTAAAGTTTATTATACCTTTCATGAACACTTTGTTTTATTGAATAAAAGTTTTCACGTACACCTTAAAAACCGCGTATACGTCACTATTGAACAAAATAAAAGATGGAAAACCGCTTATAAATACATATGAAAGCCAATAACCGCAAATTTAACTATTTTTCGCCAAAAATGATATTTCGATTAAGAATGTAATCCAAAAATCTACCTTGGTTTGAATTGGGTTGTAAAATTCCAAACCTGTTTAAATTAAAACAGTTTTTAATGTCTCCTGTAAAATTTGGTTGGCAGCAGATACGCGGTATTGCACTTTAAGCGACGATATGTCTACACGCAAAACTAGGAATTTCATTCAGTATAAAAGTATAAATTAACGGCATCAGAATTTTGACGACTCTTGATATTTAGAATAGAGAAAATGCGTGACGAAAACAGCAACAAGAACGTACAATTTATTAAAAATATGTGTGTACATTAGGGTTATCCTTAAAATCAAATTGGCGAATTTCTTCGGTATCTCACCGTACATCGGTAACAGCATAGTCAATGATATCAAAAATAAATTTTGGTCCCGATCGGAGACGGTTAAGGGATGTAGCACAGTGGTACATTTTATTTAATATTAAATTTGACCCATGTGAGACACCCCTTACCTGTGTCCGATGGGGACCAAAATTTATACATATGTACATATGTATGTGGTATCTTCGACTACATTAGCATCGACCTAGGGGGTGAGGTGGAAGAAATATGATATAAAATTGGTCTCTATGCATTTGGGGACCACCCTAGTGTACATAGATGCCAGCATACCGAAGATAATACACGCACTATTCGGCAAACAAACAACAAACAACAAACGAAAAATATTAAATTTTCTATTTAAATGGTAAATAAATTAAGAAAATGTGTTATTGAGAAAATCATACAAATTGAAAAGAAGTCGCCAGTTCTGTACCTCAACTCAAAGGCGTGCAAAATTTGACACCATTGATGTACTTTATTTAATTTATTTATTCTTTTTTTGTGGAAATTCCCAGCAGTATTCGAGGTAAGGTGATGCATGTTCAGTACAATATTCAGTAGGAAAAATACCCTGAAACTATGTTCAAAAATCATTACTTGAAAAATTAACTGAACACGCAGTGAAACTTTCATGTGTACTGAAATATTTGCTGAACACGCAGTGAATACATCAGGGCTATTGAATTTTTCCCTGAAGGCGCAGTGTATTTTTCAGGTGCTTTGAAATTTTGTAAAGTTGAAATCTAAAACGTTTGACTTTTTTAAACGGTTTTATTTAGCTCACCCCGTTTGTTTTATTATTTATTATTTATTCTTGGGTCAAATTTAGTAATTCAAATTTCACCCTCTTCCTGTCAACCGATTAATCTGAAATTTTGTACGCATGTATAACCCCGATGACAATGCAATATTATGAAAAAAAAATTCCGATAGGTGGCGCGTGGGTCGCTATATTTACAAAAATCGCATTTATCGTCCGATTTGTCTGAAATTCGGAACATGTATTACTACCTTGAAAAGAAATATTTTCTTAAAAAAAAATTCCGCTAGGTGGCGCGTGGGTCGCTATATTTACAAAAATCGCATTTATGGTCCGATTTGGCTGAAATTCGGAACATGTATTACTACCTTGAAAGGAAATATTTTCCTAAAAAAAACTTCCGATAGGTGGCGCGTGGGTCGCTATATTTACAAAAATCGCATTTATGGTCCGATTTGGCTGAAATTCGGAACATGTATTACTACCTTGAAAAGAAATATTTTCTTAAAAAAAAATTCCGCTAGGTGGAGCTGAGATCGGGGTAATTAAAACTGAAAATCCTAATTATGGACCGATTTGGCTGATATTTTGCATGTGCATTACTTAAATAATTTACAAATGTTTAAAAAAAATTGGAGCGGCTAGGTGGCGCGTGAGTCGCTCTATTTAAATAAAAATAGGTAAAAAAACTTTTTAAGTTAAACGGTTTTATGTTAAACATACATTGCCAAGTTTAAGACTAAATGGCGTATAATAATAAGATTTAAATTTAGAAATTGAATCTGTAATTTAGGTATCTGATTAATCCAGCCTGAATCCACCACCCAAGTCAAGATTTTGTATCGTGTTGAGGACTGTGTGGCGTTAGGGTGGCTAAAAATGATACGTCGTTAGCGGTACACCACCCAAGTTAAGGTGAAAGGTTAAAACGCGCCGAGAACGGTATGACATTAGGGTGGATAAAAATGATACGTCGTTAGCGTTTTCCCCTCAAGACTCAGGCGCATCTTGTTGTACATAGCCTTGCCCCTTTATTGGACCTCTGGGGGGTCGACCGTTTAAATGTCCATTACTCGTGGGAACAAAATGGTAAAAAAATATGAAAAATAAAAACTAAAAACTAGAAAATAAAAATAGGTAAAAAAACTTTTTAAGTTAAACGGTTTTATGTTATACATACATTGCAATGTTTAAGATAAATGTACTAAAAACCAAAAAATAATAAAATAGATACAGTCGTGGGAATTATAAACATTTGCATAGACTAGACTAAAATAAAACCGGGGGCACGTCAATTGTCTACAAATTATCGACTTAATGTGCGATAGAAGAATCGTTTAATTCGTCGTTAGGCAGTTGGCCCGCAGACGGTGAGGAAATTACTTACTATTTTCTTGCTCATGGAAATTCCAATAGTTATACACTCCATGTTAATAAAAGAGATGTTTCAACTAGTTTATCGTTGGACATTCACACGAGGAATCGTTTCACTGCTCGTAGTTTGTCTTTAATCGACAAAACATATGATAAAAGTACTACTCGCTTACCACTATGAAACCCTAAAACTCGCTTATAATCGAGCTTGCTAGCTTTTTTCCACATTCTAGCCCTACTTATCACACGTCCATCGTTGTCGGTTGAACAACTGCCTAATTATAGTGTAACATTACAAAACAAACATTTTAATCAACGATTGTAGACAATTGACGTGCCCCCCGGTTTTATTTTAGTCTAGTCTATGCAAATGTTTATAATTCCCACGACTGTATCTATTTTATTATTTTTTGGTTTTTAGTACATTTATCTTAAACATTGCAATGTATGTATAACATAAAACCGTTTAACTTAAAAAGTTTTTTTACCTATTTTTTTGTCACTTGTAAATTAAATTTTTTCTGAAGCGGTGAAATAAAAAACGGTTTGTGAAATACAATCTACATATACAAAATTTTGTGATAAAATTAATAAACGTATTAAAATTTAATTATTATAAAGATATATGTACATACATATATAAATATAGAGAATGAGTGGTTTAAGTAAAAGAAATTTGATGCGTTTGTCGGCAAGGGCTAGGGATAGCATGTTGCGTAGCGCCGGACTATGTCGACCTCAATGTACCAGTGCGAGGCTTGAAGCCGAAAATAGTGAATTTTTAGATGAAAATGTGGCAGAACCAGAGTGTTCGGAAAATTCGAACAGTTCTTTCGACAAAAAAACCAGTTTGAAAGAAAAGCTTTCATATTGGTATACGCAGTTTAATGTCACGCGTCGTCAGTTAGAAGCACTTTTAAAAATTTTGCTTTCCGAAGGTATTGATGTTCCATCATCGTCGTTTGGGCTTTTAAAGCGGCCACAATCAGATACTGTTATTCGCAGTGTTTCTCCCGGATATTACGTACATATTGGCATTGAAAAATATCTTATGTTTTTGGAAAACGTTTTAGAAAATTACCAAGAACTGGTTTTAGATGTCAATGTAGACGGTTTACCATTGTTTAAAAGTTCAAAAACTTATGTATGGCCAATATTGGGATTTTTTCAAAACGTTCCCAATAGCGAAGTGTTTATGATAGGGTTGTATGTTGGAAATAAGAAACCGGCTAATGTAAATCAATATATGCAAGACTTTTGTAATGAAATCCTACGGCTTACTAGTAGTCCTATTAGGGTAGGTAGCAAAATAGTCACGGTGAAATTGCGCTCTTTCATTTGTGATGCACCTGCGCGTGCATTCATGTGCGGTACCCTAGGAACAAATTCTTTGCACGGATGTATGAAGTGTACGCAAGTCGGGTTTGGAAAAAATAATGTAACAGTGTATAATAAAGAGAGCGGACATTTAATTTCAAATGAAGAATTTAGGAATAGAGTCTTTTCAAATCATCACCTGCAATATTTCCATGACAATAGCTTGTTGATAGAGAGTTTAGATATAGATATGATTACTAGTTTTCCGTTGGATCCAATGCATCTCATTGACATTGGTGTTTCAAAAAAACTTTTGACAATGAATAGAATGACAATTGACAATGAAATGAATGATAGAAGGAAAGACATTGAATTTTAAGTTGAAAAAACGTAACATAGAAATTATTTCGTCAAAGCTTTTTGCTTTAGAACCATTTATACCCAAAGAATTCGCTAGAAAGCCAAGAGGATTGGATGATTTTGCGCGTTGGAAATCTCTAGAGCACAGGCAATTTCTTTTATACACTGGGCCGATAGTTTTGAAAAATATAATCCCAGAAGATTGCTACTATCATTTTCTCTTACTTTCATGTGCTTATCGGCTGTTATTTTGCCAATCATTTACGTCTAACATAAATGTTGTGGAAAATATACTCCAGCATTTCGTTCAACAATTCGTAGAAGTCTATCCGCTGGAAGGATTAACGTATAATGTTCATAATTTACTCCACTTAACGCAATGTGTTAGGGAATTAGGACACATAAATTCATTTTCAGCCTACAGATTTGAAAATTTCCTTTAGAAAGTTAAGCGAAATGTTGGAAAACCCACAGAAATTCTCCAACAGCTTTTCAACAAATTTTCAATTTACGAATCGATTAAAACTCAAAACAAAGCTGGACCTAAGTTTAAGAAAAATGGTGATATTGGTCAATTTCATTTTGATAATTTCATTTTAACATCAAATATGCCGGACAATATTTGTTGCTTAAATTCTGGTGTTCCGATAAAAATTGACAGCTTTCTCCTAATAAATGGTGAGTACTTTTTAAAAGGTCGGCCATTTTTAAATAAAACCAACTTTTTTGAATTACCAATTCAAAGCAAAGACTTAGGGATCCATCTGGTCGATAGTAAAATGTCTGAAATTTCCGAGTTACATTTGATTAACAATGTTAGTTTCAAATTTATCTATCTTCCATTTACATCTGAAAGTGCAATGTTAGTACCACTCATTCATACCCTTTCAATTACGTAATTAAAATAAATCTAAATGGAAATGTCACTTTTCGAAATCAATAACAATGATAATTACCCTCACAACCTAACCGAACAAAAGATATCATCGCTGGAGAAGAAGATTGAACAATGTTATAAAGACTTGCAGCTAGTTCATAATGATGTGCAATCTTTAAAAAGTAAGTCCTTGTTGCAAAATAATATATATATATGTACCAGAGCTGTAAGAACCTTCAATTAAATTGAAATATCAATATGTGTAGTTAATAACAATGTAAATTTTTACGGCTCTGAACATAATATATGTATTTTGATGGCATATTGATCGTACGTCGTGTTTTTTAATTTTATTTTCAGAGTTAACAGATGTTGTTGTCAGTCAAAATGCTAAAATGTTGGTAGTCGTAGAGAAAATTTGTGAAAATATAAGAACTCCCAAAGCCAGTTTCCCGGTTTCAAACATGTTTGAGCTTGAGCAATTGGAAAATAAAGTTAAACTGGACTTCGAAAAATACGTGACTAAATCATTTTTTTTTAAATTAGTCAATTTATATACTCTTAATCTTTCTTTAATTTGCAGGTCATTCTTTTCAAATCAATACTTATGCCGCAAGGAATTTATCAGCGTCTCAACCGGATAATCTCTGAGGAGCTTTGCGTCGAAATGAACTACTCTGGTCTGTCTAACAAGAAAGGCCTTCGGAATTTTGAATACTTTAACAAAGCATTATATGGTCAGTACACTCAACTCTTAAATATACTTATGTATGTATGTATATACATTGGGGTGGTCCCCAAATGTATGGAGATAAATTTTATAGCATATTTCCTCGCCTCACCCCCTAGGTCGATGCTAATGCGGCATTTACACGGGTCGATTTTTGCCGACTGGAAAATCGACTGAGAAATCGACTGGCATAAGTTGAACGCAAGTCTACTTTGAGCTAGTCGATTTTTGTCGACTGAGCCGGCTGAATTGATATTTACACCGGTCGATTTCGGTTGAACGACAAAAATCGACTAGGAAATCGACCCATGTAAAGGCCGCATAATATAGTCGAAAATACATATAAATTTTTGTCCCGATCGGAAACGGTTAAGCGGTGTCGCACAGGGGCCAAAGTTCAGAAAACTCTATGGAGACCCAAAAATTGAAGTTTAATTGTTTGTATACCTAATGCCCAAAATCGATTATACTGTACTCAAAAATACCAAATGCAAATTTGGGTCCCGATGGGAGACGATCAAAAGGTGTCGCAGAAGTGTTAAAGTAATCTGAACTTTGCCCCTGTACGACACCTTTATCAATCTCCGATCCTGATAAAAATGTATATGTGGTATCTTTGACCGTGCTGTTACCGACGTAGGGTGTGGGATCGAAAAAAATCGCTAATTTGATTTTAAGTACCACTCTAATATACATACATAAGTATATGTACATATGCATACAATACTAATGCACATTAGAGTACCTAAAAAACATTTGATTAACTTTTAAAAGATATATTTTTTTGCTTTTAAAAAATATGTAAATTGGTTGATTAGGTTTCGTACATTAGAGCTACCATAAACATACATACATATGATATATATATAATTTACAAAACCTAATAACAAATTTACATATTTTTTAAAAGCAAAAATACATCTTTTAAAAGTTAATCAAAGGTTTTTTTGGGTACTTTAATGTGCATTAGTATTGTATGTATATGTAGATATACTTATGTATACATACATATGAATGTTTATGGTACCTCTAATGTACAAAACCTAATCAATAAATTTACATATTTTTTTAAATGAAAAGCAAAAAAAAAAAATACATCCTACCATAAACATACATACATATGAATATGTATTTAAAATTGTGCATTTTTTAATAAAGTATTTTAAAAAATTTCCAGAATCAGTCCAAAGGGATGGTTATGCAATGTGTGACTACATAAAAGACGTACGTCAGGCCTTTCTGAAAATTAAAAATAAAAAGTATAAGGCAGTATGCCTTAAAAAAAAACTTAATAAAACGAAATAAAATAAAATATATATAAGTATTATTTAAAAAAGTACTAAACTAATATGAGTGTTACATATAATTTTATATGCAAGTCTTTAATACAGAATTCAATGTTTTAATTTAATTAATTGACCACGTTAATAGATATATGTATGTATAAATGAGTTGTATATATATTATTTCTAATTGGTGTTTTATAAATATCCCTTTTTCTGCTCACATAATTTACCAAAATTAATAAGAAAGGCATCGTTTTAAAGGTATTAATTAGCTGTGCATGCGAAACGGTGTTTTATTGGGCGTGGTACTTTTTTTCTAATAGTATTTTGTAAAAATAAAATGTTTTAAACTAAAAGATTTGCGCCTAAAACTATGCCTTTAGAATTATTTTATTCTAACAAGAGTGCAGTGTTAAATACAAATTTCAAATGTAGATGTCGTCCCAGATGAATAGTCGTGTATATTTTAAAACATATTTATAAGTTTCAGCTGTATGTTTGTATGTAAACATCACATTATTTTAGGCGAACACGTGTGTATTCATACTTAAGCTGAATGGGGGGTTTTCAGCATGGGATGTGCTTATTTATACACAGCTGTTCGTAGTACAATATATGTACATGTATTTATAGTTTTGATCAAATAACGGTTGTACGTAAGACCATAAAATATTGAGATAGATATGGACTTACATAAATCAAAACGATCACGATGAAAAAAAAAATTGATTGAACGGCCGGTCGTACATAATCTAACTGGCGCAAAAATAGAAATATTTTAATGAAATTTGGTACACAGATTCTAATGGGAACAGAGAAGGTTGGGGTTGGAAATAAGGCATATGTATGTATTTCGAAAAACACGTAAAACATGATAATTATGTCACTAATAAAGCCCGATTGATGGAATTTCATCCATGCAATGACCTTATGCCGTTATGATGAAATATGCTGTAATTTAAAAAAAATGGGCCAAGAGGGGCAAATTTTCAAAGATTTATAAGTAAAAACTCAGGAACTGTAGCAGATAAATCCATTAAGCTGCGGACACTGATTTGCTTGCCAAGGCAAACGTGTGGAAAAAAATTACCCAAATCGGCAGGGACCACATTGTCACCTACCCTTTTATACAAATAACAAAGCCACGGCTTAATACAAGAAGGGCAAAACAACAACACTAGGTGACAATAACTAAACTGAATGCACCGACTCACTCAGTGGAGACGGGGTGGGTTCATACAATAACTCAAACACATAAACTAAAATCAACCAAAAATAAATACCAACAATTTTTTCCCAAAATACCCAAAGCTATGACAAACAAATGTTTTATGGGTGCACCCGAGGTGAGGTCCAACCGGAAGGTTACGAACCCACTCGCACAGTTCCTGCCAGGAACAACTTTAACCCGCCGCCAAATGACTGGGCTCTGGGTGCGGGACGATAAAAGGATGGGTTAAGGAACACAGGGGGCGAAACAAAGAAGCGAAAAATGGCACAGCTACAACAACAAACGAGATACTTAACCAAGCCGGAGTGTGTTCCGGCTTAAGATCCTCTACGGTGTCCACCAGCCACTTGCCACGATCCACCTCGTCGCAGTTCAATAACGCCACCAAACGAAACCAAGAACCGCCTTTAACCCAACACTTAATTTCCCACTAATCTATACTTTATTTTGTGTACTTTATTCTCTAAATGCTAAATTTTTCTTCCACTTAACACTTTTCACTAATAATTTTTTCCTCTTCCTTCTACACTAAAATCGCTCACACAGAAAATGGATGTTTTCACGTTCAGATACAAGAGTATTCTATAATTAATTTAAAACCGCCCGCACAGAAAAGGATCTTCTCGGACTCGCATACAAGAGTATTCTGACGCGCACCCGCGAGCCAGGCCGAAGGCTGCGCGCCAGCATATACATTTTTTGTATATACCATCAGGCTGAATGTGTGGGTAACCACCCGGTCGCACCGAACCGCTAACCTGTGCGGTCATCACCGATGCCCCGACCAATGATATACAACCACACACACATAAACTGCCTTCATCTAGCGGATGCCTTAATGCACCGCAAAAGGGACGAAAGCGATGACACCCCTTTCTGCGCCTTCCGCGCTCATTGTTTTTCTTTATTTACATCCTACATATTTACATATATGTATAACAATTTGGTGGGGAACTCCGCTAAAAGGCAAAAGCTCGCAACACACTCCGCTAGTACTGCCCATCATGGCAATATCATATAACTCTATTTGTCGCCGCTAGGGTGCGCTCCCCGTTGGGAATAAAGGATAAAAGGTAAACAAACAAAACAAATGAACATTTGCTCTGCCAGTGCATATATACATAGTGGGAGTAGCAAAAGGAAAAATATTTTGTCGCGATCAGACCGCGACAACATATACATATGTACATAAAAATATATGTAAAATACTAGCAGATACCCGTCCCGCTTCGCAGCGACGAAAAAATTTTTATGTTATAATGAGGGTTTCCCTCTACATTTCCCTTTCTCTTTCTTTTTCATTTAGTTTTACCTTTACCTTTACCTTTACCTTTACCTTTACCTTTACCTTTACCTTTACCTTTACCTTTACCTTTACCTTTACCTTTACCTTTACCTTTACCTTTACCTTTACCTTTACCTTTACCTTTACCTTTACCTTTACCTTTACCTTTACCTTTACCTTTACCTTTACCTTTACCTTTACCTTTACCTTTACCTTTACCTTTACCTTTACCCTTACCTTTACCTTTACCTTTGCCTTTACCTTTACCTTTACCTTTACCTTTACCTTTACCTTTACCTTTACCTTTACCTTTACCTTTACCTTTACCTTTACCTTTACCTTTACCTTTACCTTTACCTTTACCTTTACCTTTACCTTTACCATTACCTTTACCTTTACCTTTACCTTTACCTTTACCTTTACCTTTACCTTTACCTTTACCTTTACCTTTACCTTTACCTTTACCTTTACCTTTACCTTTACCTTTACCTTTACCTTTACCTTTACCTTTAACTTTACCTTTACATTTACCTTTACCTTTACCTTTACCTTTACCTTTACCTTTACCTTTACCTTTACCTTTACCTTTACCTTTACCTTTACCATTACCTTTACCTTTACCATTACCTTTACCTTTACCTTTAACTTTAACTTTACCTTTACCTTTACCTTTACCTTTACCTTTACCTTTACCTTTACCTTTACCTTTACCTTTACCTTTACCTTTACCTTTACCTTTACCTTTACCTTTACCTTTACCTTTACCTTTACTTTTACCTTTACCTTTACCTTTATCGGGACCATTCATCACCATCCGGGCCCACTACTTGAACCATCTCTGAGAAACCGACTTAAAAAATAACAATGAAAATATCTGTATGTTGAAGCCCTGCTCGACACATTTCATTTGCTAAAAAATATAGCTCGGAAATATTCAGGGGTCATCCGGGTCCACGTATTGACCCATATCTCGGGACCCGGCCTAGGCATCGCAATGACAATAACTCTATGTTGAAGGCCTGCTCAGCACCTTTCATTTGATACCAATATTGCTCGGAAATATTCAGGGGTCATCCGGGTCCACGTTTTGACCCATATCTCGGGGCCCGGCCTAGGCATCGCAATGAAAATAACTCTATGTTGAAGGCCTGCTCAGCACCTTTCATTTGATACCAATATTGCTCAAAGACTTGCTGGGTCACTCTGCGTCCACATTTGGGCCTATATTCCGAGAAGTTCCCACTTTTCGGAAAGTCTGTATACCCTATCACCAGCCCATATACCATATGAATCTACTGTGAAAATTTCATAAAGATCGGTTGATTACTTTGGGAGTCTATAAATAACACACACACACACACACACACACACACACACACACACATTCATTTTTATATAATAGATATAAAACTATAATGCACATACCTATATAGGTATAATAAAAACATTTTATGCGATATCTTTGTCAAACATATATCTAGGTAATTCATTGAAAGTTCCATAAGTTCCACCAAACCAAATAAATAATAAGTTTTTTTTAAAATGGGCGTGACAGCACAAACCATACCGACTGGCGCCACGTATGTTTTGTTATTTTTTGCGCAAGATGCGCACGGGTCCGGCTAGTTTAATTTAATTTTTCATCAAAAATAAATGGTTATGAATTAATAGTTATTTATTTTATTAAATAGGTAAAGAATTGGCAAAGGATTAAGGTAAATTTCCGTATTGAAATTCTACACAAATATTTGCTGTGGATAAGTTAGCTTCCCGTTCACTACACTGAAAAAACAACTTACTCAGATTATGGAAAAATGGGAATGATTCGGCGCTAAAGACATATTTCCATATTTTGATGTACGATTTTCTTCAAATCAAGGAATAAAAACCACGTTTTAAAGAAAATTGTATATCAAAATATGGAAATATGTCTTTAGCGCCGAGTCATTCCCATTTTTCCATAATCTGAGTAATTTTTTTTTTTAGTGTAGTTTTTTCCCATAGAAGTTCTTCCTGCGTCCTCAGGCCTTTTTTCATACAGAAACTCTCCCTTCTCTTTCAACTGTTTTTCCTATTGAAGTTCTCCCTGCGTCCTCAGGCCTTTTTTCATACAGAAACTCTCCCTTCTCTTTCAACTGTTTTTTCCTATGGAAGTGCTCCCTGCGTATTCAGGTATTTTTTCATACAGAAACTCTCCCTTCTCGTTCAGCAGTTTATAGGTAGTTGATTTTCACCGCCACCTCTATATAAAAACGAAAGGGAAAGTTCAGATTTTGGAACTACATCTCTACTGAATATTCAATAGGAAATACCCAGCAGTATTTGAGGTAAGGAGGTGCATATTCAATAGAATATTCATTATGAAAAATAGCCTGAAAGTAAGTTCAAAATTCATTGCTGAAAAAATAACTGAACACGCAGTGAAGACATCAGGTGTACTGAAATACATGCTATGGAAGTTCTCCCTGCGTATTCAGGCCTTTTTTCCTACAGAAACTCTCCCTTCTCGTTCGGCAGTTTTTAGGTAGTTGATTTTCGACGCCACCTCTATATAAAAACGAAAGGGAAAGTTCAGATATTAGAACTACATCTCTACTGAATATTCAGTAGGAAATATGTGCTGTTTTCCAGCTGATAAATACTGCTGGGTAAGTGCTGTTTTCCAGCTGATTAATACTGCTGGGAACATACAACATACATATGTATGTATGTACTAGAGATGAGAGAAACTGCGATTTTTCGATATCTGTGATTTCGGTGATTGCTATTTTTAAATCACTGCGATTTTAAACTGCTATTGCGATTGCATGGACTGCTATAAAATCATCAGTTACCGGTAGAGTTTAATTTTGCTATAACTTGTCTTCATTTTATGTTAACAAAATGATAGCAATAACAACGTATTCCGCAGTAATTTCGCTGTTTGTAAACATTTTTCAAAGATAAATTGTAAATTCAATAATTTTTTTTTTTTTTATATTTCTATATATGTACGTATGTGGTCTGCTCAAAAGTATAAACAAAAAGAAATTTATAATGCTTTTGCGATTGCGATTCACATAGGTGAACTGCTTACTTGGTACATCGATAGCAGTTCCCAATAAGTAGTGAACTGCTATTTTGAAAAAGTGATCGCAATTGCGATTTGCGATTTTTTATTCACAGTGAAAAAATCACCGTTTGCGATATATCGCTCATTACTAGTATGTACATACATATGTATGTATGTATGTACATTTTCTTTATTTAAATTTTAAAAAGTGAAAATAATGAAACATTATGAAAATAATATTTTACTGGGTGCCACAAAGGAAATCTACGAAATAACAAGCCGTTGTTGTGCTAAAACAAAATTGAAATATGTAATTAATATTTAATACTGCATACATACATACATGCATACATATGTATATGGGTCGTTCTTATCCAAAACGTACATAGCTCGAATTTTTTTAACTATTTTATATACATATATCCCATGAAGTCGTCTACTAACGCGAAAATCTATGCAGAATACAAAAATACCTTTAGGTCCCTCAAAAAAAAATTTTCTTTTTCTTATTTTTTTTATTTTTGTAAAAAATTTTCGAGAATGTCACTTTTTATAAAAGTATGCTAAAGTAATAAATATGTTTAGAAAATGTTAGAACAAAAGCATCCATCTCCTTCGTTAACTTATTATCTAACATTTCGGTATTTTTCTATTAAAAATAACTTATTAATAACAAAAATAAAGAACTTTTTTGCTCTAAGATCAATTTTTTTACTTTCGCAATTTTATGATAGTTAATTTTTTTTTTTTTTTCAAAATTTCTCACCGCGGAGGTTACGCCTAGGATACGAAATAATCAAATGCGCTTCAAAAAGTTAAGTAAAATATATATACTTTTGGAGGAAAGTGACATTCAGGAATTATTTTGATATTTTTGAATTTAGTAAAACCGATTGCTACATATTAATTTCGAAGTACTTTCCCTTGGCAAAACAAACAGCATAATTTATGGACGTACTGCTAGGTTAGCTGACCCAACTATGTTAAAATGACTTCAGATAGCAATATAGCTTGCTATTAATTCCACTGCATTGCCACTGAATCCAAAATATGCACTAAGTTTTTTGAGGAGAATTTTATGACAGTGTCGAATGCTTTTGAAAAATCTAGCAGCGTAAGAATAGTAAGGTCACCCTGGTCGAATGATAGCCTTATATCGTCCATGATTTTCAGCATTGCGGTGGAACAACTGTGACCATGACGGTATCCGGATTGGTATTGCATAATAATCCATTAAATATTTAATAATTTGGTTCAATAAAAGTTTTTCAAAAACCTTTGACAAGGATGGGAGAATACTAATTGCTCTAAAATCTGAAGGCAACGTCGACTTGCATTTTTTCGCAACCGATTTAATGTTGGCAATTTTCTAAGTGTCAGGAAACCGAAGAGAAGTCAGTGAAAAATTAATGATATGGGTCAGAGGAGATAGGATGTAGTGCAGAATGAGTTTAATAAATCTCAAGGTAATTTTGTCCTCACCAACAGCGTATGACTTAATTGAAGTAATGCTACTCATTACGTCGGATTCCGTGATTGCTGAAAAATCAAACTTACAGCTTCAGTTGCACATAAGCTCTTCACTAAGTTGAAATGAATAATCGTCGTCTGGAGGTTTAACAGCAAAGAAATCATTCATTATATCAGTATCAATCGGGCAGTCAGGCTTCGTGTTACAGCTCACTCCACAGAACTTTGGGCGGAAGGTCGGCATTAAGTTTTCTTTGGAAATAACGTTTTTTAGCTGTACGTGTTATTTCAGTGGCTCTATTTCGTAGGTGTTTATATGCCGCCCAATTTTCCTCACTACTATTCCTCTATTTCGTGCTCTAATCTCACTTAGAACCTCCCTATCGAACCATGGCTGCTTTCTACTTTTAACCACAATTCTTTTTAAAGGGACATATTTATCAAAGAGATAGCTGACAAGCTTAGAGAATTCATCAACTTTCTCATTAACATCAGGTACAAACCAGCAGTTGTTTCAAGATAGAACGGAAGCTTCGGCATCTAACTCATCTTTATTGATTGCCTCAAAATCCCGAAAATAAACATATTTAGATAACTTACATGGGGCATTTAATGTTAGTTTGTAACGGAGAAATATTAAATCATGGTCACTATACCATTAAGTGAAAGTTGATCAAAATGCAATATCATGGATGCATTAGACACACAAAACAAATCAAGTAAACTAGGTTTTGCATGGGGGCCAAAACGAGTAGGAAGACTGTTGACAACATTTAATCCAACACTAGGATATCATCAAGAATCCTTAAAAGAATCAACCAAAATTTTGATTAATTCCATTTTTAATATTTTTGTCGCAAAAAAGCCGCGTGATATTCCGGAAATACATATGTATGTAGCAGTACATACCATACTTAAATTCACAAAATAACTTCATTTACGAAAACGCTTCTATTGCAGATCGGTTGTCAATTAAGCGCACTTTATTATTGAAACTCACTTTTAGAAAACAAAATGGTAGATATTAATTCAAAGCTAAAATTATAAAAATGTGACATTCTGGAAAATTTGGCGGACAACATTACAATAGAACAAGTAAAAGCGCGGCTGTCTTCGGCCGTACCGAAGACTTCATACCTTTCATGAGTGGGGAAATGAAAAGTTACCTATGTATGTACATAGCCGGATTAAGTTTAATTTATAATTTTAATTCTGTGGGTTATTTATGGAAAGATTTATTAGAAAAAATGGTGTCTTAGCTATTTAAATGGAGGAGTTATACACCAAAATGTCCACATCTGAACAATCGGTTGTAGGGGAGCTATAGGTTATAGTGGTCCGATCTTAACAATTTTCGGTAATCCCGTTTGGGTCTATATGGGTACAAACACTTCAAAATTCAGGCCGTTAGCTGTTAAAAGGGAGGAGTTATACACCAAAATGTGTATATCTGAATAATCGGATGTTGTGGAACTATATGTTATAGTGGTCCGATCTTGACAATTTTCGGTAACCTTGTTTGGGCCAAAATGGGCACGTCTACTCAAAGTTTCATGTCCTTAGCTGTTTAAATGGGGAAGTTATGCACAAATTACATCCAAAAATTTCATGTATATCTGAATAATCGGTTGTTTTCTATATGTTATACTGGTCCGATTCGGCCGGTTCCGACAAATGATCAGCTGCATATAACAACATACCTGTATTCCGAATTTCATTCAGATATCTCAAAAACTGAGGGACTAGTTTGCGTTCACACAGACAGACGGACGGACGGACGGACAGACGGACAGACGGACAGACGGACCGACGGACAGACGGACAGACGGACATGGCTTAATCGACTCAGCTCGTGATTCTGATCATATCGGTATATATTTTGGTGGGTCCCCCACGCTTCCTTCTGGTACTTTCGACAAAAATTTTTTGGCACTAAGTTATAATACCATTTCATTCTCATGAAAAGTATAAAAAAACCTATATTTGTTGAAATTTTCCAGACAAATATTACAGAAACATAGAAAACCAAACAGCCAAATTTTCTTGTACTGATCCCTTGTTTTTAACGCTTTTTCTCACTTTGAATATCGAAAAGTGAAATGGGGGACAAAAATTTTTGTATGAAAATCATGTAGTATATCAAATAAAAACAGCTCTCACAAGTAAACAAACCGACTTTAAAGAGTACTTAGAAAGTACCTTTATTTGTTGCTCAATATATGGGGCGCGCTATGCTGCTTCCCATTTCCTGTTTTCTGTCAGTAACCTTATTTAAATTAGGGGCGACAATAAAATGGCGTTTTGTTAAGAATGACACATATGTATGTACATATACTTATGTATGGATTATTATTTATTTTTGTGCGCATTGCTTAGGTTCAAGCCTCTTATTTCAAGCACTTAAGTTAGTCGTTCTAATTTTTTTCTTCATAAAATTTTAGCTTTTACTGCAATTACACTTGAGTTTTATCTGTTTAAAGGCATCGGCATTTTAATTTGAATTTCACCAAATTGGGTAATTGGGTTTTTTATGCTCAGCTGTACTTTTGTACTAGTGTTATAGTTTTAATCACACAACGGTGGATTGTAACACCATGAAATAATCGAGATAGATATAGACTTATATATATCTAAATGATCAGGGTGAAAAAAGAAATCGATTGAGCCATGCCCGCCCGTGTCTCCGTCCGCACTCTAACTTGCGCAAACATTGAAATAATTTGGTGAAATTCGGTACGCAGGGACGGTTGGTATTGAAAATGGGCGAAATCGGTCCATGACCACGCCCACTTTCCCTATGTACATCGAAAATGTAATATCTCAGTCCCTAATATAGCCCAAGTAACAAAATTTCAACAACGCAATTGTCTCAGGACCTTATGATTAAATATGGTAAAATTTTGGAAAATGGGCGGAGCCGCGCCCACTTATTACAGGACAAATTTTCAAAGATTTGTGAGTCATATCTCAGAAACCGTAGCAGATATGTCGATGTACTTGCTGAGAAGAACGCTTGGAAGAAAAATCGTCCAAATCGGTTGACGACCACGCCCAAATTTATATGTGAGTATTATAAAAACATTTTGAGCGATATCTTTGTCGAATACAAAGATAATTCATGGAAAGTTTGTGACATGAGTTCAGCAATAGACGTGAAAAAAAAACATAAACATTTTGGGAAAATGGGCGTGGCTACGCCCACTTTATGCGGCACCAGGTTTATATAAATTATACCGTGTTTTCATCAAATGCAAGTCAAGAATGAAAGGATACAGCTGAGTATATAATGTTCGATTTGTTACTGTTTACTTCCGTATTTGCACAAAGATTTATTACACAAAAAAATTGGATGTTTTGGCGGTTCAACTGGAGAAGTTATACGCCAAAATATTAACAAATATCTCAAAAATCGGTTATATGGGATCTTCTATATCTTATAGTATTCCGATTTGAACTATTCCCACAAATGCCCAATTGTATGTATGTACACAGGTACATAAAAATACCAAATCTCAGTCATATACCTCAAGGATTGAGGGACCAGTTTACGTTCACACAGATCGACTGAAAGAGATACATACGGAGATGGATATGTAAAGTGACACGTGCGCCTTTTCGCTGCACACCGAAACAACTACATATACACTCTTTTTCATCCTACTTCCGGCTGATGCCTTTAGGTGCTATCGTATACTTAATTCTCCCGTTTATTGAGAGCGCAACGAATTCGCTGCAATAAATTGCTACGGACAAAACAATGCTTGCCCCAATGCAAAAAAAAAATAAAAAAAAAAAACAGAAATAATTAACGTAATGCGACTTTAACGCTAACGGCATGATGTAATTCAGTTTAATGACTGTTTGTGAAAAATACCCAACCCTTTTACCTCGCAAAATACGTCGTATTAAAATCTTTAAGCGCATAGAACAGGTATCGAAATAATTGTGACTTTATAGAAAAACAATTTATATATATTTATGTATGCATATATTTAAGAGAAGTGGATTTTTCTGGTTTTAAAAAATGTAGCAGTTATAAGTTTCAAATATTAATAATACTAATTTTGGGGAGCTTTTACAAAGCGAAGGTTTTTGGTGGAAATGTTTAAGAAATCACTATGAATGAAATTTTACACATTTTCTGAAATATTTGAGAAATTATCATAAAAAAAATTTTAATTATATTAAATTTTCCATTTGTGTGTAAAAATGAGTGTCTGTGTACATATATGTGTAGTATTTAATAGTAGTAGATTTTAATTTCCCATAAATTTAAGCTTTTGAAGTAAGTTTTGTAAAATTCTTGAAAAGAAAGAAATGGGTGGTGCTACTCCCCTGGCTATGAAACAGGCCAAAGCAAGGCGGATCCTACAAATTGCAATGGATATAGACCAATGTGTGAACCCGAATACCCCGAAATTATTTGTTGTTTAGTTTCTTTAAGTTGCGATCTCAGAGATGTCGATAAAAACGTGGACCTTGGTAACAGTAAAATGCTTTCGAGCAATATGAGTATTCTTGCTGGTCGCGACGAGACATGATTTTTATATTTGAACTAGCTGACCCGGCAAACTTCGTTCTGCCCAAAATAGATTTTTTTATTAATTTCATTTCAAAAATTGTTATTACACCGGTATTGTTTTTAATAGAAAATTAACGATTTTTCACTACTTCATTGTGTATACAACTTCAAAAATATACAATTTTAGTATTCAGTTTAAGGCTGCACGATACACAAAATTTTTAGTTTTCTGTTCCGGATATTTATTTTCACTGAGTATTGGCTATTTTAACCAATTAAATAAGAGTATTGATACGTATAGTATATCTCCATAATGGTTTTCAGGCCCTTCCTCCAACCCTTTTAGATATAGTCAGCCTCAAAAGTTTAGTACGTATGGGAGGTGCAATGCCCCATTTTTCGATAAATCTGCTTCTTGAACGGATTGATTTTAACACTCCGGTCAGAGCGTTGCGTAATTTTGACTTGTTTCATATTGCTATTATAAGAAAGCTGTACGTGATTAATGCACCCATAAATCGAGCTCTTATTGAATTCAATGCGATCTCTAGAAAATGGGAGATTGATTTTTCTTCCGCCAGGCTTTCGTTCATTAGTATGCTTAATCTTGCTATTAAGTAATGTTAATTCATACCTACATATTTTTTATTAAGTTTATAATTTTTAAGCCTTTCTATTAATTATATTAATTATATCCATTAGTCTGTAAGACATTTTGTTTTTGTTGACTAATTAAAACCTAAATAAATAAATAAATAAATAAATAAATAAATAAATCTTTTCTTTTTTTGGGTTAACATGGTATTGATATCGTATATCTGCATAGTGATTTCTATGTACATGCCATGAACGCTTTTAGGGATATTTAGCCTTAAAAATTAAGAACGCATGGGAGGTGCCACGCCCCCTTTTCCCAAAACTACTGTTTTTTTCATAAGCATGCTATTGATATCGTTAATCTCCTGATCAATTTTCAGGTCCCAACCTTAAACGCTTTTATAGATATTCAGCTTGAAAAATTAAGTTTTTATGGGAGGTGCCACGCCCCCTTTTCCGATAACCTACACTTTTATGCTCAAAAATAGTTTTGATATCATATAGCTCTGTACCAATTTCTAGGTCCCTGACTTAAATCCTTTTAAAGATATTCAGCTAAAAAAATTAAGCGTTGTTGGGAGGAGCCACGCCCCCTTTTCGTATAACTCCTATTATTTTGCGTTAATATGGAATTGTTATCGTTTATCTCCACACCAATTTCCAAGTCCCTAGCGTAAACAATTTTAGAGATATTCAGCATGAAAAAATAAGTTTGTATGGGAGGTGCCACGCCCCTTTTTCCGATAACCCCCATTTATATGCGTGGGAATGGTTTTGATATCACTTACCTCTATACCAATTTTCAGCTCCCTACCTTGAACTGTTTTAGAGATAATCAGCTTTAAAAATTAAGGTTGTATGGGAGGTGCCACGCCCCCCTAACATTTTTTAATTTTTTCTTCGTCTAAACCTTCGCGGGGTAACAACAAACAAACCCCCCTAAGGAAGTATTTGATTTGGTTCAGCCGTTTTCAAGTTTTAGCGTTACAATTAAATACCAAATCATTTTTATATATATAGATTCGAAAGAAAATTAAATAAACTATATAATATTTGCAGTCCTTGTTAAGTAGAAAAAAAAAATGCAATTCATTGCCTCTAACGCTTGTGTTTCTTACTGATTTTTTCCATTACTCTCTTTGCTACTCACACCCATCCGTTTGTGTTGCAGCAATTACATTATTTGCAATTTCACAATTTTGCTTAATAAGTCTAAAGGTATACGCTCGTGCATTTTGTTATTGTAATTTGGCGAGAAAAAAATAATTTCATCAGACTTTTCGCTAATTAGAAACTCATTTCAACCGTCAAAATGTTATAGTTCAATTCTACTGCACGTAGGTACACAATTACAAACTATATTTTTTGTTGTTCTTATTACAAGTCAGTGTAGATTCATTGCAAGTGCCCTGCAGGAAATCCAATAACTAGTGAGCAAAATTTCTAGTTCCGAACTAGCGAACAGGTGTCAAAAAGGAACTAGATCAATTGTAGTTAGACTCTCACCAGTTCAGAAGGAGTGAATTGAGTCACCATTATAAGACACACTTTGATTTGTATGCAATTTCGAATTGATAAAAATTTCATATATTTTTGTCGTTCATCCATTTGCCGTCAGGTTTGCATATTTCTACAATTATCAGATATTTAATGAAGCATATCATATAAAGATATGTTCGCCTGATTATGTTTTTCAGATCCCGCAGTCTTAATTTTTTTTTTTATTTTATTAATTTTTAAATTTTTTTTACATTTTTATTAAATAAAAAAATAACAAAAAACTAAAACAAAAAATTATCTGCCTCTACACCGACAGGATTCGAACCCGCGCTTGCCAGATTGATTGTCACACGCGCTAGACAGTGGGCCATCGCGCCACCTGCATGAAGTGTGTCAAAGGCTGCACTTAAGCGGCAGATGTAAAACTGTAGAATTTGTTGGTACTTGTAGCTAGTTCAGAACTATCGAAATTGTGCCAATAAACGAACTAGTCTAAACTGAAGAATCTGGTACTAGTTCGGAACTATGGAAAATGTAGTGCAGAGAGTGACAATTGGCACTGCCTAGGACATCGCCGTGTTAAATTCGCCAGTTTATAACATCCAAAAGAGATTTAGCTCGCACTAGTAGCGTCGAAAAATGAACTAAAAGCGACCTAGTTCGAAACTAGAGAATTTCCCTACAGGGTGAGTGTGAAAATTAAGCGCTTTTGTGTGTGTGTGTAGTTGCTTAGTGCGTCGCATAGGCGCTGCTGCGTTGTCATGGAAGGGGATTCGGAGGGGACTTAAAGAATGCGGTATAGTTAACAACATTTCGTTTTAGAATACCTATCAAAGACCAGTGGCAAGATATACATAAATTTATAAATTTCATTCGGCCATTATCCACTCGAAAGTTGCTCATACGCCGTGGCCTGTTTCATTGGGTGCTTCATACCCTCACGGAAAAAAAAAGTTAGTTGCAAAAATAAATATATTAAAAAGTGATTTATATTCAACTAATTTTAAAGTAGCTTTAAACAAATGCAGCGCGGGACAGTTTCTTGTATATGTATATATTTATATGTAAACACATGTTTTCAGATCTAAGTATGCCAAGATTGTTTTTTCCATTTTTAACACGCTTTTATTAGTTTCACCTGTATGTATGTGGGTATGTAACTTCTAGCTGCTGCCTAAATATATGCAACATATTTACTAATGAGATTAGGTTACAACCACCGCTATTTTCCAACAGATGGCGCGCGTGTATTTATATTTTTAAAATATTCACTTATTATTATTTGGTTACCGTTTTTCAGCTTCAATTCCCATTAAACACTGAAAACGAAATTCTCAAACGGAGAAAATATTGTTTCATATTTATCATTTGAAAATTAACATAAATTCAATTGTTTCTCAAATATTGTTTATCAACTTGAGAACGATCTCCGAAATTTGAGGAAAATTTGTTTCGCATTTTTACCACTTCTTGAATTTCGACATCAAATGCAGGATTAAGTTATTTATATTAAACTACAAATAAAGTAGTTGAAAAGAAACTCAAGATAAAGTTATTTATTTTAAACTACTAGTAAAGTAGTTGAAAACAAATGCAGGATAGGGCAATTGACTGCTTGCTATGACATCGCCGTGTTAAAAAGTCAGTTCATTGCAAAGGAAAAAGTCACATTTTCAATTAGTTGTTATTGAAAATAAAGTAGTTTATAAAGTGATATAAAATTAATTAAATTTCCTACAGGGTATGTACTCGTATATGTATGTATGTAAATGTATTCAAATAACAAAAACGATTCGTACGAATCATGTTTTTGGAAAGTTTTAAAATTTTTAATTTGCTCCTAAATGCGTATGAATTAATTTCTTTTATCTGCTTGCTCAGACAACTCTCTTTTGAGCTACTCTTTTTATACTCAGCTGCACGTCATATGCAGCAAAATTTGGTAAATAAATTTTTATGAGGACAGGGAAGACCGGTATTGAAAATGGAAGAAATCGGATGATAACCACGCCCACTTTTAACTGTACAAAATATTTCGAAAAACACTGTGATAACTCTGTCACTACTTAATATCGCGCGAGTGATGAATTTTCATACATGCAACGACTTCGTGTCGTTATAAGAAAATATGCTGAAATTTTCGAAAATGGGCGATGCCACGCCCACTTATTAAAGTAAATTTTCAAAATTTTGTTCCAAACGCGTATTGCATTAACGGAAAACTGGCGCTGGAAAGCAAGTGTTTTATGTTAAATATGTACTGGAGCCTCCCTCAAAGATATTTGGGTTACTTTATTCGTGGAAATATATGTGCAAAAATTTAGCGAAATCAGTTTATACTACGCCTAAACTTTTTTACAAATATTTATAAAATACACTTTAGGTTTCTTACCGTAAGATTGGTCGCTGTTTATGTATGTATATATATAGATGTACATTTCGATTAGAAAAACTAGCTTACCTGTAATAAAAGAATGAAAAGGTAATAGTAAATCATCTTATAAAACATAATAACAATAAAGAGACTATCTTACACACAAACATATCTATGTACATACATACATATATATGTACATTTCTAAATACGAAGTTTATTTATTTTCATCTGAATATTTTCCTAATTAAACCAAAATTGGTGATTTCATTAAATTGGCGACAAAACACTATGCTTAATGCATTTTTGTTTTTATGACGTTCGCCCAAACGTAAAACACATTCATACAAATAAGACATGAAAAGCACTACAATGAGCGAACACTTTGAACATATACACGCATACGCAAATACCTAAATATGTACATTAAGGTGGTCCAAGAAAATCATTGCGGAGGAAGGCTATTTTTATGCTATTATTCCTAAAACAATATGTGTTCCACTTCTTAATGCTAAGAAAACGCCATTTAGAGGTGCCTCAAATCGATATACATATGTATGTACATATACTATGTATCTATACATATGTACACATGTTCCTTGAATTATGACTAACGAATGGCTAGTTCGAAATTTTAGAAGTGAGTTATTTTGCTCTGGTTGGGAAAATTCCCACACATAGGAATCTTAGTCGAAAAAATATGGCGCTATTATAACTCTGACGAGTTTTATGGCCGATCTTCTCTCCCAATACGAGGTGTGCTCCTTTTGTTTTTCCTACAAATTGGGTGGACCTACAGTTTTATGCCGGCTCCGAACGGCGAATGCATTTTTTGTGAGAAGCTTTTTCATGGCAGAAATACACTCGGAGGGTATGCCGCCCACTGCCGAGAGGTGACCGCTGCTCTTAAAAAATCCAATAATTGGATTTTTACTAATTAGAAAAATTTGTTTGGTGTTTTGCTCGGACTGAGGTTTAAACCCGAGACCTCTGGCATAGCAGGCGAGCACTCTATCCATTGCACCACAGCGGTCACATACATACGTTTTGGAAATTCGTAGGAAAATTTTGTAATTTTTTTCTTGTTCTTTAAGGATTTTCCAAAATTTATGTATGTATCATCACTGATGTAAAAGGAGGTAAATTTAGCTGTTGCTCGACCTCTAAACTTTAATACAATTAAGGCAAAATTTTCGGCATAGATTTCCGTAGTACATTCGCATGAAATTCGGGTTGTTCCGCGGATTTCGGAAAACTTAATTTTCTTCAGCAATTTTGGACCACGCTAATGTACATACATACAGAAATATCTGACGGACGTTGTTGAAAAGAGGGGCGTCGCCGGGCAAGGGGCAACGGTAACGGACTAACAGTCATATGGCGAAAATTCTGCATTTAAAATTTGATATTTTGCCAAATTTTGTTCGTTTCTTTTTATTTTTTTTTTGTTCAAAAACTATTTTTAAGAATGAAAACAAAAGTTTCGCGCTCACAAGGTACACAGCAGCGTTGGTTGTACGTTTTATGGTATATACAAAATATACTTTAAGGTGGTCCGAAAAAAAAATTAAAACCCAACAAATCATTTCAGAATAAGGCTATTTTATGATATTACTCCTAAAATTAATATGTGTTCCCTTATCAATGATAAAAAATTTGATTTAGAGCTAGCGCAAATCATTTTAATTTTTGCATGCGTAAGGTAGTCCAAGAAAT
Source organism: Urophora cardui (assembly GCA_960531455.1). NCBI lineage: Eukaryota > Metazoa > Arthropoda > Insecta > Diptera > Tephritidae > Urophora > Urophora cardui. The sequence continues at coordinate 67,871,603 of OY482673.1, read as the reverse complement.
TAGAACCGAAAAAGTCATTGCGAAACCATGCTATTTTTATTCTATTACATATTCCTAAAATAATATATTTTCCCTTTTTTGGTTATAAAAAACGTATTTCTTGTTCATTAAGGACTTTCCAAAAAATTATGTATCATCACTGATGTAAAAGCAGAAAGAAACTTTGGGGTATTTGCGCGACCTCTAAACTTTAATATATTAAGGTAAAACTTTCAGTACAGATTTCCGTTGTACGGTCGCATGAAATGTGGGTTGTCCCGCGGATTTCGGGAGAACTTTATTTTCTTCATACAATTTTGAACCACCCACACATATGTACATACATACATATGTTCATATGTGTGTGTGTGTGTAAATGCTAAAAGTCAGCAATTGACCGTCGCAATTTTCGTTTAATTTCCCTGCAGGCAAAAATACAAGCTAGTTAATAAACATACTACTTTCAGACCTGGGCATGTTCAATTACATTATTATTTTTAATTAAAATTACATTAATTGGCAATTGAGAAATTTCAATGAAAATTAGATACTTGTGAATGTAATTGAAAATCTCCAATTACAAGTAATTGTAATGGAATAAAATCTGTCATATTGAATTCCGTTTGTTGTTCAAATGCCAAAAATTAACACAATCGGATCATAAATACGTATTTTGCAAATATAGCGACCACAGCATCAGCTAGCGAGAAAAAATATAGCCTATGTCGAGAGGACTTATCCCAGGAATAAACTATCAAAATTTTGCCTAGATTATCCTATATCTTGATATAACATTAAATAATCATTTCATTTTTGAGCTCTCATGACAAATTTATTTTTTTTTTTGTCATGAGAGCTCAAAAATTAAGTAATGATTAAAATAAAAACAACCAACCAAACCAAAGTAAAAGCCAATCGGATGAGCCTGCCGATAAACAAAATCTACTAACAAGAACAAGCAATTGTTGATAAAGTGGTGGTTGTGTGTTTTTTTTTTTTGCAATTTTGGTCATTGTTGTTATAAGCAGGAAGTATTTCTATCGAATCCCGCTAAGGGCAGCATAATATGGAGACCTCCACTGCGTTGGGAAGATCAGGTGAAGAGCGACTCGGCTTTCCTTGCTGTTTCCTATTGGCGCCAGGCAGCACGAATCAGAAAGGAGTGGCGCGCTTTATTGGACTCGGCCAAAATAATCTAGACGGTTACGCGCCAATTAAGAAAAGGATTATAAACTAACATTCATTTTTCCATTTCAATATTAGCTATGACAAAAATGCACATTAACAAAATAAAATTGAAAATAAATTAAAAATTTAAAATGATACATACCTATGTAGACTCCGGGATATGGAAATTCAAAACTAGGCTTGGTCGAATTTCGATTACTGGGCGATTTTTTAAATTTTTAATGTGTTATTAAATTTAGTTAAAAAAAGCCTTGCATTGACTGAGAAATACACAAAACAGATTCGATTATTCGACCATGCACGTTAATTCGAATACATACGTACCACTATAAGAATTTTGCTCCATTCGAATAATCGAATCCCCTACTACTATTTATGTAACAACATTGGCTATGTACATAAATGTACGAATTTGTACATATGTAAATCGAATACATGGTAATTTGAATACGTTCGCACTTTTCTCACTAATTGCTCATATCCATTAGTGCTTTGCTCAATTAACATGTCCCATTGAATTCAATATCAGCAGAGATCGACGTTTGCATGCATTTTGTATAGAATTGAATGGGAAAGTAGCAATTTGATTTCAACACAAAAGCAAGGCTGCAAAATAACGTTATTTTTAACAATAAACAAAAAAAATTTTGTTTCTGTTGAAATATTCGATTTTATAAACGTAAGAAGCATAACAAAATCCATTTCGTTTCAACTGTTATCAAAAAAAAATTAACAAAATTTTTTTTGTTTTGATAATTATCAAAACAATTATTTCAAAAAAATATAGTTTCAAATTTAAACGAAAAAATTGACTTTTCAATAATTTCGTTTTCTATGAAGAAAAGAAATTTTACATATGTTTGTATGTATGTACACACGTACATGAATAAAAACAAATACAGTTTTTGTTAATTTTTTTGATATCAACGAAACAAAATTATTTTGATTAAAGGTTTATTGATAATTTTTGAAACGAAAAAATTTTGTTTCTGATAATTAGCAAAACAAAATAATTTTTGGATATTTTTTATTGATATTTTTTGAAACAAAATTATTTTGTTCATTTCGTTGAGCAGCCTTGCACAAAAGTAGATATGTATAATAAGCCGTATCACGTTATATGGACAAAAAAAAAGTTTAGTGTGTGTCAGTTTCATTTGAACACTTATGTCGAAAAAATATTTATGGTGTAAAAATTTTTTTTTAGGCCCGCGTTAAAAACAGCTAAATCGCGTTTTTTTAATAACTTCCTTGTTTGATGTCGGATCTCTATGATCTTAATGTCGCAGGAAAGGTCTCGCTCAGCGCTATATTTGGCCCATATAACGTTTCGTCCTCAAAGGTTGTTCTGAGTTTTACCTTTAAAAATTTTGGAGTTACTATCCCTAGATTTTTTTATTTTTATCACTAATAAAAAGCTCTCAAAAACCATGAGGAATCCCCCAAAAAAATTCTAGCCTTTATTCACAAACAAAAAAGTTATAACCAGCAAATTACTTAAAATCCCCATTTTTTCGATAATAAAGGTATGCCACTTAGTTTATGAAGTTACATTTAACTTAATATTCGTGAGAAATTATTCATTAATTTCTGGCGGTACCATTCACTACGTTTTCCTTTAACAAGAAACGATTAAAAAATTATATGAATTCACTAATTCGGACAAAAAATTTTTTGGTGAATAGGTTTAAAACCTGGTAATATGTAATTTGACCGCTCCGCAACAACCGTCTCCGATATGGACCAAAATTGATATGTCATATCTTCGACTATATTAGCATCGACGTAGGAGCTGAGGTTGAAAAAAGTTGACACAAAATATGTCTGCATAAATTTGGGGGGCACGCGAATGTACATAAGTATGTACATACCTATGTCTCTAATTACACTATAATAAGGCATTGAATAAACCTTATTTTGCTGGCGATAAGCCTTACAAATAAGGTGTGCTCTCAGAGAGAGAGAGAGTATTCCTTATGACCCGATGATATCAACACAGGAAAATCAGCTTTTATTTTAAACCTTCCGCCATACAACTTTCCTCCCTCGTAAGCCTTTAAATCTACTGTAATAATTCTTAACTAAGGAGTAGATTTATTGCTGGTTTGGTACATATGGATGTGTCTATGCGTGCATATACATTTATTTCCCTGTAAAAAATTGTGCGACTAGTCTCGAATTGGTATACAATTACTAGAGTAAAAATGTAAAGAAATTGTTGACAATTGTACTCGAAAGGTTATAAACGAACTTCGAAATATGCTTTTGTTCAGGTATATAAGGGTACAACTTCCATTCGATATCCTATTGGCATCAAAGTGGAGTAGTCTACCTTCGTGCTTGTTCAGGTATAAAAGCGTTTAATTAGTCTCCCCATAGGACATGCTCAAACAAAAGGGAACACTTCATTCCATATAAATAGACCACAAGTTGTTTAGTTGCATGCTCCATTGCGAGTGCCCCCGGACACATCCCGGATTAGTCGCATTTTTGCAGGGATTAAATTTAACCCGCAGTAAAAATCCGATAAAAAAAATTGTACTCAGTTATGACGACAGTGATGAATATTCAACAAAGAATCATCAACGATCACTCAGCAGTGAAACACATTTACTGCAGTGTATGGATGAAATGTGTCAACAATATTTGAATAAATTTTCAAGGTGACAGACAAATTGTCATCAGCTAAAACTATTGTATTTTACTATTTGGAGTGCAGTAAAAAATAAGGAATAAGTACGTTTACATACATATGTAGAGAAATAAATGCGATTGTCAAGGGAATATAACTCAATTATTTACATTAATTTTCCATGGCGAATAAATACAACGAAATATTTGGATTCCAAAATAGAAAAAAATTAATTTGAAATGTCGAGGAAAAATAAACTTATAGGTTCACAAACTTGAATATTGTCACACAAGTCTGCCGTTTGCCTGTAGGGTATATGTACATTAGTGATGGGCGAGTCCGAGATGTTTTATTCGATTTTCTCGATTGTTGAAACATCTCGAATGCTCTCGATGGTTTTCACTCGTATTCGAGTCAAGTCGTAAATGGCCGTCAGTCGAAACAATCGCTAAAACATCTCGGACTCGCCAACGATTCCTCTCGTTTTCAAAGCAACCCTACAACATCTCGGACTCGCTGCAAAAAAACATAGTATTTGTTGTTGCCGCTTGAATATTATGCAGCCCACTAATCATGCAATTTATCGTACGACCTGGCCTCGTTGTACAACAAATCGTCAGGTTAGTGGGCTTGTTGTACAAGTTTGACTGCAAGTTGGATGAAGATCAAACGATTTTGATATTTTGTCGCGTTGTACAACAAATTGGAAGGTTAGTGGATATGTTTGATAAACTTCATAATTTTTGTATCGCTGAAGTGAAAGCATCGCGCGCATCGCGTTGGAAATAAGAAATAAAAGTGGCAAAATTTAATAAATTGCCACATGTGCAATATTAAGTGCGAAAAATGTGAACAGTTAACTTAGGTATATATTTTTATAACATAAAAATTTGCATTTTTTAATTATTACATGTACAATCTGTATGCATTGGCTTGTTGTTTACTCTTCAAGGCGTTGGTAAAAATTATGTTTGACGGTAAATCGACGTAGAAGTTGGAACGTTAGTGGCGAAGCATGCGATTTATCGTACGACGGTGTAGTACGATAAATTGTATGGTTAATGGGCGGCATTAAAATTGCTTTAAAAAACATACAGAGTGGCACAAATCTATTGCCGTTGTTACTACTCGTAAAATTCATTTGCTTCATAAGCGTCTCACTTCAGAAAATTTATTAATGTTTAATTAATTTATTATTATTATTATGCACGACACAATTTAGTTGTGATTGCAATAATGCAGCGTCTATGTATAGCATATTTTTCAATTTGGTTAATTTATTTATGTATTTGCCTCACTTTCATTAAAAATCCTACTTTCTTTAGCAACAAACCTCATTCAGTTTATTTTATCAACTAAAACATATCATCAAAACAACAGCCGGCCCGCCGACTCGGAACAATCGCAAAAACATCTCGCTTGTGTAGTCGAGATGTCATCGAAACAACCTACGACTCGCCGACTCGGAACAATCGCAAAAACATCTCGCATGTGTAGTCGAGATATCATCGAAACAACCTACGACTCGCCGACTCGGAACAATCGCAAAAACATCTCGATTGTGTAGTCGCGGAGCGAGTCAACTTTTGACTCGATTGTGATTTTGCAACGATGGCGATTCTCTCGATTGTTTAAACATCTCGGACTCGCCCATCACTAATGTACATATGGATGTACATTAAGGTTGACATTTAGGCAACTTCCTTCGAGCTCGATGAGTGCTGCAGAAGTTTAATTTTTAATAGAATAGATTCACAGCAAATTTACAAGTTTTTATAAGAAAAAATTCTAAAACAAGAATATTCAAGCACGTATGTATAACTCTTCAAGAAAATGAGATAGAAGAAATCCATTGCCAGAACGTATACGTATGTTGTAATAATAGTATGTAACAACTTAGCCAGTGGCGGATCCACGGGGGGGGGGGGGGGGGGGGTTTGGGGGTTCAAACCCTCCCCCCTTGTGGTTTATCATAGATCCCAAATTAATGCATTTATAGCTTCTGCGCCCAAATTTCCCAAACTGATCAAGGAAAACTCTATCATTCCAAAAGCAATGGTTGGATGGGTTTAGCTGTCCAAAGAAAAAACTTGCCATTTATTTTCATTTATTTTCAGATTATATTTTATATGCACATATATATATGTGTGAAAAGACAATTTCGCACTTGTCGTCCATCGAAAAAGATGCGAGCATAGTAGGTAGTTGAAAGAAATACAATTAAAGTACAGCGTTTGACATGCACAATGTAAATGGCTCGTTGGCGTAGCTGTAGCGCCTTTGATTCGCATTTTGTCGATCGCGGTTCGAATCCTGCCTGCGGTTGGTATTTTTTTTTTTGTTTTTTTTTTTTATTTATTTAAAAATTAAAAAAATATTTAAAAATGAATAAAAAAATATATATTTTATTCATGTATACTGGGCACACCACATAACATCCAAAATATGTACCTACATGCGAAAAAAGTTCATGTAGCTACCTTTGGACGCACGTGCATAAAATAAAATTTGTCAAATGCTATTCGTAAATTGCCAAAGCGCAAATTTATTTTCTTTTCTTTCTTAAGCCCATATGACACTAGATACGTTTTTTTTTTCTGGTATTCTACCAGGTTTTTTGTGTGAAGGAGATGGTCAAATAGAGTTTTGCGTTGGTGCAAGCGAGCAAGCTATATTGAAAAAAACCAAGGTAGGTTTTTTGGCATTCGGTCATTTTTTCTTACAATTGTTTCAATTTGACAACTAGAAAATAAATTATATTTAAAATAAAAAATATGTATATGGAAATACAAATTTTAAATTTGCCACTTGTAAGCTTCTGCTTTGGCCGCAAGGGTAAAGAAGAAGTCCGGAAGAAAAATTATATTGCGTACTGGCTTCCCTTTATAACATGGAATACACAGCTATCCTTCCCTTTGGGTTTCATAACTTTTTTATTTCAGTAATTTAAATTCAAATTTCCAAAAAAATTAATTTTGAAATAAATATGTATTATTTTGATTTAGTTTGAAGTTTAATGTCAATCAAATTGCTTTTGAGTGAGTATTTGTCTCTTTTCAACCTACAGGAGAATTGTTTTTGTATTTTGACTTCAGGTGGGTTTTCCAAACCAAAAAAACCAAGGAAAAAATGTAGTGTCATATAGGCATTATCCCTATTTTTATCGGGATTGTACAGAATTAATTTGGTCAGAAATGTCTGAATCGTTGGAGAAATTGCCTTTTTCAGAGGCATTTCGCAATTCTTGTTTAATTTAATCTCTTAAAAATTTGAGTATATAAACACAAGAACTTCAATAAAGTAAAAATTCTATTAAAAATATAAATATAACCAAAAAGTACTACATACATATATTCTTATTTATTTTGGCTTTAAAGGCAAGGGTAAGTGAAATTGATGATCAATTTCCCACCAATACCATACGATACTCATTCGCACGTACCAATGCAAAAATATACATACATACGTTAGACATGTTATTTAGAACTTCAATTGAAATCTCCTGCACTTTATGTGATGACATACATATTGTTAATTTGGAGGGTTTTGAGTTTGGTATTTTTAAGGTCCGGGAAAGGCGCAACTAGTATATAGAATAATAATAGTAGGTGGTATTAGTCCATATTTTCACCAGCGTCTGCCCTTAAAAAACATCTTCCAAAAAAAGAAATTTTCAAAACCCCCCCCTTGCCGAAATCCTGGATCCGCGCCTGAACTTAGCCAAGTTTGGGCGAAATCCGTGACATGAAATTTTTTACCTGGTGCACTTGGCGTACATACCATATGTACATATATATGTACATACATATGTATACATCTGCCTTCTAACGTTCCGCTTGTGTATAAGTACAATTTGGCATTGACAATTGACTTTTTGTGAACCGAATTACCCCTAAAAATGCTATCGAGAAAACACTGTTTTTTTTCAATCTTTTTTTTGTTTCAAATTATTGCCAAATCTAATTTATTTAACATCGACACTCAGACGGCAAAACATTTTCACAGCCAAACTGTCGTGCCAATCGCACAAATGGCTTTTAGCATGTGAACAGAGCGAAGGAAGGAGGGGGATGGTGTGCTGTAGAAGGGACTCTCCTTGTTTTAATTTCTATAATCATACACAGAAACCTGAGCGTGCCTTCCTTACAACCCTGCGATAATATTTTATTTTATTATCACGTTGATTAGGTAGTTTTAGAGTGACGTAGAGTGTAAGGTAATTAATTTCTGTTCTGTTCTTATTCAGTTCTTACCTTTCGAAGAATTAATCAAATCTTCTAAAATGGTCTATGAAAGTCACTGGCCTTTCCCTTTGCTGCTCTTAAAAGGAAGTCTTTTCAAAGAAATTAAATGGTTGACTTTTTCAGAACACATGCGCAATCCGTGTAAACAAATTAAAGCTGAGGTTAGTTTATTGCTCGCGAAATTCACTATCTATAGGGCTGCTAGTTGAAGATGGGCAAACCGTAATGATGACAATCGGTATACATATGTAAGTACGTTTTTTTTATATATGTATGCAAGTTTTTACTGCAGGCATTAAGCGGTTTTCGGGGGCCAAGGACCCCACCAACCGTTATTGCCATCACCACCAACGTCAAGATGGCAGACGACTGGCGTTTAGCCAAAATTTCTTTTCACAACTTTTCGATAATTTGTTAGTGTACAAGTACATATGTACATACGTACATGAAATGTTAAGGTGCAGCTCTTGCTTCAAGAATTGTCGCATTGAGGTAACCAAACAAGGAACAAACCAGTCAAATGGATAGCAAGTGAACAAATTCACTTTGCGCAGACGAAGGGAACAATTCCGCCAGCGGAAATCACACAAAGAAAATGAAAAATCGAAATTGGAAATGGAAATGGAGATGGCAACAAAAGCTACATATCGTCGGTCTCCTGCCAGAAACACGAATGTGAAAATTTTTTAAGCGCGATGTCTGCTCTTTATCGGGTATATATTAATGTAATCTATATATTTATTATAATACTATTAGAAGGCTAACATTTTTTCCATACAAACAATTGCCAGGCTGTTTAGCACATTTAATATACTCATATCCACATAAAATTGATATGGATGTGTTCGTATGAGTCAGGAGCAGTGCATAGGCATATAATTTATACTAGAGTGCTGCCTACTGTCGAAACTCGACAGTTTTTCTAGATGTTTACTTATGACTAAGGTGAACCTATAGTTTTTGTATAATTGTTTGTTGTTATTGGCAAGTCTCGGAGTACGTTCCCAGCCGTCGCCGTTAAGTTGGCGGTGCAGGTGCAGTTGAGATTACTCCTGTCTTTGCATGGATGGCTCTGGGCCCCCCCACATGACGGCGGGGGTTCCAACCTCCCCAGGCTGTCCCTGACTTCATACATAACCTGGGATCCTTAGTGACTGCACGAAACGGGGAAGGATAGCGGCTTCGAGTTGGGGCCCTTTTCGCATGAACAATTTTTTAAAAGAAACTTTAACAAATAATAATAAAAATAAAAATAAAAATTCTTCGTCCTCTTCCTCTCGGAGGAGGACTGCGCCGGCGCAAGCGCCAACGGCGATTTCGCGCCCACAAAGCGCTAAAGTGCAGGGCGGGGGGCTTGCCTCTCACCCTGCAACTACAACATCGGTGATCGACTTGGTGGGTCCCAGCACCAGTAGGGCTGCTGGACTGGTAGCGCTGGAAACTGCGAACCACCCAGCCCCTACTGATGCTGGACGCCCGCCTAGTTCGAACTCGGCGACCTTTCTCCCCACAGCTGTGACAATGGTCTCACAACCTGGTCACACGAAGCCAAAGGAGAAGGTAGCCGGAAGTAGGGATCACCAGCACCTGGTGGGTCCCTGCACCAGCAAAGTAGCTGGATCGGTAGCGCTGGAAACGGCGAACCGCTCAGCTCCTTCTGATGCAGGAAACCCAGCAGGGGTTGGTAATGCTATACTTCCCCCTACGGCAGCGGCATCGGTCCCACGACCTGGCTTAGCTGACCCTGAGGGGAGGTTAGCTATTTGCACAAATGACCAGCACCGGTTGGGTCCCGGCACTGGCAGGGTAGCTGGATCGGAAACGCTGGAAACGGCGAACCGTCCAGCTCCTGCTGATCCTGGAAACTCAACGGGCGTTGGTAAGGCTACTCTTCCTCCTACGGCAGCGGCATTGGTCTCACTACCTGGCTTAGCTGACCCTAAGGGGAAGGTAGCCAAAAACGAAAACACAACCGGGGGAGCGGCAGCGAGGGAAACTACGAGCCGTCTCCCCCAGGACAAGAACCCCAGTTATGGGGAAAAAAGAAAGGCCAGTAAGGTCCTGAAAAGGTATGAGGGGGTGTCACTAGACACGTTGCCCCAAAGTGCAAAGGACGCGGTGGTTAGGGCGAAAGCCCTGCTACTTAGTGGCCAGAGCACTGTGGGAAGCAATGTGGATGGAGGCACTACCTACAAACGCCAACGGTCAGAGGATGACTTAAAACCTGCTCCGAAAAGGGCTCAGAGGCGCGCCGAGGTGGTCAGACCTAGCTTCGCCGAGGTTGCCAGAGACAGGATCCTGGTAGGGGTCCTGGATCGCGGAAATGACCGTGGTGCCATCCCGAGGGATAAGTGGTTGTGGGTCCAAGCAGCCATCACAGACGCTCTTCTGGACGTCGTGCTGGAGGCTCCGGGACCACCTCCACGAGGAGGAGATGCGGGTTGGTACCAGGGTCAGATCAAGGTACTCGCTTGCGATGACGCAAGGACTGTGAGCCTTTATAAGGCTGCAGTCGCGAGGATCGGCGAGGTCTACCCCGGTGCGCGTATTGAAATCTTCGACTGGAGTGACATTCCAGTCCGGCCTCGGGCCAGAGTGTGGGTTCCCGTAACCCCGGCAGCTCCTGAGAGAATTCTCAGGATGCTGCAAGTTATGAACCCATCTCTCCCGACGCAGGACTGGAGTGTCATTCGGGTCGAGGAGGCTGTAGGCCCGAGAAGGGAGGTGGTCCTGGCTCTCAATAAGGAGGCTCTCGAGCCACTTAAGAGGAGCCAGGGACGGGTGAATTACGGCATCGGCGATGTCGTGATTCATGTGTACCGTGGCGACGCCCAGCGCGCCACCGCTCCGGAAACCTCGGTGGACTCGGACATCGAGGCGCCCGAATCGGAGGCGGAACTCTCCGACGCGGATAGCATGGTATCAGCCATGTCGAACTGTGCAGAGGCCCTGCTCAGTTTGTCAATGGAGGATGGCATGCTGGACAGCGAAGGGGAGGCTGCCGACGTCACGGTAGTCGAGGTGGAGGTCCCTGCGGTTTCACATGAGGGTGCTGCAGATAAACCTCCACAAATCTAAGGCAGCTTCGGCTGCTTTAACATGTCGCCTTTCTAAAGGCGATGTCGATGTGGTCCTCATCCAAGAACCTTGGGTAAATAACTCGAGGATTTGCGGATTGGGGATCATTGGATACAAGCTCATTTGGGCTGGAAAAAAGGTAATATTAGAACCTGTATTTTGGTTAAGTTCGAGCTAACAATGTTTCTCTTACCTAACTTTAGCGATGGCGACATAACTGCGGCCAGTTTGAACATCAGGGGCACGCCGTTAATACTGGCATCGGTATATATGCCCTTCGACGCTATGGAACCTCCACCGCATGAGAGAGGGAAAGACCTGGTGGCCAAATACAGCTCGGGCCACTTGCTAGTCGGGGCAGATTCCAATGCCCATCATATACAATGGGGGAGTTCCGACATCAACAATCGGGGTGAGTCACTTTTTGATTACCTTTTAACAACTAACTTGGTAGTTTGTAACATAGGTAATGAACCAACGTTTATTACTAAAAATCGTAGAGAGGTCCTGGACCTCACTTTATGTAGCGAAAGTACCTCTGCGGTGGTCAAAAGCTGGCGTGTACTTTTTTTTTTTTAATAATACCCAACGGTTTACCCTCCATATCCCGCCCGACCGACGCGAGGGGCGCCAATCCGCATGACGCACGGATATGTTTTTTTTTTTTTTTTGTGCCGAGTCGTACAGGAAGGGGTTTGTTAGGTGTCGAGATCTAAAACTATTCAGCTACAGAACAAAATTCATCAGCTGATTGTATATCATTTATTAAGTGAGGCTAGAACTATTTGTTTTATAATAAAAAGCGAGTCTGAAGTGTCAAACGTGCTGGAGTGATTATTAAAGTCATGGCATAAGCGGCGGAATGGTTCATTTAATTCGAAATTTGTTTTGCAAGGTTTCACAAATAGTGGCTTGAAATGCCTCGATACTCTACATGGAACGTTAAAATATAACTCACTTAGAAGGCATGGGCTATTTATAAGTCCAGTGATTAATTTAACCATAAAAACTATACCAAGCATCTCTCTACGACTAGAAAGTGAAGGCAAATTAATGAGTTTTAAACGAGAAGTGTAAGGTGGAAGAATGTAATCTGAGTCCCAACGAAAGTTCCGCAAAGCAAAAAGCAGGAACTGCTTTTGGACAGATTCTATTTTATCTGAAAAACACTGGTAGTGGGGATTCCAAATAATAGATGCGTATTCCAAGATAGGTCTAACTAAGCTTGTAAATAGAGCTTTTGTGACGTAAGGATCATTGAACTCCTTAGACCATCGCTTTATAAATGCAAAGACAGCTTTAGCTTTGTTGACAGTGGAGTTTATATGGAGGTTAAAGGTGAGTTTGGAGTCCATTGTGACGCCAAGATCGATAAAATTAGTTACCTGATCTAGATTATGCTGTGATATTTTATAAGAAGCTGGTTGTACTGTTCTACGAGAAAAGCACATAACTTTACATTTTTTTAAGTTTAGCGGCATGTAGTTTGCTTTACACCAATGAACAAGGTTGTTAAGATCTGCTTGTAAGAAAGATCTATCTTCTATAGAGGAAAATGATTTAAATAGTTTTACATCATCAGCATATAATAAGATCTTAGAATGTTTTATTACAGACGAAATATCATCAATGAATAGCAGGAACAGAATTGGCCCAAGGTGGCTTCCTTGGGGAACGCCCGAAGGAACGAAAATGACATCGGAAGAACAATTTTTGAAAATAACTTTTTGAGTTCTACCATGTAGGTATGAAGATATCCATCGAATAAAACTGGGTTGAAGACCTATTAGACCTAGTTTACGGATGAGCAATGAATGACATACTTTGTCAAAAGCTTTACTAAAATCCGTGTAAATTACATCTGTGTGAGCATTTTCTCTAAATCCATTTGAAACATAAGTTGTGAACTGCAATAAATTAGTTGTGGTAGATTTTCCAGTAGAAAACCCATGTTGAGATGGCGATATTGATGAGGAAATAGAGTACTTCAGATAATTAACAATGATTGCTTCAAATACTTTTGGAACCGCTGACAGCTTGGCTATGCCTCGATAATTTTCAATAGAAGACCTACTGCCATTTTTGTGTAGGGGTATTATAAAAGATTCCTTCCAAACTAATGGGAAAACACCTTTTTTTAGAGACAAGTTAAATAAGGATGTTAGGGGCTTGTAAATATTTACAGCACACTTTTTAAGAAAGCAAGCCGGAATGAAATCCGGTCCAGATCTAAATGAATCTTTTAAGGTTTTTAATGAATTTAAGACTACTTCCGGAGATATAACTGAGACATGAGTTAAATTGGATGGGGTAAGTCTAAACGGATAATCACTACTTTTAGGAGAGTCCATAGAATAATTCGAACTAAAAAATTTTGCGAACATGTTAGCAATAAGTACTTGATGAACACTCCTTCTCTGATCACCGGTATATAGAAACGATCTTAAATTTCTCTATTCATAAACCCGTTTTGAGGAGAAACCCACGTAACACCAACTGGGGTCTTCACAACGAGCTATTTCTCAGAGGCCTACCAGAACTCCCAACTCATAACCCCTCATCGACCGGAGAGTTGGAGGATCTGGTAGGCACTTTTACTTCAGCACTTACAAATGCGTTTAACTTAGCTTGCCCGGAGCCAAAACCTCGGGGGAAGCGGAAACCTCATTGGTGGTCCAGCGATCTGGACTCACTTCGCAAATCTTGCAGAAAGCAATTTAATAAAGCCAAACGACTCGATAGCGAGCCCCAATGGCTGCAATATAAGGAATACTTAAGGACTTATAAAAAAGCCCTAAGATTAGCGAAGAGAACCTCCTGGAGGAACTTTTGTACTGGAGTCGAAAGCGTCGATGAGACGGCAAGACTAAGATGTGTGCTCTCTAAAACACATACGTCCTTGGGCTATCTTCGGAGGCCTGATGGATCCTGGACCGAATCGGAAAAGGAAACCCTGGAGCTACTGTTGGATACACACTTTCCTGGTAGCTCGCGAAACGTGCCGGCGATATCATCAACGAACATCGCGGTTAATATACCTGTTACGGAGGAACGGGTTAGGTGGGCAATTAGAAGCTTTAAACCTTACAAAGCTGCTGGACCAGATGGGATCATTCCTGCACAACTCTTGTATACCCTCGAGACATCAACAAGCTGGCTTCATCTCATCTTTCTTGCTTGTCTTGCGTTTAATTATATTCCGAGCACGTGGAAACGCGTCTCGGTCATATTCATTCCTAAGGCTAAGGATAGATCAACTTTAGAAGAATTGGAAGAATTGTACTCTCATCAATGGGTGAGGTCGAAAATATACGCTATGTCACCAGAGGTACACCCCAGGGCGGTGTCCTCTCTCCGCTGTTGTGGAACCTCACTGTCAACTCACTTCTAAGAGACTCAGTGTGGGGCGGCGGAAAGGTCTTGGCATATGCGGATGACCTTGCTATAGCATACAGAGGGAAGTTTCCACAGACCTTGTGTGATCTGATGCAGGTAGCACTGCGAGAGGTCTCAGCGTGGTCCTCTCGCAGTGGGCTCAGTGTCAATTCAAATAAAGTGGAACTGGTCCTCTTCACTAGACGGTATAAAATACCACCGTTAAATCTACCAGAACTAAACGGCGTTCGCTTGAGCCTAGCCGACAGGGCCAAGTTCCTAGGGGTAGTTCTGGACAAAAAGCTGAATTGGAAGGACAACATTATTCAGCGCCAAAATAAAGCATATATTGCTTTATATACATGCAAAAGAGCCATCGGCAAAAAGTGGGGACTCAGTCCCAGCATTTGCAGATGGATTTACACTGCGATCATTCGACCAATCCTGCTGTATGGAGTCGTAGTATGGTGGCCTGCGCTGAGTAAGGCGTCTAACCTTAAGGTTCTGAGCCGGGTCCACAGATCTAGCATGATCAGCATAAGTGGTGCACTCAGAACGACGCCCAGCGAAGCTCTGCAGGCCATTCTAGATATCCTGCCATTAGATTTAGCAGGTTTTCAAGTGGCGGCTACTTCAGCCCTACGTCTAAGAGAGTCATCCGGTTGGCACACAAAAGCCACAGGACACTCTAGCATTCTAAGCAATTTAAGTTTTCTACCCGGTAGTACGGACCGCTGTACCACTACAATGGTTGCAGATAGCAACTTCGAAACAAGGATTCCAAATAGGGATGATTGGGGAGAGCCAAATCGGTGTTACCCAATCCCAGATGGCGTTTCCATCTACACCGATGGCTCTAAGCTGAACAACAAAGTTGGAGGTGGAGTCTTTTCAAAGGACTTGAATCTACAGCTAGCCTTTAGGCTACCGGACCACTGCAGCGTTTACCAGGCTGAGATATCAGCTATAACGGAGGCTGTTAACCTCATAGGACATGAACCTATTCACAGGGATTTATTCATCTTCAGCGACAGCCAAGCAGCAATTAAGTATCTTGGCTCCAACTCGTTCAATTCTAAACTAACACTGGACTGTCGCCGATCTCTACAGGAGATGGCCAAACAGACCCGTCTACACCTCGTGTGGGTCCCGGGACATAGGGATATCGATGGAAATTGTAGGGCAGATGAACTTGCGAGGCAAGGCACTACCGAGCAGGTTCTTCCTGACAAAGAACGCATAGGTATGCCTTTTGCCACATGCAGGCTAATGCTTAAACAGCACATCTATAAACTCGCAAGCGATAGATGGCAACAGAACCCAGTATGTCGAATATCAAAACTAACCTGGCCGAAATGGGATCACAAGCGATCTCGTCAAACATGTTCTCTAAGGAGAGAGGAAATCTCGAACCTTGTGGGAGTGCTTACGGGACACTGCCTTATCGGGAAACACGCAGAGAGGCTAGGTGCACCCTACCGTAGATGCTGCAGAAGCTGCAAAGATGATGAGGAAGTGGAGACAATCGAACACCTCATTTGCCACTGCCCGGCTCTTAACAATGCCAGACAACGCTTTCTTGGGGCACCTTTCCTGGATAGCCTATCTAAAGTCGCGGACGTCGAAATAAAGGACCTGATGAATTTCATCAGGTTATCAACCTAGTTCAAAAGGGAGGAGTAACCTGGTTTTCTTCTTGTGGTATCACAATGGGCCTCTGCACTGGCCTAAGTGTGCCCCTAGGGCAGCCACTTCAACCTAACCTAACCTAACCTTGTTGTTATTGTCACCGTTACTATTTTGTTGTTGTTCCTGTTGATGCTGCTCCTTTTGTTGTTACTGTCACTGCTACTATCTTGTTGTTTTTGTTGTTGGTGTTGTTGTCGTTAATCGTTTTCATAATTCTTCTACCTACTTCTTTCTTTCTATTTTTGCTCTTTTCTTTCCTTAATTTCTTTCCTACTTATTCTTTCTTATCCTTCTTATTACTTGACCTTATGTTTTTGTTGTAGTGCTTTTGCTACATTTTTACGTTTCTACTTCTTTGAAACTACACACCACATCCAGCCAAACATGTTCAGAATTGCATGTTAAGTTTGGTGAAAACGCACAAAGTCAGCTACATATGCTTGCGCATTGAGACAGCTCTGTTGTGTGCAAAAGCATACAACAACAACCACACGGCAATTTTCCAACGACGATTGTGGACGCATTTTCCAACCAATTTTCATGAAAATTGGCGCAGTTCTATTTGAGAGCAATACCTTTATAATGGTGTGCTTAGTTTTAAAATTGGTTCAGTAGTTTCGACGGAGAAGATGGAACAAAATTTATGTTAGCGTATTAATAATATAGATATAATATAATACAAAGTTGAAAAAATAAATTTCATGGTCGAATTTCGAGCACCGGCGATACTAGTAAAAATTAATATTTGTATGAAAGTTTGTGTAAAGGCTTGTGTAAACATACATATGTACGTGTATTTACATAAGTATAAATATATAGAAATATTAATTGTTATTATATCAATATATACCCGATAAAGAGCAGACATCGCACTTAAAAAAATTTTCACATTCGCGTTTCTGGCAGGAGGCCGACAATATGTATGTACAATGTACATACACAGAAAGTATAGCAACAAAATTAAGTTATCATTTCGTCAATGGAAGGAAGAGCGCTGCATTATAAATTTGGCAATAACAATGTGCCTTCCATTTGAATCCTATTAAATGAAATGAATGCACGAATTCGCTCGCTAGCATATGATTGCTTCATTTAAAATTGTATAATTCTACATAATTTTATTGTTCTATAATTATTTGGCTGCAGCGTACGTAGTACACAAAGTAGTATAATTTCCATTTCATAACGGTGGATTGTATCAGCATAAAATAATTAGATATATCTGTGGTCACAAGTCGCTTAAGTCGGCGTAGGAAGATTTCGAGTTATATATACCACATTATCCTCCTTTTAAAACTTTATATTTCTGTAAAACCCCCATGCTTATAACTTAATTCAATCAAAATATATAAATAGAAACATTTAGGCTTAACTTACAATATAGGTATAATAAACTTGCTATAACCGTATAAGTAGATGTATATAACTAATCAAATTTCTTCATGACTTTTTCTTTATTTACAAAATTTTTACTTTGGCCGGCTTTCTCCTCAGCGTGGTTTGGTTTAACCACCACACGCCTATCCTCTCCCATACGTGAATTTCTTGCTATTTTTTTTGGCTGTAAACTAGTGTTAATTTCGCTTAGTGATGGGCAAGTCCGAGATGTTTAGACAATCGAGAGAATCGCCATCGTTGCAAAATCACAATCGAGTCAAAAGTTGACTCGCTCCTCGACTACACAATCGAGATGTTTTTGCGATTGTTCCGAGTCGGCGAGTCGGAGGTTGTTTCGATGACATCTCGACTACACAAGCGAGATGTTTTTGCGATTGTTCCGAGTCGGCGGGCCGGCTGTTGTTTTGATGATATGTTTTAGTTGATAAAATAAACTGAATGAGGTTTGTTGATAAAGAAAGTAGGATTTTTAATGGAAGTGAGGCAAATACATAAATAAATTAACCAAATTGAAAAAAATGCTATACATAGACGCTGCATTATTGCAATCACAACTAAACAGTGTAGTGCATAATAATAATTAATTATTTAAACACTAATAAATTTTCTGAAGTGAGACGCGAAACAAATGAATTTTACGAGTAGCAACAACGGCAATAGATTTGTACCACTCTGTATGTTTTGCAGGGTAGGAAAAAACTCAGAGTATGAGTGAGTGAGTGAGGAATTTCAGCCTCACGGCATGATGATGAGCGGCCGTTTGCGTTTCTCGCTCATCTATAAAGCAGAGTGAGGATTTTTTTTGTTTCTCAACTCATTTCGAATGAGCGATGAAGAAATGAGGCGCTCACGCTGCGTGTGAGGTGAGCCGTCGTAGGGTTCCTCTTCTCTTTGTGTAATGCGTGTGAGCGTGTGAGTGAGTGCGCAGAAACTCAGTACCCTGCAAAAAATGCGACTATTCCGGGATACATCCGGGATCACTCGCAAAGGAGCACGCGACTACTCTCTTTTTGTATCTCTTTATATGGAATGAAGTGTTCCTTTTTGTTTGAGCATGTCCTATGGAGAGACTAATTGTACCCTTTTATACCTGAACGAGTACGAAAGTAGAGAACTCCCTTTTGATGCCAATGGGATACCAAATGGAAGTTGTACGCTTTTATAGTGTATGTACATACATATACTTAATTGCAAAAAAAAAAAAAAAATGCAATTACAAAAGCATATTTCAAAATTCGTTTATAACCTTTTGAGTAAAATTGTCAACAATTACTCTACATTTTAACCGTTTCGGGTACAATTGGGAATAATTGTAGCCAAGTGTACCCGAAAGAGAGTTGTCCGGGACAAATCTCTTTCGAGACTAATCGCACAATTTTTTGCAGGGTAAATATTACATACATATATTAGAATGTATACATACATATATTTATGTCGCAGTGTGCAATTTAGTGACATGTTTTTCTAATACAAAGCATTTATGGTTGTTTTTGTACTTTTTTTCATATTTATGCCCGTTTTAGGCGATTGAGTAGGTATGTACCTAAACTTGGTTTTTGTTGTTTTTCATCTATGAATATGTGTATATATGTATGTAAATATGTATTTAATTCACCAGATGCAATTACGAATACATATTTACATACGTATGTATGTAGTTAGGTAGTTAAAAGGGACATTATTTTTAAGAATGTGCATTCGTTCTATTCGTTGCTTGATATAATGTTTTTGTACCTATGCAGGTACTTACCTACTTGTTTAGTTTTTATTTATAATGTGACTAACGCAAAAAACTATTTATTCGTCATTAGAATCATTTTTTTTTTTGCATAAACGAAATATTTATTACTTCATAATAAAAAACATAACTCATAGTAAATGTACATATATATATCTGTGTTCATATGGAACAGTAGCTTAAGTGTACTTAAGGAAAAAATGTGTCAGTTTGGAAAAAGCTGAAATAATGAATCCCAGAGAGTACTTACATTTCTTTTATACATAAGCTACTGTTCGGTACGAACACAGATATGTATGTATGTATGAACACACAAATTTCTTAATTCTTCTTAAATCTTAGGTACTTAATCACAATAAGAAACTTTGCTGAGAATATCATTATTTAGCTTAACAATTAATATATTATTTAATGCTTCCTTTGAAAGCCTCGTGCGAAGTTTTGTTAAAATTGTGGCCAGAGCACTAAACGCCCTCTCAACAGACACTTGCGTCGATGGAACCGCTAATACCGCTTGAACCAAGTTTCCTAAGTCCTGATCATTTGCTAAACGAGATTTCCAGTAATTTAGAATATCCACTTCACAAGGAACTCTTTGATCATATGCCAGATTCTCCAACTTTTGCTTCAAGTTTACTTGAATAGTTTCTGTTGCACAATGACTGCTTAGTAAGGTATCCAGCTTGTTGTTTAGCTTGCAGAATGAGCTGTTGTGGTTTGTAGTGGGCGTGTCCGGATCTGTGGTATCAAGTACATGTGGAAGAGTATCAGCCCTTTCTTGAATAGCTTCAAATGTTCGGAGAAGAATATGCTATCATCAGAGAAGAGAAAGTAACATGTTATCATCTTTTCATATATTTACACATATGTATGTACATAAATATATATTTAATTTGACTAAACAATTTAAATGAAATTTTAATGTCTTTACCACTGCTTTGCGTTTTTGCTGCTCACTTAAAAACGGTGTGTGCAGAAAGTTGAATCTGGGATCAACATAAATCGCTGCTAAAAATGCATCGTTCTCTAAAAGGGTTTCTTTTCTGCATTTTACCGCGTTGAGTAATATAGCAGCGTACTCGTTGTTAGCTGCAACTAACTCATCAAGCTCAAGTTCGCAGCAGAGCCAATCCCTGTAAAAGTCCCCAATAATGTACTGCTCTGCTTGCATTTTAGTTGTGCATACCACAAGAGGCTTAAAAATATGTGTGAATACATTAACAAAATTCCAGTCAACATATGGTGCATTCGCCTCATTTTCTTCAACGTAGCTCCTTACGTTAAGTAACGATTTTATCATCATATACGTTGAATTCCAACGTGTTGTGTTGTCTAAAGTAGGTATATTATGCGCCCCACGAAGAGAACCTCTAAGGTGTTTGACGGCTTCTCTGCAGCTTTCAATTTTATCCTTCATTGTTTTTAAAACATCATATGCTGCTAGCTGCAAAGTATGCGCTGCACATCTAACCACTGACATAGTTGCTACTAAGCTATTTTGCACATCATCAAAATTATCTTCATCATCATCACTGCTATCGGAGTCTTCAGTATAATTGTTCTGGAAGTAGAAAAAAAATTCATTTTTTTTTATGTACATGGGTAGGGTGCTCCCCTGCCATAAAACTCGTCAGAGTTATAAACGTGCCTTTACAGCGTTCATACACTGATATATGCTCGTAAATTTCTAAACTTTGCGTAAATGATTTTTTTTTTGAAGTTTCACACCTACCTGGAAGTTCTCCTGAGATGCTTGCAATAACTTTGAAGTCTTGATCACATTTGCTCCATTGTCAGTGGTGGAAGAATATACTTGCCTGATGTCGACGCCAAATTGCTCTAAGCATTTAACAACCTCCTGTTTTAGATATTCCCCAGTGTGTCTACTCTTAAGCTCGATTATACCCAAAGTATGAATCACTATTTTGTAATTATGGATATACTGCACATTGATGCCTAGTACATGGCGACTTTGTCTTGTAGCCACATCCATTTTAATGCAAATTAGTTTGTTTTTTATTCTCTGAGCAATAATAGATTTGACTTGCTCGGCCGAAAATGCGACCTTATCCACAATATTTTTAGAATTAATGGTAATATTGAAGGCGTTTTCATACGGTTCTAAAATTTTTTTAAAATATTTTTCATCATCGAAAATACGGAATGGGACACTTTTTTCTGTCACCATTCCAACACAAGCATTTAAAAATTCATTTTTGTTCATTTTTAATTCTGTACACATTTTTTTCTGAACACCAATAGGGCGGGAAGTCAGTATTTCATCTAAAGATATTTCTTTATGGATAAGCATATAGTGCCTCTTTATATTGAACACACTTTTTCCCTTTAGTTCCTTGCCACATTTAAGACACTTTGAAATTTTTTTTCGCTGTCAAAATCTACTAGCTTTTCCATTTTTTTCACTCTCTAAACGCGTGTTGCTTGGTTTAGTTTCTTAACTCGTTTGAAAAATTTTAAAAGCCTCTACACTAATTATTTCATCCCTCATGTTATCACAATCGCCTTTAAATATAACATGACAGTAAATTATTGCTTTCTTTTCAACCTCAAACAATCCTTTTGTTGTGAGAGAGAAATTACATTGAATTTCGTGATGGATTCTGAAGACATTAGCCTAAAACTGGGGATTTCCGCTAGTTAACGCTCGTTAATGTAAATGATCGTATTATTTTGCAACTCATACAATCGATTTTGTATGCATAGGTAGTTGCTAAGTTTTTATTTTTCAGAGAGAAATTAAATAGAATTTCATGACAGATTTACATTAACGAGCGGAAAACCCCATTTTAGGCTAATGTCTTCAGAATCCGTCAAGGAATCCAATGTTATCTCACTCTGACAACAAAACTACACAGTCGGTTACCTAAGCAAGCGTACCAAAAAGGATTGCTTGAACGAAAGCAATAATTTGCGGTCATGTCAAGTTTTAGGCCTGCCAATACTTACCTGCATATGTACATATCATAATGTATAAATGCTTGTACATACATACATACAATTTAATAAAAATTATTCATTTTGACCAAAGTTGTCCAGATAAAATTACGAGTAGTCGCATGCTCCCGATTACTACCTGCCACTCAGAACAAAAGAAATAATCATCTAACCACTTAAAAAAATCTACGAAATTTGGGGAAAAATTACCATTATCTCTTTTAGTAATAAATACTTTTGCACATGTTTTGATAACAGACACTTTGTTAAAATGGGATTGGGATAACCTGAAGAATGAAATAACACGGATTTCGAAACTACATACATACATATGTATTTAAACAAAATACAATCTAGGCCGTTAAAATGATCCAGCCAGCTTATATTTCGATAGGTTTTTTTTTTGGCATTTGACATTGACAGTCTATTTCTCACAATTTTTTATCTTGACAACAATAAAATAATTTCGAAATAAACAAGTAAGGAAGCCTAAGTTCGAGTGCAATCGAACATTAGATACTCAGCTGTATGCTTTCATTGTTTGTTTGCGTTTGTTCGATATAGGGTGTATTTTATATGAAACGAGTGCTGCATAAACAGGGCGCAGCCACGCCCATTTTCAAAATTTATATCAATCATCCAAATAAGCATACAAATATTATTGTTAGTGCAAAATTTCATCCCTCTATGACTTTTAGTTACAAAGACTTCACGTTACAAATTCCAAAAGGGTGTTCCAGAAATATCTTTGTTAAAAAGTAGGCGTGGTCATAAACCGATTTCAATACATTTTTGCGTGTCTATTAACACATGTTATAAAAGTGTATAAACCAAGTTTCGTCATAATATCTCAATTATTTGTCGAGTTAAAGGCTAAGAAATCTCATATATCCCTTTGTCTAAAAAGAGGCGGTGCCACGCCCATTTTCCAAACTTTTTTATTTTTTGTTTCCGGTCTATTGTAAAACTCATGTCACAAAATTTCAATGAATTATCTTTATATTTCACATAGATATCGCTTAAAATGGTTTTATTAGGTCACTTTATAATACACATATATAAAAGTGGGCGCGGTCGTCAACCGATTTTGGTAATTTTTCGTCCACACATTTGGCTAAGTAAATATATCACGCGTACCAGATTTCATCGATATATCTTTAACGGTTTCTGAGTTATGGCTTATTAAACTTTCAATATTCGCTCCTTAATAAGTGGGCGTGGCACCGCCCATTTTCCAAAATTTTTGTAGTTTTTGTTTTATGTCCATAGTTGGACTCCTGCCACAAAATCTCAGTGATTGATCTTTATATTTGACAGAGATATCGCTTAAAATGTTTTTATTAGGCCCCCTTATATTTCCTATATATAAAAGTGGGCGTGGCCGTCAACCGATTTTGATAATTTTTCGCCAAAACATTTGACTAAGTAATTATATTACGCGTACCGAATTTCATCGATATATCTTCAACGGTTTCTGAGTTATGACTCATAAAACTTTCAATGTCTGCCCCTTAATAAGTGGGCGTGGCACCGCCCATATTCCAAAATTTTTGTGTTTTTTGTTTTATGTCCATAGTTGGACTCATGCGACAAAATTTCAATGATAGATCTTTATATTTGACAGAGATATCGCTTAAAATGGTTTTATTAGGTCACTTTATAATACACATATATAAAAGTGGGCGTGGCCGTAAACCGATTTTGATAATTTTTCGTCAAAACATTTGTCTATGTAAGCAAATTACGCGTACCAAATTTCATCGATATATCTTCAACGGTTTCTGAGTTATGACATATAAAACTTTCAATGTTTGACCCTTAATAAGTGGGCGTGGCACCGCCCATTTTCCAAAACTTCATCAAATTTCTTCATAAGGGCCCGAGCTCAATACGTGGGTAAAATTTTAAAACTCTAGCTATATTAGTGGCTGAGATACCAAATTTCCGATTTTTTCTATATAGGAAAAGTGGGCGTGGTCATGGTCCGATTTCGCCCATTTTCAATACCAACCGTCCCAGTCTCGATACCAACTTGCGTTCCAAATTTCATCAAAATATCTCAATTTTTGCGCGAGTTAGAGTGTTTACAGACGGACGGACGGACGGACGGACGGACAGACGGACGGACGGACGGACGGACGGACGGACGGACGGACGGACGGACATGGCTCAATCGATTTCTCTTTTCACCCTGATCATTTTGATATATATAAGTCTATATCTATCTCGATTATTTCATTCTGTTACAATCCACCGTTATGTGATTAAAACTATAATACTCTGTGTACTAGTACAGCTGAGTATAAAAAGAAATGGAAATAGGTACAAGTTGTAAATTTAGCAAGCTCTATCTAGCTTCCGCTTTTCAATCAAGGGAAGGAAGAAGTCCTATTTGCGTAGCGTATTGTTCCAAATATACATACTCAGTACATAACCATCCTTCTATTTTAATTTTCATTATTATTTTATTTTAGTAATTTATTATTCAAAAAAAAATGGTTCTCGTTGAGTTTAAAATTAAATGACAATCAAATTGTTCTTTGAGGGATAGTTTATCATTTTTCAACCTAAAGGAGAATTGTTTTTGTAGTTTTACTTTCGGTAGATTTTTCAAACAATAAATATAAGAAAAATTCAGAGAAATAAAGTGGTGTCATACGGGCTTTCGTTATTCGATTTCGAACATAAAAACGCTGCCAAAGAGTTTTCTACCACCATATTTGCCATAAAGTACATTATGTTGAACAAAAGTCAAGATAAAACAAATATTTAATCTTAAAATGCGATAGATTTTAAGCCCCGTGCAGTAGATCTTCATATTTAAAAAAATATGCTGTAGATTTACCACATATGCGTGCAGTGTGCTACATACTACATACTTAAGCCCAAATTACATCAGCGATATGGCAGCGGGCAGCAACGGTTTTCGAAATCAGCTGATGCGTCTAATATGAGCAGTGACTGCCAGACCAAACACAATAGAGCGTTCGCAGTATTTGCAGTGACTTCTTTATATATTAGGTCTGTTTCCTTTTACCTTGGACACGTGGTGACATAAATTTACTTACCATTTTCATGTCCACTTTTTCAATTAAAATAATCAATCTTGTTTCATTTTTGCTCTTTCTTCCTCTTTACTTTTTCATCCCGTCAGCAATATTTGCTAGTGGAAATTAATTAAGTAAAAATTTAATTCTCTCCCGCTTGCTGGCATCAAAGTACGGAAACACAAAATTATTAAAAAATATATTACATTGGATAGTACGGAAACAGACGTAAGTTCACATCAACACTTTGAAGTTGGCTGCGATTCAAGGCAGCGGCAGCGAATTTAGAATTTGGGCTAAACGGAGCGGTGCTGCCAGCTGCCTCTGCTGTATTATGTGCCGCTTCATTGCAAACAGTAGTTTCTAAAAATCAGCTGATTTCGAAAAACAGTCGCTGACACAGTCACAGCGCTATTGTAATTCCGGCTTTACTACAGACGGTTGGATGCGTCATCGCCAAGCCGTGAGGCGTCGCTCATATTCCTCACTCACTCAGAGTAACTCATGAGGGCGCAGCTGAGGAGAGGCAACGCTACTAGCGTGCCTCATCTTGGCTGCACACTCTGCTGCCACTCACGCAGAGCGCTCACGCTAATGTGTGGCCTCTGTTGTTTATACGCTCATGAGGCCACTCATGCAGCTGCACCCTCATGAGCAGCCTTGGGCACCACTACACTCAAGCCATTACTAAAAAATGAATGTGTGTTGGTGCGCCTACTGTAGGATAAAGTGAAAAATTACTAAAAATAATCAGTCTGCATGCAGATGTTGAGCGAGCAGGGTCATGCGCGCACTCTTCGCGAAATTATGAAACAACGTACGTATACACATACATATGTATTTGTGTACCCACGTTATATGCAAACTTCTCGTAGTTTTGCTTGTTGTTTGGCATCTGCCAATAGAATAAAAGAATTTCAAGCGACGATCACCTAGCGACCATTTGCTTTCACGCCAGTCGAAGGTAGGGTTTGGGAAACTATCGATGGCACTATCGATAGTTTTTTTTTTTCTATACTATCGAAGACCATCGATGGTTTTTTCAAAACTATCGAAAACTATCGATGGTAATTTATACTATCGATAGTTTTACAACTTTTAAATCTCCATCTCCATCTAGATTACTATTCTAAGTTGTGAATTGAGAATATCAGCTATTGGTAAGTTTTGAGTTCTTGGTTAAAACTACATAGTCAAAATGTCGCGTTTCCAATATTTTGGGCATAGGTTGGTACTTGTAAAAAAATAACCAAAATAAAAAAATTTGAATTTCACATATTTATTGCAAAAAAACCAAAATTTATTGAAAAAACTCAAAATCAGAAAAAAAAAAAACTACCAAGTTTGTTTGGAAACAACCAACAGGGCATCCGTGGTCTTGTGAGTACATACATACTTGTAATATGTATAAAATGTGAATTTGTTGGCGGTTAAAAAATTTTTTTCAGGAATCATTTAAATACGATAGTACTATCGATGGTACTATCGATAGTTTATTTTTTTAAGACTATCGAAAACTATCAATAGTTTTTTTTAAACTATCAAAAACTATCGATGGTACTACTATCGATAGTTTCCCAACTCTAGTCGAAGGCAAACTGATTATTTTTCCAAAGCGACGACCGCCAAGTCCCATCGTAAGCGCTCGTTTTACGCTCTTTATTTGTCTGTAGTAGTGACAATCGGTGTGTATACGTACACGGGCGCTTACTCTCATTTAGCAGGTGCTAAGGTTTTGCCCAAGGCTGCTCATGAGTGAAGCATGTGCGAGTGAGGAGCCAAAATGAGGCAAATCCGAACCCTGATGTTTTGTAAAGCAATTTTAATATTCAAGCGGCAACAACAATTATTATGTATTTTTTGCAGCGAGTCCGAGATGTTGTAGGGTTGCTTTGAAAACGAGCGGAATCGTTGGCGAGTCCGAGATGTTTTAGCGATTGTTTCGACTGACGGCCATTTACGACTTGACTCGAATACGAATGAAAACCATCGAGAGCATTCGAGATGTTTCAACAATCGAGAGAATCGAATAAAACATCTCGGACTCGCCCATCACTAATTTCGCTAGTGAACTGTAGTGCAATATCCGAATACAACAAACCAATTCCAATATATAACATGTACATACATATGCACACATACAATAAATTTACGACGTCATGCTGTTGGCCTTCGGCAGAATCAAGACGTCATTCGAATGTGAATTTTTATTTTGATATTTTTTGCTTTATTTTTCTGGGCATCTTATTCCAAATTTAATTGGTATGCATTTTCTGTTGTATGACTAATTTTTATAGTAAACAAAAAATGATGCCTTTCCGCTCAATAAGAAAGATTATTATAAGCAATGTTTGTAGCAGGGATCCATAATAATCATTATTCGTTATATTTTCAATGGAAAAAATAAATTTATACATTTCATCTAAAACAATCATTCAGAGTTGTAATTATTATAAGAGAAAAAATAAAAATCAAAAAATTATTATTATTGAAAGAAACATATGTATTTTAAAAGTCTTTCCATAATAGTTATTTCTGAGATATTTTTTTAAGTCTTTTTGTAATTATTATAAATGAGAAATTTTGTTTTATATCTTCAAAGACTTTTATATTGAGACAAATTTGAAAAAAGTCTTTGAGTAATTATTATCCGTAACAAATTGTTTTTTAAGTCTTCAAAGACTTTTTCATTGAGACGAATTTCAAAAATATCTTTAAGTAATTATTTTGAGCAACAAATTTATTTGTTATATCTTCGATAAAAATCTTTCATACAATTTCAAATTGGAAATTTGCTTGAATTTTGAAGCACTTATATGAAAGTTATTGAAAATTTTCTGAGACTTTTTTGAAAAACAATTTGTTACTGATAATAATTACACAAAGACTTTTATCAAATTTGTCTCAATATAAAAGTCTTTCAAGACTTAAAAAATATATTTGAAATAACAATTATGGAAAGATTTTTAAAATATAAGTTTCTGAATAATAATTATAGAAGATTTTTATCATTTGCATCAGGAACAAATTATTATCAAAAGACTTTTATGATTCTGAAGAAAATTTGTAAGACTTTTTTATAATTTCAAAATGAAATAATAATTATTCTACATCTCTGTTTTATATTTCAGAAATAATCATTAAATTATTTTTTTTTTGTTTACGTTTGTTTTTTTGTTTTATTTTTTATGTGTCAGAGAACTTCAGAGTAGAAAAAAAAATAAAACTCGAAAAATAATGATTATTTTAGATGAAATGTATAAAAACTCAACATATGTATAATGATTAAATCTCGACTTTTATTATAAAACTCATAATGATTAGAGTCCCTGGATTGTAGATACGTATGTATCTATATATAACACACAGTGGCGTAGTAACGAAAGATTCGTTTTGACCATAAAACCATCTTTGACTTTATTAGCATACATTTCTTTTTTAGGAAAAAATCAATGAGAATAGTAATTTTTCGAAATTGGTAATTCGAAATTTAGCGCCTTTTCACGAAGTATTACTTATAATTCTAGCGTTTGTTGAGCCCTAGGAAAGTGCAAGAACCGCAGGAATTTTACCACAATTTACATTCTTTGTACTTATATTCGCTCTTTTGTAGTAAAATTCCTACGGTTCCTGCACTTCCCTACGGCTCAACAAACACTAGAATTATTATACGGTATTGCTGTTATGAACATGCTAATAACAGAAAAGTAACGCCAATTATTAAAATTTCAAGTTTTCTTTCAATTACTTATCATCTTAATCAAATAATCTATATATATAAAAATGGTGTAAAAAATGTTACTAACCTCATCAGATGAGAACGGCTGGACCGATTTCTGTAAAATTTTTTGTCAGTTGTTCGTATTCTCGAGGAGATGGTTCGTACGGAAGAAAATTTTGGAAAATCCCTCCGGAGAAGTCCGAAAATTTGAAAAATCGGTATGTATGTGTGTATGTGTGCATCTGTGGATGTGTGTCCTTTATAAACTCCCAAAGTAACCGACCGTTCTTTATGAAATTTTCACAGTAGATTCATGTGGTGTTAGTGCACATAGTAGGGTATATAGAATTTCGAAAAAGTGGGAGCTTCCCGGAATACAGGCCTAAATGAGGACCCAGATCGATCCAGCAAGTCTTCGAGCAATATTGGTATCAAATGAAAGGTGTTGAACAGGCCTTCAACATAAAGGTATTTTCATTGCGATACCTAGGCCGGGTTCCCAGATATGGGTTAAAACGTGGGACCGAGCGACCCTGGAAAGTTTCTGAGCGATATTGGTATCAAATGAAAGCTGTTGAGGAGGACTTCAACAAAGAGCTTTTTAAATAGTGATGCCTAGGCCGGGTTCCAAGATTTGGGTCAAAGCGTGGACCCGGATAACCCCTGAATGTTTTCGAGCGATATTGGTAGCAAATGAAAAGCGTTGAGCAGGCTTCCACATACAGCTTTTTTCATTGTGATTTCTAAGGCTCTTTCCCATAGATGGCTAAAGTAGTGGGCCCGGATGGTGATGGACGGTCCCAGTAAGGTAAAGGTAGGTAGCTATAGGGATAGGGGTAGGGATAGGGATAGGGATAGGGATAGGGATAGGGATAGAGATAGAGATAGAGATAGATATAGAGATAGAGATAGAGATAGAGATAGAGATAGAGATAGAGATAGAGGTAGAGATAGAGATAGAGATAGAGATAGATATAGAGATAGAGATAGAGATAGAGATAGAGATAGAGATAGAGATAAAGATAGAGATAGAGATAGAGATAGAGATAGAGATAGAGATAGAGATAGGGATAGAGATAGAGATAGAGATAGAGATAGAGATAGAGATAGAGATAGAGATAGAGATAGAGATAGAGATAGAGATAGAGATAGAGATAGAGATAGAGATAGAGATATAGATATAGATAGAGATAGAGATAGAGATAGAGATGGAGATGGAGATGAAGATGGAGATAGAGATAGAGATAGAGATAGAGATAGAGATAGAGATAGAGATGGAGATGGAGATGGAGATGGAGACGGAGACGGAGATGGAGATAGAGATAGAGATAGAGATAGAGATAGAGATAGAGATAGAGATAGAGATAGAGATAGAGATAGAGATAGAGATAGAGATAGAGATAGAGATAGATATAGAGATAGAGATAGAGATAGAGATGGAGATGGAGATGGAGATAGAGATAGAGATAGAGATAGAGATAGAGATAGAGATAGAGATAGAGATAGAGATAGAGATAGAGATAGAGATAGAGATAGAAATAGAGATAGAGATAGAGATAGAGATAGATATAGAGATAGAGATAGAGATAGAGATAGAGATAGAGATAGAGATAGAGATAGAGATAGAGATAGATATAGAGATAGATATAGAGATAGAGATAGAGATAGAGATAGAGATAGAGATAGAGATAGAGATAGAGATAGAGATAGAGATAGAGATAGCGATAGAGATAGAGATAGAGATAGAGATAGAGATAGAGATAGAGATAGAGATAGAGATAAAGATAGAGATAGAGATAGAGATAGGGATAAGGATAAGGATAGGGATAAAGGTTGAGATTGAGATTGAGATTAAGATTGAGATTGAGACTGAAATAGAGATAGGGATTGAGATAGAGATAGGTATCGGGGGAAGTAGGTTTGTCGCGGCGAATATAACTATAACTTTTATTCAGAGAATAGACATTTTTTATTATTCGCAGTCATTAAGATGGACTCTAAGATAATGGTTAGCAATACGGTAATCAAAGACTTCTTTAGGCTTCATAGGAATAAATTTTAGCAGAACAACGTCTGCCGGGTCAGCTAGTATTAGAATAAACTACAATGCAAATATGCAATGTATAAGAGTATCTGAACTTGAGATTTTACTTTTTTAAAAAACTAGATTATATAAGAAAATTATTATTTATAACCGTAGCACATAGGTAGATTTTTAAGTTTTACACTGAGAGAAAAAAAAATATATGGAGGGGTCAAAGAAATTGTTTACCTATTTTGAACACTACTTTCTTTGTTTTGAGTAAATTTTCCTTAAAACATGTTAAAAGGTTTATAAAATATTGTTGTTACATGCGTTACCATGGTTTCATATACTTGTTTTGAAAAAATTCATACATTAAAATAATGAAAAATTCTTTAAGCGCCATTCCATTCCCAACTTTCCTTGTTTTGAAGACTTCATTTCTTTAATTTTGAGAAATTAAATTCCCATACAAATCCCCATGGCAACAAATTTGTTTGAAAGTTTTTTTATGTTTTTTCCACATTTTTGAGAAAATTTACACAAAATAAAGAAAATTTTGTTTTGGGACGCGTGTTCAAAATAAGGAAAATTATGTCTTTGATCGAGAGAAATTTTTTTTTTGAGTGTATGCGGCCAAAAATATTTTATTGTGTACATCTATTCCAAATTGCTTGTTTAATGCAAAATTTTAATAATTTGTGTTAAAAGTAGAGCTCTCGATTTTTTTTGAACATTTTCGAGTAGCCCGAACAGTTGTTGTTCAAATGCTCGAAGAGTTGTTTGTTTGTTTATTATCCGTATGTTTGTACGGGCATTTGAACAATTCGGGTATTTTGAAGTTTGTTTTTTTCTTTTTTTTATTATTATTATTTTTCTTTATATGTAGTTTTTTTATTTTTGTTTTTCCGATACACATTTTTTTTGTTTGTAAGCTCGAATGCTCGAATGTTTGTACGGGCATTTGAACAACAAACGGGCTTCAAACAAAAACGATCAGATCGAATTGCTCGATACCCGGGTATCTAGGGCTCTAGTTAAAAGTCGATTTTATTGAAAAATATATACATACAGTGACTCAAAAAAAAAAAATCATACGCCAGAGTTTTTAAATTTATTTCAAACAGTTCTGTCGAAAATTTGACTCTCTTATTTTCGTTTAAAAATGTAAACAATTTTTCAATAAAAATCGCCTTAAGCAGGATTTCTAAGCTTATGGAAAAATCCGAAAAATCGTAGAAATTTCTAAAAGTGGATTAAAAATTTCAAAGCGCGGCCAGAATTTATAGAAGATTTTGAGGAGATTTCTAAGTGTACTGTTATATAGCCAACCAATTTTAGTGTAAAAAGTGATATTCTCAATGCTGTAAAAATTTCCGTTGATTTTAGTAATTTTTTTCTGTAGGGTGTTTGCGTTATATGTTCATACGTGGGACCGTTCCAATTAAAATTTCCGAAAAGCCAATGAAATTTTTCAAAAAGTTGAATGTTGCATATTATTATATTACAATTGAATGAGCTGCAAAATTGCATACTCAAAAATCTTCTAAAAAATGTAGCTTTATAACTCTTAGCCCCTTTTTATGATAAGTACTTCCTTAACTTTGAAAAATTGGAAATACTAAAAATACTGCCTAAAAAGTTAACAATAATCGCTGCTAAATATCTGGGTTACTTTCGAGCATCACCTACATTAACCAAGTAATGCGTTAGAAATATAAACATTAAAATTAAATATAAGGCACAAAAAGAAAATTATTGTAGGTACATATGAAAAACCCTGTATCTAGTAGTGAAGTGCGGCTTTGTGCGGCGTAATTTTTTGTCGGCTAACTACTAATTGTACTAGATATCATGTCCGAGGGTTAATTTGACTGAGTCTGACAGAGCAACATAACAAAACCAATTTTTAACATGAAAAAGAGTGATAATTTTTTTTTAAATATCCCAACTTTAAAAGCTTAAAACTATAAACTTAGAATTATTGGAAACCAAGGATATTATTGAAAAGTGTTAATAATTACTTGAAACTTTAGGATTCATCACGATTACTTAAATGAAATGCTTTAAATAATAAATATTCAAGTTGAAACTAGCACTTAAAAATATGTAAAAAAACAAAAAAAATTAACTTCAGATATGCTAAGTTACGACCATCTGGGGCAAGTGCAGAGTATGGGGTCGGGAAAAAAGCGATGAATTATTGTTCCCCATTCTATTTCCAATATGTGGGTATGTTTTTTTTTCTGTAATTGTAACAATTTTACAAAATTCAATTTTGGGCGCATAAAACTTGAAAAACTACCTATGCGCGTAGATTTCCAGAAGAGAATAGGTCCGTTTATTATTAGCTAATTATGAATAGTTAGCCAAGTTTCGGCTGGAAAATAAAGAAAATTAAATGCTTTTTTAGAAAAACTAACCATTAACAGTCAAAAATGGCATTAAAATTACTAATCGCTAATTTTTACTATTATTCCGTTTCTTGATTTTCTGCTCGTTTCGCTCTTTATGAGCGCAATTCCTTCCGTTTTGCTCACTTGACAGCTAGCTGCTATTTTAATAAGAAACAAACCTAATATGAGACTTATGGCGTTTTCTTTTCTACGAAAAAATGTTGCCCTCCTATATCCCAATTATCAAACTACGTATCCTGACTTTCTATAAAATGGTTGAATTCGTAGATAAGGGTGCCCTCTTACTTAGTTAGAGGTCAATATTTGGTAAAAGGACCAGACAAACTTACAAAATGGCTAAGAAAATCAAAAAGGGCAACATTATTTCGAGAAAAGAAAACGCCATTACTTTTGAAGTATAGTTAAAGGCCCTTGGCAACTGACAATCTGGCATGTCAAGCAGTGTGTATGTCGTCGTGCTACACGTTCTTGTTCGGGCTCACGTTGATGAGAATCAAATCTTTTAGATATTTGCGTCAATCACCCGACACTCACACATATGGATACACTTCTTAACATTCCAGATATTAAGTGGCCAAGGACCTTAAGAGTTTGATATATGTATTATAAGCGATATTTGTGTACTAAAATGTTAAATTATAGTCTGAAAAAATTACATTTCGCTAGCTTAGAGTGCAAACTGTGTAAGTCCACTTTTATGAAAAAGTGTATTTTTATGTAGAACACTAGAAAAATCAAATACGCACCGCGCTAAACAAGTCTGAGATACTTGTCATATTTCTACTCGTTGTTATTCAGTGATACGCAAATTGTGTAAGTCCAAAAAGCGAAAAAAATTGTGTAAGTCCAAAATATTTATATGAACAGAAATTTTTTTTCATTTCGAATTTTTTTTTTTCTTTTTTGTTTTTTGTCTCTCCTACAAAGTTTTGAAAAAGGACTTACACAATTTGCATTCTAAGCTAGCGATTTTTATCATTTGTAAAAAAAAATTGTAGTTTTTTTTTTGGTAATTTTAATTTTGGTAAATTTTTTACATTGGCTGTGACCCCCCCCGAAAAATTCTCTAGCTACGCCACTGGTAACATATAAATTGAATATTAAAATATGGACTCATAACATAAAAGGTTTACGAACACCTTTTCTTAGATTTTTTTCCAAAATAAATTTTTTGTTGAAAACATAACATTTATTAAAAATTAGACTTATGTAAGTATACTCGTATGTATGTATGTATATAAATCTAACTAGCTGAACTGGACAATACTTGTTACTGTAATTTTATTCTTCCAATCGTCCTGAGAGATATACATACATTTGTACATATGTACGTTAGGGTGGGGCGATTTACTAACCTATATCGCGCTATCGAAATTTGGATTCCTCTCATTTTTCTGAGTAGAAAACTCCTCCACGACATTTGCCTAAAATTAATTTTGATGTTCTGGAATTTGGTTTTTATGAACCAAGACGAATTTTTGAAAATAAAAATTGGGCCAAAATCGACAAAAAAATATCCAGGCCAATATTTTCGCTATTATCTCTTGTTGTGTACAATACATCTTATTTTTTTTGCAAACTTCTTAAAGATAAGTCAATTTAATATATGAACAGTATTTTAAAATATTAATTTATCTTCCGGTATAGGAAAACTAGAATGCACTCTTTTTTCCTTGGCCCAAAATCGCGGTATGGGTTCTCTATGTTATAGTCATTTGATACCGATGATTTTCGCCGTCAGCGCTTCAAATCAAATATTTCAGAATTTTAGCTGCAAAAATTTTAGAGTTATTCCCTAAAACGTAGACTTATGCTTCTGAAATTTGTTTTTTGCTTCCAATAGTACGCTATGGCGTATGAGTAACCTTTAGTTTTTGTTAGAGTTGAGGAAAGTAAAAAAACAAGTCCCAAACAGCATACGTCTACGTTTTAGGTTATAACTCTTCAATTTTTGCAGCTAAAATTCTGAAATTTTGTATTTAGAGCATTTTTTTGTACACAAAGCGCTGACGGCGAAAATCATCGGTATTAGTGATGAGCGATATATCGCAAACGGTGATGTTTTCACTGTGAATAAAAAATCGCAAATCGCAATTGCGATCACTTTTTCAAAATAGCAGTTCACTACTTATTGGGAACTGCTATCGATGTAGCAAGGAAGCAGTTCACCTATGTGAATCGCAATCGCAAAAGCATTATAAATTTCTTTTTGTTTATACTTTTGAGCAGACCACATACGTATATAGAAACAAAAGAAAAAAAAATTATTGAATTTACAATTTATCTTTGAAAAATGTTTACAAACAGCGAAATTACTGCGGAATACGGTGTTATTGCTATAATTTTGTTAACAGAAAATGAAGACAGGTTATATCGCTCAGAAATCGGAAAATTAATCTCTACCGGTAACTGATGATTTTATAGCAGTCCATGCAATCGCAATAGCAGTTTAAAATCGCAGTGATTTAAAAATAGCAATCACCGAAATCCATATATCGAAAAATCGCAATTTCGCTCATCTCTAATCGGTATCAAATGACTATAACATAGAGAACCCATACCGCGATTTTGGGCCAAGGAAAAAAGACTGCATTCTAGTTTTCCTATACCGCAAGATAAATTAATATTTTAAAATACTGTTCATATATTGAATTGACTTATGTTAAAGAAGTTTGCAAA
Source organism: Urophora cardui (assembly GCA_960531455.1). Classification (NCBI taxonomy): domain Eukaryota; kingdom Metazoa; phylum Arthropoda; class Insecta; order Diptera; family Tephritidae; genus Urophora; species Urophora cardui. The sequence goes on along the minus strand of OY482673.1, from coordinate 67,835,440 downwards.
AAAATTTAAGATGTATTGTACGCAGCAAGAGATAATAGCGAAAATATGCGATTTTGGGCATTCAGCCTCCATAACCGGAAATCAGGCTATATCTCAAAAACGGATCATCCGATTTTAATTCGGATTTCATATCTGGATTCAGCACAAAATTCTGCTTCAATTCGATGTGCAAATTGGCCTGGATATTTTTTGTCGATTTTGGCCCAATTTTTATTTTCAAAAATTCGTTTTGGTTCATAAAAACCAAATTCCGGAACATCAAAATTAATTTTAGACAAATGTCGTGGAGGATTTTTCTACTCAGAAAAATGAGAGGAATCCAAATTTCGATAGCGCGGTATCGATTAATTTCCCTCTATACAAATCGCCCCACCCTAATGTACGTACAAACATATTTCGTCGCTCCCAACGAAGACTATCACGGTTCGTTGTTCGCGTGGAAGACTAACACACTTCGTTGATTGCGTGGAAGACTAGCACACTTCGTTGTTCGCGTGGAAGACTAGCCTGCTTCAGTTCTCTGCGTGGAAAACTAGCATACTTCGTTTCTCTGCGTGGAAGATTAGCATACTTCAGTTCTCTGCGTGGAAGACTAACATGCTTCACTTGTTTTGGGTGGAAACTAACATACTTCTGTTTGTTAGAAATAAGCTTAGGGGTTAAGCACGTGAGGAGGATAGTCCGAGGAGTGAAAGATATTTGATAAGTAAGTGCAAGAACAATAATTCATACTGCAATAAAACTTTAAACAGGATCCTTCAGCCAAACTATATGAAAAGTATATGAGTTTCAAATATTCCTAGACTTGTACTAGGCCTACTTTTAAGTATGTGCATAAGTTGTGCCAATAAAACCTGGCTTTCGCATCAAATAAAACACCGCGTTAGTTATTGCTCGGAACTCTATATTTCGGACTATCCTTCTCATGTGCTTAACCCCTAAGCTTATTTCTAACAAACAGAAGTATGTTAGTTTCCACCCAAAACAAGTGAAGCATGTTAGTCTTCCACGCAGAGAACTGAAGTATGCTAATCTTCCACGCAGAGAAACGAAGTATGCTAGTTTTCCACGCAGAGAACTGAAGCATGCTAGTCTTCCACGCGAACAACGAAGTATGCTAGTTTTCCACGCAGAGAACTGAAGCATGCTAGTCTTCCACGCGAACAACGAAGTGTGCTAGTCTTCCACGCGAACAAGGAAGTGTGTTAGTCTTCCACGCGAACAACGAACTGTGCTAGTCTTCCACGCTAACTGAACCGTGCTAGTCTTCGTTGGGAGCGACGATTTGCTTCCTCAAGATTTTCACAAGGAAAATCGTGGAAAGAATCTCATCTCCTGATATCGAGAACACGATACATATGTATATCGCTATAATAGTCCATTTGCAACCTTTAAGGAGTTTGACAACAATATTACCAAAGAACCTTCGGGGTTCGTGTAAGTTAACATTTCGGCTTATGTATTTCTTACTTATTTCTTCGAAATCAAAAAAAAGAGAACTCTATAAAGAAATACCGACTAAAAATTTTTTTTAAGAAATACTCACCAAGACCTTTAATTTTATACTATTTAATATTGCTTCAAAGCATTTCAGGGTCATCTGAATCCACATTTGCGAGCGTGATCCTGACTACTTTTCCAAAATTATACCTACGTATGTATATATATGGATGTATAGCCAACTTTATGCTCAATTCATAGAGATCGGTTGAGTACTTTCGGTATCAATAAACAGCACACATTCATTTTTACATTATATAACAATTTTAATGATTAACTTAAATAGCGGTACCTATGCTCCTAGTAGCTAAATACATATGTATATGTACATACATATGTACATAAATAAATAAAAAATATACATATGCCTGTGTATGCATATGTATGTTTGTATGTATGTATGTATGTATATCGCATGCCTAAACCACCTCGAATAAAATTGCAAAATATCACAAAAAATTTGCAAAATTCACAAATTTATTTTAAGATTTATTTTGTGAAATTTTTTCGAAAATGCCACAAACCCAATAAAATACTTACTCTTTACCCACCCAACAACACCGACACACCAACCCATCACGCCCGCTCCCCACAAAGCATCCAAAAAATAAAATGCAACGGAATTGCAAGTGAACAAAAATCTGTCGTTCCATTATCTCTACATCAAAGCTTTCGCAATTTAAATGTATACATACATACATACACATACATACGAGTACCTAAATATTTACCCTGCATGAAAATCAATAACTAGAGAACATAATTTCTGTTTCAGAACTAGCGAAAAGGTCTCAAAGCGGCACTAGTTAAATTTTACTTAGACCCTCACCAGCCCATAAAGAGTGAATTGAGTCATCATTACAAGACAAACTTTGATTTGTATGCAATTTCTAAGTGGAAAAAATTCTAGGTATTTTTTCGTTCGTTTGCCTTCGGGTTTGCTTATGTCTGCAATTCTCAGCTTGTTTGTGCAGCACATTGTATAATGTACAAAAAAATAGCATCCGCCTTGGCACCAACGGGATTTGAACCCGGTCCCGCCAGACTGAAAGTCACACGCGTTAACCACTGTGCCATTCCACCACTTATTTTGAGTGTGTCAAATGCTGCACTTAAGTGGCAGATGTAAAACTTAGTGATGGGCGAGTTCGAGATGATTTATTCGATGCTCTCGATTGTTGAAACATCTCGAATGCTCTCGATGGTTTTCGTTCGTATTCGAGTCAAGTCGTAAAAGCCCGTCTCCACATAACTTGATTCACCAGAGAAACATGTAGCAAAACATCTCGCTCAATAACCCGTGTCCACGTGCCTAATCGTGATTCAGTTTGACATTTTTCTTTCTTGTTCTTCTTAAATGTTTGTATGTTTGCTTATTTTTGCGTCTTTGTTTTGGTTTGTGTGAGATTTCGATAGATTTTCGATACAAAATTAGAGAAGACATCGATATCATCGAGGTTGGCAAGATGATTCAGAATGAAACAGTGCTTCAATCTTCACCCGCTCTCAGAAATTTGTATGGAAATTGGCGAGTTTCGGCACTGGTTTCCGTGTCGAAACAAGATTGAGAGATAAAATGCAGAAAAAAAGAGCGAAACACGTTATGTGGAGACATGGTATAAATGGTCGTCAGTCGAAACAATCGCTAAAACATCTCGGACTCGCCAACGACTCCTCTCGCTTTCAAAAAAAAAACCCTGCAACATCTCGGACTCGCTACAACAAATCCATAACATTTATGTATATCAAAATATCAAAAAAAAAAAAATATACAGAGTGGTACAAAACTATTGCCGTTGTTGCTGCTCGTAAAATTTATTTGTTTTGTAATCGTCTCATATTAGAAAATTTATTATTATTATTTGCACGACAATCTTTGGTTGTGATTGCAAAATGTAGCGTTTTTGTATAGCATATTTTTCAATTTGGTTCATTTATTTACATACATATTGCCTCTCTTCCATTAAAAATTCAGTTTATTTTATCATCAAAACAACAGCCGGCCCGCCGACTCGGAACAATCGCAAAAACATCTCGATTATGCAGTCGAGGAGCGAGTCAACTTTTGACTCGATTGTGATTTTGTAACGATGGCGATTCTTTCGATTGTCTAAACATCTCGGACTCACCCATCACTAGTAAAACTATGGAATTTGTAGAAATTTTTAGCTAGTTCAGAACTATAGAATAGTTAAGGCAGCGGTGGATAATTGACACCGACAATGATATCGCCATGTTAAATTCGCCAGTTGCTAACATGCAAAAGAGTTTTAGATCTCACTATTAGTTTCGAAAAGTGAACTAGCTGCGCACCAGTTATGAACTAGAGATTTACCCATAGGGTACATACATTCATACATAAATACACATAAACATAAAAAAGCGTGTTAAACATATTTTATTTTATAATTCGCTTAGAATTTCACAGCTCACAGAGTCATTATTTCTTAATATTTCTCGCAACATAACCAAAAGTTAAAGGCAATTTTTACGAGTATGTCACAGCCGTCCGAACGATGAAAGAAGGGATATGCACTTGCAATGCGTATATTAAGGCTGTTCATATTTTGAAAGTTTGTTTTAATCTACTTCAGTCAGGTTGATTATCATTAAGTTATTGTTATTATTCGAACGTTGAAAAATTGCTTCGCAATGCTTTCAAGTCGATGCAAAGCCGTCTGCTTCTGGACGATGACTATATATATTTATAAATAGAAAAGAATTCAGCGAATTTCCATTTTCCACTCAATGCCGCTTTTTTCTGAGAGTTGAACTAAAAAATCCATCAAGTGAGTGTGACGATCTGTCAAGAGGGGGCGAACAACATAAGGGCAAATAGATGAAGGAATGTTGAGTTGAATGGACGGATTGTCGTCAAGAAAATTACATAAATCATTTAGTTACACACATATTTCATAACTTTTTCTGCGTTGGCTTATAGAAATTTTCAATTATGTACATATGTATGTATCTAGAACTGTATATACATAATTCATAAATACACACGCACATACATATGTTTAAAGTATTTAGTAATCTTGTGTCGGTCTAATGAGTTTTCACTTTATACTTTTAATGGGCCGCAAAGTCAAATGCACACGAAAAATTATTTGCAGTTATTTTTATACTTCAGCAACAAGTTTTTAAAGCAATAAAATAATTTTATTAGCTGTGAAAATTAAAGCGCATCGTTGGTATGCAATTATTCCGGCAAACTAACACGGCCACTCACATACATACACACATAAATCATACACTAGGAAATGTCGATTAAAAACGGCAACGAACTTCCTTCAAACAGCCTGCACAGGGTGGATCTTTAAAACCAATTCAGCGATTTTCTTCGTGCGATTTTGTATTCAAAATTTTCGCCTGCTGCGCTTAACATTTGTAATACCAGCACCGACACGGACCGATGCGAAGCTTTACATATTAAAGCTTGAAAATGCAATAAAGTCAATTGACTTTATTTCGCAACCGAGCGGGAAATAGTGTCATTTAGCATTATTTCCCTTGACCTCGTTACCTGTCACCGTATTGTACTCGAGGATACCAAATATAAAATTTGGCCCCGATCGGTAAAATGAACTTTGACTCCTGCGCGACTTCACTTAACCGTCTCCTATCAGGACCAAATATATATCTGGTACTCTTGAGTGCAGGATCATCATTTTTGGGTATTAGCTTTACAAAGAATTAAATTTAATTTTTCAGTTTCCATAGAGTTTCTTGAACTTTGACCCCTGTACTACATACTTTAACCATCTCCGATCGACAAAAAAATGTATATGTGGTATCTTCGACTTTATTAGCATCTATCTAAGGTATGAGGTTGAAGAAATATGATATAAAATTTGACTCCATATATTTGGGAACTACCCTAATGTGCATACATGACAGCATCAGAGACTCAATTAGTTACAGCTTTTAAAATAAAAGTCCTTGGAAAACAGTTATTTTTGGACGTTTAAGAAATTCATATCTGGACTTTTACTTTTTAAGTCTGGGAATAAAATTTAAATGCACTTTTTTTTTCTGGCTTGAATACAAGTTCTTTCTAATAAGGAATTAACGGCTCATGCGATTTAAATAGCTTTGATACCAATCGATTCGCAATGATGTCTAGAATCCAAATTTATTCTTCTTTATCATAATTATGTAGTAATATTGGCATTGTTATAACTTCCTTGTTTATAAAGTTAATAAAACAGCTTGGAAACAACATCGTCATGAGTTTTAGTCTGGCGAAACAAATGCTTACTTAATTCTAGGTATCAACTTGATAACAAGAATAATTCAGAATAATTTTTTGCTCCAAACTTTTTCGACTTCCGAAAAAAACTGTTAAAATGGGTCGCTGAACAACAGAGATCAAAGAAATATATGTTTTAGTTATATTTAGGTACTTCCTTGCTTCCCTTGGATTAGGTTTCCCTGCAAAACTTATACAAATTGGGAATGAAGGACCTCTCCGCATCGTTCGAGATTGCTCGTGCGATTTCTTCAACTTGATGTTGGAGAAGATAAATCGAGCAGCAGAATTTAATCGCCCATGAAGCATCTTGTATTACAACTGCTGATATTGACATTATTGCCATTAATAACACTGGTTCACAAAAATTAAATTTGTTGTCTGTACTTTGGACGCCACTATCCTATCTATATGTGAAATCGGTCGCTGATTCCGAAAATCGAGGTCATTTTTAATTCTACGGGAAGGTTTTGAGATATCCGCAATTTACCCTGGCTCCACTTAATCCTGTATATCTTTTTAGCGCATATTTTACCAGTACGTACCCATGTCCAGTAGCAGTGCAGTAGGAGCGCAGTAGTACAAGCCCATTTACTGGTATAACATGCATAGAATGTACCCGTGTAGTGGCATTGCGCGACTTGGCTGTATTTACATGATCGCCTATAACTTTTCCATTCTACCATGGATTTTCTTCGTTGATAGCTTATCTTTTTGCCAATAGAATGGGGCTTCACGTAACGGAGTAAAACTAAAGGTAAAAACTTTAGTTTTAACCCTAATCGCCGAATTTTGAAAAGTTAGGTAAAACCGAAAGTGAGACTCTGAGGCTCACCTATGGGGAAATTTTGAAACACATCATTTTGGTATTTGTTTTTTACTTTTATTTATGCAGTAATGAATGCAGAAGCATTTTTATAGATTCTTATAGCGGTTTATGACAATTTTTTTAGTATATAAATATAAAAAAGGTAATTTCATAAAATAGGGTATATTAATGAACTGCAATTTTCACAAATTTTTGTAGTTGTTGAATTTTCATTACAAATGGTTTTATTACATATGTTATAAATTTGTTTTTGTGCACACAATGAGAAAAACTACGAATCAAATGAATATGAATAAATTTTTCATATGATCGCCCCTAATACCTATATATTTTCCGCGATCAAATTTAAAAATTTTAAAACGCGACATTCGTGGTGAAATTACTGACGCATAAAAGCAGACGATCGTTCGTTTCTCTATCTGAACGCATCTTTTCCGTAATTTAGAATCTCAGTAAACAGAAAATGATAAGATTTTAATGGTTTTGAAATTGCTTACTTTACCGTTCTCCATAATTTTATGACATCATATCGACGGCTGGGAATAAGATCGCCCTATTTGAAAAAATGTTTCAATAACGTCCTATTTCAGAATTTGCTTCAAGAACGCCCTATTTGAAAATTTGTTTCAATAACGTCCTATTTCAGATTTTGCTTCAAAATCGCCCTATTTCAGAGAAAATTCAATATATATTTCTCTCAAATAGGGCGTTTTTGAATAATTGTCTGAAATAGGACGTTATTGAAATAACTTTTCAAATAGGGCGTTCTTGAAGCAAAATCTGAAATAGGACGTTATTCAAACAATTTTTGGAATAGGGCGTTTTTGAAACAATTTTTGAAATAGGGCGATCTTATTCTCAGCCGTCGATATGATCTAACATCTATGGTGAAATACGACAAATTCACCAAAATCCGGGGGAAGCATGGTGAGTTCACAATGTAAAAACCTCACTGGATAAACCTTGTAAGCAACGGATTCAAATTTTAGTTGAATTCTAGAAATGTAAGCTTATTACTTTAAAGATACTTAAGGTGAGTCTTTGAGGCTCACTTTCGGTTTACAATTTTATACGATTGCAAAAAAACTGGTTACAATAAATAAATAGCCCAAAGATCAAAATTATTTCATAATTTATGAACACAAATGGAGGAATACCCAAAATTTCAGGCAAAAAGTTTTTTTGTTTTGGAATAATTCGCTTTTAAACTTTAAAGTGAGACTGAGAGGCTCACTTTAGAGGATTAGGGTTAAAGATCTTTGCTGAAAAAGTAAATTTTTTCTTCAAATTTTCGTAAATAATTGAGGATTTTCAAATTGACTCATCTATATTTCAAAAACTATAAAATCTAGAGAAAAATGTTGTAGATATATCTCAATGTGTTAAAGATACATATATACAGGATGAAGTGGAGCCATTGGCCAAATAACGGTAAATTTCCGATATCTCAAAAACCCTGCCATAGATAGAAAACTGAACCCGATTTTCAGAATATAGATAGGATAGTGGCGTTCAGAGTATTTTTTGGCTGTAGAGCAGTGTAATCACGCTGTAGGTTCTGCCCTCCCCGCTGGATAAAGAGACTACGAAAATGGGTTTGGCGGTCAACGAGGATAAGACGAAGTACCTCCTGTCATCATATAAAGAGTCAGCGCAACTTTGTCATGGCAGCCACGTGACGGTTGACTGTTACATATCTGTTTGAAACCACTAAGGACTTCGTCTATTTAGGAAACACCTAACACTCAACAACACCGATAACAATGCCAGCATGGAAATCCAACGGAGAATCACTTTTTCCAACTATGTAGTGCTACTTTAGACTAAGTACACACAAAGATAAAGATAGGTAAATCTAACCGAAAAAGTCGGTGAAAATTGCAGTGACCGAAATACGTGGTAAATTTAACCGACTAAAAATTGTTAAAAGAATAGTTCATGAAAATAGTTTTTTTCCATGAAAAATAGCTTTTCTAGGTACCGTGAAAAATTTTTTTTTTACCATGAAAATAGTTTTTCTACCATGAATATTGTTTTTTTTTTTACCATGAAACATAGTTAGCATACTTACTTTGCTAAAACAAAATGCTTTTGGAAATAATTTAAAAGCATTAATTTTTAAATAAATATATTAGGTATATATATTATTCACATATGTACGGAATGAATGAAGGCGCTCTGGCCCAAAAAGTATTTCTTCCTTGGTATCTCCAATTAGCGCCAGGTATCAAAAAGCAGAAACCACTGGCGCGCTTTGTTGAACTCGGCCAAGGTGAGTAAGCACACAAATATTCTCCTAAGTTTTGGCGGGCTTTAAATATGTTCACTTCAGCAATTACGAATAGAGGATCTGAGCTTGGAAATTATTCTTTTTACAAAACACTTGCCTGGCAAGGTCTAGTAGCCTGAGTAATTACAACGCAGAAAACTTTAGACAACGTCTCCAAATACACGCAGAATATATTCGCCGCTCAAATATTTAAACTAATATGGCTGCCATACAGAAATATGTACATATGTACATAGGTGTGTCTTTTAGAGTCCGTCGAGGCGGAAACTTTCGACAAACAAACTTTCAAACGCAACTAACCACAAACGGTTTGCACTGGCAGGCACTTCTTTCTGCTGATAGCTGAAACAAGCAACTAAGTTAGTTTACACTTTTTCCGGATCACGTCAGCGCTGCCTTGAAGGGCCGTTCCGTCCCGTTTGCCTCCTTTAAGTTCGCAAAAGTTAAATCTCTTGGATTTACCTTGATTTATAAACCACAATTTTTTTTTTATTTCATCCGCAAGGAAAATAAGAATGTATGTACAAAATGTGAAAATACATATATACATAGAGTTATGTATGTAAATAGGTATGATTGTGTATCTAAATTCATATACGTACATACTAGGGACTCCAATCCCGTGATCCCGGGATCCCGCCCTTTCTGACACCCCGAAAATCCCGGGATAGCTAGAAGTTTCGGGATAAGATAAATAGAGAATATTCCGCTATTATAGCAAAGAAAAGTTATATTTTATATAATTTTTATTGGTCTCAGATCTGTATACTAACAGCATTTCCTATTCTGAATGAAAATGTTGCATTATTACATTGCAGCATTATCAACATGTGTCCTCTGTCCTATTAAAGTGTTGCATTTTTCATGTGATGGATGAAACAAAAATAATGCAAACTTGTACTTGTGCTAGGAGCAGAAAATGTTGCCCGTAGTCGGGCCAGTTTTATATTTTGTCAATAGAACAAACATCCCTAAAAAAGTGTTGAGTATGTGTGGAAGAGAACAAAAAAATGTGACAGCCGGAAGAAAGTGCAACATTTTTGCTAGAATAAAAAAGTCCATTAGTCAAAGTAAGGATTAATATTTTTGATGTTTTTTTTAATAATCAAATTTTTTTGTCGTGAAGTACGCGTTGTAAAGAAACGTACGTTAGGCATTTTTAAAGCCTTTAGAATTCTTGTGGTAAAATTCATTTGATAATTTCTATTTCCTGATTTTTGGTCATTTATTTCCCAAATGGTTTTTGGAATTTTCCCATATGGAAAGTAAATAATGGAAGAAAAGCAAACAAAACTTTAATTAGACTTGATAGTTTTACATTACTGTACTAAAATTAAATACGCAGCTGCATATTCGGAGTTCATATCAAAATTTGTGCCTCCGATTTTTAAATTTTTTCGGAAGTTGCATTAATTTTCAGAATTTTTCGGCAAGCTTGGAAATATTCGCTTAAACAAAGTGCGTCGTTAAATTCTACAAATTTTTATTGGAAATTATCAAATTATCGCAAACCTTTTTATCCTAAAAGTACCTACCAACTGTAAAGGAAAATGTTTTGTTCATCAAATGTATGTAATTTTCTTTGTTGGTTGTGTTTTTTAAAGTAACTCTTAAGTGTTATTAAATAATACGCATGATTTTACGATCCTCTTTTATTTTGTTAGTAATGAAATAATAAAAAATGGCAATAAATATCTATTTTTTTTCTTTGCATTTTAAAGTTGTAGCGTTTCTCGAAAAATATATTTAATTTTTCAATACCAAATGTGGGAAAATAATACTGGTGGACAAATTTTTGTAACAGAAATAAAATTCTACGTTTCAAAAGGATTTCGGTGTAGTTTTTGAGAAATTCAAGGCCAAAGAGGCGAAAAACGCAGTTTGTGGCCATATTCACTCCTCAATATTTTTAAAATTACTGACTTTCATTATCTATTGGAAGTACGATCATTTCTTTTGAAGACAACGTAGATATCTGAATAAGATACCCGGAAAAGCAAAGCGCTGTTTTCAAGAGAAATGATCGTTCTTTCAATAGTTGCAATCATCTTTTAATGAAAGTTAGTAATTTAACAGATAGAGCTGTGAATATAGCAAAAAATCGCATTTTTCGCCTCTTTGGACATGAATATCTCAAAACCTACACATATTACCGAAAATCCGACTTCAGATTCAGAATCAGCGCACCGAAATCTTTTAGAAAAGTAGAATTTTATTTGAGTTAGAAAATTTTTTGGAAATTTTTTCGGCCTGTGTAATTAAAGTCCAAATCCCGGGATAAATCCCGGGATCCCGGGATTATAAAATAAAATCTCGAAAATTCCGGGATCGTAAAAATCGGAAAAATTGGAATCCCTAGTACATACATATTAACTTATGCATTTATTTACATGGACACCCCCATTTGTATTTCACTTAACCCCATTGCTTGGTCGCTGTAAGTTGCAGCGGGAGTTGGCTTCCTCTCTTAATGCTAATTCTCCGGTTTAGTTTAAATTTCAGACGGAAATTATACTGTTTTTCATACTCAATGTAAATTGGTTAAATAGAGAAATATTAGCTTTAATCGTTTATACTTGAACAGCGTCATTTTTCGTTTTTAATCTATGGGCATACGTTTGTATTTATTATAATTTTCATGCCTGAATTTAATTGACAAACAACACGATTTGCGCTGAACATCTTTCCCACCAAAAGGCCTTGCCATATTTCTCTGGGAATACATACATATGTGTGTTTATAATCATACAAACCGACGCAAACATACATACATATGGGCTAATCCTGAAAAAGTCAACCAAGAGCATGAAATTAAAAATGGTCCGAACTTTTTTTTTGGTATTTGTTAGTGAAGGTAATACATGTATATGTTAGAAATACATAAGCATTTTCTATTCGTTCTTAAACTCAGGCTGAGAAAAATTGCCAAAAAAATTATTTTCACTAAGGCTTTTTTATTAGAAAAGTATCATTTTTTTTCTTCGCGAGTTTAGTTTATTGAAAAGAGAGTTATGTTATTGTTACACGCTCTAATCATTCTACTTAGAACGTAATTTAATATAAGAGTATAAAATTTGCGAAGCTAGTAAGAATAAAGGAGTTTTTATACTTTAAATTTTCGCTTATCCTTTTGTCGCGTACGTTACCAAAAAACTATATAAATAGTTATTAAACCTAGAAAATCACTTGAAATAAAAAGAAATTTCAGTGACAAAGTAAGCTTTTGTATTAGAGCTGATGATACCCGTGTACCCGGGTATTGTCCGGGTACCCGGGTACCCGGCCCATTTACTACCCGGGCAGCCGGGTAATGCCCGGGTACCCGGGTACCCGGGCATTCTTGTTGATGCCGGCTAATGCGACAAACGCTGCTTACCACAATAGGCCGCTCGTTTATGGATGAACGAGAAATGTACATATGTAGCGATGTTTGGATGTTCAGACGTTTGCTTTTGTTCCTCAAAAACGAGAATTTATCGATAACTGAGTTATCGGTCAAAATCTGATTGCACAAAAACCTTAACATTACCTTACAATATGGGTATCAAACGAAAGGGGATGACCCCAGGTTTCATTTGAACTTCGACATATTTCGATAAATTTAGCGATAACTGAGTTATCGGTCAAAATCTGATTGCACAAAAACCTTAATATTACCTTACAATATGGGTGTCAAACGAAAGGGGATGGCCCCAGGTTTCATTTTAACTTCGATATATTTCGATAAATTTATCGATAACTGAGTTATCGGTCAAAATCTGATTGCACAAAAACCTTAATATTACCCTACAATATGGGTATCAAACGAAAGGGGATGGCCCCAGGTTTCATTTGAACTTCGATATATTTCGATAAATTTATCGATAACTGAGTTATCGGTCAAAATCTGATTGCACAAAAACCTTAATATTACCCTACAATATGGGTATCAAACGAAAGGGGATGGCCCCAGGTTTCATTTGAACTTCGATATATTTCGATAAAATTATCGATAACTGAGTTATCGGTCAAAATGCGATTGCACAAAAACCTTAATATTACCCTACAATATGGGTATCAAACGAAAGGGGATGCCCCAGGTTTCATTTGAACTTCGATATATTTCGATAAATTTATCGATAACTGAGTTATCGGTCAAAATCTGATTGCACAAAAACCTTAACATTACCCTACAATATGGGTATCAAACGAAAGGGGATGGCCCCAGGTTTCATTTGAACTTCGATATATTTCGATAAATATATCGATAACTGAGTTATCGGTCAAAATCTGATTGCACAAAAACCTTAACATTACCCTACAATATGGGTATCAAACGAAAGGGGATGGCCCCAGGTTTCATTTGAACTTGGACATATTTCGATAAATTTAGCGATAACTGAGTTATCGGTCAAAATGTGATTGCACAAAAACCTTAATATTACCTTACAATATGGGTATCAAACGAAAGGGGATGGCGATCTCATTTAGCGATGGCAATTTCTAGAATCCGGGTAGTGGTTAACCACGGAATATTTCTGAGCAATATTGGTATCAAATGAAGGTTTTTACAGGACAAATTGTACGAATTTTTACAGTTTTCGATTTGAATTAAAGGCACACCAAAATGTTAACCAACAGAATATCTGGTGCATTATTACTGTTTGATAAAATTTATTAAAAGCAGAAACTTGCTTTTGAAATATTCGTGTATGTATGAAAAATCTTAAAATAGTTATGTGTTTGTACGGGAGAGGGCTGGTCTACCATGATCCTTGGTTTATGCGAACCAGGAGCAATTTTTGGCAAATTACTTATTTGTATTAGAAAAAAATGAAAAAGTAAATGTGGTAGCACTAATATCAAGTTTTATTCAAAGAGAAAAAATATTAGAAATAAGGTTATTCCAAATGAACTAAAAATTATGTAATGTAATTTTTTACATTGTATGTACGGGACAAATGGTATAAATATTTACAATTTACCGACAAGCCAAAAGGTTATCAAACAAAGTTTCTGGTTCATCAATGTTGTGTGGCTAATTTCTAAACAAAAGGAGAAGCTTGCATTTTAAAAACTGGTATATGTGTGAGAAATCGAAATGTTTGTACGGGACAAATTTACCATTTCCCATGGGATGCTCCTGAAAGGTGTTGTGCAGGTCTTTCACGTAGGATGTACTGATTATTATTCCTAGGTCGGGCACCCAGATATGGGTCAAAGGTATACTATTTTTTGCGATTTGTCTGAAACCATAAGCGTTTTATTTGTATAGGATATCTTACTTCATTTTGGATTAATTTAACATGGTTTAAAAAATTTAATAAAAGCAAAACAAAGTAACAAGCTTAGACGTCATTTTACTTCAGATTTTTTCGTTATAATTACTCTTCGACCAGCCACACATGACGGCAGAAAACGCGCAGAACTTGGGCAGAAAGCCATAGAAACGCGCGTCTTCATGTGTGCCCATTGGCAGAAGTACAAGGAAATCGAGGGTTTTTGTAAACCGGCGTTTTCTGCCTGCCCAAGTTCTGCGCGTTTTCTGCTGTCATTTGTGGCTGGTCTTAATGTAATAAGTTAACTTCCATCACGTGTACTGTGCTACATGCGGGTTTTTTTCTCAGAACATATTTACAAAGATTATGATATTTCTGGCTGTATTATATAGGAAAGAGTTCAAATTAATATAGTACTGCTTTTTTGGCATAAAATGTGCTTAGTTTCTACAACAAAAGTATATAAAGTGACACAAAAAATTTGGTCGATATATCGTACAAAATTAGGTCTTTGACCGATAACTCAGTTATCGATAAATTTATCGAAATATATCGAAGTTCAAATGAAACCTTGGGCCATCCCCTTTCGTTTGACACCCATATTGTAAGGTAATGTTAAGGTTTTTGTGCAATCAGATTTTGACCGATAACTCAGTTATCGATAAATTTATCGAAATATATCGAAGTTCAAATGAAACCTGGGGCCATCCCCTTTCGTTTGATACCCATATTGTAAGGTAATGTTAAGGTTTTTGTGCAATCAGATTTTGACCGATAACTCAGTTATCGATAAATTTATCGAAATATATCGATGTTAAAATGAAACCTGGGGCCATCCCCTTTCGTTTGACACCCATATTGTAAGGTAATGTTAAGGTTTTTGTGCAATCAGATTTTGACCGATAACTCAGTTATCGATAAATTTATCGAAATATATCGAAGTTAAAATGAAACCTGGCGCCATCCCCTTTCGTTTGACACCCATATTGTAAGGTAATGTTAAGGTTTTTGTGCAATCAGATTTTGACCGATAACTCAGTTATCGATAAATTTATCGAAATATATCCAAGTTGAAATGAAACCTGGGGCCATCCCCTTTCGTTTGATACCCATATTGTAGGGTAATGTTAAGGTTTTTGTGCAATCAGATTTTGACCGATAACTCAGTTATCGATAAATTTATCGAAATATATCCAAGTTGAAATGAAACCTGGGGCCATCCCCTTTCGTTTGATACCCATATTGTAGGGTAATGTTAAGGTTTTTGTGCAATCAGATTTTGACCGATAACTCAGTTATCGATAAATTTATCGAAATATATCGAAGTTCAAATGAAACCTGGGGCCATCCCCTTTCGTTTGACACCCATATTGTAAGGTAATGTTAAGGTTTTTGTGCAATCAGATTTTGACCGATAACTCAGTTATCGATAAATTTATCGAAATATATCGAAGTTCAAATGAAACCTGGGGCCATCCCCTTTCGTTTGATACCCATATTGTAGGGTAATATTAAGGTTTTTGTGCAATCGCATTTTGACCGATAACTCAGTTATCGATAAATTTATCGAAATATATCGAAGTTCAAATGAAACCTGGGGCCATCCCCTTTCGTTTGATACCCATATTGTAGGGTAATGTTAAGGTTTTTGTGCAATCAGATTTTGACCGATAACTCAGTTATCGATAAATTTATCGAAATATATCGAAGTTCAAATGAAACCTGGGGCCATCCCCTTTCGTTTGATACCCATATTGTAGGGTAATATTAAGGTTTTTGTGCAATCGCATTTTGACCGATAACTCAGTTATCGATAAATTTATCGAAATATATCGAAGTTGAAATGAAACCTCGGGCCATCCCCTTTCGTTTGATACCCATATTGTAGGGTAATGTTAAGGTTTTTGTGCAATCAGATTTTGACCGATAACTCAGTTATCGATAAATTTATCGAAATATATCGAAGTTCAAATGAAACCTGGGGCCATCCCCTTTCGTTTGACACCCATATTGTAAGGTAATGTTAAGGTTTTTGTGCAATCAGATTTTGACCGATAACTCAGTTATCGATAAATTTATCGAAATATATCCAAGTTGAAATGAAACCTGGGGCCATCCCCTTTCGTTTGATACCCATATTGTAGGGTAATGTTAAGGTTTTTGTGCAATCAGATTTTGACCGATAACTCAGTTATCGATAAATTTATCGAAATATATCGAAGTTCAAATGAAACCTGGGGCCATCCCCTTTCGTTTGATACCCATATTGTAGGGTAATGTTAAGGTTTTTGTGCAATCAGATTTTGACCGATAACTCAGTTATCGATAAATTTATCGAAATGTATCGAAGTTCAAATGAAACCTGGGGCCATCCCCTTTCGTTTGATACCCATATTGTAAGGTAATATTAAGGTTTTTGTGCAATCACATTTTGACCGATAACTCAGTTATCGATTAATTTATCGAAACATATCGAAGTCCAAATGAAACCAGAAGCCATCTCCTTTCGTTTGATACTCATATTGTACGATCTTTCTATACATACGGAGTCTTTAAAATTTCATTTCTAACAGTTTCGAGGCCGCCCGGGTACCCGGGTAATTTTTCGATGCCCGGCTACCCGGGCCGAACGGGCCTGCCCGGGTAATAAAAAACCCGGGTACCCGGGCATTACCCGGGTACCCGGGCATTTTAATACCCGGGTAGGGCTTCATTCACTACCCGGGTACCCGGGTATCTCATTACCCGGGTCAAATCATCAGCCCTATTTTGTATCTTTTTCCAAAAATAAAATCAGTGTTGTCCGAAAGCTGAATGTTACCACTTTATGTGTGTTTTAAATTTGTCGCGTGCGTTACCGTAAATGCAAAAATTCAATCTATATATATAAAAAAATTAATCACTATTTCCTTGGTCACGCCTGAACGGATGGAACGATTTCGATAATTATTTTTTTGTTGAGTTTAGTATTGTCTGGAGAAAGTTCTATTGGAAAATAATTTCAAAAAAGTTGAAAGGGCGTGGCACCTCCCATACAAACCAAACATTTCATACTGTATGTCTGAAAATATTCTTTGTAAGGCTTAGAGCTTGGGATGATATACTAACGAGATGCCAATCTCACAAATAGAGATGAGCGTTATTACAAAAAAGGGCGTGGCACCTCCCATATACCCCAAATTTTTTATACTCAATATCTCTGGAAGTGTTCATGGTAGGACCCTGGAAATTTGTAGGGACATAAAAAATGTCAAATGGGAGCTATTGGAAAATGGGGCGTGGCATCTCTCTAAGTTATGGAAAAGTGTTCCAAACATTTTCGGAATTAAAAGTTTGCGTTGGTTTTGATACATCGATGGCGACTTTATTGAGGTTGCTCGAACAGCTTATTCGCGGAAGAAAAAATTAAAGTACAACGTACCTAGTTTTAAGTTATTTTTTACTTATTCTATCAAAATACTTTAAATGTACTTTTTTATTCATTCTTTGCTAAAAATTCATTAAAAATGAGAATTAAAAAAAAAATTTTGTTATATATTTTTTTATTGGGAAATTTTGTCGCGTGCGTTACTGTCGCGTGAGTACTACCTATTATAGTCCATAAACAAAATTAGAGAAATATTTTAAAAATTTCGTAAATCTACGAACCTAAGGTACTCTTCGAACTTCATTTCCTCATTTTTAGTAAATATGTTATTGTGCAAAATTCGCTAAATTTTGCATACTTCCAGACACATTAAGAAATAACTTCTATTTATTGTCGCGTGCGTTACCACTATATATTTGCGTGTATATCAGAACTTAACTGTTACTCCAGCTTAAATTTTCTCGTGAATGTAGTACTCTGGTAGTGCTTTGCATTAGATAAAATAAACATGTAATCCTCTCGTTGTTTCCCTCCTTTATCATTGATTATATGCGTACGAATGTCGCGTGCGTTACCCAGGATTAGCCCATATATGCAAAGTTTAATAGTGAAAATGAAAATTTAAATCATATGAGCGCTAAACAAATTATTATTGGCGCTAGTGAATAATGAAAAATAAACTAAACTAAAGATTATTGCAAATACCGTTCAAATCTACCACGCAAATGCACATGCACGCATACATACATAAATTAAAAATAAAATTCTAAATTCTAGCCAAAAAGTAAGAAACCAAGCAGAAATTACAATTTTGCCAACTTTTCGTTGAAAAAAGAGACTTTCTGATTTAAAATTGTGTGTGGAAATTTGTATGTAGTAATTTGTAAGTGGAAAATACTTAGAACAAATGAAATTAAAAGCGAATTTCCAAAAGCAGTCACACAAGTGAAACCCGAAAAAAGTTTAAAGTGGAAGAGAATAACGTTTTATTTAAATATACGTTGGTTGAATTTTACAGAAGAGCATGAAAACTATTTCATTTCAAAACCTAAATTTTAATATGAATTTTATATGAGCTATTGGCCAAAAATTTTTTGGTAGAAGTTATTTTAATAGTTACGTAGATCAGTTTGTTAGCTAAAACGTCAACTTAGTATAAAATAAGTAAGAGCGCGGCTGTCTTCGGACGTACCGAAGACTTCACACCTTTCATGAATGGAGAAATGAAAAGTTACACAGTCTGATATTATTTAATTTATACTTTCAATTCTGTGGGTTATTTATGCAAACATTCCTTAGAAAAATAATTATCATGATTTAAATGGAGAAGTTATACCCCAAAATATCCATATCTGAACAATCCATTTTATGGAAGCTATATGTTATATTGGTCCGATCTTGACAAATTTCGGTAACAATATTTAGATCCTTATGTGTACAAATACTTCAAAGTTCCATACCCTTAGCTATTTAAATGCAGAAGTTATACGCCAGAATGTCCATATCTGAACAATCGGTTGTATGGTAGCTATGTTTTTATGAAATTTGGTTTATATATA
This sequence comes from Urophora cardui, assembly GCA_960531455.1. Classification (NCBI taxonomy): domain Eukaryota; kingdom Metazoa; phylum Arthropoda; class Insecta; order Diptera; family Tephritidae; genus Urophora; species Urophora cardui. The sequence goes on along the minus strand of OY482673.1, from coordinate 67,816,385 downwards.
GGTTCTTCTCTGAGCATGATCACGCCCACTTTTATATATGGGTATTACAAATGGGCCTAATAAAAACATTTTGGGCGATATCTTCGCCAATTATAAGGATAATTCATTGAAATTTTGTGGCATAAGTACCACAATAGACAGGAAACCAAAAACAGAAATATTTTTTTGAAAATAGGCGTGGCACCGCCCCTTTTTAGACAAAGGAATGTACGAGATTTCGGAGCCCATAACTCGACAAATAATTGAGATATTATGACGAAAATTAGTGGACATATTTTCACCACTTGCCGTAGTATATGTGCAAAATTTTAGCGAAATCGGTTTATAACCACGCCTACTTTTTAATAAAAATATTTCTCGAATGCCCAGAAATTTGTAACGTGACATCTCTGTAACTAAAAGTCATAAAGGGATGATTATTTGTTGAAATAAGTTAACTTTTGCTCCCTTTCATATAAATTCGGCATTTAATTTATTTATCCAATAACATATAACTTCGCTTGTATGAATGAACTGAAATCATACGCGGTAATGCTACCAAATTTTAATTTGTTGGTATGGGTCGATAGAGCTGAGCGTTAGGAACTCAGGATTGGCAAATCTCATTTTTGGCAAAAATGTCCGTTATGCGATTATGAAAATGTTTCTTATACAAAAATTAACTTTAAACGACGATATATTGATGATTTTTCAGCAGCTACTAATCCCAAACTAAACATTTTATACAAATATATGTAGATATCTTTTCTTGAAACCAGAAGAGGAAACAAGTCGGTTATAACATAATCTATTTGAACGAACACACAATATGTATGTACATAAGTATGTTCCTATGTATCATTATTATTACAGTTAGCGAGTGTAGCACGCTGTAGCACACAAACTTTTTGTCCATCGAAGTTAGAAAAGGTAGCATTTTTGAAGTACCATTTTTGTTGGCCTATATTTTTTTTAATATTTGGCCGATTGCACTGATCTTTTCTTTAATTAGTCAAGGAAGTGCTATATTTTCTTTTAAACTCACAACAGGGACAATAGAGATATAAGTTATAAAGAAAATTTATAGCTAAAGTTAGCAAAAATTTCAAGCAGTTTTTGTTGAATAAAATTTTTCTGACTTCTGATACCATTATTTTGTAAAAAAAAAATCAACTTTTTGCAAAGTAGTCATGAATTCTTCATATTTGGACATTTTTTTATAAGACTACATCATTAGAATCTGAAAATTAGGTATTGAAAAAAAATGAATTTTTTCCGCGGCTGAACCACTGTGCGCCGGTATGCCTGCGATCTGGTGGAATGGAAAGCAGGTCTTGCAATTTTCCATGTTTATTATACATTATTGAATCTTTTGTTTAACATTTTTTTGCATATACATATGTACACATGTAACGACGTCTTTTTATAGATTAGGTAGTCGCCTTTTATTTAATTTTAAGTGAGAGGCTGTACAATCTTAATACCAAAACAATATATTCGTTATTTTTAATAAAGCCGAACTCTAAGTATTAAAAATAATAATATAAAATAGTTATGGACATAGGTATGTACCAGCGTACTACTAAGATTAACTATGATATGTTAATATGTATGTAAGTACATACATATGTATGTGTGCATGTATAAGCATGTATAAGAATTGCAGAAATATGCAAAGCCGACGGCAAATGAACTGGTGCCTCTTTGACACATTTTCGCTAGTTCTGAACCAGAAATTCTGTTCTCTAGTTAGGTACGTATTAACTTCCTGCAGAGTATGTAAAAAAATTGAGACACGTGCCTTTATAATTAAATACCTATATTAATATGTATGTACATAAATATGTAAGTAACGAATCTAACATCAAATTATATTTTAATACATATATTATGTAGGTATGTATTAACTAAATAATTCAAAATAAAATTCCTGTCCATACCAGCTAAGTTACAAAATTGGTTATTTTAAATACAGTCATACTACGAATACAAATTTTCTTCCATTTGCACACATGCGTATGCGCACGAACGTACATGCATACATATCTACATATGCAAACATATTTTTCAGCAACACTTTTCTTTATCCCTCTGTTTTTAACTGTTATCAAAGGACGGAAAAAAATAAAAGTCTCATTGAAACCGTCACTTGCTGAGGGATATTTTTGAGTGTTGAAAAATAACTCTTAAATGGCAACAGAAAAAAGATCGTTGAGAGAGGTTGCCCACGTAGAGAAACACTTTGAGTGAAAGAGTTTTCTGTTTCAGTCAGTGGGAAACACTTTGCGCTCACTATTTTTGTGTTTCCGTCAGACTGAAATGGAATGAAAATAAGTGTTAACTGTTAAAGTTGGTCTCTGGTATTTACATACATATGTATGTAAACAAGTTACGTATACGCAGTGTAGTTCACAGTATGTTTGCTTGTACGCTTGTATGTATGTAACCGACTCCTTTTTGCATTGCTTAAGTTAATACGAAAGCGTGTGCATTCATACACTGAATTAGTGTTTTTCAGTTTTTATCCAACTTTAAGAAAACTCAAGGTTACTCATACGGGATAGCGTACCACTGGAAGCAAAAACAATTTTCAATTGGTTAAATTTGATGTGCATATTTGCCTGGTTATTTCTTTTTTTGCGATTTAGTCCATTTTTGATTTTCAAAAATCCGTCTTGGCCCATAAAAACCGAATTCCGGTACATCAAAATTAATTTTAGACAAATGTCGTGGGGGATTTTTTTACTCAGGAAAATTAGAGGAATCCCAATTTCGGTGGCACGATATCGATAAATTTTCTTCAATACAAATCGCCCATTCTTAATGTATATACAAACATTAAGCATTTCGGAAATAATATAATTATTATATATACATAAGTATTTTTTTTTTTGCTCTTTTTGTTTTCACCAATCAACATTGAATGGTAACGCCACAAATAAAACACCATTTATGCGCCATTTTGAGGGTGGTTGTCTGGGGCGCAATAGTTCCCAGATAGAATGAAAGACCACTCTCTGCTGTTATAGTAAAACCTCAAAACCGCTTTGCCTCATTTAGTAAAATTTCTTTTGTTTTTTTTTTGTTTTGTTTTGACATTTTAAATTTCGTTTGAGTTTTTTTTGTAAATAAATGGAATAAGGGTAAAATCGTGTCGTATTTTATACACACTAATATAAATTCTGTTGGGACAGATGGTATTAATCCTGTGTTCCTAAAAGCCCTTCGAAAACTCAAAGCAAAGAATAAGTTTTTATTTCAAAATCAATATTTCCTCACTAAAAGTTCAACGTTGTGGATTATTAAAAAAGTATAAGAAACGTATCAAATGCACCTTTTGTAAAAGGAATTACTAGGTACCTTCATTTCGATTAATAGCAAGATCTTCATTATACCATAACATGACTAATATACCGTGTGATATTGAAATTAATTTGCTTCTTACCTGCAATGAAATAAAAAATTCAAATTATTAAATTTGTATGTACCGTGTTTCAAAATAAAATAATAAAAAAGTTTTAGTTTTAGCATAAATTGTTTGTGATTTAATCCTTCATTTCTACACCTTTTCCAGTTTAAGTTCAGAAAGTTACAATTGAAATTCAGAAAATTACAATTGAAGTTCAGAATTTCCAATTGAAGTTCAGAAAGTTACAATTGAATTTCAGAAAATTACAATTGAAGATCAGAATTTCCTAATGAACTTCTATTGAAATTTTCTAAAGTTCAATTGTAACTTTCTGAACTTCAATTGTAATTTTCTGAAATTCAATTGTAACTTTCTGAACTTCTATTGGAAATTCTGAACTTCAATTGTAATTTTCTGAACTTCAATTGGAAATTCTGAACTTCAATTGTAACTTTCTGAACTTAAACTGGAAAAGGTGTAAAAAGTCGTCAGAGAGAGAGAAATTTATTTGATTGAGTGATGAGAGTTTTGAATTCAAAAAAATATTTCAAAGCAATTTTGAAAATCAAGTAGAATATTTGATACGTTTCACGCATGTAGTACGATAGCACAGAGGTTAAAGCAGACAGCCTGAAATTGGTTTAAATTCGAGCGGCCCAGGTTCAAATCTCGCTTTGGATGGTACAATTTTTTTTAAACAAATTTTTTATGAAACAAAAGGTGAGGTTGAAAACTTGAAAAGCTTAAATTTCAAACTGTATTCGGTTTCGTCACGTATGTACAATGTACATATCGTCGTACCATACGAAAACTAGCATACGATTTTTTGTGGCTGACGAATAAAAGCACATTCAATTTTTGTCTGACGAAAAGTAGCAACTTTGACTTTTGGCTGACGAAAACTATAAATTTCGTTTAAACAACTACAATTTTAATGTACAAACAGTATATAATTACTGCTACTTTTCGTCGGCCAAAAATCAAATGTGCTACTTTTCGTACAAAATTTTCTAATTGCCAGTTTTCGTCAGAAATTTTAAATGTGCTAGTTTTCGCAGATTAACTAATGCTTATATACATATGTATGTATAACCAAAAAAATACGTATGTATATTATTTACACATTTTTTGTATGTATGTATGCACATACCTAAACATGGTCAATTTTCTGACTGCTAACGTTACATTCGCATAGAGTTTTTATTTAGTTTATACGAAATAATAACAAAAATGTTAGAAACGTCCAAGGTTCTGTTACTTTTGCTATCAGGTAGACCTATACCTTCATTTTAAGAGTAAAATTAGTCTGATGGCTACCATACCGTAAAAGTTATAAGCGCGTGAAACGCACTGCTAACGTTACATCATTTGGAAGTGAGATCAAGATACACATCATGTTTGGTTTAATTTCTGCGAACTTGCTGAGACAATCATCCCAATTTTACTTCATGTTATATAGCAAGGATGTCACAAGGTCATGGCATACAGCTTTACCAAAATCTTTAGGATTTTTTATCGTAATTTAACATAAAATAAGGCACTGCCTACGTTACACAAAGCACTGCTAACGTTACACGTGCGAAAACTGAGTATCTCTACATACAATAAAATTGTAACCGTTGATCTCTGTACATTGCAGATATACAGAAAATAAAAAAAGGAGCCAGAGGAATCCAAATGAACTGTTTTTAAAATTTCTGTCGGTCTGACTGTCTGTCTGTCCTTATGTTTGTACGCGGGTCACTAAAAATTGGAATGATGGAATTGAATGAAACTAGTCAGAGTTATAATAGCGCCATTGTATTGTTATTATTATTATAGATGTCTACTTTAAGATTTAAGATATCCCTTATTTCTATAGCTCAACCAGTTTTGGAGTTATCGACCAATATGTGGACCAAGGGTGATCCAAAATTTGTTAGTACAATATGGGTATCAAATAAAAGGTGCTGATGAGTGCTGCAATAAGTAATACTATTAAATTCAATATCTCGATTGGTTTCGGAGATATCTCCCTATCCCTATCTCTCCAAGTTTTGATATCCTACGGAAAACAGTTCCAGAGATATTCAGCATGAAATATTAAGTTTGTATGGGTTGTGCCACGCCCCTTTTCCAATAGCTCTCATTTTTTCATCCAGAAAATGATTATTGAAAGTTTCATTGATTTCTATGCAGTCGTTTTTATGTGACGCGGGCGTTATGGTAAAAAAACACATTTTGGTCACATTTTTCCCACATTGTGGTCAATAACTCGGGAACTGGATGAGATATCCAAATGAAAGTTGTCCTGGTGAAGTTGAGTGAGTTGTAGAATGGTGAAAGTTTCATGCAATTCTATTCAGTAGTTTTTGCGTGATGCGCGCACAGTCATACAGACGGACAGACAGACAGATAGACTTCTAAAAATTGTAGATTTGGGCTCCGCTGGTCCAATAATGACCTCTCCTATCAGGTTTTCTTGAATATCTTCAATGTACAGACATCGACCTGTTACAATTTTATTATATGTATTATATAGATAAAAAATCACTGCTAACGTTACATATTATTTAAGCTAACAATGTCTTCAAATCTTTGGAAGTTTAACTTTTTTTAATTGGAACGTGAGATATAAGTATAGTATTAAGAAAATACTAGTAAACCCGGCCACGCGATGCTGTGGCTTTCAATTACACTGTGCGGCAATTTGAGGGTGAAATACCACTTATTGCCACATTTGAAAATTTTTTGATATACATACCTTCATAGTTACTGGTTATTTTTATTTTCTGTGGACCTAGATTTTTTATACAAAGATTTTCCGTATTCTTTCCCAATTCGGTTCCTTTCCTTCGCCATATCCGTCCATTCTCCTTTTTCCTCTTCCCTTTACTTTTATTTCCCATCCTCAGTGCTAGGCCTTGCACGGCACTTCAAATTTAAAAATGTGATACTGTAGCACAGAAATGGATTTTTGAACAGGTGGCACAGTTTTTGTAAAAATTTTAATAAATTACTCATTTCCATGGCAAGCCCTTTCATATGACACATCAAATTTAAAAATCAAACAAACTCTAACGTAAAACTGAATTTTTGAACAGGTGGCAACCCTTTTTGTAAAAATTTTAATAAATTACTCATTTCCATGGCAAGCCCTTTCATATGACACATCAAATTTAAAAATCAAACAAACTATAACGTAAAACTGAATTTTTGAACCGGTGGCAACCTTTTTTGTAAAAATTTTATTAAATTATTCACTATCAGGTCAAGCCCTTTCATATGACACTTCAAATTTAAAAATCAAACAAACTATGGCGTAAAACTGAATTCTTGAACAGGTGGCAACCCTTTTTGTAAAATTTTTATTAAATTACTCAATATCAGGTCAAGCCTTTTCATATGGTACCAAAAATTTTAAAATCAAACAAACTATAGAGGAAAATTAAATTTTGGAAAAGCTGGCAACCCTTTAAAAAAAATTAAACCTTCCTGCACATCTACAGGTCAAGCCCTTTCATTTGACACCACATTCTCGAAAATCGGTATAACGGTGTAAAAGTTATGGTGTTTACAAAAAATCGCTTAGCGTTATATATATAAAGATATAAACAAATTAACTTGAAAGAGTTTTTAGTGCTTAGCACGAAATTTTTATTTTAATTCAATTTTTAATTGTTGGGGTAAGTGGAAAAAAATTCAACAACTATTTACAGCGAAGGTTGAGTGTATAGCTATTTCACGAAAAACCATTTTCGATCATCAGCACTCTTTTCGGAAGTGGATGCACTGGGGATTGAACCCGAGTCCATTCCAACTTCAGCCGCAATGACCCAACGCATAAACACACTCGGCCATTGAGACTCTGTGCAAGCTGTTGGATTTTCCCCACTTTTGCCTTTTTCATTTTCAACATTAACGTTAGTGTGTATATGCTTTTGCATATATTCTCCACAAACGTGCTGAATTTTTGTTGTAGGCAGTTCGCAATGAACATTGTTGTTGGTATTTTATTGTAAAATTGTTAACGTTGTTTGGTATATACATAAAAATAAAATACCAACAACAATGTTCATTGCGAACTGCCTACAACAAAAATTCAGCACGTTTGTGGAGAATATATGCAAAAGCATATACACACTAACGTTAATGTTGAAAATGAAAAAGGCAAAAGTGGGGAAAATCCAACAGCTTGCACAGAGTCTCAATGGCCGAGTGTGTTTATGCGTTGGGTCATTGCGGCTGAAGTTGGAATGGACTCGGGTTCAATCCCCAGTGCATCCACTTCCGAAAAGAGTGCTGATGATCGAAAATGGTTTTTCGTGAAATAGCTATACACTCAACCTTCGCTGTAAATAGTTGTTGAATTTTTTTCCACTTACCCCAACAATAAACAAATTAAATTAAAACGTATTTTAACTTGTCTTAAAAAAACTTTTTTGGTTTTGCACTGCTAACGTTACATAAGATTTTTGCGGCACATTTACTTTTCACATAACTCCTAGTTGGAACATAACTTTTTTAAAAACTTTACGTGTTATGATATTATAGCTAATTTTCTAATAGATAAAACTTGAACGGCTAAATTTAGTCGCAACAAACATGTTATATTTAACTTTTTGTTTACTGCACTACTTCCGACCATATTTTTTTTTAATCACAACGTTTTATAAAAAGAGCGAAAAGTTTAATTTAAAATTGAATGCCACTGTTTTCAACAGCTACTATAATATGTCATGAACCCCGCAAGACCTCAGTGCTTGCAATATTTGACAAAAAAAAAAAACTACTTGGTTTACTTTCCCAGAAAATCGGCCATATGTATGTACATGCTGTACTATAAATATTTTCTAATTTTCTTAACTAAACTTGAAAAAATTTTACACATTCGGCATAAAAAAATTGAAATTTTAATTAACTTAAATGGTAACTATTAAGCCAAAGATAAACCTTAAAATTGGGAAGTGTGCTCTTATCTCCAAGAATGTACATTGCGCATATTTATGTACAGAAATCTTTCACATACATACATACATATGTACTCAGCATACATATGTATGTATGTATTTAAATCAGGCATTTTCAGAGCCTACCCTGCAAAAAAATGTGCGATCAATCCCGAAAGAGATTTGTCCTCGATTGATCCCTTTCGAGAACAATCGGTCCACAATTAGTCCCCAATTGTTCTCGTAAGGGTATAAATGTAGACTAATTGTAGACCAATTGTTCCCGAACGGGTATAAATGTAGATTAATCGCTTTCATCCCGAACGGGTAAAAATCTAGATTCCTTAAATGTAGAAATTTTACAAAAATATGCAATGTATTTAAAAAATTGTAGAACAACCGGTAAAACGAATTGAACGCTCTTTCTTTTAATAACAATGATTAATAATAATTTTAACAAAATGTTGCCTAAAATATCATATGAAAAAATCCTTTTCATTACGCTCATATAATGCATACTCAAAACTTACAATTTTTTTAATTTATTTATTGAGATTTTTTACAAAAGTAAAACATTATCAGGCAGGTTCTGGAATCCGAGTGAAAGTGAATATGAAAATGAATCTTAAAAGGAGTGAATTCAAATTTGGTGTTCTGAAAAACAAGCTTTTCATTCATTCTACAGTTCGTTTTTAATTCACCCAAAAAATGAACTGACATTTGACAGTTGCCACTGACAGAGTAAAAATAATAAATTGTATATAAAAATTAAACTTAAATTGAAAAAATGAGTGCTGCAACTACGCTAGCAGTTATTTTGATGGAAAATGAGGGTCATGCAGAAGAAGCATTTATAGAAAGAGACTGCGTGATTACTCAAATCCCTTAGAGGTGCTTGAATCTGTGTAAGTTTGCATTGCATGAGTTGTAATTGGCTTTCTGATTACCAATAGTTTTTACAGATTCGTCTCAAGCTATCGGGTGAATAAAGAAGCTTTGCGCTTTCTAGCCGAAGGTGGGTTTCAAAAATCGCGATGGGGCGAAGTACTGTAGGAAAGGTACTCAAACCAGTGTTGCGAATTTTAGAAAAGTACTTGGTCACCGGTGGGTGAAATTACGTATGATGCTTATCCATAAACTGGAGAAGAATGGTCTCCTGGCGCACATTTTTATGTTTACGCCTAAAAAATATAAACAATTTCTTTATTTATTTCTTCTTATGTTTAAATTAACTAATTTCGTAAATTCATATTGCAATTCAGTTTACTTACATGCCTTCTTGTACCAAATTCACCAATTCAAATAGACGTGATTGCTAACCGACTCTTTAATGTGAATTCGTTTTCCAGAACAATCATATTCAGTCGGAGTTCATTTTAGAAAATGTGAAAATGAAACTGTGAAAGTGAAATACAGAACAGGGTATATCGGATTCACAGTGAATTTGATTGATATTCACTCGGAAGTGAATCGCAGAACCTGCCTGTATATAATCTTTATTTAAATATGCATGAACATTTACAATTTTTTAAGGAAAAATCTAAATTTGTACCCGTTCGTGCTGAAAGCGATTGATCTACATTTGTACCCGTTGGGGATGAAAGCGATTAATCTACATTTGTACCCGTTCGGGATGAAAGCGATTGATCTACATTTGTACCCGTTCGGTATGTTAGTGATTAATCTACATTTGTACCCGTTCGGGTATACAAGTTGAACAATTAGTCTCTTCATAGGACATGCTCGAACAAATGCGATCAATTCACTCCATATAAAGGGATGTAAAATTGTATTAGTCGCATGCTCCCTTGCGATTGATCCCGGACACGTCCCGGATTAATCGCATTTTTTGCAGGGTATGCACGCGGTACAAGCTTTTTAGAGCTTTCACACCGACAGCCTCACACCGACACTACAGAACTCTTTGTGCACGAAAAGAAATTTTGCAAATTTCTGTTCAGTAGAGGTGGGAAACTATCGATAGTTCCACCATCGATAGTTTTTGATAGTTTTAAAAAAACTATTGATAGTGTTCGATAGTCTTAAAAAAATAAACCATCGATAGCACTATCGATAGTACTATCGTATTGAAATAAATATAGATTTGTTCACTGAATCTCTTATAACATTGTCATTTTTCTACTGAAAACAGCTATTCAATCACAGTGTAAAATCAGGATGATATTTAATATTTCGTTAAAATAATGAAAAAAGAAGATGAATGCCGGAAAAATAATTAATAAAAAATTACAAAAAAAAATGTTTGGTTCGCCATAACCCCGTCACTTTAACGTCGATTTTAATTATTTTTGCTTTGGTGGAAATGATATTTCATCCTCTTCAAACATAAAATAAAAACTGGTAATAGCGAAGATATTGACAGACTTGTAAGCGTATTTTTTTTTCTTAGCTCAAAAACTGAAACTTTAAAATATTTCGAAAACTGTTTCTTTCAAAAAAACTAAAAAACTGGGACCGCCTTTTATTCAGTCTGCAAATGTATAAATCAAAACATTTTGTAAATATGTACACACTAAATTCATATAACTTTCAATAGCTGGTACTCTGAAATAGCAATGTGCAATATGGTTGTAAAACTATCGATAGTACACATTACCATCGATAGTTTTTGATAGTTTTGAAAAAACCATCGATGGTCTTCGATAGTCTGAAAAAAAATAAAATATCGATACTATCGATAGTGCCATCGATAGTTTCCCAACTCTACTGTTCAGTCAGCATTGAGCTGTTGAGCTAGCAGGTAGTGCTGCTCGAGCAGTCTCTGAATGCTTGTAAATGATTGTGTGTTTGGGGGTGGTTTTTTTGTTTGGATTTTTTACGTAATATTTTTATTAGGAATCATGATTTTGCATTTCGTCTCATATTTTTTTATTTTAATTTTTTTGTTTGTGGTTTTTTGTGAAGTTAGGAATAAAAATACTATCCATTTCCAATTTTAAAATTTTAATTTTCGACAATGGTTGGGTTTCTTTTGAGTGTAGTCAAGAGCTTTTGTGCTTTTAACACATGCACAATGTTTGAAAGTATTGGTGTGGTAATCCCTGATTTAAATCAATTCATGGCAACGAGTAATGTACAAAGGAATGACGATCCCTTGTCACATGCTGGCTCAGCCCACAATAAATATATATATGTACATTAGATAGGGTTGGTCCCCATACGAAAAAAAAAAGTTGTAAAAGTCCGCCCCTAAATTTGAAGCTTATGTTGAGAGGGTTAAGGGACACAAAAAAATTTTTTTTTGATCCCGCGAAATACCGCCGAAATCGTTTTTTTCTTGTAACTTTGTTATTTTTCATCCGATTTTTAAAATTGATACGTCATTATTTTCGTATTTTGCAGCTCTACACTTCCTTCTAATGCTCTTTTGAGCTCTGAAGTCGTTTTCACATAGTTGGGTCAGCTAATTTTTTTGTATGTCTATGAATTATCCTCTTTGTTTTGCCAAATGAAAGTGCTTCAAAATTCATGACAATGTTGCCTTTAAAGGGTTTTACTAAATTAATAAACAAAGAAGTTACGCCACTACGAATATTTAACGTAGCTATTATTTAATTTATTTTTTAAGAAATTCAATATATGTAAAATTGTAAAAGTCCGACCCTAAATTTGAAGCTTATATTGAGAGGATTAATGGACAAAAAAAATTTTTTTTTCTGATCCCGCGAAATTCCGCCGAAATGGTTTTTTTTTGTAACTTTGTTATTTAACATCCGATTTTTAAAATTGATACGCCATTATTTTCGTGTTTCAAAGCTCTATATTTTCTTCTTTCTTCCTTTTGTACACTGAAGTAAAATAACAAAGTTACAATAAAAAAACTATTTCGGCGGTATTTCGCGGGATCAGAAAAAAAAATAAAAATTTTGTCTTTAATCCTCTCAATATAAGCTTCAAATTTAGGGTCGGACTTTTACAACTTTACATATACTGAATTGCTTAAAAAAATTAGTTAAATAATATCTACGTTAAATAACTTCTTTGTGACGTAACTTCTTTGTTTATTAATTTAGTAAAACCGTTTCAAGGCAACATTGTCATGAATTTTGAAGCATTTTCATTTGGCAATACAAAGAGGAAAATTCATGGACATACAAATAAGTTAGCTGACCCAACTATGTGAACACGACTTCAGAGCTCAAAAGGACATTAGAAGGAAGTGTAGAGTGTAGTGTAGTGTAGTGTAGTGTACGTATCAATTTTAAAAATCGGATGATAAATAATAAAGTTACAAGAAAAAAACAATTTCGGCGGTATTTCGCGGGGTCAAAAAAAATTTTTTTTTTGTGTCCTTTAACCCTCTCAACATAAGCTTCAAATTTAGGGGCGGACTTTTACAACATTTTTTTTCGACCCTATCTAATGTACATATGTATGTAAGAATTTATACATAGATACATATTTCCGCAAAAGTAATCAGGTGGTTTAATGAATATTAAATGCATTCATAAAATGCTAATCTCTGTATCATCATTGCTGACTTGCACTGGCGGATTCCGCTCGGCCAAAAAGTCGTTAGAAATACATATGTAAATATGTGGGACCACTTTAATGCCCAATCTCATCGGGATCTGCATTCTTTCGGGATAGTCCTTCTGTGGGCTTTGCTGCTGGACGAAGCTTCCCATAAAATATTGTTTTAAGTGTAAAAGTGCACTGTAGACTTTTAAGGACCAAATTTGCTATTGATAGGTACATATGTACATATGTAGTATATCGCTAGCTTTGAGTGCAAACTGCGTAAGTCCATTTTTATGAAAAAGTGTATTTTTATGCAGAACTCTAGAAAAATCTAATATGCACCACACTAAACAAGTCTGTGATAATTGTCATATTTGTACTCGTTGTTATTCAGTGATAAGCAAATTGTGTAAGTCCAAAAAACGAAGAAAATTGTGTCCAAAAGTCCAAAATTTTACATGAACAGAACTTTTTTTTTTTTCATTTCGAAATTTTTTTATTTTTTGTTTTTTGTCTCTCCTACAAAGTTTGAAAAATGAACTTACACAATTTGCACTCTAAGCTAGCGATATGTCATACTTATATACATAAATGGCAGACATACATACATATGTACATATGTACATATCGATAGCTTAGAGTGCAAATTGGCTAAGTCCACGTTTATGAAAAATAATATTTTAAATACACACCACGATAGACAGGTCCGTGATACTTTTCATATTTCTACTTGTTGTTATTCAGTGATCCGCAGATTGGCTAAGTCCTAAAGATTTGCATATGTATGTATGTTATGTACGTATGTAGGTACATGAATGGGAAATTATTTTTTCAAGTCGACATTTTTTTAATTTTTGTGTTTTGTCTCTCCTGCAAAGTTTGAAAAAATGCACTCTAAGCACTCACTTACAGATACGTACACACCTATGTATCTATGAGTATGTATAACGCTATGCGGTCATATGGTGCATTACCGGCGTTTTTATTATGAAATAGAGTACAAAGAGCTAACAAAAAAATCAGTTTTAGACCAATACATTTAAATAACGTGTTTGGTGAAACAGCTGAGCAAGTTTTAGAAGTTAAGTTCGAAAGCTTTGTGGTAGGTGAAACCAGTGGTGCCAGATCGAGGTAAATTTCCTTTTTTGAGGTATATTTCGCTACAAATTTTTAAAAATGGGAAAAAAGGAAATTTTTTAGTCGTTCATATAAAAAAAAGGAAATTTGGGTTGCATAACAGTTTATGTATAATTAAGAGTTTAACTTAAGATAATCGCCACTCTTATACTGAAAAAACAACACGCGTTTCAACATATTATTTTCTTCGTTTTGAGTAAAATTTCTCATAATGTGTAAAAAAAATGTTTAAAAAATTTCAAAACCTTCAAATAAATTCCATGGTAATTTGTATGTGAATTCATCTTATCAAGATTAAAGAAATCAAATCTTCAACACAAGGAAAAGTTGGGAATGAAATGGCGCAACATATATGTGAAACCATGGTAGACCATTATTTTATAGTCCTTTGAACCTGCTTTAAGGAAAATTTACTCAAAATAAAGAAAATAGTGCTCAAAACCTCTACATACCTATATTTTTTTCTTAGTGTAGGAAATTTATTGTTCATTATACACATTCGTACTGTACTGTTAATAAGATTTAGATTGATAACATTAAAATCACTATAGCGTGCATTTACATGGCTCAATTTTTCCTTTCAACTCTGTTTGCGTTCTCTTTTGTGTTTTCTGCCCGCTTTTACGTTGGTTAATTCGTTGCACTTTAAGCTCTTTGTGTTTACTTTCACTTTGAGATTTGGTATTCCAGCATTTGCTTTGTATTTCGGAATGCAGGCAAACGGAAATATCAAACAAGTATAAACTTGAAACGAATTGATGGTACAGAGGCAAGTAGGGTATTCGTCCCCTCCTCTGCTCCTCTTACATAGTTTATTAATAACAAAAAATGTAATTTTGTGGATGTATTCTATAAATGTTGCTTTCATTTAAGTTTACAACTTTTTCATCGTAAAAAGGATTATTAAAAAACTTTATTTGCCTGATATATATTCTTATATTACTGAAATAAATACTTTAAATTGTTTGCGTATTTTGTGGGATTTTTTATTTAAGATGTGGGAAATTAAGGGATTTTTTTTTCAATTTCTGTCGGAATTTTAGCGGAGATTATCTGGCATCACTGGAGGAAACTACGTTTGGGCCACTGAGTAAACTTTCAGCACAGCGCGAGAGAACAAAAAAAAACGAGTTAAGTGGTTCTCTCAAAAACTCAAACAACAGCGCAAGCTCAATCAATGCGGCGACCACGTGACAATCGAGTGCAATGGTTGGTGGCTTTTGGGAAATATATAGTTGCGACAGCTGATAGCCGAACGCGTTGGTGTCGATTATTTTGCACTCACGTGACGGAATGGGGGCGGGTGCAAGCAAAAGTCCAATCTCCAAAAACACACACACATATGAGAGCGAATGGCACAAAAGCGATTGCCGCCGAGCCACCAAAACAAAAAACCGATTGCCTATTTCACAATACAGATTTTTTTGTAAAAATTCGTAGGTAACTTGTCCTTCGAATTTCCGGGTTTACTTGCATGCCACTTTGACATTTAGCGAATGGATTCGCCTAGCTCTTTCGGCAAACATCGAAAACAACGCGATTTCGGGAGGCTTTTTAAAGAAAGGTTGTGTAGAAGAGTTTGGGGGAAGTAGATATAACGGTGATTTTAATGCCTTTTTGCTGCTTATGATTTGTTTTTCATTTGGTTTACGTCGACTCTTACAACAACAAAATAGTGAAAATACCAACAAACAGACAGTGAGACGTCAGTTAAAGTAACCAGGCAGCCAGCATAGCGCCAGCCAACAATACAATAGAGACAGTGATAGGCACACATGTACACAAATAAGACATTCAAAAGGACATTTGGAAAAATACAATGTAGGTACTAGTGTTGGTATATCATACGTATGTAGGTACTGCATACATATGTATTATGTAGGTACCCTACAGGCAACTCAATAAATAGTGAGCAAAATTTCTAGTTCCGAACTAGCGTAAAGGTTTCAAAAGGGAACTAGATCAATTGTAGTTAGACCCTCACCAATTCAGAAGGAGTGAATTGAGTGACCATTATGACACACTTTGATTTGTATGCAATTTCAAAGTGACAAAAATTCTATGAAAATTTTTCGTTTGTTCAATTGCCGTCGGCTTTGTATATTTCTGCAATTCTCAGATGTTTAGTGAAGCATTTTATATAAAGAGTTTTCTATTTCCATCTTGTATGAAATGAAATGTTCCCCTAATTATGCTTTTCCGATCCCTCAGGCTTATTTTTATTTTTTTTTATTTTATTACTTTTTAAATATTATTGTAAATTTTTATTAAATAAATAAATAAAAAATATTAGTTAAAAAAAATTAAAAAAAAAAAATATCATCCACCTTGACACCGACAGGATTCGAACCCGCGCCCATCAGATTGAAAGGCACATGCGTTAGCCAGTCGGCCACCGCGCCACTTGCATGAAGTATGTCAAAAGCTGCACTTAAGCGACAGATGTAAAACTGTAGAATTTGTAGGTACTTGCAGCTAGTTCAGAACTATCGAAATAGTGCCAATAAACGAACTAGTGTAAACTGTAGAATTTGGTACTAGTTCGGAACTATCGAAAATGTAGTGCAGAGAGTGACAATTGACACCGCCTAGGACATCGCAGTGTTAAATTCGCCAGTTGATAACGTGCAAAAGAGATTTAGCTCGCACTAGTAGTGTCGAAAAATGCACTAGAAGCGACCTAGTTCGGAACTAGAGATTTTCCCTACAGGGTATAAAAGCGCGTCTACTTGAAGAAATATAGAATGGGCTTACACCTTTAGTCAAATGTGCTTATGGATATATGTATCTTCTGAAAATTTCAAGAGGGTTAAGTACTATTTTTTATTTATGTAGGTACATCGGTTAGAATATGGAATAACGAGTGTAGTATGTAGGTATGTACTATATTTAATGCAGAATATGAAATATAGAAAATTTACATGAAGGAATTGGTGAGCTTCAGCTGGGGCTCAGAAATTCTACTATCATTATGTACCCAGTTGGAAGGGTGGTCATGCATGATCTTGTGGCCGCATGAAAAGCTGTACGAAAAATTTGCATTATAGTATACATATACCTATTCCAAAAAAATACTATAATTTCATCTAAACTCTATGTTGTGTGGCTGCCAACTTATAGGAAATCGGATACACTCTATAATGCAACCCAAGGTAAGCGAAGAGGTTAGTCATCGGCTCTCAGCTATAACATGGAATCTAGCAAAAAAAAAAGAAAAACAATTAGGACAATCAGGTTTTCTCTAGCTTTGCTTTTTACAATGATGACAACAATTCACAGAGTCTATTTCGCACAAACGGACGTATAAAAGCGGCACTAAACAAGAATATAATGTTGAATGTCCCACTATATGAAGGCGTTGGGTGAAGCAGTGAAGGGGAAGATGGCGCGACAATGAGAGAAACAGAGGAGAACAAGAGGAGTGAAGTTACATATTTCTAGATGGAAATCGGATGGAAAGAGAATGAAGAGAAAAATCAAAAAAAAAGTATTTTTTATTTTTAAGTGAGAAAATAAACCGACACCGAGATCACGGCAAGAGCGACTCTCATCCAAACATTCCTTTTTGCCTTACCTTGGCAGGGAAAAGTGGATGCATGACTTTCCTAGGACATCACTATGAAAAAAATCATACATTCTGGAATGTACTATAGATCCTATGGCCTTTATATCCATTTATAGATGACCATACATTACCTTTTCCAACTGGGTATGTATGTATATATGTACATATGTATGTATAGATGTGTATGTGTGCCCTAATTCGTCTGGTAATATGCGCACCGAGTACAAACATTGTCTTATTTTACATTTTCTGAACATTTTCATGTTTTTACATAGTGCATTTCTACAAACTTGCACTTACATACTTATGTATGTAGGTACCCACCAAAAAGGCTAGGCTGATAGCTGATGCCTAAGCTATAAAACAGGAATAATCTGGCAGCGCTGCTTGCTGTTATGCACTCATTCTTTCTGCTCCGAAGATAGAGATGGAACTGAGTTTTACGAGCAAAGATAGTACAATGTGCGGCGAGGGTAAAAATTGCTTCAGTTTTTTTCAACTGACATGCAATCAAGTGTTAGGTTAAGTGCGCAGATGTGGGGTACTAAAACGGGTTAGGTGCTAAAGCGGGGAGGTACTAAAGCGGGTTTTACTGTATGTACAATGTATATATACATAAATGTATGAATAATAACGTTTGAACCCTAGCAAAAAATTTAATTATGCACCTAAACAAAAACACCTTTTCACTATTCATTATATAAGGTATATATATGTATATACATACACCACATAACCCCTGATTATCAGAATATAACTAAGCCGTGGCGGATTAGCCTTTGCATAAGGTTTCATCTCAGAGAGAGAGAGAGAGAGTAGTCCTTAGAGAATGATGAAACCAACACTGGAAAATTAGCCTTATTTTAAGCCTTTCCCATATAACTTTTCTTCGCTTAGAATTTTCAGGCCTTCGTTTGGAAGCTTTTAACTCTTCTGTAATAATTCTTAAATAAGGCGTAGATTTTTTGACGCGTACGTATGTATTTACATGGAAACCCATATTTCCACATGTTTTTAAATAAAAATATGTAGGTACAGCACGTTTTATGGACATATGTATGTATGTATATGCATTCTTCATGGAGGCCATAGGGCTGTTCTGACAATGCATAAAGTCATCACGGAATGCTTCAGACAAGTGGCCTTAGTGCCAACAACGAAAACCTAGCAAACTTGTAAATACATACATATGTACATATGTACATATATATGTATGTACATACTGACTATTATTTTGAATTTTTTCCTTCATAATCCTTTTTGCCCCATTTTAGCGGAATTACTTTTAAATTACATAGTTTATATCAGTACATATTTATGTATGTATTTGCATTAGGATCCTACACTTTGTAAAAGCTGTGATATTTATGAGATTTTGCTATTTTTGGTCTTACAAAATAAAACACCCTAATGTATTTGAATATGTACCCAATAAAAACAAAAGCGACGATGATATCGTGGCGAACTCGAGATGAATTCGCGGAGGTGAATGTAATTTTTCGGACTCGTATCGAATTCGAGATGGAAGCGAGAAAAATCAATTATCGCAATAGCATTTATTATTTTTGTTAAATCTTTCTTAACACGAAGAAATGCCCTGTTAGGCTTTAATTTACCATTTAAAACTCTGCTCTACACTCAAAAAAAAAATTTCTCTCGATCAAAGACATAATTTTCCTTATTTTGAACACGCGTCCCAATACAAAATTTTCTTTGTTTTGTGTAAATTTTCTCAAAAATGTGGAAAAAACATAAAAAAACATTCAAACAAATTCGTTGCCATGGGGATTTGTATGGGAATTTAATTTCTCAAAATTAAAGAAATCAAGTCTTCAAAACAAGGAAAGTTGGGAATGGAATGGCGCTTAAAGAATTTTTCATTATTTTAATGTATGAATTTTTTCAAAACAAGTATATGAAACCATGGTAACGCATGTAACAACAATATTTTATAAACCTTTTAACATGTTTTAAGGAAAATTTACTCAAAACAAAGAAAGTAGTGTTCAAAATAGGTAAACAATTTCTTTGACCCCTCCATATATTTTTTTTCTCTCAGTGTAGAAACTTAAAAGCTCGCGAAATCGTGGCTGATTCGTAGAAGAAGATTTTCTAGAATGTATTCGCCAATGAGCCTAAATCTCGAATTGCCAACGATCCGAGAATATAAAAATGCGCGAATCGCCAATGAGAGGTGACTGACCTGCGAATTCGGATTCGCCGATCTATCGTCGCGATAATATTATCCGAGAAGCGAACTCGTCTCTAATTCGAGGCGAATCCGTTGTGTTGATTGGGTATATGCAAAATTATATACATACATATCGTCGCTGCGCCAACAAAAAGAGCTATACGTTTTTCAGAAACTTTTCAGGAGAGCAAAAAAACCGTTTTCTGGTGATCCTAGAGAATATTTTTTCTAGTTTGAATTGTTAACTAATGATACTACACATATGTAATAGACATGTGCAATTTTTTTTTACTTTTTTTGATCAACCACTTCGCATGAAGCATTTGCGCCGTTTTACAGCACATAGCTCTTTTTACAAATTGTTTAAATTTGCTATTGGGGGTAAGAAATCGTGAAAGATGTGTATGCAATTCTTCGCTAGGGTCCGATGCAATTAGCGATAGCTTGGAAATGCATTATTTAATTGACCAGTGCCCCTCCTATTTTGAAAATTGGTCACATACGCTTTTTTTAAATAATTTTTTTACACAAAAATAACCTGAAATCAAAAAACAATTATACGAAAATAGATGTATAACTGATTTTACAGAGCATTTCTACTACTGCGAGCATATAGCTGTGTTTGATAACTTCTAAACAAAGAAGGATATCAGAAAACGGGAAATGCAGAAATGTGGCCAGCGGATAGCGCTAAATAATTATGTAATAAAAAAAAAATCGAAAAAAAAACATATAACTGAATTTGTTGGCGCAGCGACGATATGTATGTACATAACTACATACATACATAAGCACACAGCAGTGCGTTTTTGGTTGAGTCTACATTTGGCAAGTGGATAAAATAAATTAAGTAGTGTAGATTTATCAAGCCACAAGCGCCAACAGGATTAGATAAGAAACCTATGGATATACATACATACATGTGTACCCACCAAAAATCTACGCCTTATTTCAGCTATATTCCAGAAGATAAAGGCCTTACGAAAAATGACTGAAAATTTTAAGCTATCAAAACTTGTATAGGCAAATGCTGAAATAAGGCAATATAAATAAGGCCTTCAGCCGATAGCCTATGAAGCTAGCGCTGCATTATCTAGTAGTTTATACATATCGTCGCTGCGCCAACAAATTCAGTTATATGTTTTTTTTTTCGATTTTTTTTTTATTACATAATTATTTAGCGCTATCCGCTGGCCACATTTCTGCATTTCCCGTTTTCTGATATCCTTCTTTGTTTAGAAGTTATCAAACACAGCTATATGCTCGCAGTAGTAGAAATGCTCTGTAAAATCAGTTATACATCTATTTTCGTATAATTGTTTTTTGATTTCAGGTTATTTTTGTGTAAAAAAATTATTTAAAAAAAGCGTATGTGACCAATTTTCAAAATAGGAGGGGCACTGGTCAATTAAATAATGCATTTCCAAGCTATCGCTAATTGCATCGGACCCTAGCGAAGAATTGCATACACATCTTTCACGATTTCTTACCCACAATAGCAAATTTAAACAATTTGTAAAAAGAGCTATGTGCTGTAAAACGGCGCAAATGCTGGTTGATCAAAAAAAGTAAAAAAAAATTGCACATGTCTATTACATATGTGTAGTATCATTAGTTAACAATTCAAACTAGAAAAAATATTCTCTAGGATCACCAGAAAACGGTTTTTTTGCTCTCCTGAAAAGTTTCTGAAAAACGTATAGCTCTTTTTGTTGGCGCAGCGACGATATGTATGTTATTTACATTTTATAAGCTTTTATAAATAAATAAAAAAATAAAATAAATAAGGCGTTATGTGATGTATGTATACCTTATAATAAGGTTCATTCGCCATAAGTAATAAGGCTTAGATAATTCCTGATAATCAGGCCTTCTGCCGTACTTAAATACCTTATATAAGGAATAATGGAGTTTTTTTATATTTAGCTGCATTAATTCACATTTTTTGCGCAACTTAAGCGTTGCGAGTTATTTAATAGTAGAAAATATATGTATTTAACAAGGGTTTAAACATTAATATTCATACGTTTACATATATACGCAATGAGATAACCGTGCGCACTTAACGAACCACTTGCCAGTAGGAAATGGGTACACTGAATATTAGAGGTGGGAAACTATCGATGGCACTATCGATATTTTACTTTTTTGAACACTATCAAGACCATCGATGGCAAAACTATCAAAAACTATCGATAGTAATGTGTACTATCGATAGTTTTACATCTTTTGCATCTCCATATTGCACATTACTATTTCAGATTCTGTTAAGGTTTTATACTCGTCTATGTACGGAATAATAAACACGATATTATGGAAGGCTTTGAAGATTTTTTTGTTTGGACTTCAAACTTTCACTTCCCTGTACTAAAATATACTGGACTGAATGTAAAAGATTGATATTTTGATGTATTCTTGAATTTTTCAAATTTTCGGCCATAGTTATATCTATCGATAGTACTATCCATGGTTTATTTTTTGGAAGACTATCGAGGATTATCAATAGTTTTTTTTAAAACTCCCACCTCTGCTGAATATGTATTTTATTTAAAGCGTCAATCTTTCCTTCGACAATACGCAATTTTTTACGCTCACTACACATCGTTCTGTCGTTGTCCATGTTTTCTCATAAAACTCAATTCCCTCTATTTTATTTATGAGCGCATCAGAGAAAATTAGGTATTAAGACGTTTAGAGTACAGAGAATGACTGCATAACAGCAAGCAGCACTGCCAGCGTACTTTACGCTTCAACTATAAGCCTACACTTTTTGCTGGGTAGATAAATAAATACATACATACATATATACAATACATAACCTGCAAAAAAGTGTTCCTTATTGTTGACAAATCAGGTGCAAAAAGGAGTACGCTGGCAGCGATGCTTCTGTTATGCACGAACTCTGTCTGCACCTAACTCTCCAATACTTATCTAGGCCTTATTTCGCATGGCGGATAAGCCTTTGAAATAAATTGTGCTTTCAGAGGCAGAATACTCCTTATGGCCTGATGACATCAGCACAGGAAAATCAGCCTTATTTTAAGCCTTACGCCATACAAATTTACAACCCTTATAATTTTCAGGCCTTATTTCATAAGACTTTAAATCTGCAGTGTAAGACCTCGACGTTGAATAAACTCCTCCCACTCAACAGCTTGGCTAAATTTAAATAAAAAAAAAAAATCCGCACGTCATGTGGATGCGCCCCTCGTGCGGTAGGGCGGGTGGAGGGTAACCGTTGGGTGGGTTATTATTAAAAAAAAAAAATAAGGCGTAGATTTTTTGGTGGGTATTTGCATACTTAATGTGGTGTCTGGAGCAAACAAGACAATAATTACTTGCGTGAAGAAACTTGACCACTCAAGGCATTCAAACCGATGGGCCATAAAGCGCGATAACAAATCAATGTACGAAAAGCGAAGCTTTTGTTTTAGTTTTGTAAAATGTCTTTCCTTAAATTTGCTGGACTTTCCAGTCAGTTCCTGTGTTTACAACTCGTTTTTTATTTAGATTTTTCTCGGGAATCCTCTTTAGGAAAAATTCTTTGGCTTCACACGCCCCCAAATGGCGTTCCAAGACCATTGAGTTCTTCTTATTCCAACTCTTTTTGTTTATCCAATACACTAAACACACATTTCGCGAAATAACGCTTGGTTTGTATTTTTAGATCGGTATTAATCACGACGACCTTTTTTCGGAGTCGGATTATACTCAAGCTGAGTGCAGTTCTACTACGAAAATTCAGTTCGCTCCATTTGGGCTGAATAAAGTAAATTCTCTGAGTATCCCTATCCCTATCCCTATCCCTATCCTATCCATATCATACAGTCACCCTGGCTCCACATTTAGGTGAATAAATTAGGAACCGGGTAAGATATTGCGGTGAAAGATACGTTAAATTTTAGGAAAGACGTCTAGAAAATGATTATTGAAAGTTTCATTCATTTCTATGCAATCGTTTTTGTGTGATGCGGGCGTTATGGTAAAAAACCACATTTTTGGTCACATTTTTCCCACACTTTGGTCAATAACTCGGGAACTGGAGGAGATATCCAAATGAAAAGTGTCCTAAATTTTAAGTGATAGAATGGTGAAAGTTTCATGCAATTCTATTCAGTAGTTTTTGCGTGATGCGCGCAAAATCATACAGACAGGCAGACAGACGAAAATTCTAGAAATTGTAGATTTGGGTTTCGCTGGTGCAATAACGACCTCTCCTATCAGTTTTTCTTGAATAACTTCAATGTACAGACATCGACCTGTTACAATTTTATTATAGGTATGTATGGATGTATGTATGTGGTTACAAAGAAGTCATACTCACTAATTAGAAATACACTTAAATGTAGATAAACAGCTAATCTAATTGGTTGGAGAAAAGTGCCTAATCATATACCTATGTATAACTATTTTATACTTACATAGTTGCTTTTGCTCAGTCTATTTCTTACAGCACTTGGAATAGAGTTCCAAGAACGTGTGGTGTTGACGAAAAACAATCCAGTGGAAGTAACCGATTTAAAAGTAGGAACGATTAAGTCTGTTAAACGAGTTGACTTGGTATATACGAGGTCATATGTATATGTAGATAGGAAGGTGTTTCCGTTATCCTAAGACGATACAGAAAAGTATAGCTTCTAGCTTTGTGCATTTAAAATTGTAGTCTTAACAAAAATTCCCATTTTGTTTTCGTTTTTTTCTGTATATTCTTTTAAATTCAACTATTGTTGTTTTCTATTTGTTGTATTTGTATGGCCTTACTCCTCTATTTTTCACATTCATTCACATTTCTCCTACAAAAATATTTATTTTAAAAATTTTTCACTTCTTTTGTTCCGTGTTTTGCTATTTTACTGCTGTTCTTACCAACCGCTGCCAACACCCACTCGTTCGAACTAAAAACAAAAGCCTATTTATACATGCATACATATGTATGTACATACATACATACATACATACATTTTCTTCAGTTTTCAATTCATCCATCTATCATTCTGCTTTGCAAGTCGACCGAATATCGTTCGCCCTACAATTCTACTTCCTCTACACAAAATAACTCTTACGCATTTGTTTGCTTTTATATGTATGTATGTGTGTGGTTTTTGCTGTTTTGTCTAGCAAACCTTCCCTTCGACCACCCTGCTCCCAACTCCCAAACAATTCGTAATATTTTTTGGTAGGAACCGTATCCAACGGTAACACTAGTTTATATTAGGGCTTACGATTCGATCTCGAGCAGTGTCGAGAAATTCGAGGATCGAGACAACCGAAACTCGTGTTCTTGATTAAATCTCGTTTCTCGGATTTATCGATAACACATTATGTGTATTGTGTCAAAAAAATATGAATATCAAAAATGTCTTGTATGTCATTGGAAAGAAAACAATTAATACTACGAAATTTTAATTGTATTTCGCTTCAAAATTCCGGAAACAAATTTGAATTTTTTTTGAAATACACCTGAAAATGGTTGAATTATTATGCAGAATACACATGTAAGTAAATGCATAAAATCAGAACATGCTATAAAACAGTATAGTACGCTTATACCGCTATTTCTGCGATGTAGTTGAATGTCGAGAAGCTCGCGAGCCTTTCGAGATTTTCGAGATTCGAGAATCTTGCAAGACGTCGAGTCTCGCGAGAAATCTCGTCTCGCTCGATCTCGAGAAATCTTAAGCTCTAGTTTATATACCAAGAAATTCAGGTATGGCGGGGATAGACCTGCTGAGCTCGGAACTATTTTTTTGAATTTTTTGTAAGGTAAGGTTTTTGAGATAACGGTAATCGCTTATCACTTCATTCAAAAATTATTTTACTGAAGCTACAACTGCGAGAAACATACACCATACCTGTTTTTGTTGGTATTTTTTCAAATTAATCATTTGTAAACTAGTTTAATCTATTTTATAAGGAAACAAGTAAGGAAGCCTAAGTTCGAGTGGAATCGAACAAGATACTCAGCTGTATGCTTTCATTGTTTGTTTTCGTCTGATAGAATCACGGTGTATTTTATATAAAGCGAGTGCTGCATAAAGTGGGCGTAACCACGCCTATTTTCAACATTTTTATCAGTCATCCCACTAAGCATATGAATATTATTCTTTGCTCAAAATTTCATTCCTTTATGACTTCTAGTTACAAAGATGTCACGTTACAAATTCCCAAAGGGTATTCCAGAAATATCTTTGTTAAAAAGTAGGCGTGGTCATAAACCGATTTCAATAAATTTTTGCGTGTCTATTAACACACAAGTTATAAAAGTGAATAAACCAAGTTTCGTCATAATATCTCAATTATTTGTCTAGTTATAGGCTAAGAAATCTGGTATATTCCTTTGTCTAAAAAGAGGCGGTGCCAAGCCCATTTTCCAAAATTTCTATTTTGGAACTCATGCCACAAAATTTCAATGAATTATCTTTATATTTAACAAAGATATCGCTTAAAATGTTTTTATTAGGCCACTTTATAATACCCATATATAAAAATGGGCGTGGTCGTCAACCGATTTCGCTAAAATTTTGAACATGTATTACCACAAGTAACAAAAGTGTACGCACCAAGTTTCGTCATTATATATCAATTATTTGTCGAGTTATGGGCTCAGAAATCTAGTACATTCCTGCTTCTAAAAAGAGGCGGTGCCACGCCCATTTTCCAAAATTTTTGTGTTTTTCGTTTTGTGTCCATAGTTGGACTCCTGCCATAAAATTTCAATGATATATCTTTATATTTGACAGAGATATCGCTTAAAATGTTTTTATTAGGTCACTTTATAATATACATATATAAAAGTGGGCGTGGCCGTCAACCGATTTTAACTATTTTCCGTCCAAATGTTTGGCTAAGTAAGTAAATCGCGCATACCAAATTTCATCGATATACCTTCAATGGTTTCTGAGTTATGACATATAAAACTTTCCATGATTGACCCTTAATAAGTGGGCGTGGCACCGCCCATTTTCCAAAATTTCATCAAATATCTTCATAGGGGCCTAAGCTCAACACGTGGGTAAAATTTCATCGCTCCAGCTATATTAGTGGCTGAGATACCAAATTTCCGATTTTTTCTATATAGGTCATGGTCCGATTTTGCCTATTTTCAATACCAACCGTCCCAGTCTCGATACCAACTTGCATTTCAAATTTCATCAAAATATCTCAATTTTTGCGCGAGTTAGAGTGTTTACAGACGGACGGACAGACGGACGGACGGACGGACGGACATGGCTCAATCGATTTCTCTTTTCACCCTGATCATTTTGATATATATAAGTCTATATCTATCTCGATTATTTCTTTCTGTTACAATCCACCGTTATGTGATTAAAACTATAATACTCTGTGTACTAGTACAGCTGAGTATAAAAAGGTAGGAAGTTGATAATGAAAAGTTACAGAGTTCCGGAATGTACTTTTTATAATAACAGTTCATACTTTGTTGAAAAAACTTGGAAAAATTAGTGGCGAAATGCATCGATTAAGTAATAATAGAAATTATTTTCCGATTTATTTTTATTTTTGGAATCGGGTTTCTTTCATAAATCGGTACACTGAAGACAGAATATATCTCTAGCGACTCCCAAAAAAAGATTTTCTATCAGCAACACTTTTGACTGAACATTTTTGATTTTTGAGTTGTGTCACTTTAAGATTTACCGTGCGATATGTACATTGTACGTACTCCTCTGGAATTTTTGAACTTTCATTGCGATTAGAATGTATTTCCACAGAGATATAAAACGATTAAAAGCGAGTTTTAAAATCTGCTTTTACCCAGCAGGGTTTTTCCATATTTTGGTAATAGCTTGAAATTGTATTCAATGAAATAACGCATTACAAATAGCTAAGAAACACTCCTTCGCTTACTTTGCTCATTACTTGTAATGCGACAGTTTTAAAATTATTATTTTTTCGCTTACTGGTAATGCAGAAAATAATCGAAAAGGTTTGGAGTACTGCCGTTATTTTTTTTGCAAACGATTTGCTTTGATTTTAATTTTTCTACGAGTAAATAGCAGTTTTGCAAAGCAATTTACCCTCATTCTCGTTTATTTTGCCAGTTTTCATTATAAAACTGTCGTGGTTAGTCGCGTTATTCCATCGTTGAAAATTTTTTAAATAAGCCAATAGCTGTGCAAATACATAGTGTAATAATTATTACTCAAATAGTGTTTTTTAAATACATTTTGCAAAGAATGTTTTGATTCTTTATTCATTCTGTTTGCTATTTGTTTTCGGCATACATTGCTAACTCATAGTTTTAAAATTATTTTTTTCGCTTACCGGTATTGCATAAAATAAGCGAAAAGATTTGGAACACTGCCGATATATTTTGCAAAGCCAACATTGATTTAAATTTTTGTAACTAGCAATTTTGTAAAGATATTTACCCTCATTCTCGTTTATTTTGCCAGTTTTCATTATAATGCATTATAGATTATTATACTGGATTGTGTGCTATATGCAATTACTTATACCAGTGAAAGAACTTATTACTTGTAACAGCTTACTTTTCTCAATATTAGTAGCGACTTTATAATGCATTACTGTCTACCATATTGTAAGACAATACCGCCAATGACATGCCTATGTTAAAGTAATGCAATCCGTATTCGAAAGTGTAAGCGATGAATCAAGATTTCTCGATGATTTTACCCATTACATGTAAGAGAAAGCCCTGCTGGGTATATACATACATACATACATACATATATACACACTAATATACATACATACATATGTATGAAATATTAATGTACATATGTATGTATATAAATTAGTATATCTGAGCATTTAGTTAGGCTTTTCCTTATACATACGTATTTACATAGTTTTAGTTAATGCAATAGGTACTATTTCAAGTACTTTTGTTTCTTTTTTTGAATTACATTTATGGATTTTGGTTTTCAGCGACGTGCCGCCAAAAAGAAATCGAAGACATTTCCCCAACTTTCGGCAGGCTTTCAGTTCCTGGAAAGAGAAAATACGCCTGATAACACGCGCACACACATACACGCTCACAGTTGGGGAGGAAACAAAGTAACACAACAATAAAAATTGAAGGCGAAGGAATCAACGAAAAATGCCATGGCAGCGGTGGCACACTAGCGTAGATTGCTAACATCTTCCGGTAAAAACTCCTCCATTACACAAAACCAAAAAATAGCAACCCGCGGATGGTGTCAAGTGCCGACAAATCCTTAAGAGCATACGGCTGTGCAGCAGTACCCAGTCTTAGAAGGTTAGCGAATTGGCTAGCGCTGCACTGGTAAAGCCGAACAACTGTTGAGTGGGATGCAAAGGGGAATGTAACACACAAAGTGAAGTCACGCTCATCAATATACATATGTAAATGAATTATGTATATGTATGAATGTGTGTATGCATGTACATATCGTCGTACCATACGAAAACTAACATACGTTTTTTTGTGACTGACGAAAAGTTACAAGTTCGACTTTTGGCCGACGAAAAATAACAAAATCGACTTTTGGCTGACAAAAAGTATCTATCAGTAATTATATACTGTTTTTACATTAAAATTGTTGTTGTTTAAACGAAATTGATAGTTTTCGTCAGCCAAAAGTCGATTTTGTTATTTTTCGTCGGCCAAAAGTCGAACTTGTAACTTTTCATCAGTCACAAAAAAACGTATGTTAGTTTTCGTATGGTACGACGATATGTTGTACTTGTATATAGTACACCCTAGTGGTTGCTCCTTTAGCATTTTATATTCGATTGTGACGTGGTTTGTAATTCTTTCTTTGTTCGCACAAATAATTAAGAAAATTCGCTAAAAAAACAAAAGAAAAAATCGAATTGGAGGAGTAAGTACATAATTATGTATGTGAACGTTTAACCCAAATTTCTTCTCTTTAAGTTAATCTTTTCAGTTTTCATATACTTACATACATACATACATACATACATATGTACATTAGAGCGTATCGATGTTGGTCCTCAAAATCTGCATCCCTACATACATATGCATACTTACATATATATGTGCAACAACAAAATGGCCACGTTGGCTGCTCTTCCTGTCCGCTAATATTTTATTTGCGGATGTTCGAAGAGAAGAACGAAAAAAAAAACCAGACAAAAATTTGATTACAGCAAAGCGAGGTAAACTTTGAACGGCAGCGCACCGCAGCGGAAGTGTCGTTACAAAAAAAGTACATAAATATGTATGTATGTGTGGACGTGTGTTCTTCCATCTGTGGTTACCCTGCAAAAACTAGAAACATTTCATATAAAAAATTGGTCCAATTAACATTGCGATGTCCTATGAGAGGACCAGTCCCGTCATGCCCGTATAACAGTTAAGAGTAACCACGGCAAATTAGTTTATAAACTAGTTTGATGCGATCGAGAGACAGGCCAGTGGTCCAATTCAGAAACCACCTATGAGCATATGCAATTTTCATTTGTAATTTTTATTTTAATTTATTTTATTTTAATTTTGTAATCTATTATATAAAAATAAGTCGCATTTTCCTCCCTGATGATTTAACTCCAGGACGGCTGGACTGAATTAAATGAAATATTGCACGTAGTTTTCGATTGAGCCCGACATGGTTTATGGCCAAAAAAAAGTATAAGAATCCGGGAAGGTTTTGGAGATATTCCACAAAATGTGGACCAGAGTAACCCTATAACGGGTTCGTACGATGTGGGTATCAAATGAAAGGTGTTGACGAGTGCTTGAACATGGTGTAGTTATTGGTCCCATATAAGACCCCGTATTCGAGGTATTTCCTGAAATATGAACCAGGTGTGACCCCAAACGGGTTTTCTACAAAATGGGTATCAAATAAAAGGTGTTGGTGAGTATTTAAAAAAGAGGTGATTTTCAAGACCCTATGCGACCCGTTTTCCGAGATATCGACCAAAATGTGGACGAGGAGTAACCCTAGAAAGTCTGGAGGGATAGAATAGGCATAGGGATAGGGATAGATATATGGATAGGAATAGGGATAGGGATAGGGATAGAGATATGGATAGGGATAGGGATAGGGATATGGAAAGGGATAGGGATAGGGATAGGGATAGGGACAGGGATAGGGATAGGGATAGGGATAGGGATAGGGATAGGGATAGGTATAGGGATAGGGATAGGGATAGGGATAGGGATAGGGATAGGGATAGGGATAGGGATAGGGATAGGGATAGGGATAGGGATAGGGATAGGGATAGGGATAGGGATAGGGATAGGGATAGGGATAGGGATAGGGATAGGGATAGGGATAGGGATAGGGATAGGGATAGGGATAGGGATAGGGATAGGGATAGGGATAGGGATAGGGATAGGGATAGGGATAGGGATAGGGATAGGGATAGGGATAGGGATAGGGATAGGGATAGGGATAGGGATAGGGATAGGGATAGGGATAGGGATAGGGATAGGGATAGGGATAGGGATAGGGATAGGGAAACGGATAGGGATAGGGATAGGGATAGGGATAGGGATAGGGATAGGGATAGGGATAGGGATAGGGATAGGGATAGGGATAGGGATAGGGATAGGGATAGGGATAGGGATAGGGATAGCGATAGGGATAGGGGTAGGGATAGGGATAGGGATAGGGATAGGGATAGGGATAGGGATAGGGATAGGGATAGGGATAGGGATAGGGATAGGGATAGGGAAACGGATAGGGATAGGGATAGGGATAGGGATAGGGATAGGGATAGGGATAGGGATAGGGATAGGGATAGGGATAGGGATAGGGATAGGGATAGGGATAGGGATAGGGATAGCGATAGGGATAGGGATAGGGATAGGGATAGGGATAGGGATACGGCAACAGGGTAATCTAGGACTTTTCCTTTAGGCTTTATAGGAATAAATTTTAGGCAGAACAACGTCTGGCGGGTCAGCTAGTACTTATCTAAAACCATTGTCTTAATGCCTTTCATAAGTACATATGTACATATATCTAAGAGAAATTAGTAATTTAAGGAATATTTTAATTTGAAATCTAAGTCGTCCTTTGAATTTTCCACGGTCTCCGAGTATGATGTGTCTAGGTGTATTGATAAAATTAAATCAAACGCAGTCGGTGCAGATGGCTTGCCAATCCGCTTTATAAAATTAATTATGCCTTACATTATTAGCCCGCTAACTCACATTATAAACCACTGCATTACGACGTCTTGTTTCCCGGATATTTGGAAAGTAGCTTCTGTCTGCCCTATTGCGAAAAATAAACGTGCATGTGCCCCTTGTGACTTTCGCCCGATCAGTGTTCTGCCTACTCTGTCGAAGGTATTTGAGTCTTTGATGTCTGAGCAAATACGTGCATATATATCTGATAATGACTTACTTTCCCCTTGCCAGTCTGGCTTTAGACCAGGGCATGGATGTTCAACCGCTATGGTAAAAATTCTTGACGATTTGCGAATTGCTTACGACAAAGGTAATATATCCCTTCTATGTTTACTTGACTTTTCTAAAGCATTTGACTCGGTTGATCATTCACTGCTCTGTTCTAAACTTACGCATTATTTTGGGTTTGAGAAAAGTGCGGTATCTCTAATGGATAGCTACTTAACTGGCAGGTTTCAGAGAGTAAAAATTGGCACGGCTGTTTCGCAATTAAAACCAGTTCTATGTGGTGTTCCGCAGGGATCTATTCTAGGCCCTACTTTGTTCAGTATGTTCATAGATGACATATTCTTAGCTTGTAGGCATGTACACTTACACGCGTATGCAGACGATATACAACTTTATTTATCTGGTTGTACAAATCAGTTGAATAAGATAACGCTTGACCTGAACAATGATTTGTCATCAATATCTGTATGGTCAATGCAGAACGGCCTTCAACTTAACCCTATAAAATCATACATACTACCGGTTATAAAGCGAAAAATTGATTTTAAAAATATTCCTACTATATATCTAAATGGTAACTCTCTTAAGGTTGTCGATAAAGTGACTAACTTGGGGTTTGTTATTAATTCAAATCTGACCTGTGTTGATCACGTCAACTCAGTCATAAGTAAAGTGTATGGTGCCCTTAGGAGCCTGAAACTCTCTGCTCACTGTACCCCAATTCATGTTAGGCGAAAGCTTGCCCGTCAGGTAATTTTACCAATTGTTACTTATTCTGAGCTGGTATATAGTAGCTATGACTCAAAATCAGCTCATAAAATCGACATTATTTTTAACCAAATTACCCGATATGTGCATGGTATTCGGAAGTATGATCACATATCGTCTTGGCGAACATCGTTACTAGGATGTGATATATTTGATTATTTTAAGGCCAGAAATTGTATTTTCTTATACAAGCTAATGAGTACGAAAACACCGTCTTATCTCTATCAAAAATTAACTTTTCCAAAATCAGTGCGTTCCTGTAATTTAATTGTGCCGTGTTTTAACTATAATAACTCTACACGACTGTTTTTCATCAATGCTATAAGAGTTTGGAATCTTATCCCTGTTAGCATTAGGAGCGGATTGAACTTAGGTAACTTCAAGAAAGTGTTATATAACTATTTCTCTACAAATAAATAAACAAATAATTTAGTGAACCAATTAATTTTAATTTTAATGTTTTATTGTTAGTTTTTAAGTTGGAATTTTTATATTTAGACTGTACATGCAATGTAATATGATCTCCATATAAGTATGTGTTGTACTATTAAAGATTCAATCTTGCTGTACTAATTTTGTCAAACCAATAAATACAAATACAAATACAAATACAAATAAATGGCAGTTTGGTAGTGGTCCTATCCAGGTCATGGCAATGTTAATTGGACCAATTTTGTGGCAGCTTTGGGACTACTTTATTGCCAAAAGCGACTGGTTTATACATGCGTGTATGGATTAGTTTCGTTTTCTGCAGGGTATATGTATCTAAATTTGCTTGTATGTATATGGGTATACGTATCTGTTATAAAAGATATAGCACAGCATCTGATGATATATGAAATCTGATGACCTATGAATTTTATGGCCAATGAATTTTACTATTTATTTATATGCTAAAAAAGTTGTTTATGAGCGATTAAAGGAATTCGGAAAATGATCCAAGTATATATGTACATACATATGTACATCCTATTTGTATTTCCATACGTTATTTGTACAAAAGCCTGAGTCAGATTCCTCCGTAAATTTTCAAAAATAATTTTGCCGCGTTCTATTTTTACTCGGTGAGCAGAACGAACAAATCTAATCCATTTTTTGTCCACAATCAGTAAAACGCCAAATCAGCAGTGCATTATTTACGATTATGATGAAAATCCCCTTTTAATTTGGTTACTGCGGTTACTGCCAGTTTTAACGATAACCGAAATGTTACAGGCGTTTCTGTTGAAACGCCCCAGGTTTTTAACGTTATAGAGCTTATCAAAATAATTTCTGTTTCGTTTTTAACGCCAACGAAACTCAATCGTTAACTCTGAAAAGTCGAGCCCTCTATATAATTGATATACATATAAGCACTCTCAACTCATTTTTAGAACCGAACAAAATATTCGTTTCCTGATCATCATTGGTATATATTTTAGGGGGTCTGCCACGCCTCCTTCTGGTACTTTCACCATTCGTGCTTCGACACAAAGTTATAATACCATTTCATTCTCATGAAAGGTATAATAAGTTACTCATACGCCATGGTAAACGGATATCCTATAAAACCAATATTCTATAAGAAAAACCTAAAATTGATGAACTAATCAAATGTTGTATCAGAAAATATTAAACTTTGTTAATAGGTTAAAATCTCTCCTTTTTAGTTCTTAAAAAAAACATTTTAATGGATTTTATTGTAAAGGTATTTTAATTGGTTTAAAGCTTTAAACAATTTACTTATATTTACTTTGCGCAAACCGAAAGTATGTAATTAAAATTAAATTAAATTAAATTAAAATTCGTATTTTCTTCACTTATGAGGATGCTGTGAAATTTTTAAGATTTATTAAACAATGGCGAATAAGGCCAACAAAAATTGAAACTTATGGTTCTTATCACCCGTTCCTATTTGAATTAATATCTAATGTGCTTTAGTTAAAGAAAATCCTCGTTTAATTCATTTATTTTTAGCTGAGAGTTCAAAAATTCAGTAACCCCTTTTATGTATATATGTACATAGGTACAGAATATATTTTTCGATGACCAGTGGCATCTAAATTCTGCTGATTGCAAAAATTTTGCGAAATAATTCCATGGAATAATACTAACTTGCGATAATACACACAATAAATTGAATTGCGGCAAACGTCTCCTTCGTCTCAATCACTTCGCCTGCGCCTACCTCCTCTACGCCATCCGTGATGATCATTATTCAATCATTTATTAAGTGCGCACAAATTTAAACATACATATGTATATATACATAATTCTCATTCGCGCTGTCAATATTATGACTTGTGTGCACATCTCGACAAACATCAATAATAACTAGGGCAAGGCAGAATAGGTCTTTAAATTTGAGTTTTAAGCGTTTATACTTAAATGCTTTATAAAATTTAAAAATATGCACAAATAAAATAGTTCTTTTTTTCTAAAATAGACTGCAAAATGTTGAAAACAAATTCTTTGACTTTTTTTGAATAGAGTTTTATGGCGGGAGTACACTCATGTTTGTCCGATACAGGGATAATAATAATAATAATACAATGGCGCTATTATAACTCTGACGAGTTTTATGGCCGAGCTTCTCTCCCAATTCGAGGTGTGCTCCTTTTTTGTCTTTCCTACTAATTGGGTGGACCTACAGTTTTATGCCGGCTCCGAACGGGAAATGCATTTTTTGTGAGAAGCTTTTTCATGGCAGAAATACACTCGAAGGCTATGCCGCCCACTGGCGAGAGGTGATCGCTGCTCTTAAAAAACCCAATAATTGGATTTTTACTAATTAGAAAAATTGTTTTGGTGTTTGGCTCGGACCGTGGTTTGAACCCGAGACCTCTGGCATAGCAGGCGAGCACTCCACCCACTGCACCACAGCGGCCGATACAGGGATAGAGTTCATAAAAAATTAATGAAATATTTTAAACATTTGTTTATTACAAGCAAATGTTTTTACTTTGCAAACAAAAAGACAGCTAGCTGCTTATGACTCAATATTATATGGACTCTAAAACCTCTTGCTCACAATTACAGAAAATGATTTTTTACAGTATTCCTGATCGTATCCAATGTGAAATGAGGACATTTTATATTGAATGTACTTTTCAAGAAAGTCTTTGAGTTCGGTGTTATTGATTTTTTAAAATGGTATGTCTGCAGCAACGAATAGTTTACTAAAAAATTTTGAATTTTGAAGCGAAAATACTTTCTTGCAAAAATTGTTGAATGGGCTGTTCCTTCATTGTTTTTAAATTGCAATATGAGACTCTTAATGCGCTGTTTGACACAAAAAATCTTAGCTGCTGAAATTGGTTTATTACACACTTAGCAGAAATGTTGTTGTTACAATATGCTGATTTTTATTTTTATTTAATATGATTTACTTGCGAAAATATGCTGAAATATGTATGCCCCTTCCTTAATTAACAAAATATGCTCTGGCACCTACACACTTTTGTACATATGTACTCGTATATATAATAATCATCTGTAAATAGGACCGTAATAGAAAATATGCACTTGCATATTCTGCCTTGCCTTATTAATAATAACAATAACTGAAAATCACAATGACATAATCATCATAACCACGCAACAAATCGTCAACAACAACTAGTTAGTCGGGGCAACTGTTACTGTTAAGTACACACACATATGTATGTCATATACGTGTTGTAATTGTTGTTGTAATATAGGTATACTAGCAAACTAAATAAATGGTAGCAGATACCAATGGTGGCAGAGGCGCTGATGTGTGCGAGCGGTCATTAAGCGACCTCGGCTTCTGCCTTCAGCCAATAAGCCAATTGATCACTTAGAACAACAAGCACAACAATAGGGAAAATGTACATATGAGTATATACAGTGAGGCGCAGTCATATACCTGCAGGGAACTCAATAGGAAATTTAGTTTTTTTGGTTTGGTGTAACTCCAACGTCGATAGCTCAATGCGTTAAAGAGACATACTGGATTTTATACCTGGGTAATACTGAGTAGTAATTGGACTATTACGTACTTAAATACTTTATATTTTGATCTTGAAATAATGAGTCCGTACTAAGTACTTTCAGAATATTCAAGTACAAGTACAAGTACAAGTACAAAGAATTGAAAAAGAATTGAAGTTTTAGCAAATACTTCGAAGTGATTGAAAATAATTGAATGTACTTGAAAAGAATTGAAAAATGTACTTGAACCGATTTTTCAATTCTTTACAAGTACTTTCAATTCTTTTCAATTACTTTGAAGTATTTGCTAAAACTTCAATTCTTTTTCAATTCCTTTTACTTGTACTTGTACTAGTACTTGAAAATTTGGGAATGCAAGTACCAGTACCAGTACAATTCTTTTAAAATGTACTTGTCACAAGTCGTACTGATACTTGATATTACCCAGGTCTGCTGGATTTAGTAAGGTCATTGGCCAAATAACGGTAAGTTGCCGATATCTCAACTTTCACATAGAAATGAAAATGAACCCGATTTTCGGAATCAGCAACCGATTTTACATATAGATAGGATAATTGCGTCCAAAGTACAGACAACAAATTTCATTTTGTGATCCAGTGTTATCTAACGTTGTCTATACAAGTTCTCTAAAGGTATACATAAATTCTTGCATTGTACATACTTATAAAGAAATATGGTAATGTTCAATACTCGGTCAACATAAGCGCTTCAGTTTATTGAGAAAAAAAATCACTGAATAGAAATCAATAAATACATAAACGTCGGCAAACTATTTGGCTTGTCTGGCAAGTGGATATCGTCGTACCATATGAAAACTAGCACTTTCAAAATTTTTTACAGAGAAATTCTATGAAAGAAATTTTAAAAGTGCTAGTTTTCGTATGGTACGACGATATGTAAGTACGTATGTATTTATGTACATATGTACACAGAGAAAATAAATTATGTTGGACTTAAATTAATTTCGTCGCTTTACAACACTATGCATGTCATTGTCTATTTTTCTTTGACATCATTCATAAATGTCATCATACTTTACTTTGTATTTTTTCTTTTTGCTTATGAAATAAATACTTCCGTTTGAATTGTGAACTCGTGGAGGAATATTCGCCTTTCCATTTTAAGCATATAAAATACGAATATATTTCTGCAATCTCGTCAGGTTATGGGCCCAGACGCCCAGAAGTAATTCGTATTTTGTATATTTGTGCTTTTAATGGAAAATCTTGTGAAAGCAGAAGAAGTTAGTAGCAAGCCAACATCCAGTTCAGTAAACGTGCCTAGAGAATCATTTGTGGATATAACCATGAGTTCCACTACGAGCGTGTCGCGGATTGAGTTGCTTTCCAAGGAGAACTTTGACACTTGGAGCATGCAAGTGGAAGCTTTGCTCGTGAAAAATGAGCTTTGGGATTATGTGAATGGCACAAACTTGATACCGCCAGAAAGTGAAGCAGCAGCGCGAATCACTTGGCTAAAGGCTGACAAAAAGGCCAGAGCCGATTTAGTTTTAGCAATACAGCCGTCGGAATTAAAACAAGTACGTGGTTGTGAAACTTCCAGAGAAGTTTGGCTTAAATTAGAGTCAATATATGCCTCAAAAGGGCCGGCGAGAAAGGCCACTTTGCTTAAACAGCTAATGCTTCAAAAGCTGGAAGAGGGCGAAGACGTTAAAGAGCATATCGCAAAGTTCTTTGACGCCGTAGATAAGTTGGAGAGCATGAGCGTACAGATAAATGGTGATTTGCTTTCCATTATGCTATTATACAGCTTGCCGTCATCGTATGAGAATTTTCGCTGTGCAATAGAATCTAGAGATGCTCTTCCAACCGCTGAAGTATTGAAGGTAAAAATTATAGAAGAGAGTGAAGCTCGCAAACAATCTTCAGGCAATGCCGTGATAGCGATGGCCGCAAAAGCTGGCGGCAATATTCGCAAAAATCTTCAAAATTAGAGAAGAGAATTCAGATGCTTTAAATGTGGTGCTTTCGGGCATAAGGCAAATGCATGCACTGCGAAGAATGAAAAAAGCAGCAAAAACAAGCACTCGACTCACAAAGTTGATGAAACGTATGCAGCTTTTCACTCCACGCAAATGGAAAGCGCTAAGCGAGTGAAGAGAGCATGGGTGCTGGACAGTGGATGCACTGCTCATCTATGCGGCGATGAGTACATGTTCAAGTCAATCGAAAAATGTACCAAGGCGAAATTAAATTTGGCAAATCAAGCGAGTGCAGCTGTTAGAGGCAAAGGCGTTGTAAATATATCAGTAGCAGGCGAAGGTGGCCAGCGTCACATTGAGTTCAATAATACATTATATGTGCCAGAGCTTCGAACAAATTTAATTTCAATTGCAAAAATTACCGACAAAGGGCACACGGTTACATTCAACAAAAAAGGCGCGTATGTATGTAACGAAAGAGGGCAAACAACGTTGGTGGCAGACCGACAAGGCGATTTGTATTACATGCGAGAGAGCAGCGAATGTGCTGCTGCCCAGATGGGGTGTTCCGAACTGTTGAAGTGGCACTACCGTTTGGGCCATCTGAATTCGGGTGACTTATCCAGGTTGGTTCGTGATGGTGTAATACATATATCGGGAAACGAGAAAAGCGAACAGTTAAGACATTGTGATGTGTGTGCGATTGGAAAAATGTCTGCACTTCCATTCAGTAAGGATAGGATGCCTTGTTCGGAGCCATTGAATATTGTACATTCGGACGTGGTTGGACCATTTAGGGAAGAGTCCATTGGTAGAGCCAGGTATTTTGTTACCTTCGTCGATGACAGCACAAGGTGGTGCGAAATTTATTTGCTACGAGAGAAGGCTGGTGTATTCGATGCATTCAAAATGTACCAACAATTTATGGAGAGACAAACCGGGCTAAAGATAAAATGTTTACAATCCGATAACGGACGTGAGTATATCAATAACGATTTCGATAAGTATCTTTCAGATCTGGGCATTGTACGTCGATTGAGCATACCACACACTCCCGAACAAAACGGCGTGGCAGAACGTATGAATAGGACTTTACTAGATATGACTAGGTGTCTCTTGACACAATCGGGTCTTGGTAATAGTTTTTGGTCGGAAGCTGTGGCGACTGCATCTCATATAAGAAATAGATGTCCGTCGCGAACATTAGATGGGAAAACGCCTTATGAATGTATGCACAAGTCAAAACCAAATTTAAATTACATAAGGACATTCGGTTCTAAGGTAATGATACTTAACAAAGAGCCCAATAAAAGTAAGCTTGCGCCTAGATCGTTAGAAGGTATCTTTGTGGGATATCCGAGGGATAGGAAAGGCTATCGAGTGTGGTTGCCAGGTGGTCGTAAGGTGGTATATGCGCGTGATGTAAGGTTCGTTGGCGAAAAGCTTGCACACCCATTGGAAATGTGTACAATTGGTGACTTGATATCGATACCTGCAGTACCAAAGTATGATGAAGAAAATCGTAAAACTGTAGAATTTTCTCCAATTACAGTTCCAGAGAGTTCCGCAAACAATGATGCCGCTGTGGAGAAAGAGGTTGTTGAAGACAACAAAAGAGCACCGGGAGCGCCTAAATTACTTCGAACTGGAAGAAGAGGGCGTCCACGAAAGGTATTTCGCTATCGAGTGAAATCGGAACCTGCAAAGCCAGTGAGTAGTGTGAGCGAAAACGATAATAATATCGAAGAGTTGGTCGATGAACATGAGTCTGCTAATGATTACGAATACGCTGATGATGATGTGTTTGTTGGTGTAGCTGAAGTTAGCATGCAGAATGCAATGCAGGGATCAGAGCGCAGCGAGTGGCAAGATGCACTGGAATTAGAGGTAATTAATATTCTGAAAAATGATACATGGGACATTGTGAAGCTTACTGGAAAAGAGAGTGTGGTTGGTTGTCGCTTTGTATTAACGAATAAGTATGATGCAAATGGAAGTCTAGAGCGGCGAAAAGCTCGCCTCGTTGCCAAAGGTTGCAGCCAAAAGCTCGGCATCAACTACTTTGATACGTTCGCGCCAGTAGCAAGATTGGAGACAATTAGGTTGGTATTGGCTTTAGCGGCACACTATAACCTCACAATTTGGCAATTTGACGTAGTTAGTGCATATTTGAATGGAGAGTTAACTCAGAGAGTGCACATGAAAGTGCCAAGTATGCTATATGACATCTTACAGCAAATCATATCAAAGCACGGCACAAGTGGCGATATTGGAAAAAGAGCTTTTAAGATGATAAATGATTTGAGACATGGTGGAAATGCTTGCCGACTTAAGAAGGCATTATATGGTCTAAAACAGGCCGGACGACAATGGTATGTTAAATTAAAATCAAAGTTATTAAGCATGGGATTGAAACCTACGAAAAATGAGCCGTGTCTATTTTTTGGAGAGTTAGATAAAAGTATAGTGTTGTTGCTAGTTTATGTAGATGACCTCTTGATTGCATCGCGAGAAGAGAAGGTAATAAGAACTTTTAAACAACAACTCTTAAACGAATTTGAAATTAAAGATATTGGCAAGGCCAATTATTGTCTTGGATTAGAAATTAAACAGATGAATAATGTAATTACTGTAAAACAGACGGCATACATAAAAGAGCTTTTAAATCAATACGGGATGAGTCAATGTAATTCGGTTGTCACTCCATCGGAGGTTAATGCAAATTTTATTTCAAGTTCCGAAGAACTAGACAAAGATTGTCCATATCGAGAGTTGATCGGCGCTCTTATGTATTTGTCCGTTGCTACTAGGCCAGACATATCAAATACGGTAGCGAGATTAGCGCAATTTGTGAATAATCCAAATAAATGTCATTGGAATTCGGCAAAACGGGTGCTGAGATATCTTGCAGGTACAACCAATAAAGGTTTGGTATATGAAAAGTCAGATCTACCACTTATAGGGTATACTGATGCTGACTGGGGCGGATGCACTAAAGATCGTCGCTCATATACAGGCTACGCATACTTACTGAGCGGTGCAGCCATAAGTTGGAAATCACAGAAACAGCGCACGGTTACTCTTTCATCGACGGAGGATGAATATGTGAGTCTGTCAGAAGCAGTTAAAGAGGCAATTTATCTGCGCAGCCTTTTAATAGAAATTGGTGCCCAAAAGTTCGCTAATATAACAATATATATAGATAACAGAGGGGCAGAGTGCTTAGCAAATGATCCCGTTTTTCACGCGAGGACGAAGCATATCGACATCAAACATCATTTTGTCAGAGAATGTGTCAGTGCGGGACTACTATCTCTAAAGCATGTGTCAACACAAAATATGGTAGCGGATGTAATGACAAAACCACTAGCCAGAGCAAATCATGAGAGGTGCCTTATTGGACTTGGCTTATCGGCATAAATGACTAACATATTGAGAGGGCGTGTTGGACTTAAATTAATTTCGTCGCTTTACAACACTATGCATGTCATTTTCTATTTTTCTTTGACATCATTCATAAATGTCATCATACTTTACTTTGTATTTTTCCTTTTTGCTTATGAAATAAATACTTCCGTTTGAATTGTGAACTCGTGGAGGAATATTCGTCTTTCCATTTTAA
Organism: Urophora cardui; assembly: GCA_960531455.1. Taxonomy (NCBI): domain Eukaryota; kingdom Metazoa; phylum Arthropoda; class Insecta; order Diptera; family Tephritidae; genus Urophora; species Urophora cardui. The sequence continues at coordinate 67,774,068 of OY482673.1, read as the reverse complement.
GCATATAAAATACGAATATATTTCTGCAATCTCGTCAAATTAAAAATAAAATCTTTATTTTTATAATGCACGTTTTAAACCAGACCATATTTATTTTAAAAATGAAAATTTTTATATTAAAAATTAAATTTTTGAAATTAATATGTATTTTTGATTTAAAAAGAAATATATTTCAATTAAAAACGAAAATTACTGGAATAGAAACGAAAGTTTTAGGTTCAAAATCACATAGTGCTTTAAATAAAAATAAAAATTTTTATACTAAGCTGTACTACGAGTAGTACACAAACTATTATAGTTTTAATCGCATAACGGTGGATTATAACGCCATGAAATAATGGAGATAGGTATGCACTCATATCTGTGGACATTTGGAAGAACAACCTAAGTCGACCTAGGTGCATTTTCAGCTTTTTTTATCATAAATATACATTTTAAAATACGCTTCTTTCTGTCTAATCGGTGCTACGATATCATTTCGGGTTCAGGAGATATGATGAATCGAAAATCATCTTAAGTCTTTTACCAAAGCAACTTAACTTAAGATAAGATAGAAGTGATAAGAAAAATTGCAAGAATTCCTCTTGAAACAAGTAAGGAAGCCTAAGTTCGAGTGGAATCAAACATTAGATACTCAGCTGTATGTTTTCATTGTTTGTTTGCGTTTGATGGATTTTATATAAAGCGAGTGCTGCATAAAGTGGGCGTAGCCACGCCCATTTTCAAAATTTTTATCAGTCATCCAACTAAGCATATGAATATTATTCTTTGTGCAAAATTTCATTCCTTTATGACTTCTAGTTACAAAGATGTCACGTTACAAATTTCCAAAGCGTGTTCCAGAAATATCTTTGCTAAAAAGTAGGCGTGGTCATGAACCGATTTCAATAAATTTTTGCGTGTCTATTAATACAAGCTATAAAAGTGTATAAACCAAGTTTCGTCATAATATCTCAATTATTTGTCGAGTTATGGGCTCCGAAATATCGTAGATTCCTTTGTCTAAAAGGAGGCGGTGCCACGCCCATTTTCCAAAATTTTCCTATTTTTGTTTCCGGTCTATTGTAGAAATCATACCACAAAATTTCAATGAATTATCGTTATATTTTACAAAGATATCGCTTAAAATGTTTTTATTAGGTCACTTTATAATACCCATATATAAAAGTGGGCGTGGTCGTCAACCGATTTCGCTAAAATTTTGAACATGTATTACCACAAGTAATAAAAGTGTACATACCAAGTTTCGTCATTATATATAAATTATTTGTCGAGTTATAGGCTAAGAAATCTTGTATATTCCTGCTTCTAAAAAGAGGCGGTGCCACGCCCATTTTCCAAGATTTTACGGGTTTTGTCTTATGTTCGTAGTTAGACTCTTGCCATAAAATTTTAATGATATATCTTTATATTTGACAGAGATATCGCTTAAAATGTTTTTATTAGGTCACTTTATAATACCCATATATAAAAGTGGGCGTGGTCGTCAACCGATTTTGGAAATTTTTCGTCCAGACATTTGCCTAAGTAAGTATATCACGCGTACTAAATTTCGTTGATATATCTTCAATGGTTTCTGAGTTATGACTCATAAAATTTTCAATATTTGCCCCTTAATAAGTGGGCGTGGCACCGCCCATTTTCCAAAATTTTTGTGTTTATTGTTTTATGTCCATAGTTGGACTCATGCCACAAAATTTCAGTGACTGATCTTTATATTTGACAGAGATATCGCTTAAAATGTTTTTATACCTTTCATGAGAATGAAATGGTATTATAACTTAGTGCCAAAAAATTTTTGTCGAAAGTACCAGAAGGAAGCGTGGGGGACCCACCAAAATATATACCGATATGATCAGAATCACGAGCTGAGTCGATTAAGCCATGTCCGTCTGTCCGTCGGTCCGTCTGTCCGTCCGTCCGTCTGTGTGAACACAAACTAGTCCCTCAGTTTTTGAGATATCTGAATGAAATTCGGAATACTGGTATGTTGTTATATGCAGCTGATCAGTTGTCGGAACCGACCGAATCGGACCACTATAACATATAGAAAACAACCGATTATTCAGATATACATGAAATTTTTGGAGGTAATTTGTGCATAACTTCCCCATTTAAACAGCTAAGGACATGAAACTTTGAAGTAGACGTGCCCATTTTGGCCCAAACAAGGTTACCGAAAATTGTCAAGATTGGACCACTATAACATATAGTTCCACGACATCCGATTATTCAGATATACACATTTTGGTGTATAACTCCTCTATTTTAACAGTTAACGGCCTGAAATTTGGAGTATTTGTACCCATATGAACCCAAACGGGATTTCCGAAAATTGTTAAGATCGGACCACTATAACCTATAGCTCCCCTACAACCGATTGTTCAGATAAACACATTTTGGTGTATAACTCCTCCATTTTAACAGCTAATGGCGTGAAATTTTTAAGTATTTGTACCCATATGGGCCCAAACAGGGTTACCGAAAATTGTCAAGATCGGACCACTATAACATATAGCTCCCCTACAACCGATTGTTCAGATATGGCATTTTGGTGTATAACTCCTCCATTTTAACAGCTAACGGCGTGAAAGTTTGAAGTATTTGTACCCATATGGACCCAAACGGGATTACCGAAAATTGTTAAGATCGGACCACTATAACCTATAGCTCCCCTCAGGCGCGGATCCAGGATTTCGGCAAGGGGGGGTTTTGAAAATTTCTTTTTCTGGAAGATGTATTTTAAGGTTTGACGCTGCACATAGGTAGATTTTACGAATTTATGCGGCCAAAATTGAAAATTTTAAAATTGGTGCAAATACAAAATCCAAAATCGCTCTACGTTTATAATAGACCGGGCGATAATAAACCGGTTTTATCGGCTTTTATAGACAACGGGGGTGTCCCTGCCGCTAGTCGAAACTTATTATTCTCCCACTTTTCGATTTTTTATTTTTTACGTATCTTAAGTAACCCATTTTTAAACGTCAATATTTTCAGTTTTAAGACAGTTATCAAAGTAAACATCATGGATTCGAGTGCTTCAGGTAAATATCATTATTTATTAAAGAAATCGTCAACCTAGCATAATAAAAGACCCACCATTTTGAAGCTTTTAAACATATTGGCCTTTCTTGAAAAAATATTGTTAATTTTTTAATTCAAAAGCATTTTAGTTATATTATCGCCTCCGATCGATTACCCGTCAATTTCTATACGGAAAAATGCAAAGCCAGAAATTATCAACAATGGATTAAAAATTGGCCTATTTGGAAAATTACCTGCTTTCGTATTTTTAGTATTTCCAATTTTTCAAAGTCAAGGAAATACTTATCATAAAAAGGGGCTAAGAATCCTAAAGCTACATTTTTTAGAAGAGTTTTGAGTATGCAATTTTGCAGCTCATTCAATTTTAATATAACAATATGCAACATTCAACTTTTTGAAAATTTTCATTGGCTTTTCGGAAATTTTAATTGAAACGGTCTCACCCTACACTCTACAGAAAAAAAACTTCTAAAATTGACGGAATTTTTCACAGCATTGAGAATTTCACTTTTTACGGTAAAATTGGTTGGCTACATAACAGTACACTTAGAAATCTCCTCAAAATCTTCTATAAATTATGGCGTTGCTTTGAAATTTTTAATCCACTTTCAGAAATTTCCACGATTTTTAGGATTTTTTCCATAAGCTCAGAAATACTGCTAAAAACGATTTTTATTGAAAAATTTTCTATATTTTTAAACTAAAATAAGAAAGTAAAATTTTCGACAGAACTCTTTGAAATAAATTTAAAAACTTTGGCGTATGATTTTTTTTTGAGTCACTGTATATATTTTTCAATAAAATCGACTTTTAACTCAAAATGTCAAAATTTTGCATTAAACAAGCAATTTGGAATAGATGTAGACAATAAAATATTTTTGGCCGCATAAAACTTGAAAATCTACCTATGTGCGCTGGTGAAAATATGGACAAACCACTATTATTATTCTATATACTAGTTGCGCCATTTCCCGCACCTTAAAAACACCAAACTCAAAACCCTCCAAATTAACAATATGTATGTCATCACATAAAGTGCAGGAGATTTCAATTGAAGTTCTAAATAACATGTATAACGTATGTATGTATATTTTTGCATTGGTACGTGCGAATGAGTATCGTATGGTATTGGTGGCAAATTGATCATCAATTTCACTTATTTACCCTTGCATTTAAAGCCAAAATAAATAAGAATATATGTATGTAGTACTTTTTGGTTATATTTATATTTTTAATAGAATTTTTACTTTATTGAAGTTCTTGTGTTTATATACTCAAATTTTTAAAAGATTAATTTAAACAAGAATTGCGAAATGCCTCTGAAAAAGGCAATTTCTCCAACGATTCAGACATTTCTGACCAAATTAATTCTGTACAATCCCGATAAAAATAGGGATAAGAAAGAAAAGAAAATAAATTTGTGATTTGGTAATTTGCGAATAGCATTTGATCGATTTGATTTTATGCACGTGCCTCCAAAGGTACCTACATGAACTTTTTCGCATGTAGGTACATATTTTGGATGTTATGTGGTCCAACCATTGCTTTTGGAATGATAGAGTTTTCCTTGATCAGTTTGGGAAATTTGGGCGCAGAATCTATAAAGGCATTAATTTGGGATCTATGATAAACCACAAGGGGGGTTTGAACCCCCAAACCTCCCCCCCCGGTAGATCCGCCACTGGCTCCCCTATAACCGATTGTTCAGATATGGACATTTTGGTGTATAACTTCTCCATTTTAACAGATAACGGCGTGAAATTTTTAAGTATTTCTACCCATATAAGCCCAAACGGGGTTACCGAAAATTGTTAAGATCGGACCATTATAACATATAGCTCCCATACAACCGATTGTTCAGATATGGACATTTTGGTGTATAACTCCTCCATTTAAATAGCCAAGACACCATTTTTTCTAATAAATCTTTCCATAAATAACCCACAGAATTAAAATTATAAATTAAACTTAATCCGGCTATGTACATACATAGGTAACTTTTCATTTCCCCACTCATGAAAGGTATGAAGTCTTCGGTACGGCCGAAGACAGCCGCGCTTTTACTTGTTATTAGGTCACTTTATAAGACCCATATATGAAAGTGGGCGTGGCCGTCAACCGATTTTAATAATTTTTCGTCCAAACATTTGCCTAAGTAAGTATATCACGCGTACCAAATTTCATCGATATATCTTCAATGGTTTCTGAGTTATGGCTTATAAAACCCTCAATGTTTGACCCTTAATAAGTGGGCGTGGCACCGCCCATTTTCTAAAACTTCACCAAATTTCTTCATAGGGGCCTGAGCTCAACACGTGGGTAAAATTTCATCGCTCCAGCTATATTAGTGACTGAGATACCAAATTTCCGATTTTTTCTATATAGGAAAAGTGGGCGTGGTCATGGTCCGATTTCGCCCATTTTCAATACCAACCGCCCCAGTCTCGATACCAACTTGCATTTCAAATTTCATCAAAATATCTCAATTTCTACGCGAGTTAGAGTGCGTACGGACGGACGGACGGACGGACATGGCTCAATCGATTTCTCTTTTCACCCTGATCATCTATATATATGTATATAAAAATTAAGCCCATTTCTTTGTCGCCGGCTTTCGCCCAAACGCGTGTAGGGATTTTGACCAAATTTACACATAAACTTAGTACCTTGCCCTAGATGGTTTATATACATATTTTTTTCAAATCCGGAAGTCGGTTCCCGAGATATAGGTCAAAAGGTCAAAACGTGGATCCGGCTTTCCCCTGATTATTTTTGGACGATATTGGTATCAAATGAAAGGTATTGAGCAGAGAATTTACATAGAATAGTACTCATTGTTATTCCTAGGTCGGGTCTCCAGATATGGGTCAAAACAAGGACCCGGATGACCCTCGAATATTTTTGGACGATATCGGTATCAATGGAAGGTCTTGATGAGGACTTCAACATAGAGCTATTTTATTTTTGATGCCTAGACGGGTCCACAAATATGGGTCAAAACGAGGACCCGGATGACCCCGGAAAATTTCTCAGTGATATTGGTATCAAATGAAGGGTTTTGAGCAGGGATTTTACATAGAACTGAACTCATTGCGATCCCTAGGTCGGGTCTTAAGGTGTGGGTCAACACGCGGACCCGGATAACACCGGGATATTTCTCAGGGATATTGGTACCAAATGAAAAGTGCTGAGCAGGGCCTTTACACAGAGATGAACTGATTATGATTCCTAGGTCTGGTCCCTAAGGGTCAAAACGTGGACCGGGATGGCCCCGGAAAATTTGTGAACGATATTGGTACCAAATGAAAAGTGCTGAGCAGGGCCTTTACATAGAAATGAACTCATTATGATTCCTAGGTCAGGTCCCCAGATGTGGGTCAAAATGTGGATCCGGATGGCCCCGGATAATTTCTCAGCTATATTGTTATTTAATCACGGCGCATGACGAGTCCTAGGTGGGATCCCTAGGTATGGGTCAATAAGTGGACCCGGATTAGCCCGGGATGCTTCTGAGCAATACTGATATAAAATGAAAGTGTTGACCGGGTCTGCTATATAGAGATATTTTCATAGTGATTCTTAGTCCCGATACCCAATTATGGGTAAAAGAGACGATTCGGACGCCACGGAATGTTTTTAAGCAATGATGGTATCAAATGAGAAGTGGAGTGCAGGGTATGTTATGCTAAACCCAGTTCCCTAGGGAAAGGGGAAGAGTAATGAGACTGGGAAAGGCAAAGGCAAACGGTCGGAAAAGGAGAGGGAGAATATAAAAAAATGGAATGAAGAGGATTGGAGAGAGACAGTAAGACAGGGAATTAGAGGAGGAATAAGAGGGGGGAATAAAAAGGAGATAGACAGAAAAGCAGAGGTAAGGAAGAGCGGTAGAGAAAGGGAAGTGGAAATGTGATAATAATAATAATACAATGGCGCTATTATAACTCTGACGAGTTTTATGGCCGAGCTTCTCTCCCAATTCGAGGTGTGCTCCTTTTGTTTTTTCCTACTAATTGGGTGGACCTACAGTTTTATGCCGGCTCCGAACGGCGAATGTATTTTTTGTGAGAAGCTTTTTCATGGCAGAAATACTCTCGGAGGGTATGCCGCCCACTGCCGAGAGGTGACCGCTGCTCTTAAAAAACCCAATAATAGGATTTTTACTAATTAGAAAAATTGTTTTGGTGTTTTGCTCGAACCGTGGTTTGAACCCGAGACATCTGGCATAGCAGGCGAGCACTCTACCCACTGCACCACAGCGGCCACGGAAGCGGAAATGTGATGGGAAAGGAAAAAGGAAACGGAAACGAAAGGAAAGATAAATGAAAAGGGAAAGAGAAATAGAAAAGTAGAGGGAAAGGCAGTTGGAGACTAATACGAAGAAAAATGGGATAAGAACATGAAGAGGGCAAACTTTTGAAAATATCAATTTTTTCCTTCACTTTTTTTAAACTTATATGAATTGTTCTGAGCTCTGCAGCCCGAGCTAATTACGGTTTCTAAATACTTCCAACATATTTTAAAGTGTGCCGTTTTTCGCTTCAAGTACCTATAATAGGAAGTGTGCCAAAGCAAAGCTTGGCCGGGTACAGCTAGTTTTGATATATATAAGTCTATATCTATCTCGATTATTTCATTCTGTTACAATCCACCGTTATGTGATTAAAACTATAATACTCTGTGTACTAGTACAGTTGAGTATAAAAAGAACCTAATTTAATTTAGGTGGCATATTTTTTTCAATATGCTTTTGAAAAACCAACCTAATTAGCAACTTAAGTCGATTTTCTATCATATTTCAGTTTGCCAAATGAACTTAATTCCAATTAGGAGGCTAAAATTCTAAAAAATTTTGATGAAAATAAATTTGAAAAAAGAACCTAAATTGAGTTAAGTTTGTGTTTTTTTCAAAACACAATTTAGAAAAAGCACTTATTTTATTTGAAATCCATTTAAATAAAAACCGTTGCGCCAAGAAATAAAAATTCAATTTAAAATGAACAACAGAAGATTGTTTTAATATACCACGCTCTTACTTCTATGAAATTATAATGTGGAAAGACTCTGTGCACTTGCAAAGCTGTTTTTTTCGCTCCTGTAAAATTGTGATTTTAGACTTAGGTTGCTTTCCAAATGTCCACAGATATAAATATAGCAATTTAATTTGATGAAATTTGGTACAGAGGTTTCTATCCAGACCGGGACGGTTGGTACTGAAAATGGGCGAAATCGGTCATAATCACGCCCACTTTCCCTATATAGTATCATAAGTATATATCGAAAATGTGGTATCTCAGTCACTAATATAGCTGGAATGATAAGATGATATCCACGTAATGACTCCAGGCCCTTACGAAGAAATATTGTGAAATATTCGAAAATGGGCGGTGTCACACCCTTTCAAAGTTTTATAAATCATAACTCGATGAAATTTGGTACGCTTAGTGTACTTAATTAGGCAAATGTTTCGACGAAAAATTGCCAAAATCGGTTAGCGGCCACGCCCACATTTATATGTGGGTATTACAAATGAACATAATAAAAACATGTTGAGAGAAATAATAAAAACATATTATATATATAATACAACTCGAGATTTTTACAGAATAAAAACATTGAAAGCTTGCCATGAAAAACAACGTAGAATTTTTTTTTTCTTATGGTTTTATATAAAGCGTACCCTAACTTAGATGTCATCGGGTTTTGGTGTTGACCTTTCAATCCAAATCGAAGTTACAAGCGAAGATATACTTAGCATACAACTTAAGTTTCTTATCGAATTTAAACTTTTAGAGCTTCATCTGCAAAACACAATTTTCAGACTTAGTACAGTATTGTTTGGAAGCGTCAATATGTAAATATGTCTGGAGGCACATACATACTACATATATTCACCCAAATGTACATATTTGCTAAAAGTGCACGAAACGTTGATAAAAATATTTGCAGGTAAAAAACGAAATTGAAACAATTGTAGAAGAAAATATTATAAAAACGTAAAACAAAAAACCAAAATAGACCTTAATAAACAAAAACCAATAGAATCGTAATGAAAAGAACTAAAGTTGAAGCGAAATGCTTGTCACTTTGTCATGCCTTATCTCGTCCGCGTCTCATTGTGGAATGATTGCTCCCGACTTTGTATACGCATCAGCGTTGCCGTTTGGGCCACTAAAGTGGCAATTTTAACCTTTTTTAAAGCCAGGCCACCTGAACCCAACTTTTTGAAAATATGCAATATTTGAACCTTTTTAAAAATTTGGGCCACTTTTGGTCCTTTTTTACTTTTTTTTCTTAAATATAAGAACAAAAAACCTCGTTGTTACTATTTTACTTTGCATTGGCAACTCTCCGTTTCGAAAGGTTCTTTATTTAATTTGTTTGCCAACACTACCATTGAATACTTTGAGATTAGGGCTGTTCGTTAAGATAATGAAAACGCACAGAGCAGCCCAGATACACACAAACACAAATAGCGTTCGTTGATCCGTAGGAAAGTGCAAGAAACGTAGGAATTTTACCACAATTTATATTCTTTGCACTTATATTCGCTCTTTTTTGGTAAAATTCCTACGGTTCTTGCACTTTCCTACGGCTCAACTTTGGTTTTTTTTAATTCCTTGCCTTTCTCGGGTTATTCCGTCTGCTCAACGAACGATCATATTAACGCTGCGTTAGTGTAGAGAATATTTTAAATTCCATTTTCTTCATTAAATAAACCACAAAAATATATAAAAATGTGTTTAAGCTAAAAAAAAAAATTGGGGTCAATTTTTTTAATTTTTTGGGCCACCTTTTGAAATTTTTGAGCGGCAACACTGATACGCATATTTATCTACAGATATATGCATGTAAGTATGTTTGTACCTTGCTAACAATTTTACCAGAAAATATCTGATTCAGACAATTCTGCAAAAATCTGAGTACAAAATTGGCTGTGTAGACATATCGCACCCTAAATCATAAAGGGACACAACGCAAAATTCAAAAATTTTCAGGAGATCCAAAAAACTTTTTTTCATTACAAGCAATCGTATGGCAAAGGGCCAGGTATAATGGTTATTTTTCGGTCGAAAGAGACAGTTATTCAAAAGTTTTTTTTGGCAATCGCTAGAGATATGTTCCGTATACCCGTTTATGAAAAAAACTCGATTTCGAAAAATTTTGAGTTGTGCCACTTTTTTATTTAGGGTGCGATATGTAAATACATACATATCTATCCTATGGATTTTTACAGATTTCTATCAGAAATGTCTAGGTAATTTAACATTTTTCCCATCCGAAAAAACGAATGATTTCGTGGAGACGAGCCAAAATATTTTCATTTTTTTTTTAATATCTTCATTGTTCGTTCAGAAATCTGTTAGATATGTCTCTGCCCGAATCGTCGCTAAAAAAACACAGACTTTCCCAAGAGATGTCTGTTAGAATTCCTGTCAACGTCTCCATAAATTTCTCTTGCAGAAGAAATCTGATAGATATCTAACAGACTTCGGGTAAATTTGTTAGCTGAGTATGTATGTACATATTTATACATGGTGAAGGTTACGTTTGCTGTTACAGTAACATTTATTTAACTGTTTGAAAAATCAACACACGATTTTAATGACGATAACTAATACAAATGGCAAATCTGTCGATTTATTTCCCGTTTGACAGTTTTATGCCGGCTCCGAACGACGAATGTATTTTTGGTGAGAAAGTTTTTTATGGCAGAGATACACTCGGTGGGTATGCCGCCCATTGCCGAGAGGTCACTACACCACAGCGGCACTACAATAACCCTGCAAAAATTCCGAGTACTCCATTCGCTAATCCGTGAAGTGCTCGCTATGGACCAACCGATTACTCCATAACTTGCCACATTTCATACAAAAAATATGGTCCATTTAACACTGCATGTCATTGTAATGGAGTATATACTCCAGTCCCGCATAACAATCAAATTAATCTATGGAGTACCTACATTGGATTAATTCATGGAGTACCTACCTAATAGTTAGCCGAAAATAACAAAAAGCAAATGTTTATCGCGACGACGACGAATGACGTTTTTTCATTCAAACATATGTATGTACCCTGTAGGGAAAATCTCTAGTTCCGAACTAGGTCGCTTCTAGTGCATTTTTCGACACTACTAGTGCGAGCTAAATCTCTTTTGCGTGTTATCAACTGGCGAATTTAACACGGCGATGTCCTAGGCGGTGTCAATTGTCGCCCTCTGCACTACATTTTCGATAGTTCCGAACTAGTACTAAATTCTACAGTTTACACTAGTTCGTTTATTGGCACTATTTCGATAGTTCTGAACTAGCTGCAAGTACCTACAAATTCAACAGTTTACATCTGCCGCTTAGGTGCAGCATTTGACACACTTCATGCAAGTGGCGCGATGGCCGACTGGCTAATGCATGTGCCTTTCAATCTGAGGGTCGCGGGTTCGAATCCTATCGGTGTCAAGGTGGATGATAATTTTTTTTTTCAATTTTTTTTAACTAATATTTTTTTATTTATTTATTTAATAAAAATTTACAATAATTTTTTAAAAATTAATAAAATAAAAAAAAAATTAAAAATAAGCCTGAGGGATCGGAAAAGCATAATTAGGGGAACATTTCATTTCATAAGAGATCTATATATATATAAAAATCAAACCCATTTCTTTGTCGCCGGCTTTCGCCCAAACGCGTTAAGGGATTTTGACCAAATTTACACACCAGCTTAGTACCTTGCCCTAGATGGTTTATATGCATATTTTTTTAGATCCGGAAGTCGGTTCCCGAGATATAGGTCAAAAGGTCAAAACGTGGATCCGGCTTTCCCCTGAATATTTTTGTACGATATTGGTATCAAATGAAAGGTATTGAGCAGAGAATTTACATAAAATAGTACTCATTGTGATTCCTAGGTCGGGTCTCCAGATATGGGTCAAAACGTGGACCCGCATGATCCTCGAATGTTCCTGAGCGATATTGGTATCAAATGATAGGTGTTGAGCAGATAATTTACATAGAATAGTACTCATTGTGATTCCTAGGTCGGGTCTCCAGATATGGGTCAAAACGCGGACCCGCATGATCCTCGAATGTTCCTGAGTGATATTGGTATCAAATGAAAGGTATTGAGTAGAGAATTTACATAGAATAGTACTCATTGTGATTCCTAGGTCGAGTCTCCAGATATGGGTCACAACGTGGACCCGGATGACCCTGGAATGTTTCTGAGCGATATTAATATCAAATGAAAGGTATTGAGCAGAGAATTTACATAGAATGATTGTGATTCATAGGTCGGGTCTCCATATATGGGTCAAATGTGGACCCGGATGACCCTGGAATGTTTCTGGGCGATATTGGTATCGAATGAAAGGTATTGAGCAGAGAATTTACATAGAATAGTACTCATTGTGATTCCTAGGTCGGGTCTCCAGATATGGGTCAAAACGTGGACACAGATGGCCCCGGAAAATTTCTCAGCGATATTGGTATCAAATGAAGGGTGCTGAGCAGGGATTCTAGATAGAAATGAACTCATTACGATTCGTAGGTCGGGTCCCAAGGTGTGGGTCAGCACCCGAACCCAGATAAAAACAGGATATTTCTCAGGATATTGGTACCGGATAATTTCTCAGCGATATTGTTATTTAACCACGGCGCATGACGATGCCGACGTGGGATCCCAAGATATGGGTCAATATGTGGACCCGGATAACACCGGGAAATATCTTAGGGATATTGGTACCAAATGAAAGGTGTTGAGCGGACTCTCATGTAGAGCCGTACCCATAACGATTTCTTGGTCAAGTCTCCAGATATCGTAGCCATTATGGTTCCTAGGTCAAGTTACGAGATGTGGGTCAATAAGTGTACCGGATGAGCCCGGGATGCTTCTGAGCAATTCTGATATAAAATGAAAGGTGTTGACCGGGTCTGCTATATAGAGATATTTTCATAGTGATTCTTAGTTCCGATACCCAATTATGGGTAAAAGAGACGATTCGAACGCCACGGAATGTTTTTAAGCAATGATGGTATGAAATGAGAAGTGGAATGCAGGGTATGTTATGCTAAACCCAGTTCCCTATTGAAAGGGGAAAAGTAATGAGACTGGGAAAGGCAAAGGGACGGAAAAGGAGAGGGAGAATATAATAAAAATGGAATGAAGAGGATGGGGAGAGAGAGAGTAAGACAGGGAATTAGTGAAGGAATAAGAGGGGGGAAGAAAAAGGAGAAAGACAGAAAAGGAGAGGTAAGAGAGTGCGGTAGAGAAAGGGAAGCGGAAATGTGACGGGAAAGGAAAAAGGAAACGGAAATGAAAGGAAAGATAAATGGAAAGGGAAAGAGAAAAGTAGAGAGAAAGGGAGTTGGAGATTAATACGAAGAAAAATTGGACAACAACATGAAGAGGGCAAACTTTTGAAAATATCAATTTTTTCCTTCACTTTTTTTAAACTTATCTGACTTTTGCTGAGCTCTGCAGCCCGAGGTAATTTCGGTTTCTAGATACTTCCAACATATTTTAAAGTGTGCCGTTTTTCGCTTCAAGTACCTATAATAGGAAGTGAGCCAAAGCAAAGCTTGGCCGGGTGCAGCTAGTGCAAATATAAAACTCTTTATATAAAATGCTTCATTAAACATCTGAGAATTGCAAAAGTATACAAAGCCGACGGTAATTGAACGAACGAAAAATTTTCGTAGAATTTTTGTCACTTGCATACAACTCAAAGTGTGATAATAATGGTCACTCGATTCACTCCTTCTGAACTGGTGAGGGTCTAGCTACAATTAATCTAGTTCCCTTTTGACACCTTTTCGCTAGTTCGGAATTAGAAATTTTGCTCACTAGTTATTGAGTTCCATGCAGGGTATGTATGTATCTATGTAGTAATGTATGTATGTATACACTCTAAAAACTGCGTGTAAATATGCAACCAAAATATATGTAATTTTTAGTTGAAATTTACATTTTTTTTCGTAGATTTACACTACAAGTGTGTAATTTACAGTTCTAAACGAAATTTTACGCACTTTTCAGCAAAAGTGAGCATATCATGCGATTTTACACGCATTTTGGATTAAAATTGCATACAGAAATTGTAATTTCAAATCTCGTGCGCGAAATTACAATTGAGTGGGGTAAAATTACATAGTGAATTGGTAATTTTGTTTAACTTATATGCGAAATTACAATTTATTACACTCGATTGGTGTTTAGATTTAAAGTTTGTTTGTGTAGTCTTTACACTTGTATTGTTTAAATTTAAACAGCTTATCTGTTGAATTTTTCAGTGTGCGATTTTGCGCATAATAAGGTAGGAAAAAAGTAACCTACCTTTTTGTGTGCAAAATTACACCAAAATTTCTAAGAGTGTACAGTATACAGATATCTTCGTCGTCGCGATAAACATTTGCTTTTTGTTATGTTCGGCTGACTAGGAACCGATGCAGACACATAATCGGTCATTTGGGCTATGTTAGTGGTCACTTTGAAAGTACTCCAACCTACACTCTTAGAAATTTTGGTGTAATTTTGCACACAAAAAGGTAGGTTACTTTTTTCCTACCTTATTATGCGCAAAATCGCACACTGAAAAATTCAACAGATAAGCTGTTTAAATTTAAACAATACAAGTGTAAAGACTACACAAACAAACTTTAAATCTAAACACCAATCGAGTGTAATAAATTGTAATTTCGCATATAAGTTAAACAAAATTACCAATTCACTATGTAATTTTACCCCACTCAATTGTAATTTCGCGCACGAGATTTGAAATTACAATTTCTGTATGCAATTTTAATCCAAAATGCGTGTAAAATCGCATGATATGCTCACTTTTGCTGAAAAGTGCGTAAAATTTCGTTTAGAACTGTAAATTACACACTTGTAGTGTAAATCTTCGAAAAAAAATGTAAATTTCAACTAAAAATTACATATATTTTGGTTGCATATTTACACGCAGTTTTTAGAGTGTACCACAAATGGAGCATATAATCCAATGATCTTTGCAGGGAACACACATAAATACATACATACATATGTACGTAAGTACCCCTAAACATACCCATGCGGCCATATGGTATTTACTGCTACATCAATTATTTAGAGAAGATATTTTTCAATTGGCTCGCATCTAAATACATACATACATACATATTTTTGTATAAATGTGCATACATACTATGTATTAGAGTACCACACCAGTTGTTTGAAAATTGTAAACAACGGAATTTTCTTCCTCCTCGCCCATTCATGCAAGTTACCTATTTATCCAAAAGAAGAGCGGTCCTCTGTAGTAGAAAAATCCCACGTACCCAGGGCATATTGAGCCCAAGGAAAAATACTTAGGTACCTTTGTCTGTTTATAACTCCGAAAATAGTCATTCTGCGTGGAAAACTAACAACCAATTTGATTTAGAATCAATACGCAAATCATATACGTTTTTAAATTCATCAAAAGTGCATACTTTCAATTCCTTATGATGATGGAAAGTTCATCCAATTCCTTCGGAAAAATGCGCAGGTTTGCAAATATGGGTACTCTAATATGTACATATGTATGTTCATATGTATGAGCAGACACATGGGCATACTGATTAAATCGTCGCCAATACTTTGATTATTTGATTTATTTGGGTTTATTTTATTACTTTGCTTCAGTGATTGAACTGCTACCTAAATACATACATACATATTATGTACTTGCACACGAGCATTTCGATACGCAATGTTATCATTCAATATAATCATTTTACATAGGTACATGCATACATATTTTTAGTACAATTGCCGGCAGGCACACGACCATTTACATGTGTACAATGTGGGTCATTTTGCATTTTATTATGATAATTAATCTTTAATGTGACTTTGCGCTACATATTTGCATGCATATACCTATGTATATAGCAATTGATGAATTACATAAATATTAAAGTTCACAATTTCCAATTAATGCAAATTACTTTCATTCATCTTTGCCGCGTTGCTTGTAATATTTCCCTTTGTGTTCTCATCAATATTTTACTTGCATAATAATTGCCAAATAAGGCCATGAATAAAAATTGGCCAATTGATGGTAATTTGACTTGGAAACTAAATTGGGAAAGGAAAAAGCTAGAAAATGTATCAGTAATTCATTGTAAAAAAATGTTAAGCCGAAAAGGGTTATAAAAGACAAATAAATATGAATATCCAGCGGTTCAGTGTTATAGGCTTGACAGACGGCAGCGATAATGCCGATAATGTGGATTACCTCCAATTAATTCTCAAGTTAACTCCGAATTAGCTAGAAATTCCGGATTATCGCCGCCGTCTGTCAAAGCTATTACGGGCTGCTCGATATATTTTTAGCCTAACAATGAAAAAGTGTTGCCAGGTGAAATCTGACATTTCCATTGGAAAGTCTGACATTTTTTAGCATAATCGTACTCAGAACGTTTTGGCGTACGACCATCATTTGTGTTGTTTACAGTGACTTGAAAAATTTTAATTTGGCAAAAAAATGGAATTAACTTGTAAACATTTTCGTGCGATCAGTTTTCACAAATTTCGAGTGCGTTGATGAACTTAAATCTTTTATGGCGATGAAGCACCATCCCATGGCACTGTGAAAAATTGTTATAATGAATTCAATGGTGGCCGACGCACGCTCAAAGACCAATTCCGTGAAGGTCGTCCAAAAACGACCGTTGTAACAGAGAACATTGATGCCGTGCGTGAACTAATAATGCAAGATCGTCATGTGACATACCGTGAGATAGATACATCCTTGAACATTTCTCCAACCAGCATACATTCGATATTGCATAAACACGTGGCCGTAAAAAAGGTTTGTTCTCGTTGGATCCCGCACAATTTGCCTGTCGCTCAAAAAAAGGCTTGTGTCGATTGGTGCAAAGAAATGTTGCAAAAATACGATCGCGATGCTTCAAAAGACGTTTATAAGATCGCCACAGGTGACGAATCATGGATCTATGCGCATGAACCCGAAACACAACAACAATCGACCGTGTGGGTCTCCTAAGACTAGCCAAATCCAACAAAAGTTGTTCGTCGAAGAAGCACTTCGAAGCAAATGGTCGCCTGTTTCTTCGGCAAATCTGGTCATATGGCGACTGTTGCGCAACGTAGGACGGTCAATTCTGACTGGTACACCACAATTTGTTTGCCTGAAGTCTTCGGAGAAATTCGAAAAACGAACAAGGGAAAACGAATCATTGTTCACCATGACAATGCGAGCTCTCACGCATCGGCTCAAACCAACGCCTTTTTGGCCGGAAAAAACGTCGAATTGATGAGTCATCCGCCGTACAGCCCTGACTTGGCACCCAATGACTTCTTATTATTCCCGCACACCAAGAAATAAATGCGTGGTCAACGATTTTCGTCGCCAGAAGATGCTGTGCAAGCGTTCAGAAACCATGTTTTGAAGGTGTCTCAATCGGAGTGGAAAAAGTGCTTCGACAATTGACTTGAGCGCATGCAAAAGTGTATAAATCATGCTGGAGAATACTTTGAAAAACAATAAAACCATTTTTGATGATTAATATTCGCATCTATATTATTAATACGCTAACATAAATTTTGTTCCATCTTTTCCGTCGAAACTACTGAACCGATTTTAAAATTAAGAACACCATTAGAAAGGTATTGCTCTCAAATAGAACATTCGTCGTTGGAAAATTGCCGTGTGGTTGTTGTTGCATCCTTTTGAGTACAACACAAAGTCAAGTAATAAGAAGGATAAGAAAGAATAAGTAGGAAAGAAATTGAGGAAAGAAAAGAGCAGAAATAGATAGATAGAAGTTTATATGTAGGAGAATTGTGAAGACGAGTAACGACAACAACACCAACAACAACAACAAAATAGTAGCGGTGACATTAGCAACAAAAGGAGCAGCATCAACAGGAACAATAATAAAATAGTAACAGTGACAATAACAACAAACAATTATACAAAAACTATAGTTGCACCTTAGTCATAAGAAAATATCTAGAAAACTGTCGAATTTCGACAGTAGGCAGCACTCTAGTTTTCATTATTAGGCTAAAAATAAATCGAGCAGCCCGTACTATCAAAAAATAAGGGGAAGCACTTTAATATATTATGTGAGTTATTCATAAACATAAGCATCTATATTATTCCTCTATAATTATAACCCGGAGCAAGAAGAGAATGGGACAACTTTGCAGAAATGGAGAATAATAATATTTTAACTTTAAAAATCACAGCAATAAGAAAGGATTTGTTTTGAAAGTCAAGAATATTACAATACTAAGGAATGCAATTACATACATAAAAGAGGGCTGTCTCACAATATTATTAACATTTGTTTGGCATTAATTACGTGTTTAGATTTGTTATTAACTGTTTGGTAAGTTCTGTAATTTTTTTGCTTGAAGATTTTATCTTGAAGAGATGTAGGCATACCGTAAATAAAGCCTCATTAATGTTGTAATTTAATATTTGCAATATACATAATCAAATTTAAGTTTTTTGAGTGCAACTTGCACTTACCATTAATGCCGCTGATGAGTGGATAATTTCCATCTCGGCCGCCGATTAGATTTTTTAAACCAGTTTCGATCAGTGTTGGGGACGATCGCTCCCGGTCACTCATTTTTTCATACAAATATTAGCGTAGGGAAGGGGACGCAATTTATAATATAAAAACAACAACAGTTTTGTAGCACAGCACACGGCACAGCAATGCACTTGGTAGAATTTCTTTTAAAAATTTTTTTGTTTTATTTTTTTTTACTAATTCCTTGCTAGCCACAGCGAAGCGATTTTTTGATATTTGGTTTATTTTCTTGTTGCTTCGCTGTCAATTTTGTTTAATAATTCTAATTTTTTATTTGTTTTTGAGGTTAAGTTTAAATTTTAATTTGTATTTGTTTTTGCTTTGCTTTTGAAACGATTGCTTTATTTGTCGCCTTTCTAATTGTCTTTTCTATTATTTTTTTGTTGTTCTCTTTGCTAACTGCGTTGCAGTGAATTTATTTAAAATTATAGCTTTTTTGAATTTATCAATTTATTCATAATCACAAAAACAGGAATTTATGGGTTCATAGCGGTTTTCAATTTTTTTTAATTACAATATGCAGTTTAACAAGAAACAATTCTGCATTGGATTTCGTGGTCTTATAATACATATAAACGTGGACTTTCTAATTTTCAGTTATTATTTTTTCCCTATAATAATAAATTTATTTCTAAGCCTCTTTATTTTATTTAAATTAATTTTTATTTATTAGGTATTTAACTTAAATATTATGTGCTTTTGTGGTTTTTTTTTTCTGTGGCCTGTTGTTGTATTTATTTTCTGCTTTGGAAGGGTGTTTTGCAGCAAATAAATATTTTCATTTTTTCACTTTTTGCTAGTTTTATTTGTTGCAGGTATTCTTGTTGACTTTATTGCTACAATTTCAAAAATTTTTTTTTAGTTTTGACTTTGTTTATTATTTTTTGTTGTTATTTTTTTTTTTTGTTGAATTGAAGTTTTTTTTAATTGAAATTTTGCAGCATTTGCTATTGCACGTTGTCTATTTGTAGTTATTTTTTACTTCTTAAATAATTTTTGTTTTTTAAATTTGAAATATATGTTTTGCTGCAATGCTTCGTTGAAACTATAACTATGTATGTTGTCTGATTATTTAGCTTAATTAGGTTTGTATGTATATATGTTGCTATAAATAAAGGCACTGCGAATTCATTTAACAACAAGAACAGCAAATTTATTTAGAAACAAAAACTATTTTTTGCTTGCTCGCTTATTAATTATTATTTCCGTTTTTTTCTTGTAAGCTACCTAAGCTTTTTTTATTATATTTTTAAGCACAGCGCCGTTAGCATTGCAATTTTGAAGCTGTTCGTTAATTTTGTAATTTTATACTTTTTACTCTATTTTAGGCTTTGAAAATGTCTTTATATTTAGGACTACTTCCTCAAGCTAAATTGATTAACTGTAAAATAAAATTCTCTTTTAAATGAGTTCAGTATTGCCGTGCTGCCGTATTTCTTGCTTAATCAAATGTTGCACTATTTTTCAGCAACACTGTAGCATTTACTATAACTTACAAAATTTGCTTGCATTCATTTCATTTCTAGCTAATTCTCATACACAAATGCACTTTTCCAACATCTCACTTCATTATTACAATATTTTTAGCACCCTTTTAGATTTTCAGAATTTTCTTTCGCACGGCTATGTGACTGCTGAATCTGGAAGCACTAGTTATATTTCAATTTAATAATGTTATTAGCAATTTTCGCCAGACATAAAGTTAAAGAAGATCTCGCTCGCTAGATTCTAATGGAAAACAAAAAAAATTAAAAAATTTATGTTTTCATTTGTTTTAATTTTTCTTAATTTACTATTTTTCTAATTATTTTCTTTCGTCGTTAATTGTTCTTGCTGCCCGACGATTCAAATTGGCAGCCGATTTATTTAATTCTAAATCTAATTGTTGCAATTGCTGTGCATTTTTTTATTGCTTTTAATTTGCATTCGCTCAATTGCAATTACTTGGCGTCGCGTCGCACAATGGGAGATTTTGGCCAAAAATAAATTCGAAATTAAAGTAGTGATAAATAAATATTTTTTAACTGCAATCGACAGATATCTTATGTGACAAAAAAAAAGCCCATGTAAAATTTTTTGAGTTCCGTTTCGTTTAGCCATACAGGGTGCTCAAAGTTGAATAAAAAATATGTCATATGAATTATGAATTTTATGACCTGATACGAAAAGCTCTATCTAAGCCATTTATCGACGTATATATGTGGTTTTGACATCTAAATATAGAAAATGACCTCTACTTTTCTAGGAAGTAATCTCTTCTTCTAACTTTGAAATCTGATTTTATATGATTTTTCAAATACTGATAAAAAAAATTAGAAAAAAATTTTTCTTCGTCCACTTTAAGGAATAAAATAAAAAAAAAAACAAAAAAAAGGTATCTTGGTTTCTTTTTTTGTGTTATGAACTAATATATTCTTTATCAGATCACATTAACAGATATTAATTTCACGCGCGCCTTCGCGTGTTTTAATTATTCTCCTAACTGGCTAAAAGTGCATTTTTCAAATTACATTTATAATGACATATTCAAAATTAAAAAAAAAATAAAGTTTATATAAGATCTATCATCCAATTTACATCTGTAATATAGAAAATGGTTCACAATATGAAATACAGTAGCTCATTTTTGAATTAGCTATATAGATTCTATTATATATTGTTTTTTTTTGCAGGGTAAAAAAAAAAATTCAAAAAAATTCCAAAAGTTTGAAATCAAATAAAAAAAAAATAAAAAAAAAGGTCTCCTCAATTTTATAATATATGTTCACCCCAAGTGTGCTTTATAACCCCTAATAGTCAGTTTCATCATTCACGCGCGCTCTTCTCACTAATTCATATTTTTCGACGAGGTGTATATGCGCGCTATAACTATGGATGTACATACATATGTACACATGTGTAGCTAGAGAGAAAAGCATTGATGAGCAGTTTTGACATGTTTATGCTTTAAAATCGCTAATATATTAACTAATGCAATTTTATATAGAATATTTACATATATACTTACTTTTAGCCTATTTACTTCAAAAGTATCATAAATCAAAAACGCGAGTTTTCAGGTAAGGATGGGTATGCATGCATGTGTGCGTATGTACATATATGTATGTGCATTATATGACGAAATTTCGGTCTGATATATTGAAAATTTAGAGTTTGAGATCAAAAAATTATCTGTGCTATATGTACTATTGATGTACATACATATATAGCGATCGAAAACTTAAAGGGATTTTTCGTAAAATCAGCTTATTAAGGTATGATAGTATAGAAGTAAATGAGCGATATACTATCATTTGCTGCTTTTTATACCAGCCATGAACATGAAATAGTGTTATAACTTTGTGCCGAAATACTATGTATTTTTATGTAAAGTTTATCATTTGTCGGAATCGCCCAAATCCAGTATAAAATATAGCTCCCATACAACGGATTGTTCATATGTACAAGATAAATTTGAGTATTTGTAACTTATTCAATTAAACAGATAAAATTTAATTTCTATCATTCATAAATGGTATAAAGTCTTTGGTACGCATAAACTTGTTTATATTTGCATTTATCTATTTCGTCTCCCACCTGTGCCGTTACCTTATAAATGGGAGTTTACGTGGGGATCCAAGCCCTAAGAGTACAGATTTTAAATAAGCATACATAAACGTCACATATGTAGATAATTAAATAAATATTTTTGAAGTACATAGTTACAAATATATGCTTATACCTATATATATAATTACCCCTCAGCATTCCAACTCAATTAGTTTCGAAAATAAATGCATTTTAATGGTTTTTCGCGGCACCCGTTATATGGAGTTTGGGAGAATTTGTCATCATATTAAGTTAATTTTTACACCATGTACTAATATTCATCAAAAAAGCTTGCATACTGAATTTCAGCATTGTAACTTAATTAGTTTCCAAAATAATTGCAAATTAATGGTTTTTCGTGACACCCGTTATATGGAGGGTGGGAGAATTTGTCATCAGATTAAGTTCATTTTTACACCATGTACTAATATTCATCAAAAAAGCTTGCATACTGAATTTCAGCATTGTAACTTAATTAGTTTCCAAAATAATTGCAAATTAATGGTTTTTCGCGACACCCGTTATATGGAGGGTGGGAGAATTTGTCATCAGATTAAGTTCATTTTTACACCATGTACTAATATTCATCAAAAAAGCTTGCATACTGAATTTCAGCATTGTAACTTAATTAGTTTCCAAAATAATTGCAAATTAATGGTTTTTCGCGACACCCGTTATATGGAGGGTGGGAGAATTTTTCTTCAGATTAAGTTCATTTTTACACCATGTACTAATATTCATCAAAGAAGCTTGCATACTGAATTTCAGCATTGTAACTTAATTAATTTCCAAAATAATTGCAATTTGATGGTTTTTCGCGACACCCGTTATATGGAGGGTGGGAGAATTTGTCATCAGATTAAGTTCATTTTTACACCATGTACTAATATTCATCAAAGAATCTTACATACTTAATTTCAGCATTGTAACTTAATTAGTTTGGAAAATAAATGCATTTTAATGGTTTTTCGCGGCACCCGTTATATGGAGTGTGGGAGAATTTGTCATCAGATTAAGTTAATTTTTACACCATGTACTAATATTCAGCAAAGAATCTTACATACTGAATTTCAGCATTGTAACTTAATTAGTTTGGAAAATAAATGCATTTTAATGGTTTTTCGCGGCACCCGTTATATGGAGTGTGGGAGAATTTGTCATCAGATTAAGTTCATTTTTACACCATGTACTACTATTCATCAAAGAAGCTTGCATACTGAATTTCAGCATTGTAACTTAATTAGTTTCGAAAATAAATGCATTTCAATGGTTTTTCGCGACACCCGTTATATGGGGGGTGGGAGAATTTGTCATCAGATTAAGTTCATTTTTACACCATGTACTACTATTCATCAAAGAAGCTTGCATACTGAATTTCAGCATTGTAACTTAATTAGTTTCGAAAATAAATGTATTTAAATGGTTTTTCGCGACACCCGTTATATGGAGGGTGGGAGAATTTGTCATCAGATTAAGTTCATTTTTACACCATGCACTAATATTCATAAAAAAAAGCTTATTTTCAAAATTTGAGCACTCTAGGTCCATTTTTACTATTTATGGCCGTTTTTTTTATGAAACGTTCCCATTGTGCGTCGGTGATGTGTGGCATGCCACGCATTCAACAGCAATCGCAACAAAATAGCGTCCTCCTTAATTGTTACTGCTCGAACGAACCGGGGCGAGAAGAAAAGAACTTGGTGACTTTTTGTTCGAAATGATATTTTTTTCTTCTGTTTTTTTTTTGAAAATTTTTATCACTGCCTCTTCATTTACATTGTATGTACATATTTATAAGCGCAAAGTTATTTTTTGTATTTTTCTTTAAATTTTTTGGTTGCAATTGCAATTTGCTTAGCTGCTACTTGACTTTTTCGTTTCTATTTTTTGTCGTTTATTTTTTTTGTTGCTTCATTTTTATGCACACAAATTCACCGTTAACAGTTTTGGTTTGTTGTTGCTGCTTGCTAATTGGCTTGATGGCAGTATTTTTAGTTGACAAAAAAGTGTTCATATCTTTTTTTTTGCATGCATATATATGTACATACATATGTATGTATATTTATATTTCTCTATTCGTTAGTGTCGCCGCTTTTGTAATTTATTGCATTTTTTTCTATTTTCAGCGATTTTATTGCATTTGATGCTTTATTTACTTTGTTTTTCGCAAGTGCTCGCTTGTAAATAGCACTATAGGTATACTATATGTAGATATACATAATTACGTACATACATACATATCTACGTATGTAGGTAAATTTGTGCATACACATATATTTATATTTGAAACTCTTAGGAAACTCGTACAGCCACTTTTGCAGTGAGTATTTAAATTAGTTTTCCTTAATTGACGCTTTTAGATATCTTTTTCACATTGAAACATTTTTAGTTTCCCAAAAAAATTTACATATGTACATTAAGCCGTATCACGAAAATAAAGTTTGCGTGTGTCAGTTTTATTTCAACACTTACGTCGAAAAAATATTTATGGTGTAAAAAATTTTTTTTTAGGCCCGCGTTAAAAACAGCTAAATCGCGTTTTTTGTAATAACCTCCTTATTTGATATCCGATCTCTATGATCTTAATGTCGCAGAAAAGGTCTCGCTCAGCACTATATTTGGCCCATATAAAGTTTCGACCTCAAAGGTTGTTCTGAGTTTTACCTTTAAAAATTTTGGAGTTACTATCCCTAGATTTTTTTATTTTTATCACTAATACAAAGCTCTCAAAAAACCATGAGGACTCCGCTAGAAAAGTTGTAGCCTTTACTCACAAACAAAAAAGTTATACCGTTTTAAAATCAGAGAACCTGTTTTTTGAAAAATTATCCCAAGTTCTTATTTATATGAGGCAGTAACGCCATATAGTATGAGTTTTTGATTAAAAAGTATTCTAAGTCCTCGCTTGACTTGAGAATGTTGTACCGCGATGGAACAGCTACCAATACTGGATACATGATATGCCAAAAATTATTGATGATTGGACTATTCGTGCTGATCAACGTTATTTATATTGAATGATAATGGCTGTAGTGAGGATTTGGTAAGTATTCAAGTGGGATCTCTAAGCACAACGCGCTGGCTTACAACGGCTTCACGATTTCTGCATCCGTGCGTATCGTAAAATCATCCAAATTATTTAGAAAAACTGCTATAGTTCGTTGTAAAATTATACGCGCCTAAGAAGAGACAACGGAAGTCTAAATGTATTATCAATACTTGCGCTGGATGCGTCGTCTGCCCCTAGAAATGCAGTTAATTATTCAGCCTACAATTGAAAACAACGCACTTTACTTTAATCCCCAAAACATCTTCTTATCTATGATAACCGAGACCAAAAATGACGATGTCCTCCAAATTTAGAGATATTTATGAAAGCAGTTTCAGAGCTCTGAAAGTGAATTCTTCGTCGCTTATATTACTTTGCTCACACTCAAAAAAAAATTACTCAGATTATGGAAAAATGAGAATGATTCGCCGCTAATGACATATTTTCATTATTTTGAATAAAATTTTCTTTCAAAACGTTGTTTTTATTCCTTGATTTAAAGAAAATTGTACATCAAAACAATGAAAATGTGTCTTTAGCGCCGAAACATTCCCATTTTTCCATAATCTGGGTAAGTTGTTTTTTCAGTGCAGGTTTCGAACGTTTAAAACAAATTGGAATTTATGTGCAGGGAATTCTCTTCCTTCTCATATGCATTTTATATACATATATGTACGTATAGTTTTTTCCCCTTTTCTTTATTTTTATTACCTCAACAATAGTTACTCATACGCCCCCACATCGGATCGCTTTGTATGTGAAAACTGAAAATGTTTTCTTAAATATCTCAAAAATGGGAGTGCATACACTTCACTTCTAAAAACGCCATCGTAATCTGGAGCCAAAAATTAAGTTGACGTGTTTCGCCGCTTCTCTGTGGTAATTTTTTATAAAAAAAACAAGTGTTTCATTTTACAACGTTATAACTTTTTTGCTTGTGAATAAAGGCTAGAATTTCTTTGGGGGATTCCTCATGGTTTTTTGAGAGCTTTGTAGTAGTGATAAAAATAAAAAAATCTAGGGATAGTAACTCCAAAATTTTTAAAGGTAAAACTCAGGACAACCTTTGAGGTCGAAACTTTATATGGGCCAAATATAGTGCTGAGCGAGACCTTTTCTGCGACATTAAGATCATAGAGATCCGACATCAAATAAGGAAGTTATTACAAAAAACGCGATTTAGCTGTTTTTAACGCGGGCCTAAAAAAAAAATTTTTACACCAAAAAGTGTTCAAATAAAACTGACACACACTAAACTTTTTTTTTGTCCATATAACGTGATACGGCTTAATGTACATATCGACGCTTGCAAACAAAACTGTACTAAGTCTGAAAACTGTGTTTTGCAGGAGAAGCTCTCAAAGTTTAAACTCGATATGAAACTTCGGTTGTATGCTAAGGGCCTGGTTATGGTTACAATCTTGCTGGTCGAGCACCGTGAAATTGTTGTTGTGCACTCCGACGGTGAGAGAATTTTCGGACTCTCACATCCAGCAAATCTGCTGTGTGAAACAGGCAGCCAGCAGTCGAGGTTTCGGGGGTAATAATGTGTTATGTTGTGTATGTGTTCAGTAATAATCATGTGTTATGTTGTGTATGTGCGCCCCAATCATCAATGCAAACATAACCACCTCTCACCAATCACGAAATGTTTCCGATTTTGATTGGCAATGTTGATTGGTACCATAACCACAGCATAAGTATATTTTCACTTGTAACTTCTGTTTGGAATGAACGATCAACACTAAAACTCGACAATATCAAAGTTAGGGTACGCTTTATATATAACCGTAAGAAAAAATAAAAATTTGCTTCGTGGTTTTTCACGACAAGCTCTCAAAGTTTTTATTCTGTGAAAATCTCGAGTTGTATTATATGTACACTTTTGCTCATAACTTTTGATTGGATTGTCCGATTCATACCAAAATTAGACAGCATCTAAATTAAGACACGTAATACTTGAAAACGCTAAAAACGGGAAAATGTACTAAGTCGACTTAGTAAAGTATTGTTTGGAAGCGTCGATATGTACATACATATGTATGTATGTATGTATGTATGTGGGCACGAACTTTTTTGTTTTATAAATTTATTTTTATTCTCTTTTTTTTTTTTTTGTACGCCTTTTTTACGTCTTTTAGTAGACTTTCAAGCGATTCACTTCTGCTGAAATTTTCGAATTCCAGTAAAATTTGTTAAATCTATTTCGAACCCAGATTTTGCTCGATCTCGCGCAGTTTTATGGCTTGCACCTGCGCTGCTAAACTAACTCTTCAAACACTCAAGGTACATACATATTTAAAGGTTTTTCTGCATTTGATGAAAATGCTTCTTCCATTTCTTTTTTAATATTATAATTTTTTTAAGTATATTAACTTTTCCGAATATTAATTTATTTATTTGTGTCACATTTCTACATTAGCAGTTATGCTTTTTTATCGCAGACAATTGCACTTTACTTTTGCAGAAACTATTTTTTTTTTCTTTCTAAACTACACACATTCGCACGTTAAATATTGCTGTGTAGTAGCGCCAGTAAAAGTGGCAAATGGTAGTAGAATATTTGCGAACAGAGCACGTGACAGTCAGTGGAAAAAGCACGGTGTCTATTGTTCTTGTTGTTGGCGTGAGCTCGCCTATCTTCAAACTTGAGCGCTGAGCGCTAAAAGCGACCGTTCGAACGTCTCTAGGTCTATTAGCTTTATTCTTATCTGTGGCGTCGGTCAGGTGAAGGTAGTGTGTGAGTTTCCTCTTTTGGTTCCACTTTGAGCGTGTTTTTTTAATCTGCTTTTTTATCTGTTTTTTCATTTTTTTCTTGGCAGCAAACCCGATTTTCTTTGGTCTTTAAACCCTTTTTCGCTTTAAATTAATCAATTCTTTTTCACGTTTCACGTTTATCTACACCAAAAAAGTACCTGGTATGGTCATACAAAACGCTCTGGCTGGAGCACCAGGGACTTCATCAAAAAATATTGCTCATTTCTAAAAAGAAAAATAAAAAAAAATACCTATTCACCTTATTTTTATTTTGCTACCATGAAATTGTTAAAATTTTCCTTCTAAATTGGGCACACCCACACGCATCACCATCAACGAACTGGACGATGCGACGATTGAGCTAACGGTGCTCTAGCGTATAATGGCTGATTGCTTACTCGCGTTGTTGGCGCTCTGTTTTTGCACTGCACCGAATTGCCGAGTGCCGATTTTCGCAGCTGACTAACGGCGAGTCGAAGTATTTTTTAGTGTTTTCTACACGGTTGCGGTGGCGTATACGTTACATATGTACATGAGAACGAGAAGAAACAGCAACGGTGATGACGACGACGGCAATGGCCAGGAGACGACAAAATATGGCGCTCACGCACACACACACGCACATCTCTGTGTGTTTATGTACACATATATGTATGCATTACACACCCACGCACATATTAGCAATGTCGATAGAGATGGGTGAAAGTTGGGAGTACACATATGTATGTACATATGTATATATATGCATATGTCTATGGAAGAAGAGAGCAGAAAAAGAGAGGAGAAAAACCCTGTAATAGTCAGAACAAATTTCGGAGTTTTTCATGATTACAGTGAAACCTAACATGAGCGTACAGCCACCGTCGGGTAGATTTTGTCCACCCAAAAGAGGTGACCGCTTAAGAGAGTGGGTTGCTATTTTAGAAATTTTTGCGATTTTAAAGGATGCACGATTTTGATCGTTCGGGGAGTCGCAAACGGCTGACCATAAGAGCTGGGACACTATTGATGGCACTATCGGCGAACCTGAGGCCATCGAATCTATCGATGATATTCTAATACATACATACATATGTATTTCATATTTTTCATAGAACGACCAAAATCTTGTTCGGCAATATAGTCTTTTGGAATATTTTCGAACAATAATAATTTTTAAAAAACTATACATAAATTAATTATTTGTAATATTTTACAAATGGGCATGATTCGAGCTGGAAAACTTCCAAACCAATATAAAAACGTTTAATAAAATTTATTTATTATTTACTTTGTTGCCGATCCCCGAAAAATTTCGTATGTATGACAAAAATTCCGCTCAACAGAGCAACAAATCAATCAAGCAAAAAGCGACGTTTGATCTGCGCTTTCTGGCATACAAATGTACCTCCAAAAGTTAGGCTTCAAATATGACATATAAACATCAGCAAATTGCAATAACAAAGTCGCATTCTTTCAGTGAGTTTTTGAATTTTTGCCTCCAAATGTTTGTCATTTTAAAAACCTTTTGAAATTATTATCTGATATTTTCGATCTCTGAATAAAAAGAGCTTCAGCGACAGTGTTTCTAAAATGTCGAACCTCTGGCCAAAAATCAAGCGTGTTAGATAACTTTCCGGTGAGTAACTACATAAATTTTTCCATTGCAATTCAATATTTACAATTTCAGTCTCACTATATTGGGCTGTCATATACGAGAACTTCTTAAATATGTAGGTATGCATATGCGGTGGCTAAAAAAGTGGCCAGTGGCAAAACCGAAATTTTGGTGGCTAAAAGAAAAGGCGGTAGCTAAATCTAGCCACCAAATGGCTAAAACGGCAAGGCTGGTATAAATGTACATAGATATTTCCTTATTTTGATGGCATGGTTGCTGTGTGTACGTGTGTGGGTGATTGTATTATGGGCAAGTTGTCTTTCAGTGTTGCTGGCTGTTTGCGAACTCACAAAAGGTTAATTTCGAAGAAGTGCACATTCAATGCTTTTGTATATGTGTGTATTTGTGTGTTCTTCTTATTTTGTTTATTTGCTTTCTTCTCTGCCTCTGTTCTAACCGATTGTTATTATAATTTATTGCTTTTACTCTCTCTCTCTCTCACTTATCAAAGTCTCTAAGCTCACTCAATATCTTTGTATCACGTTATCCGATTCTCTCACGGCCAATGGGCCCATTCATTATTTGCTTGGCGGATATTGTTACTCGGCTCTCAGATTGTTTCGAAAAAGCTCACGGAACAGGTACGATATGTTGCCCGATTGAGTGAATAACTACTAGGGATGCAAATGATACATCGATGTTTTTGAAACATCGATAGTATCGAACTAAAATTCGATGTTTCACATCGATGTTTGAAAATTACTCAGTATCGAAAAATCGCCGATACATAGATGTCAACCCTGACGACATTTGACTGTTGTTTTAGTCAGTGGTAATTTGTATATAAACATAATCAATCCCCCACAGGTTGGTAATGTGACTCCACATTACGGGTCGAATTTCCATGAAAATTCCAATTACGGGGTGTGTGAGAGAGTGCCCCACAGCCATTCAATTATAAATATCATCAAATCCACCGGAGCCATGTATTTTTCAAACAATTTAACTTAAAAAGAAACATCGATGTATCGATGGTTTTCTTCCGATGTTTTTTTGTAATCGATATTCATTTTGTCGATACATCGAACATCGATGTTGGTCCTCAAAATCTGCATCCCTAGTAACTACTTTACTGTGAAGATTTCTTAAACAAATTCGTTTTTTTTTTTTGTTTTTGAAAATTGAAAGCCAATGCAAAATTATAATTATATGCCGGAATTTTTGAAATTTAAATGATCTCAAGGATGCGCTGTAACTTAAAAAGTTCGATGAAAGGGCTCATATTTTTCAAAATTTTTGTATGTAATTATAAAAATTCCATTTTCGTCTTTAACATAAACGGAGCCCAAGTGGGTATACATACAATGTACTCCGACATTATGAGTAACGCGTTTGAGTGCAATCGGAAATCGGTGAGCACAAGCTTTTACGCTGGCGAATAAACTATTCCACTCATTTTGGATTAGACTACAATTTTTTTAGCGCGTGTTCAAAGGTTTTTTACCTTTTTTTTTTATTAAGAGTCACATGCAAGAAATGACTGTTCAATGTAGCAGGATGTGTGAGCTGACTGCGCCTTATATTTTGTAGTTTCACTTAAACTTCCGAATAAGTTTAATACACAAAAGGTTTAGGTGGAACTTTGTTTCTAAATATAATTTTTATTTTTTAATTAAAAAAATTTACGCTCAAAAACATATCCACAAATAAATCGGGCGCCCAAAAACCTTGTTTTTAATCGAACGGCCTTAGACTTAATTAACCTTTGAGCGAATTCTTATATGTATGTATGTATGTACATTAGGCCGGCGCGATTTACTAACCTGCACTCACGGAAAAAAGTATTGGCACAGTAGACAAAGTTGGGTTGGACATCAAAAACGTTTCAGAAGAAATAAATTTTTTACTATTTCACATTTTTGTTATATTAGTACAAGTATTCAGAATATGTACATTAATTCGTGGAATTAAAAAAGCCCTATTTTTATGTGGAAAAGAGTATTGGCACACTTCGTATTTAATATTAAATAACAACTAAATTTTAAACGCTGTTATGTTGTGAGCGTACCGTTTCATTTTCTTTCCTTAATCGTCGCTCCAACTCATTCCACAGGTACCCGATCGGGTTGAGGCCCGGGGACTGTGTGGGATGTGGAAGAACATAGAATTATTATATGCAAGCCGCATACATACATCGTTGGCTGCTATTTCGGGTCGTTGTCGTGTTGGAGGGTGTGTGATGTACCCAAGTTTAACTTTTCAGCGCTTTTTCTTGCGTCTTCTTTCAAAACATTGGTATAAGATTGCTTGTCCATTATAACCTCAATAAAACACAATTCGAACATACCTGCAGTGGACATGCAGCCCGACACTATCACGCTGGATGCTCAAAATCGAAAATTTTCGCCAATATCTCTTGCTGTGTATTATTAATATTCGTTAAATTTTCTTGTAAATTACTTAAAAATGAGTAATATCAATATAGTAACAATATCTTAAAGTTATAATTTATCTTTCGGTATATGAGAACTAGAATGGCGCTTTTTTTCTTTAGCCCAAAATCATGGTATGGGATGTCCATGTTATAGTCGTCCGATACAAAATTTCTGAGTTTGAGCTGAAAAAATTTAAGAGTTATACCCCAAAACGTAGACTTAAGCTGTTTGAAATTAATTTTTTACTTTATTCAACTCTAAGAAAACTCAAGGTTACTCATACGCCATAGCGTACTACTGGAAGCAAAAAACAAATTCCGGAATATCAAAATTAATTCGAAACAAATGTCGTGGAATAATTTTCTACTTAGAAAAATTAGACGAATCCCAATTTCGATGGCACGATATCGTTTAATTTCCCTCCATACAAATCGCCCCGGTCTAATGTACATACATACGAACATATGTACACACACGCAAATACGTAGTAAATATGTATGTAGTTATGTAGCAATTTTAATTTAATCAAATTTCAATACATATGTACATACATAGCTACATACATATTTATGTATGTATTTGTGCTTTTAATTTTCGATACTTTTTTTAGTTTTATCTAAACCAGGGCTGCTCAACGCTCTTGTATTGAAAGTACAAAGCTCAATACATCTACAATTTTTGTATATGCACTGAAAATTTTTTTTTGCTCATTTAAATTTTTTTATGGATTCCAATAAAATATTATTTTAGAATTTATTTTCAAATGGTAGTATCACATACATACAATTTTTTTTATTTTTTATATGAAAATTTTTTGAATACTAATTTTTTACAGTGCTTTCATTTTTTGAATTTTTTTTTTCATTACACATTTGTTATTGTAAATTTCGATTTCTTACGGCAGTGCTCGAGCTCCTATACAAAGTGTCTTTGCTCTGCACATGAATCATATGCACATACGTATAAAATTTTTTTATATCTCAGTGCTTATGGCAGTGCAAAGAAAATTTTATTTTCATATTTGAAGTGAAAATATGTATCTGTGCCTATGATTCGGTACAAAACAAAAACAATTGTGCTTTGAGTGCCTATGAGGTGAGCAGCCCTGATCTAAACATTTATGGGTCTATCAAATCAAACTCACACGCCTTACCTATACATAGTTTTTATTATATGTATGTATGTATTTGCTGAAATTTTTTTGTTTACTTAAAAATTGTTTCTAATAAAATAATTCACCGCGTCACGTTGCTGCACATGACAATTTCAATTCGATGTCGCCGACGCTTTCCTCTCTAGCACGTCTACAATAACTCTCCATATATGTATGTATGTACATATCTACATATCATCGTTTAAAATGCAAAACCGCATATCGACCAAGTACAAACCGCGTGGTCCCAATGTTAAAATTCTTGTATGAATGGATGGGATAGGACCCCAGGAATGTGCTTTTGGGAAAATCTCATTTTTGGCAAAAATGTCACTTACGCGGTTTGTATTTGGTCGATACGCTGTTTTGCACTTTAAGCGACGATATGTTAATACATTCATAGATAGGTATGTATGTATGTATGTATGTTTGTATATACATATGTACGTCATACGTTCGTTTACAAACTCACAAAATACAAAAGCCATTTATGCACATAAATACATATGTAATTAAGTTTTATATTGATTTATTTGTTTTGGTTTAATAATTTCCTAATTTATAAATTTTTGTTTTGTTAAAAATTGATTTCTTTTTTTTATTTTATTTCATTTTTTTTATTTTTTTTTTATTTTATTATTTTATTATTTTTTTTATTTTATTTTATTTTTATTTTTTTTTTTTGTAATTTATTTAATTTATTTTTTTTTTTTTGCTGTTGTTAAATGAATTCGTTTCGGTTTTCTTACACATTCGCTAAGATCTCGTTCGAGCAAAGAAACACAGGTACAATTTACAATTTTATAAAAAAAATAAACTTGTACACCGACCACTTGACAATAACAAACGCAAATCAATTTTAAAATCAAAATAAATTTGGAGAAGAATCCATCCGAGTACCGAGATTTGGTGTTCCACACCGAAATCGCTTGCTGGCATACACCGCCGCCGCCGCGTTGTTGAGCACTTCTGAGCGTTTCGTTGGCGTTTTGTGCGCTTTCGGGTTATCGTCTATCTGCGAGCGCGATTTTTGGATTCTAATAGCCGTCGCTATTGCCGTGAATGCTGGCCCACGTTTTGCTTCTGTTTTTCAGCCTTTGCTTTGTTCACGCTTCTAGCTATTCGCTCGTCGGATAGTCGTTCGCTGGCGAGACTAACTGCTTAACCATAGAGTGAAATACCAAATGTTCCCTCCGCCTGGCTGCCCTTCTTGCCTTGTGTACAATATATGTAAATATGTACATATGTAGATACATACATGTAGATACATACATATGTATGTATGAATCAGTGATGGAAAATTAAAATTTCAAATTTTGCTAAATTTATCCAAAAAATTGTGTAAATTTATCCACCTTTAAGCCTAGCACTGAGTTCACCGCTGTGAAATTTCACCAGCAACATGCATTTATTTTACCATGAAATGTTTCAAGAAAAATTTTTTGTCAAATTAGAATAAATGCCAAAACGAAAACTGAGCAAGTGTACAAAGAAAAAATTTAGAGCATCGCCTCTGAACCAGCTTTAAAATTTTGACCAATAAAAAATTTTTATACAAAATATAAATTCCAATTTCAACAAATGACACTTTTCACTCGAAAATAAATAGCATTGTGTATTTAAATTGGCGTGAAAAAATGTTGGTGGCATGTTGCGCAACGATTTCACGGCAGGAACTCAGTACAACTTTGCCGTGAAATATCTGTAAAATTACACACATGTTTCAAAACCAGTTTTTTTGTATGGATTTTGACAGCAGGTTCACGTGAAACTCGAACTCAGTACTATGCTTTATAAAATAAAGTGACAGTACATATTGTATAATAAAGACCTCACACTCAAAAAAAAAATTTCTCTCGATCAAAGACATAATTTTCCTTATTTTGAACACGCGTCCCAATACAAAATTTTCTTTGTTTTGTGTAAATTTTCTCAAAAATGTGGAAAAAACATAAAAAAAACATTCAAACAAATTCGTTGCCATGGGGATTTGTATGGGAATTTAATTTCTCAAAATTAAAGAAATCAAGTCTTCAAAACAAGGAAAGTTGGGAATGGAATGGCGCTTAAAGAATTTTTCATTATTTTAATGTATGAATTTTTTCAAAACAAGTATATGAAACCATGGTAACGCATGTAACAACAATATTTTATAAACCTTTTAACATGTTTTAAGGAAAATTTACTCAAAACAAAGAAAGTAGTGTTCAAAATAGGTAAACAATTTCTTTGACCCCTTCATATATTTTTTTTCTCTCAGTGCATACAAAATCTTTATTCTGCGTCCTACTTTTATGAACAGTATTTTAAATACATATATAAAAAACGCTTAAATACCTACTATATTATAAATAATTACTCAGCTGTACGTAGTACAGGGTATTATAATTTTGATTTCAAAACGGTAGTAGGTAAACCCATGAATAATCGAAATATATATGGACTTATACATATCAAAATGCAGAGGGTGAAAAAAGAAATCGATTGGGCCATGTCCATTCGCCCGTCCGTGCGCACTGTAACTTCCGCAAAAATTTTAATATTTTGAGGAAATTGGTACACAGTGTCTATATGGACAAAGTAGGTTGTTATAGAAAATGATCGAAATCGGATAATAATCACACCCACTTGATCTATACAGAATAATTGGAAAAACACCCAAAATGTGATATCTCAGTCACTAATATAGCCTCTGTAGCAAACAAAAATGGCATTGTGATGGAAAAAAATTTTTTATTTTGAAATGACATTTGCAAAATAGTGCCGGAAATCGTTCGATTGTGCATAGGTACATATGTGCCAAGCTAGTTCCGAAAGGGCCAAAAAATGCACAGACGCGAGTCATTTTCCAACACTGGTATGAATGTAGTTCTCTCTACCGTCGCGTCGTCTGCGTATGTCCCCCCGCCAACAACGCCTCTAGTTTCATCAATCAAATTTGTATCTCAATCTTTGCTTTTCAAATCGTCTTTACGATCCTCGTTCATTTATACATACATACGTCGTCAACTTTGTTGGACTTTGCTTTCGTTATCATTGTTTTTGCTGTTGACATATCGCGGTGCACTTAATTATTGTTGGCTCAATTTTTCCTTTAGCCACTGTCGTTAGGCGGCATGAATGACATTGGGTCATTTTAAATATTTTGCGCAAAAAATATACATACATAAGTACCTATATACATATGTACATATACAGTAGAATCGCACAAAAGTTAACTCGCGAGAAAGTTAAACCTTCGGGTAAGATAACCAAATTTGAGCGTCCACGTACGGCTCTAAAAAGTTAACTCTTGGTTAACTTTTCTGAGCTTATCGATTTTTTTCTAATCCAACCGTTTATTTCTCAGCAAAAACAAGCTCATTCCCCTTGTTTCTATGTATTTCCGGAATTTGCGTGCATTCCCCGAATTTCTGTGTAAAAAATTAATGACGGTGTCGCGAGGTACAAATGTAGTTAGTCGTTTGAACAATTGAGTGGTGTAAACATAGTTTGTGTGTTAAAAATGGCAACAAAGCGGAATAAATCATCGCAAATTAGATTGAATTTACATCAAAATGCTGATATTTTAAGAAAACTTGATGAAAGTATTCACGGAAACTTGGCATTAGATCATAGTGTATCTAAAGTGGCCATCTCAAAAATAAAGAAAAAACGATATGAAATTTTGGAGGCAGTGGCAAGCACACAGGAATTAGCAACCAAGAAAACTTTGCACAAGTCGGAATATCCCGTTCTCGAGGCAAGGTTGTATAAATGTTTTTTGAACCAAAGGCAACGCAATTATGCAATTAGTGGTGCAATTTTAAAATCAAGAGCTAAGCTTGAATTTGCCAAAATGTACACTGGAAAAAATTTTTATGCAAGTGATAGGTAGATGGCTAGCAAATTTTATGTATGTAAATTTAATCTAAGTTCTGCTTTGTAATGATTAAAACTGAGATATTCAAATAAATTTGATATGTTATATCCCAAAAATTATGTTTATTACCGTATTCTATCAAATTTAAAAACCACCTGGAAAAGTTAATATTTCGGAAAAGTTAAATGCCCTTGGGACCATTTGGTTAACTTTTGTGCGATTCTACTGTATACATATATGCATGGGTAATAATTTTTCTAAATATTAAAATATACATACATACACAGGTATATATGTAGCATATAAATATGTACACTGAGAGAAAAAAAATATATGGAGGGGTCAAAGAAATTGTTTACCTATTTTGAACACTACTTTCTTTGTTTTGAGTAAATTTTCCTTAAAACATGTTAAAAGGTTTATAAAATATTGTTGTTACATGCGTTACCATGGTTTCATATACTTGTTTTGAAAAAATTCATACATTAAAATAATGAAAAATTCTTTAAGCGCCATTCCATTCCCAACTTTCCTTGTTTTGAAGACTTGATTTCTTTAATTTTGAGAAATTAAATTCCCATACAAATCCCCATGGCAACGAATTTGTTTGAATGTTTTTTTATGTTTTTTCCACATTTTTGAGAAAATTTACACAAAACAAAGAAAATTTTGTATTGGGACACGTGTTCAAAATAAGGAAAATTATGTCTTTGATCGAGAGAAATTTTTTTTTGAGTGTACATATGTATGTACACATCAAGCAATACCTCGAAAGGACGTTGGACACATATGTATGTATACATATAGATGCATACCAGACTTAAGAGGCTGGCTGGAAAGATACGGTTCATCCGTTACGGATACGAGCTAGGCCTCCTGCATCCGTCATCGCGCGTGGTGCGCAGCTTTGGCACATCACTTAGTATGTACAAACTCCGGCTGGAGTTCTAGATACTTAACGTAGCATGGACCAAATTGGGAAACGGTCCGCTTTATTTGCGCTCCGTAAAAATCTAAATGGATCAGACTAGTGATGGGCGAGTCCGAGATGTTTCGAAAATCGAGAGAATGGCAATCATGCAAAATCACCATCGAGTCAAAAGTTGACTCGCTCCTCGACTACACAACCGACATGTTTCGCGATCACTAGATCAGACTCTATGTTACGCTAAGTGTGCATAATGAAAAGCACTCAAACCCCAAAATCGGCCTGTTTCTCAATTTGCTCCATGCTATGTTAAGTACCTATAACTCCAGCTTAACGTAACCGCCGCATTTTTATTCGCTGAAATCTCCGTCGCTACTCGCCATCGATAACGCGGAAGGGCCCATAAATCTTCCGAAGGACTTCTCTCTCGAATACTCCATTTCATTAACACCTATGGAAGAATGGTGGCCATGCACATTAATAACGCAAAATTGAAAATAAAAAAATTCAAAATTCAAAATTCAAAATGCTATGTATGTATGTATGTAAATAGAGTTTGTGTTTGAACAACAAAACAGTTTGTCCATTTTTTGGGTATGACCAAGCGCCTAAACAGAATTCGCTGAGGAGGAAGAAGACCAAGAAAACATGACCCAGCCAAATTTATAGAGTTCTACATAAAGACAAAATTAAGAAATTTTCAAAGATCAATAAGAGCTTGGGATATTTGTAGGTAAATAGTATTTACGAAATTCCATATGTACATGTTTACATATCTATACCTACATACATATATATGTATTTAAATATTTTTAAGCTAAATGTAGAATGCTCGCTCGATGCATCTAGTGCATACATACGTACATACCTATATGTATGTATGTATATATGCATGCAGCTCCAATCAGCTGAGCGGGGCCAAATGTTGTTCGACGTAATCGCTTTGTTGTTGTTGTTAATGCATGCAATCACCGGTGCCGTCGAGTTGGTCACATGAATGAATTGTTTGCGCACATAGTATGAACATAAATATATACATATCCATATACACATACATATGTACATTAAGCCGTATCACGAAAATAAAGTTTGCGTGTGTCAGTTTAATTTGAATACTTACGTCGAAAAAATATTTATGGTGTAAAATTTTTTTTTTAGGCCCGCGTTAAAAACAGCTAAATCGCGTTTTTTGTAATAACTTCCTTATTTGGTGTCGGATCTCTATGATCTTAATGTCGCAGAAAAGGTCTCGCTCTGCACTATATTTGGCCCATATAAAGCTTCGACCTCAAAGGTTGTTCTGAGTTTTACCTTTAAAAATTTTAGAGTTACTATCCCTAGATTTTTTTATTTTTATCACTAATACAAAGCTCTCAAAAAACCATTAGGACTCCGCTTAAAAAGTTGTAGCCTTTATTCACAAACAAAAATGTTATACCGTTTTAAAATCAGAGAACCTGTTTTTTTTAAATTATCCCAAGTTCTTATTTATATGAGGTAGTAACGCCATATAGTATGAGTTTTCGATTAAAAAGTATTCTAAGTCCTCGCTTGACTTGAGAATGTTGTACCGCGATGGAACAGCTACCAATACTGGATACATGATATGCAAAAAACTATTGATGATTGGACTATTCGTGCTGATCAACGTAATTTTTATTGAATGACAATGGCTATAGTGAAGATTTGGTAAGTATTCAAGTGGGATCTCTAAGCACAGCGCGCTGGTTTACAACGGCTTCACGATTTCTGCATCCGTGCGTATCGTAAAATCATCCAAGTTATTTAGAAAAACTGCTAGAGTTCGTTGCAAAATTATAAGCGCCTAAAGAGACAATGGAAGTCTAAATGTATTATCAATACTTGCGCTGGATGCGTCGTCTGCCCGTAGAAATGCAGTTAATTATTCAGCCTACAATTGAAAACAACGCACTTTACTTTAATCCCGAAAAGATCTTCTTATATATGATAACCGAGACCGAAAATGACGATGTCCTCCAAATTTTGAGATATTTATGAAAGAAGTTTCAGAGCTCTGAAAGTGAGTTCTTCGTCGCTTATATTACTTTGCTCACACTAAAAAAAAAATTACTCAGATTATGGAAAAATGGGAATGATTCGCCACTAAAGACATATTTTCATTGTTTTGAATACAATTTTCTTTAAAACATGGTTTTTATTCCTTGATTGAAAGAAAATTATACATTTAAACAATGAAAATATGTCTTTAGCGCCGAAACATTCCCATTTTTCCATAATCTGAGTAAGTTGTTTTTTCAGTGCAGGTTTCGAACGTTTAAACCAAATTGGAATTTATGTACAGGGTATTCTCTTCCCTCTCATATGCATTTTATATACATATATGTACGTATAGTTTTTTCCCCTTTTATTTATTTTTATTACCTCAACAATACTTACTCATACGCCCCCCCATCGGATCGCTTTGTATGTGAAAACTGAAAATGTTTTCTTAAATATCTCGAAAATGGGAGCTAATCCGGATTTTCTAAAAACGCCATCGTAATCTGGAGCCAAAAATTAAGCTAACGTGTTTCGCCGTTTCTCTGTGGTAATTTTTTATAAAAAAAAAAACAAGTGTTTCATTTTACAACGTTATAACTTTTTTGTTTGTGAATAAAGGCCAGAATTTTTTTGGGGGATTCCTCGCGGTTTTTTGAGAGCTTTGTATTAGTGATAAAAATAAAAAAATCTAGGGACAGTAACTACAAAATTTTTAAAGGTAAAACTCAGGACAACCTTTGAGGACGAAACTTTATATGGGCCAAATATAGTGCTGAGCGAGACATTTTCTGCGACATTAAGATATTAGAGATCCGACATCAAATAAGGAAGTTATTACAAAAAACGCGATTTAGCTATTTTAGCGCGGGCCTAAAAACAATTTTTTACACCAAAAATATTTTTTCGACATAAGTGTTCAAATAAAACTGACAAAAACTAAACTTTTTTTTTGTCCATATAACGTGATACGGCTTAATGTACATACCCAGCAAAAAATATACGCCTTAGTTAAGAATTATTACAGTAGATTTAAAGGCATTAGAAAATAGGCCTGAAAATTATAAGGGAAGCAAGGTTGTATGATGTATGGCTTAAAATAAGGCTGATTTTCCTGTGTTGATGTCATCAGGCCGTAAGGAATACTCGGTGCAGTGAAATAACGCCCGCGAATAAAATGCAATTAAACCCGTGGGTTTTTTTTTTTAAATATGGTGTATTATTATTGGAAAAGGCGCAGCGATTGCTTGGGGGAACACAGTAAGATTGCCATTGTAAATGGAAATGCAAATATTTTGATCCCGGTTTGTCGTCAAATTGTTGAAAACTATATAAGAGTATTTGTTTAGATTGTGGTCTAAAAGTGCCAGTATGTATGTATGTACAATCAAATTCTTACACATATCTACATACATACATCCATGCTGACCTGGAAAATTGTTACTAATAAATGATTATAGAAATGAAGCTTTGTTTATTTTGATTGAGTATTTCAATACCTATAAGGGGGTTTAAAAAAAATTTAAAGAATCGAAAAATTGGAATTACAAATCGCGCGATTTTTTATTCCAATTTTTCGCTTGTGGCGTTTTTTTCACTAATACACCATATTTAAAAAAAACCCGTCTGCGCGCTTAATTGCCCTTCCGAAAGAGAAATAAAGCCCATGCCCAAAACGAAATAACGCCCGCGGGGATTATTTCTATTTCCGTTGTTTCCACGGGCGTTATTTCACTGCACCGGAATACTCTCGCTCTCTGAGAGGACACCTTATTTCTAAGGCTTATCCGCAGGAAAATAAGGATTATTAACGCCTTATTATGGCCTGATATTCAGGCTTTACGTGGTGTATGAATACCTTATAAATATTTTAATAATAAGGTGTTTTTTGTTTAGCTGCATAATTCACATTTTCTGCACAATTTAAGCGTTCTTCTTCTTCTTGATTGGCGCTTAACCGTCTAGACGATTCTGGCCGAGTCCAACAGAGCGCGCCAATTGCTTCTGTTTCGTGCAGCATGGCGCCACTTGGGAACACCTAGGGAGGCAGCATCGCTGTCCACCTGATTTTCCCAACGCAGTGGAGGTCTCCCTTTTCTTTTGCGTTCAGCGGGTTTCGATAGAAATGCTTTCTTGGCCGGAGCGCCTTCGTCCATTCTCACGACATGACCTGCCCAACGCAGCCGCTGGATCTTTATTCGCTGAACAATGTCGATGTCTGTGTAAAGCTCGTACAGCTCATCGTTAAATCTCCGTCGATACTCGCCCACGCCAACGCGCAAAGGTCCATAAATCTTACGAAGAACTTTTCTCTCGAATACTCCAAGTGCCATCTCATCTGATTTTGAAATTGTCCATGCTTCTGCGCCGTACATGAGGACTGGAACGATGAGCGTCCTGTAGAGTGCAGGGCCGCCGAGAGAAAATCCGGGCCCGGGGTCAAAATAACTACGGGCCCCTATACTAAATGAACAAATTCTCAAAATAAAAAATTCAATGAATATATAGTTACGAACTTTAATTTATCTATACATTAATACAGATCAAGTAAATATGTTTACATAGAAATATACATATTAGGGTGGGTCAAATGTATTGTCAAAAGGCACATCCAGTTTCCGAATCCATGGGTCATACTGAGTAATATTGTCCAAGGGACCATAGGTCTGAATGAATTCTGTTTAAATACATATTGCTTTATTTGTATGAAATAAATTTCTTTAAATTGGAATACAAATATTTGTTGGTAATAATTTAGTATAT
This sequence comes from Urophora cardui, assembly GCA_960531455.1. Classification (NCBI taxonomy): domain Eukaryota; kingdom Metazoa; phylum Arthropoda; class Insecta; order Diptera; family Tephritidae; genus Urophora; species Urophora cardui. The sequence continues at coordinate 67,731,285 of OY482673.1, read as the reverse complement.
CAAAAGACTGATTCTGCTGAACGCTTTAGTGAAACAGCAATCGAATTCAACTGTACGAAGCACCAAAGCAAATTTTAGCTTCGCAAGCTTTGTTTGTTTTCGGCGTATCGCTGTTTACATACATACATACACGTACATATGTATATGAGCATTTCCTGGGCGTTTCGGACGGTATGTTCGCACGATTTTTTGAACTTTTGAGGCGGAAATATCGCGAAATATTGTATAGTTTTATGATAAAGGGAAAGATTTACGCCACGGATAATGATTAAAGTATGTTAGCGACAGAAATTTAGTTTAATGCCTCTGTTTTAGCTACTTTTAAAATATGGACGTGTTTTTGTAGCGTCCGGAACGCAGTTTAAGTGGCTTACACAGAGGCATTAAACTAAATTTCTGTCGGTAACATACTTTAGTCATTAGCTGTGACCTAAATCTTTCCTTTTATCATAAAACGATACAATATTTCGCGATATTTCTGCATCAAAAGTTCAAAAAATCGTGCGAACATACCGTCCGAAACGCCCAGGAAATACCCATATCGCTGTATAAGAATTTGCATCATACCGAATTTTTCTGTTGCAACAGAAAACGAATTCAAATTTATGCTGCAAAGTCGACGCCAAAAACCAACAATTCCTTAAGTGGGATGCAGACACGTTAAGAGATTTATAAAATTTGTTGAAATTTAAAATGATTGCTATCTACGAAAGGTGATTAAAGGTGTTGTTTGTTTATTTTCTGTAGCAAAAACTTGGATATCATTTTGAGATTCCCGGGCCCTCTAAAGCCCGGGCCCGGGGCAATTGACCCCATCAGCCCCCCCCCTCTCGTCGGGCCTGGTAGAGTGTGATTTTTGTTTGTCGAGAGAGGACTTTACTTTTCAGTTGCCTACTTAGTCCAAAGTAGCATTTATTGGCAAGCGTGATTCTTCGTTGGATCTCCGTGCTGACATCATTCTTGGTGTTAATGCTGGTTCCCAGATAGACGAAGTCCTTAACAGTTTCGAATTTGTAGCTATCAACATTGACGTGGCTTCCAAGGCGTGCTGCCTTAAGCGTTGCGATAATTTAATAACAAACAAGTAAGGAAGCCTAAGTTCGAGTGGAATCGAACATTAGATACTCAGCTGTATGCTTTCATTGTTTGTTTGCGTTTGATGAAAACACGGTGTATTTTATATAAAGCGAGTGCTGCATAAAGTGGGCGTAGCCACGCCCATTTTCAACATTTTTATCAGTCATCCAACTAAGCATATGAATATTATTCTTTGTGCAAAATTTCATTCCTTTATGACTTCTAGTTACAAAGAAGTCACGTTACAAATTCCTAAAGGGTGTTCCAGAAATATCTTTGTTAAAAAGTAGGCGTGGTCATAAACCGATTTGAATAAATTTTTGCGTGTCTATTAGCACAAGTTATAAAAGTGTATAAACCAAGTTTCGTCTTAATGTCTCAATTATTTGTCGAGTTATGGGCTCCGAAATTTCGTTGATTCCTTTTTTCTATTTTTTGTTTCCGATCTATTGTAGAACTCATGCCACAAAATTTCAATGAATTATCTTTATATTTGACAAAGATATCGCTTAAAATGTTTTTATTAGGCCACTTTATAATACCCATATATAAAAGTGGGCGTGGTCGTCAACCGATTTCGCTAAAATTTTGAACATGTATTACTACAAGTAGTGAAAGTGTATACACCAAGTTTCGTCATAATATATCGATTATTTGTCGAGTTATGGGCTCAGAAATCTCGTATATTCCTGCTTCTAAAAAGAGGCGGTGCCACGCTCATTTTCCAAAATTTTTGTGCTTTTCGTTTTATATCCGCAGTTGGACTCCTGCCATAAAATTTCAATGATATACCTTTATATTTGACAGAGATATCGCTTAAAATGTTTTTATTAAGCCACTTTATAATACCCATATATAAAAGTGGGCGTGGTCGTTAACCGATTTTGGCAATTTTTCGCCCAAACATTTGCCCAAGTAAGTATATCACGCCTACCAAATTTCATCGATATATCAACGGTTTCTGAGTTATGACATATAAAACTTTCAATGTTTGGCCCTTAATAAGTGGGCGTGGCACCGCCCATTTTTCAAAATCTCACCAAATTTCTTCATAAGGGCCTGAGCTCCACACGTGGGTGAAATTTTATCACTCTAGCTCTATTAGTGACTGAGATACAAAATTTCCGATTTTTACTATATAGGGGAAGTGGGCGTGGTCATGGTCCGATTTCGCCCATTTTCAATACCATCCGTTCCAGTCTTGATACCAACTTGCATTCCAAATTTCATCAAAGTATTTCAATTTTTGCGCGAGTTATCGTGCGTACAGACAGACAGACGGACGGACAGACGGACGGACATGGCTCAATCGATTTCTTTTTTCACCCTGATCAATTTGATATATATAAGTCAATATCTATCTCGATTATTTTATGGTGTTACAATCCACCGTTATGTGATTAAAACTAAAATACTCTGTGTACTAGTACAGCTGAGTATAAAAATATATGCTGCTAAGGTTGAAACGATATTATTAATAAATTTATGTACATATGTACATGTACATATATGTATATATCGGAATAAGATAACCTCGAGCACTTAACGACTTAACACTTCATTGCATGTCAGTTGAAAATGGACTGAGGCGACAATACATATTTTTTACGCTCGCCGCACATTGTACTTTGTTCATAAAAATTCAATTCCTTTTCTATCTGTTTGGGATGTGTTAAAATTAAGTACTAAAACATTTGTAGCAGAAAGAATGAGTGCAAGCAGCAGCAGCGTCTGAGTCTGTTTGCTGGCTACATATCCCAGCACACACAGATACATAAAGGTAGGATGCAAATTCATTGCATTTTCTCGATTTCGCTTTAGTTAGTCGACGAAACTTATGGCTGTGTGGTTGAATGTTGGTGTCAAATTGTTTGTCCTTAAAAATAGCCAAATTTTGAGCAAGAACAACGTATACCTACTAAAGCAAAAGCCAATGTGCCTGCCTCTCAGCTGGTCCTAAATGTCTGCACAGGTACATACACATGTATGTACATTAGGGTGCTTTTAATTTGTATGAAAAATTTAAAAGTTCATAAAAAGACTGTATCGCCCCCTCAATCTGTAGTAACATGGTCAAAGATATCACACATAAATTTTGGTCGCGATTGGTGGCGGTTAAGGCGTGGCACATTGAGGTCAAAGTTCAGAAAACTCAGAAGACTTACATTTTTAGTGTCGCATATGGTAATCTGAACTTTGACTCCCTTGAAACACCAGTAAACTGTCATCCATCAGGACCAAAATTTATATTTGTTATCATTGGGTATAGAAGCATTAATTTTGGGTATTAGATAATTCAAAAATATATTTTGATTTTTTGAGCCTCCAGAGAGTTTTCTGAACTTTGACCTCAATGCGCCACGCCTTAACCGCCACCAATCGGGACCAAAATTTATGTGTGATATCTTTGACCATGTTACTACAGATTGAGAAGGCGATACAGTAAAATATCGTTAATTTGAATTTTAAACGCACTCTAATGTACATATGTACGTAGATACGCTATGCTCTCTTACTCATCACAATTTAGCCTCAGTTACAAAACATTTCTATTCTAAATTTATTATATCGAAATTGTTACCTGTGTTGCCAAAATTGGGCGATTCGGGCCAAATCTAGTCGGAGAAATTTAATTTGGCCGTTTTGGGCGGCAAATTTTGACCGGTTTCGAAATAGAAATATTTCAAGTCCACACAATTTTTTTGTGGCTACACATTTGTATGTAAAGTTATTTTATTTTTAATTTATGAAACACAGCTTCAAACCACGTAACCGATTAGAATTCAGTAATACATATTAGCTTTTTCGCATACATTTTTCCAACAGAATTTACTCAGCAACTTCTAACAGCAAACTGAGAGAAAAATATCACAAAAAGTAAACGAACAGATTTTGCAGAGTTCTTCAACTAAGCTTAACAGCTGATTTTTGTTCACATTAAAAAGCGCCAAATTGAAAGATACAGAAAAGTTGAAAAATTAAAAAGATAAGAAAAGCTACATATAAGACATAGTTAAAAAAATAAATCCGGTTTTCGAAATTCGGAAATGCATCCGCAACTCTCTTTTAGAATAAGTCCGCATTATTTTTTCTACATAATTACCTACTAATGCAGTGTCGATATTTGTGTATAAATCGTAGTTAGCTTATAATTTCTGCAATACAATACTCCATCACTTTCGCTGTCAATGATTGCCTTGTTTGTACCCATGCCCATAGTAGTTTCCACCGTATTTCCTCGAAATTCGTTCATTACACTAATCTATAAACGGGGAAAATCGTTACAGTTTAGTACATACTGTGTACATAAAAGCTTGACAAAAGGTATTTAGCTTACTTTTGCATACGAGTCAGAGGCGGTCGCTTCATACAGGCCGAGAAGCCCGGCTTGCGTGCACATTTTCGTTCATTTCATACGAAATTCTATAAAATCTGGTTATTTTACGTTTTAAATGTGTTTACTATTTAAGTTCTCAATAATATAGCCCCCACTGTAACATGCCCCTAAAAGCCTGCTAAGAAAATAGCGCAAATACACCACCAATCCACCTCACAATGTGTATTTTGTTTGTACAGCCAATCACAGCACAGTGAGCATGCTTCAACGTTTCCACACATTAGCTTTTACCTGGCTTTCAAAACAGAATAACATAGCTTGTTTTCTCGCTTTCGCTAAGGAGAAACCAATTGCTTATTTTCAGACTTAAATTGAAAAAAAAAACTAGCAAAGCACTTTTTTTTATTTTTCACATCAAATTTGTATGCGAATATGAAGCTGGCTTCGGCATTCATATGTTCAGTATTCACAGCCATATGCATATTTGATTTGATTTTCGTTTGTATGTACATACTTATGCACATAATTTCTTACATCTGCATGTGCATGCAAACATAAATATCAAATATCAGATTATAAAAGGGTTGATTGTGATTTTTGGCGACTAGTGGCACAATATCAAGATAATTTTAAAAAGCGGTGGAAATCAAATTGGACCTCAGTTTTTCAAACACTAAAGCACCAAATTTTTAGGCAATAAGCAAATACACTTGCTACTGCTGAAATTTCCGTCGGTATAAGGAAACTAAAAATACCTCTGCGCATTCGTGTAAGATTTCCCTAGCGCACGTTTTTATATTTAAGAATTATGTAAGTACGAAATTTTTTATTTTAAAAATGTTCAGAGTAAAATTGCAAAATCAAGAAAAAACAATTTTAATTTAAAAATGTTTATTTTTATTTTAAGCACTATGAGATTTTGAAGGAAAAACTTTCGTTTTTATTCCATTAATTTTAATTTTTAATGTAAACATGTTGATTTTTATATCCTAAATACATTTTAATTTAAAAAATTTAATTTTTAATTTAAAAATTTTCATTTATAAAATAAAAATTACTTGGTTTAAAACGTGCATTATAAAAATAAAAATTTTATTTTTAATTCCTTTTCTCTGAGTATACAAACAAAAAAATGTGTATCAGGAAAACAAAAATAAAAAATACATATGAAAAAAACAAAAAAAAAAAATAAACGAGAAAAAACGATCTTCAAATACCCGAATTGTTCAAATGCCCGTACAAACATACGCGTAATAAAAAAACAAACGAGCGTTCGAGCATTGAAAAGCATTTATTCGGGCCACTCGAAAATGTTAAAAAGAAATCGAGAACTCTAAATCAAAGTCAATGACGGAACGCAATCAGACTTTGAAATAATACAACAAAGGAAATTACATAAATGGCTAATGGTTATGCTTGCCCAGGCAATTTATGCTAAGTCCGCCACTGATACGAGTATTTAACTTATCCATATTTATTGCCCGTTTGAAATCTCCCAGACCATTAACCAGACGGGTAGAACATTATCCTGCATTGGCAGCAGTCTTATAGTAGTAATATCTATTGACCGATTCACGGTATTTATGCGAAGTTGGGGGTATTAAAATTCTTATTGTTATCTTTGTCAAATATAAAGATAATTCATTGAAAGTTTGTGGCATTATTTCAACTATTGGTATAAAAAAATAAACATAACAAATTTTGAAAATGCGGGTGGCACCGCCTCTTTTTAAATAAAGGAATATACTAGATTTCGGAACCCTTAACTCGATAAATAATTGAGAAATTATGGTACATACACTTTTATCACTTACGTGAGAAATTTTACCGAAATCAGTTTATTTCCACGCCTACTTTTTAACAAAGATATTTCTGCCCTCCATAAATTTGTAACGCGACATCTCTATAATTAAAATTCATACAGGGATGCAATTTTGCACTTACAAAAATATTTATACGCTCGGTCTGATGATAGATACAAATTTTCAAAATGGGCATGGGTACGCCCATTTTCTGCGGCACTCGCTTTATATAAATTACACCGTGTTTCCATCAAACGCAAGCAAAGAACGAAAGCAAAGAGCTGAGTGTCAAATGTTCGATTACACTCGAAGTTAGGCTTCCTTACTTGTTTATACGTATGTATAATCTTATATTTTTTGAAGTAGTGGAATTTTTTACAACATGAATATGTTCAAACACTGCGGTTATGAAGTTTAAATGACAATATGCCTCTTAAACAAGTAAAAGCAGGACTATCTTCGGCCGTATCGAAGACTTCATACCTTTCATGACTGGGGAAATGAAATTGTTTAATTTATACTTTCAATTCTGTGAGTTATTTATGCAAAGATTCACTGGAAAAGAACTATCTTGATTTAAATGGAGAATTTATAACCCAAAATGTCTATATGTGAACAATCGATTGTATGGGAGCTATATGTTATAGTGGTGCGATCTTGACAAATTCCGGTGACATTATTTAGGTCCATATGTGTACAAATACTTCAAAGTTTCATTCGCTCAGCTGTTTAAATGGAGAAGTTATACCCTAAAATGTCCATAACTTAACAATCGGTTGTATGGCGGTGGTCCGATTCGACCGATTCCGACAAATGATGAGCTTCTCCTAAAAATACACTCACATTCCCAATTTCAAGCAGATATCAAACAGCCAGACAGACAGACAGACGAACGGACATGGCTTAATCCACTCAGCTCATGATCCTGATCATATTGGTATATATTTTGGTGGGTCATGAAAGGTATAAAAACATATTACTTAGTATGTATGGCTGTATGTATGTATTTTAAAGATTATGAACGGTAAGAAATAAATTCATTTTGAGTTGATTCCCGACCAAGTTCTTTATTTAATGGCAACACTGATTGTTACTAATCTCGCAGCAAATCAAATGCGCCAAACCGCGTGGTTTATTGTTGACGCGCGTAGGCTTTGCGCTTCTCTTTTTCTTACCCAGTCCCCCGCTGAAGCATAGGAAGCAATTATATTAGTGAAAAGTAGCCCTGCAAAAATCATTGGATTACCTATATGCTCCATTTGTGGTAGGTTGGAGTACTTTCAAAGTGACCACTAACATAGCCCAAACAACCGATTCATGTATCTACATAACTATATACATACATATGTTTGAATGTATACACGTCATTCGTCGTCGTCGCGATAAACATTTGGTTTTGGTTGTTATGTTCGGCTAACTATTAGGTACTTCATCAATTAATCCAATGTAGGTACCTACTCCATGGATTAATTTGATTGTTATGCGGGACTGGAGTATATACTCCATTACAATGACATGCAGTGTTAAATGGACCATATTTTTTGTATGAAATGTGGCAAGTTATGGAGTAATCGGTTGGTCCATAGCGAGCACTTCACGGATTAGCGAATGGAGTACTCGGAATTTTTGCAGGGAGGTATCTCTAACTAAGCACGAATATACAATGTATGTATGTATGTATACACGTTCTTCATCGTCATCGCGAAAAACATTTGGTTTTCATTGCCATGTTTGGGTAACTACGAGCCCATCTAAATACATGAATCGCTCGTTTGGGTTATGTTAATGATCACTTTGGAATTACTCAAAGCTACCACAAATGTACCATACTCTGAAAAACAATTTTTTTTAAATTTTGTTTTTAAAATGATTCATATAATTCATGGATTCTTTTTTAAAGAAAAGGGAAGTATAAATCGGTTACTACAATTCAATATAATGTTGAATGTTCCACTATGTGATGTCATGGTTCGAAATCGGAAGAGAATATTAAATAAAGAATAAAAAGCAGAATAAGAAGCAACCGGTGATTGATAAGAAGGAGAGAAGAATAAGAGAACAAGCGGAGGCTACATATTTGCAGTTGGGACCCGGGTGGAGAGAAGATGAAGAGTAAAATGCAAACAAAAATTTATTTTTAGGTGAAAATTTTTTCCAACAATCTCCGTTGTCAACTTAAAGGCAAAAGTGTTTGATCCAACAGTTGCCGTGGTTGACTTAAATCAACAACGGAGCGTTGTCGGGCACATTTCAACTGCGGACAGTAGTTGATTTAACAGTGAAAGTCTTTAGATTTACAACGTTTTTTTTTTTTCAGAGTATAATCCAATGATTTCTGAAGGGGACCGCATCACGTTCAATTGGCAATTTTTCTATAATATTGTATATATACACACTTGTCGCACATTTCCCGTGTCTTTATCAAACATAGAAAAACTCGGTCTCTACCTGATTTTTTCGATGCTGTGATCATTACGTGAACTCTTTCATAAATTATTTTTTTCAGTGGCAATTCCTCTAAAAACTAAGCTCTGGCTGCGTACTTGGTTTTCATACACATTGCCGCTGTGGTGTAGTAGGCAGAGTGCTCGCCTGTCATACCAGAGGTCTCGGGTCACCAGCCCAGACCCACACAAAAAATTTAATTTAATTTATTTTCTAATTAATTAGAATCCATTTATTGGGGTTTTCAAAAAAAAAAAAGCGGGCACCCCTCGGCGGTGGGCGGGATCATCCCCTCCAAGTATACATATGTATGTACTTCCGCCATGAAAAAGCTTCCAAAAAAAATTCAATCGCTTTTCGGAGACGGCAACAGTTCGTCCACCAATTTTTGAGGAAAACCCAAAATTAAGGAGCACACCTCGAATTGGAAGAGAAGCTCGGCCTTAAAACTCCTTAGATTTATATCCAGTGTATGATTATTATGAATGTATGTACAGTTGTACTCAGCCATGTGTACATATACATATATGTACATATGTACATTCTATGTATTTTCTGTTTTACGTGTGTTTTTCTTTATCTTATTTTTTGTTGCTTATTTTTTCAATAATATGTTAAGGTATTGCGTCAATAGACTCTCACGGACCCCTACGTGGTGTCTCAGCAAACGCTCACAATCGGCGAGCTACGTAGCGAGCCTCCGTCGCCCCCTAAAATGTGATTACTAACACTTAAAGAAATTTTGCATTGCAGTGCTTTTTGTTCGATTTTCGGGTATATCTTTTGCTGACGTGAACAGCTCACGTGAATCCAATAATGGAAATTTCGTAGATTGGCCTCCGCGTTTGTTCGTTTAAACACAACACCAATTAATCATACTGTGCGGGTGATAAATTTTGTGGATATGGATCCATGCATGTACTTATGTACATATGTTAGTATATTTAGATATATATGTGTGTTTTTAATCCCAGAAAACAGACTCTTAAGCCTAAGCTGAAGCTAAGTTGTTAAACTGGAATACGCTAGCAGCGCTGCTGGCTGTTATCCATGTGTATTAGCCTTTAAATCTTCTGTAATAATTCTTAACTAAGGCGTAGATTTTTTGCTGGGATTTTATTATGACTAGACTGCTGCCTACTGCCGAAACTCGACAGTTTTTCTAGATGATTTCTTCATAAGGTGCAAATATAGTTTTTGCATATTGTTTGTGTTGTCACTGCTACTATTTAGTTGTTGTTTTTGTTGTTGTTGGTGTTGTTGTCGTTACTCGTCTTCACAATTATCCTACCTACTTCTTTCTTTCTATTTCTGCTCTTTTCTTTCCTCAATTTCATTCCTACTTATTCTTTCTTATCCTTCTTAGTCCTTGACTTTGTGTTTTTGGTACTTTTTACGTTTCTACTTCTTTGAAACTACACACCACTTCGCGCCAAACATGTTCACAATTGCATGGTAAGTTTGGTGAGCATGCATATAGCTCTGTTGTGTTCGAAAGCATACAACAACAATCACACGGCAATATTCCAACGTCAATTGTGGACGCATTTTCCAACCAATTTTAATTAAAATTGGCGCAGTTCTATTTGAGAGCAATACCTTTCTAATGGTGTTCTTAGTTCTTAAATCGGTTCAGTAGTTTCGACGGAGAAGATGGAACAAAATTTATGTTAGCGTATTAATAACATAGATATTATACATGCATATGTACATACATTAGATGGGTTTTTTTTTGTAGAAGATTCTTTAAACCTTCTCAGATCCTCCCTCCGGCACCGGAATATGAAAATAAGGTATTTTAGAGTAAGTAAACTGAAAAACAATTTCACTTTTCCAAAAACTGGATGGAGCTACACCGAGAACCGCGCAATTTCTCAGAATTTCAAGGTACGTTTAGATTTATGTATGAAAAAAGTTAGGATTTTGCACAAAAAAAAAAAAATTGATGCCTACCCGAACGTAGAAATAACCGCTAAAGCAAATGGCGTATTTAGTTTTTTGGTACACTCCCCAGGCAAGGCAATACCACGGCCTTTTTTCTTTTTTCTTTTTTTTTTTCTCATGAATCTTCACCTTCTTGCCCTATACTCTTCCCGAAAGCCGACATTATTTTTTAATTAAATCACACGATAGGCTGCGTTATTTAATGCGCTTTCCAGAAATGTATAGCTTTAAAAATCTTATAAAATTCGGGTATAAAAGGGTAACATACCTTAAAATTTCTTAAATTTTTTAACAATTTTGCTCTTGAAGGCCGAGACTGTGGTTAACGGACAAAAACATGGAGCCGAATAGCGCCAAAACATTGTGGGCAAGTGTATATATAATATAAATATGTTTTAATTTAATTGATTTTAATATTTTGTTCTCAGATATTTGACAACCAAGTTGTCTTCCGGTATCCAAAAATATAAATGATTTCCTAATTTTTGGGGTAAGTGGAAAAAAATTCAACAACTATTTACAGCGAAGGTTGAGTGTATAGCTATTTCACGAAAAACCATTTTCGATCATCAGCACACTTTTCGGAAATGGATGCACCGGGGATTGAACCCGAGTCCATTCCATTTTCAGCCGCAATGATTTCCATTAGTTAAATTGAGTGCTGAGATCATAGAATTGCACGTATGAATTTTGCAAGCAGTTCGTATCCTTGGTCTTAAATAGTGAAACTTTTGAAAATAATCTTTCTGCTGATGCACTGCTATGTCGCAGTGTTAATATATTTGCAAAAAATTCAAAAGAAGTTCTCACGCTGTGCCAAAACTCTTCTATTTCGGTTTGTTCAAACAATTTTCTTGCATTCTAAAAATTTATACTCCTAAATAACTCTTTCGAGGTTTTCCATCGCAGCGGAGATTTGCCGATGAAAAGTGAAAAGGTAACAAAGAGGTTTTTTTTATATTAAAAAAAAACTAAAAAAAATTTATTACGTTATAGTTTTGAAAGTAAAAAAGTACCAAAAGTGGCCCGAATTTTTAAAAAGGTTCAAATATTTCGTATTTTCAAAAAGTTGGGTTCCGGTGGCTCTTAAAACTTTAGTGGCCCCAGTGGCAACGCTACCCAGCTTTATGGTCTTTTGGTAAGATTGATTTTAAAAGTTTTTAATTGTAGCAGTTCCTCTAAGAAAAATCGTTGAAATTAAACGGAGGCAATGCACGAAATAAACTAAAGTAAACTTTTAATTTCCTATCTTTTTGTAAATCCCGTATTTTTAGAACAAAATTCGCATTTGTCCCGTTTTGACAAAAAAAAAAAAATTGGCAACACTGCGTACATACTTAAAAAAAGTTTTTAATTTATTTAATACTCGAGTATGCACATTAGGCCGTCTTGCCTTATAGGGACGCAAAAATAAAGTTCACCCTACGCCTGATGGAAAAGATTTTTTGGCAGTAGCTAGAGATACATAGGTTTATTCCGTATACCGAGTTTGAGTTGTGTAACTTCATGATTTAGAGTGCGATATGTATGTATGAATGTATGCACAAACAAGAGTTTTTATTAACGAAATTATTTTTATACTCAGCTGTACCACTACAAAGAGTATTGTACATAGTTTGAGGGTGAAAAAAGAAATCGATTGAGCCAATTCCGTCTATCTGTTTGTAATGATGAAATTTAGTATATCTACAGGTGCCTATCAAGATTGGGGCGGTTGGTTGGTCACTACTATAACCAGAGTAACAAAATTTCATCCATGTAATGTTCCCAGGCCCTTATGAAGAAATATGAGAAATGGGTGGTGCCACACCCACTTATTAGCCGACAAATTTTCAAAGTTTTATGGGTCATATCTCAGAAACCGTAGCGGATATGTATGTTGATAAAATTTGGTATGCTTGATGTACCTACTTGCTAAGACGAACGCCTGGAAGAAAAATTGTCCAAATCGGTTGACGACCATAAAAACACTGATCGATATCTTTGTTAAATATAAAGATAATTCATTGAAAGCCTGTAACATGAGACGTGAAATAAAAAACATAAAATTTTTGGCACACCGGAAAAAAACTACTAAAATACTACTATGTATAAAACAGCTGATCGGGTTGTTGTGTGCAAAATTATTCAAGTCGCTCATTTGGCGAAACCCAAAAGTAAGTTAGCCCCAAATCTGGGATAACTTAAGTCAAAACTTAGTTTTATACTGTCTTCAGACAGAAAATTAATGTAGTACATTACATTTATAATTTAACAATAAATTCTTGTGTTTCACACACACTCAATTAACAAGGAGATGTCACTTTTCATTAAATAATTTGTTATTATTGACAAGAATTTTTTAATAAATAATCCCAGTAACATTCGGAGTCATAGGTAAAAAAATCAGAAAGGAACCCTAAACTGGAGCATTCACACTCATTATGAGCTCATTTTGGAGTCCGAAATGTATGTATTTCTGTTCTTAAGGTGGTCCCCTAATATGAGCCTAATTTCATACATTTTATGAGCCTGACACAAAATAATTTACATTCTCTGCTAAGAATATCAGCAGATGTGCACAAATGTAAAGTAACATTCCATTCTACAGCGCGCTGCTAATTTTTTCAACTTTTCTCTCAAATCTGTAATTCACCATCACTCAACTCTGGTAATGTTAACAAGATGCAATAAGCAAAAGCAGAAAAATGCAAATGCTTTGCTTTTGCTTAACTATACAAGCAAACACGGCTCAGCTGAAAACTGAAGCGAATGAATCGTGTTCTCGTTTTTTACTCGGCTGGCCGAGTTTGCTAATTTACTTTTCATTAGCAAAAGCAAAGCAAAAGCAAATGCAGCAAAAGTAGCTAAGCAATTTCAAACCCTGGTTCAAATTCTATTTATAGCACGGTTGCCGAACTTGGTAATTACCAAAATAGGTTATTTTTCGCTGTTGGTTTCTTGGTAACTTTCACATCTGTTTAGCAATTTTTGTGTTCAAGAAGTTGTTTACTATTTTTGGTATACAAGAAAAATATGGAAGTGATTATAGGACAATGAGAATAATTTGGAGCGCTGACTGTTCATTGTGAATATGCACAGGCAAATAAAGAAGAGCATATCTCCGATTAAAAACTGAAATAGTTTTGCTTCGATAGACATAGTACATATTAGTTGATATTTTTTCGTTTAGGCTTCATTTTTGAGCTCTTATGACCAATTTTTTTTTTTTTATAAGGAAAAAATGTATGTGAAAAATTAATATTTTTGGTAGAAGTTATAAATACATATGTATGTAGATCTATTTCGGAGATCACCACATCCCTTCATCAGACTTCTTTTTACTTTTATTCTTGCGTCCGCATAAAACATCCTTTAATGAAAATTTTCACTAAGAAGTTAAAAATAAATAATAGCTTAAAAAAAACTAAAAAACACGCTTTAATCTTAAAAATCGTACTAAAAATTGAGAAATAATTTAATTAGAAACAAAATGATGAACGAAAATATAAGTATTTAAGGAAAAGCGTGGGGGTGCTCAATAATATTTGAATATGAAAATACAGAGAAACCTCTCCTAACGGACACCTCGCATAGGCGGACACCTCCCTTGAGCGGAAATTTTTTCATGCACCAAGGTTTAGGTTAAATTTTTAGAACAAATTTCCCTCTCTTAGGCGGACACTCTCTTGGCCGGACGCGGACAGTTATTTACTATTGAATTGAACTAAAAACTTTTATTAAGCGGACACGAACCTCTCGTCAACGGACACTTTGATTTTTTTTCATAACGAATCACATAAAAACCTCTGTTAGGCGGACACGAACTCCTCTTATGCGGACAAAATATAAGTATGTATGCAATATAAAAAAAGTTCGTGGAACTTAGGTAAAAAGCGCTTCGATGAAAGGGGAATCACCAACTAAAATAAATGTCCGCATGACTATTGGAATACATAGATATAACTACATTCACGGGTTTCCAGTTAGATGTTCTAACTGACCAGAATGTCGAAACCATTGAAGATGATAGTACCAATACTGAAAGTATTACCGCTGAAAGTAGGTAATGCAATCTCCTCGAACGAAATGGCTTTGTCTGCAGTTTCAAATTTGAAAAGATTTTGCACGGAAGACCTTATTGCATTTGAATTGTTGCAGAAATTTGAAAGCCATCTGCAAAACAATTTTATTTTAAATAAGCAAAAAAACCCTCGTCAATCGACAATTTTTTAAATAATTTCAAAGATATCCCAACATTTCTAGTTCTCTACTAATTGATATGTAATATGTATGTTAATACTTTATGTATATATATACATATGTACATACATAAATATGAATATTTTTTATGTATTTAAGTGAAATTTTGAAGACATAAGAATCCTTGTATCAGTGATATATGAATAAATAAATCCTTTAAAATTCAAAAAATTTCTAAAATAGCAACCCACTCCCTTAGGCGGACACCTCTCTTAGGCGGACAAAATTTGCCTGACGGTGAGTGTCCGCCCAAGGGACGTTTCACTGTATTCGATTCGTACGACTAGTACAAAAATATACATACCTAGTTGCGAAATTAAAGAGTACGTTATATGAAATCTCAAAAAAGTCAAAATAAAAATATTAGTTAAAAACAGCGATCTTAAATATTTTTTGACATACTGAGCACCACCCGACGCTTTTCCTTAAATACTTATATTATCGTTCATCATTTTGTTTCTAATTAAATTATTTCTCAATTTTTAGTACGATTTTTAAGATTAAAGCGTGTTTTTTAGTTTTTTTTAAGCTATTATTTATTTTTTTTTGAATCTAAAGCATACTACATACAAAAAAAACTGGTTGTTAAACATGTGTGAAATTTCACAGATATTTCACGGCAAAGTTGTACTGAGTTCCTGCCGTGAAAAAATTGCGCGACATGCTAGCAACATCATGCCAGCAGCATTTGCCAACATGCCAATTTAAATATACAATGCCATTTATTTTCGAGTGAAAAGTGACATTTGTTGATATTGAAATTTATATTTTGTATAAAATTTTTTTATTGGCCAAACTGGTTCTGAGGCGATGCTCCAAATTTTTTCTTTTTACATTTGCTCAGTTTTCGTTTCGGCATTTATTCTCATTTGACAAAAAAAAATTCTTGAAACATTTCACAGCAAAATAAATGCATGTTGCTGGCGAAATTTCACGGCTGTGAACTTAGTACTAGGCTTAATAACCGAAATCGATACTGCTGCACTTAAGAAAAAAATACTATTTTCCCATGTAAAAAGAATCAACCAGATTTTTGGCAAATAGTACAATGCCAATGAACTATTCTATATTTAACTGAACTCACACTTATTCCATATGAACCAATTTTGGGTTATTTTTCTGTTTCTAAAACGAAATATTGCATAATATCAGAAATTTTATTCTAAACAAAACTCTGGTTGATTTCATTTTAAGTATAAAAATAGTACTATTAACGAATTTTTGGTTGATTCTTTTCTCAGTGTGTAATCAGAGATACCGCATATGCATTTTGGTCCTGATCGGAGACGGTTAAGGGGTGTTGAAAAGGGGTCAAAGTTCAGATAACCATATGGGACCCCTGCGCAGCACCGCTTAACCGTCTCCGATCAGGACCAAAATTTATGTTTGGTATCCTTTAGTACAGGTCTATCGATTTTGGCCATTAGGTATTAAAAACATTAATTAAATTTTTTGGAATGTATGTATATGATAAACTGAACTTTGACCTCTCTGCGACACCCCTTAACCGTTTTCGAACGGGACAAAAATTTGCATTTGGTAGTTTTGAGTACAGAACAATCGACTTTGGGCATTAAATATACAAAAAATTAAACTTAATATTTGAGTCTCCGTCGAGATTTTTGAACTTTGCTCCCTTAACCGGTTCCGATCGGGACAAGAATGTCTATGTGGTATCTTCAAGAATTTATATGTGGTAGCGTCGGCCTAGGGGTGAAGTTGGGGAAATATGATATAAAATTTGTCTCCATAGATTTGGGGACCACACTAATGTACACATGTACATATGTATTTCACAACCCACCAAAAAATCTAAGCCTAAGGTAGCAAATTTGTATAGCGTCTCCACATAACTTGATTCGCCAACCACGTGGCTGATCGTTATTTAGTTTGGCATTTCTCATTCTTGTTCGTCTTAAATGTTTGTATGTTTGCTTATTTTTGCGTTTTTGTTTTGGGTTGTGTGCGGTTTCGATAGATTTGCGATGCAAAATTAGAGAAAGCATCGATATTTTCGGGATTGGCAAGAGGATTGAGAACGAATCAAGTGTTTCATTCTTCATTCGCTCTCAGAAATTTGTTTGGAAATTAGCGAGTTTCGGCAATCGTTTCGATGTCGAACGAAGATTGAGAGAGCGAATGCAGGTAAAAAGAGCGAAACACGTTATGTGGAGACATGGTATAAGGCTTGCAATAAGGCTGATTTTTCTGTGTTAATGCCATCAGGCTATAAGGAGTATTCTCTCTCTCTGGGAGCACACCTTATTCCAAAGGCTTATCTGCCATGCGAAATAAGGCCTAGATATGTAACTATTAGAAAGTTAGGAGCAAACAGAGTGAGTGCATAACAGAAGCAGCGCTGCCAGCGTACTCCTTCTAGACCTGATTTATCAACAAAAAAATTTTTTGCAGGGAATTTGAAAATAGATACCACATTCGTTTTCAAATACATATATACATACATACTATGTTTATACTTTAGTTAGTTAAATAAATTTGTATGTACATATGTAGGTATGTATGTAAGCATGTAACGCCGCCGCTCACTTTTCGCGCTCTACTTTAAATTCAAGATGCTTATTGAAAAAGAGCTCGAGTGCAATGTGTGAATTAAAATGTTAAACAATTTCAAATACGTTCTTCAAAAAATCCATGCACGAATGCTGAAATATACCAGTTAAACCATGGACGCACACAAAGAGCGTGGGGCTAAGGGAGTTATATGTCTAAGATGTTGATCTATTTTACAAGTAATTATTGGAATTCACCCGAAAAATTAGCCATCGCTTAATTATTGCACTTTTTCAGAATATTTGTACCTACATACATACATATAATTAACTCAAGAAAGTGTGAGCCGCTTTCTATGCCGTAGCCTATAAAATAAGATAATTAAGTAAAGTAATTCATGTAGCGCAATCATTATACATATGGACCTTGGTGTTAACTGAACTTTGAACGTATACATAGTATGTACATATGTATCAACTATATAAAAATTGTCATCATATCTGCTAAGGGTTAAGTATTTATTGATAAAAAACTATTACGTAAATTTTATAGCCCCTCTTAGAGACCTTATTGGATTAAAACATTCACAACGCCACTGTTGACTGTTCAAATTCATGCTTTCTTACAAAATATCTCATCAAAACTTTTTTTCTGTTTGGTTAATTTACGTATGTACATATGTACATACACATTTATCTATTAGCGGATACGCCAGCATTAGCCGCTTTAGCATAGTGGTGCATACGTGCCCTAGTTCAGAACTAGTTCACTTCTGGTGCATTTTTCCACTCCACTAGTATGTGACGGGCTAGAAAATATATCTAATTAGACCACTAGTATTTTCCTAGGACTTGCTCAAACAAAGATCAACTTTTGATTTCTGACTAAAAGCCCGTCTACACATAACTTAATTCGCAATCGAATAATCTAGAGAATTATCTTGCAAAATAACCCACGTAGCCGATCGTTGTTCAGTTTGATATTTTTTATTCTTGTTCTTCTCAAAATGTATGTATTTTCGCTCATTTTTGCGTTTTTGTTTTGGTCTGTGTGAGATTTAGATAGATTTTCGATACAAAATTAGAGAAGGCATCGATATTATCGGCGTTGGCGAGAGTGTTTAGAACGAATAACGTAGTTCAATCGTTATTCACTCTCAGAATTTTGTATGGAATTTTGCGGGGTTCGGCACTGGATTCGAGGCCGAACGACGATTGAGAGAGCAAATACAGATAAACAGAGCGAACGAAGTTATGTGGAGACATGCTATCATAGAGACCAGCAGCTTGACGGTAGTACCGGGGTTTCGGTACGCTGAGAGCAGCATTTTTAGTGCAAGTTGAAATACCACGCTGACGGGATAAAGGCCTCCGATGCTTCTTCCTCGTAAAAAAAGAAACACATGACAAATTGCTAGTTTCAATATTTGCTTAGCTGCCGTTGGGCTATCGTCCGGCTGATCTGGTGTTGAGTTGTGTTGTTTTAAAATAACAATGGCAAATGAGGTTTGACGAAAAACTTGCTCATCGCATTTCGTAGTTTTGTGTTATTAATTAATTTGTTGTTTGGTGTTAATTAAATGTATTTACAAAAGGCGGCACAAACTCGACACGGAAAATGCACGCATACATATGTTCATATGCATGTATGTATGTATGCACATTAGGGTGTCTCAATTTAAGGCGATATTCTTCCTCGGGTCCACCCTAAATTTTTGTTTTTTTTAGAAAACAAATAATTAACATACATACTTATGTTACAGCCAAAAAATACCGAGAAAATACTTCCAAGTTTTTCATCCAAAATTATCCTTTTACTTTCACATGAAAAAAAGCCCAAAAATTAAAATATTTCTTCGTTTAATAACTTTAATTACTTCTTTAGTTTAATTACTACAAGTTGTATATCGTTAGAAGCGTATTTTAATTGCCTTTCGAACGAGGTACTGCGAAAATATTTTTGAATGAAGTAAAATACAAAAAAAAAAACACAAAATTACCGTTATCTAAAAAACCTAACTATACAAAAAATTAAAAAGAAATAGTTTCGAGCTCAGCAGGCCCATGCCTATACTCCCCATTACCCGAATTTCGTGTTGTTTTTTTTTATTATTTGCTTATTCACAACACTACGAATTTAAAAAATGTTTTGCTCACTTAAAAACTCAATTATTGGATCCTATTTTTTTTTTTTTTTTTGGGTGAGAAAATTACAGCGACTTCACAATCTTTGTGAATTTTTTCATTAGAGATTTTCATTACTACAATTTGAAATTAATACATATTTTATATTTTACTTGCCAATTCAGATTTTCGGGCAAAATGGGCAAATGGGCAAAAGACGATTTTGAAAAAACGTCTCAAATATATATTGTAATGTCGTCGCAATAGGTCTGTTAAAGTCAGGTGGCATGTGCATTCGCAAATAGCAGCAATTAAACTTTAATCATCAATTCCGAAAAGGGCACATATCGGATTTTTTACGAATTTGTTTTTTTTTTATGCGAATGAGTTGAAAATGTTCTCCGGTGCCCATTTTATCCAAAAATAGCATAAATTGGTCATTAGTTCCATTGTGAAAGTAATGGCGTGTAGCAAAATAATTACGAAAAGGGCACATCTCTAAGAGATATCTAGGGCCGGGTTTCACCAACGTGACTAAAGCTAAAACTAAGTTTTGACTTAAGTTAGCCCAGACTTGGGGCTAACTTACTTTTGGGTTTCACCAAATAGTCTAAGAAAATAGTTTTGCAACCAGCAGCCCTGCTAGCTTTTTTGCCAAAGACTGCTTTTTTGGTTATTTTGGTTTCTGTATTTACTCATTTTTTTCATATTCGCTCTTTTGATTGTTGAATTTGCTAAAGCGACTCAAATTCTTAGTTTAGTTTTAGTCAAGACAGAAGCTGACTAACTTGTGACTAAGCTAAGAAGGAGTGGTGAAGCCGAGAACATCAAAAGTGCAACTAAACTAAGGTGAAACCGGGCCTAAGAGTTGTGCCTTTTTTGAACATTTTGCAATAACATTTGTATTTCTTCAGTAAACTATCAAACGTGTTTCTGTTGCAAAAGAATCTAATGTCAAAACTTACAATAACACACTACATCGAGACCACGACTATCTATGAAGAGGAAGCACAATTTCAAGTGCATTCACGTTTTATTTATACAACTTGCTTAGAAATAAGACCGCTAACCACAGTTATAGCTCTGACTCTTTTCATTTTGTGATTTAAAATAACAAACATAAATCAGTCATTAGGTTATCTAAAGTTTGTAGAGAGGTGTTGTTGAATACTTTTTGGTTGCTTGAATATCCACAATGAGTCCTTATGATTCTGACAGTGTATTTCCAAAAGAAAGGAAGAGAGGTTTAAGAAATATAAATACGGTGTCATAGAAATTGCTAAAATAAAATGCAAAGTGCCCTCGACAAATAATTAAGATATTATGACGAAACTTAGTGACAAGTGCAAAATGCGTTCCCTACATATCCCAACACTGCTCCTGGGTCAGACGAGAGTGCATCTTCATTGTGAGAAATATCGAGTATGAATTTCTCTACCATGCTATATAGCTCGAACAATTCATAAACCAGCTGAGAATTACAGACATTTGTACAGCCGCCTTCGGATGAACGAACGAAAAGTAACACAGCATAAGTTGCTTAAACACCTGGCATGTATAAATGAACGCATGACTTTCCCAGCTCATTGCCGTGAGGAAAAATATATGTACATTCGGAAATACATGGCGCGTAAGAACTATACATTGTTTTATACATTACCATACATGACTTTTTCGCACTGGAAGCCTCTGCTGCTCTTATGGATGTTCGTATATTACGGTATTCCAAAAAATTAAAACACAAAAATCATTGCCGAGCAAGGCTATTTTTATGCTATTACTCCTAAAACAATATGTGTTCCCTTTTTTAGTGATAAGAAATATTTTTCTTGTTTATTAAGGACTGCTGATGTAAAAGCAAAAGGAAATTTGGAGGCATTTGCGCGACCACTAAACTTTAATATACTAAGGCAACATTTTCGATATAGATTTCCGTAGTACAGTCGCATGAAAGGCCGGTTGTTCCGCGGATTTCGGGGATCTTTATTTTCTTAAATTTTGCACCATCCTAATATATTTATATATATACCTAAATGCCAACATATCTTCCTAGTGCAAATTTTGTGTGCAATGAAACTCGTGACAAAAACACCAAGATTTTCATAGAAGATAAGAAATCTGCGAACGTACTTGCAAAAAGCAATTGTAATAAATAGGGCATGGAAATCTATGCAAATACATGTTTTTCTTAGATTTAGGTAGAGCAAAATAAATAAACAATCTTTGCGAATCGTGAAATTGTCTTAAAAATGGCATTCAAATGTTTTTGCATATTTTGCATATTTTGGTCATATATGCATATTTTTACATATTTTGCGTTGTTTGCATTTTTATACCTTTCATGAGAATGAAATGGTATTATAACTTAGTGCCAAAAAATTTTTGTCGAAAGTACCAGAAGGAAGCGTGGGGGACCCACCAAAATATATACCGATATGATCAGAATCACGAGCTGAGTCGATTAAGCCATGTCCGTCTGTCCGTCTGTCCGTCTGTCCGTCCGTCCGTCTGTGTGAACGCAAACTAGTCCCTCAGTTTTTGGGATATCTGAATGAAATTCGGAATACAGGTATGCTGTTATATGCAGCTGATCATTTGTCGGAACCGGCCGAATCGGACCACTATAACATATAGAAAACAACCGATTATTCAGATATACATGCAATTTTTGAATGTAATTTGTGCATAACTTCCCCATTTAAACAGCTAAGGACATGAAACTTTGAAGTACACGTGCCCATTTTGGCCCAAACAAGGTTACCGAAAATTGTCAAGATCGGACCACTATAACATATAGTTCCACAACATCCGATTATTCAGATATACACATTTTGGTGTATAACTCCTCCATTTTAACAGCTAACGGCCTGAAATTTTGAAGTATTTGTACCCATATGGGCCCAAACAGGGTTACCGAAAATTGTCAAGATCGGACCACTATAACATATAGCTCCCCTACAACCGATTGTTCAGATATGGACATTTTGGTGTATAACTCCTCCATTTTAATAGCTAACGGCCTGAAATTTTGAAGTATTTGTACCCATATGGGCCCAAACAGGGATTACCGAAAATTGTCAAGATCGGACCACTATAACATATAGCTCCCCTACAACCGATTGTTCAGATATGGACATTTTGGTGTATAACTCCTCCATTTTAATAGCTAACGGCCTGAAATTTTGAAGTATTTGTACCCATATGGGCCCAAACGGGATTACCGAAAATTGTCAAGATCGGACCATTATAACATATAGCTCCCATACAACCGATTGTTCAGATATGGACATTTTGGTGTGTAGCTCCTCCATTTAAATAGCCAAGACACCATTTTTTCTAATAAATCTTTCCATAAATAACCCACAGAATTAAAATTATAAATTAAACTTAATCAGGCTATGTACATACATAGGTAACTTTTCATTTCCCCACTCATGAAAGGTATGAAGTCTTCGGTACGGCCGAAGACAGCCGCGCTTTTACTTGTTTTATTACATATTTCGCATTATATTGCATATTTTTGTAACTTGCTAGTTGACAGTTTTATACAAACGAAATTCATGCATAACAGCCATCTGGCGACGAATAGAGTGTCGTGTGAACACGGCTATTATTAGTATTTTCGATACGGTGCATACCTGTCGACAAAGAGCCGTTTTCAAACATGCTCCTATTACCTCTGTGGATGTAGAACGTTCGTTTTCTATGTGCAAGAGCTTTTTTCGACCGAATCGGCAAAGTTTTCTTTTTGAGAATATGAAAAAATATTTCATTAGGGGTATTCGCTATCCATAGCATAACCCTAGCACGTAGCACGGATTGCACGGATTGCAAAGTTTTACAACGCACAACAAAATACAGGCGCACAAAAATATGCTAGACTTCAAAAATATGCTACACCAAAACCTATGTATATTTATTTGCTATGAAGTGTAGGAAATTAATTGCGACCCTGCGTCAGGTGACATTTACCAATTGCTAATTTCAATTTCAATTTGAGCATTCGAATTTTGCTTAAAATGTTATTTTTTATGTGTATTTATTAAATTTACTAGAATAAAATGATTTATTTATTAAAAAGTGAGTGATAAACGCGTCCCTTTGGCTAAAAAGAAAAGCTGCTTCTTAAAATTTCCTACGACTGTGCAATGGGGTGCTCTCGATGTGTAGCATATTTTGGTCTAGGATATTTGCAATCCGTGCGATCTTGCTAGGGATAGCGAATACCCCTATTGTGTACGCTAATTAATCGTTGAATAAGGATTAACCTTTGCAAATTATGAAATGTTCAAGACTGAATTTGTGTATCTACATATATATATAAACATACATATGTATAAACGTACAACGTAAGAGCAAAATTGAATTAAAAAATGTTTATACCTAATTTATTTAACTATTGTAACTTCAATAAACATGAATTATTTGAAGTTGAAAATTTTGAATTAATGCATTTTTTTTTGATTTTTCATGCATATTTCTCAGTTTTTGTTGCATTTTTTATGCGCATATTTTTTATTTTTTAGTACATGAAATTCCATGCCCTAGTAATAAACAAATCAAATGGGCAAAATGGTTAAAGCAAACGGAAACGGTGTCGCAAATTTTAGAATGAAAGTCGAGAGTGAAGAACTTATATAAGAATTAAAAAAAATAGATAAAACGTAAAAACTAGAATGAGGAAAAAAATAAATGTTAAAAATCAAGGGGTATTTCTCAATATACATACATATATTAGAGAAATTTGGGATGTGGGTATCTTTTCATTACTAGCTGATCATTTGTCGGTATCGGCTAAATAGGACCACTATGATATAGCTTTTTTTGGGTATAGCTTCTCTATTTAATCTACTAGAACGTTTCTAATTAACCTTTATCCACTAGAGGTGGTTGATAGTCTTCGATAGTCTTCAAAAAAATAAACCATCGATAGTACTATCGATAGTACTATCATATGCAATTATCTTGATCGAAAAAATACAAAATTTTGTCAATTTAAGTTATTTTAAGTTTAAATTAGATGAACTAATCATTCGCTATGTCACGTTACAAATTTCTTCCTAATCTTATAAAAATCAAACACAGTACACATACATATATATTTTCACGCCAAAACCATTAATGGAGAGCTACATTTTTTGACTTTTTTAAATATTAAATGTCATGATCTCGATTAACTGCCTCTAATATCCCAACTTTACCTTTTTCTCACGAGCAAAAAATTCAATAAAGAAAGTACATATTTGTAAGCCCTTGTGCTCCAGCATGTCAGCAGATTGGTCACTTATCAACTTTTGTAAATTTTTTGGTGGCTACTACATTTCATTCTGGAGTTTTTTTATTATTCGTTTTTATCTAATCGCGTCCATAACACGATTGTCATATTTAACATAATTGCATACATACATACATACATATGTACGTATGTGTGTATATTCAGCAATCAACCACTTTGTCCGCTAGAACAGAAATTTTTGTCATAAACAATTAATTTAATTAAGTGCTCAAATTGCCTATTCACCTCTTGACAAAACAGCTATAGCATTATAATTTCACTATGAATGCCGTACAAATAATACATACAAAAATAATTGCCGAGACCGGTGGTTTTTAAACGAAAAAGAAAATATAATTTGGTTGTGAAAAGTGGAAAATCATATTTGACAAAAAATAACCAGAAAGTATGGTCTTTTCGGTACGATACGTTGATTACGGTTTCATTAAAAAATACAGTGATTAACAGAAAGAAAATCTATGTGTTGGGATAATTCTTTGATGGAACTTAAGATTCTTTAGATATTAAAAAATTAATGTAGTTTGGAAAATCGGTGGTTCCATAAACGCTTGAACCCGATCAGTTAAAAAACGACATCGAAAAAAAATATAGCTAATATGTGCATTGCGTCACAAAAATAGTTATTTATATATGTACAGGGAGCGAGGAACGCTAAATAATTTTTGTTTCTCAAATCACGCCCTAAATTCAACATATTATATTTAGTACCTAGAAACAATTGCCAAGCGACATTTAGGGCCGTTTACTCAACCTCTGATTAACGCTAACCACGGTTAAAGCCCGGTTTAACATCATTATCGACTTCATCAAAACACACATTTAACCTGTGATCGATAATGCAGTCCATAGCTTAACCGGACCTTTATCCTCCGTTTAGCGTTAATCAGAGGTTGAGTAAACGGCCTTTAATGTTTACCTGCTTCAGTCATTTTGATGATTAATGACTAAAAATTACGATTGTTTGAATTTTTAATATTAAGTATGTATAAAGACTTTTACCAAAAAAATGTATACTTTAAGTTTACTAATCATAAGCCAATTTATTAATGTTATAAGATAATTGAAAAGAAATGTAATGAATAATAAATTTTTGATTTTGTAACATATAAACTGTCTAAAATTATTTTGTCCATTTTTTTTATGGTTTTCTGAAGTCAAATTGCAATGTAACGTTAGCGACTGCACATTTCTTTCTCCTTTATCTTAAAGGAAAAAAGCTGTGCTTGAAATTTGTGCTTCATAAGACTTGCTAACGTCACTTCCAAAAATTTAACGTTGAAAACCACCTAAAACTTGATGTATCTTCGAAACTATAGAAAACTATGTATATGGATGTCACATCCATATAATATGGATAATCCTGTCTGATCCATAAACTATGCATGCTATATCCATATAATGGATGCCATACCCATATTTCTTTATATAGTGCAAATTTTTTTTTTGATTGATACCCATTATATGGATACGACATCCATAGTTTATGGATCAGACAGGATTATCCATATTATATGGATGTGACATCCATTAGCTTTCTCCGTGTAATAAAAAAACATATTTTCCAGATAAAAGGTAGTTTTTCTAGCTAACTTATTTGTAAAGTTGTCAACATTCAGATATAACAGAATATTTTCGACGTATTAACAAAAATATTCGTGCGACTGTAACGTTAAAGACCGCGTTTTTTACCATACATATGTACCTACATACATATGTATGTACATATGTAGATATGTGGATTCGTGAGTAAAAATTCAAACATACTAGTTTTGGCTATTTCTTAAAAAAATTTCCTAATCCCACATACGCAGAGATGGATGAAAAGTGCGATATTTTTCCGCCACAAAACGCAGGCATAGAAAATATATGTATGTACATACATACATACATACATATGTACATATGTATGTATTTATGGAAAACTGTCATGTCAAAATAACCAAATCTGTATTTACTTAACGATGTCGTTATGAGCGCAAACATTCGATAAAAATATAGTACAGTATATACATACATACATATATGTATTTAAACTATATATGTATGTAATTTGTCTGTGCGAAGGTACCTTCTATGATTATGTACTAAAAGAAAATATTTGCATACGGATTGTCGCATACAATGCCGTGGTCGATGGTGGCAAATATTTGTAAAAACAAGTAAGGGAGCCTAAGTTCGAGTGGAATCGAACATTACATACTCAGCCTTATCCTTTTAATGTTTGTTTGCATTTGATGGAAACTCGGTGTATTTTACTTGAAAGAGTTTTAGTGCTTAGCACGAAATTTTTATTTAATTCAATTTTTAATTGTTGGTGTAAGTGGAAAAAAATTCAACAACTATTTACTATTTTTTTATCAGTGTATTTTATTTTTTTTTTTATTTTGTATCAATGATCCGACTAAACGTATAAATATTCTTGTTAGTGCAGAATTTCATCCCTTTATGACCTTTAGTTACAAAGATTTCGCCTTACAAACTTCACAAGGCCGCCTTAGAAATATGTTTGCTAAAAACTAGGCGTGGTTTTTAACCGATTTCGCTAAATTTTTGCATATCTATTACCATCAGCGATAAAAGTGTGTATAGGTACTAAGTTTCGTCATAATATCTTAAATATTTATCGAGTTATGTGCTCCGAGATCTCGCATATTCCTACTTCTAAAAGGAGGCGGTGCCACGCCCATTTTAAAAATTTTTTGTGTCTTTTGTTTTATGAATATATGTAGATGAACTCATGCCACAAAATTTCAATGAATTATCTTTATATTTGACAAAGATATCACTTAAAATGTTTTTATTGTGGTCGTCAGCCGATTTTGGCAATTTTGCGTCAAAACATTAAGTACATCACGCGTACCAAATTTCAACGATACATCTGCTACGGTTTCTGAGTTATGACTTATAAAACTCTCAAAGTTTGTCCTTTAATAAGTGGGCGTGTCACCGCCTATTTTCCAAAATTTCACAATACTTCTTCATAAGGGCCTGAGCTCATTACGTGGGTAAGATCTTATCACTCCAGCTATATTAGTGACTGAGATACAAAATTTTCGATATATACTATATAGAGAAAGTGGGCGTGGTCATGGACCGATTTCGTCCATTTTCAATACCAACCGTCCC
Source organism: Urophora cardui (assembly GCA_960531455.1). NCBI lineage: Eukaryota > Metazoa > Arthropoda > Insecta > Diptera > Tephritidae > Urophora > Urophora cardui. The sequence continues at coordinate 67,703,382 of OY482673.1, read as the reverse complement.
AGTCTGGATAGGAACCTGTATACCAAATCTCATCAAAATGTTTACATTTTTGCGCAAGTTAGAGTGTTTACAGACAGACAGACAGACGGATGGATGGACATGGTACAATCGATTTATTTTTTCACGCTGATCATTTTGGTTTATATAAGTTCATAACTATCTCGAATATTTCATGGCGTTACAATCCAGCGACATGTGATTACTAGTACAGCTGAGTAAAAAAGAAATAACACTGCTCTACAGCCAAAAAATACTCTGAACGCGACCATCCTATTTATATGTAAAATCGGTCGCTGATTCCGAAAATCGGGTTCATTTTTAATTCTATGGGAAGGTTTTTGAGATATCGGCAATTTACCGTTATTTGGCTAATTGCTCCACTTAATCCTTTATACCTCTTTAACGCAGTAAGCTATCTTCCTTGGAGTGACACCAAACGAAAGAAAATTAAATTTCCTTTTCATGGCTGCTATAACATTTTTCCCTAACTCTTATAGTTTCTGAAATATTAACGATTCAATTTGAATTTTTTCGATTTTTTACGATTTTTTGAAGAAAAAATTGACTTTGTCAGGCAATATCTTTAAAACCAATGTTTTCTCCTTCGGTTTTACTCCTTTACGTGAAGCTCCATTCTATTGGGAAAAAGATAAGCTATCAACGAAGAAAATCCATGGTAAAATGGAAAAGTTATAGGCGATCAAGTAAATACAGCCAAGTCGCGCAGTGCCTCTGCACGGGTATATTCTATGCATGTTATACCCGTAAACGCGCTTGTATCTACTGCGCTGCCAATGTGCTGCTACTGCAGATGTGTAGGTATTGGTACAATATGCATAGAATGTACCCGTGCAGAGGCATTGCGCGACTTGGTTGTATTTACTTGATCGCCTATAACTTTTCCAGTTTACCATGGATTTTCTTCGTTGATAGCTTATTTTTTTGGAAATGGAATGGAGCTTCACGCAAAGGAGTAAAACCGAAGGTGAAATCATTGGTTTTAAAGATATTGCCTGACAAAGTAAATTTTTTCTTCAAAAAATCGTAAAAAATCGAAAAAATTCAAATTTAATCGTCAATATTTCAGAAACTATAAGAACTAGAGAAAAATGTTATAGGAGCCGTGAAAAGGAAATTTAATTTTATTTCGTTTGGTGTGACCCTAAGGAAGATAACTCACTGTGTTAAAGAGATATACAGGATTAAGTGGACTCATTGGCCAAATAACGGTAAATTGCCGATATTTCAAAAACCTTCCCATAGAATTAAAAATGAACCCGATTTTCGGAATCAGCGACCGATTTTACATATAGTAAGGATGGTCACGTTAAAAGTACAGACAAAAAATTTCATTTTGTGATCCAGTGTAATCAATAAACCACTGAAATGAGGGGTACAAGTAAATAAATAATAGCTTAAAAAAACTAAAAAACACGCTTTAATCTTAAAAATCGTACTAAAAATTGAGAAATAATTTAATTAGAAACAAAATGATGAACGAAAATATAAGTATTTAAGGAAAAGCGTCGGGTGCTCAGTATGTCAAAAAATATTTAAAATCGGTGTTTTTTTACTAATAATTTTATTTTGACTTTTTTGAGATTTCATATATCGTACTCTTTAATTTCGCAACTAGGTATATTTTTGTACTAGTTGTACGAATCGAATATTTTCATGTTCAAATATTATTGAGCACCCCCACGCTTTTCCTTAAATACTTATATTTTCGTTCATCATTTTGTTTCTAATTAAATTATTTCTCAATTTTTAGTACGGTTTTTAAGATTAAAGCGTGTTTTTTAGTTTTTTTAAGCTATTATTTATTTTTAACTTTTTAGTGAAATTTTTTATTAAAGGATGTTTTATGCGGACGCAAGAATAAAAGTAAAAAGAAGTCTGATGGGATGTGGTGTTCTCCGAAATAGATCTACATACATATGTATTTATAACTTCTACCAAAAATCCCAATATGCAGTGAAGTAAACTAGCTTATTATGCAATAATTTCCAAACCCTTTTATTCAAGGTTTTCCAAACTAGTTTGGAAATACAAAATTTCCCAAACGTTTTGTTATATTTTACCAGTGTTGCCAGAACTTTTCCAGAGTTCCAGCTAGATTCTCAAAAAAAAAAAAGCTAGAAAAAGCTAAAAAAAAATTGTTTCACACATAAAAAAAAAAATTAAAGCTAAAAAAAGAAGCTAAAAAAAATTATGAAATTACCCAGTAGAACTTGGAGCGAGATCTCCCCAAGCGAGAGCAGAAGAGTACTCTACTTGATATCCTTTCCGTGCAATATCAAAATTTGTTCAGTTTTGTTTTATTTTGTTTGTGTTTATTACTTCCCTTCCTAGGACATACAATGCTAAAAGCGAGTATAAAAAATTGTATGCTTATACACGAATTATAGGGAGTAATAAAGTATCTATTGACAAGTAGGTACGATGATCCCAAGTCTTACTGCGTATTCTAATGCTTTATTAATAGGTGATTTCCCGTAACAGTGATCCGGACAAAAAATTTGCAAGCACCTGCAACCACAATTTTTTGATCCTGATGTTTATCTGGATCAAAAAAATCTATTACAATCTATACGGACCCGAAATGGATCTAGATAAATATCAGGATCACAAAATTGTTGTTCCATTTGCACGCAAAATTTTTATGTGGATCTGGAGGGGAACTCGCCTAATGTGTTTTCAAAACACACATAAATTCAAGGTCAATTTAACAGGTCGGCTCAAGATACATACAGACATACACATCGCGGCGCGCCGTGACCTTAATGTCAAACTCTCGTGACCGAGATGTCAAAACTGTAAGGAAGACGAAATAATTTGACATTCAGGTCACGGGCGAATGATGGATAAACTCAGAGAACGAAGAATTTGACGAATTGTAAACACGAATGCATGTATAGAATATGCAGAAGTAAACAAATTGGATAGCTGTTGAAGAAGAACAAGAAGTCAGCTGATCTGAAGAACCGACTTGTTTAGTGGAGCCTGCATATTTTCATATACTATATGCAAATTTGTACTTCAGTGTCGATAAAAATAACGAAATGTTAAAAAAAAATGTTTTACATTGAAATAATGGTAACTATGATGACTGTATGTATGTATATGAGCAGTGAGCAGCGCTCATTTTTTGGGGAGTTTTAGCAAATAAAAAAGCTAGAAAAAAAGGCCAAAGCTAAATCAGAATTTTTGCAGCTAAAAGACAAGAAAAAAAGCTAAATCTAGCTTTAAAAAAGCTAGAATGGCAACGCTGTATTTTACAATCAGAAAATGAAGAGAAGTTGAGGTGAAGCATTTGAAAAGAACAAAAAAAAAAGAAACCTGATTGAATAATAAATTCGAATTTAGACAACAAAGTTCCGAATACGATTGTAGCGTAATGGTGAGGTATGCTGCCTACGGACCAAGGAGCTCAGGTTCGAGTCCCGAGTGGCGCATTTTTTTTTTTTTGTTTTATTTTTATTTTTTTTTTTTATTTTTAGAGAAATTTTTTTCACGTCACGTTTACAAAACATTGTATAAAAATTGCTTTCCAAACGTGAAATGCAATTATAGAATTAGTGTTCCTTTTCGTTGATTCAGCACTTACTATTAAATGAATTACAAACAAAACCAGTTCTTGCTTTGCATACGTATGTATGTACATGCGGCTGATTTCATTGCAAATACAACAAACCCAAAACAGAAAGCTACAAGCTTCATTTTTTTTTGAGTGAATTTATGCATTGAGTTTATCGCCATCGCTATGAGCGATCGCTGGCTGTTGTGCGTTAGTTCGCTCGCTATTTGAGTGGTTATACGTTTTTCTTTGAACATTTGTTTGTGATTTGAGAAGAATTTATTTTTGAGCGTTCGTGAGTGAGTTTTTCCATACCCTGAAAGCTTGTTGCTTATTGGCTTATATACGGGAGTGAATTGAAATTCATAGAGGCTATTTTGAGGAAAGGTAACTTAAAAGCCGCAATGAAGCATGAAGTATAATGTTGAATGTCCTACTATATGATGCCGTTGGGCTGTTGATGTCATGTTTCGAATCCGGAGAATAGAAATAATAGAGAGAACACAATAAAAGTGAATGTTTGAAAGATATAATAATTTAGTTAATTTACTTAAATGTTACAACTTTTAGGATGGGATGAAGTTACGTACATACATACATACATACATACATACAGGTGAAGCTAATAAAAGCGTGTTAAAAATAGAGAAAACAGTGACAAGATAGGGAATGAATGAAAGAAACTGAAAATGTGTTTGGTAGAATATTATTATCGGATATTTACCTTAACTTTAAACCAGTTTAGTGATAAAAGACCGTTGTGAATTACACTCAATCATTTTATATGTTTTATTTTATTTTTGTTAATTTTTGATTAATATAACCTAAATAAGTTCAAGCAGAGAATATTGATAATTTTAGATAGAAGATTTGGAAATTTTTAGTTCTTCAAAGACAACCATTTCACCCTCAGACAAATGTTTATGTGCATGCACGTTCGTCATAAAATAATAATGTACATACATATGTATGTACATACATACATACATGTGCGCATACATATAATTATGCTGTCAGACTGCGCAGTGTTTTGACCTTCGAGGATCGCCACTTATCAGCCAGCAACAGAGATGTGTTTAGCCATTTTTGTTGATAACAAAAACGGAACAAACAAAGCGGGTCATGCGAATTCTCAACAACTGCATACATACATACATACATATGTATTTAACAATTCAAAAATCACGCGAGCTATAAATACATATATGTATGTATGTATGTACATAAGGTTAATTAATAAAAAAATTAACTTAATTAACAATTTGGCAGGTTCTGTATTAATGAGTAAGACAATCGATATTCCTTGTTTAATCCTTAAATATTTATGGGTTGGTTCACTTATAGCGTTTTCTTTTCTACACAAAAGGGTTGTCATGGCGAAGCGCAATAATAGCTCAGATTTGCACTACACCCTGTCGAATTGCCGTCCTCTTCATATTCAGTGCAGCCCTTCACATATGTATGTACAATAGAATACACTCTAAATGTCACAATTGTGTATACTTTAGCTGTTCTGGTATGACGCAATCTATATAATACATATTATGTGTGCTAGAAAGGGACATAAAAGGTATACTTTTTATTCGTTATTGTTATTGATCAGCTGTTTGACAGGGTCATTGTATGCCCCGTCGATAGCACAGAGGGCAAGAAATCTTGCCCTTTCGAATTTTTTTAGGATTGCCCTTTGAGAAAAGATAGCGATGTGGACTGCGATGATTGCACTCATTTAACAAAAGAACACAACTTTTTGAAGGCACTACATGAGTGCGACATTTTTGTGTAGAAAAGAAAACGCTATTAATTTTGTTGTCAGTAGTTTAAGTCGCGATGTTATGCATTTAGGCGGACCACGTGATTATGGGTGAGATCGGAACAGGAACTCGGAAGTTATGAAAATCTAATAGCGTTTACCATTTTGGCAAAAACATCGCACTTATTTTGCTTTTTTTCGAGCTGTCAAATTTTTTTGTTATATTCCACACATTTTTTCAGGGTTTTTTTGTTCTATTGACAAAATGTGGAACTATGCCCGACTGCAGGACAAATATTCCCGCTCTTAACACAATTAAAGCGGTTACATTACATTTGTCTCATTCATGGTGATAATGTTACCATATAATAATGCAACATTTCCGTGCAGAATAGGGAACGCTATAATTTACTAGCAGATCGACGACTGGCAATGACAAGACCTATACCGTTAGTGATATCTGGTCATGTGTAAAATCGTTAACATGTGATTATAGAATGTGGTAGTAGAAGGAAGTATTGGGATTTTGCCCATTAAACTATTCTATTTTGTTGTCCATTAATCCCGGACACATTCGACTGTCAATTACTGTACAATTCGACGATATTTTCACACACATACTTAAGTACATATGTACATACATCCCAGCAAACATTCGGAGTCATAAAAGAGTCAGAAAATTCCAAACCGGAGCGTTCAAACCCATAATGAGCTCATTTTGGAGACCGAAATCTATGTGTTTCTGTTCTTAAGGTGCTCGACCGATATGAGCATAATTCCATACATCTTATGAGCCTGAATAAAAGTCATACAAGACTCCGATTGGACTCATATTTATGACTCTTTTTTCCTTCTTCCATGATTAGCAAAACAAAAAAATATTTTTTTTTTTCATTTTCCTTCCCCTGGCCCGGTTCTCTACAAATGCAGCTTCATCCCGCTTATTCTCCTCTATTCCAGTACTTCTTCCTCTTCAATGCTTGCTTTATAGTATTGTCCATTTTGTTTTCTCCTTCGGATTCGACCCTGACAACTTTGTGACTTTACTTTTTAACATTCCCCTTTTTCGAAACAGCATCTAGAATCACAATTATCATTTTAAAAAAACAAAAAAATTGTTTTAAAAAAATCTTATGTTTATATTTCACACATTTTTGGATTCATATCGGACTCCGAATTACGAGGGCTCAAAGAATGTTTGCTGGGATATATGTATGTATAGAAATAGCCTTAAGATATAAATAAATATGTACCAATTTCCACGTGCTTTTGAGTAATAGGTAAATACAGAAAGCTTCGCATAGAAAATAAATCAAAGAAAACTATATAAATTAAACAAGGCAGTTCTAGTTGAACCGAAAATTTTATACTCAGATGTAGTATGTTTTAATAACTCTCACGAGTTTTATGGCCGAGCTTCTCTCCCAATTCGAGGTGTCCTCCTTTTGTTATTCCTACTAATTTAGTTTTTCAAATTACATATTTCAAATTACATATTTGTTCAACCTACATATGGCTTTGAATATGATAGAAGTAAAATATAGCTACCAGAATTTCGGGGGGTTCAAACACCCAACCCCCTCCCCACCCCCCTAAATACGGCCTTGGTTGATTATATGCAAGAGAGTATGAACGCGCACTAGTATTGTCGAAAAATGGACTAGAAGAGAAATATTTCTGAACCACAGATTTCCTCACAGGTTACATACGTTGATACATTACAGCAGGTCGATTTTTATGGCAGTGAAAAAATAGGGACATCTTATTCAACCATTACCGTTAGACTGAAAATTGCCAACACGTCTTTAGTCGTTTAAATGGAGAAGTTATACGCCAAAATATCTATATCTGAACAATCGGTTGTATAGCAGCACACCGAGTTTCAATAAGCTATCTAATAAACTGAGGGACTAGTTTGCGTTCTCCAGATTCGGATTTAGCACATCAAAATCCTTCGTAAAAGTATGACCTGGCTTCTTGGAAAGAAGTTAGAATCATTTTTGTCTGCCTGTAGAATACAAAACTTTTTATTATCTGACAAAAAAAATTCGCTTTAAAAACCGTGGACTAGGAATTGGTTTAAGACCCTGTCTTTGGCAAAGATACTTTCAGTGGATTGTCCACAGAACATTATCCGCATATATTTATGCGATTTTATCGAAAAAAAATCACCCACTCTAATGGCGTTTTCTTTTCTGACAAAAAATGTTGCCCTTTAATATCTCAATTATGGAATTCCGCAACATGACTTTCTATAAAATGGTTGAATTTGTAGTTAATGGTGCCCTCTTACTTAGTCAGAGGACAACATTCGTTGAAATCACCACACAAGCTTACAAAATGGCTAAGAAAATCAAACAGGGCAACATTTTTTCGAGAAAAGAAAACGGCATAAGATACCTATGTACATATATACATATGTGTTTTTGTTAGCAGATCTTCTTTGGTGCGACACATTTAGACATTTCAGAAGCTGGTAAAAAAATGTTTGTCTCGCAAGCATATGTATATACCCTGCAGGGAAAATCTCTAGTTCCGAACTAGGTCGCCTCTAGTGCATTTTTCGCCACTACTAGTACGAGCTAAATCTCTTTTGCATGTTATCAACTGGCGAATTTAACACGACGATGTCCTAGGCGGTGTCAATTGTCACTCTCTGCACTACATTTTCGATAGTTCCGAACTAGTACTAAATTCTACAGTTTACACTAGTTCGTTTATTGGCACAATTTCGATAGTTCTGAACTAGCTACAAGTACCTACGAATTCTACAGTTTTACATCTGCCGCTTAAGTGCATAATAAAATAAAAATAAAATTAAAAATAAGCCTGAGGGATCGGAAAACATAATTAGGGGAACATTTCATTTCAAACAAGATGCAAATAGAAAACTCTTTATATAAAATGCTGCACTAAACATCTGAGAATTGCAGAAATATACAAAGCCGACGGCAATTGAACGAACGAAAAATTTTCATAGAATTTTTGTCACTTCGAAATTGCATACAAATCAAAGTGTGTCTTATAATGGTCACTCAATTCACTCCTTCTGAACTGGTGAGGGCCTAACTACAATTGATCTAATTCCCTTTTGAGACCTTTTCGCTAGTTCGGAACTAGAAATTTTGGTCACTAGTTATTGAGTTCCCTGCAGGGTAAGTATATGTACATACATAATCTTTTCTTGTTTCCTGCTCTTTTAAGTACATATGTGTGTATGTATGTGCCTACATCGATACATGCATACATACGTTCATATTATATTAACAAAATCTACATATTTAGCTTTTGACTTTTAGTTAAAAATTTCTAAAAATATTTTTTGAGGAAAATAGTGCCTATAGATTATTCACAAATGTGCAGTAATTACTAAACTCATACATACATACATGAGAGGGAAGAATGAAAATTATAATTTCCACGTACATACATAAGTTTTCTGAAAATCAAGTTGAAAACATTACTATAGTAAGGATTGGTTTGTTAATTCTCCTATTTAAACTAAACCAAACTGCACTTTTTCTTTTCAAGTACTTTAAATACTCAGCTGTACGTAGTACCAGTAGTACACAGTAATAGTTTTAATGGCTTAACGGTAGTACGTAACACCGTCAAATAATCGAGATAGATATTGACTTATGTATATATATCAAAATGATCAGGGTAGAAAAAGAAATCGATTGAGTTATGTCCGTCCGTCCGTCTGTACGTCCGACCGTAAGCACTCTATAAATTTTATTTTGATGAAATTTGGTATACAGGTTCCTATACAGACAGAACGATTAGTATTGGAAATGAATAAAATCGGACCATAATCACGCCCACTTCCCCTAAATAGTGTATCTCAAGTCAGTCACTGATAAAGCCCTAGTGATGAAATTTCATCCACGTGATGAGCTCAAACCCTTATAAAGTAATATGGTGAAATTCTCGAAAATGGGCGGTGCCCATAAAGGATAAATTGTGAAAGTTTCATAATTCATAATTCAGAAACCGTACGATACATGGAAGAAATTCTGTACTCATGGTTTCTTCGCTACGATAAATGTTTGGACCGGAAGTTGCTAAAATCGATAGACGACCACGCCTACTTTTATATATAGATATTATAAAGGGGCCTAATAAAAACATTTGAAGCGATATCTTTGTCAAATATCTATATTATTAATACGCTAACATAAATTTTGTTCCATCTTCTCCGTCGAAACTACTGAACCGATTTTAAAACTAAGCACACCATTAGAAAGGTATTGCTCTCAAATAGAACTGCGCCAATTTTCATGAAAATTGGTTGGAAAATGCGTCCACAATCGTCGTTGGAAAATTGCCGTGTGGTTGTTGTTGCATGCTTTTGCACACAACAGAGCTGTCTGAATGCGCAAGCATATGTAGCTGACTTTGTGCGTTTTCACCAAACTTACATTCAATTCTGAACATGTTTGGCTGGATGTGGTGTGTAGTTTCAAAGAAGTAGAAACGTAAAAAGGTAGCAAGAGCACTACAACAAAAACATTTAGGCAGGGAATAAGTAGGATAAGAAAGAGTAAGTAGGAAAGAAATTGAGAAAAGAAAAGAGCAGAAATAGAAAGAAAGAAGTAGGTAGGAGAATTTGGAAGACGAGTAACGACAACAACACCAACAACAGCAAAATAGTAGCAGTGAAAGTAACAACAAAAGGATCAGCATCAACAGGAACAACAACAAAATAGAAACAGTAACAATAGTTGCACCTTAGTCATAAGAAAACTTCTAGAAAAACTGTCGAGTTTCGACAGTAGGCAGCACTCTAGTAAAGATAATTCATTCAAAGTTTGTGGCATGAGTCCAAATACATATATACTATGTACATAGAACAAAAAACATTGCGTATGATAATAAATTATGTTACCTATATCTTGAACCGACTGAGTTAGGTACTTTATTTGTATTGTATTTATTTAATTGTATTTATTTAATTGTATGTAAATACTGGTAAATATAAACTGATAGTTAGCTTTTTCACTTTAGGCTGTTTTTTTTTTGTGGGACACAAGCACTCAAGCAAAACTAGGTAAGGAGGGTATAATCCATCAGCTCGACGTGTTGTGTGGTGGAACTCAGATACAAACCTATATATTTTAAATTGTTCTCCAATCCATATTTGTAGGTACATAGTAAGCCTGTATTTTTTCATTGAAAGTATAAAAAGAATATTTTTATCAGTCCCTGGCTTTTTGCTTTTTTGTCGACGTACACCCAGGGAAAAACATTTTAAAACATATGAAAACTTGCTTAAAATGAGCAAAAACGTATTTGAAAGTGATGAAAATACGAACATTTTTATTTCAAAAATGTTGATTGTAAAATTATAAAATCAAACAAAAAAAAATATTTCAAATTAAAAAAATTTTATTTTTATTTTAAGCACTATGAGAAAACGCTGCTTCACTGCAGTGTTCTCTATTTTATATTCTCCTCCGGATTCCAACCATGACGTCAACCTGAAATTGAATCCAACGGCATCACATACACGGAAATAAATTTGTATACTTGAATCAAGAACTCATATTAGAAAATTTTTAGGGAAATTACTTAATTATTACTGGAATTAAGAAACTGAGTTTTCAAAAAATGAGACAATTATTTTCTTATTCAAGAACACTAGCAAAATCTATAAAAAAAAAAATTTTGAAAAAATGTTTAAATAAATAAGAACATCTTTTCTTAAATTTACTTAAATGAAGAAAATCTTTTTGCTAATATCAAGAAAAATTTAAGAATATTGTGTTTCAACGAATTGGAACAACAAACTACAGCGGAAAAAATTGAAAATAAATAAGAAAACGTTTTCTTGAGTGAAGTAAAATATTGCTTGCTGACTTCGTACTCCAAAGTTCTTTGAGCATATCAGCAAACTACAGCAAAAAAAAATTTTAAATAAATAAGAAAAGCGAAGTAAAATTTTCCTTGCTGAATTTGCATTTCCAAAGTGACATGTATTTTTTTCCTTTGCCATCCGCTTTGCATATTTCTGAATATTTCTGCAATTCTCAGATTGTTAGTGGAGCATTTGGTATAAGGAGTTCACTATTTGCATTTTCATTTTTATAAAATGAAATGTTGTCATTTCAATGAACATGTCCTAGGAAAATACTAGTTGACTAATTATGCTTTTCTGATCCCTCATGATTAGTGTTAATTTTCCTTAGAAGTTTAGAAGTTTCGCCGGAATTACAGCGACTGTTTTTCGAAATCAGCTGATTTTTAGAAACTACGGTTTGCAATGCAGCGGTACAGAATACAACGGTGGCAGTCGGCAACGCTGCTCCATTTAGCCCAAATTCTAAATTCGCTGCCACTGCCTTTACTCGCAGCTAACTTCTAAGTGTTGATGTGAACTTATGTCTGTTTCCGTACTGTGCAATTTAATATATTTTTACTAACTATGTGTTTCCACTAGCAACTACTCGCAATACTTAATTTAAGTAAATATTCTCTTATTTACTTCAGCTCGTATAAGAAAAGTTTTATTTGCAACAAAAAAATGTTTCCTTATATATTCAAAATCCAATTTTACTTGAAGCAAGAAAATGTTTTATTATTTCTGTGCCAATTTGCAATAATCGCTTAAGTCTTAAAAAATGATTTCGAGATAAATTGATTTTTATATTCGAAAGCGTTTCTTAACAAATCATAAAAGTCGATTAAAAACTATGGACGCAAAATCAGTGAGCCATCCACAATGTTACGATCAAATTTTGTAAATAAAATAAAATGTCACGAAGAAATTTGATTAAGTATATACGTCTACTTTGGCTGTTATAGCAAGTTTAATATACCTCTATTGTAAGTTAAGCCTAAATGTTTTTATATATATTCTTTTTGATTGAATCAAGTTATAAGGATGGGGGTTTTACAGAAATATAGTGTTTTAAAAGGAAAATAACGTGGTATATATAACTCGAAATCTTCCTAAGTCGACTTAAGCGATTATTGCTTGTGACCACAGATTTATTAAAAAGCCAATTTTACATGAAGCAAGAAAATATTTTCTTATTTATTTAAAATCCAATTTTCTTGGATTTTCTTGATATTAAGAAATTATTTTCTAAGTTCAAAACCAAATCTAATTTTTCTTGTCTCGGCATTGATTCTAGTAAAAAATTATTTCCGTGCAGTGGAGCATTCTACATTATATTGAATTGTTGTGATCCTTTTACACTTGCCTTTTCCAAAATAGAATCTATGAATTATGTGAAAAACAAAATTAAAAAAAATTGATTCTCATTATTATTTTTATTTGATTTCTAACAAAAAAGTTTTTAACAGAGAGCGAGTTTTTGAAGCAACATTCATTTTAATTTTTAATTTAAGTACATACATATATTTCTTTTTAAATCCAAAATAAATTTTTTAAATAAAAATGACCTGGTTTAAAACGTGCATGATGAAAATATAAATTTTATTTTTGATTTTAAAATGCTGTTTTTCTATGAGTGTTCTTTGGCCTTTTTCCAAACATTCACAATTGTTTGTAAATTGTTTTGTGATGAAATAGCAAACCAACTTCAGACGTCAAATGACAGTACACATTTTTTATCGTGTATGTATGTATGTACATATATGTATACTAGGGCGGGTCGATTTGTAGGGAGGCAAAAAAATCGCCCATGGCTCTGTGAAAATCATATTCTAGGGATCAAAATAAGAAACTTTGCCGAAGGAACCATACCTCTAAAATGAATCCTGATGCCCCCCAATTTGGGTCGAACTTTTGGGTAGGAAATTAGGGATCTCAGTCACTAATATAGCTGGAGCGATGAAATTTTACCCACGTGTTGAGCTCAGGCCCCTAAGAAGAAATTTGATAAAATTTTGGAAAATGGGCGGTGCCACGCCCACTTATTAAGGGTCAAACATTGAAAGTTTTATATGTCATAGCTCAGAAACCATTAAAGATATATCGATGAAATTTGGTACGCGTGATTTACTTATTTAGCTAAACGTTTGGACGGAAAATAGTTAAAATCGGTTCACGGCCACGCCCACTTTTATATATGTGTATTATAAAGTGACATAATAAAAACATTTTAAACCATATCTCGTGAACCGATTTTAACTATTTTCCGTCCAAACGTTTGCCTAAGTAAGTAAATCACGCACACCAAATTTCAACGGTATATCTTTAATGGTTTCTGAGTTATGACATATAAAACTTTCAATGTTCGACCCTTAATAAGTGGGCGTGGCACCGCCCATTTTCCAAAATTTTATCAAATTTCTTCTTAGGGGCCTGAGCTCAACACGTGGGTAAAATTTCATCGCTCCAGCTATATTAGTGACTGAGATACCAAATTACCTACGCAAAAGTTCGACCCAAATTGGGGGACATCAGAATTCGGTTTAGAGGTATGGTTCCTTCGGCAAAGTTTCTTATTTTGATCCCTAGAATACGATTTTCACAGAGCAATGAGGGATTTTTAAATCGACCCGCCCTAATGTATACCCTGCAGGAAGTGCATCTAACTTAAAACTGACTTTAAACTGTTTACAAAGAACTAGTGGCGACTTTTAATTGTATATTTTCCTTGAAAAGAGCTAACTACTTTTTTATTGGCGATAAAGAAGTAAGGCCTGTATACCCCTGTATTACTTGGAAGGTACATATGTAACTATAAACTAACTTTTTTTGTGTAAAACTAATTAGTCCCAAAATATGTAATAATTATTAATTTTTAGAATATTTATACAAAAAATACAAAGGAATACAAGGGTTGCATATGTAGCTGCTACGCGGATACATGTTTACATTCATGGAATTCACAAAAATTTCGCTATATTTCCATTGCTTCGCTTTCCAATCCAGTTTTTGAATAAAAATATTTTCATCAGGCATTTGAAAGCTTTTGTCAATGCACACTTTACGCTTTCTTGGATCTTCCTGCATGACAAAGCAACTATCTAACTAAAAATTGGTTTCTTGCTGTTTGATTGATTATTTTTTTTTAACTGGTCTCAAAATAGTCAATTAAAACTCAACTACTTTTAGGGATTGATTGTTTTCTTCCTGCAGGGTAGAGTTTACTTCAATGGATCGAATTCGGAAAGTGCGCGTACATATATTTATATGATTATATGTTTAAACAAATGTCCGCAAATTAATTAGCATTAAAATCGAGAGTTCGCTAATTGACCACAACTACAAATCTACTACATATATACCTACCCTGCAAAAAAGTTTTGCTTATTGTTGACAAATCAGGCCTAAAAAAGGAGTACACTGGCAGCGCTGCTTCTGTTATGCACTCACTCGGTCTGCTCCTAACTTTCTAATATTCATCTAGGCCTTATTTCGCATGGCGAAAAGCATTGGAATAAGGTGTGTTCTCAGAGAGAGAGAGAGAGAGAGAGTACCTCTTATGACCTGATGACATCAATACAGAAAAATCAGCCTTATTTTAAGCCTTACGCCATACTAATTTGCTACCCTTATAATTTACAGGCCTTATTTCTTAAGGCTGTTTTAATTCTTAAATAAGGCTTAGATTTTTTGGTGGGTACATATGTACACTACATATGCACATATGTATATACATATGTATGTATTAAATTAAAAGTTACCGGCGGCGTCCCACAAGACTCAGTGCTCGGCCCCCTCCTGTGGAACATAATGTATGACGGTGTTTTACGCCTTAGGTTTCCGGAAGGCGTAAAAATATTTGGCTTTGCCGACGACATTGCCCTGGTTGTTACCGCTAAGCAACTAGACGATATATGTACACACAAAAACGAACGAAAGCATAACCCGCGTTCAAAGGTGGCTGGATAAAAATGGCTTGCAGCTGGCGGAGCAAAAAACGGAGTCAGTGCTCATATCAAGCAGAAAAAAAGTTGAGCATACTATAATAAGAAGTGGAAATCATGACATCGTCACGCTCCAAGCAGTAAAGTACCTGGGAATTATGATAGACAGAAGACTATCATTTAAAACCCATATTGAATACGCAAATGATAAGGCTTCAGCGACCGTGACGGCACTAACACGCATAATGCTGAACTCACGTGGTCCAAAGCAACGGCGGCGACAACTTCTTGCGTGCGTCGTAAGGAGCCAAATTCTCTACGGCGCCCCTGTGTGGCACTACGCTATAGAGCATCATAAGTCATATTTTCGTTGCATCAAGTCGACTTACCGCCTGTGCGCGTTAAGAGTGTGTTGTGCGTTTAAAACAGTGTCGGATGAAGCCGCTCTGGTTATTGCCAGTCTATACCCTATAGATATACTGGCAAAAGAAGCTGCAGTGACTGCACAAAGCGAGGCGGAGCGCTCCGAGGCGAGAGAGGCCAGCATGCAAAGCTGGCAGCTCAGATGGAGCAACTCCACGAAGGGTCGCTGGACATATAGATGCATACAAGACTTGAGAATCTGGTTGGAAAGAGCACACGGCGAAGTCGATTTCTACTTGACGCAGTTTCTATCTGGACACGGTTGTTTCAAGGCCTATCTTTACCGCTTTAAGCACGAGTCAAACCCAACGTGTGATTACTGCGGGGGGCAAGCAATAGAGGATGTATATCACGTATTCTTTGAGTGTGCAAGTTTTACGAATCTAGAAACAAGCTCCGTAGACTATTTGGAGGCAACTATACACCATATAGTCATTCGTGAAGCATATGCTAGAAAGCAAGGCAAAATGGACTGCAGCAAGTGACGTAATAGCAGACACCATGAAAACACTGAGAAGCCTGGAGAGAATACGGCGAATGAGCGGCGACTAAAGAAGCACTATTCATGTCAGATTACAGTCTCTAATCAAAGGTACTTCGAGACCTCGAGTGGACGGATACGTATAGGAGTTCTGCCTCCTACATCCGTCATCGCGCGTGCCGCGGAACTTAGGCGTCCGCATATCACTTATCACAGAATAGGTCGACTAATTGACCACTTCCAGTGGAACGGATACGTACAGGAGCTCGGCCTCCTGCATCCGTTACGGATACGTACAGGAGCTAGGCCTCCTGCATCCGTCATAGCGTGTGGTGCGGATAATTGGCCTCCGCAGACCACCTAACAGTGATCGCCTCTAGGGGAACGGGTGAAGCCTCCTAAGGCAGACTGAGGGAAATAACGCGACCATTACGAACACTTCGAGCCCTGTGCTCAACCCACCTCCCGACGGTAGCCTGACGGTAGTACCGGGGGGTTCGGTACGATGACAGTAGGAGGTTTAGTGCTGGTTAGAGTCCCACACTGACGGGGTAAAAGCTTTCGATGCTTCCTCCTCGTAAAACAAAAAAAACAAAAAAATATGTATGTATATCAAAATTGTAAGCTCAACTGGCAATGCTTTTTTCGAGCGATTCAGACAAGTATGTTTGTATTTGCAGACACAAACATACCCAATAAACATGTTTCTGAGTTCCCTACTGGATGAGAATTCTAAAATCTCGAGCATTAGTTCTGCCATTTATCTTGTTATTATCGTTCTCAACCTGAGAATGTGGTCGGTAAGATTTCGATAAAAACCAAAAATGTCGATCCGATACCGCACCGAGGTATTCATGTGCTACTAAAATTAAGGAGCACTCCTCCAATTGGAAGATAAGCTCGGCCTTAAAACTCGTATATAAATACATAACACTCGTTAGAGTTATATCCGCGCCATTGTATTATTATTATATTATTCATGTGCTATTAAATTTTTTCTAAAGCATTGAAATATTTGCATTATGCATTTCACATATACAGAAATGATGTAATAATAAAGTCAGGGAGTGTAAAGAACAGTTACTGCTGAAAATTTTGATTGAAAAATTCAATATAAAATCACTTTTCATAACAAGTCTGTATTTTGCCACTTTTAACCAAATCATTTTCAATAGCTCTGTTCAATAACAAAACACTATTACGAATTTTTCCTAAAAAATGACAGTTCTCCATATGAAAATTATACTTTTCAAGAAAAATTCGCAAAATTTGTTTGTTGTTGAACACAGGTAATTTTTAATTCAAAAGCGTCGATAACTTTTATTCGTCAATAACTGTCACTAGTCTATGACTTAGTTAAAAAAGCTGCGGTTTTGTTTGTTTGTTGTTGAACACAGGTAATTTTTAATTCAAAAGCGTCGATAACTTTTATTCGTCAATAACTGTCACTAGTCTATGACTTAGTTAAAAAAGCTGCGGTCCTTTAATAAAATATTGAATAAGCATGTAACTTTACCTTTCAGACATACATACATACATGTATTTACATTTGTTTTTTGATAGATGGGTACATGTGTAAATATATGAATATTTATGTAATTTCTAGTCACGATCACAATAATTATAATTATTATTGAAAACAATTGCACAATGTCAATTCGAAATGTATGACGAGCAACATTGTTTAACCAATTAAGGTTATATTACTTGCGTTTTCATGTGTTGTTGTTTTCATTATACATACATATGCTCTTATATGTAAAATCACATAGAAACGTTTTTTCCGATTTATCTTGTTTGACATTCGACGTCAAAATTCTTCGCCATGATTGGCGGAATACAATTTAGTATACATACACAATTCCAATCAGCTTATCTACTGCGATATGCTTAGTTAGATAATTCTTGACGAGCAACAACTGGTCTACGTTTAAAGCTCTAAAAGAGGGATTCTTCTGGAGGAGTTGACTACTTTTGGACCTTGTTGTTCTCTGGGTAGCCGCAGAACGCCAATGTGGCATGGCCATACCACATATTCGATTTAAGTGGGGAATAACTGCAATGTTTGTTCACCAGAAGACTACGAGGTTGGGCAAGGAATGTTTTTTGGCTATGCTCCCCCTTTTCAAAGTATAAACCAGACCTGTTAAATTCCGAAGAGGATTAGTAATCAATTGAATTGTTTTGTTTTTTAATTGGTAATCATTATTTTAATTCTTTTGCAGAAAAAAAGTAATATAAAAAATCAAAAATAATCAAAAAGAATATTTTTGTTCCAAAGCCAGAACGGCACCTTTCTAGCCAAGAAATAAGCCTGCAAAATTTTATTGACGTACTCGCATGTTTAGAGGTGCACTTTATATATGAAAAGTGAGGAGGTTGACCGCCGCAGGGGGGGGGGGGTTGGAGAGGGGGAGGGTTATGGAACCCACATAAAATGTATATCAAATTAAAGGGAATCAAAATACCTATCAAGTGGTGTAAAAATATTCGGTTTAGTAGTTTTTAAGTAATTGCAATTTAAAAAATGCATAATATAAACTTTGACCTTTAATAACTTTTGTTGTTGTTGTTTCCAAAAGAAAAAATTCACTTTAATACTCAGCTTAGCCATCTATATCAATCCTCATACTTCGTTTTTATACCTTTCATGAGAATGAAATGGTATTATAACTTAGTGCCAAAAAATTTTTGTCGAAAGTACCAGAAGGAAGCGTGGGGGACCCACCAAAATATATACCGATATGATCGGAATCACGAGCTGAGTCGATTAAGCCATGTCCGTCTGTCCGTCTGTCCGTCCGTCCGTCCGTGTGAACGCAAACTAGTCCCTCAGTTTTTGAGATATCTGAATGTAATTCGGAACACAGGTATGATGTTATATGCAGCTGATCATTTGTCGGAACCGGCCGAATCGGACCACTATAACATATAGAAAACAACCGATTATTCAGATATACATGAAATTTTTGGATGTAATTTGTGCATAACTTCCCCATTTAAACAGCTAAGGACATGAAACTTTGAAGTAGACGTGCCCATTTTGGCCCAAACAAGGTTACCGAAAATTGTCAAGATCGGACCACTATAACATATAGTTCCACAACATCCGATTATTCAGATATACACATTTTGGTGTATAACTCCTCCATTTTAACAGCTAACGGCCTGAAATTTTGAAGTATTTGTACCCATATGGACCCAAACGGGATTGCCGAAAATTGTTAAGATCGGACCACTATAACCTATAGCTCCCCTACAACCGATTGTTCAGATAAACACATTTTGGTGTATAACTCCTCCATTTTAACAGCTAACGGCGTGAGATTTTTAAGTATTTGTACCCATGTGGGCCCAAACGGGGTTACCGAAAATTGTCAAGATCGGACCATTATAACATATAGCTCCCATACAACCGATTGTTCAGATATGGACATTTTGGTGTATAACTCCTCCATTTAAATAGCCAAGACATCATTTTTTCTAATAAATCTTTCCATAAATGAACCCACAGAATTAAAATTATAAATTAAACTTAATCCGGCTATGTACATACATAGGTAACTTTTCATTTCCCCACTCATGAAAGGTATGAAGTCTTCGGTACGGCCGAAGACAGCCGCGCTTTTACTTGTTTGATTTTATAATTTTAGAAATTTCACATTTGTACCAGATCGTGCTATTTTTTCAACTTTGTGGGGCTGGGGGCAGTTCAAAACGTCATCCTATCGCCATAAAATTTTGTGGGGTTCATTAACTCGTATAAAGGCAAATTTTCATTGCTGGTACGTTCAAAAAAATACAAAAAAAAAATCTCCATATGTTTTCACTCCGCCTTACTACGCATGCACATACGTATTCGGATAGGTATGTATACATATCGTCGCCCGGATAAATTAATGTCGTATGTTGCATTTGAAGACTTTTGGGAAAACAGGTTTGAAGTTTGGAATTGTATTTCTCCAAAACTTCCCAACTTGAACTAAATTAAAGATTTTTAAAATTAGTTAAATATTGTATTTGATTTCTCATAAAAGTAAATAAATTAAATAATTGACAGCAATTAAAAGCACATTGGAAATTAGACGAAATCGCTTGCGACCTTGCACAAACGAAAAAATTCTGCTCAATATCTCTTAAACTAAAGGAGATAGCAAAAAACGGATAACGTCATTCGAAAGATCTTGATTAGTTTAGTATAACTGTATTATTAACTCAATTCGGCCCAAAATTCACATACGACACTTATCTATCCGGGCGACGATATATGTTTGGTCCGAGAGGCATAAAATTTGTTTGTATATATGCACGCATATTAAAGTGCGTAATCCTGCAGTAAATATGGGGACAAGTGTATCCAAGCCATTATGAATACCACACAACTGCTCTAGTTCAAATGTCGACAAATTTTGAAGTACAAAATTTGTATAGATCTTGGCTCGTTGGCAGTTCTACGTACTAGATGCGGATATAAAAACTTCCTACACCTGGGGAAGATTCATTTCATAGTCCAGGATAAGGACAGGGGAAGAGCGAATAAATATTTTTCAGTATGACTGGACTATCTTTACGCAAATTTATTTAGAGCAAAGCAAATCGTCTACTGCTTTATTATGTAGTAGGCATGTGAAGTGGCATACAAATCCCCAAATAATCCTATTTTAGGAATCAGGGCTGATCATCATGGTGGTGAACCCATCTGTGACCTTGAGAGGATTTCTTGAGGCCACGTCCTTCACTTTATAGGTACAGGAAGACCGCGGGCCTGTATCATTGTTCCGTGATCGGCAGAATGCACGATGCTTAGAGAGTTTGTTTACAGGAAATTAATTGTTTATCCAGATATGCTTAATGCGAGATAATTTCACCAGTTTTTACTAAAGATTAATGTTATCTATTCCTATATACTAATTTATAAAAATTAAAAATGAATTTGCTAATACCAGAAATATACATAGATCTATCTAAATGTTTAAATTGCAATGCATTTTTATTAGAAAACGGCACAATGGTATAGAGAATCTATGGTTCCATTGTCTCCGTATGGCCCCAAAAGAGGTAGGTACTTTGTTTAAAATGCAATTTGTGCGATTTTAATCGTAAGGGTCATTTTCTCGAAATATATTTTTTGACACAAATTTGTTCTAGATCCCTCAGCGCATCACCTGCTAAAATATTGTAGCTGAAATCCGTATAGTTGTGCCATTTGGCTCTCTCTTTTAACGTAAGGGACAATGTATACTTTTTTCTTGAGCTCGAATTTATCGTCTCTCCCATATAAAAATATTTTGAATATAGCTAGTAGGAAATCGAAGGTGGAAAATCACTCACCATATTACCATGACCCCAGCATTGGCGCTGGGGCCACTAAAGTGGCATTTTGAACCTTTTTAAGAGCCAGGCTATCGGAAACAAATTTTTTTTAAATATGCAATATTTGAACCTTTTAAAAAATTCGGGCCACTTGTGGTCCTTTCTTACTTTCAAAACTATAAAGTAATAAATATTTCTTAGTTTTTTTCTTAAATATAAAAAAAGCCTCTTTGTTACCTTTTCACTTTTCATTGGCAAATCTCCGCTGCGATGGAAAACCCCGAAAGAGTTATTTAAGAGTATAAATTTTTAGAAAGCAAGAATGCAATAATACAAAGGGGTCGATATGGTTTTTGCACATAAATTTAGGAAGTGCAAGAATATAATTTAAAATGCAGTGACACATGAAGTAATAAATATAATAATATGTAAAGTATACCATGTATATTAGGGCGGAGTGAATTGGGGCTTTTTTTTTAATTATTATTGCTTGGTCTGCAGAAAGATGCCTTTCTAGTTCAAAAGTAAGACTGCAAAATATTATTGGCCTAGTCCTTTATGTGGAGGTGCCCCAATTCCAT
This sequence comes from Urophora cardui, assembly GCA_960531455.1. Classification (NCBI taxonomy): domain Eukaryota; kingdom Metazoa; phylum Arthropoda; class Insecta; order Diptera; family Tephritidae; genus Urophora; species Urophora cardui. Next base: position 67,681,471 of record OY482673.1, on the reverse strand, counting down.
TAAAGAATGGACAAAATGCTCCAGATGCATAAAATTCATAAGCTAGATAACACTAATTTGCTAATTTCTCATAAAAGTATACGTAATTCCTCGATGGAAAATGTTTAAATCAGTGTCTCCAAGCTTATACAAAAATTCTGAAAATTCGAGGAAATTTCAAAAATTTTAAAAAAGTATCATGAGTACCTAGTAGATAGGGTCGAAAAAAAAGTTGTAAAAGTCCTCCCCTAAATTTGAAGCTTATGTTGAGAGGGTTAAGGGTCAATTTGTAAATATATGTCTTAAAATAAAACACAATGCAAAGAAATAACTATTTTAATTTTTTATCTTTGTTAGGTGGTTTAAATGATTTCGTATTTTGAACTTCGAAAAAGTGGAAAATTAAGAATAAGTATACTTAACCAAAGTTTATGTAAGCTGATTTCAAAACGGAAAATTTTTAATATAAGCTTCTTATTCTCAAAAAAATCGTTCTAAAAATAAGAATATCTGTATTCTTAACAGACTTTCATAACGTTTTCGGCTTGATTCAAGCCCGTTATACTGAAATGTAACTGCCTTTTCTCTGAGTGTACTGCTTGGCAAATTATGCATTTACAAATATGCACTTTATTTGTGGTTGTGTGCTAAAAAGTAATTTTATTAAATGCAGTCTTACCTCTCATTGACAAATCCATAATATCACATTGCTGCTGCAGTCGCTTGAGAGCTTTGTTGGCACGCGGCGGCCGTTTGCCGGTTTGGCGTTTACGCCCCTCTTGAAAGTCGCTATACATTTTCTGCTCGAATTTATTAAATGAAGTTAAGGAAACACTAAACATATTACGCGAAGTATTTATGTATGTATGTATGAATGTATGTATGTATGTAGTTGGTAAATTACACTATTCAATCTACTCAATCACTCGTCCATCACTGACTCGCGAACTTGCAAAATTGCGAACAGTGGAAAATAGTTTTTCATACGCAAAAAAATAAAATGATGTGTAAATATTTCAGCTATCAAAAGTTTGTTCCTGTTTTTTTTTTATTTAAAATAATCCGTGTAACAACAATGCGATAGATACATGTACACACCAATTCGTGATGCATACGAAACGTGCTTCGGCAATGCAATGGTCACATGGAATTGCCGAGAGTGATCTTACACCGTCTCTGTCGTCAGCCCCAGAGTCTAAGTGGAGAGCTAATGCCGTTATTATATAATTATAACATGCACTTAGCATGAGTTATATAATGAGTAGGAATACATATATATATATTTTTTTTTCAAAGTCCATTTATTTATATTTCGCTCTCTCATTCATACTCGCAATAATGCTCTCTTATTACTAGGGCAAGGCAAAATATGCATTTAAAATTCATTCTTAAGCGCTTTTAATAAATAGACTGCAAAACGTTGAAAAAAATTTAATTTTCTGCGAAGAGATTTTCATGGCGGCAGTTTCTTTTGTGTGCCCGATTCAAGAATAATCCGTGAAAACTTAATAAAAACAGCACTATATGTACGTTGCACTGATGTTAATATATTTTAAATATTTGTTTATTTGTATACCTACATACATAGAAAATGTGGGCTCAGTAAGCTCTAAAGCAGTTCTTGCCTACAACCCTACTTACTACAAGCGATTGAATGCGTTTGCATCTGTTCTACTGGAGTCTGGCAACACTTCTATAGAGGCGGATTCATCGTTCGAGTTCAGAACTTTTTTGCCATGTGGTTGTTGTTATATTTTCGGAGTGTGAGAGGAATTCCGAAAAGTTCTGAACTATTTTTATTAGTTAACTGAAATTCAACTTTAGTTCTGAACTCGAACGATGAATCCGCCTTTAGTGACACCCACACGTATACGATTAGAAAAAAGGTGCATTAGAGTTTCTATAACAAGTCAATGCTATTACAAGAGACACATGAGATAGATAGATCTGTCCTTTTTTCTCTGCTAACCAAATTTTCTGAATACTGGCAAATTGTCGCAAAATATTATTTAATTGCGAAAGTGTGCTGAAATATGCCCTCTCTTTTGAAATATGCAAAATAATGCATTTATCGCTGAAAAATGCCAAAAAAAAACTCTCTTCGTCTTGAGTTAAAATGCATATCGTCGGTCTCCTGCCAGAAACACGAATGTGAAATTTTTTCTAAGTGCGATGTCTGCTCTTTATCGGGTATACTTATATTGATATAATAATAATTAATATTTGTATATATGCTTATGTACATACAAGTATATATTATGTATGTATGTTTACACAAGAATTTATACCAATATTAATTGTTATTACATCAATATATACCCGATAAAGAGCAGACATCGTACTTAGAAAAATTTCACATTCGTGTTTCTGGCAGAAGACCGACGATATGTACATACATATGTACATATATTAATCAGTTGTGAATGGGACCGCAATAAAAAAATATGCATTTGCATATTCTGTCTTGCCTTACTTATTACGCAATCATTCAGAAGCGAAAGTAATCTTAACAAAATTGAAATGCAACTAGTAAATGTGCATGATGTTGTTGCTGTACATATGTATGTACATAGGTAATGGAAGGAATATTGCATAAATGTACCCAGCAAAAAATCTACGCCTTAGTTAAGAATTATTACAGTAGATTTAAAGGCTTTGGAAATAAGATCTGCAAATTATAAGGGTAGCAAAATTGTATGCGCAAGGCTTAAAAATAAGGCTGATTTTCCTGTGTTGATATCATCAGGCCATAAGAAATACTCTCTGTCTCTGAGAGCACACCTTATTTAAAGGCTTATCCGCCATTAAATTAAGGCTTATTTAAGAACTTAATAATAATAATACAATGGCGCTATTATAACTCTGACGTGTTTTATGGCCGAGCTTCTCTCCCAATTCGAGGTGTGCTCCTTTTTGTTTTTCTTACTAATTGGGTGGACCTACAGTTTTATGCCGGCTCCGAACGGCGAATGCATTTTTTGTGAGAAGCTTTTTCATGGCAGAAATACTCTCGGAGGGTATGCCGCCCACTGCCGAGAGGTGACCGCTGCTCTTAAAAAACCCAATAATTTGATTTTTACTAATTAGAAATTTTGTTTAAATACAGTTTTAAGTTAGATGAAGCTCCTGCAGGGTAAGTACATATGTAAATACGTACATGTACGTATGTATTTACGATAAGATTACAACGAAGTGCATATTGGTTTGTTTTTGCTGCTATTACCATTGCTCTGCTCTACGCATTGAATGGCAGCAGATCAAATAAACGCCAACGAATTTAACATATGTATATGTATGTAAATACATACATACATATATGCATGCATATACATTAGGGTGTTCACATATAAAGTTTTGGTCCAGATCGGAATTGGTTAAGGTGTCGCACGGGAGTCAAAGTTCAGAAAATTCAATGGAGGTGCAAAAAATTTAATTTTTTTTTTTTATCTAATGCCCGAAATCAATAGTTCTGTACTCAAAGGTATTAAATACAAATTTTGGTTCCAATAAGAGACGGTTAAAGCAGGGTATCCACATCACAATAAATGCTAAAGCTCCATGTAAAAAAAAGCTCAAGAACAGTCAAGAAATCTTCTTGTGTCTAATTTTTTTTAGGCAGTATCCACTTCACAAGGAAATCTATTACAATTTTTGGCGAAAAATGAGCATAGCAACGCTCTCTTAGCCAAGAAATATATACGACTTTATATATTTCTTCAAGAAAAAACGAAATGTCAAAATTACTTAAGAAATATGTATATGCGTATTTTTTATTGAGCTACTTCTTATTATGTGGATACTCAGCTTAAAGTTTTCTGAACTTTGACCCCTCTGCCATACCCGTCGTACCATATCGTCGTACCATACGAAAACTAACATAGGTTTTTTTGTGACTGACGAAAAGTAACAACAGTTCGACTTTTGGCTGACGAAAACTATCAATTTCGTTTAAACAACAACAATTTTAATGTAAAAACAGTATATAATTTGTGATACTTTTCGTCAGCCAAAAGTCGATTTTGTTATTTTTCGTCGGCCAAAAGTCGAACTTGTTATTTTTCGTCAGCCAAAAGTCGAACTTGTTACTGTTCGTACAGAATTTTTTTATTGATAGCTTTCGCCAGAAATTTTAAATATGCTAGTTTTCGTATGGTACGACGATATGTGGTATCTTCGACTCATTAGCATCGATCTAGGGGGTGAGGTTGCTATATATATGTACATATGTATATTTGGGGACCACCCCAATGTACATACATACATAAGTGTACACTTTTGAGTTTGCTTATTATACTCAGCTGTACTAGTACACAGAGTATTATAGTTTTGATTTCCTAACGGTGGATTGTAACAGAAAGAAATAATCGAGATAGATATAGACTTATATATATCAAAATGATCAGGGTGAAAAGAGAAATCGATTGAGCTATGTCCGTCCGTACGTCTGTCCGTCTGTCCGTCCGTCTGTAAACACTCTAACTCGCGCAACAATTGAGATATTTTGAAATTTGAAATGTAAGTTGGTATCAAGACAGGAACGGATGGTATTGAAAATGGGCGAAATCGGACCATGACCACGCCCACCTCCCCTATATAGTAAAAATCGGAAATTTTGTATCTCAGTCACTAATAGAGCTAGAGTGATAAAATTTCACACACGTATTGAGCTCAGGCCCTTATGAAGAAATATGATGAAATTTTGGAAAATGAGCGGTGCCACGCCCACTTATTAAGGGGCAAACATTGAAAGTTTTATGAGTCATAACTCAGAAACCATTGAAGATTATCGATGAATTTTGGTAGGCGTGATATACTTACTTAGGCAAATGTTTTGACGAAAAATTGCCAAAATCGGTTGACGACCACGCCCACTTTTATATATGGGTCTTATAAAGTGACCTAATAAAAACATTTTAAGCGATATCTCTGTCAAATATAAAGATATATCATTGAAATTTTATGGAAGGTGTCCAACTATGGACATATAACAAAAAATACAAAAATTTTGGAAAATGGGCGTGGCACCGCCTCCTCTTAGAAGCAGGAATATACGAGATTTCTGAGCCCATAACTCGACAAATAATCGATATATTATGACGAAACTTGGTGTATACACTTTCACTACTTGTAGTAATACATGTTCAAAATTTTAGCGAAATCGGTTGACGACCACGCCCACTTTTATATATGGGTATTATAAAGTGGCCTAATAAAAACATTTTAAGCGATATCTTTGTCAAATATAAAGATAATTCATTGAAATTTTGTGGCATGAGTTCTACAATAGATCGGAAACAAAAAATAGAAAAATTTTGGAAAATGGGCGTGGCACCGCCTCTTTTCAGACAAAGGAATCAACGAGATTTCGGAGCCCATAACTCGACAAATAATTGAGATATTATGACGAAACTTGGTTTATACACTTTTATAACTTGTGTTAATGGACACGGAAAAATTTATTGAAATCGGTTTATGACCACGCCTACTTTTTAACAAAGATATTTGGGAATTTGTAACGTGACATCTTTGTAACTCATAAAGGGATGAAATTTTGCACAAAGAATAATATTCATAAGCTTAGTTGGATGACTGATAAAAATTTAGAAAATGGGCGTGGCTACGCCCACTTTATGCAGCACTCGATTTATATAAAGTACTTACACCGTGTTTCCATCAAACGGAAACAAACAATGAAAGCATTCAGCTGAGTATCTAATGTTCGATTCCACTCGAACTTAGGCTTCCTTACTTGTTTTTCTTGGTACGCATTAATGGTGTTGGGTAACTTACCGGCCGGTTGACTAAATGACGTTTATGTAATGCGAATGCAATGACTTAATTCATCTGTATACAGTGGACTTATTCACATGAAATAGTGCACTTTGTTGTTTTTCACAACAAAAATAATTGAATCCGAAATTCGAGATATGTATGAACATATCGTCGATTAAAGTGCAATACCGCGTATCTGTTGCCACTCAAATTTTACAGGAGACAGTAAAAACTGTTTTAATTCAAAACGGTTCCGAATTTTACAACCCAAATTCAAACCAAGGTAGATTTTTGGATTATATTCTTAATCCAAATATCATATATGCGCTTAAATGAAAACGGCAAATATTAGTAGAAGACGGATTGGTATGGTTTGGTCTCAGTGTACCAGTACAATAACTAGTTTACCGTTAACCTGTCGAGTTATTTTATAAGAGTATATTACATATACATATATATTTACGTACTAAATTCATATTAAAAGTTTATCGACTTTTTAATACCTGGCATTAACTCTTCATTTCAAGACAAGGTCTACAACTATTTGACTCCAAAAAGCGATTAAGTTGCCACCTAAAATTAAATGAATTAATAATCCTTCCATATACATATATATACATATGTACAAAGAAGGTAAACGAAATGATAAAAAATAATAAGTACATACTGAAGTGCTTATCGCCAGTTTACTTCAATATTCAACCCAAAATACTAAAATACATACATACGAGTATTTACCCTGCAGGGAAATCAATAACTAGTGAACACCATTTCTGGTTCGGAACGAGTGAAAAGGTGTCAAAGAGGCACCAGTTCATTTGCTGTCGGCTTTACATATTTCTGCAATTCTCAGATTGTTGGTGAAGCATATTGTACAAAGAGTATGTAACACTTGCATCTTCCCCTAATTATGCTTTTCCGATCTCTCAAGCTTATTTTTATTTTTTTTTTATTTTATTATCTACTGTTTAATTTAATAAATATATAAAAACAAAATATTAAAAAAAAAAAATATTTTTAATCCACTTTGACACAAAAAAAAATTTTTTTTTGGGTTCCTTAACCCTCCGAGGATGGCTCCGTGTGTAGAAGTCCACGTAAGTGGGAAAGCTTCTGACTGCCATCCACCTGGGGGTGGCCAGAGCGATTCTTTTGCATGCGGAGCAAGCAGCTCACGACTTCCGCGCAGTGTCCTCTGGATAGCCACCGAACACCCGTTTGGTGTTGAACTAAAGTGAGAAGGCGACAACTCGACAAGGCCACTCCGACATATTCGGTTTAAGGGCTTGTTGAGGGGAATAACTGCAGCGTCTGTTCACCAGTAGGTGCGGCTGCGAGCGGGCGTCTGACTTGGAGCAAGCGGCTCGCTATATAAACATGTAACAATAAACAACTCCCGCAGTGCGGGTTGTGCGTCGGGCTTGGGACCCACCACGTAAAAATCCTATCCAATGAAAAGCAAAATAAAGCCTCGGATGAGACCACCTCTTTTTAATGACGACCATGGCAAACGTTTAAAGGACTATGATTTGAGGGTATGCACCTGGAACGTCCGGACCCTTAATAGGGAAGGTGCCGCTGCCCAGCTGGTTGATGTTCTCGAGAAAGTAAAAGCTGACATCACCGCCATACAGGAAGTTCGATGGAGGGGGCATGACCCAAAGAAAATCGGGTCTTGCGTCATATACCACAGTGGCCATGCAAAGGAGCACATATTTGGTGTCGGTTTTGTGGTGGGAAAGAGGCTCACCCGCCGAGTACTGTCTTTCACGCCAGTGAACGAGCGTCTAGCCGCCATCCGCATCAAAGCGAAGTACTTCAACATATCGCTCATCTGTGCCCACGCCCCGACGGAAGATAAGGACGATGCGACCAAAGACTCCTTCTATGAGCTGTTAGAACAAACCTACGATCGCTGCCCCCGCCGAGATAAAAAGATCGTGCTTGGCGATTTTAATGCCAGGGTGGGCAAGGAAGGTATCTTTGGCGGCACAGTCGGAAAATTCAGTCTCCACGACGTAACTAGTCCCAATGGGACGAGGCTGATCGGTTTCGCCGGGTCCCGAAACATGGTCATTAGTAGTACCAGATTCCAACACAAAAAAATACACCACCATGGCTGTCACCTGATCGAAAAACGCGAAATCAGATCGATCACGTCATGATCACGGCAGACAAAGCTCCAACATCCTAGATGTGCACACAATCCGTGGTCCCAATATCGACTCGGACCATTATCTTGTGGCAGCCAAGGTACGCACTCGCCTCTGTGCAGCAAAGAATGTGCCAACAGGAAAGTAAGGAAAGTTTGAAGTCGAAAGGCTGCACTTGACACAGACAGCCCATGAATACTCCACCCGGCTCTCACTCCTGCTCTCTGAGAGCAACCCTCCACCAAACGATGTATCCGAGGAATGGGAACACATCGCTCGTTCACTTCGCACCGCCGCTGAGGAAACTATTGGATACCAGCGAGCCCGCAGAAAAAACATCTGGTACGATAAGGAATGCCGTGACGCCTCGGAAAGAAAGAACGCCGCCTATAGAGCCACATTGTGTGCGGGCGCAACACGAAGCGTATGGGAGCGCTATCGGACGGCCAAGAGGGAAGAGAGGCGCCTTTTTCGAATGAAGAAAAGGGAGGCCGAACGGCGCGAGTGTGAAGAGCTTGAGAGGCTGGCGGATAGGAATGATGTTCGAAAATTTTATCAAAAAGTCAGGCGGATGACTGAAGGTTTCAAGACCGGGACAATTTCCTGCCGGAATGATAACGGTGATCTGGTAACTGATGTCCAGAGTGTACTTAAGTTGTGGAGGGACCACTTCTCCTCCTTGCTAGATAACGACAACAATGAAATTGCGGAAGGAGAAGATGTTCGACCCGAATCCCCAATAGCAGATGATGGTAGGCATGTTCCACCACCCGATCATGACGATGTGCGAATAGCAATATCTCGGCTTAAAAATAACAAGGCCCCGGGCGCTGACGGCTTGTCAGCCGAGCTATTCAAACAGGGCGGCGAAGAGTTGATAAGGAGCATGCATAAACTCCTATGCAGAATATGGTCGGACGAACGCATGCCCGACGATTGGAACTTAAGTGTGCTCTGCCCAATCCACAAAAAAGGAGATTCCACAGTACGCGCCAATTATCGTGGGATAAGCCTTCTGAATATCGCATATAAGGTCTTAGCAAGTGTATTGTGCGAAAGATTGAAGCCCACCGTCAACAAGCTGATTGGACCTTATCAGTGTGGCTTCAGACCTGGTAAATCTACCATCGACCAGATCTTCACAATACGCCAAATCCTGGAAAAAACTCATGAAAAAGGAACCGACACACACCATCTCTTTGTCGATTTTAAAGCCGCTTTTGATAGCACGAATAGGAATTGCCTATATGCCGCAATGTCTGAATTTGGTTTCCCTGCAAAACTTATACGGCTATGCCAAATGACGTTGTCTAACACCACCAGCACCGTCAGAATTGGGAAGGACCTCTCCGAGCCGTTCGAGACCAAACGAGGACTCCCTTTCGTGTGACTTCTTCAACTTAATGCTGGAAAAGATAATACGAGCTGCAGAACTTAACCATACAGGAAGCATCTTATATCACAAGAGTGTGCAACTGCTGGCGTACGCCGATGACATCGACATCATTGGCACTAACACGCGCGCCGTATGTTCTGCCTTCTCCAAGCTGGATAAAGGGGCTAAGAAAATGGGTTTGGCGGTCAACGAGGACAAGACGAAGTACCTTCTGTCAACACACAAAGAAACAGCACGCCTTGGCAGCCACGTCACTGTTGTTATTATTATTATTATTATTATTATAGCTACAAATTCGAAACTGTTAAGGACTTCGTCTATTTGGGAACCAGCATTAACACCAAAAATAATGTCAGCACTGAAATCCAACGAAGAATCACTCTTGCCAATAAATGCTACTTTGGACTAAGTAGGCAATTAAAAAGTAAAGTCCTCTCTCGACGAACCAAAATCACGCTCTACAGGACACTCATCGTTCCAGTCCTCATGTATGGCGCAGAAGCTTGGACTATATCAAAAGCAGATGAGATGGCGCTTGGAGTATTCGAGAGGAAAGTTCTTCGGAGGATTTATGGACCTTTGCGCGTTAGCGAGGGCGAGTATCGACGGAGATTTAACGACGAGCTGTACGCAGACATCGACATTGTTCAGCGAATAAAGATCCAGCGGCTGCGCTGGGCAGGTCATGTCGTGAGAATGGACGAAGGTGCTCCAGCCAAGAAAGTATTTTTATCGAAACCCGCTGAACGCAGAAGAAAGGGGAGGCCTCCACTGCGTTGGGAAGATCAGGTGGACAGTGATGCTGACTCCCTAGGTATTCCCAAATGGCGCCATGCTGCACGAAACAAAAATGGCTGGCGCGCTTTATTGAACTCGGCCAGAATCGTCTAGACGGTTACGTGCCAATTAAGTAAGTAAGTAACCCTCTGAACAAAAGCTTCAAATTTAGGGGCGGACTTTCACAACTTTTTTTTTCGATCCTGTCTAAGAACGCTCAACTTGCTAAACATTAATTTTAGTTTTATACAAGCACTCCACGTTAGAAGGCTTCAAGCGGATTCGATTTTTTGTCATTCACCCAGCAGAGTTCCATTGTGTTGAGGTGGTTACGGGTAGAGTCCGCTGGTGCTGCCTCTATATAAAAGAATACGGACAAAAGAATGTGGCTTATATCAAGCAATTCAAATTATTTTAATTATTTTTGTAGAGACGGAATATTGCCAAACTAATGAAACTTAAATAACAAGTTCAAGTTTTAAAGACGGTATCCGAAAAAAAACTATTTTCACTAACTACTTCATTCTTGAGCCCTCAAGACCATTTTCACTGAGGTTGCTTGTACATGACAATAAACACTGCAAAGCTGCATGTCCTTATAAGATTGATATTGAAAATGGCCAAAATCGGATGATTACCCTGTTCCAATAAAATACGCTTATGTATGTATGTGTATGTCCAATAGATAGGGTCGAAAAAAAAAGTTGCAAAAGTGTTTCATATGGTGTCACTCAATACGTTACCGAATGACGGTAAATTGCCGATATCTTAAAAACCTTCCAATAGAATTAAAAATGAACTCAATTTTCGTAATCAGCGACCAATTTTACATATATCTGTGGCAATTTGCAATAATCGCTTAAGTCTTAAAATATGATTTCGAGATAAATTAATTTTTATATTCGAAGGCGTTTCTTAACAAATCATAAAAGTCGATGAAAAACTATGGATGCAAAATCAGTGAGCCATCCACAATGTTACGATAAAATTTTGTAAATAAAAGAAGAAATTTGATTAAGTATATACCTACGTCTACTTTGGCTGTTATAGCAAGTTTAATATACCTCTATTGTAAGTTAAGGCTAAATGTTTTTATTTATGTATATCTTTTGATTGAATCAAGTTATAAGCATGGGGGGTTTACAGGAATATAGTGTTTTAAAAGGAGAATAACGTGGTATATATAACTCGAAATCTTCCTAAGTCGACTTAAGCGATTATTGCTTGTGGACACAGATTTATAGGATAGTGGCGTTCAGAGTATTTTTTGGCTGTCGAGCAGTGTAATTGTTATTGAGGATCGAAAAAAATATCAATCTCCAGTAATAATTATCCCAGCAAAAATCTGGTCGTCGCTATTACCTGTTAGGCATGACAGAAGGCCTTGCCATGGAACATCTGACGAGTTCATCACTTCTTCCACGCATTGCCAGTAATGCAGAGGGGAATGAGCTTCCATTACCAATTCCACGTAATGCAAAGTAGAATGGAGCGCGAAAAATGAACTGGAATAAATACCGTTATTTTCAGTGGAAATTTCCATCATGCCTTACATTTGGCGCCTTCTTTCTCTGCTTCCCTGTAAGGTATTCTTTATTTGATTCGCTAGAATCCTTGCGGTATTTGGTGATTTATTCGTTCGGCGGTAATGCAGTGGGCAAGTCCTTCCCTCCAATGACAAGCCCATGCTAATGTCAGGCATTCTGTCAACGAATGTGGAAGCGATTTCCAGGGTTTTTCTGGATTACCCTCTTAATCTCACGGTCATCGAGTTTTTTTATGGGATGGGGTGATCGAAAATACATATAACAATTTTCCAATCACGTAATTTTAACGATTGTCGATATTAGGATAATTGTTATTTTCGGTCTCTGATTTATTCACTCAAATATCGTATATATTTCGCCGTCGCGACGGTTCATATCAATGCTAAATTTATTAATTGCGCCTAAATGTATGCAACATACAGTAACCAAATTTTATTGTTGCTATGTGTGGGTGTGTGTGTGTTACGTTCGAAAAATGGAAATGCACCAACTCTACATACGCACCCAGCAAACAGACTAATTAGCCTAAGCTCAAGTTAAGTTGTTAAACTGGAATTTGCTGATAGCGCTGCTGTTGGTTGCACTCATTCTTTCTGCTCCAAATGTTTTGATACTACATTTCAACACATCCCAAACAGAGAGAAAGGAATTGAATTTTTATGAGCAAAGTACAATGTGTGGCGAGCGTAAAAATTACGTATTTTCGCCTCAGTCCATTTTGAACTGACAATGAAGTGTTAAGTGCGCGCGGTTATCTCATTTCGATATACATATATATACATACATATATGTACCACGTACCACGTATTTTTTGTTATTAACTTGCCACAACGCTTAAATTGCGCAAAAAAATTTGAATTAAGCAGCTAAACAAAAAACACATTATTAAAATATTTATAAGGTATTCATACAACACGTAAAGCCTGAATAGAAGGTCATAATAAGGCCTTAAATAAGATTTATTTTCCCGGCGGATAAGCCTTACAAATAAGGTGTGCTCTCAGAGAGAGAGAGAGAGTATTCGTTATGGCCTGATGGCATCAACACAGGAAAATGATCCTTCTTCTAAACCCTATGCCATACAAATTTGCTCCCCTTATCATTTTCAGGCCTTATTTCTGAAGCCTTTAAATCTACTGTAATAATTCTTAACTAAGGCGTAGACTTTTTGCTGGGGTTTTCTCTGTTCATCCCACCAACGTGATTTTGAGGTCGCTGTAAACACGACATTTTGCCGCTTTTAACAGTATACGGATCGTAAATGCGTAAATGTATCTTGATAAAATTTTTCATATTAAAATTGCTAAATTTGTATGCTACCTTATCCCGGATAAGTACAAATTTAACAATTTTAGTATGAACGATTTTACAGTAAAAATTGATTAAAGTAGAATATCCTAGGAACGCCTAAGCGGATATGAAAAATTTATACAGACATATGTCGTTGAAAACCGAATTAACAGGAGATTGTTCCTAATCTTACATACATATACACTGTTTAACAAATTATTCGAGAAAAGCGTCATTAAAACGAAAAAATTAGGGAAAAAATAAATAAATTTTGATATTATTTTTACAGTTTCTCCGCAAATCAAAAATGGAACAATCAATGTAATTTCAGGGGAATTTCAAAAGTCAGTTTCTTTCATTTCCACGAACGGCGTCGAGTAAACAAACAAATCAACTCAACTTTCTTCCACATAATTTTTGTTTACATTTTAACCACATAGGTCGTTCTGTCACAATGCGCAATCTACTACATCAATTAACCTTAAGCGCTTGCGTACCGTCCGCTCGAGGTGGCAACTCTAAACACAGACAGCCGAACAGAGCACACCGAGCGATCGCGCGCGCAATCCATTAAAACAGGTAAGAAGATCGTTATTGATTTTTTTTAAGTTCATGTTGTTGCTGTTTGTTTGTACCGGCAAATATTGCGAACATATGTATACCTATGTACATACCTGTATACTTACTTAAATCGCTTTTCAGGCATTTGCTCCCTCCTAATTTTCTAGGTATTCCATGCGCTCCGCTACTCTCACCGCCACCTTAAACCAGCTGAGCTGCAAGCTAAATGTACTCACGTGTGCGCTTTTCAATTGGTGGTTGGGTTGGGTTAATGTGGTTGCTTTTGGTCGAACATTCTTCTCGCTGTTGGGTTTGAAAATGTTTTAATGTTTAATATCTAGCTAAAGTTTGTTTGTGGCGGACGTGTATGTGGACGGAAAAATTCCGAAGAAGAAAAATAATGAATAGAAATAATATATCAAACAAAAGGAAAAAAACAAAGAAATTATAAAAATCCAACGGTAACAACACGCAACATTCAAGTTGGCAAATTGTTTCAAATTACATATCTACATATACATACATGCATATATATATTTGTACTTTTTGCTGGAAATTTTCGGTTATGGAGTGAAAATGGTGAAAGGAAAAATGTCGATTAATCAACAATTGCGTACGTAGTGGCAATGAGTAAAGTGGATTAAAAATATGTATGTATACCAAAAGTATAACAAAAAAAAATATATGTGAAAGTGGGAAAATAATTTTTATGAAGTAATTAACTGGAGGGTGGCTTCAAAATAAATAGATAATAACTTATTCACTATGAAAATATCTAAAAATAAAATCATTTAAAAACGCTAAATTACAGAAAATATAAATATGTACTACATATGTAAGTAAATCAAATTAAGATGCAAGCAAAAATATGTAGGTATGTTTTTAGTTCTGCTAAAAATATAATTTATCAAATAATAAGATTAAAACAAACTTTTATAAAGGTTTTTCAAAATAAAACTCTGAGTTTTCTATTAAATATTAAAAATGAAATTATTATTGAAATCAATTTTAAAATTAAATAATATATAATAATAAAATATAATGTATAATAATGTTGACATAAAAAAGTGAAACCAAACCGAATTAAAAATTAAAGCACTGCAAGGAAAATAAAAATGAAAAATATATAGGGCTGAATTCAATGGAAAAAAATTTTTTTTTATATTTTGATATTTTTAAAGGTATAAACCATTGATTGTTATGTGGAAATGTGCAGTTATAACTAAAGTACATACACACATACAACCCATCTACACTCTGGTTTACCCTTTAAATAAAATCATTTAAAAACGCTAAATTACAGAAAATATAAATATGTACTACATATGTAAGTAAATCAAATTAAGATGCAAGCAAAAATATGTAGGTATGTTTTTAGTTCTGCTAAAAATATAATTTATCAAATAATAAGATTAAAACAAACTTTTATAAAGGTTTTTCAAAATAAAACTCTGATTTTTCTATTAAATATTAAAAATGAAATTATTATTGAAATCAATTTTAAAATTAAATAATATATAATAATAAAATATAATGTATAATAATGTTGACATAAAAAAGTGAAACCAAACCGAATTAAAAATTAAAGCACTGCAAGGAAAATAAAAATGAAAAATATATAGGGCTGAATTCAATGGAAAAAAATTTTTTTTTATATTTTGATATTTTTAAAGGTATAAACCATTGATTGTTATGTGGAAATGTGCAGTTATAACTAAAGTACATACACACATACAACCCATCTACACTCTGGTTTACCCTTTACCATATGAAGGGCCTTATGAGTCCCCAAGTACGCGCTCTTAGCGACTTGCCTGGAATTCTACACAAAAACAACTAAAGAAACATTCGATTAATTACAACACTTCCTTTTGTGAAACCAAAAATGAAAGAACAAAATAAAAACAAGAATTTTAAATAAAAAAAAACGCGCTTTAACAATGTTAAACATTTACCGGCTGATATTTGGGCAAAAAATTTAAATACTATATATATGTATGTATGTATGTATGTATGTAGAGAAGGTGCATACATATATGTATATGTAGGTATATGTACCCAGCAAAAAGGATAGACTGATAACTGAAGCCTAAGCTATAAAACAGGAATACTCTGGCAGCGCTGCTTGCTGTTATGCGCTCATTCTCTCTGCTCCAAACGTTTTAATACTTAATTCTCTGCTATGCGCTCATAGATAGCCCAAATAGAGAGGGCGGGAAATGAGTTTTTTGAGCAAACATGGGCAAAGAGAGTACAATGTGTGGCGAGCGTAAAAATTTTCAAAAGGTTTTCTCGAATTTTCAGAATCTTTTTATGAGAAATTAGCAAATTAATGTTATATAACTAATAAATTTTATGCATCTGGAGCATTTTGTCCATTCTTTAATGGAATTGGAGCATTTCCAAATAAAGGACTAGGCCAATAATATTTTGCAGTCTTACTTTTGTACTAGAAAGGCAACTTTCTACAGGCCAAGCAATAATGATTTAAAATAAAGCCCCGATTCACTCCGCCCTAATGTACATACATAATACATATTATGTATGTATACATTTGTATGCACATGTACAATGTACCGCAGAAGGCCTGATTATCAGGAATTAGCAAATCCTTATTTCCCATGGCGAATAAGCCTTATTATACACCACATAAGACCTGATTATCAGGATATATCTAAGCCTTTTTCCATGGCGGATAAGCCTTTGGAATAAGGTTTCCTCTCAGAGAGTGAGAGGGAGAGAGAGTAGGCCTTATGACATCAACACAAATTAGCCTTATTTTTAGCCTTTGCGCATACAACTTTTGTTCGCTTAGAATTTTCAGGCCTTATTTCAGTAGCCTTTAAAACTTCTGTAATAATTCTTATATAAGGCGTAGATTTTTTGCTGGGTATGCATGTACATATTTAAGTATTTGTGCACATGAGTGCGTGCAAACAGATGTTCACTTTTATTAGGGCGGTGCACGTTTGAATGCTTTTTTTCGACTATGCGGATATTGTTTACATATGGATTAGTATTCTCTCTGATTTTTTTTAGTACATAGTTGGAAAGTATGTATGTATGTACATATATCAAATGGGTAAACTCGTCCGACCAAACAAACTTATTTCTTGTCATTTATTTGGACTGGAAAAACTAAAAGAAAAAATGTTCCTTTTTGTTAATGGTTTCTTTGGTAAATTTGCATAGAACATAGCAAAGAACTGTTATTTTTCATACAAGCATAGTCGAGAAAAGCTTCCATTGGCGCACCCTAATACATACCTACATACATATGTACATATGTCATACCTACTCATAATTTAATTTTAAGTGAAGTAAAGTGATCGTTGTAAGTACGAATGCGAAATAGTGATTGCTACCGTAAGGAGCAGACAAATATTGAATTAAACAAAAAACAAACACCAATAACAACAAAAACATTTTGCATACCTGCCACACGCGCACACACGCGTATACAAACCAGCGCACGCACAACTAACAGAACACACACTCGGTGGCTGGATCGCTTAAGGCTTAAGCTATTCCCACATTCTACATATATACCGTTCATTGGATGCATCATTATGCAGACGGCCACAGCATCATCCACAACACAATCACCATCGTCGCCGCCGTTGCCAGATTTCGATTTCAATTTGCCATGCCGCTACTTCAAGAGCTCCTTTGCCCGTTCGCTTTCCATGCACAATGGCGGCGCCACCGATACTAGTTGCATGGATGCGGACGATGATGAAGTTGCCAACGATTTGGCGAAACAGTGCAGATCGTTGGACTTCGGTATTGGTCCGGGCTATCGTAAAATTAACACCTGTAACAGCAACAACAACGGTGACATAAATTTCGATACCAAAAGCCTCGAAGGTCCGCCTTTGCCGCAGCGACGACCAACAGCAAATGAGGCCACCGCTGCGAGCAAATGCAGCAACTACAACAGCGGTCTGAGTGATGCACCGCTCAGTTCCGACAAACCGCCAGCGTTGCCAGCACGTTGTCCCATTATTGTTATAACAAAGTCAAAGTCAGTCGGCGCTTTGAATACGCAGCATAGACAACAACAGCCACGCCAACAGTTGCTGACACAATTCAAGCATGCAACGATTGCAGAGAATGCGAAGACATGTGGGAATGCCATGATTGAAGGCGCAACAGCAACAACATCACCAACAGGTATTGCTGCCATGGCTGGCGTCGCACATGGGAATTTTCACAGGCCAAATAATCAAAAGCTACAACAGCAACCGCAACACTATCAGCAGCAACAACAACAAATTAATTTCAAAGTAACATATAACAACAGCCACAACAGTGCAACTGATTCGCAAAACAAAAGTCGTTGCAATCTAGTAAGCAATAGAAGGAATATTTGGCCTACAGACCGCGATGCCCCGAAGCAGAAACAACAACAGCAACAGCAAGAGCGTCAACAACAGCAACAGGTTCGTTATAGACAGCTTTCTTACTTTTATATACATACATAATATACATATGTAAGCCTTTCTATGCCTACGGAGAAATATGTATGTCGCGGTCTAAGTCTACAAATCTCTAATACAGTACACTCCCTAAAACTCGAGCAATACGAAATTTAAATCGTATTATATCGAAAATCGGAAGTGTACTTATACATATATAAATATATTTTTTTTTGTTTGTTTTTTTCTCAAACCATACATACCAAAACATAAGTAATGAGTTCCCGGGCTTAGCATCTGCCGAAAGGCACATAACTAGGGACTGTAACGGTTATGAGTTATACCCAAAAAGTTGATTTTTATACTCAGCTGTACTAGTACACAGAGTATTATAGTTTTAATCACATAACGGTGGATTGTAACAGAATGAAATAATCGAGATAGATATAGACTTATATATATCAAAATGATCAGGGTGAAAAGAGAAATCGATTGAGCCATGTCCGTCCGTCCGTCCGTCCGTCCGTCCGTCCGTCCGTCCGTCCGTCTGTCCGTCCGTCCGTCCGTCCGTCCGTCTGTAAACACTCTAACTCGCGCAAAAATTGAGATATTTTGATGAAATTTGGAACGCAAGTTGGTATCGAGACTGGGACGGTTGGTATTGAAAATGGGCGAAATCGGACCATGACCACGCCCACTTTTCCTATATAGAAAAAATCGGAAATTTGGTATCTCAGCCACTAATATAGCTAGAGTTTTAAAATTTTACCCACGTATTGAGCTCGGGCCCTTATGAAGAAATTTGATGAAGTTTTGGAAAATGGGCGGTGCCACGCCCACTTATTAAGGGTCAAACATTGAAAGTTTTATATGTCATAACTCAGAAACCGTTGAAGATATATCGATGAAATTTGGTACGCGTAATTTGCTTACATAGACAAATGTTTTGACGAAAAATTATCAAAATCGGTTTACGGCCACGCCCACTTTTATATATGTGTATTATAAAGTGACCTAATAAAACCATTTTAAGCGATATCTCTGTCAAATATAAAGATCTATCATTGAAATTTTGTCGCATGAGTCCAACTATGGACATAAAACAAAAAACACAAAAATTTTGGAATATGGGCGGTGCCACGCCCACTTATTAAGGGGCAGACATTGAAAGTTTTATGAGTCATAACTCAGAAACCGTTGAAGATATATCGATGAAATTCGGTACGCGTAATATAATTACTTAGTCAAATGTTTTGGCGAAAAATTATCAAAATCGGTTGACGGCCACGCCCACTTTTATATATAGGAAATATAAGGGGGCCTAATAAAAACATTTTAAGCGATATCTCTGTCAAATATAAAGATCAATCACTGAGATTTTGTGGCAGGAGTCCAACTATGGACATAAAACAAAAACTACAAAAATTTTGGAAAATGGGCGGTGCCACGCCCACTTATTAAGGAGCGAATATTGAAAGTTTAATAAGCCATAACTCAGAAACCGTTAAAGATATATCGATGAAATCTGGTACGCGTGATATATTTACTTAGCCAAATGTGTGGACGAAAAATTACCAAAATCGGTTGACGACCGCGCCCACTTTTATATATGTGTATTATAAAGTGACCTAATAAAACCATTTTAAGCGATATCTATGTGAAATATAAAGATAATTCATTGAAATTTTGTGACATGAGTTTTACAATAGACCGGAAACAAAAAATAAAAAAGTTTGGAAAATGGGCGTGGCACCGCCTCTTTTTAGACAAAGGGATATATGAGATTTCTTAGCCTTTAACTCGACAAATAATTGAGATATTATGACGAAACTTGGTTTATACACTTTTATAACATGTGTTAATAGACACGCAAAAATGTATTGAAATCGGTTTATGACCACGCCTACTTTTTAACAAAGATATTTCTGGAACACCCTTTTGGAATTTGTAACGTGAAGTCTTTGTAACTAAAAGTCATAGAGGGATGAAATTTTGCACTAACAATAATATTTGTATGCTTATTTGGATGATTGATATAAATTTTGAAAATGGGCGTGGCTGCGCCCTGTTTATGCAGCACTCGTTTCATATAAAATACACCCTATATCGAACAAACGCAAACAAACAATGAAAGCATACAGCTGAGTATCTAATGTTCGATTGCACTCGAACTTAGGCTTCCTTACTTGTTAATCATTATTTGCTGAGTTTTATTTTCTACTCACAAAATAAAAGTTATTTCTTGAGTTTTATTTTTCCCTCAGAAAATAAATGTTATTTTTTGAGTTTTATTTTTCTATCAGAAAATAAAAGTTATTTTCTGAGTTTTATTTTTTTGCTCAGAGAATAAAAGTTTTTCAGTTTAATTTTGGCTGCAATTGTAGTTTTCGCCATATAAATAGGTAAAGTAGATAAATAAATTTTTAATTTTTTTTTATTTATAAACTTTACCTACGTGTTGATGTGGCAAAATCGACAGCTGCAGCTAAAATTAAACTGAATAAACTTTTTTTCTCTGGTAAAGGCTTAATGGTTTTGTTACTCTTATACTTTTTCTTCAAAATAACCAATTTAATTAATAATACTTGATAGCAATTTTTTATACGATACATATAAGTATTTTTAGAAAGACCTAGGTCTCCAGTCTCGTTCATAAACACGCAAACTGAAATAAAACCATCCATTAATTATTTTTTTAATAACTGTCGCGCTAAGCAACGACCAGAATGTCTCCGTTGAGTATTTCTGCCATAAAAAGTTTCTAACAAAAATACATCTGGCTTTGGTAGTTTGAGTTATCGCGGATACACCGTATTCTAGTTTACTTAAAATAATTCATGGCACTTTGTAATGCTTTCATCGGATTCGCGCAGGTTTTAAACCAGATTTTCTGCTACCATTTTTCATTTTTACCATTTCGACGCATTCGCACAAACACACGCATACTCACACAAATAATGTGTGCACCAGTGATGGAAAATGAAAATTTCAAATTGTACCAAATTTGTCAAAAAAAAATTGTGCATTTTCGGAGGTCATTGTGCAATAAATTTGAAAATCGTCTATAGGTACCATCATCACCTTTATAAAATAAATAAATTTACTCGTACGGTGCATATTTATATTAAAAAATCTTATATAAAACCTCTCTTACCAATATGCGTCCTACTTTTATGAAGAGTACTTTTAGTATATAAAAAACCTTTTCTTTAATAAATACCTACATACGAGGGGCACTGATAAAGTTCGCGGAGTAAAGTACTTCCTGTATCGTCAGAGTTCTGCGGCTGTCATTTTCGTAAAATTTGAAGTTTTTTACCAATAATTTAGTTGGAAATTCGACTTCAAAGTGCTGTGCGTCGTTTCAACAAAACTTAACAGGAGTAATAATTGTGTTAAAAATGGAAACTTCGAATCGTGACTTCCGAGTGATGACTTTTATGATATTCGGTACGTTTTAACACCGCAGCAATGTGTGGAAAAACTTAGTTCGTTATTTGGGGATGAAGCACAGATTTCATGCATTGAAGACCGATGTTTGATGACTATCTTCATGAAGGTCGTCAATGTGCCCCATTGTCGCGAAAAACATTGATGCTGTGCGTGAAATGATTTTGCCATATCGCCTGTGTCATATAGTGATTTTCGAACAAAAGCTTTTATTGCCATTATTTTTGAGAATCCAAACAAAAATTTACAAAAACAATGATTTTCCCGTTTGTTCGCGGCTCACCTTCAATTAATGATTCATTGCCCATATTCGCCTGATTCATCGCCCAATGACTTCTTTCTATTTCAACATATCAAAAATAAAATTTGTGGCGAGCGTTTTTCATCGCCTGAACTCTAGCATTACAGGAAGTATTTGATTCCGCGAACTTAAGCAGTGGCCCTCATACCTTGCCTCTATATGTATACGTATTTAAGGTACACAAAAGGAACAATATTTAAAGGCATTTCACTGTTTCAATTGACGTTTTCGATTCGCCATCGAATAAGCGAGGTCGGTTCGAACAAAAATGCTCGAACCCCTAATGAGTACTAGCCATACCCGCTAGCTGGTCGATAAAAATTTCCCTCTGTTCGATGATAACTCTGCAGCAAACAAAAATTGCATTGTCATGGGAAAAATATTTACACATAAGTTGAATCAAGTACCTCAAAATAGTGCCGAAAATCGATCGATTGTGCATAAGTGCCCAGATGCTTCCGAAAGGAGCGAAATGTGCACCGGCACGAGTCATTATCCAACACTTGTGTGCACTGTAAATACAAATGTAATAAATTTCCATTTCTGGTGGAATCATTTCCATTTCAAGTCTTCAAGTCTCGCGGAGATGTACTGAAGAAAAGTAGGTTTTATTTTGATTTCGTATAAGTGGGAAAAATAGTTCGTTACAAAAAAAATCTTGTTTGTTTATGCAGTGTTCTTCCCATAAAAGAGCTTATTTAGATATTCGTTGTGAATTTGATTACCTACGGCAGGTTCTCCGACCTGGTTTTGATTTGCCAATCGTGTCATTATGCTCTTCTTCGCTGTAAAATATTTTGTATTTGCAAATTCGGTTTGCCCTTAAGTGTTTTTATATTCTATCACACTTTTTAGAGGTTTTGTCTATCATGTGATGGACTCAGAAGGAAAACCGCAAAGTTTTACAGTTAAAATTAACCAAACTTTTAACAACAATGTTTTTAGATGCTGTCTAATTTTGGTATCAATCGGACAATCCAATCAAAAGTTATAAGCAAAAGTGTACATATAATGCAACTCGAGATTTTTACAGAATAAAAACTTTGAGAGCTTGCCATGAAAAACAACGTAGCAAGTTTTTATTTTTTCTTACGGTTTTATATAAAGCGTACCCTAACTTTGATACTGTCGAGTTTTAGAGTTGATCGTTCAATCCACCAGAAGTTACAAGTGAAAATATACTTAGCATACAACTGCAGTTTCATATCGAATTTAAACTTTGAGAGCTTCTCCTACAAAACACAGTTTTCAGACTTAGTACAGTTTTGTTTGGAAGCGTCGATATGTATGTATATGTTATGTATGTACATAACATAAAAAATAATGTTAGATTTTCAATGAACAAGTATCAGGAAGTGACATCTTCTTTATTTGTTTAGTGAGAAGTTTGTATTTTGGCAAAAAAAAACACCCGTACTTACCAACACAGTTCGAGAGTTTAGGGCTGAGGAATGAGCGTCAAAAAATAAAAAAAATAAATTGTTTTTTATCACATGGTGCTTGGTGGGCATAGAACCTTAAAGCTGGGTTTTGCACAATTTCTTTCCAACTTCGGTGATAAAAAGTTGGCAATTTCGCCACACACTCCCGTGGAGGAAGCTAGCGCAACAAAATGTTAAACGCACTTTTTCCAATAAATCGCAATCAAAACCGAAATCATTGTAAATAAATGTGTTTGTATGCAATTAAAAATGGTAAACGACGATTTTCAATTTCCTAAATATGTATGTAAAATTTGACTCTTCACAACCGACAAACTGGCATTGATAAATTACTTCAAGCTGCGCATGCCCAATTAAGAGCCTCCATTTTTCTGCACATCATCTTGACTTTTGGATGCTGAATATGAGTAACTTCGAACGTCGTGTAAGGAGTTGTTGGTGTTGATAAATATGTACATATGTACGAGTAAGTATATCACTTTGGGGAAAATTGTGTGGCTCAATGAGGGAATCCAGAGATGCCATAAAGCACCATGGAATGCCTTTTTGAGCGCCCCAGTCTGGTATCTCATCTTAGGCACAATAACTAATTACCGTTGATTGATTTGGTATTTGATGTTTTCTTTATTTGGCGCCTACAAGTGTATTTATGTGCTTAACATACAAACATACATATCGCCGTTTATAATTCATAAACGCATATCCTACGTTATGACATTCTTGAAGTAAAGGAAAATTAATTTTACATGCGGGAGAGCTTAAAACTGCTTTATTTCAAACTTATTTCTGCGTATAAACTTAAATTTCAATAGTCATGTAGATCATTTTGTTAACTAAAGTACCAACTTCGTATAAAAGTAGGAACAATTTGAATTATTGGCAAATTTTATTTTTGGCACAAGTGCCGCTTATGCGATTATGAACTTTAAACAACGATTGTATGTATTTATATTTTAGATTGTTGGTGGCTAATTAAAAGGCAATGAAATTAATGCACGTTTTCTGCACAACAATTAGTCACCATAGAACTCTTAATTTTCCGGCATATTTTAGTAAGGAACAAATTTATCACATGCATATAATTTATTCTCACTTTATAGATCAAAGCTTGAGTATGAGAGATTTCTTTCTTTCGCTTTGAATTCCTCGGAAGTTCAATTTTCTACTCTGTGCTATACTCGTATATTTGCAGAAATCTAAGAATACTGAAAATATTTTTGAGACTACAAAACACACCCCGCCTCTATACAAACTAAGAAATCTGACGAAACGCTGAACCGTAGTAGCAGGGCCGTAGCCAGACTTACATTTAAGGTAGGGCAGCGTTGGTTTAAGGTAGGGCGGAAGTCAGTCTTGGCACTACCACCATTGAGTGCAGTTTTATCCGTGCTTAGTGGTGAATTCGAACGCTAGGTCAGTTTTGGCAATTGACATGCATGTGAATAGAAATATAATTAATGGAAGATAGCGACCAACCGCCATACGCAAATAAGCGAGAGATACAATTGAAGCCGAAAATATTATAATAAATTTAATGCAACAAAAAATTTAATTTTTTAATTTTTTAAATTTTTAATTTTAATTTAATTTCCTTCGATTACTCCATACCTAAGAGAGCTTCGATCTTTAAATTTGGTATGTGGGCCGACTGTAGGTATGCACGCAAGTCAAGGTGAGAAAAAAACTCTCGAAAATAATTAAACGATAACCATAGAAAATTTAGACACCTCATTTTTCAAACGAGTAAAATGTTTTAGATTAGCACACAGCCTTAGAAATCAATTCCGCGATCTTGGTGTTGTAGGCTCACAGTCAGATTAGTTTTTGTCAGAAAACTGCCGGAATGAACCATTCCTTTAACCAAACTACAAAAATTCGATGGTCTTATTTAATTATATATGTGATGCAGGGTGGATTCTCCATATCGCTAGCTTAGAGTGCAAATTGTGTAAGTCCTTTTTTCAAACTTTGTAGGAGAGACAAAAAACTAAAAAAGAAAAAAATTCAAAATGAAAAAAAATTTTTTGTTCATGTAATTATTTTGGACTTACACAATTTTCTTCGTTTTTTGGATTTACACAATTTGCGTATCACTGAATAACAACGAGTAGAAATATGGCAAGTATCACAGACTTGTTTAGCGTGGTGCGTATTTGGTTTTTCTAGCGTGCTACATATACATACGCCTTTTCATAAAATTGGACTTACACAGTTTACACTCTAAGCTAGCGATATCATACATTGCAACCGAAATAATTTTTTATCTCAAACAAAAAATTTAATTATAATAACACTGTAGGGAGGTCAAAATATCACAAATCTAAAGGAGTAATTTAAATACTACTAAGGCTTAAGAGATTATTTACTAATATTTATAGCTTTGAAGGCTATTAGTTTTATTAACTTAAAACCTTAAAATATTAGTAAATTTAAAAATTTAATGGATAAATTATACAATTTATATCTGTAGAATACGATGGCGTTTTCAGAAAGTCAAAGTTAGCTCTCGTTTTCGAGAAATTTAGGAAATAAGTTTCAGAGCTCCGAAGGTAATTTTTTCCCGTTTATAAACTTTACTTAGGTTTTGAACCCTTTTCTCGCGTAAGGGTTTTGACGGTTGTTCTTACTTAATTGGGGCATTCTAAATTCAGTGCCATCATTAGTTTTTCCAAACTGCCTTCGGTTTATGAGATAACGGTATTTAAAAAGTACCATCAATTTGGACTTTTTTGTTAATAACTCAGTCAGTTTATGAGCTAAATTGCCCAAAATTTGCACATGACCATATTTTACCATTACCTTAACTTTTTCTGAAAATAATTGAAATCGGGTGACTATAACATATAGTTGCCATACAACCGATTGTTCAGATGTGGACATTCTGGCGTATACTTCGCTATTTAAACAGCTAAGGACATGAAACTTTAGAGAATTTCGACCTGTATTGATCTTAATCTATTCACTGAAAATTGTCAAGATCGGGTCACTATAACATATAGCTCCAATACTACTGATTGTTCAGTGTAAGGTTACAATAGGTGTCCGATTTGTAAAAGAAAGACTCATATGAGTTATTGGGCTTGAAAAAAATGCCTATGGTGAAATTTCAACTTTGGCTGCACAAAAGTGCAATAACTGATGCAGATATGTGGAAATCGTATATGAGAAAATTTTTCACCTATTCATTTTGAATGAAAGTCTTTATGTTGCTCTTTCACGCAGAATGACTCTTTTCGGAGTTATAAAAAAATAAAAGTGCAAAACCATATATCTGAACAATCAGCTGTATGGTAGCTATATTTTATAGTGACCCGATCTCGACGATTTTCAGGGAATAGATTAAGGCCAATACGAGTACAAATTCTCCAAATTTCCATGTCCTTATCTGTTTAAATAGCGAAGCTATACCCCAAAATGTCCACATCTGAACAATCGGTTGTATGGCAGCTATATGTTATAGTCACCCGATTTCAATTATTTTCAGGAAAAGTTAAGGTAATGCTAAAATATGGTCACGTGCAAGGTTTGGGCAATTTAACTCATAAACTGACTGAGTTATTAACAAAAAAAGTCCAAATTGATGGTACTTTTTAAATACCGTTATCTCATAAACCGAAGGCAGTTTGGAAAAACTAATGATGGCACTGAATTTAGAATGCCCCAATTAAGTAAGAACAACCGTCAAAACCCTTACGCGAGAAAAGGGTTCAAAACCTAAGTAAAGTTTATAAACGGGAAAAAATTACCTTCGGAGCTCTGAAACTTATTTCCTAAATTTCTCGAAAACGAGAGCTAACTTTGACTTTCTGAAAACGCCATCGTATTCTACAGCCAAAAATTAAATTGGGGTGTCTCGGCGTTTCTCTGTGATATTTCAAAAGTTAAAAATTTACCTACAGTGTAATTGATATCACTTGTTGGCCTTTTTAAGGTAGGGCATTCTAGTTTTGAGGTAGGGCATTGCCCCACAATGCCCCCCCCCCCTAGCTCCGGGCCTGCGTAGTAGCGTGGAATAACCTTGTTCTAATAGCACAGGTAGCTCGTTTATCTGGAAGACCGTATCTATACAAAAGCAAAACCATTCTTATGCGTACTTTGTCCACTCGAATGTGATTGTAACGTCTTATATAATAATTAAGTGTACATATTAAGGTGGAGTGAAATCATATGGAGATTTTTTGTTTTTCTTTTTTTGAACGTACCAGCAATGAAAATTTGCCTTTATACGAGTTAATGAACCCCACAAAATTTTATGGCGATAGGACGACGTTTTGAACTGCCCCCAGTCCCGCAAAGTTGAAAAAATAGCACGATCTGGTACAAATATGAAATTTTGAAAATTATAAAATCAAAAAACTAAGTATGAGGATTGATAAAGATGGCTAAGCTGAGTATTAAAGTGAATTTTTTTTTGGAAACAACAACAACAAAAATTATTAAAGGTCAAAGTTTATATTATGCATTTTTTAAATTGCAATTACTTAAAAAATACTGAACCGATTTCGAATATTTTTATACCATTCGATAGGTATTCTGATTCCCTTTAATTTGATATACATTTTATATATGAAAAGTAAGGGCGGTAAAAGGTGGGTTGACCCCCGCAGGGGGGTGTTATGGAACCCACATAAAAAGTATATCGACTTAAAGGGAATCAACATACCTATCGAATGGTATAAAAATATTCGAAATCGGTTAAGTAGTTTTTAAGTAATTGCAATTTAAAAATGCACAATATAAACTTTGACCTTTAATAACTTTTGTTGTTGTTGTTTCCAAAAAAAATAAATTCACTTTAATACTCAGCTTAACCATCCTTATCAATCCCCATACTTCGTTTTTTTATTTTATAATTTTCAAAGTTTCATATTTGTACCAGATCGTGCTATTTTTTCAACTTTGTGGGGCTGGGGGCACCTCTAAACATGCGAGTAGGTCAATAAAATTTTACAGGCTTATTACTGGGCTAGAAAGGTTCCGTTCTGGCTTTGGAACAAATTGAATTTCCAAAAAAAAAGTTTCACTCCACCTTAGTACATATGTATGTAAACTCAAATCGAATCTAGAAGAAAATTCATATCTCGAAGAATACATTCCCAATAAACACAACGGAATCGCTTTCTCTGATTATATTATCGCGGCAATAGTTCGCGACGATATATCGGCGAATCCAAATTTCAGGCATGTCACCTAGTTATCACTAGCGATTTCAGATTTTTATCATTAGCGATTAGAGGACTTTTAATTTCTCTGATCGTTGGCGATTCGAAAATCTCTTCATTCTCGGATCGTTGGAATTTTGAATTATTAGCGATTCGAGATTTTTTATCAATGGCGATTCGAAAAATTAAAAATTCTCGGATCGTTGGCCATTATTGGCCATTTCAGAATTGGTTTGATGGCAATTAGTTTGATTGTAATTAGTTAAATCAGTGTAAAATAATACAAAGCACTTAAAATATTTTTATAAAGAAATTTTAACTTTCACGAAATAACAAGAGCTTTTTAAATAAATTTAAAGTAATATTTTTTTTGATCCGTTGATGCATTAAATAAAGTCCTCTTGTTGAAATAATTTAGATTTTTATACTCAGATGTACTAGTACGCAGAGTATTATAATTTTGATTTCATAACGGTGGATTGTAACAGAATGAAATAATCGAGATATATGGACTTATATATATATCAATTTGATCAGGGTGAAAAGAAAAATCGATTGAGCCATGTCCGTCCGTCCGTCCGTCCGTCCGTCCGTCTGTAAACACTAACTCGCGCAAAAATTAAGATATTTTGATGAAATGTGGAATGCAAGTTGGTATCGAGACTGGGACGGTTGGTATTGAAAATGGGAGAAATCGGACCACGACCACGCCCACTTCTCTTATATAGTAAAAATCGAAAATTTTGTATCTCAGTCACTAATAGAGCTGGAGCGATAAAATTTTACCCACGTATTGAGCTCAGGCCCTTATGAAGAAATATTGGAAGATGGGCGGTGCCACGCCCACTTATTAAGGGGCAAACATTGAATGTTTTATAAGCCATATCTCAGAAACCGTAGCAGATATACCTATCGATGAAATTTGGTATGCGTGATTTACTTACTTAGGCAAATGTTTGGACGAAAAATGGTCAAGATCGGTTGACGGCCACGCCCACTTTTATATATGGATATTATAAAGTGACCTAATAAAAACATTTTAAGCGTTCCTTCGTAAATCTTTCGTACATTTATGAAATACATACCTCCGCACTTTTGAGCAACGAAAGATTTCGTAAATAGCACGAAACCGGAGACCATAACTCGACAAATAATTGAGATATAATGACGAAATTTAGTGTACACACTTTTATCACTTGTGGTAGGTAATAAATATGCAACATTTTATCAAAATCGGTTGATAACCACGCTTACTTATTATCAAAGATATTTCTGGAACACCCTTTGGGAATTTGTAACTAAAAGTTATAAAGGGATGAAATTTTTCACTAACAATAAAATGTATACGCTTAGTAGGATGATAGAAAAAAATGTTGAAAGTGGGAGTAGCTACGCCCACTCTATGTATAAAACGAAAAAAAAAACAATGAAAGCAAGCAGCTGGGTATCTAATATTCGGTTCCACTCGAACTTAGGCTTCCTTACTTGTTTTTGTTAACGTTTGATTGTCCACGTAATATTTGTGTGCGTTTTCAAGCAATTTTGTTGTACGATCGTTGCGAGTGCTGCATTTTTTACAGGCACGTATGTATGTATTTTCATATTTTTAGTACACTTTAATAAATACCGAAACACATAATTATCTAATAAACAAACGCTCACCTTTGCTACATTTTTCTTTATCCAAACATAAAATGCTTAAAATATTTACATACATACACATAGGTACACACCAAGGCCGTAGAATTGATTGTGTCCATTTGAGTCCATTTTCGGAGTGGTATGAATTCCAGGGACGGTAATCATTATAAGCGAAATGATTGTCGTTTTCGATTCGCCATCACACAAGCGAGGTCGGATCGAACAAAAATGTTTGAATCCATAATGAGTAGTAGCCATACTCGCTAACTTGTCGATAAAAATTTCCCTCTGCTCGCTATCATTCACATATAAATTTGACAGAAGGAAATTTATAACCAGCAGAGAAATTGTGAATCGAAAGCGGCTAATATAAATCAGCGTATAATCATTATTCTTCTATTTATTCTTCTTCTATTTCTGATTAAAAATAACTAGTATCGCCGGTGCTCGAAATTCGACCATGTAATTTATTTTTTCAACTTTGTATTGGTACAAAAATTATTCCTTTTCACGGAGATAAGCAACACTTTCCAAATTCCAGTTGTTGTACCGCAACACTGATTTGCCCTTTTGATCACGGTCCGACGCGAAATCATGGTCAAAATCAAGGCAGATCTAGGAAGGTAGGCCCGGTGGTGAATTCAGAAATTTCCCATGTATTTTGTTATTGTAATTGGTAGAGTGTAATGTCAAAATGATATTTCGCCGTGGTTAAAATCTGAATTCGCTTGGGGCTCGTCCATTCCTATTGGCCATGATGTGAATTCGCTTTGATTTTGATTGGTCGAAGATTTGCCTTGGTCAAAATTAAAATTACTCAGTGTGCTCTACCCCCCTCTCTCTCATTTTTCGCTTTAATGGAAAAGCAATAGGAGATATTTGGCCGCGTTGATTTTGATCTG
This sequence comes from Urophora cardui, assembly GCA_960531455.1. NCBI lineage: Eukaryota > Metazoa > Arthropoda > Insecta > Diptera > Tephritidae > Urophora > Urophora cardui. Next base: position 67,650,680 of record OY482673.1, on the reverse strand, counting down.
AGCGTAAACTAGGCCAATGCATATAAAATAGAGAGAGCACTTTTAAATTAAAGCTACTCTTCAACTGTGTTTACGATATTTGTAAACACGTTTACGATATCTATTTCCCTTAACTAAAAATTTTATTTATTAATTATAAACAAATTAAATAATTTACAGAAAAAATTATATGCCTATGCACTGCTCCTGACTCATACGAACACATCCATATAAATTTTATGTGGATATGAGTATGTTAAATCTGCTAAACAGCCTGGCAATTGTTTGTATGGAAAAAAAATGTTAGCCTATTAATATATAGATTATTATTTTCTAAGTGTTATTTTTTCGATCGGAAGTAATTATTATTATGTAATTTTAATTTTTTTGATCGCTAATAAGTATTATTCTTGGATTTAAATTTTTTTACTCAAGCATATTTATTATTTCTTGATTTTTACTTTTTGCATCAAAAATAAGTATTGTACTTGATTTTTATTTTTTCCCTCAAGGAATAATGATTATGCTTAATTTTTATTTTTTTTTTACTCAAGAATAAAAATTATGGTCTGATTTTTATTTTATTATTCATAAAATTAAACTCAAAACGTCATACAGCCTGAACCATTAGGATTTTTGGCTTAAAATTTTGCATGCACACACCTACTTCCGAAGATAAATCGTTGGAAATTTTGTCATAAATGGTGGAAAAAAGGTGTTGAAGTATGCATGTAATTTGCTTTAAAATTCATACAAAAATGTTACGTATACGCCACGGCAATTTGCTCATATGTAAAACTAGCTTATATCCTTGGGTTTCACACCTTGGGTAGATATCAGTTTTTTTTTCTTGTGCAAAATCCTAACTTTTTCCATACATAAATCTAAGCATACCTTGAAATTCCGTGAATTTGCGCGGTTTTGGGTGTAGTTCCATCCAGTTTTTGGAAAAGTGAATTTTTTTTCAGTTTACGTACTCTAAAATACCCTATTTTCATACTCGGGTGCCGGAGGGAGGATCTAAAAAAACGCATCTAATGTACATATGTATGTCTGCAGATATGCATCAAGTTGCGTCCTAAACGGATTGGCCGATAAAAAAAATCTTACACACACATTGAAATACAATAGAATTTTCTGAAATACAGCTGGAAAGGGTGTATAAAAAATTTAAAGTTGTTCTGTTTTCATTTATTTTGCATATTTTATAGAAACGCGGCGTGAAACCCAAGGATATATGTATGTAAGCTAGTTTTACATATGAGCATATTGCTGTGGCGTATACGTAACATTTTTGTATGAATTTTAAAGCAAATTACATGCATACTTCAACACCTTTTTTCCACCATTTATGACAAAATTTCCAACGATTTATCTTCGGAAGTAGTTAGAGCAGAGTAGAAGGTGTGTGCATGCAAAATTTTAAGCCAAAAATCCTAATGGTTCAGGCTGTATGACGTTTTGAGTTTTATTTTATGAATAATAAAATAAAAATCAGACCATAATTTTTATTCTTGAGTAAAAAAAAATAAAAATTACACATAATAATTATACCTTGAGGGAAAAAATAAAAATCAAGTATAATAATTATTTTTGATGCAAAATGTAAAAATCAGGAAATAATAATTATGCTTGAGAAAAAAAATTTAAATCCAAGAATAATACTTATTAGTGATGAAAAAAATTAAAATTAAATAATAATAATTACTTTCGATCGAAAAAATAAAACTCAGGTTGTAATTATTACTTACGATTTTTATGGATAAAGCTCTTAAAATAAAAATCATTGCAGATAGCCGCAGATTATATAGAGATAAATATTGTGGTATATTCAAATTTATTTTGTGATAGTGGGAACATACTGATTTTTTTGGTCAAAATTTTAAAAATAATAATTATTTTCCATCCTTGATAAATTCAGTGGAGTGTATACTATAAGGGTACTCAAATGTTGTTTTGCTTGTTTGTATTTTTTTTTTTTTTTCTCTAACAAATGTGTAAACAACTAAGAAAGTAGGAAAGAAACAAGTAAGAGCGCAGCTGTCTTCGGCTATACCCAAGGCTTCATATATGTATTTCATAAATCGGGAAATGAAACTTCACATTCGCTAATTTGTACTGCCAATTCTATGAGTTATGTTTACAAAGATTTATCAGATAGGTCCTCGTAGTTTAAATGGAAAAATTATACCCAAAAATGCATATATCTGAACAATGGGTTGTATGGTAACTATGTATGTATATGTTATACTGATAAGATCTTGTCAATATTAACCTAAATTGTTATAGGCATTATGGGTACAAATACTACAAATTTGCATGTCATTAACTGTTTTAATGGGGAAGTTTAACAAATATTTTGGTGGGTCTGTCACGCCTACTTACAAGAATCGTGTTTCGGCACAGAGTTATAATACATACCATCTTATTTTTATGAAAGGTATAAAAAGAAAAAATTCGAAGCGAGTTTACATGGTGCAAGTTCAAGTGTTTGCTTTCTCCGCGCATGAGCGTACGAAACACAAAAGAGCCAAGCAAGCAACCAGGCGGCGTCAAAGCGAGCCACCCAACAAGCTTGGGACACAAATTTGGTAACGAATTTGCAAACTATGAACAAGCCACAATCTTTGATATGCACATACATACATACATACTTACTTACTGGTTTAGTTATTTTCCTTTTAATATTTTTACAGTGGCACTCATAAATTAGCCATAAAATGCCACGCTCACTTAAATGCCAACAAAAAAATCTGAGAAAAAATTCGCAAATAAATATCAGACAAGCAATTTACATTTAACAGATTGCTGTTGCTAATAACTACGTGCATATGTATTTACATATGTATGTACCCACCAAAAAATCCAAGCCTTATTTAAGAATTAAAACAGCAGACTTAAAGGCTAACGAAATAAGGCCTGAAATTATAAGGGTAGCAAATTTCTATGGCGTAAGGCTTAAAATAAGGCTGATTTTCCTGTGTTGATGTTATCAGGCCATAAGGAGTACTCTCTCTGTCTCTGAGAGCACACCTTATTCGAAAGGCTTATCCGCCATGCGATGCCTTACTAGATAAGTATTTGAAATTTAGGAGCAGAGTGCATAACAGAAGTAGCGCTGCCAGCGTACTCGCCTTTTAGACCTGATTTGTCAACAATAAGCAAAACTTTTTTGCAGGGTATGTATGTATTTATTTCGAAGTCGTGAAAGATTTTCAGTTGCCGGAATGTTCGCTATTCTCACTTCACGCTTTTCACAAATGCGCAACGGGGTGCCACATTTTATTTAGTAGATTTGGCTCAGGGATGAATATAACGTGCACTACATTTTGCTTCCGGATTCCGTGAGAAGCTTTTTAGAATTTTAGAATAATTCTTAGTAAATTGATGGTAGTCTGACATACATACATATGTGTGTATTTAGCTTTCATGTGGATCTGTTGGGGTTTATAACAATTAGGGTGTTTGAGAATTAGGTCAGAAAACAAGGTGTGCCACTAGAGTGCACTCGCCTATTTCCAATAAATTGGAAAAATATGTAAATATTTTGGAACTCATGTAGTATTTTTTAATTTAACCACAAAATTTACTTAACCAAATCTTTAAAAAATTAATTTAAAAACCACAAGTTTCTCAAATTGCAAATGCCACCTAACAATGCGGCAGCACTTTATCGATTAACATCCGCAATAAAATAGGCACTTAACAGCCTGATGGCGATATCTTACACTACGCAACAAATAATTAAAAAAAATAATACCGAGAAATTCAACTAATTGCACTAATGCCATTGAAAAATCGAAAGACTTATATATCGATTTCGTTAATGCCTGACATAGTAACGGCGAAAATAGATTGGCCAAGTCTTCGAAGCAAGATTAAATTTAATGTCCCAATTAGATCGCTTCGTACTTTTAAAATGTTTTATATTAGCTGCAGTAAAACTCTCTATAGTTCTAATGCTCCATTAAGAAGAACCTTATCAGAAATTAATAAGCTCTCAAGCTCTTTGAATCTTGATATCACGCTCTCTAAAAATGTTTTGAATGATGAAATTAAATTCTTCTTAAAATTTGTTCAATTAAAATTTTTAACTTTTAAATTTATATATGAATTGTTATTATATGTATACACCCACATATGTATGTAGTTCTATTATGCTTGGTCTGTACCTTTATTTTTTAGACTAAATAAATAAATAAATAGGGATAGGAATGCTGAGCTCGGAAATATTTTTTTTTTAATTTTTGTATGGTTGGGATTTTGAGATAAAGATAATTTTGTGTTTTTTTGGTTATCAACTATTACTAAGATCTGACGAATATTTTATTTTTGGCGATTTCTTTCAGGTGAAACAAATAGGATATTTTATGGGCGAAACCCCTAGTTAGATAACACACACATGTTAAAACGAAAAATGTTGTAAAACATCGCCCCTTATGTTGAGAGAGTTAAGTCACAAAAAATCTTATTTTTGATCCCGCGAAATACCGCGGAAATATTTAACTTTTGCTGTAGCTTTGTTATTGACATCCAATTTTTAAAATTGAAATGTCATTATTTTAGTCTTTGGAAGCTTTATATTTCCCTATAAAGTCCTTTCAACCTATGATATCGTTTTCACATATTTGGGTCACTTAACCAGGTTTTTTGCCCATAAAATATAATATTTCTTTCACCTGAAAAAGTCGCCAAAAATAAAATATTCATCGGATCTTGGTAATATTACGCTCGAAGTGTGCAAATAAACATTCTAATTTTTGAAAAAGTAAAGCTTTCCTGATTTTTACTACTTCTTATAAAAAAACTTAATTTGAAAATCAAAATTTTTTTCAAAAATCGCAAAAAATTTACAAAATTTTGACGTTGATCATCTGTCATTCAGCGGGGTGTGGTTCAATTAGGTACTACAAGTTGTACATTGTCGGAAGCGCATTTAATTTTCGAACGATGTACTGCCTGTAATTGTCGCATTTGCGACTTCTGCGGAAATAATTTTTGAATGAGGTGATAACCAAACAAAAACTCAAAATTACCGTTATCTCAAAAACCTAACCATACAAAAAATAAAAAAAAAAACAGAGCTCAGCAGGCCCATGCCTATCTTCCCCCATACCTGAAATTTTTGGTATTTTTTGTCTGTAATATAGTGTAATTTATTTTAAATAATTGTTTAGTATTTTTTTTATTAACAACCTGTCTTGGTGGTGGTGCTGCGCTGTACCGGCTGGCGGCGAGCCACCTGAGACCAACCAATTTTGGAATTAAGCTAATTTTTGTTGTTCCTCATTCGTTTATCCGCTGTATGGACATATTTACATTTATGTATGTATGTAAATTGGCTGTAGTAAGAGACATGAACAAGCATGAAAAATTCGACAGGAGTGATGTCAGGCTGACATTGTCAGCCATGGTATGCATTGCGACTGTCAAACAGATCTGGGAATCCTCAATTACATTTTTTTTTTCAATTACAATTATATGTAACAAACAAAAAAAAAAACAAACAAAAACAAAGTAAAGACAAAAACAAAAGCGAAAACAAACAAAAATAAAAACAATAACAAAAATAAACACAAAATCAAAAGCGAAAACAAATTTTTTTTTTATAAAAATACTAGAGGTTACCCGCATGTTTCACACCACGTGCTTTTAAAAATATTAGCATATTGAGTTAGTCCAAAAAATTTACATAGAAAAATATCATTCTTGACGTCAAAGATAGTTTTCTTATTTTTTTTTTTTTGTCCGTTGAGTACGTAATTATCTCACATGCCCTCGCACCATTTTTCAGTACCCTACTACAAATATTTCCAGAGATATTCGCTGGGAAAGTTTCAGTTTGTATGGGAGGTGCCCATCCCTGCTTTACCAAGACCTAGCGTCTCACATGCCCTCACACCTGTTTTCAGTACCCTACTACAAATATTTCCAGAGATATTCGATGTGAAAATTTCAGTTTATATGGGAGGAGAGTGCCCATCCCTGCTTTACCAAGACCTAAATTGTTTATCCGTTAAGTATATATTTTTGTATTATTCCTTCACAAAAATTTTCATTATTCTAGTACAAATATTTCAAGAGATATTACGAAAAAAATGAAAGTTTTGTATGGGAGGTGCCCATCCCTGACTTTTAATCAGATTAAAAATATGCCTATAGCAATTACCGGGTGAAAATACCTAGGTGTGCAAAGTTTCGTGAGGATCCGTTCAGCGGTTTTCTCGCCAATTGAGTTTAAACACAATTTCCATTTCACATTTATAATATAAGAAGAAGAAGATACAAAGCACTGGCTGTGTGCCAATACGTACCCTGGTGTAACTATTATTCGCTATGGAAAATAAGGCTAACATATTTCCTTATAATAAGGCCTTCTATAGTGTTTAAATGCCTGATGATGAGGTGTATTCGCAATAGGAAATAAAGCTTATCTCATTCCTTATCATAGAAGAATTTGACAAATTGTAAACACGAATGCATGTATAGAATATGCTGAAGTAAATAAAACTGGATAGCTGGGTTACTTTTTAATTAGAGCTTTTTGTGCGAAAAATAATTAGAAGCTTTTTCTTCTCTTTCTTCTCCTACGCGTTTCGACACCTAATTGTGCACAATGACATTTTGTTATTGTTATTGGCCCAACTAACAAACTAAATTGGATAGCTATTGAAGAAGAACAAGAAGTCAGCTGATCTAAAGAACCGACCTGTTTAGTTGACCCTGCCATTTGTTTTACATATTTACACCTTAAACAGAATCAACTGCAAGCTTATAGTATGTATTAGTAGGTGGTATTCAGTGCGACCCTACTGAAAAATTTTTCATTGTGATCACAACAATTTGTTAAGTTGTCACAGCGTGAAGTTAGAAGAGTCGGCTGTCCGTTGGTTGGCGTTAACTGCCCGGCGCTACTGAGCTTTGCCAGCCGGCTTTCCAACTTCCCAACATTTGCCTGCCAAACATTCCCATTACCAACGTAAAGCCAAACAAAAAACAAAGCGTGAATCGGTTTCCGGTAAAATTGGTAATTACGTGCATTTTTTCTTTGAACCGGATTATGCTCGCTGTTGTTGTTGCCATACAACTTTTGCTTCATGGTAAAATCGAACGAGCGGCTGAAAGGCTGACTGCCAGACTGCTGCTTTGGCTTGGGCTAGTTTGGGTTGGGTTGGGCCGGGCAGATAAGCTGGTCTTTAGCACCGATTGAGCTTTTGTGAATTGGGAATGTCGGTTGGTATGGAATGCGTCATTTTACACATGATGGCTCAATAATAAACAATCACTTTAGTGGTCGTTAAAACAAAAATTATAGCATAAATAAAATGCCTTTCTCCAAAAGTGTAGTAAATTACTACTACATAGTAACGTACATAATAATAATATATAATACAATGGCGCTATTATAACTCTGACGAGTTTTATGGCCGAGCTTCTCTCCCAATTCGAGGTGTGCTCCTTTTTTGTTTTTCCTACTAATTGGGTGGACCTACAGTTTTATGCCGGCTCCGAACGGCGAATGCATTTTTTATGAGAAGCTTTTTCATGGCAGAAATACTCTCGGAGGGTATGCCGCCCACTGCCGAGAGGTGACCGCTGCTCTTAAAAAAACCCAATAATTGGATTTTTACTAATTAGAAAAATTTTTTTGGTGTTTGCTCGGGTGGGGTTTGAACCCGAGACCTCTGGTATAGCAGGCGAGCACTCTACCCACTGCACCACATAAACCCTGCAAAAAAGTTTTGCTTATTGTAGACAAATCAGGACTAAAAGGGGAGTACGCTGGCAGCGCTTCTTCTGTTATGCACTCACTCTGTCTGCTCTAGTGCTGGAAAAACATCGATGTTTACGAGTATCGATATTTTCGATATTTTTGAGAAAAAACATCGATATTATCGATATATCGATCTTTATATTGGAGCTCTAGATACCCGGGTATCGAACAATTTGAAAAGATCGAATTTGTCTGAGGCTCGTTTGTTGTTCAAATGCCTATACAAACATTCGAGCATTCGAGCTTACAGACAAAAAAAATTTGTATCAGGAAAACAAAAATAAAAAAATACATATGAAGACAACAAAAAAAAATAAACAAACGAAAAATACAAACTTCAAATGCCCGCATTGTTCAAATGCCCGTGCAAACATACGGGTAATAAACAAACAAACAAGTGTTCGAGAATTTGAACAGCATTTGTTCGGGCTACTCGAAAATTTTCAAAAAAAATCGAGAGCTCTACTTTATATAAACCTTAATTTAACACATCTATATATAACAGCTTTATTTTTCGAAATGTCTGCATTCATTATTGTGCCCTGAATTGAACGAGAGTGACAGTCATTTATATTACTCTAAAAATTAACTAAATAAACATTTAAACTAAATATTTCAATTTATTATCAACAGAAATCTTTTTTGAAAAGGGAATTCAATAATAACAAAAAAAAAAAAACAAAAAAGGTAAATTCTGTTCCAGCCAGAAAGAGTAGGTATCAATTACAGTGGTTCACTGAAATATTTCGCAATTAAGTTATTTAAAAAACCATGTTAAAGACTAAAAGGTTTGAAATAGACAAATTAATAACGCATTCTAAATACCTTTTACACTCAGAAAATAAATCAAAAATAAAATGTTTATTTTTATAATGCACGTTTTCAACCAAGTCATTTTATTTGAAAAATGAAATTTTTTAAATTAAAAATGAAATTTTTTAAATTAAAAATGAAATTTTTTAAATTAAAAAGGAAATTTTTGGAATTAAAATGTATTTGGGATTTAAAAACAAAAATGAATGGAAAAAAAACATAAGTTTTTGGTTCAAAATCTCATAGTGCTTAAAATAGAAATAAAAATTTTTAAATTTAAAATGTTTTTTCTTGATTTTGCAATTCTACAATGAACATTTAAAAAAAAATGTTTGTATTTACATTACTTTTAAACACAGGAATTTCTACATAGGAATCAAATTTTAAAAAAATCTCCAAATTTGGGGAATTACCCACAAAACGGCAATGCTGCCTTTTACCAGCTTCTTTCCGCGTTTATCAGTGATGGATCCATGACCGCCGATATATCGAATATCGGAAAAAAGTATCGATATATCGAAAAAGTTCAAAAACATCGATGAATCGATATTATATCGATATCGCTTCCAGCACTAGTCTGCTCCTAACTCTCTTATACTCATCTAGGCATTATTTCGCATGGCGGATAAGCCTTTGGAATAAGGTGTGCTCTCAGAGACAGAGAGATTACTCCTTATGGCCTGATGACATCAACACGGGAAAATCAGCCTTCTTTTAAGCCTTACGCCATACAAATTTGCTACCCTTATAATTTTCAGGCCTTATTTCGGAAGCCTTTTAAATCTGCTGTTGTAATTCTTAAATAAGGCTTAGATTTTTTTGCAACCTTGGAAACAGCTCTTTTGATTAGTATACAAATGTGCATTAGAGTGGCCCTTATTTTCGAAAGTCGGAAATTTGCAGGTGTTACCCCCTGATATGTTTTTGTTTAATAAAAAAATAATACCCAGAACATTTTGGCCCGATTGAACAACTCTAACCCGTGCCACTTTTTGTAAGCGCTGCTTTTGGTTATGCCGCGATAAATATATGTATGTGCGAAAACCTAACTCTGATATGTTTGCAAGTTTGTTTGCATAAAATTAATGAAAATACTTTTATTATTTTACCGTTGCAATTGCTTGCGTAGCAAGAATCGTAGAAGGTGTATGTACGTACATACATATGTATGTAGTTGACATTAAATTTTGGTTCTCACGGGAATTATGCATGCTTTAATTCATTATTCGTAGTACTCAGTAACATAAAAATTGCATACAAAAATAACAAGTGTAAAAAAGTAAATAACTCCCGCGCCTTTAAAGGGCCCCAAATTTTTTTTTTTGCTAATAGTTACTAATGGAATGCCCAACAACATCATACAAAAGCGCCATCCGACCGTGGTCCAGAACATAAAATTTGCGAATAATTTTTGCAAAAAAAATTATTTGCAAAAATAAGAAATGCAGTTTGCTAGAAGATATCATCTTTTATAAGTTAAAATTTAGCAAAATCGGTTTGACCAATCGTGAGAAAATCGGCAAAAACTGAGGAACTTCGAAAAGTGTTGATAGCTATAACTTTGAAAATAATTCGAATTTCGAAAAATTGTTAAATACGTATTTGTTTAAGCGTTGTGAGCCATACTACCCACTTTCATTAAAATACATGGCCGTCGAAAAAATTTTAGGTGGCCCACTTCAAAAAATTCAACTCATTTGTGTAGGTATGCATGTACAACAATGTACAATTACACTAATAGAGGGCACTTATTTTTAAAATTTCCCATATAAATATGTATGTACGAGTACATGAAAAATATATATTAAAAATTTCAATTTTCTTCAATTGTTTGTATATATAAGTAAACAAGGATCCATGACATTTCAGTACCTCAATATATAGAATATCAGTACATATTTTTTATTCATAAATCATTTATTTGTGGAGTCTAATAAATAACAACATTGTAATCTACTAAAATTCAAAAAAATAAGAGAATTCTTCCAATATAAACGTCCACCGAACCATATAACCCTTGGTTCATTATTTCAACACATTGTGGCACGGGTTAACGTTGCCCACTCGAGCAAACGGAGAATATTTTCTTCGTACATTAAACCATTTCAGGGGGTAACGTCTCAAAAAAGTAGAAAAAAAATTTCCATAGGCGTAAGGGCCACTCTAATGTACATACATTAGTATGTATGTATGTACTTATATGTAAAAGCAAAATATTAATTCTAAAATTTAATTTGCAACCGATCTTTATGAAATTTTCACAGTAGATTCAAGTGGTGTTAGCGCACATAATAGGGTATATAGAATTTCGAAAAAGTGGGAGCTTCGCCGAATACAGGCCTAAATGTGGACTCAGATCGATCCAGCAAGGCTTCGAGCAATATTGGTATCAAATGAAAGGTGTTGAACAGGCCTTCAACATAAAGTTATTTTCATTGTGATGCTTAGGCCAGGTCCCCAGATATGGGTCAAAACGTAGGACCGAGTGACTCTGGAAAGTTTCTGAGCGATATTAGTATCAAATGAAATCTTTTGAGGAGGACTTCAACAAAGAGCTCTTTAAATAGTGATGCCTAGACCGGGTTCCAAGATATGGGTCAAAGCGTGGACCCTGATAACCCCGAAATGTTTTCGAGCGATATTGGTAGCAAATAAAATAAGTTGAGCAGGGCTTCAACATACAGATATTTTCATTGTGATTTTTAAAGCTGTTTCCCAGAGATGGCTCAAGTAGTGGGCCCGGTAAGGTAAAGGTAAAGGTAAAGGTAACGCTTGCGGGCATTAGTTCCACGGACGTTATTTCACTGCACTCTTCCACTTCACGGAGGCAGCCCGATTAAATGTCACGCATTCGATTTCGAAGATCGCGTGGAATTAAATGCACAACAACGGGCAGAGGACGACATAAACAAACCTACAACTAATAAAATATGTAAAATCACATTTGGCGGGTGGGTGCCACTTACTATTTCCATTGTTTCGATGTTTATTTAGAAAGTGATATCAGGCAACTCACATAGGCTCATAGACAGACCTTATAAATGTCCATACATATGTACGTACATGCACACAGACACTAAATAAAAATCAAATTAATCAGACGATACCACCATTGGGTTTGCATTTGAGAGCAAATGGCGCCCATGAAGAAGAAACCAAAAAGTTTTAAGCGAAGCAGCAGATGTTAATGGCTTCTTCCTTCGTTCGTGTAGTAGGAGGGGCGAGGGTAGGTATAATCAGAGGGAGGTGGAAGTGTCGTAGTAGGATGAGTTCAATTGAAGGGCAGTTTAATGGAATAAAATTACTGCTGCGTTGGTTAAATGGAAAGTGCATACATAACATACATATCCCTATCCCTATCCCTATCCCTATCCCTATCCCTATCCCTCTCCCTATCCCTATCCCTATCGCTATCGCTATCGCTATCTTTATCTCTATCTCTATCTCTATCCCTATCCCTATCCCTATCCCTATCCCTATCCCTATCCCTATCCCTATCCCTATCCCTATCCCTATCCCTATCCCTATCCCTATCCCTATCCCTATCCCTATCCCTATCCCTATCCCTATCCCTATCCCTCTCCCTCTCCCTATCCCTATCGCTATCTTTATCCCTATCCCTATCCCTATCTCTTTCCCTACCCTATCGTATGTATTTTTATACTCAGCTGTACTAGTACACAGAGTATTATAATTTTGATTTCATAACGGTGGATTGTAACATAATGAAATAATCGAGATAGATATGGACTTATGTATATCAAAATGATCAGGGTGAAAAGAGAAATCGATTGAGCCATGTCCGTCCGTCCGTCCGTCCGTCCGTCCGTCCGTCCGTCCGTCCGTCCGTCCGTCCGTCCGTCCGTCCGTCCGTCCGTCCGTCCGTCCGTCCGTCCGTCCGTACGCACGATAACTCGCGTAAAAATTGAGATATTTTGATGAAATTTGAAATGCAAGTTGGTATCGAGACTGGGACGGTTGGTATTGAAAATGGGCGAAATCGGACCATGACCACGCCCACTTCCCCTATATAGTAAAAATCGGAAATTTTGTATCTCAGCCACTAATATAGCTAGAGTGCTAAAATTTTACCCACGTATTGAGCTCAGGCCCTTATGAAGAAATTTGATGAAGTTTTGGAAAATGGGCGGTGCCACGCCCACTTATTAAGGGTCAAACATTGAAAGTTTTATATGTCATAACTCAGAAACCGTTGAAGATATATCGATGAAATTTGGTACGCGTAATTTGCTTACTTAGACAAATGTTTTGGCGAAAAATTATAAAAATCGGTTGACGGCCACGCCCACTTTTATATATGGGAACTATAAAGGGGCCTAATAAAAACATTTTAAGCGATATCTCTGTCAAATATAAAGATCTATCACTGAAATTTTGTGGCACGAGTCCACCTACGGACGTTAAACAAAACATATAAAAATTTTGGAAAATGGGCGGTGCCACGCCCACTTATTAAGGGGCAAATATTGAAAGTTTTATAAGCCATAACTCAGAAACCGTTAAAGATATGTCGATGAAATTTGGTACGCGTGATATATTTACTTAGCCAAATGTGTGGACGAAAAATTACCAAAATCGGTTGACGACCACGCCCACTTTTATATATGGGTATTATAAAGTGACCTAATAAAATCATTTTTAGCGATATCTCTGTGAAATATAAAGATAATTCATTGAAATTTTGTGACATGAGTTCTACAATAGACTGGAAACACAAAAAAAAAAAATTTTATAAAATGGGCGTGGCACCGCCTCTTTTTATACAAAGAAATCTATGAGCCTATTACTCGACAAATAACTGAGATATTATGACGAAACTTAGTTTATACACTTTTATAACTTGTGTTAATAGACACGCAAAAATTTATTGAAATCGGTTTATGACCACGCCTACTTTTTAACAAAGATATTTCTGGAACACCCTTTTGGAATTTGTAACGTGAAGTCTTTGTAACTAAAAGTCATAGAGGGATGCAATTTTGCACTAACAATAATATTTATATGCTTATTTGGATGATTGATACAAATTTTGAAAATGGGCGTGGCTGCGCCCTGTTTATGCAGCACTCGTTTCATATAAAATACACCCTATATCGAACAAACGCAAACAAACAATGAAAGCATACAGCTGAGTATCTAATGTTCGATTCCACTCGAACTTAGGCTTCCTTACTTGTTTATTTTATTTTTATTTATTTTATTTTATTTTATTTTATTTCTTGGAGAGCATTTTTGACATCACCTTTTCGTTGTTTTTATAATGTTTTCCCTGAGTGTACCTATGTATATAACAATGTATCTTCATACATAGATAAATATATACATACGTACATACATACATATGTACATATATACCTTTTTTCAATCGACCTCATATGTGCAGCTTTTTCTTTCCTTCAAACGCCAACTGCTATGTCAGCGATCAAGCGGAAATCGCAGACGATTGTGTTGCATGTCATTGAGATCGCAACCCAGTACATACCATGGCATATGTACTGACGCTTGTAATAATATATCAAGTTATTATTGTTGTTGTTGATGTTATTGATGTGTGTATGATTATTTCTAATGTTTTTACTAAGGCTTTGCGGTGTCAATGATGTCGAAAGGTGTTTACTTTATGTGGAGAATTATAAAAAAAAATACATATTTATGTATGTCTGTACAAAAAAGCCCTGCAGAGAGCTCAATAACTAGTAAGTAAAATTTCAATTTCCGAACTAGCGAAAAGGTGTCAAAAAGGAACTAGCTCAATTGTAGTTGGACGCTCACCAGTTCAGAAGGAGTGGCCATTAGTTATAAAATACACTTTAATTTGTATGCGATTTCGAAGTGACAAAAAATCTATGAAAATTTTTCGTTCGTTCAATTGCCGTCGACTTGCATATTTCTGCAATTCTCAGATGGTTAGTGAAGCACTTGGTATAATAGTAGGTATACTTCATATATATTTGCATCTTCATTTATATGAAATATTACCCTTTGCTTGAGCTAGACCTAGGAAAGTACTAGTTGGCTAGTTTTTCCGATCCCTAGCAAAATTTTTCTTAATTGTTTAATTTTTAAATATTTTTTAATATTTTTTTTAATCAAAAATAAAAAAAATAAAAATAATTATCAGTCGCCTTGTCAGCGAAAGGAATCGAACTGCGTTCGCCCGATTCCAAGTCAGACACGTTAGCCACTGTGCCATCGAGCAACTTTCATGAACTATAGAACTTGAAGGAACTTGTAGCTAGTTCAGAACTATCGAAATTGTGCCAATAAACGAACTAGTGCAAACTGTAGAATTTAGTGCTAGTTCAGAAATATCGAGAACATAGTCCAGAAAGTGACAATTGACACCGCCTAGGACATTGTCCGGTTAATACGCCAGTTGCTAACATGCAAAAGAGATTTAGCACGCACTAGTAATGTACTAGAAGAGAACTATTTTTGAACCAGAGATTTTCGCCACAGGGTATGTACAAAGTACATATTAAATACATATATATACCTACATACATAAATGTACATATCTACATGAGATCATGGGAAACTGATAAGTTTACAAGAAGAAGAAAAACATAACAACAGGAAGCTTTGAAATTATTGAGTTGGAAGACACAAATGTGTGGAGCAAAAGTGGTTCGCTTAGGCTACAACTTTACATACATATGTACATACATATATCCACAAAAAGCTTCTCACCAAATAAAAAATTTTACACAAATGAACTACCTATTCCGACTTAAAATTAAATATGTATTTATGCATGTAGTACATATACACTAATTAATTCTTCCCAAGTCCCAGTTATAAAAACATCGAAATTATATTTGAACTCACCACCAGAAAGAAGATCAGAACCTACTTACTCATCCCAACAAAGAATGAACATGTCAGAGCTAGTCAGTCAGTGAACCCTCGATACTTGAAATAATTTACCATTTCCGCTAACAACACAAACAACACCTACGATTAAGTGCTCGTTTCAATAAATGCAGGTGAAGACTCGGAACGACCGACTTTAAGAATAATTTTGTGCCTTAAGCACAAGGGGCCAACAAGTTCCCTTCAAATAAAACGTCAATACATACATACATACATACATACATACATAGGTACAAACATACTTACATATATTACGTTAAACTAATGCGACTTAGGCAAAGGTACAACACTCTTCTCGTGACTCAACTCGCTTGCTCTGCTGAACCAAATACATATGTACATAAATACAATAAAGTAAAAAAAAAATTAAAACTTACAAAATGCAAAACGCAAGTGTATCATGATGAATTTTTCTGTTTTTCAGTTACCTACGCTTGTTCCTGACGTTACACTTGACAGCACATCATACAATCCACCAACCAAAACCAACCACTAACTCTTCTGGCAAAACTATCGTTGTACATATTAAACTTCAGCACTTGCTGGGGTTTCATGTTTTCGTGGCAAAAATCTTTTGTTCCAATCGAATATGAAAACGAACACAGATAAAAAATTAAAATTCTCTACTGCTAGTGCGCTAATACCTACTATTTACTTCTTGCAAGTTATTTTATACGCATGCGCGCAACTCTAACCCGCATATGTTGAGGGTGTTCGCTGAAGAGGAACACTGCGCGCAATATTTTTATACTCAGCTGTACTAGTACACAGAGTATTATAATTTTCATTTCATAACGGTGGATTGTAACATAATGAAATAATCGAGATAGATATGGACTTATATATATCAAAATGATCAGGGTGAAAAGAGAAATCGATTGAGCCATGTCCGTCCATGCAAGTTGGTATCGAGACTGGGACGGTTGGTATTGAAAATGGGCGAAATCGGACCATGACCACGCCAACTTTTCCTATATAGAAAAAATCGGAAATTTGGTATCTCAGCCACTAATATAGCTAGAGTGATAAAATTTTACCCACGTATTGAGCTCAGGCCCTTATGAAGAAATTTGATGAAGTTTTGGAAAATGGGCGGTGCCACGCCCACTTATTAAGGGTCAAACATTGAAAGTTTTATATGTCATAACTCAGAAACCGTTGAAGATATATCGATGAAATTTGGTACGCGTAATTTTCTTACTTAGACAAATGTTTTGGCGAAAAATTATCAAAATCGGTTGACGGCCACGCCCACTTTTATATATGGGTATTATAAAGTGACCTAATAAAACCATTTTAAGCGATATCTCTGTGAAGTATAAAGATAATTCATTGAAATTTTGTGACATGAGTTCTACAATAGACTGGAAACAAAAAATAAAAAAAAGTTTGGAAAATGGGCGTGGCACCGGAATCTACGAGCCTATTACTCGACAAATAAATGAGATATTATGACGAAACTTGGTTTATACACTTTTATAACATGTGTTAATAGACACGCAAAAATGTATTGAAATCGGTTTGTGACCACGCCTACTTTTTAACAAAGATATTTCTGGAACACCCTTTTGGAATTTGTAACGTGAAGTCTTTGTGACTAAAAGTCATAGAGGGATGCAATTTTGCACTAACAATAATATTTATATGCTTATTTGGATGATTGATACAAATTTTGAAAATGGGCGTGGCTGCGCCCTGTTTATGCAGCACTCGTTTCATATAAAATACACCCTATATCGAAAAAACGCAAACAAACAATGAAAGCATACAGCTGAGTATCTAATGTTCGATTCCACTCGAACTTAGGCTTCCTTACTTGTTTTTACTTCTTTCTTTTTACTAGATATTTCTTTTTTCTTCTATTAATGTTTAATACACATATACATAGTATATACATAAGTATATATATTACATACATTCATATATTCATACACATGTATATGCAATACCTTCCAATTGTACTATAATTTTTAGTCCATTTAAAGTTTTTATCAGTCTTCCAATAAGTATAAATCTCAGGTGTAATAAAATGGCATGAAAGATAAGCCAAAATAGTGAGCCAAGAAAGTTTCAGTATTAGAATTTTGTTCTTAAAATTAAGTTATTGATAACTTTAAGAGCAATTTTTTAAGAAAAAGGAAAAATAATTTTGGTAGAAATAAAAATCTGGAGCGCTTCACGAATTTGCGTGTCATACTTGCGCAGTGGCCATGCTAATCTCGGTGAGTGACCGCTGTTTTTTGAAAAACCCAAGAATTTGGTTTTAATTAATGAGAAATTTAATTTAATCAAATTTTTTGTGGCGGTCCGGAGCAGGCGAGCACTCTACCCTCTACACAACAGCGGCCTCCGTAGGTAAGGAATATAGACTGAAATGCTGACCCCTTTACAACTGGCGCGCCATGGCGTGTGGGATTCCTTGGTTACTGGTATAATCCCCCCTGGGCCCTGCATGAAGGACTCAACAACCTAGTCCATCCTCCCTTCATTGACAAACAATGGCAGCACCCCTGTGCCAAAATAGTTGACTTATCCGGTCTAACGCTCAAACTTTATAAACCAAATTTCATTATCTTTTCATTAAATTTTTACTTACAAATTCTTGTTTTTGCATTTTTATAAAAATTTTAAAATTTGACGAATTATTGTCAGGCACCCCGTTATGGTGGGCCTATAATTTCTCTACCACAAAAGTTCAAATAAGAAGCTTTCAGATGCAGTCCAAATCTTTGACAAATCTCTATTGGTTCAAAAGTTATGATTTTTGCAAAGAAAAAGCCAAAAGGCGCCATAGTGCACGATTACGATTACAGTAATCATAATTTCATATTTTCTAAGAATACGATTACTGTAATCGGAATCATATTACAATCGGACTCTGCATATGATGATATATTTTGTTCAATATTTCCCTGTAGGAAATACGTGTTCTTTCCGGCACTGAAGAAATTGGTTTAGGCATTGTGCAACGATTTTCCGTCATCCCTATGTAATATTCACAATATATTATAAATCGCTTTATAACAGTTTCCTTACATCCGATCGCTAAGCAATACTAACGGTTTTATAGGCGAGCCAGACATGTCGGCTGAAAACGCGCTTCACTTGGTCAGAAAGCCCTAAAAACGCGCGTCTTCATGTGTGCACATTGCCCGAAATACAAGGAAATCGAGGTTTTTTGTAAGCGAGCGTTTTCTCCCTACCCAAGTGAAGCGCGTTTTTTGCCAATATGTGTGGCTAGCCATAATCTATCCTAACTTGCATATTAATCAAGGACATACGCTCAGTAAGACAGAATCAAGGCGAAATTGCCATATGCATATTTTTATAAACACGATGCCTTCCTTACCTCTTCAACCGCATGCAAGCTATTAACAATATTGTACCACGTTTATGAGTTAAGTTGCTGAAATGCAGCGATTGAAATCTGAGCAATTTGATTTGTGTCGAAAAACTGTACAGATTATTTTTTACATTTTCGTATTTTGGCACTTGCAAGTTGTTAACACATACATACGTACCTATGAATATGCATTCATAAATCCGTACATACCCGGCAAAAAAGATTTGCTAATTGTTGACAAATCAGGTCTAAAAAAGGAGTACGCTGGCAGCGCTGCTTCTATTATGCACTCACTCTGTCTGCTCCTAACTCTCTCATGCTTGTCTTGGCCTTATTTCGCATGGCGGATAAGCCTTTGGAATAAGCTGTGCTCTCAGAGAGAGAGAGAGAGAGAGTACTCCTTATGGCCTGATATCAACACGGGAAAATCAGCCTTATTTTAAGCCTTACGCCATACAAATTTGCCACCCTTATAATTTCCAGGCCTTATTTCAGAAGCCTTTAAATCTGCTGTTTTAATTCTTAAATAAGGCTTAGATTTTTTGTTGAGTATGTACATACGTACATATGTATGTATGTATGTGCTTTGTTGCATACCAAAATTGTAAGCAAAACTCTACCCCATAAATTGCATAGTCAGTATGCAAATGCAACACTTACGGGCAATTTATCAACACAAATACACCGCTATTAGAGGAAAGTCCAGTTGGCAGCGACCAAACTCTATGTATAATGCACCGTTAGCACGCATTTCTTAGCGATTATTTAAGTCGATTACGTGAGCAGGCCCTTGAAATGCTTACTTACAGTTGTAAATACATACATACATACATATGTACTTATCTATGTATGTACCCAATAAACATTTTTCTTCATTTTCAACTTGAGGTTCATTTGATAACTAATCCTATTCTCAACCCTCAAACGTTAGTTATCAAATGCACCTCAAATAACCGTTGATAGCGTTCTCAAAGAAAAAGGCACATTTTTAGTATGGGATTTTCGGCTGATTCTCAATTTGAGAAATTTCATTTTCTCAAACCCATTTCAAAGGTGGTGCGAAATGGAATGGAATCAATAGTTTTGTGTACAAATTTGTACCTTCTCTATAGAGTACAGAAAAATTGAGGATATTGAGAGAATTTGTGTTGTGAGCGCAGACCGAAGAGCTCTACATTAGTTAAGCCGTGTGTCCACTAGCAGGTCACTTACGGAAGAAATTCTACAAGTACCTATTTGCTGAAGTGTTTCAGCTCAAACCGGAACTTGCAGAAATCTACAAATGAATGAGAAGTAGTTTGTAGAAGTTATAACGACGAACTTGCTGCAAGAAATTGCAGACGTGTTTCCACACATTGTGAGTACAGCTTGCAGTAGATTGCTTTTTTTATGAATATAATAATAATACTATGGCGCTATCATAACTCTGACGAGTTTTATGGCCAATCTTCTCTCCCAATTCGAGGTGTGATCCCCAACTTTTGTTTTTCCTACCAATTGGGTGGACCTACAGTTTTATGCCGGCGAATGCATTTTTTGTGAGAAGAGTTTTCTTGGCAGAAATACACTGAATGACGGTATAAAAATGTCTTGTGGCAAAATAAGAGCATTGATACATATGTACATATATCATTGGCTATTGCCTTTAAAGACTATTGCCTTTAAAGCATGCCATTTAATTTTATTCTTATAGTCTTTTGAGGACGTGTCCCATAATTCAGGATAACTTTCTATGTAGTTTTTCAATTACCGAATGTGTTTTTTTACTACTCCAAACCAATTTATTTTTGTCCATTTTTATAAATTTTGAAAAGACCGCAATAAAAAACACAAAACAACACTGAAAACAGAAGAGAATACCACAAACCGTTTACTCACGTATACCCGACTTCTTCTGCATGTCTTCAAAACCCTTGTAGTGCACAGAAAGTCGTTCAAGTTACTTCCAGCAAGCAATAAACACGTGTTTCCACATAATTGCTGCTCGGAGAAAACTATATTGATGTCACATGCATACATATACATATATGGATAATCCTGTCTGATCCATAAACTATGGATATCATGTCAATATAATGGGTATCACATCCAAAAAAAATTTGTAATATATAAAGAAATATGTATATGGCATCCATTATATGGATGTGACATTCATGTTTATGGATCAGACAGGATTATCCATATATGTATATGTATGCATGCGACATCAATATAATTTTTTCCGAGTGCAAGTAACTTCCGCAAGCCGTGACTTCTGGAAGCCGACTTCTAATACGTGTTTACACGACAAAAACTTCTGGAAGTCACTTTTCGAAGCCTTCCGCAAGAAAACTTGGTAGTGGACAGACGGCTTTAGAATATAATGCAACAAGCGGCATAACAACATATAAATACCATTTGATGCCGAAACAAAATTAGACGAAAAAGCGTTACTACTGAGTGCATTTGCTTTTGCAAAATTTGTATGTTCATTTAATGATTTAAGCTATAAATGAAATTCTGCATCTTCATTTAGTTCGCAATATGGATAATTCTTTTGAACCAGTTAATCGCTAGTGCTAAACCAAACACGTAATGCTCGCTCTATGCAATGATATCGCCGTGATAAAATTCGATGGCCTTGAATTAGTACTTATTCTAGAGTCTAGACGACTAGCGAATTCATTAGAATTGTACTGGTGGTACCGAACGACTCTGATATGCATTTATACATGTAAGTATAAGCATACAAGTTGTATATTGGCGAAATTTTATCGCCCGAAGGTTCGTTATACATATACACATAGATATGTATTATAATTGCACAAAGTGTTAAATGTAAGCAAATTTTCAGCCGCAAGACACCTTTTGACTTAAATAGGTACATATATGTAGAAGTTTGCAATTCGATAAGCTAAAAAGACAAAGGCACAATTTCTAAAGGCGCTCGCCGCCCTGCCAATACAATTGAAATACCTAAGTTGTAATTGAAACGTTCAAGATACCTACTACATATGTATTTATCTACGAGAAAACACAAAACAATTTAGAAAGTAGCGGTTACTTAGAGGAAATTGTAAACACTTGCATGCCTGCATACTTTCTCACATATGTACATACATATGTAAGTATGTACATATGTATCTGTACAAATGTATGCAAAAAAAGCGATTGTTGCGCTGATGCATCGCAAGAATAATGTCAAGAAGTGCCCCGCTTCCCACAAAGCAGATTCCTACAATCAAAATTGTTAAAATAATCTGGCATCACAGACATTTAGTCTTTGCCTTTTTGACATTTCTTCTCTTCTTTGTTTATCTTATAAAAAAAAACTTCCGGTTACACAAGTGAATAAAGCCGTGTATGAAAGTTTAACTCCATTTATATTTTCTTAAGACATCTGCTAAATTACAACAAAAAAAGACTTAACCTGAGTCCTATAGTTGGTTGGATAATAAGGTGGAGTGAAATCATAAGGAGATTTTTTGTTTGTTCTTTTTTTGAACGTACCAGCAATGGAAAGTTGCCTTTTTACGAGTTAATGAACCCCACAAAATTTTATCGCGATAGGATGACGTTTTGAACTGCCCCCAGCCCCGCAAAGTTGAAAGCAATAAGCACGATCTGGTACAAATATGAAATTTTTAAAATTATAAAATCAAAAAACTAAGTATGAGGATTGATAAAGATGGCTAAGCTGAGTATTAAAGTGAATTTTTTTTTGGAAACAACAACAACAAAAGTTATTAAAGGTCAAAGTTTATATTATGCATTTTTTAAATTGCAATTACTTAAAAAATACTGAACCGATTTCGAATATTTTTATACCATTCGATAGGTATTCTGATTCCCTTTAATTTGATATACATTTTATATATGAAAAGTAAGGGCGGTAAAAGGGGGGTTGACCCCCGCAGGGGGGTGTTATGGAACCCACATAAAAAGTATATCAAATTAAAGGGAATCAACATACCTATCGAATGGTATAATAAATAATAGCTTAAAAAAACTAAAAAACACGCTTTAATCTTAAAAATCGTACTAAAAATTGAGAAATAATTTAATTAGAAACAAAATGATGAACGAAAATATAAGCATTTAAGGAAAAGCGTCGGGTGCTCAGTCCCAGCAGGGCTTTCTCTTACATGTAATGAGTAAAATCATCGAGAAATCTTGATTCATCGCTTATACTTTCGAATACGGATTGCATTACTTTAACATAGGCATGTCATTGGCGGTATTGTCTTACAATATTGTAGACAATAATGCATTATATAATCGCTACTAATATTGGAAAAAATAAGCTGTTACAAGTAATAAGTTCTTTCACTGGTATAAGTAATTGCATATATCACACAATCCAGTATAGTAATCTATAATGTATTATAATAAAAACTGGCAAAATAAATGAGAATGAGGGTAAATTTCTTTACAAAATTGCTATTTACAAAAATCTAAATCAATGTAGGCTTTGCAAAATATATCGACAGTGTTCCAAATCTTTTCGCTTATTTTATGCAATGCCGGTTAGCGAAAAAATAATTTTAAAACTATGAGTGAGCAATTTATGCCGAAAACAAATAGCACACAGAATGAATAAAGAATCAAAACATTCTTTGAAAAATGTATTTAAAAAAAAAAAACACTATTTGAATAATAATTATTACACTATGTATTTGCACAGCTATTTGCTTATTTAAAAAAATTTCAACGATGGAATAACGCGACTAACCACGACAGTTTTATAATGACAACTGGCAAAATAAACGAGAATGAAGGTAATTTGCTTTACAAAACTGCTATTTAGAAAAATTAAAATCAAAGCAAAGCGTTTGCAAAACAAATAACGGCAGTACCCCAAACCTTTTCGATTATTTTCTGCATTACCAGTAAGCGAAAAAATAATAATTTTAAAACTGTCGCATTACAAGTAATGAGCAAAGTAAGCGAAGGAGTGTTTATTAGCTATTTGTAATGCCTTATTTCATTGAATACAAGTTCAGGCCATTACCAAAATATGGAAAAACCCTGCTGGGGTATGTCAAAAAATATTTAAAATCGCTGTTTTTTTACTAATATTTTTATTTTGACTTTTTTGAGATTTCATATAACGTACTCTTTAATTTCTCAACTGGGTATGTATGTATATTTTTGTACTAGTTTTATGAATCGAAATATTATTGAGCACCCACACGCTTTTCCTTAAATACTTATATTTTCGTTCATCATTTTGTTTCTAATAAAATTATTTCTCAATTTTTAGTACGATTTTTAAGATTAAAGCGCGTTTTTTAGTTTTTTTAAGCTATTATTTATTTTTAACTTTTTAGTGAAATTTTTCATTAAAGGAAGTTTTTATGCAGACGCAAGAATAAAAGTAAAAAGAAGTCTGATGAAGGGATGTGGTGATCTCCGAAATAGATCTACATACATATGTATTTATAACTTCTACCAAAAATATTAATTTTTCACATACATTTTTTCCTTATAAAAAAACATTGGTCATGAGAGCTCAAAAATGAAGCCTAAACGAAATAAAAGCGTGTTAAAAATAGTAAACAACTTCTTGAGAAAATAAAAAATTGCCAAACACATGTGAAAGTTACCAAGAAACCAACAGCGAAAAAATAACCTATTTTGGTAATTACCAAGATCGGCAACCGTGCTATAATTGCTATAATTTATAGCCTATAATAGAATTTGAACAAAGAAAAACAAAAAACCAGTTCTTGCTTTGCATACGTATGTATGTACGTGCGGTTGTTTTTTATTGCAAACACAACAACAACAACAAAACAGAAAGCTTGTTTCTTATTGGCTTGCATCCGGGAGTGAATTGAATGAAATTCATAGAGGCTATTTTGAAGAGAGGTAACTTAAAAGCCTCAATGAAGCATAAAATATAATGTTGAATGTGCAGGGTTTACCACGTTATCCCCAAAATCAAAATCCCCAAATCAAAATCCCCAAATCAAAATCCCCAAACCAAAATCCCCAAAATCAAAATCCCCAAAATCAAAATCCCCAAACACAAAATCCCCATATTCTGTGTGAAATAAATTAAAATTAGGTTAGAAATCGCCGCGATTTCTAACCTAATTTTAATTTATTTCGCACAGAACATGAGAATTCTACATTGGACATTATTCCTCAAACTGAAACTCATAAGAAATTGTATACGTGATGATTTCACAAATGTTTATTAATAAATTCATCTCAATAACTTATGATTACATATTTGCATACATACATACATAACATAAATAAATACAAACTTCGTTGTTTATCAAATAAGCAATAAGTATCGACATTTTTTTCGACATTTTCAAAAATTTGAAAATTTCTACATTGTTTTTTTTCGACATTTCGAGGGTATTCCATTTACATACATACATAACATAAATAAAAAAAGACCGAAAAAAAAATGTCGAAACCGAAAATGTCGAAAAAAAATGTCGAATCATAAAATGTCGAATCATAAAATGTCGAAGCAAAAAATACCGAATTTTAATCATGTAAAAATTTGGAAAAATTTCTAATATAGTATTAAAAAATAGCCCAACTTATGGAAGCTCGAATTTTACACATCAATAATAAAAAATAAAAAAAATAACCCTCAGCCGGCAGAATTCTCTTCCCTGAGTAATATCTATGGCCCGGTCCACAGTGCTTTTGCGCAGAACACTTTTCTGCGTTGGCGGCCTTCGGCCGCGCTTATAAAAAATAACCCTGGGCTACGCCATCCGTCCGGACGTGTGCCCTAACCGTGGCTACCGCCACGGTGATGTCTTCTGCGTAGTAGGTACACCCTTCAGCGGCGGCGATAAAAATGTAAGTATACAAATTTCGGCCTTTTTCGGTAATTTTCCTCATTTCGACATTTTTTAATTCGGTCAAAAATGTATTCGGTATAATAAGTACTCGGTTGGTCCATAGCGAGCACTCCATGGATTAGCGAATGGAGTACTCCGAATTTTTGCAGGGATATATATGTATTTTATATGTATGTATACATATATGTTATTACGTATCAGAGCTCAGATAAGACTCGGCATGTGGTTTTTTAAATATGATCTTCAACGTTGTTTATTTAGTAATCTTTTGGGGATTTTGTGACGCTATCCCCGAAAAATGTGGGGATTTCGTGTTTGGGGATTTTGATTTTAAGGATTTTGATTTTGGGGATTTTGATTTTGGGGTTTTTTTTTTGGGGATTTTGTGCGTTGGGGATTTTGTTTTTTGGGGATTATGTGGCACTCCCGAATGTGCACTATATGATGTCGGTGGGCTGAATCTCATGTTGATGTCAGGTTTCGAATCCGGAGGAGAATAGAAATAATAGAGGAAAGAACACAATAAAAGTAAAGTGAATGTTTCAAAAAAATAATAATTAAGTTTAAACTTTGCAACTTTTAGGATGGGATGAAGTTACATACATACATACATACAGGTGAAGCTAATAAAAGCGTGTTAAAAATATTCGAAATCGGTTCAGTAGTTTTTAAGTAATTGCAATTTAAAAATGCACAATATAAACTTTGACCTTTAATAACTTTTGTTGTTGTTGTTTCCAAAAAAATAAATTCACTTTAATACTCAGCTTAACCATCCTTATCAATCCCCATACTTCGTTTTTTTATTTTATAATTTTCAAAGTTTCATATTTGTACCAGATCGTGCTATTTTTTCAACTTTGTGGGGCTGGGGGCACCTCTAAGCATGCGAGTAGGTCAATAAAATTTTACAGGCTTATTACTGGGCTAGCAAGGTTCCGTTCTGGCTTTGGAACAAATTGAATTTCCAAAAAAAAAAGTTTCACTCCACCAGAGCTGGGCGATAAGGATTACATGTGTAATCGATTACACATAGGATTACGATTACATTAATCGTAATTTCAAGTTTTTTACGATTACGATTACAGTAATTCTTATTTTTGTAACGACGATTACGATTACAGTAATTGTAATTTCAAGTTTTTTACGATTACGATTACAGTAATCGTAATTTTTGTACGACGATTACGATTACAGTAATTGTAATTTCAAGTTTTTGACGATTACGATTACAGTAATCCTTATTTTTGTAACGACGATTACGATTACAGTTACAGTTTCAAGTTTTTGACGATTACGATTACAGTAATCCTTATTTTCCGTAATCTTAAATTACAAAATTTAAGAATTACATGTAAAAAATTATTAAAATTGCTTTTTGATACTAAACGGTGTAGGGAGGAAAATATGCTTGGCTCTGTAAGAAGTGCTAAAAACTACAAATAATTATGTAAAGCTAGCAATTTCACACATATTATATACATTTTGAAATATTTGCGGTTGAGATAGCAGCTTTTAGTGGGCTGGAGACAATGGCCTCATGCATAAAAATCGAGTTGTAGCTCACACTAATTTTCTTCGTAAAATGTGGATTTTGCATGTATAAAAAATATGTATTACAATTGCTAGATTTTACTAAGCAAATTACTTAGGTTTATCTCGTAACAAAATTAAAAAGTAATAAAACTCCACTGCAACTTTTGAAGATGTAAATGACCATAACTATGAAAAGCCAATATTAGATGAGGATTTTTTGACTTCGGCGGTAAATACCTAACTACATACATATGTATATAACAACTTAATATATATTTTATTTAAAACTCAATATACCTTTAGAAAACACTGATTTACCTGAAGTGCTTCCTGGTAGTGGCTCAAACATTATAGGAGAAGAATTTTTTAAATATTTGAACGATGCTGATAGTAGCCATGGCTGTTTTAAAAGATATCCTCTGATAAAGAAAGCATCTTTAAGATTCAGCACCCCGCTTACATCGTCAACACCTGTGGAAAGGCTATTTTCGTTGGCGGGCATTATAAACAGTCCTCGACGCCATGCACTTTACGATGTTTCTTTTGAAAAATTAGTTCTGCTTAAGGCTAATATTGAATATTATTGAATGTAAATTATCCAAACAGCAGTCTTAATTTTGTATCTTTATTATTTCCGCTAATTTTCTCTCTTCTTAATACACATCCCAGTTTTAATTGTTTACTTAATGTGTGAGAAATAAACACATATGTATGTATGTATGTAAAAATTATTATTATTTCTTGGAAAACGATGTTGGGTAAGTATATCACTGTTTTTACACATTGTAATCCCAGAAAACGAGAACAGTAATCGTAATTTCAAGTTTCTTACGATTACGATTACAGTAATTCTTATTTTTGTAACGACGATTACGATTACAGTAATCGTAATTTCAAGTTTCTTACGATTACGATTACAGTAATCGTAATTTTCGTAACGACGATTACGATTACAGTAATTGTAATTTCAAGTTTTTTACGATTACGATTACAGTAATCGTAATTTTTGTAACGACGATTACGATTACAGTAATTGTAATTTCAAGTTTTTTACGATTACGATTACTGTAATCGTAATCATCTTGTAATCGTAATCCTTATCGCCCAGCTCTGCACTCCACCTTATTGGATAACCATGAATTCTACGTGTGCCAAAATTGTAAAAAAAACTATACCAGTTTTAAGCACACACTTCGAGAACTGAAAAAGGCTCTTGCAAAAGTAAAGAGAAGAAAACATATGCACATAAGCAGGCATGTATGTTTGTAAATTAGGGTGGACGATTTTCTAACCTGCATACATATATTGCGCCATCGAAATTCGGATTCGTTTCATTTTTCTGAGTAGAAAACTCCTCCGCGACATTTGTCTAAAATTAATTTTGATATTCCGGAATTTGGTTTTTATGGACCAAGACGGATTTTTGAAAATAAAGATTGGGCAAAAATCGAGAAAAAATAACCAGGACAATGTGCACATCGAATTGAAGCAGAATGCTGAATCCAGATATGAAATCAGAATTAAAATCGGATGCTCCGTTTTCGAGATACATACATATAGCCTGATTTCCCGTTATGTTTTTAATTCAATTCAATTAAATAAATAAGATAGTTCTATATTTTTTTCTGTATATGGAACACAATTTCGCACGTTTTATTCTATAGGGATTTAACTCAAAATTTTCGATGCCTGGGATTTTCCCAAATACTTCAATAACTGGGCCATGCCTTTGGGTTTAGTCTTATAAAATACTCAAAAAGATAAAAATGGCAGAAATAGAAGTGATCTTGTAGTTAGCCGTCGAAGTAAACTCTTTCAAATTATTAAAGTTTGTTTGCGTTTTCCCAAAAAAAATTTTTTTTGAGTTAAATACCTACCTATTGAAACAAACATACGCTTTTTCCTTTTCACGCCAGTTGAACAGCTAGTAGTGGAATCGTTAGTTTCTTATTTTCCGTCTGCTACATTATCAACTACTCGTAGTATATTTTCATACTACTACCTACATACATACATACGTACATGCATACAAGCATTCACTCCACTGGAATGGGTGACTAAGCTGATTCTTCGTCGCTGGATTGCTTGCTTGACGGTCTTTCGTTGCTGGAAAATTGTAGAATATAACGAATGTTGTTAACTTGTTTAAAATGCGCGTAGCAGAACTTGTGAAATGGTCGTCGTCAATAGGTGTATTGTTTGTATGTCCATTTTTATGCCTTTCATGAACATGAAATGGTATCATAACTTTGTGTCGAAACTCAAATCTTGAAAGTACTGGATGGAGGCGTGACAGACCCACCAAAATATATACCGAACATGACCTGAGTCGATTAAGCCATGTCCGTCTGCCCATCCGTCTGTCTATTATGTCAAGTATCACAGAGCTGTTTAGCGTGGTGCGTATATTTAATTTTTCTAGCGTTCTACATAACATAAACATGTTATTTTTAATAAAAGTGGACTTGACCAATTTGGACTCGTAAGCTAGCGATATGTAACTTTCCATATCCTCATTCATGAATGGTATAAAGTCTTCGGTACGGCCGAAGACAGCTGCGCCCCTACTTGTTTATATTTCAATTATTATTTTAGGATTTTTTTGTATACCAGACAGAAAACCATTCGTGCATCCGTTCGGTAGTTAATTTCTTTTTTATACCCGTCCGACATCGAGTTTGGTGCATTGTGACAGTGGATCAGTGTGTGTGATTTGGTATGTATGTTTTCATATGTATTCACTTCCGTTGGAAAGAGCACATGCAGATACACATCTGTAGATACCTCTATGAAATTTGTTGACCCACCCTACTATGTATATTCATACAAACATATTTATGTATGTATGCATCAGTATGAGAGTACCTAAAGCGTGGAATTTTTTTTTTTTTTTTCAAAAACAACAAAAATGTGTAGTAAAAATTTAGTGAATTGCAACCCTTTATACATATGTATGTATGTATGTACATTAGAGTGCGTTTAAAATTCAAATTAACGATATTTTACTGTATCGCCCCCTCAATCTGTAGTAACATGGTCAAAGATATCACACATAAATTTTGGTCCCGATTGGTGGCGGTTAAGGCGTGGCGCATTGAGGTCAAAGTTCAGAAAACTCTATGAAGGGTCAAAAAATCAAAATATTTTTTTTAATTATCTATTACCCAAAATTAATACTTCTATACCCAAGGATAACAAATATAAATTTTGGTTACGATTGATGGCGGTTTAGTGGTGTTTTAAGTGGGTCAATGTTCACATTGCCATAGAAGACTTACATTTTTAGTGTCGCATATGGTAATCTGAACTTTGACCCCCTTGAAACACCAGTAAACCGTCATCAATCGGGACCAAAATTTATATTTGTTATCCTTGGGTATAGAAGTATTAATTTTGGGTAATAGATAATTAAAAAAAATATTTTAATTTTTTGACCCTTCATAGAGTTTTCTGAACTTTGACCTCAATGCGCCACGCCTTAACCGCCACCAATCGGGACCAAAATTTATGTGTGATATCTTTGACCATGTTACTACAGATTGAGGGGGCGATACAGTATTTTTATGAACTTTTAAATTTTTCATACAAATTAAAAGCACCCTAATGTACATACATAATTCTAAAATATTTATAGTAAAATCACACAAATAAATAAACTAATATGCCAAAATAATTTCTAAACTCTACTCATATTAGCCGTGTTTTTTCGCCACTTCCCCGCTATCGAAATGTCTTGCTGTTCAATCTAATGTAGTACTTACAGCAGTCAAGTGAGACCACGCTCTTTTTTTATTCCGCACTGGCTAAGAGTTGCCGAAATGAATACGGGTCACTCAAGGTCACCGATTACCAATGGTTCACGAATTCACATTGAAGTGCCTTAGATCAAATTACTAGTTAATCGTTTTGTTGGAACCATCGAACAAACAATCCGAATTTGAGGAAGATTAACTTGTTATATTCAGCTGTACTAGTACACAGAGTATTATAGTTTTAATCACATAACGGTGGATTGTAACAGAATGAAATAATCGAGATAGATATAGACTTATATATATCAAAATGATCAGGGTGGAAAGAGAAATCGATTGAGCCATGTCCGTCCGTCCGTCCGTCCGTCCGTCTGTCCGTCCGTCTGTAAACACTCTAACTCGCGCAAAAATTGAGATATTTTGATGAAATTTGGAATGCAAGTTGGCATCGAGACTGGGACGGTTGGTATTGAAAATGGGCGAAATCGGACCATGACCACGCCCACTTTTCCTATATAGAAAAATCGGAAATGTGGTATCTCAGCCACTAATATAGCTAGAGCGATGAAATTTTATCCACGTGTTGAGCTCAGGCCCCTATGAAGAAATTTTTTGAAATTTTGGAAAATGGGTGGTGCCACGCCCACTTATCAAGGGTCAAACATTGAAAGTTTTATATGTCATAACTCAGAAACCGTTGAAGATATATCAATGAAATTTGGTACGCGTGATTTACATACTTACTCAAACGTTTGGACGGAAAATAGTTAAAATCGGTTGACGGCCACGCCCACTTTTATATATGGAAACTATAAAGTGACCTAATAAAAACATTTTAAGCGATATCTCTGTCAAATATAAAGATATATCACTGAAATTTTGTCGCGTGAGTGCAACTATGGACATAAAACAGAAAACGCAAAAATTTTGAAAAACGGGCGGTGCCACGCCCACTTATTAAGGGGCAAACATAGAAAGTTTTATGAGTCATAACTCAGAAACCGTTGAATATATATCGATGAAATTTGGTGTGCGTAATATACTTACTTAGGCAAATGTTTGGACTAAGAATTGCCAAAATTGGTTGACGACCACGCCCACTTTTATATATGGGTATTATAAAGTGGCCTAATAAAAACATTTTAAGCGATATCTTTGTCAAATATAAAGGTAATTCATTGAAATTTTGTGGCATGAGTTCCACAATAGACCCGAAACAAAAAGTAGAAAAAGTTTGGAAAATGGGCGTGGCACCGCCTCTTTTTAGACAAAGAAATATACGAGATTTCTTAGCCCATAACTCGACAAATAATTGAGATATTATGACGAAGCTTGGTTTATACACTTTTATAACTTGTGTTAATAGACACGCAAAAATTTATTGAAATCGGTTATGGCCACGCCTACTTTTTAACAAAGATATTTCTGGAACACCGTTTGGGAGTTTGTAACGTGACGTCTTTATAATTAGAAGTCATAAAGAAATGAAATTTTGCACAAAGAATAATATTCATATGCTTAGTTGGATGACTGATAAAAATGTTGAAAATAGGCGTGATTACGCCCACTTTATGCAGCACTCGCTTTATATAAAATACACCGTGATTCCATCAAACGCAAACAAACAATGAAAGCATACAGCTGAGTATCTAATGTTCGATTCCACTCGAACTTAGGCTTCCTTACTTGTTTTTATTGGCCTTTTATTATAAACTCAGAGCTTAAAAATCTAAGCTAAGCTTAGCATACAAATACAGCTAAATATTTTTAACATTGTGCACATAAAATAATTCATTTGTCAAGAATCTAAAAGTCTTGGTCAAGTTTATTAGCAAAATGAAACCACATCAATAATTTGACCCACCCAAAGCCGACACGATCACGAATTTTTAGCGAGTTAATTTAAAATTTGCTTCAAATTAATCCTAATTCAAAAATGTTGGTTTCGTTTCTTTTCTTGACTTGACTTCTTCCAGCGAGCACGTAACCATGTTTTTCATCCAAAATATCCTTTTTGTTTCACATGAAAAAAAAATCGTCAAAAATAAAGTATTCATCGAATCATTTTCATGTGACGCTTAAAGTGTTTGCAATAGAACAGGCTAATTTTTAAAATATTAGGGCCTTCCTGATTTTTACAGCTTCTTATAAAAAACTTAATTTGAAAATCAAAATTTCTTCGAAAATAGCAAAAAGTCAACAAAACTTTGAATTTGATCAGATTCCACTCAGCGATACTTGGCTCAACCACTACAATTTGTATGTCGTTGGAAATGTATTTTAATAGTCTTTCGAATGAGATATCTACTGCCTGCGGTTATGGCATTTGTACCTTCAGCGACAAAAAATTTTGAGTGAAGTAAAAACAAAAAAAAAAACACAGAATTACCGTTATCTCAAAAACAAAAGCTGTTATGGCGCCCATTAACCATGCAATTTATCGCACTACACCGTCGCACCTCCCATAAAATTAAAAATGAACTTGATTTTTGGAATCAGCGGCCGATCTATTGCCGCGAACTTTTGCTGCGATAATGTAGTCAGAGAAAGCGAATCCGACGCGAATTCGAGACGAATCTGTTGTGTTTATTGGGTACATGTTTTCTGGACTTACCGATCGTATGATTAATGATTTTCGATTTAAGCTTTCGATGTTAGACAGTGTGTAAATCGATAGAAAAGTACGCAGGCTAATAAAAACTTGACAGTTGTGAGGTGAATAAAATTTACCATACGATTGGAAAATTTTGACAAGAAACAAGAAGAAGAGTCAAACGCCAAATTAATTAACCCGGATATGCGTAATGTACTGAATATAGTAGGTACACCACAAACATGTCGCATTGCGATCGCATTTGAATGAGCACAATATAGGTCTCCGGAGCAATTGATTTGGTATTTGATTATAATTTTCTAATTTTAACGTGGCGGTAACTGGAAATTCATTTCACACAAAAAATTAATTTGGATTACCCACAACACCTATGTATGTGCCTAATGTACCTACATAGTACGGCTTAAAAATCAGGTTTTGTGATTAAAATGTTTTAAACTTAAGCACTGTTTTTATTTAAGCGCATATACATCTGCGCTAAATTTTTTATGGATTTCTAAGCGCACATCTCTATCCGCGCTTCCATACAAAATTTAAGCGCAGATGTATGTACATGCATATGTACATATATGCGTTCAAATAAAAACACGGCTTTAGTTTTTGTATGTACACTCAGGGAAAACCGCATTTTAAAATCAAAAATAAAATTTTTATTTTCATAATGCACATTTTAAACCAAATCATTTTTATTTTAACAATGAAAATTTTTAGTATCGATATACCGATTCTGATTCAAGAAAATTAAACTCGAAACTAAAATAAAAAACATAGGTCACCAACGGGTTAACTCATGACCGTCGATGGGTTAAGATGCTATAGATTAACTGCTCTAGTGCAGATAAAACAATTCTGATGTAAAAAAGTTGATATCAGAATTTTCAGCGTCCCCATATACATATATGTATAAGTGGTCCCAGTGTGAGCCGGCATACAACTGTAGGTCCACCCAATCAGCAAGAAAACCAAAAGGAGCACACTTAGAATTGGGAGAGAAGCTCGGCCATAAAACTTGTCAGAGTTATAATAGCGCCATTGTATTATATTATTATCTTAAACTTTTGGTCAGAAGTGAGAAACTAATTATGAGATGTTAACCCAGGCAGGTAAGTAGGTAATTAAAATCGAAAAATTTAGTTATACCGTTATTAAATTGTAATTAATTATTTACACACATTTGTACATACGTATATTTTCGGGAACATAACAATATATTAAAATGTGCTTTTTACATGCAAACCACGTCATGTAACTTAATAATAAGTGTAAATATGTAAATAGATTAAAGAAATATGAATGTATGCACAATTTTCCAAAAACTTAACGCCTGCCAGGGAATGCAGTTCCATTAAGGGCGAATGAACAACACAAAATACGACTATGTAACACTTTACCACATAATACACCAGTCGACATTTTTTAGTTATAAATATATATGTATGTACATACATACTTTATATTTGTTGTTGCATTTAGTATCAATATTCGATTACATACATTTTACTCATTCTCACCGCAAACCGCTAAGCCCAACCACCCTCTCCACCTACACGAGATAAATAAATAACAAAAAAAAACTGAAATAAAATAAAACCGGACTAGAGTAAAGTATTGAATTTCCACTCCTCATTTTTCTTTGGAATTTTCATTACTGATTAATTAATATTGTCCAATTAAGCCGCGTAAATTATTTCAAAATATATGTGTGTGGTACATATGTATATGTATATTTATTGTAATATTCATAATGGAATTCTATGTATATACATTGTACATGCCTGCATAAAATTTATTGGATATAAAATATATATATGTATGTATGTGCTAGATATACAGTGGCGAGCATTAATGGATGAATGTTTTCCACTTCTATGCTTATGTGTCCATAAAACTCATTCTAAACCACTAATTTCAACCAATTTTTATACTCAGCTGTACTAGTACACAGAGTATTATAGTTTTAATCACATAACGGTGGATTGTAACACCATAAAATAATCGAGATAGATATTGACTTATATATATCAAATTGATCAGGGTGAAAAAAGAAATCGATTGAGCCATGTCCGTCCGTCTGTCCGTCTGTAGGTCCGTCTGTCTGTCTGTACGCACGATAACTCGCGCAAAAATTGAAATATTTTGATGAAATTTGGAATGCAAGTTGGTATCAAGACTGGAACGGATGGTATTGAAAATGGGCGAAATCGGACCATGACCACGCCCACTTCCCCTATATAGTAAAAATCGGAAATTTTTTATCTCAGTCACTAATAGAGCTAGAGTGATAAAATTTCACCCACGTGTGGAGCTCAGGCCCTTATGAAGAAATTTGGTGAGATTTTGAAAAATGGGCGGTGCCACGCCCACTTATTAAGGGCCAAACATTGAAAGTTTTATATGTCATATCTCAGAAACCGTTGAAGATATATCGATGAAATTTGGTAGGCGTGATATACTTACTTAGGCAAATGTTTGGACGAAAAATTGCCAAAATCGGTTAACGACCACGCCCACTTTTATATATGGGTATTATAAAGTGACCTAATAAAAACATTTTAAGCGATATCTCTGTCAAATATAAAGGTATATCATTGAAATTTTATGGAAGGAGTCCAACTGCGGATATAAAACGAAAAGCATAAAAATTTTGGAAAATGGGCGTGGCACCGCCTCTTTTTAGAAGCAGGAATATACGAGATTTCTGAGCCCATAACTCGACAAATAATTTAAATATAATGACGAAACTTGGTGTGTACACTTTTACTGGTTGTGGTAATACATGTTCAAAATTTTAGCGAAATCGGTTGGCGACCACGCCCACTTTTATATATGGGAACTATAAAGGGGCCTAATAAAAATATTTTAAGCGATATCTTTGTCAAATATAAAGATAATTCATTCAAATTTTGTGGCATGAGTTCCAAAATAGACCGGAAACAAACAATATAAAAATTTGGAAAATGGGCGTGGCACCGCCTCTTTTTAGACAAAGGAATATACGAAATTTCGGAGCCCATAACTCGACAAATAATTGAGAGATTAAGACGAAACTTGGTTTATACACTTTTATAACTTGTGCTAATAGACACGCAAAAATTTATTCAAATCGGTTTATGGCCACGCCTACTTTTTAACAAAGATATTTCTGGAACACCCTTTGGGAATTTGTAACGTGACATCTTTGCAATTAGAAGTCATAAAGGAATGAAATTTTGCACAAAGAATAATATTCATATGCTTAGTTGGATGACTGATAAAAATGTTGAAAATGGGCGTGGCTACGCCTACTTTATGCAGCACTCGCTTTATATAAAATACACCGTGTTTTCATCAAACGCAAACAAACAATGAAAGCATACAGCTGAGTATCTAATGTTCGATTTCACTCGAACTTAGGCTTCCTTACTTGTTTTTATTATTTTAATTTAATTCCATCTTGATAACCACGATTTTTAAGGCGAAAACTTAAACATCTGCATTGATACAATTTTGCACATGGGGAAAAAAATTATTTGGTATGGAGCAAGCCAAATTCATTATATGGTAATGTCAATGTCAAACTCAAAGTCAAATATTTCTTTGTATGACATTCTTCTGTACTCTGAGAGTTAAAAAACGAGAAGAAGAATAAATCAGCTGTTCACTTACCATTACCATATGAATGAATTTTCCTTGGTATGGAGTAATCATATTTCCTCCATAGCCCCTTATTTTTTGGGACTGTTTTAATGCGTGTTGGCATGCTTTCCATTAGTTCTTCTATGGTTAACTTTGGTTGATTCAAATTTGTAGGAAAAAGTTTACTCTAATGAATATTGGATCGAACTTCTCAAGTTTTATAAGTTTCTTAGGATCCGTTGTTAGATAAAATGTTAAGCCCATAATAATGGTAATGAGTTGTAAAAAAAAATAAAATTTTGCGAGTTCGAAAATTCCGGAAATTCGGGACGTATTATATATATACCATGTTTATTATAATACACCTGAACATACAGGTAGGTCTACATACACAAATATGTACATAAATACTTCGTCATTTAAGCAACACAAAGCAACTACAAAAAAACATCAATCCGGTGAAATTATGTAAATATGTTTTACCTATATATTATAGTACATGAAAATGTACACAAGAACATACATACATACATATGTATGTAAATTAACGTGTTACACGAATGTATGGAGACAAATTTTATATCATATTTATTCAACCTCACCCCCTAGGACGATGCTAATAGAGTCGAAGATACCACATATAAATTTTTGTCCCGATAGGAGACGGTGCGACATCCCGTACAGGATTCAAAATTCAGAAAGCTCGATGGAGGATTCAAAAATTAAATTTAATGTTTTGTATATGTATCTAATCCCCAAAAGCGATAGTCCTGTACTCGAGGATACCAAATATAAACAGAGGGGTCAAAGTTCAGATTAGCCTATGCGCCACCCCTTAACCCTCTCCCATCGGGACCAAAATTTATATACATTTGATATTTTTGACTGTGCTGTTACCGATGCAGAGGGTGAGACCGAAGAAAATCGCTAATTTGATTTTTAGGACCACCCTAAAGTACATACATATGTACATATGCATGTATTTAAAAATCCATGCTCTGCGAAGTGGAACCAATGATATCCGTCAGTTACGCGACACTTCATCCCATTGCATACGAAAATTAATTCGCAAGCACACATGCATACACACATTCATGGCCGTCGTCCCCCTCGTCTTTTGCCCCCTTCTTTGTTGGGTTAATTTATTAATTTTATT
This sequence comes from Urophora cardui, assembly GCA_960531455.1. NCBI lineage: Eukaryota > Metazoa > Arthropoda > Insecta > Diptera > Tephritidae > Urophora > Urophora cardui. The sequence continues at coordinate 67,612,392 of OY482673.1, read as the reverse complement.
GTTCTCCATTTTTTAACATTTACATACAATTGGCCGACACACTTGTTCGACTTCACTGTTTCCACTCACACATGCACGATTTTAACACATTTTTTATTTAATTTTCTCAATTTCTTAAATTTGTATATTTTTTATACAGTTTCGCATGACATGGCAGGTGGGTTTGGTTGTTGAAAAGATTGTGAAATTGAAAAAATTATAAAAAGTGCAACAAGTCTAATAAACATTGACATTATTATTCATTATTAAACAGATGTCACTGCAGCATGAAACAGATTTTTTCATTACATAATACCTATGTACATCCATAAACACACTCCATACACACATTCAGCATTGGCCAAAATACAGTGCACTCGCGAAAACTCGAACTAATGCAAAGCAGGCTTGTACGAGTAAGCGAATTGTTCGTATTTTAAAATTATTTATTACTTTTCTCAGTTTTCAGACCTTACTTGTTCATATAAAAGTTTAAATCCCGTGCACAATTGACTTCTACCTCGCTTTGCTTCAGAGTTTTGCTTTGACGTTAAGCATGGCATGTGCTTTTCAAAGGGACAGTTATTAAACTGTTATACACTTTGCAAATATCTGCTGGATAGTGTGTGTGTGTGTATCGTTTGTAGATCTACACTTTTTTTAGCGACTTCGCGCATCTAGGAAAGTGAACAGAAACAAGTAAAAGCGCGGCTGTCTTCGGCCGTACCGAAGACTTCATACCTTTCATGAGTGGGGAAATGAAAAGTTACCTATGTATGTACATAGCCTGATTAAGTTTAATTTATAATTTTAATTCTGTGGGTTATTTATGGAAAGATTTATTGGAAAAAATGGTGTCTTGGCTATTTAAATGGAGGAGTTATACACCAAAATGTCCATATCTGAACAATCGGTTGACAATTCCCACTTCACTTTTTTTTGCTTTAATTTATAAAACTAATTTTGTACAAAATATTTGTGGAATTGCTTTTTTTCTGCTTATTCGAATATTATTTTTTATTTTTATACCTTTCATGAGAATGAAATGGTATTATAACTTAGTGCCAAAAAATTTTTGTCGAAAGTACCAGAAGGAAGCGTGGGGGACCCACCAAAATATATACCGATATGGTCAGAATCACGAGCTGAGTCGATTAAGCCATGTCCGTCTGTCCGTCTGTCCGTCCGTCCGTCTGTGTGAACGCAAACTAGTCCCTCAGTTTTTGAGATATCTGAATGAAATTCGGAATAAAGGTATGTTGTTATATGCAGCTGATCATTTGTCGGAACCGGCCGAATCGGACCACTATAACATATAGAAAACAACCGATTATTCAGATATACATGAAATTTTTGGATGTAATTTGTGCATAACTTCCCAATTTAAACAGATAAGGACGTGAAACTTTGAAGTAGACGTACCCATTTTGGCCCAAACAAGGTTACCGAAAATTGTCAAGATCGGACCACTATAACATATAGTTCCACAACATCCGATTATTCAGATATACACATTTTGGTGTATAACTCCTCCATTTTAACAGCTAACGGCCTGAAATTTTGAAGTATTTGTACCCATATGGGCCCAAACGGGATTACCGAAAATTGTTAAGATCGGACCACTATAACATATAGCTCCACAACATCCGATTATTCAGATATACACATTTTGGTGTATAACTCCTCCATTTTAACAGCTAACGGCCTGAAATTTTGAAGTATTTGTACCCATATGGGCCCAAACGGGATTACCGAAAATTGTTAAGATCGGACCACTATAACATATAGCTCCCCTACAACCGATTGTTCAGATAAGCACATTTTGGTGTATAACTCCTCCATTATAACAGTTAACGGCGTGAAATTTTGAAGTATTTGTACCCATATGGGCCCAAACGGGATTACCGAAAATTGTCAAGATCTGACCACTATAACATATAGCTCCCATACAACCGATTGTTCAGATATGGACATATTGGTGTATAACTCCTCTATTTTAACAGCTAACGGCGTGAACTTTTAAAGTATTTGTACCCATATGGGCCCAAACGGGGTTACCGAAAATTGTCAAGATCGGACCACTATAACATAAGCTCCCCTACAACCGATTGTTCAGATATGGACATTTTGGTGTATAACTCCTCCATTTTAACAGCTAACGGTGTGAAATTTTGAAGTATTTGTACCCATATGGGCCCAAACGGGATTACCGAAAATTGTCAAGATCGGACCACTATAACATATAGCTCCCATACAACCGATTGTTCAGATATGGACATTTTGGTGTGTAGCTCCTCCATTTAAATAGCCAAGACACCATTTTTTCCAATAAATCTTTCCATAAATAACCCACAGAATTAAAATTATAAATTAAACTTAATCAGGCTATGTACATACATAGGTAACTTTTCATTTCCCCACTCATGAAAGGTATGAAGTCTTCGGTACGGCCGAAGACAGCCGCGCTTTTACTTGTTTATCATATAATAATCACATTGCTGAGTCTTTTTCGATCCGCTTTGCTCATTAAAAAAAATAATTTATCACAAATTGATCATGCTAAAGATCGAAATGTGATCGATTACTTTGTGCTTTTTTAGAAAAAAAAAAAAGAAATATTCCTTAGCAAGCCTAGTACATTACACTATCATTTTTCAAACAAAAAATTCAGAGACTTTTATATTAGATTTCGGTATTGATGGTTCCGAATGTTGTAGAGCAGGAACATATGGATGCATGTCTTCCGTGTTGCCGTATATGAGAGTGCCAAAATGCGCATATGCATTTTCATAGGAATTCATTTATGGATTGAAATTTTTATGTCTTAAACTCTTTATTTGCTTAATATTGTTGTAGGCTAAAATCTGTTTAAAAAGTTCCAACCAAAATGTGGACTGAGGGTGACCGTGGAAGTTCTTCTTGCGATATTGATAAAGGTAAGGCTAAGTTGAGAATATGTAAGGGGATAAAAGGTGGGAAAGAAATGCGATTGTAAACTTATAGGAAAATGAGTAGAAAAGTATTAGAAAATGATTAATAATTGATCAGAAAGTTACTGAAAAACGACCCAAAAATATAATAGATCAATCTCCAAAACCTCCCCAAACTATATACCAGAGTAAGCACAAAGCCTAAATTAAAAATGATCGTAACTACTAAACTAAATTAAAAACTCACCAAGAATACCGGGAAGGGGCTACTTTGTAGTACGGGCAAACTGAGACTACAAAAATATTTAAATTTATATACACATGTATGTATGTACATATCTGTGGCCGCAAATTCAAGTAGCCTAACTCGAGATAACGCGAAATTGAGTTATTGTTATAGTGTTAATCTTTGGAGGAAACCCCACCGATCTGTCTTATCCCCATTTAAATCGGAGTAATAATTAAAAAGATATTTAGGGGATTCACAACCTGTCATATTGCGTCATATCGTCATAAGTCATAATATTTTGTGGTTGCATTCTATGCTATATGTGTACTAAATAAATACAACTCTGCACGATATGTATTTGGGTCGTCGTATTTGATCATCTGTTTTTGTTTACTTCTTCACAGGGCTTCGGAAAAGTCCTTTATAACTATTTCCGTACAAAATTTTAATATGACATATGACTTTATGACACTTTGTGAATCACCTAATCTATTATATAAAAATGAATGTGTGTGTGTGTGTGTGTGTGTGTGTGTGTGTGTGTGTCCTTTATGGACTCCCAAAGTAATCAACCGATCTTTTTGAAATTTTCACATTAGATTCACGTGGTACTAGCGCACATAATAGGGTATATAGAATTTCGAAAAAGTGGGAACTTCCCGGAATATAGGCCCAAATGTGGACCCAGAGTGACCCAGCAAGTGTTTGAGCAATATGGGTATCAAACGAAAGGTGCTGAGCAGGCCTTCAACATAGAGTTATTTTCATTGCGATGCCTAGGCCGGGTGGACCTGGATGACCCACGAATGCTTCTAGGCGATATTGGTATCAAATGAAAGGTGTCGAGCAGGGCTTCAACATACAGATATTTTCATTGTTATTTTTTGAGTCGGTTTCCCAGAAATGGTTCAAGTAGTGAGCTCGGATGGTGATGGGTGGTCCCGATAAAGGTAAGGGTAAAGGTAAAGGTAAAGGTAAAGGTAAAGGTAAAGGTAAAGGTAAAGGTAAAGGTAAAGGTAAAGGTAAAGGTAAAGGTAAAGGTAAAGGTAAAGGTAAAGGTAAAGGTAAAGGTAAAGGTAAAGGTAAAGGTAAAGGTAAAGGTAAAGGTAAAGGTAAAGGTAAAGGTAAAGGTAAAGGTAAAGGTAAAGGTAAAGGTAAAGGTAAAGGTAAAGGTAAAGGTAAAGGTAAAGGTAAAGGTAAAGGTAAAGGTAAAGGTAAAGGTAAAGGTAAAGGTAAAGGTAAAGGTAAAGGTAAAGGTAAAGGTAAAGGTAAAGGTAAAGGTAAAGGTAAAGGTAAAGGTAAAGGTAAAGGTAAAGGTAAAGGTAAAGGTAAAGGTAAAGGTAAAGGTAAAGGTAAAGGTAAAGGTAAAGGTAAAGGTAAAGGTAAAGGTAAAGGTAAAGGTAAAGGTAAAGGTAAAGGTAAAGGTAAAGGTAAAGGTAAAGGTAAAGGTAAAGGTAAAGGTAAAGGTAAAGGTAAAGGTAAAGGTAAAGGTAAAGGTAAAGGTAAAGGTAAAGGTAAAGGTAAAGGTAAAGGTAAAGGTAAAGGTAAAGGTAAAGGTAAAGGTAAAGGTTAAGGTTAAGGTTAAGGTAAAGGTAAAGGTAAAGGTAAAGGTAAAGGTAAAGGTAAGGGTAAAGGTAAAGGTAAAGGTAAAGGTAAATGTAAAGGTAAAGGTAAAGGTAAAGGTAAAGGTAAAGGTAAAGGTAAAGGTAAAGGTAAAGGTAAAGGTAAAAGGTAAAGGTAAAGGTAAAGGTAAAGGTAAAGGTAAAGGTAAAGGTAAAGGTAAAGGTAAAGGTAAAGGTAAAGGTAAAGGTAAAGGTAAAGGTAAAGGTAAAGGTAAAGGTAAAGGTAAAGGTAAAGGTAAAGGTAAAGGTAAAGGTAAAGGTAAAGGTAAAGGTAAAGGTAAAGGTAAAGGTAAAGGTAAAGGTAAAGATAAAGATAAAGGTAAAGGTAACGGTAAAGGTAACGGTAAAGGTAAAGGTAAAGGTAAAGGTAAAGGTAAAGGTAAAGGTAAAGGTAAAGGTAAAGGTAAAGGTAAAGGTAAAGGTAAAGGTAAAGGTAAAGGTAAAGGTAAAGGTAAAGGTAAAGGTAAAGGTAAATGTAAAGGTAAAGGTAAAGGTAAAGGTAAAGGTAAAGGTAAAGGTAAAGGTAAAGGTAAAGGTAAAGGTAAAGGTAAAGGTAAAGGTAAAGGTAAAGGTAAAGGTAAAGGTAAAGGTAAAGGTAAAGGTAAAGGTAAAGGTAAAGGTAAAGGTAAAGGTAAAGGTAAAGGTAAAGGTAAAGGTAAAGGTAAAGGTAAAGGTAAAGGTAAAGGTAAAGCTAAATGTAAAGGTAAAGGCAAAGGTAAGGGTAAAGGTAAAGGTAAAGGTAAAGGTAAAGGTAAAGGTAAATGTAAAGGTAAAGGTAAAGGTAAAGGTAAAGGTAAAGGTAAAGCTAAATGTAAAGGTAAAGGCAAAGGTAAGGGTAAAGGTAAAGGTAAAGGTAAAGGTAAAGGTAAAGGTAAATGTAAAGGTAAAGGTAAAGGTAAAGGTAAAGGTAAAGGTAAAGGTAAAGGTAAAGGTAAAGGTAAAGGTAAAGGTAAAGGTAAAGGTAAAGGTAAAGGTAAAGGTAAAGGTAAAGGTAAAGGTAAAGGTAAAGGTAAAGGTAAAGCTAAAAGTAAAGGTAAAGGTAAAGGGAGAGACCCATTATAACATAAAAGCTTTTGTTTGTCGCTGCGAAGCGGGACGGGTATTTGCTAGTTAAGATATAAAAATTATCCTAACTCAAATAGAAACATTTTGCATTAGTTAAAACAACTTATCTTCACTTAAGACTAGTATTGTATGAAAATCATTTTTTTAAAACATCCTAACTAGAATTATGTGGGCATATTTATTTTCGTTTTCAGTTTATTAAAATTTTCGTAAAAATTGTATTCAATAAAAGCACTTAAGTTATAAAAGTTATTTTTTTCGCTATTAACTTTGCTTTAAGATTTCTGGTTCACAACTATTCCTTCTCTAACACTGCAAATCTATTATTTTCTCTTTTAAAAATCCCAATTGGTCCAAATTTTGACAAAAAATTGATTTTTCTCCGTTCACCATATTTTGAGTTAAGCTACTTTAATTTAACGGCACATATATGTATGTACATATCTATAAAATTAACTCTGTGGCACAAAGTCAATAAATATAAGATATTTGTCAGTTGTAAATTTGGCAGTTGGCCTTCCGACTCCGCAAATGGGCATAAACTGCATTAATAAAATTACGAAATGCGCGCATGCGCATAAAATTATGGCGAAATGAGATATGGATGTACTTACATACATACATACATATGTGTATGCGCGTAGTTAGATGTTGCAGGTGTTGCTGCAGCAAATACATATTTTTGGCAAATGGTTAGTTGTTTATTTAAGATTTCCTTGTATGAGAGTCCCCTTCCATACAAATATGTATATGTACGTACCCAGCAAAAAGACTCATAGGCCTAAGCTCCAGCTAAGTTGTTAAACTGGAATACACCTGCAGCGCTGCTTGCCGCTATGCATGTGCATTACTATGCACTAATTCTTTCTGCTTCAACCGTTTTAATACTTCATTTTAACATATCCCAAAGAGACAGAAGGGAAATTGATTTTTTATGAGCAAAATACAATTAGTGCCGAGCGTAAAAATTGCGTATTGTCGCCTCAGTCCATTTTCAACTGGCATGCAATCAAGCGTTAAGTGGTTAATTATGCACGCTTATCTCTTTCCGGTATATACATGTATGTACATGTACATACATATGTACATATATAAATGTATTAATACTAACGTTTCAACCCTAGCAGAATATATTTTTTATTATTAAATTACCACAACGCTTAAATTGGGTATACAACTCCTTATTGATAAGGCATTAATAAGGTATAAATACACCGCATAATGCCTGATTAGCAGACCATAATAAGGCCTTAAATAAGCCCTACTTCGCATGCGGATAAGCCTTATGAATAAGGTGTGCTCTGAGAGAGAGTATTCCTTTTGGCCTTATGACAATAACAGTAAAATCAGCATTATTTTAAGCCTTAGCCCATAATACTTAGCTTCCCTTAAAATTTTCAGGCCTTATTTCGTAAGCCTTTAAATCTTCTGTAATAACACTGGATCACAAAATAAAATTTGTTGTCTGTACTTTGGACGCCCCTATCCTATCTGTATATAAAATCGGTCGCTGATTCCGAAAATAGTTAAAGAGATATACAGGATTAAGAGGAGCCATTGGCCAAATAGCTGTAAATTGCCGATATCAAAAACCCTTCAATAGATTTTAAAATGAACTCGATTTTCGGAATCAGCGACCGATTTTACATATAGATAGGATGATGTTGTTCAGAGTATTTTTTGGCTGTAGAGCAGTGTAATTCTTAAATAAGGCGTAAATCTTTTGTTGGGTATATACAACATATGTATGTATGTATACAAATATGGATTTAATGTTTTATGTCTCGTACATTGGCATTGACCGACACAAGCTCTACATACAACTGCACTAGAATTTATACATAAAAACATATGTATGTACAAATTTAGAATGTGTAACTTACATAGAATATGACGTAATAATAAAAATCGCCTGGTTTAAATATTAAGCTACATAATTTATTCAACAAAACTTCGAAAAAAAATATTCCAAGAAATATTAAAAAACCCTGGTACCAACTCAATTGTCTGGTACACGGATGGGTCAAATCTTGAGGACGGCAGAACTGGGGCTGGTATATGTATTTGAGCCGAACTTTAGTAAATCGATACCAATGGGAAACTACCCCACTATCTTTCAAGCTGAAATCCATGCAATAGAAATTTGTTGCAGAGAATGCATTCCAAGAGGATTATCCTCGAAAAGTATTGTCATTCTGTCGGACAGCCAGGCAGCCTTAAAGGCCTTGCAGTCCTACACGATAACATCCAAACTTGTAGACGAATATCTGACGGTGCTAAACATCCTAAGAGGCAAAAACAGGCTGTCACTGGGATGGGTGCCTGGGCATGACGGCCACGATGGCAACGAAAAGGCCGACGGGCTTGCAAAACAGGGTACAACTTCGGCATTCTATGGTACAGAGCCCTTTTGTGGGCTAACCAAAGCATACATTAGGGAGACCATACGCGAATGGGAAAATAAACTGTTCAGGCGGCATTGGGCGAATGTTTACGGACAAATACAGGCCAAATTGTTTATAGTTTCATCAGAACGAGCATCTCATAGACTCGTTAGCTTAAGAAGGGAGGACCTACGTATCTTAACTGGATACTATACGGGACACTGCTTTCTCCGCTATCACCTGTATAAAATTGGTCTAGCGGAAACACATATATGTCGATTTTGTGAACAGGATGACGAAACACCGGTTCACATCCTATGCGAGTGTAATGCGCTCGCAAGGAAAAGGCTATCACACCTAGGAAGTGTGACCCTGCGTCCATTTGAAATTTGAAACAAAAGGCCTGAGGAGGTCCTTAAATTTATCAAAGGCCTCCATTTACACTAGGCTATGAGGCATAGCACAATAGATCTCATTGGAGGTCGCCAGACCATAGTCATTTTATAAAAGCCGAAACTTATAGCGTTTCATGTGACGAATGAAACAAAAATAATGCATACTCTTTAATTGTGTTAAGAACAGAAAATCTTACCCTGTAATCGGGGACAGTTTCACATTTGTCAATAGAACAAACAACTCCGAAAATATGCGTGGAATCTATGTGGAGCAGACACAACAAATTTGCTTCAGAGTTTTGCTTTGATAGTTCCGCTCAGCATGTGCTTTTCAAAGGGACATGTTCACAATTGAGGTGAAGCGAGCTAAGCAAATCATAAAGTTCGCCATGTCTCAACTTTTTTACATCGTTTGTATATCTACGCTTATTTTAGCGAATTCGCGCATCTTCGTGAAAAGTGAACAGTAACAAGTAAGGAAGCCTAAGTTCGAGTGGAATCGAACATTAGATACTCAGCTGTATGCTTTCATTGTTTGTTTGCGTTTGATGGAAACACGGTGTAGGTACTTTATATAAAGCAAGTGCTGCATAAAGTGGGCGTAGCCGCGCCCATTTTCAAAATTTTTATCAGTCATCCAACTAAGCATATGAATATTATTCTTTGTGCAAAATTTCATTCCTTTATGACTTCTAGTTACAAAGATGTCACGTTACAAATTCCCAAAGGGTGTTCCAGAAATATCTTTGTTAAAAAGTAGGCGTGGTCATAAACCGATTTCAATAAATTTTTGCGTGTCTATTAACACAAGATATAAAAGTGTATAAACCAAGTTTCGTCATAATATCTCAATTATTTGTCGAGTTATAGGCTAAGAAATCTCGTATATTCCAGCTTCTAAAAAGAGGCGGTACCACGCCCATTTTCCAAAATTTTTGTGTTTTTCGTTGTATGTCCGCAGTTGGACTCCTGCTATATAACTTCAATGATATATCTTTATATTTGACAGAGATATCGCTTAAAATGTTTTTATTAGGTCACTTTATAATACCCATATATAAAAGTGGGCGTGGTCGTCAACCGATTTTGGCAATTTTTCGTCCAAACATTTGCCTAAGTAAGTATATCACGCGTACCAAATTTCATCGATATATCTTCAACAGTTTCTGAGTTATGACTCATAAAGCTTTCAATGTTTGCTCCTTAATAAGTGGGCGTGGCACCGCCCATTTTCGAAAATTCCATCAAATTTCTTCTTAGGGGCCTGAGCTCAACACGTGGGTAAAATTTCATCACTTTATCTATATTAGTGGCTGAGATACCAAGTTTCCTATTTTTACTATATAGGGAAAGTGGGCGTGGTCATGGTCCGACTTCGCCCATTTTCAATACCAACCGTCCCAGCGTCGATACCAATTTGCATTCCAAATTTCATCAAAATATTTCAATTTTTGCGCGAGTTATCGTGCGTACAGACAGACAGACGGACCTACAGACGGACAGACGGACGGACATGGCTCAATCGATTTCTTTTTTCACCCTGATCATTTTGATATATATAAGTCCATATCTATCTCGATTTTTTCATTCTGTTACAATCCACTGTTATGAAATCAAAATTATATTACTCTGTGTACTAGAACAGCTGAGTATAAAAGCACACATTTTAAGTGTCTAGGTACTTCATAAAATTAAAACAGTGGAAAAATTCCCGCCTCCATTTTTTTGCACGAGCGCGAATGCAAATAAAAGCATACATACATGCTTGTACATAAAGTAATTGTATAGTATGAAACATATATCTAATTTTTTGAAGATTTCAATTAGGTGGAAAGGCTGTCAACGCTACGCTCCAGTAATTTTGTTATAGACATATGTATGTATATGTACATACATACACACGAGTACGATTCCGGATTGGAGAAAAAATTTTGATTGTAAAAAAGTGAACAAGTAAAATAATAAATAATAGCTTAAAAAAACTAAAAAACACGCTTTAATCTTAAAAATCGTACTAAAAATTGAGAAATAATTTAATTAGAAACAAAATTATGAACGAAAATATAAGTATTTAAGGAAAAGCGTGGGGGTGCTCAATAATATTTGAACATGAAAATATTCGATTCGTACAACTAGTACAAAAATATACCTATTTGCGAAATTAAAGATATATGAAATCTCAAAAAAGTCAAAATAAAATTATTAGTAAAAAAACACCGATTTTAAATATTTTTTGACATACTGAGCACCCCATTTTTAACTTTTTAGTTAAATTTTTCATTAAAGGATGCTTTATGCGGACGCAAGAATGAAGTCTGATGGGATGTGGTGTTCTCCGAAATAGATCTACATACATGTGTATTTATAACTTCTACCAAAAATCCCAATATGCAGTGAAGTAAACTAGCTTATTATGCAATATTTTCCAAACCCTTTTATTCAAGGTTTTCCAAACTAGTTTCGAAATACAAAATTTCCCAAACGTTTTGTTATGTTTTACAATCAGAAGGTGAAGAGTAGGGCTTTGTTCAGAAACTCAGTTTGAAGCGCAATTTGCTTTTGTAGTACAAGCAGAGCGTTCATTAACGCAAATTTTTCATCAAGCGTCGCTCATCACAATCATAAAAAATATGTACAGTGCCGAACTAAAGTATTGGCACAGCAAGATGCTTCAACTTTAACACTGTTTTTTGGCCGCATATGAAGAGATTACAAAAAAATAAAAAACATCCCTGGATAGAATGATAAATTGTTAACCATTTCCATTTTATTTCATTTAATTATCTCTTTTATTGAATTACCGGCAGCGATTCTAAGAAAAAAAAGTACTGTTTTGGGCTGAACAAAAGTATTGGCACAGCTAAATATTACTGGCTATTTTGCGCTGATTTATCTGTCTAGCAACTTTTTTTAATCTGTCATGCTACGAGAACGTGTGACTTACGTACGTTGCTCTTAAAATACGAGCCGCGGACGTCGCAGTGTCTTAAATAAGTAGACTTTCCATTAAAGTGACTAGCAAAAAAGCGAAACCGCCGAATCTCGGCGAAAAATTATGTCGCATTAGCATGATTATGGAAAATCATTCTCTGAGATTGGTGAAATGATGGACAGAAACCGCCACACTATTCGGAGCATTGTTCAACGTTTAAAGAAGGCTTATCTTTGCAAAGTGTACAAATAACGGATAGACCTACGGCTTTAAACGACCGTAAACGCAGTCAGATAGTAAGAAGAGTGAAAATAAATTGGAGAATATATTCCACCAACATTGCAAATGACGTTAAGACAGAATTAGGAAGAGATATGCACGCCATAACGATCCGGGGAGCCTTACAGGAAAATAACTATCATTCCCGTATAACTAGATGCAAGCTGTTATGGTTTACCCACACAGTTTGCCGGACATCAAGTTGGAAAATACTAAATTTTTTTTAATCCGAGTAAAGAACATTGTTTCAGCAGTTGCTTGGCTTACTTAATATTCTTTTACATGAGCTAAACGTTTATTTAGGCTTATTTTTGGAATAAGGGGATTTCGGATAGCTATACGAGAATGGTAGTTATTTTCATATACGGCTCCCTGGATCGTTAGGGCGTGCATATCTCTTCCTAATTCTGTCTTAACGTCATCTGCAATGTTGGTGGAATATATTCTCCAATTTATTTTCACTCTTCTTACTATCTGACTGCGTTTACGGTCGTTTAAAGCCGTAGGTCTATTCGTTATTTGTACACTTTGCAAAGATAAGCCTTCTTGAAACGTTGAACAATGCTCCGAATAGTGTGGCGGTTTCTGTCCATCATTTCACCAATCTCAGAGAATGATTTTCCATAATCATGCTAATGCGACATAATTTTTCGCCGAGATTCGGCGGTTTCGCTTTTTTGCTAGTCACTTTAATGGAAAATCTACTTATTTAAGACACTGCGACGTCCGCGGCTCGTATTTTAAGAGCAACGTACGTAAGTCACACGTTCTCGTAGCATGACAGATTAAAAAAAGTTGCTAGACAGATAAATCAGCGCAAAATAGACAGTAATATTTAGCTGTGCCAATACTTTTGTTCAGCCCAAAACATTACTTTTTTTCTTAGAATCGCTGCCGGTAATTCAATAAGAGATAATTAAATGAAATAAAATGGAAATGGTTAACAATTTATCATTCTATCCAGGGATGTTTTTTATTTTTTTGTAATCTCTTCATATGCGGCCAAAAAACAGTGTTAAAGTTGAGGCATCTTGCTGTGCCAATACTTTAGTTCGGCACTGTATATATACTGCCGCTGTTGCGTTTTGTGCTGTGTTTCTGAACATACCCAAGTTGAGGTAAAGCATTTGAGCGTTAGCATTTGAAAAGAACAAAAAAAAGAAACCTGATTGAATAAATTCGAATTTAGACAACAGAATTCCGAATGCGATTGTAGCGTAATGGTGAGGTATGCTGTCTACGGACCAAGGAGCTCAGGTTCGAGTCCCGAGTGGCGCATTTTTTGTTTTTTTTTTTCTTTATTTATTTTTTTTTGTTTTTTTTTTTTAGAGAAATTTTTTTCACCTCACGTTTACAAAACATTGTATAACAATTGCTTTCCAAACGTGAAATGCAATTATAGAATTAGGGTTCCTTTTCGTTGATTCAGCACTTACTATTAAATGAATTACAAACAAAACCAGTTCTTGCTTTGCATACGTATGTATGTAGATGCGGCTGATTTCATTGCAAATACAACAAACCCAAAACAGAAAGCTACAAGCTTCATTTTTGAGTGAATTTATGCATTGAGTTTATCGCCATCGCTATGAGCGATCGCTGGCTGTTGTGCGTTAGTTCGCTCGTTATTTGAGTGGTTATACGTTTTTCTTTGAACATTTGTTTGTGATTTGAGAAGAATGTATTTTTGAGCGTTCGTGAGTGAGTTTTTCCGTACCCTGAAAGCTTGTTACTTATTGGCTTATATACGGGAGTGAATTGAAATTCATAGAGGCTATATTGAAGAAAGGTAACATAAAAGCCGCAATGAAGCATAAAACATAATGTTGAATGTCCTACTATATGATGCCGTTGGGCTGTTGATGTCATGTTTCGAATCCGGAGGAGAATAGAAATAATAGAGAGAACACAATAAAAGTGAATGTTTGAAAGATATAATAAATTAGTTAATAGTTAATTTAGTTAAATGTTACAACTTTTAGGATGGGATGAAGTTACATACATACATACATACATACAGGTGAAGCTAATAAAAGCGTGTTAAAAAAGAATAATATTAATATTAACAAAGAGACAGCAAAAGCCAACAACTAAAGTTAGTAAACAAAAGCCGCTAGAGAAACACTCCGGAAAGCAACAGATATAAACCCTCACGGAAAAAAAAAGTTAGTTGCAAAAATAAATATATTAAAAAGTGATTTATATTCAACTAATTTTAAAGTAGCTTTAAACAAATGCAGCGCGGGACAGTTTCTTGTATATGTACATATTTATATGTAAACACATATTTCAGATCTAAGTATGCCAAGATTGTTTTTTCCTTTTTTTGGTTACCGTTTTTCAGCTTCACTTCCCATTAAACACAGAAAACGAAATTCTCAAACGGAGAAAATATTGTTTCATATTTATCATTTGAAAATTAACAGAAATTCAATTGTTTCTCAAATATTGTTTATCAACTTGAGAACAATTTGCGAAATTTGAGGAAAATTTGTTTCGCATTTTTACCATTTCTTGAATTTCGACATCAAATGCAGGATTAAGTTATTTATATTAAACTACAAGTAAAGTAGTTGAAAAGAAACTCAAGATAAAGTTATTTATTTTAAACTACTAGTAAAGTAGTTGAAAACAAATGCAGGATAGGGCAATTGACTGCTTGCTATGACATCGCCGTGTTAAAAAAGTCAGTTCATTGCAAAGGAAAAAGTCACATTTTCAATTAGTTGTTATTGAAAATAAAGTAGTTTATAAAGTGATTTAAAATTAATTAAATTTCCTACAGGGAAGCTACATATACATAGGTATGTGTAAATACTACGAATGCGAAATATAGAGAAAATGCATTTAAATGCGTACATATCAGGGTAGCGTGATTTCGAATCAATTTTGATTTCAATCAACTTTCAAATAAAGAATCAGCTTGATTCGTGATTCGAAATACTTTCGAATAAAAGATAATTTTTATTTGTGATTCGCTTCAAAATAGAATCAAAAATACCCTTTGATTCGTGATTCAAACTATTTTTAAATCAAAGATAATTTGATTTGTGATTTATTTCTCAAAAGAATCAAAATGATTATTGATTCTTGATTCAAAATATATCCTTGATTCGAATCAAATTTTTTGAATCTTGATTCAAAAATATTTTTTGAATCTTGATTCTAAATAAATTCTTGATTCGAATCAAATTTTTAATTCGAATCAACAAATTATTTTGAATCAAAAATTTAATTTCATTAATTTATTCGTTATATGTACATATGTATATATGTAAGTATATACAATGTATATTATACATATGTATGTATGTACGCGCAAATGCTTGGCTAAGCCAACTGCGAAAATCTGCTTGCATTTTCTTCCATACAATGTAGACGTTTGTTGAAAATTTAGATTTTTGCATTTCCTCAACTCGAGGGGGGTGGTGGGATCACGTATCAAAGTACATATTAAATTATACCTACCCGACTTTACTTCACTTAAACTTAATGAGCTCATCCAAATATTATAACATTTTTAACCAGAATGTGGTTTTGAAAACTGCATTAAATTATGCAGACTCCTGTGTGATTGAATTGAAAAAAAGATACCCACTATCAGGAGGAATATAGGGCAAGAAGTTGAAGAATCGTGAGTAAAAAAAAAACAAAATTATCACTTCCCTGGGGAGTGTGCCAAAAAACTGAATACGCCATTCGCTTTAGCGGTTAATTTTACGTATGGGTAGATATCAATTTTCTGGTGCGAAATCTTAACTTCTTTCATACATATATAAATCTAAACTTATTTTGAAATTCTTGAAAATTGCGCGGTTTATGGTGTAGCTCCATCCAGTTTTTGCAAAAGTGAAATTTTTTCAGTTTACTTAATCTAAAACCCCCTACATTTTTTTATATTCCGGTGCCGGAGGAAGGATCTAAAAAAACGTATGTAATGTACATGTGCATATTACAGATATACATACATACATATGATATATGTACATGACGATCTCCCGTCGTTCCCATAACAACGCTAATAGTGTGATAGTTAGCCCTAACTGTGGAATTATTAGTAGGCTAGTTCATTTCGTGTTTGGTGTGGCATACATATGTATGCAATGGATGGCGCCCCTTGGCGTTAGTTCACCTGTTGGTTCGCTGACTCAGCACAGCTCTCGTGTTGTGGTGGTGGTGTTTCCAAAACCCGCAGTTTTGTTGTAAAACTTTTTTTTATCGTGATTGTTTATTTGCTGGTTTGTGGAATGTTTTATACCTTTTAAAAGTGTTAACGCATGCATTCAGAGCAGAATTTTGTTATACATACATACATATGTATGTATGTAGGTATGTTGCTTACATATTACATGTATTAATCAAGAAGCAAAGGAATGCATGCTTTTGTCGGGGAATGATCGCGATGTATTTACAAACATATGTACATACATATATTGGTTGAAATGTCTGCGATATTCCTCTTTTACTCGTTTTCAATTTCAGCACATATGTTAACGTTTATCTAACTCTAACGTCATTTCAATCTCAGGGCCTGTATCCAAGTTTCTGTAGTGGAGAATTGTTAATGGCAACGTTTTAAAAATATTTCTTTGACTAATTCTTTACAATTATGCAAAGTTGCGTTATACGTGTTTTTTTTTTTTTGTGAAATTAGCAATGACGAGCAAGTATAAAACTTTGTTCAGTTTTATGAAGAGGGCTGTTTTCGATAATGACCGAGAAACCCTTCGAGTGTATTTCTCAACAAATGGTTTGAGCAACAACACAGGCCGACCAAAATAAGCCGAAGCTCTGACACAGAAGCCAGGGTATACTTACCTGCCGAAATTTGTACTGAATCCGAGTTTGAGGTTCACATTTTTCAATTTACTCTAGTTTCCGAGATACATATGTCAACCCAGAAGTGCAAAAAGGAATTTTTCCGTCATTTTAAGATTATGTGGTATCAAAATTCTTTTTAAAGTTAAAATAAGATTAGTCTCATTTTAAAGTATGGGTTTTGGTCCTTCAAATGCCGTTGAGTTTGCTAAAATATAATTTTTCTTCACTGGGATATCGCGAAAAAGTGCAGTTTCTACACTTTTAGATTGGGATATCTCGGAAACTAGAGTCAATTAAAATATTTAGGAATTGGACTCAGATTCAGTTTTCCACAAACTTTCGGAAAAGTATACCCTAGTGCCTTTTGTTGAAATTTGATGTGCCTGTGTCATCGCAGAATTTCAATGTAGGTAGGACGGTGGTTGAATTCTACAGGAGAGCATAAACACTATTTTATTTCAAAACCGTTACTTATTTCTGCGTACAAACTTAAATTTAAATAGTTACGTAGATCAGTTTGTTAGCTAAAACATCAACTTAGGCTGCGAACAGAGTGGGCGCTCAAAGCCGAGCCGAGATTGTCAGTGCGATAAAACTGGTTACATACAAGTCAATACAAATAAGCTTGTGCATAACACAGTGAACGCCGACAAGAGCAGAGAGCAAAGCCGATGAGTGCGAGAAAAACAGTTTCAAAGCGTTTTGCGCGCTTGTTTGCATTGTTGATGTTTACTTTTTAGCGTGAAATCGTGTTTTTTAATGGTTTTTTTTAAAGAAATTTAGCTGGATATTTTCTTAAATCATTATATAAATGATGAAATTCACCAAATTGATATATTTTTAGTGTAATTGGATGTTTTCCAAATTCTTTTGTGATAATAATTGCATTAACCACACTAGAAGAAGCAAAATACTCTTCATCAGATGCATCCATTACCGTGTACAGCAATTTTATAAACACAAATGAAAAATAAGACTTAAGCTCAAATTAGTTATGCAGTAACAGTATCGTTATAAAACAGCTGATCAACCAACCTTATGGGAAACAATGTATTTGATTAGTGATTCGCTAGTCGGTAACGCTATCGGTAACAACCAAATGAATTTTGGTTTTCAGCCGTAACGCTAACCAGCTGATCGATTGTTTGTTTCAGTTGTTCACTGTCATGACCCAATAATAATATGGTCGTAGCAATCAAAAGAGAACACGCAATTAGCATTAATACAAAATATGATAATTTCGCAACCTAAAAAACCAAAAGAAGAAGAGCGACTCTATTGCTATGGTCACCTTTATTGAGCTATGATCACTGTTCAGCTGTTTACTGTTACTGTACCAATAATCGACCAAATTAATACCGATACTGTTACTATTATGGAAATAAAGTTAATGCATAACTAATTTAAGCTTAAATCACATAAAGGCAAAATACATGGAATAAACAGAATTTCAGCGCTGATTCTCGCATTCACTGTGTTATAGACAAATTTTCTTCTCGCATGAAAATAAGCGTCAATAAGCTCGGCTCGGCTCCGCTCGGCATCAGCGCCCACTCTGTTCGCACCCTTAGTGTAAAAAAAGGAAACAAAAATGTCCCTTACGCGAAAACGCACTTTAAACGACGATATATACATACATATTTACATACATACATATGTGTATATGTAATTGTAACAGTTCCTGTTTCCTTCCTTGTTGAAGCAAAATATTTAATATGGACCCAATTTTAAGAACATAATGGCGAAACTAAACTGAAACTTGCAAATTTTAGTCAGGTTTCTTTACTTTCTTTAATGCTGATTTAAGATAACTTTGTCGACTTTCAAAAAGCAACTACAAGAGATATAAGTATTTTGTTTTATAAAAAAAAAATCTTGGTAGGTATATTAGTAATTGTATGTACATACGTGCATTGAAAATTATTGTCCAAAATTTTAAATTTTGATCATTAAAGAAACCATTAACGCAATCATAATCGCTGTACTTAATTGCAAGAGCAAAACAATAATTGCAAAAGTAAATAAATAAGCATGATTTGCAGTTATGAAAGAAAACAAAAACAGCCAACGAATACAAAAATGAAGACATAAAATAAAAGCATTTGTTCATACAACATAAAAACATACAATTAAAACTGCAAAAAGCTTCAGCTGTTCATCTACTTACTTACCCTGCAGGGAACTCAATAACTAGTGAGCAAAATTCCTAGTTCCGAACTAGCGAAAAGGTGTCAAAAAGGAACTAGCTCCATGGTAGTTAGACTCTCACCAGTTCAGAAGGTGTCAATTGAGTCACCATTATAAGACACACTTTGATTTGTGTGCAATTTCGAATTGACAAAAATTGCATGTATTTTCTTCGTTCATCCATTTGCCGTCGGGTTTGCATATTTCTACAATTCTCAGATTGTTAGTGAAGCATATCGTATAAAGAGTACAATTTTCAATTAATGAAATGAAATGTTGGCCTAATTATGTTTTCCGATCTCTCAGACTTATTTTGAATCTTTTTATTTTATTACTTTTTACATATAAATAAATAAAAACAAAAAATTATCATCTGCCTCGACACCGACAGGATGCGAGCTCGCGCTCGCCAGACTGATTGTCACACGCTGTACTGTGTCAAATGCTGCACTTAAGCGGCAGATGTAAAACTATAGAATTTGTAGGTACTTGTAGCTAGTTCAGAACTATCGAAATTGTGCCAATAAACGAAGTAGTGAAAACTGTAGAATTTAGTACTAGTTCGGAACTATCGAAAATGTAGTGCAGAGGGTGACAGTTGACACCGCCTAGGATATCGCCGTGTTAAATTCGCCAGTTGATAACATGCAAAAGAGATTTAGCTGGCACTAGTAGTGGCGAAAAATGCATTAGAAGCGACCTAGTTCGGAAATAGAGATTTTCCCTACTGGGTATATAACACGTAGGTATGTAACTATGTATGTTGTGTGTATGTAGTATGTATGCAAGGAAAAACACGTAAAAGCTGTAAAATAGAAATTAAAGTTGGGACAGATTTTTCGGTTAGCCAACCAAGGTTTCTTGACTCATTTTACGTTGAAGCGCAGATTTCTTGCAATAAATTTGACACCGCAGCAAAAAAGCGCTTGAGCTGAATTAGCTAAGTTAGTGAGAGATGTCAACAGTTTCATAGAGCAGCGTTTTAGATCTTTCCGGTTTAGATACATATATGTATATGTATGTATATAAGTATTTACGGCCTTTGTAATGCAAATACAAAAGAGCTTAAGTACATCACCAAGTTAATTTATTTAAATAATAGTTAGTCCACATTAATGACGAAAGGTTTTTCGGTTTATCGTGTCGATTTTGTTTGCATTTTACTCTTCATCTTCTCTCCATCATTATTGTTTTTGTTGTTTTTCCCACAAAAAAATGTTAGCTGAACTATGTTAAATTCAGTATTAAACTCGTATACATACATATACATACATGCCCGCAGGCATTATTTCGCTTGGGGCATGGGCTTTATTTTTATTTCCGAAGGGAAACTAAGCCCGCAGAAGGTTTTTCTTTTTTTAAATATGGTGTATTATTAAAAATAAGCGCCCAAGGCGAAAAATTGGAATACAAAATCGCGCGATTTTTTCTTCCAATTTGACGTTTTTTTTTTAATATGGAGTATTATTGAAAAAAGCGCCGCAGACGAAATGTACCTATATTCTCGCGATTCTTTATTCCAATATTTCGTCTGCAGCTCTTTTTTCTTCAATAATACACATTTAAAAAAAACGAAAAATTGGAATTAAAAATCACACGATATTTTTTTAAGAAATAACTCCAGCGGGTGTTATTTCCGCGGCCGTTATTGCACTACACAGTCATTAACGATTTTTTTTGTTAAATATTACCTCTTTTGAAAAGGTGTCAATGTAAATTTTTTTTCTTTAAATCTCAGTTTCCGATACATAACATTCACCAATGAATAGCAGTTGCCATTTTTTCATAAGTTCTTTAACTATAAACCTACAGGTCCGCAGCTTTTAATATATATGTATATGTCCTATTGTTTGTGTAACGCGAGTTACCAAAATCATGTTTTTTCCTTCAAAATCGTGGGTTTTAATTAAAATTTCTTGAAACTTGATATTCTCCATTTAATTGATATGTCCTTTCATATTCTTGTGCTTTTTTAGCCGTAGCAAACGTGTAACCATTTTTTTGAGCGTTTTTATTTCGTATCTAACGTAAGTTACCATTTGTACTGAAATAACATGATATTCATACACATATGTATTTTCACGGTAATTTTTTTTAGTTTTAAATTTCTGTTTAAATACCACTTTTCTTATATACATACATTAACAAGAACAAGACATACCTACATATGAACTTATTTTTCACCAATCCCATCATTATACATACATTAGTTATTCGCTACGTTTTATTTGTGTTATAAAATGTTCATTTTAGGTTATTAGAATTAAAAACGAATTGTTACCAAGCCATAATACGTTGTTGAATCAAATATTGGTTGCTTTTGGTGCATTTTCTACCATTCTTTATTCCCTTTGTCGATTTTATAGGCATTTATTATAGTACAATTCGGATGTAACGCGAGTTACCGTAATTTTCTTTAATATCTTCGAACAGAATTAAGTTAGAATCCTAATTTGTATATCTTACTTCAACACCTTTTTAATAAATACTCCATCATTAAAAATTAGGTAACGACAGCTACTTCAGAGAGAGTGTAACGCGAGTTACCGACTTTGTTAGTAAATTTTTATCTTGTTCCTATTAATGTAGAAAAAAACATGGGCATACTAAATAAAGCTCCATTACTGCATTTTAATGCAATTGTCGTGTTATCTGCAAAGTCTACAACTAAAGAAAAATACTCGTTTAACCCCAAATTTTTGCCTCTGATGTAACGCCAGTTACCATGGAAGTGCCCGTATATGTTCAAATTCAATGCCAAGAGTTTGGAGAACAGGAAAAATATCTACAATAAAATTAGCTTAGTAGCTAAATAAATGCAGCAGTTAAGTGGCCCAGAAAAGACAATAAAAATGTATCCCAATTACACACCCGCTCACATATGTATGTAAGTACATAGTAAACGTGCATACTAGGGATTCCAATTTTTCCACCTTTTTCGATCCCGGGATTTTGAGATTTTTTTTATAATCCCAGGACTCTGGGATTTGTCCCGGGATTTTTCCATTAATTATTTTCCGACATTTTGGGTTGAAACTTTAAAATGCAAAGAAAATAATTGATTCTTATTGCCATTTTTTATTTAAAACAAAAATTATTTCATCTAAAAAAAAATAAATTCATGCATATTATTTAATAATACTTGAGAGTTACTTTAAGAAACACAACCAACAAAGAAAATGATATACATTTGGTGTAAAAAATATTTGCGTTAAAGCAGTGTTGGGCACAATGCATTCAATTTTGATTGCATTCAGCCTTGCATTCTCCAATCAATGATGAGTGGTAGTGAAAATTTGATTTGCATTACCATTCAATAGTGAGATATGTCTCGTAGAAAGTACTTTTTCACTGTCACACAGTGTAATTTCTAATAAAAATTTGTAGAATTTAACAACGCACTTCGTTTAAGCGAATATATTTTCAAGCTAACCGAAAAATTCTGAAAATTAATGCAACTTTCGAAAAAAATTAAAAATCGGAGGCATAATAATGCACCTATGTAGCACATTTAATTTTAGTAGTAGTGTGAAACTCTCAAGTCTAATTAAAATTCTCTCTGGTTTTTTTGGTAATTTTATTTTTTGATTATTGTTTGCATTTTCTTCCAATATTTGCATTTCATGGGAGAAAATTCGAAAAACCCTTGAGAATAAAATGGCCAAAAATCAGGAAATCGAAGTTACGAGTATCAAAAGAATTTACCACAAGAATTTTAAACATTTTAAAGGTACCTAACGTACGTTTCCTTACAACGCGTACTTCACAACAAAACAATTTAATTATTCAAAAAAAAAATCAAAAAATATTAATCCTCACTTTGACTAATGGACATTTTTAATTCTGGCAAAAATGTCGCACTTATTCTGCATATTCTTCCGGCTTGTTCTATTCCAATATTTTTTTCAGGCCTTTTTATTCTATTGACAAAATGTAAAATCGGCCTGATTACGGGGCAAACATTTCTGCTCTTAACACAAGTAAAGCGTTGCATTACTTTTGTTTCATTCATGATATGAGAAATGCAACATTTTCACAGTGCACGGGGTACATATTGATAATTCTGCCATGTAATAATGCAAAATTTTCGTTTAGAATAGGAAACGCTATTAGTATACATATCTGAGGTCAATAAAAATTATATAAAATACTTTTCCTTGCTATAATAGGGGAATATTTATTTTATCCTGAAAATCTCGGGATTTTCGGGGTGTCAAAAAGTGCGGTATCCCGAGATCCCGGGATTGGAATCCCTAGCACATATGTACATACATCTATTGTTATAACAATTGTTGAGATGAACTACTTTTTGAATGAAATATACCTACATATTTATTACATATATGTATATGAAAAATTATATATATATATTTATGTAGAACGCTAGAAAAATTAAATACCGCACCACACTAAACAGGTCTGTCATATTTCTACTTGTTGTTATTTAGTGAGACGCAAATTGGCTAATTTCAAATGGCGAAGAATATACAGGTCCAAAATATTTATGTACGTGGAAAAAAAATTGTTTCATATAGACGTTTTTGTTTTTTGTCTCAAAAACATTAAAATTTCTGACGAAAGCTAGCAATAAAAAAATTCTGTACGAAAAGTAGCACATTTGACTTTTGGCCGACGAAAAGTATCAGTAATTATATACTGTTTTTACATTAAAATTGTTGTTGTTTAAACGAAATTGATAGTTTTCGTCAGCCAAAAGACGAACTTGTTACTTTTCGTCAGCCACAAAAAATCGTATGCTAGTTTTCGTATGGTAAGACGATATGTATACATATATATATACATATTTTAATTTTGTAATTTCCATATTACCCAATATGCAAAATACATTTGTTATAAGTTTACAATAAACTTACTTCAGTAAGCAAAACGTTTGGAAAATCTTTAATATAAAACTTGTAACTCGTTTAATAGTAATTGCTGAATCAACGAAAAGGAACCCTAATTCTATAATTGCATTTCACGTTTGGAAAGCAATTCTTAATAAACATTTTTATACAATGTTTTGTAAACGTGAGGTGAAAAATTTCTCTCAAAAAAAAAAACAAAAAATGCGCTACTCGGGACTCGAACCTGCGCTCCTTGGTCCGCAGGCAGCATACGTCACCATTATGCTACAATCGTATTCGGAATTTTGTTGTCTAAATTCGAATTTATTCAATCAGGTTTCTTTTTTTTGTTCTTTGGTGAAGAGAAGTTGAGGTGAAGCATTTGAGCGTGAGCATTTGAAAATTTTTCAAATAATAAGAAAAGAAAAAAAAAATACCTGATTGAATAAATTCGAATTTAGACAACAAAATTCCGAATACGATTGTAGCATAATGGTGAGGTATGCTGCCTATGGACCAAAGGAGCGCAGGTTCGAGTCCCGAGTAGAGCATTTTTTTTTTTGTTTTTTTGAGAGACATTTTTCACCTCACGTTTAAAAAACATTATATAAAAATGTTTATTAAGAATTGCTTCCCAAACGTGAAATGGAATTATAGAATTAGGGTTCCTTTTCGTTGATTCAGCAATTATTATTAAATGAATTACAAGTTTTATATTAAAGATTTTCCAAACGTTTTGCTTACTGAAGTAAGTTTAATGTAAACTTATAACAAATGTATTTTGCATATTGGGTGATTGTAAAACATAACAAAACGTTTGGGAAATTTTGTATTTCCACACTAGTTTGGAAAACCTTAAATCAGGGCTGCTCAACGCTCTCGTATTGGAAGTACAAAACTCAATACATCTAAAAATTTTGTATATGCACTGAAAAATTTTTTTGCTCATTTAAATTTTTTTTTATCAATTCCAATAAAATATTATTTTAGAATTTAGTTTCAAATGGTAGTATCACATCCATACAAATTTTTTTAATTTTTTATATGAAAATTTTTTGAATACAAATTTTTTACAGTGCTTTCATTTTTTGAATTTTTTTTTCATTACACATTTGTTATTGTAAATTTCGATTTCTTACGGCAGTGCTCGAGCTCCTATACAAAGTGCTTTTGCTCTGCACATTCAATATGAATCATAGGCACATACATATAAATTTTTTTTTGATATCTGAGTGCTTATGGGAGTGCACAGAAAATTTTATTTTCATATTTCAAGTGCAAATATGTATCTGTGCCTATGATTCGGAACAAAACAAAAACAATTGTGCTTTGAGTGCCTATGAGGTGAGCAGCCCTGCCTTAAATAAAAGGGTTTGGAAAATATTGCATAATAAGCTAGTTTACTTCACTACATATTGGGTTAGGTATTTTATTTCAATGTAACTGCTCCAAATATTCTTTTATGACTTTAGGTACATATGTACATACGTACTTATATATATATATTTGTTGTAATTAATAAAAAGAAATTAATAAAATTTGTATGGTTAATTGATGCATATCCGCTTTTTCATGATCCTTTCCTCTTAAAAAAGGTGACAAAAAAAATAACAAATGGTCCTGCATGAATCTAAAATTATCAAATAAATTAAACAAAAAATGTATATAGTATATGTATGTACATATATGTACATATGTATATATAGTGTATATACTATATACATACATATATTACATTACTTTTTGGTTCTTGCTTTACCGACAGGGTAGGAATATGATGTATTTTGGAACGTTTTTCCGTCATCCCTTGACAACATATATCGTACAAACAAAAAATTAAAGCGTGAATAACGGGTATTCATGAATATTGATGTGTAAACTGTTTCGAAATCGGATATTTATTCCCTTTTCCTTATTCCTTTTTTCCTGGTTTTCTATGGATTAAAAGGCGACTATCATTTTTGTAATATTTTGTTGTCATTGTGACTGCTACTACTTTGTTGTTTTTGTTTGTTTTGGTTTTTGGTTTTTCACTTTTGATTTTTTATGTTGTTTTGTTTTGTATTGCTCAGAAACATGCAAGATCATCCGAGTCCGCGTTTGACCCATATCTGGAGACCCGGCCTAGGGGTCACAATGAAAAGAGCTTCATATCGAAGTCCTGCTCAAAACCTTTCATTTGATACCAATATTGCATAGAAAATTAGATAGGTAGATGTAGGTGTGCATATCCATACATTTGCATACATGTTCAAACCAGGTTGGTCCTTCTTATTTCGCCTATTTGTCGCATTGTTGCAGAAAACAACAACAACTTCACTTCGCTTCGTTGCTGTTGTTGTTGATATTTGCATTTGCACGGTTATGCATGCAAGCATTTGTAAGTACATGTCTATCTACCTACCTACCACTGACAATGCCAAGCGATTCACACGGACGCAGCAGTGCACTAACACAAAGGTCATTTACGTTTACGCGTAAACTTTACCTGTTTTTCGAAATCACTCGCAGCTACAGCAAAGATGTTTACACATCAAAAACGCGAAAACTCGAAGCGCAAAAACATGCCGACAAAACTTTTTAGTTCGTTTTTGCGCTAGCAAATAATATAAGTAATTTTTGCACTGGGGTGTACATATGGATTTAGACGCGGTTGAGTACAAAATTTATCGGATGAAGCTGCTCATGATGATACAAAAATAATTACATATATTGTGGGTGGTCGGAAACAATCACAAGCATAAGAATAATAACATTAACACAAATGATGCCGCAAACCATTTTGAAACGATTTTAACTCTTAACAATGGGAAAATGAATTTACAAATACGTAACTATGCATATTAACCTAAATAAAAAAGTGCACCAAATGAGCAGCAGTAATGATTGCACATCCAATTCACTTGATCGAGGGCAGCGATGGAGAAGCTAACAATTACGGAAATTTAAATTTGTCGACGCATTTACATATTTTAATGGTTTCATCATACAATTACTTTTGGCACAATTTACAAGAAGCATACAGCGCGCTGCAGCGTCGATTTATATATTTACAAAAACACTTGCTAGAGCGTTTCCATGATTTAACCAACTAAAGTCATAGCAGGAACAATTCATGCTTTATTGCAATTGTCGTTTTCTTGAAAAATGTCAATGTGAAGGAGAAGAAAACTTAAAATCACAATGAAGAAGAGTTTTTCAAAGTTGTAAGCCAAGGCAATTTTTTATGAAAACGTCTAAAATTATCACTTGTTATATATATTAGAAGAGAGTTTATTCGATAAGCTTTCATCTTGTTGTGAAATCAAGTATTTTCTCTAAATATTTGAAGTTTTGAGAATGCATTAGAGAGTGTAAAAGAGATGTGAGGAATTTTTCAAAGTTAGCCAAGGTTTTTTTTTATAACAATCTTTAAAAATTAACAAATGTTCATGCCTATTTAAAAAAGATTATACAATAAGTTTTAATTTTGTAAAAAAAATCTCTTTTTTTTTTTAAATAAATTGTCTGTTTTGAGTGTTCGTTATGCAAGTGTAATTAATTTTTCAAAGGATATTTTTGGTAACATTTTGTTAAAATTGTTATTCAACTTTGCTATTAAAAGAAAGGGTGTTCAATTAGTTTCATCTATTGTTATACAATTTTTTAAATACATACATTGAATATTTTTATAAAATTTCTATATTTAATGAATCTATATTTTTACCCGTTCGGAATGAAAGCGATTAACCTACATTTATACTTGTACTGGAACAATCGGGGACTAATTGTGGACCGATTGTTTCCGAAAGAGATCAATGTGGGACAATTCGGGATTAGTCGCATATTTTTTTGCAGGGAGTGTACTTTAATTTGAAGAAAAGTTACAATAAACCAAACAGTATTCACTTTCCCATTTAAGTACATACATACTTACATATTATTTTATAAAATTTTTTTCGTGTGGTTGCCTTTTTTCAGGATCGCGATTCATTGTTCGATGTGGCAGTTGATGATGATGATGGCGATATGCACGTTGATATTGTTACAAATGATGTAGGTGATAATTTTAGTGGTACCCAAACGCCACCGGTTGCTGCCACACGTTCAACATTAACACCTCATTACACACCAGCAACGGTAAAAATAATGCATTCACAAAATGTTGCAGCAACATCGAAGACCATGCCGCGGCCTACACTTCCTCCTTCGCTTCTTTCGTCATGCACTGAACGGCAACACTCAAGCGCCTTAAGAACGCACAACGATAACGCAACAACAACAAATGTTCAAATGGTATTGTTGCAAAACCAAGTGGACACATTGCAATGGCAACTGAAGCAGGTAAGCATCTATTATTGGGCATTATGATGCACTAGAACCAGATATGTATGTACATATGTACATTAGGCATATAACAAATGTTGACGAAAAATTTGGCATACCACCATGTGGTGGACAATATTGTACAAGTAATGAATATCACTTTTTTAGTAATATCTTTAGCTGCACTGGCTTCAGGTCAAAATAAAACGCAATTAATTTTGCAGATTGCCGATATATTTCGGTTGCTGAACTGCAACCGTCTTCAGGGCAAAAATTTATTAACACGTCCGTACCTAGTGACGTGGAGTTCTAAAACAATCACTTTTTTAGGTGATTTCGGTTCAAAAACGTTCCGCGCACAGCTGTGTTATTATTATATTGAATCAGAATTTTCTGAACAAAAATTAGTTTGGGGTGGGTGGGGCACTTCCCTTAGGTCCATTAAAAGGCGTTTGGAATAATAGGAAGATTATTAGTTAAATAAATATCTATTATTATGAAGAAAAACGTGTACACTGTACAAAACTTTTTGTTTTTTTCAGCAGTTCTGATAAAAAAAGTAATTTCGTTTTGCGCAGAAACTTTTTTGCAATTTCGCAAAAAACAAAAATGGGTTTTCATACTTTTTTATGCTCTATTCGACTATGGTATGCCGTTTTTCGTATTTGCAAAAATTGTAAAAAGTTATATGCTTAATGTAGATACATACATACATATGTATGTATTTATCGTGATAATTTTTGTTACGAAAGTATTTTTATTAGGTGAATTACCTATTTCGGCATTTAATTTTCTTTTTAACCAAGTCTTAGCTATTTTAAAACTCTCAGATTACACTGGTCGACAAGTTTTTGTTACAGAAATAAAATTCTACTTTTCTAAAGGATTTCGGTGCGCTGAATCCGAATCTGAACTCAGATTTTCGCTAATACGTACAGTTTTTGAGATATTCATGTTTAAAGAGGCCAAAAACACGATTTTTGGCTATATTCACTCCTCAATATCTTTTAAATTACTTACTTATTTTAAAAATTGATTAAAGCTATTGAAAGCGCGGACATTTCTCTCGCGAAAATCTGAGTGCAGATTCGGATTCAGCGCACCGAAATCCTTTAGAAAAGTAGAATTTTATTTCCGTAACAAAAATTTGTTGAAATTTTGTCGACCTGTGTTATCTTAGATTTCTCACACAAATTAAGGTGATTTCTTCCCAATTTGCCAAACGACTTCGGTCTAGTGAAAGATTCGTTCGCCGGCGACTATCGCGTGCTACCTGCCGGCGAAGCCGTAAGTGGATGAAAAGAACAGTTCACTAGCGAGCCACATAAACGAGTCATTGACGACGTGCCAAAACGACTCGTAGACGACGTACAATACGACTAGATAGCGACGTTCAAAAACTACTCGTTGACGACGTGCAAAAATTATAAGATAGCGACGTGCAAAACCGACTCTTTGACGACGTACAATACGACTTGATAACACTTCATAACGAATGCTTGGAGTATTCGAACGTCAGGGAGTCGCTAATGCAGTGAGCATTAGAAATTTAGTTAAAAAGAACATGGTACTCTTACGACAATGGTTTTATTGGACGCAGTGGCGGATTAAAGGTCCAGAGCGCCCTAGGCAGCCACTTTCTCGGCGCCCCTGTACCGACCATAAATGGCCATCATAATACTATAAATTTTAACTACCTAGTTGTTTTACACCCTAACAATCAAAATCTTTCCTCTTTATAATATTAGTGTAGATGTAGATATAGATGATGTAAAAGCTTAGATATTTCATTTTTGTTTTGAAAAAATAAATGTGTATCTATATTTTTGATACATACAGTAAGTCGCAGTGAAAATGAGCCACGTTTTCTTGTCCGAAGTTTTATGAAAATAAAAAATTATACACAAACCGATTGAAAAACAAAATTATGTACTTAGGTATATTTTAGAATAAACCACAATTTAGTATTTGAAAATATTTGATGAACATTATTTTTTAGTTATAAAAATAATAGTTAAAACCAGAAAAGTTCATGAAACGGGCTCACAGTGAAAGTTAGCCACTAAGAGGAATATGCCCTAAAACGGGTTTAATACTTTTCTGCCTTGTTTCAACAGTTCAATTACCCTATCCGTAACATCTAAACTTGTTTGTCGGCCCATCTTTGCACATTGACATCAAAAATACAACTAATGCATCTGTTGGCGCACTTGAATTAAATATAATACAAATTTTATTAGCAAGCAATGTGTTTCGTTCAACTAACGAAATACGATTTTTACACGCTCTAGCGTATGTTGTATGATAAGTAGCCGTGGGTAATGGCGCAATTTTTTTGGCGCTGATACAATAACGCCAGCGCCAACCGTGGCGCCAACTCACGGTACTGGCGCAATAACACCTTTAGCGCAATTGTCATCGAATAATCGATAAATAACATTTTTTCGCTTGTTACTGTTTACCATCCCCGTTTTATTTCTTTTGGCGCAATTCTGCCTACATATACGAGGGCACAATTAATTATAATTTTCGTAATCATTTGGAAAAATATTCCGTATATATGTGAAAATATGCTGGAAATTAGAGTCACTTAGATCACTATCAAGCATACATAATTGTGACGTTGTCATACGTATACATATACTATGATGCTGTTATTGGCGTTGTGGTTGCGCCATTTTACACTAGCGCTATATTGGAGCTGGTGTTAGCGCACGAAATTGAGTCAGTGTTATATTGCAATAGCGCATCATTGAGTTGGCGCTACATTGAGTTGGCCCTATACTGAGTGGGCGCTACATTGAGTTGGCGCTACATTGAGTTGGCGCTATATTGAGTTGGCGCATTTCCCAAATCGGAGTTAGCGCAATAACACCAGGGTTGGTGTCAGCGCAATTGCGCCGCGCAGCGCAGTGTTACCCATGCCTAATGATAAGTACACTTTTTAAAAACGGTAGAAAATTGCCCGATCTGGTTTTTTTTATATAATTAAAATATAATGTAAAATGTGAACTGTAAAAATATATAAGAGAAAAATAATAATCGGAAAAAGGCTTAATTTGAGAAAAAGGCTTGAAAAAGTAATTGCTTTTTTATTAATATAATCTAACTAGCTGACCCGGCAACTTCATTTCAAAAATTGTTATTACATCGGTATTATTTTTAATAGAAAATTAACGATTTTCACTACTTCATTGTGTATACAACTTCAAAAATATATAATTTTAGTATTCAGTTTAAGGCTGCACGATACACAACATTTTTACACCTTTTCCAGTTTAAGTTCAGAAAGTTACAATTGAAGTTCAGAAAATTACAATTGAAGCTCAGAATTTCCAATTGAAGTTCAGAATTTCCAATTGAAGTTCAGAAAATTACAATTGAAGTTCAGAAAGTTACAATTGAATTTCAGAAAATTACATTGAAGTTCAGAATTTCCAAATGAACTTCAATTGTAACTTTCTGAATTTCAATTGTAATTTTCTGAAATTCAATTGTAACTTTCTGAACTTCAATTGGAAATTCTGAACTTCAATTGTTATTTTCTGAAATTCAATTGTAACTTTCTGAACTTCAATTGTAGTTTTCTGAAATTCAATTGTAACTTTCTGAACTTAAACTGGAAAAGGTGTAGTTTTCTGTTCCGGATATTTATTTTCACTGAGTATTGGCTATTTTAACTAAGTAAGTAAGAGTATTGATATAGTATACCTCCATAATGGTTTTCAGGCCCCTCCTCCAACCCCTTTAGATATATTCAGCCTCAAAAGTTTAGTACGTATGGGAGGTGCAATGCCCACTTTTTCCGATAAATCTTTTTATTTTTTGGTGAACATGGTATTGATATCGTATATCTGCATAGTGATTTCTATGTACATGCCATGAACGCTTTTAGGGATATTTATCCTTAAAAATTAAGAACGCATGGGAGGTGCCACGCCCTTTTTTCCCAAAACTACTGTTTTTTTTCATAAGCATGCTATTGATATCGTTAATCTCCTGATCAATTTTCAGGTCCCAACCTTAAACGCTTTTATAGATATTCAGCTTGAAAAATTAAGTTTGTATGGGAGGTGCCACGCCCCCTTTTCCGATAACCTACACTTTTATGCGCAAAAATTGCTTTGATATCATATAGCTCTGTACCAATTTCCAGGTCCCTGACTTAAATCCTTTTAAAAATATTCAGCTTAAAAAATTAAGTGTTGTTGGGAGGTGTCACGCCCCTTTTCGTATAACTCCTATTATTTTCCGTTAATATGGAATTGTTATCTTTTATCTCCATACCAATTTCCAAGTCCTTAGCGTAAACAATTTTAGATATTCAGCATGAAAAATTAAGTTTGTATGGGAGGTGCCACGCCCCTTTTTCCGATAACCCCCACTTTTATGCGCGGGAATGGTGCTAATATCATTTAGCTCTATACCAATTTTCAGCTCCCTACCTTGAACTGTTTTAGAGATAATAAGCTTTAAAAATTAAGGTTGTATGGGAGGTGCCACGCCCCCCTAACATTTTTTAATTTTTTCTTCGACTAAACCTTCGCGGGGTAAGAACAAACAAACCCCCCTAAGGAAGTATTTGATTTGGTTCAGCCGTTTTCAAGTTTTATCGTTACAATTAAATACCAAATCATTTTTATATATATAGATATTTTGATAATCGCCAAAAAAGTCGCCATCGCCAATTTTCATAAATTGGTCGCCAAAGTTTGTAAAAAATCGCCAATTTGGCGACAAATCGCAAGTACTGGCAAGCCTGACGACGCAACAAACGCGCAATATTGCACAATATATCGATGCTTGTGCAATATAATCGATGTATCTTTAATCGATCTATTATAGATCAGCTTTAATTCTTAATCGTCGATATGTTATTTTCTTTATTTGTTTAAAAATTCTGAGCTCGCGCGCCCCTTGTAACTACGCGCCCCTAGGCAAGTGCCTAGTTTGCCTTAGGGATAATCCGCCTCTGATTGGACGAAGGCAGGTTTATTTTAAAGCCATAAATACAATTCACCATCTTCTTTTGGGTTTCTTGCATGATTTCCAGTTTTTCCAAAACATACATCGCCTGAATCACTAAAATCGCTGCTCAAAATGCGTAATCTTTTCATAATATTTTTTGTATTATTTGTAAACAAATGAAATATTTTTGTTGAATATATTTTCTAAATCAAAAGTTGCTTAGATTTCTTTAAATTTTTCTTGAAAGTAGGTAATGTATGTATATCAACGTTAATTTTTTTTGCAAGTGTTTGAAGTGAATATGTATGTATACATATATGTATATAAATTAAATCAAGTAGGCCTTTGTAACGCTGCGCCGCGCATTGGGTTACAGTCTGTTTCCATTTCGGACGACAGTTCTTGAAGCTCATCGTGCAGTTAGTAGCCTAAATTGTGACTAAGAGGTGCGGGGTATAAAAGCAGTTGAGATGTGCATATGACTTCATTCCCGCTTTGTTACAAAATACACGCCACGAATTCTACGGAACGACTTTGATTTTTTTATAAAATAAAGACTTCGATTCGAGTTCACCCCGGCGAGTTCCCCAAAATCGACCTCGATTCGAACTCGACTTCACTCGGCAAATTGGGTTATTAATCTTTTTCCATTTTCATACATTCTGAATTATAATTGCTGAATTGGTAAAAATATAAATGTACATTAGACCGTATCGCAAAAAAAAACGCCATATGCCCCCTTTTGAAAACATTTCCAGAAATACTTTTTATTTTTTTTTTTTCTTGAGTGTATTTCTAGGAGAAGCTTATCATTTGTCGGAATCGGCCGAATCGGACCACTATAACATATAGCTCCCATACCACCGATAGTTCATATACATAGACACATTTTGGGGTATAACTTCTCCATTTAAACAGCTAAGAAGGGCATGAAACTCTTAAGTATTTGTACCCATATAGACCTAAATAATGTCACCGAAATTTGTCAAGATCGGTCCACTATAACATATATGTAGCTCCCATATAACCGATTGCTCAGATATGGACATTATGCAAAAAGACCCCAGGAAGCGTAAAACATTCATTCCTCCGAATATTGAATGTGTCTTATTCTTTTGCAAAAGGTTAATGATTTTTGACGACGTTGAACATGTATTACATTAAGGTGGTATAAACTAAGTACTGGGTGAAAGTGACTCCAATGGCGTGCGTAGGGTTAATACGATTATAAATTAGAAAACCTCACAAGCCAAAGATATTGATGCCAAACCTAGGGATCGGATCATAAATACCGAAGATATGGAAAAAAAAATATTAGCGAAATTTGGTCCATATAAGGCGAGACGACCTAATGTACATACATACATATATACATATGAGACCATGAGTGCCAGATCAGGGTGCAGTGAAATAACGGCCGCGGAAATAACGACCACGAATAAAAAATTGCAATTAAACCCGTGTGTCTTATTTCCATTCAGAAATGGAAAGAAAAATTGGAATAAAAAAATCGCTCCACTAATATAAACGCAAGCCGCCAATTAACGCACGCACACACATTTTCCATATGCGTTGAACCGAAATTGACTTGCGTGCGTATACAGATAAAGAAATAAAAAAATATAGAAAATCCGAGAAAATCTTGTTATTTTGTGGAATATATATGTATGTACATACCTAACACACACGATATCGAAAGAAAGTGCCAATTTTTTTTGTAAAAAATCATTCACAATACTCAGATTCAACAGTCATGCAAAACAGAAATTTGTAGTCGAGTTTGCTTTTTACGCACGCAGTTCAATTTCGGTTACCCCTATACAAGTTGTATGGGCATGAGAAATTTTTGACAGTAAATTGACGGCGTGCGCTTGTATTAGTTAGCGCAGTAAAATCTTCAAAGGACAAGTTGGGAATGAAATGGCGCTTAAGAAATTTTTCCATAGTCCTTTTTACATGTGTTAGGGAAAATTTATCTCAGCCGGGTTCCCAGGATAAACGACAACGATAAAAGCTTACACACTAACATGTGTGTTTCGTAAATAAATATGCAAATATGTTAGATAATTTTCAGTGGCGCACACAGAAAAAAATTTTGGGGGGGTTTTCAATATCCAACGGAAAATTAAAATAAATACTTAAAACTCGTCCAGACAATTTTTACTTAAATTTATGTTAGGGGAGTGGACATATGTATGCACACATTAAACAAAGGCACCTTTTAAATCTCAATTCATTGCATTTTCTCTGTACATATTTAAATTAAAACTAACAAGTAAGGAAGCCTAAGTTCGAGTGGAATCGAACATTAGATACTCAGCTGTATGCTTTCATTGTTTGTTTGCGTTTGTTCGATTAGGGTGTATTTTATATGAATCGAGTGCCGCATAAAGTGGGCGCAGCCACGCCCATTTTCAAAATTTTTA
Organism: Urophora cardui; assembly: GCA_960531455.1. Taxonomy (NCBI): domain Eukaryota; kingdom Metazoa; phylum Arthropoda; class Insecta; order Diptera; family Tephritidae; genus Urophora; species Urophora cardui. The sequence continues at coordinate 67,577,023 of OY482673.1, read as the reverse complement.
TCTATCATCCAACTAAGCATATAAATATTATTGTTAGTGCAAATTTGCAGCCCTTTATGACTTCTAATTACAAAGATGTCACGTTACAAATTCCCAAAGGGTTTCCCAGAAATATCTTTGTTAAAAAGTAGGCGTAGTCATAAACCGACTTCGCCAAATTTTTGAGCATGTATTACCACAAGTTATTAAAGTGTACAAACTGATTTTCGTCATAACATCTTAATTATTTGTAGAGGTATGGGTTCCGAAATCTCGTAGATTCCTTTGTCTGAAAAGAGGCGGTGCCACACCCATTTTCCAACATTTTTCTAGTTTTTTGTCTATAGTTGGTTTCATGACACAAAATTTCAATGACATATCTTTATATTTGACGTAGATATCGCTTAAAATATTTTTATTATGCCCCTTAATAGTTCCGATATATAAATTTGGGCGTGGTCGTCAATCGATTTTGGCAATTTTTCGTCCAAACATTTTCCTAAGTAGGTAAATTACGCGTACAAGAACAAAACACACGTACGCACATAATTCTTTTATTCTATTCTCATTCACGCTCTAATCATTAGTGACAAGTGTTGCCGCGAGCTAAAAAAATTAAGTATATGTTGCCAAGCAAAAAAAGTATCAAAAAGTATCAAGAGCACAACCGTGGTTTTAAAAATTTTCATTTGAAAAACAAATAATAAGTAAAGTTGTGTATCTAATTCAGACCAGTTTTTTCTGGTTGTTTTTATTAAAAATATAGACATTTTAGTTAAGACACTCAAGTATTTTTTTTGCAAATAGCATAATTTTTTTTTAATTTAAATTTATTTCACAACAGTTTGCTCATGGAACGAAAACTGAAAGTCATAATAAATGAGTTTTTATTTTTCCTGTATTATGATTAACAATAAACTCTAAAAAAATAATAGAAACCTTATTGGTGACTTTTCAGTTCAGAATTAATTTTCAAAAGAAGTCCATTTTCGACTCACCATTCCCCTTAAATCTAAAAAAAATCCAGTTCAGCAGCCACAGAGATATAAGGCAAACTCATTACTTTGAAGCAAATTAAAAAAATTTCTCTGTCCAGTTTATATTTTTCTAGGTTTTTTTATTGGCCTACATTCCCACAACTTTTTAATACTATCCAGATACAATAGGTTTGTTTTTAGTTTAAAATTTTCATAGTTTCAAAAAATTAAATTCTATCAGCAGAAAAGTATCAAAATAGGCCGTTTGTGAACAAAAAAGTATCAAATCACAAAATTTAGAAAAAAAAGTATCAAAAAAGATACAATTGTATCAAAACGGCAACGCTGTTAGTGACTAATGTATTCATTTATTTTACATATTCATACATCGTCGGCAGAAAGATTGCTTTGAAAACAACAAATTAAAATTTTTCAAATTACTATGTAGAATTAAATTCTATTATTTAAAAATTTAATTACTTTGGGGGGAGGGGGGTTTAACACCCCAAAACCCCCCCTGCGTGCGCCCCTGATAATTTTCAAATAACCTAATCTCAAATAAAGTTATTTGCCAAATTTGGCATTTTTTATTGCCACGTCGCTGAACACATACAATCCCTTCATCCACTTAGGTAATCAGCCAAGCAGCCAAGTACTTGCTTAGTCAACAATAAAAATTAGTAGCTACCGATGTCACTAATTGCCATCACACACAGAATATCTTCCGACTAGCCAAATTATGTCACCAACAAAAAAATTAACCCAAATATTATGCAGCAAAGTAAAGAAAATAACTCTTGGATTACCTCCATGGACATCCTAATTGGTTGGAGTGAAATTGAATGATCGCCAAACATTGCACCCACTGAAGTACATACATACACTATGAAAAAATATATGGAGGAGTCAAAGAAATTGCTTCCCTATTTCGAACGCTATTTTCTTTGTTTTGAGTAATTTTCACTAAAACATTTTTGAAGGATTATAAAATAAAGATGTTTACACATCAGAAATACTAATTTTAAAGAAATTCATATATCAAAATAAGGAAAAATTTTTTAAGCGGAAAATTTTTTCTAATTAATTGAAACCCAATTATTGGGGTTTTAATAAATAGCGGCCACCTCTCGGCAGTGGGCGGGATACCCGCCGAATGTATTTCTCCCAACAAAAAGCTTCTCACATAAAATTCATTCGCCGTTCGGAGCCGCTATTAAACTGTAGGACCACCCAAGTGGTGTATTATTATTATTATATCTTTGATCGCAAGCATTTTTTTTCAGTGTATGTTCGTACACAAACATACATGTACATATACTACCCAGCAAGCAAAATTAGCTTAAATAAAGTTTTTTTAAGCTTATAATTACAAACATTAAGCTTACAAAATGTTGATTTTTTGTTTACAAAAGACTTCAAAGTAAGCGTGTTATAAATGAAATTAGACCGTGGTTGTAAATGTTCGAATATAAATTTATAAAAAGTATTTAAGAGAAAGTTTTTTATAAGCATAAAAATATAAACTAATTGTAAATGTTTGAATGAAACCTTTTATAAGCTTTCGAATGTAAGCTTATTGTAAATGTTCTAAAAAAGGCTTTTAATAAGCTTTTGAATGTAAGCTTACTGTAAACGTTCCAAATAAAGCTTTTTTGAGCTTACCAATCTAAACCTTTTCCAAATTAAAACAAAGCACGTCATAAACAGTTTTTTAATAATTTATTTTGACGATATTTTGAACTCGTGGTAGCACATATGTACATTTGTACATACATAAACAATATTTACATATAACAATAATTACATACGTATGTAAATACATACATATTAAAAATAGTACAACAATAAAATCACAAATGTATTAGCTAAATTAAACATGAAACACAAACCACGTGTAGCAGATTTTAACTTCATACGATTGTTGGCAAATTGGAAAAATGCTTTTGAAGCAGCTACATAATCTGTTTCACAAACGTTTCTGTTTGTCTGTTTGTACAAACGTTTCTGAAAAGAATTTAAGAAAAATTTGAATTACGTGTGTATGTACATATGTATATACGTATGTAAGTATATGCAACCAAAATATATAAGTTTCCCCGTTTTGTTACCTAAATATAATAATAAATTACATACGAAACAACTGTATGTCACGGCGTATGAGTAACATTTTATCTGAAAATGGTATTCATACGCCATGGCATACAGTTTTTTGTATTACATATTTATTTTATAGAATCTATTATTGAAACTTAGGTAAAAATACCACAAAATTTTTCTCATACACCATAGTATGCAGTTGTATGTAAATATATAGTTAATTATTGAGTGATTTTATATATGTACTTACGGCATATAGGTAATCCAATAGTTAGACTGCGATCGCAAATTTTAGTTTCGGTCCCTCTCCATGAAAATTTTTGAGCCATTGCATCCGTCATTATTTTTCCCCACGCTCGCTTTGCCGCAGACCTAATTTTCTTAAACGCATGCTGTTAGTATATATTAGGGTGGATCAATTTTTATGGGCTGATTATAAGCCACAGTGTTCTTAGCAAATTCGGATTTTGCATCAAATTCTAATAAAAATAGTCATCTAGACATGACTTTCCTAAGCTCACCTACTTCTCTCCTTAGCGCTGTTGCTTCTTTTAGTATCCGTAAAAGAACGGCTTTGTTTTTTTCCTCAACTTTTGCTACGGCACAGTCAATGAGAGATTGGGATGCTATAAAAAAAACAAAAAGAGATTAATAAAAGTTACAAATTCATTAGCAATTAAACTGAATACTCACCTAATGAGTTTTCGCGCGGTATATTGGATTCGCCGCTATTAACTATTGAGCATCCACACGTATTTTAATTAATTTTTATTAATAGGAAAATTTTTCTTACGTCAACTATTCTACACATACAATAGGTTTATTTAAAAAAGCTTAAAATAAGCTTAATATTGTAAAAGCTTATTTAACTTTTCTTTTAGTAAACTTACTTCAAGCTATTTTTCAAACACTTGCATTTCACTTTTAAAATTAACGGTTTTATAAACATACGCTCTCAATGTTTACCAAACATTTATTTGAAAACATATAAAGTAAGCTTAAGAATGTAAATGCTTACAAAACACTTGTAGTAGCAAGCTTACTTTAAGTTATTTTCAAAAACGCTTACAGGAATGCTTGTTGGGTATGGATATACATCCGTACCCAATAAACATTTTTCTCAATTCTCAACGGGAGAAGCATTTGAGAACTAACCATCAAATCTCAAACACAACACTAGTTCTCAAATGCCTTCTCAAGTAAAACACACACATTTTTCTCAAATCTTTGAGATAGGCTACTGTATCTTTTGCTGTTGTGTTATTTTGCCAATAATATATGTAAGTACCTACGTACATATTCAGCCCTATCATGAACTTCATGTGAAAAATTTCCCTCGAAAAATATAAAGCAAAACAATAACAATTTTTCACATTTTGTTTTTGTTTTGCTTTGTAATTTTTGGGAACATTTTGTTCACATGAAGTTCACGATAAGGCTGATTATGTATACCTTGATTACCCTGCAGAGAAACCCCTTCAAAATGAGAACAAAGTTTGATGGAAAGATTTCGAAATGGAAAAGTTTGATGATGAGTTTGCATGTCGACAGAAAATACGCCTTTTTGTGGATTCCATATTTGATAAAGTGTGCCGTATACAAAATATCCTCAAAGTTGGCTTAGCCTAAAAAAAATCTAAATCCGTTTCGTATCGTAATCTGAGTGCTGTTGGAATCGAAATAAATCTGGATTATTAACCAAAGGACATTGTCGAACTAACCAGTAAACGTGCCATTTCTACTGGGATATGTGGATATTAGTAAATTTTTGTTTTAGTTTTTTTTTTCTTATGGAGCCAATGTTTTAAACTGATAAATCTCTCTGGAATTTTTTCAAGCAATTCAAACAATGTGCTGTTTTGGTTTTGGGCATCTTTTGCTGGCAATCATTTTGGCTCAAAACCTGCCGAAGGCACATTTGTTTGCTCATTTGCCAAAATCTGGCAGCTACAGCTGCTACGCCTATAATCCATTTGTACTGATTATACATTCATACTTTTAACTACATACATATGTAAGTACAAATGTATATACATACGTACTAGAGGTTACCCGCGGGTTTCACACTACGTGCTTTTAAAAATATTAGCATTTATTTATCATGCAAATTATATAGACAATTATTAGATACATACATACATAGTTTCCTTATTTTTTTTTTATCCGCTGAGTACAGGGTTGCGTGATTTTGATTTGACTGAATCACTAATCAAAAATATTTTCTGATTCTTGATTTAAAATATTTTCAAATCAAAGATAATTTTTATTTGTGATTCGTTTCAAAAAAGAATCAGAAATACCCTTTGATTCGTGATTCAAACTATTTTCAAATCAAAGATAAATTTTATTTGTGATTCGTTTCACAAAAGAATCAGAAATACCCTTTGATTCGTGATTCAAACTATTTTCAAATCAAAGATAAAATTGATTTGTGATTCATTTCTCAAAAGAATCAAAAATCTTTTTTAATTCTTGATTCAAACTTGATTTCGAATCAAGATTCTTAATAAATTTTTGATTCGAATAAAATTTTTGATTCGAATAAAATTTTTGATTCCATAAGGTCCACCAAACCAAATAAATAATAAGTTTTTTAAAATGGGCGTGACAGCACAAACCATACCGACTGGCGCCACGTATGTTTTGTTATTTTTTGCGAAAGATGCGCATGGGTCCGGCTAGTATATACATATTTCTGATTGTCGTATTTACCTAGATATATGTTTGACAAAGATATCGCATAAAATGTTTTTATTATTCCTATATAGGTATGTGCAATATATTTTTATATATTTTATATATATTTTTATGTGCGTATGTGGTTCTTGCCGACTTGGGTAATTTTTTTCCACACGTTTGCCTTAGCTTAATCGATTTATCTGCTACAGTTCCTGAGTTTTGACTTATAAATCTTTGAAAATTTGCTCCTCTTGGCCCATTTTTCAAAATTTCAGCACGTTTCCTCATAACTGCATAACGTCATTTCATCACTCGGGCTTTATTAGTGATTGAATTATCATGTTTTACGTGCTTTTCGACACACATATGCCTTATTTTCAACCCCAATTTTCTCTGTTCCCATTAGAATCTATGTACCAAATTTCATTAAAATATTTCTATTTTTGCGCAAGTTAGAGTGTATACGGCCGGACGGACGGACATGGTTCAATCATTTTTTTCATCCTGATCGTTTTGATATACTCTTATATATTAAGGTGGAGTGAAAATTTTTTTTTAGAAATTCAATTTGTTCCAAAGCCAGAACGGCACCTTTCTAGCCCAGTAATAAGCCTTTAAAATGTTATTGACCTACTCGCATGTTTAGAGGTGCCCTCAGCCCCACAAAGTTGAAAAAATAGCACGATCTGGTACAAATGTGAAATTTCTACAATTATGAAATAAAAAAAACCAAGTATGAGGATTGATAAACAGGCTAAGTTGAGTATAAAAGTGAATTTTTTTTTGGAAACAACAACAACCAAAGTTTCTAAAGGTCAAAGTTTATATTATGCATTTTTTAAATTGCAATTACTTAAAAACTACTGAACCGATTTCAAATATTTTTATACCATTCGATAGGTATTTTGAATCCCTTTAGTTTGATATACATTTTATGTGGGTTCCATAACACTCCCCGCTGCGGGGTAAACCCCCCTTTTACCCCTCTTACTTTTCATATAAAGTACCACGCCCAATAAAACACCGTGTCGCATGCATAGCTAATTTATACCTTTAAAACGATGCCTTAATTATTAATTTTGGTAAATTATGTGAGCAGTAAAAGGGATATTTGCAAAAAAAACCAATTAGAAATAATATATATCGTCGTACCATACGAAAACTAACATCAGATTTTTTGTGGCTGACGAAAAGTAAAAAGTTCAAGTTTTGGCCGACGAAAAGTAATAAAATCGAGTTTTGGCTGACGAAAAGTAATAAAATCCACTTTTGGCTGACGAAAACTATCAATTTCGTTTAAACAACAACAATTTTAAAGTAAAAACAGTATATAATTACTGATACTTTTCGTCGGCCAAAAGTCGATTTTATTACTTTTCGTCAGCCAAAACTCGATTTTATTACTTTTCGTCGGCCAAAAGTCAAATGTTCTACTTTTCTTACAGAATTTTTTTATTGATAGCTTTCGCCAGAAATTTTAAATATGTTAGTTTTCGTATGGTACGACGATATGATCCCAATTTGCCACTAATTGAAGTCGAGTTCGAATCGAGGTCGATTCGACGTCGTTTTGGGGAACTCGCCGGGGTGAACTCGAATCGAAATCTTTATTTTATAAAAAAATCAAAGTCGTTCCGACTTCGATTCATAACATCGGTTCAATTTCGCCACGATGTCGGTTTTTCGAATTCGTGGCTTGTATTTTGTAACAAAGCGGGAATGAATTCGTATGTACATCTCAACTTATTTTATACCCCGCACCTCTTAGTCACAATTTAGACTACTAACTGCACGATGAGCTTGAAGAACTGTCGCACAGTGGGGGCACCTCCATACAAACGCGGCCAAAAATAGTAATAATTAAGCTAGAATCTTGAAACTCGGAACTTAAGCTTTTTTGGTTGAAGTTAGTAAACTGTGAAAATTTGAACAAAATCCACCCACAAATACGCCCACCTCCCTTATAACAGTATTTTTGAAATTTCAGCATTTTCCTAACTATTATAGCTAAAATGCTCCATTTTGATTAGTGTATACATTTTTGAAATATAAATCAAATGCGGTAATCATTTTGGAAAAAGGGTAAAGCACTTCACCGTTTTTAAATTAAAAATATATGCACTTTTAAGTATGTTATAAGCATTTATCATAAAACTTTCATACAAAAAAATCGCATTTCAAAAAAATTTTATACCGGAAATGAAATTACACTTTTCTAAAGGATTTCAGTGTGATAAACCTGAGTCTGGAGTCAGATTTTCCAAATTGTTTCTAGTTTCTGAGATATTCATGCCCAAATAGGAAAAAAACACGTTTTTTGGCTCTATTCCCTGCTTAATATATTTTATATAATTACTTTCCACTCAAGTTCGATTTAACCAGTTGAAAGCACAATCATTACCCTTGAAAACAGCGTTTAGTTTCTTCGAATATCTTAATTAGAATTGGAAATATCGATATTTAATGGTGTTTTCTTTTCTACGAAAAAATGTTGCCCTCCTATATCCCAATTATCAAATTACGTATCCAGACTTTCTATAAAATGGCTGAATTTGTAGATAAGGGTGCCCTCTTACTAAGTTAGAAGTCAATATTTGGTGAAAGGACCAGACAAACTTACAAAATGGCTAAGAAAATCAAACAGGGCAACATTATTTCGAGAAAAGAAAACGCCATAAGTTTCACCATTTTGACAAATATTCCCCATACAAAAAAATTTAAACTTTTTGAAGCATACTTCTGGGCATTTTGTATGGGAAAAATGTACCAAAACTCAAAAAACACCTTCCATAAAAATTTTCATAAAACAAAATGGAGCAAACGAATTTTTACAATTTTTTCGCCACTTTTTAAAAGACATTCAGGAGCATCAAATATTAAAAAATTGAGGAGGTAATATTTTTTGTTTTTTTTTTAATTTCATTTTAAAATTTTACAATTTTAACAATTTTTTTTTTTATATTCTAAAATAAAAAAGCTGCCAAAGATAATAATTAACGCTGATAAAAAAAATTACCTCATAATTTTAAAGTATGGACCATTTGCTGAAAGACGATAGAGAAATAGTCGATTAGTCGCCTAAATATACACGTTTTTCATAATGTCAAAAGTAACATAATTAATGCATTTACAAAAACACAGTTTTAGGCAGATGGGAAAAAAATTATAAAAGCAAATGGAGCAAGTGGATTTTTAAAATGAAAATGCAGTTTGATTAAGAATATATTATTTGAAAGCATAAAAAAAAATTGAGGAGGTAATATTTTTTGTTTTTTTTATTTTTTTATTCAAAGTCGAGGAAAATTTTTTTATCATCGACATTTTTTGTGAATATTTGAAAATTCATATAAATTCAACAGTGAGCGCTATTTACAACTAAGTTATTTTTTCTGAAAGAGAAAATCATTATCTATGTAACGATGTATCATTCGTGTATGTAGGTTAACAGTTAAATGAGAAAGAGCGTTTTGTATGAGGTGTGTTCATTGAGAAATAAAAGGACCTATTTTTTGCTCAACTTTGGGCACCCTGTACGGCTAAACGAAAAGATACTCAAAAATTTTTATATAAGCTTTTTTATTACAATTTGATGTATCTGTCGATCTCTGTTTAAAAAAATGGTTTTACTCATACTTTAATTTTGAATTTATTTTTGGCCGCAATCACCCATTGTGTGTCGTCCGAAGTGGAAACAGACTGTAACCCACTGTGCGGCGCAGCGTTACAAAGGCCTACTTTGTATACATATATGTATACATATTCACTTCAAACACTTGCAAAAAAAAAGTAACGTTGATATACACGGCATGAAGTGCATTACCTACTTTCAAGAAAAATTTAAAGAAGTCTAACTGTGTAACCTAACACAAACGCAAGTCGTTAATTAACTCACGCACGCAAATTTTTCATATGCGTTGAACCGAAAGTGACTTGCGTGCGTGTACAGATAAATAAATAGAAAAATATAGAAAATCAGAGAAAATCTTGTTAAATGTATGTATAATTCGTAATAATTTCTTTGTAATAATATGTTGTTGTGTATCTTTTAATGTTTTTAAATAAAATTAGACTCCCTGAGGAAGACGGGAATACCGTCGAAACGCGTAGGAGGATGAAGGAAAATTAATAAATTTTGCCTCTTAATTTAATCGGCCTAAAAGCTCTTTAAAATATTCGAAAATCTTGTTATTTTGTGGAATATGTATCGAACACACACGATATCAAAAGCAAGTGTCAATTTTTTTGCAAACAATCACCCACAATGCTTAATTTCAACTGTCACACAAAACAAAAGTTGGGCGTCGAGTTTGCTTTTTACGCACGCCGTTCAATTTCGGTTACTCCCATACAAGTTGTATGGGCATGAGAAATTTTTGACAGTAAATTAACGGCGTGCGTTTGTATTAGGTTACACAGTAAGCAACATTTGACTTAGAAAATATATTGAACAAAAATATTTCATTTGTTTACAAATAATACAAAAAATATTATGAAAAGATTACGCATTGTGAGCAGCGATTTTTGCGATTCAGGCGATGTATGTGCTTCATCAGTCCCCAGCAAACACAATCTCTAACGTTAGAAATTTTGTCGAGATTACCTTAGATAACTAGTGTAATTCTATATATATTCTCAAATCGATAACTAGGGTTGAAAACTACACTAGAATTCGATTAGCGAGTGATTAGAGAAGGAGCCAAATCTCACGCCTTTTATCAATTCTCAATATATTTCTGTGATATATTGAATATACATACATATATTGAAATTAGATACTAAAAATGGTAAAGTTAATATTACCGTAGTACAATGTTTTCCATTAAAAAGTACAAGAAGTACCTTGAATTTAAATAATAAGACTGAATTTTGTTTAAATTTCAGTTCTTATAAATGTGGTAAACATATACATGTCAATATATATAATCATATGCAATTTAGGCACATATTGCGTTAATAAAATCTAAACAATGAAAAAATCATGTAAAAGGAGACAAAGCTTTGTTTTTCATTTCAATTGGAAGTATTTGCAAATTCTGATTAGAATCTCATTAGAGAACTTCATTCGAGAATTTTAATTTTCTCGATTTGAGAATTAGGTACCCTTTTGTTTGAGAACGCTATGATTCTCGATAGATTTTCGAGTCGTCCTCTAACGTTAGAGGTTTGAGAATGAGGCTAGTTCTCGAGTCATTCTCAAATCGATAACTAACCTCAGTGTTTTTTGGGTCAGTAAGTAAACATAATTCAAGTATCCTGGCTTTAATTATGTCTGTCTCCTGCTTTCTATTATTCTGTACAGAAAGAAGTGCAGATCAAACGCTAGATGTTGTTCTGGAAAAACTGGAAACCATGCAAGAAACCCAAAAGAAAATGGTGAATTGTATTTATGGCTTTAAAATAAATATGCTTTCGTCCAATAAAACCATTGTCGTAAGAGTACCATATTCTTTTTAACTAAATTTCTTGTGTTGAAGAAGTGTTCTCTGTGCTCACTGCATTAGCGACTCCCCGACGTTCCAATACTCCAAACATTCGTTATGAAGCGTTATCAAGTCGTATTGTACGCCGTCAAAGAGTCAGTTTTGTACGTCGCTATCTTGTAATTTTTGCACGTCGTCAACGATTCGTTTTTGAACGTCGCTATCTAGTCGTTATTGTACGTCGTCTACGAGTCGTTTTGGCACGTCGTCAATGACTCGTTTATGTGGCTCGCTAGTGAACTGTTCTTTTCATCCACTTACGACTTCGCCGGCAGGTCGCACGCGATGGTCGCCGGCGAACGAATCTTTCACTAGACCGAGCCGGAATCGAATTCGATTCGAAGTCGTTTGGCAAATTGGGATGTACATACATATGTACATACACATGTACACATTTGGCGTCAGCATACAATTTGGCTGTTATTGGACTTTTGGTGAATTTTATACATTTTTGTGTTTTAAGTTACCGAGAATGTACTTGAATATTTCTGATATGCTACAGTATTTTTGATTCTAAATAAATTTTTGATTCGAATAAAATTTTTGATTCGAATCAAATTATTGATTCGAATAAAATTTTTGATTCCAATCAAAAATATATTTTGAATCAAGATTCGTAATAAATTTTCGATTCGAATCAAATTTTTGATTCCAATAAAATGTTTGATTCGAATCAAAAATTTGATTTTTGATTCTTTTGAGAAATGAATCACAAATCAAATTTATCTTTGATTTGAAAATGGTTTGAATCACGAATCAAAGGGTATTTTTGATTCTTTTGAGAAATGAATCACAAATAAAAATTATCTTTGATTTGAAAATAGTTTGAATCACGAATCGAGTTGATTCTTTATTTGAAAGTTGATTTGAAATCAAAATTGATTCGAATCACGCAACGCTGGCTGAGTATATAAATATGACGAGCTCAGAGCATAAATGAGACAAATTTTTTCTCAGAGCAAAAACGAACTATCGTATAAAAAAAACACGAAAAAACTCGAAGCGCAAAAACATGCCGGCAAAAAATTTTAGCCCATTGGGCTAGGTAAAATTATGACGTTCAAATTCACCACCATACTGTCAAAATTTTACTCCCTGATGTAAAAATTTCATTTTTTCTACCAATTGACACACGGCCTAAGACCAGCCACACATGACGGCAGAAAACGCGCAGAATTTGGGCAGAAAGCCATAAAAACGCGCGTCTTCATGTGTGCACATTGGCAGAAATATTTACAAGGAAATCGGGGGTATTTGTAAACCGGCGTTTTCTGCCGGCCCAAGTTCTGCGCGTTTTCTGCCGTCATGTGTGGCTGATCTTAGTGTTTGAGATTTGAAAATATAATAGGGGCGTCAGAGTGAATACTTTTCCGGCAATGCAGCAATCCGTTTAACTTTTTTGTTTAGACACATATTTTTTCTTTATCAGCTCGAATGTTTGTTTGAAGACTTTCGAGCATTCCCGCAGCAAACGGGCTTCTAACAAACATCCAGCTATGCACTCGATTTGCTCTATACCCGGGGATCTAGAGCTCTCCTACACACCGAGTTTCAAGCAGATATCTAAAAGACTGAGCGACTTGTTTGCGTTCAAGCAGACAGACGAACATGGCTTAAACGACTCAGCTCGTCGTGATCATATCCCAATTTGCCAAACGACTTCGAATCGAATTCGATTCCGGCTCGGTCTAGTGAAAGATTCGTTCGCTAGCGACTATCGCGTGCGACCTGCCGGCGAAGTCGTAAGTGGATATAAAGAACAGTTCACTAGCGAGCCCCATAAACGAGTCATTGACGACGTGCCTAAACGACTCGTAGACGACGTACAATAACGACTAGACAGCGACGTTCAAAAACGACTCGTTGACGACGTGCAAAAATTACAAGATAGCGACGTGCAAAACCGACTCTTTGACGACGTACAATACGACTTGATAAAGCTTCATAACGAATGCTTGGAGTATTGGAACGTCGGGGAGTCGCTAATGCAGTGAGCATAGAAAACACTTCTTCAATACAATAAATTTAGTTAAAAAGAACATGGTACTCTTACGACAATGGTTTTATTGGACGAAAGCAGGTTTATTTTAAAGCCATAAATACAATTCACCATCTTCTTTTGGGTTCCTTGAATGGTTTCCGGTTTTTCCAAAACAATATCTAGCGTTTGATCTGCACTTCTTTCTGTAAAGAATAATATATTATTTCTATAGAAAGCAGGAGACAGACGTAATTAAAGCCAGGATACTTGAATTATGTTTACTTACTGGCTGATGAAGCACATATGTACATCGCCTGAATCGCAAAAATCGCTGCTCACAATGCGTAATCTTTTCATAATATTTTTTATTATTTATAAACAAATGAAATATTTTTGTTCAATATATTTTCTAAGTCGAATGTTGCTTAGATTTCTTTAAATTTTTCTTGAAAGTAGGTAATGCACTTCATGCCGTGTCGACAAACCGACATCGTGGCGAAATTGATCCGATGTTATAAATCGAAGTCGGAACGACTTTCATTTTTTTATAAAATAAACACTTCGATTCGAGTTCACCCCGGCGAGTTCTCCAAAACGACGTCGAATCGACCTCGATTCGAACTCGACTTCACTCAGTGGCAAATTGGGATCTAATTATTTTTAAATATAGTTTTTAGTTAAATACATACATACATATGTGTATTTTTTATTTAGTGACAAAGAGATCCAAGCCATTTCGCACATTTTGGGCCGGGCAATAAATTTTATTACATTAAATTTACAAATCAACTTTACACTTAATTATCTCAACCCAATGCCAGAGGTATTTAGATCCTTTTGATTCTAACCCTTTCAAATTATTACCGGGTTATACAAATTCCTTACGCATTTATCCCCTGTCTTATCATAGTTTATGTAACAAAAATCGTTAAAAAAAATCATTGCAAAACCCTTCAAATTACCACTGAGCTGACTTCTTCTCGCATTGTAATCCGCAGGTGGAAACTAGTAACGAAATGTATCGGGCTGTCATCGAAGAGATTGCACGTTTCCTTGATCGTTACCTAACACAGAAGCAACAACAACGGCAATTGCAACAACAGCAAAAAATGTCGCGCTGCAAGAGTCTACACCAAGTTTACGATGGCAACGGCGAAAGTCATGAACTAAACACCAGCGCCGGCGGGTATATGGACGCCTTCAACGATAAATCAATTGCCGCAACAACGCCATCGCCATCAGCATCATGCTCATTGCAATCCTCGTCGTGTTTGCGCACGCGCAGCACTAGCAATTTGATCGCAGAGCTGAAACAATCGGCCAAAACAGGCAATGCGGCCAATACAAAGCACAATACAATGGCATCGCCAGCGGGCGCATTGGCGGACAAGCGCAATTTCGATGTGTCCATCAATCATTCCTATGCCGCCTTTAAGGACTTTACATGGTTAGTGATGCCATTTGATTTACAGAAACATAAAAGCAAATTTTAGAAATATTTTACGTTTTTAAATTCTTAAATTCATAATTGATCCACTTCAATTTTTTATATTTTCTGGTCTCTCCAGGCGCCGTTCACCCAAAAAGTGCGCCGAAACGAAAGCTCTAGCTGCCGCCAACGAAGTTGATGACAAACTAAACAAGGAAGCATTTCGTCTCTCACGAACCATACAAAATTTGCTCAACACATCCATACGTCAACCGGACTTGACACAACATCGTAACCACACAGATGCGCACAGCAACAAAGTGTCGTCCACCCACTCGCCGGTCACCGCCACCCCAATACCTCCTCCATCCAATGTGCCAGCGCCGAAGGCAACAGCTCCAGCCGTTACCACTACTAGCAACCCACACGCCGCCAATCCGCTTGCCCATGCCAATCCAACCGCCGAATTGCTTTTCTTACGCGCCAACCACATGCGCGACTCGAGCATTTCACTGCGCAGCACCACCGACAGCTCCGTGCATTCCACCACCTCCAATTCTTCAGTTGTCTCATCGTCGTCGTCCTCCTCCTCGTCGACCGCCTCAACAGCATCTTCGAGCAAAGGGGATACGGATGACAATATTACAACTCCACACCAATCATTTCATCCGATAGCGCACGCATTCAAGCAGCTCCATCATCCACTAAGCTCGGCCACGGAGGACGAAAGTGGTTTCAGTTCGATCAGCTCGTTTCAAGATATTGGCGTACCGCTTTGTTCCACAATGCTTTCGAATGGTTCGTCGACGCCGAATCGTTTATCTTTAGCAAGTGTGCGATTAGATGCCGTTAGTTTGCATAGCAGCGGCGGCGGGGGTAACGGGGTTCCAGTGGGTGGTGCGCGTGAGTCAGATACTGGTGAGCTCGTTTGCGACAGCCGCAATTCAACCTTGAAAGCTCATCATCCCAGTAATACTTTGGGAGTACCACTGCAAGCCGCGCACAACATGCAACATCGCTGGGATGCAGCAGCAACAACACCAACAACGCCAACGAAAACGAATTACCGCAGCACCAACAAATACCATCGATTCTCCACACTGTCCAACGAAGATGCGGCCGCCGTACTTTGGGTTTAAATGTTGTAGCTAAACGATTATTTTGCAGCATTTACTAACAGTGTTTTAGTTAATGTATAAGTTTTTTATTTTGATATCATGTATGCAATATTGGAAACATCACTTATTTATTTTTTTTTTTTTTAATTTTCGTTTGTTTCTTTATTTTGTTAATAATTTCTTCAATTCATTAAACGTGATAATCGATCTTAGCAGCTCCGGGTTCAATTGATGATTTGTCGTATTATTCTTTTTTAAAGAATCCTTTTTTTAAGAAATGGAATTTTTTTTAAGATTTTATATTTTGCTCTGCAAATTCGTTTTTAATATCATGTTTTGGTAGTAAATACACATACAAATATTAGCAGCGTGCCTTTTAAAATATACAAACATACATATGTATGTACATACATACATACATGTTTTTTAAATTACATACAGAGATTGAATTTAATTGTTAACCTTTAAAATAAAAATTTCGGTCTCAACCAGGGCTGCACTTTAACGTTAATTTGTATTAATAACCGAAAAAATGTTTGTCTTTGAAAAATTTTAACGTTGAATGCTTAACACAAAAAGTACTGTTTGGATAATTATCAAAAAAATATCAAAAAAAAATTTATATTTCGTTGATGATAAAAAAAAAATATATTGAAAAAATTTCGTTTCAGTTGTCAACAAAAAAATATCAAAAAAATTACGTTAATTAAAAAAAATAACATTTCAAGCTGTATTTCAGAAAATCTAAAAAGTATTTAAGAAAATTTTCAAAGTGCCTGGGTCTCAACAGAAAAAATAAAATTCACATTTTTTGGACTTCCGGTAAAAAAAATATTTAATTTTTCAACATAAATCTCACATGTTGAGAAATATGGTTATTAAAAAAATCCGCATTGAAAATTATTGTGAGAATGTATGTATGTAAATGCTCAAATGTTTTCTGTTGAAAATAAATATCAGTTAATAACTCAATAAATAGGGTTTTCTCTCTCACAAATAATAATTTTTTTTTTGTAATCCGATTTTTGTTTTTCAGATATTTTTAGTGTGAGATTTTTTTTATTTTCAAAGCCTTTGAAATTGTTAATAGATATTTTCAATGTCTAATTGCATATGTATGTATGTACATATGTATGTATTTTAATGTTCAATGTTGGTTTTAGAAAACTTTAAAATTTTATGTTAATCACGAATAAAATTTTTCGCACAAATCTGAAAGATTGCATTTATTTTTCATTATAAATCTTATACTTTGTAATTTAAAGAATTATTTTCTTAGGTGTTATTAGAAGTGAAATAAAACGCCACTTGGTCTAATTAGATTAAAATGAATAAAATTTTGAAATTGAGTTTTGGTCATAAACTGGTACACAGAACTTAAGTCTACACGGAGAAAACTATATGGATGTGACATCCATATACATATTTGGATAATCCTATCTGATCCATAAACTATGGATATAATGCAGGGCTGCATTAACGTTATTTTTTATCAATAACCGAAAAAATATTTTGTTTTCAATTCAACTTTGAAAAATTTTAACGTTAAGTGCTGAACAAAAAAATACTGTTTTGATAATTATCAAAAAAAATTATGAAAAAAAATTTCGTTTTGTTGATTATCAAAAAACAAATATTGAAAAAATTATGTTTCGGTAGCCAACAAAAAAAATTATCAAAAAAAATAACGTTAATAAAAATTCAAAGTAAAATGAAGCCGTAACACAGTGCTGTATGAGCGGGCAAAAATCAAAAAAAAATTTGTCACGTAGGTATGTCAACGTGTTTGGTATCGTTGGAAAGGTAATTTATCCTAGATTAAGGATCTGGACTAAGTTTTTGTTTCTAACTCATAAGGTTCTCACAAAAATCTCTTAAAGGTGTGTGTTTTATACATATATTTTTTTTATGAAAATGCCTTTAGCTGGAGTCTTTAAAAAAAGTTGCTAAAAATACAATTTATCATACTTTATCTTAAGATAAAATTTTTCTAATTAGAAAATGTGTAAGGAAACCACTCTATAGAGCTTTTTTAAGAAATATTGAGTTTCCTGGCTGAGATCGCCTATTTGCTACAGCCGAAAATTTGTTGTAGAAAATGTTAAAAATTCCTAAGTTTACAAAGGGATAAAAAAAAAGTATGTTAAAGTATGTTTTTTTTATTCTTTTATTTGAAAGAAGGGGCATTTTTCTTTGAAATAAAAAAAAGAAAGTCTGCAGACTCATTGCGCTTTTCGAAGAAAATCGGTTTTTTTAAGGTTATAAAATAAACTTTTGCAAAAAAGAAATTTCACTGATTACAGTTACCACAGTATTTTCCATTACTTAAATGTCAAACCATTTTTTTTTAAATATTAAAGTTTATTACTGTAGACATACGCGGTAGTGTTCTGTACTGTGTAGTGAAGCGCAAAATAGCGAAAAAACTAATCTTCTTCTTCTTATATTATAAATGTGAAATGGAAATTGTGTCAATTGGCGAGAAACCCACTAAACGGATCCTCACGAAACTTTGCACACCTAGGTATTTTCACCCGGTAATTACTATAGGCATATTTTTAATCTGATTAAAAGGCAGGGATGGGCACCTCCCATACAAAATTTTCCTTTTTTTTCGTAATATCTCTTGAAATATTTGTACTAGAACAATGAAAATTTGTGTGAAGAAATAATACATAATTATATACTCAACAGATAAACAATTTAGGTCTAGGTAAAGCAGGGATGGGCACCTCCCATACACACTGAAACTTTCACAGCGAATCTATCGAAATATTTGTAGTAGGGTATTGAAAAATGGTGTGGGGCATATGAGATAATTACGTACTCTACAGAGAAAAGCAAAATAAGGAAACTATCTTTGACGTCAAGAATGATATTTTTTCTATGTAGCTTTTTAGACTAGCTCAATATGCTAATAGTTTTAAAAGCACGTGGTGTGAATTCAATTATAAAAAATTCAATTTTAGCTGATATCTGGATTTCTATGCTATAAATTCCATTCACAAAGCAAGACTTGCCGATAACGAATGCTTTTTACAATCAATGTTTATCTTTAGTGTCAATTTTGCATACACCATGTGAAAAGAATTCGTTATCAAAAATCATAATATTCTCTGAGCATCCAAGAGTTCAAAATCCCCCAGAAGACAATTCCTGCGTACGGGCCTGCTTTTGAGTATTTAGTGACGTCTTGAATGAATCAAATTTTCAAGCGTGTGACACCAAAATATATAATCAATTTAAAAAACCTTTTGTAGTCAAAAAGGACCAAAATAAAAGTAGCTGCCATTCCTTGAGGGTTTCCGTAAGAGAGATTTAGGGAATCTTATTTGCCATGGATTAAGCCATAGAATGAAGCCTTGAAGTCTTTAGTATTATTAGGAAAACGCCCTGTATAAATAATAAAAGAACTACTCAGTATTGGAACTACTTCCGAATATTAAATTTTGCAGTTTCAATCTCAGTTTCCATGAAAAATTTAAGAGCTAGATAAAAAAAAAATTGATTTTTGAAATCTCCGTACTCTAATCCACCTAGAAACGAATTTTTGCTCAAATCCGTCCATTATTCTATTTTTGCCCACTTTTTATATGGAGACACAGCACTGTGCGTAAGCCCGAAATAAATTTTTATTATTATTTTGTTTTTGATAATCAACGAAACAAAATAATTTTGATAATTTTTTTTTGATAATCAACGAAACGAAATAATTTCAATAATTTTTATTTGATATTCAACAAAACAAAATTTTTTTGTTAATTTTTATTATTTATCGTTGTGCAGCCTTGATATAATGTCAATATAATGGGTATCACATCCAAAAAAATTGGTAATATATAAAGAAATATGGATATGGCATCCATTATATGGATGTGACATCCATAGTTTATGGATCAGACAGGATTATCCATATATATGTATGCATGTGACATCAATATAATTTTTTCCGTGTAGCGATTGCCAAAAAAAAACTTTTCAATAAGTGTCTCTTTTGATTGGACTGTACACTAGGGTGGTCCCCAAATGTGTGGAGCCAAATTGTATACATATTTCTTCTACCTCACCCTCTAGGTCAATGCTAATATAGTCGAAGATACCAAACATACATTTTTGTCCCGATCGGAGACGTTTAAGGGGTGTCACACAGGGGTCAAATCTCAGAAAACTCTATGGAGGCTCAGAAAATTAAATTTAATTTATGTTGAGAAATATGGTTATTAAAAAAATCCGCATTGAAAATTATTGTGAGAATGTATGTATGTAAATGCTCAAATGTTTTCTGTTGAAAATAAATATCAGTTAATAACTCAATAAATAGGGTTTTCTCTCTCACAAATAATAATTTTTTTTTTGTAATCCGATTTTTGTTTTTCAGATATTTTTAGTGTGAGATTTTTTTTATTTTCAAAGCCTTTGAAATTTGTTAATAGATATTTTCAATGTCTAATTGCATATGTATGTATGTACATATGTATGTATTTTAATGTTCAATGTTGGTTTTAGAAAACTTTAAAATTTTATGTTAATCACGAATAAAATTTTTCGCACAAATCTGAAAGATTGCATTTATTTTTCATTATAAATCTTATACTTTGTAATTTAAAGAATTATTTTCTTAGGTGTTATTAGAAGTGAAATAAAACGCCACTTGGTCTAATTAGATTAAAATGAATAAAATTTTGAAATTGAGTTTTGGTCATAAACTGGTACACAGAACTTAAGTCTACACGGAGAAAACTATATGGATGTGACATCCATATACATATTTGGATAATCCTATCTGATCCATAAACTATGGATATAATGCAGGGCTGCATTAACGTTATTTTTTATCAATAACCGAAAAAATATTTTGTTTTCAATTCAACTTTGAAAAATTTTAACGTTAAGTGCTGAACAAAAAAATACTGTTTTGATAATTATCAAAAAAAATTATGAAAAAAAATTTCGTTTTGTTGATTATCAAAAAACAAATATTGAAAAAATTATGTTTCGGTAGCCAACAAAAAAAATTATCAAAAAAAATAACGTTAATAAAAATTCAAAGTAAAATGAAGCCGTAACACAGTGCTGTATGAGCGGGCAAAAATCAAAAAAAAATTTGTCACGTAGGTATGTCAACGTGTTTGGTATCGTTGGAAAGGTAATTTATCCTAGATTAAGGATCTGGACTAAGTTTTTGTTTCTAACTCATAAGGTTCTCACAAAAATCTCTTAAAGGTGTGTGTTTTATACATATATTTTTTTTATGAAAATGCCTTTAGCTGGAGTCTTTAAAAAAAGTTGCTAAAAATACAATTTATCATACTTTATCTTAAGATAAAATTTTTCTAATTAGAAAATGTGTAAGGAAACCACTCTATAGAGCTTTTTTAAGAAATATTGAGTTTCCTGGCTGAGATCGCCTATTTGCTACAGCCGAAAATTTGTTGTAGAAAATGTTAAAAATTCCTAAGTTTACAAAGGGATAAAAAAAAAGTATGTTAAAGTATGTTTTTTTTATTCTTTTATTTGAAAGAAGGGGCATTTTTCTTTGAAATAAAAAAAAGAAAGTCTGCAGACTCATTGCGCTTTTCGAAGAAAATCGGTTTTTTTAAGGTTATAAAATAAACTTTTGCAAAAAAGAAATTTCACTGATTACAGTTACCACAGTATTTTCCATTACTTAAATGTCAAACCATTTTTTTTTAAATATTAAAGTTTATTACTGTAGACATACGCGGTAGTGTTCTGTACTGTGTAGTGAAGCGCAAAATAGCGAAAAAACTAATCTTCTTCTTCTTATATTATAAATGTGAAATGGAAATTGTGTCAATTGGCGAGAAACCCACTAAACGGATCCTCACGAAACTTTGCACACCTAGGTATTTTCACCCGGTAATTACTATAGGCATATTTTTAATCTGATTAAAAGGCAGGGATGGGCACCTCCCATACAAAATTTTCCTTTTTTTTCGTAATATCTCTTGAAATATTTGTACTAGAACAATGAAAATTTGTGTGAAGAAATAATACATAATTATATACTCAACAGATAAACAATTTAGGTCTAGGTAAAGCAGGGATGGGCACCTCCCATACACACTGAAACTTTCACAGCGAATCTATCGAAATATTTGTAGTAGGATATTGAAAAATGGTGTGGGGCATATGAGATAATTACGTACTCTACAGAGAAAAGCAAAATAAGGAAACTATCTTTGACGTCAAGAATGATATTTTTTCTATGTAGCTTTTTAGACTAGCTCAATATGCTAATAGTTTTAAAAGCACGTGGTGTGAATTCAATTATAAAAAATTCAATTTTAGCTGATATCTGGATTTCTATGCTATAAATTCCATTCACAAAGCAAGACTTGCCGATAACGAATGCTTTTTACAATCAATGTTTATCTTTAGTGTCAATTTTGCATACACCATGTGAAAAGAATTCGTTATCAAAAATCATAATATTCTCTGAGCATCCAAGAGTTCAAAATCCCCCAGAAGACAATTCCTGCGTACGGGCCTGCTTTTGAGTATTTAGTGACGTCTTGAATGAATCAAATTTTCAAGCGTGTGACACCAAAATATATAATCAATTTAAAAAACCTTTTGTAGTCAAAAAGGACCAAAATAAAAGTAGCTGCCATTCCTTGAGGGTTTCCGTAAGAGAGATTTAGGGAATCTTATTTGCCATGGATTAAGCCATAGAATGAAGCCTTGAAGTCTTTAGTATTATTAGGAAAACGCCCTGTATAAATAATAAAAGAACTACTCAGTATTGGAACTACTTCCGAATATTAAATTTTGCAGTTTCAATCTCAGTTTCCATGAAAAATTTAAGAGCTAGATAAAAAAAAAATTGATTTTTGAAATCTCCGTACTCTAATCCACCTAGAAACGAATTTTTGCTCAAATCCGTCCATTATTCTATTTTTGCCCACTTTTTATATGGAGACACAGCACTGTGCGTAAGCCCGAAATAAATTTTTATTATTATTTTGTTTTTGATAATCAACGAAACAAAATAATTTTGATAATTTTTTTTTGATAATCAACGAAACGAAATAATTTCAATAATTTTTATTTGATATTCAACAAAACAAAATTTTTTTGTTAATTTTTATTATTTATCGTTGTGCAGCCTTGATATAATGTCAATATAATGGGTATCACATCCAAAAAAATTGGTAATATATAAAGAAATATGGATATGGCATCCATTATATGGATGTGACATCCATAGTTTATGGATCAGACAGGATTATCCATATATATGTATGCATGTGACATCAATATAATTTTTTCCGTGTAGCGATTGCCAAAAAAAAACTTTTCAATAAGTGTCTCTTTTGATTGGACTGTACACTAGGGTGGTCCCCAAATGTGTGGAGCCAAATTGTATACATATTTCTTCTACCTCACCCTCTAGGTCAATGCTAATATAGTCGAAGATACCAAACATACATTTTTGTCCCGATCGGAGACGTTTAAGGGGTGTCACACAGGGGTCAAATCTCAGAAAACTCTATGGAGGCTCAGAAAATTAAATTTAATTTTTTGTATATCTTATGCCCAAAATCGATAGACCTGCACCCAAGGATACCAAATGTATGAAGTCAAATTGTTAAATGTGGTTTTTATTGTTTTAACATTTGTTTTCATGTTGTTTTAACACTAGAATTGGACGTCTTTTTTTATTTTTATTTTAGTTTAGTCATGTTAAATAAACCAAATTCCAAATGACATTTAGGAATAAAATTTTTAACCATCTTGTATATTTTAAGATTGCTTTATTTTAAAATATAAAATTTGGGTGAATTTACCAAATTTTCGGATGACAAGTAAATCATGTTTCAAACATCGTATAATTTGAAAAGTTGTTGATGATCTATGTGTAATGACCGATCGTGTTAATTTTACATGAATCGTGATGTTTTTTTTTCTGGGTGTAGGCGCCTTGAGCACACAATCGTGTGTTACGTTAGTGAGTGCTGTTGCAGCTTTCAGAATGGAAAAATAAGCTTTGTGTTTGAAATCTGGAATATAAGCTTATTGTAAATGTGCAAAAAGGCTTTTAATAAGCGTTTGAATGTAAGCTTACTGTAAGCGTTCCAAACGAATAATCGCAGCTCCACGATTATTCGAATAACTTGTTTGTTAAAATCGAATAATCGATTTTTTAACCCAGCAAAATGTTTGCGTTTTGTTTTTTTTTTTTTTTTTGTTAAAATGGAAAAAGGAAGGTAGGTTTGGAGCTTTTTTTTATAAAAGGCCGTGAAGGCAAACAAGTTTCCCGCTCCATTTGTGGATCTGTTTTGAATTTTCACAACTCTACCTCCTCGCAGAGCCCGAGCGGGATATATTGACACCCCATGAGAAGTTGTTTATTAAAGCAAAATGTAAGTCTTTTAACACTCCTTCCCAATAACTCCTGTTATAGAACAGAAGTAACCAGTTTTTTTTAATTCGTAGGAAATTAAGGATTTGCGTAGCTGTTCTTATCTTCGTCAAATATAATGAACTTACAAATGCAGTTCCAGTAGATCACCATTAGACGACATCACTGCATCCTTTTTTAAATGATTAGAATAACGAAAATGACGAATCAAATTCTTTTAATATGGGTATTATATGAACAGTTTTCACAACGGCTAATACGAGTCGGAATGTTTTTATTTCTTTACACAAGTACATATTTTTTTCTGTGTTAGAAAAAAAGAATGTATGTAACTTGTTGTATTGTAAAAGCAAAAGATATTTGTTTCTGTTCTATCATAGAAGAGTTAGTTGGTTTTTTCGTGGACTCATTTTAAGCCATCAGTATATTTAAAGTTACTTCGTTATATTTTTGTTTAGTTTAAGGTACTAAGGAACAAGATAGGAAAAAAACGGATTAAAGTCACTAATAAATGGTTTTGTGAGAATTCCAAAAATATTGAGCGCAACAAAAACAAGTAACTAGCAGTTACTTGCTTCTGTTCTATAGCAGGGGATTCGTTTCGAGTTCGAGATGGACTCGAGTAAAATCAATTCTCGCAATAGCATTTTCTTATTTTGTTAAATCTCTATTAGGCTTAAATTTACCATTTAACCCTCTTCTCAAGAAACTCAAAAGATAGGATGACATCGTTGCTAATTCGGGGCGGATTCGTAGAATGTATTCGCCAATAATCCTAAATCTCGCGTGCATCACTAATGACAAATGACTGGCCTAAAATTCGGATTCTCTGATCTATAGTCGCGAAGTATCGCCATGATAATATAAGAGAACCGAACTGTTCTCGAATTCGAGGCAAATCCATTGTGTTTATTGGGTTTATAATAATAAGCGCTCCATGAACGATAATGACGCTACTGTATAAATGGGTTTCCGATATAAACTGTATTATGCATTCAGTGTGAATTAAAATATGTAAAAATAATAGGCAGACTGTTGCTTTTGCGTAATAAAAAATGTCTAAAAATCGAAATCATTCAAATTTTATATACACATGTGTATGTAAATATTTCAACATTCGAATAATCGTCCAACAGCAATTTTTCAAATAGTTGACAACGAGCGATTATTCGAATAATCGACATTGAACAATTATTCTAATTCGCCTAATCAAATTTTATCATGGTATTCGAATATTCGATTTATCGATTTTCAAGAGCTCTAGATAGTACATACATACATATGTATGTATGTCATTATTTTTCCTCGCTTTACAAATGATTTTTCCTTAGAAGAGGATTAGCTTTGAAATCCATTTTCTGAAACATATTAAAATATGGAAACCAAAGTTACCAACCTAATTTTCTTAAACGCATGCTGTTAGTACATATTAGGGTGGATCAATTTGTATGGGCTGATTATATGCCTAGTGTTCCTAGCATATTCGGATTCTGCATCAAATTCTATTAAAAAAAAAGTCATGTAGAGCATGCCTCTAAATCAATTTCGAGCATGCTCTAGAAGACTTTTTTCATAAAATTTAATGCAGAATCCGAATTTTCTACATGTGGGGCTCGGTAAAAGAAAGTGCACACTTCAACTTGTATTTTCTCGCAGTTTTATTTCGTAGTACATGGTAGTATAGTTTATAATTTCGTTACATTCGGTTTCAATTAGTTTTATTTTATTATGAAATAGTCAATTTATTGCTCGGATTTGTTGCATTTTATTTCACTTATATTTTAGTTAACAAACTTCAAAACTTTACTTCTAACCGTGCGATCGAATCGTCTGATTTACATTAAAAGTTCTACCGCGACCAGCGTTGCCACTTACAAAATTTTAAACTTACCAAACTACAAAATAAAGCCAAAACTAGAAACAAGTAACCAAAATAAATATTTTTTATTCTAGCGCATATGTATACATCTGCGCTTAAATTTTGTATGGATTTCTAAGTGCACATCTCTATCCGCACTTAGCAGTTGCGCTGATCAATGTCACCTCGGGCCCAGAAAGAATTTCTAACAACACCCACCGGCCGCACAAGAGGAAATAATGACTTGGAAACCCGCGTCACACTTGCGCAACTACGGTCAGGCTTTTGTAGCCGCCTTAACTCATACAGGGGCAGAATAGACCCTGACATACCCAACGTATACCCGGCCCGTGGAGAGACGCCGCATGACACACAGCAGATCTTCACATGTCCACTCAAACCAACTCATTTAACTCCTCTGTGCCTTTGGACCAGCCCAAAAAACGCTGCCTCATTCCTGGGCCTCCCGTTAAGTGAGCCTGACGACAATTTGTGAGATAATCGTGCCGACTAGGCAGGACTTAGTACTGCTGTAACAACAACTTTGCCTCCCTTGGACAGAAACAACTGGAGCGCTTTATTGGACCAAATTGTTTAGATGGTTAATCAAGAGGAAGAAAAAGACCAGCAACAACAACCGGTTAAACGAAAAACAAATAAGGAAATACAAAAGTTACTTGTAATGTCTTAACTACAATAGATAGTTATATATTATTGCAAAATATATTAGAATTTTTCGGTTTGTATGTACATATGTATTTTTGTTTAAAATACAAACGTATAAAAATCTTCAAGTATTCGTTAAGCATAACATCTGGCATTCATTTCAAATAACTACATCTATTCATAATCATTATAAATAATAGTTAGTCAGATCTTAGATTTATTTGTTTTTTTTTTTTGTATCAGTAGATGTATTTCTAAACGCTTAATACATTAATTAGTTTCGTTTATTTGAAATTAATCATTATTTAATTGCCCATTCGTGACTATTTAAATATCATGGTAAGCGAGAGTTACTTACCCTCTCAACTTCTGAGTATGTATGGATGTGTAAGTCATTTGCATGTCCCTTATGTATACTATATACTGTACTTTAAATATACATATATTTATATATAATAGACAAACTATAATTTTTAAGTTACTTAGCAAAAGCTTATGTAATGTAACTCACATTAATTAAAAAACAAGATAATGGATGCTTTGCGTAATACTTAAAAAAGGACATTTTAATACAACATGATATATATATTTTTTATATACATTCATACATATATTTATTTACAATGTCGAACATAAAAAATAAAACGGCAATAGTTATGCTATTGCTATGTATACATATCTGTACATAAAACCATAGTTTAAGTGATGAAAGTCCTAAAAGGTCGAGACAAATGATTGTGCTTTTTTTATGCGATACTGTAATCTACAGAATTTAATTTCAAAAACTATTCATAGGCTCTTGTGGCATTTTCTGATGATGCTAACACCAAAATCCACAATTAAGAATTTTGTTCTTGAACGTTGAACAGTTAATTGTTTTATTGATCACTAGCGTTGGTTACAAATACGTTCTGCTTACCAACACAGCAACAACTAATCTAAATCCCTCTACAGGTGACATGTACATATTTATATACATATATGGACATGAGCATCTTTCCGAACTCATTCGAAAGGCCAAATAAAAAATGATAAACATGCGATGGCATTGAATTAAAGTGATGCTTATTTTGTAAGCTTTTGTGAAAATTATTGAAACACTAAATATATATCCACAATTGTAATCTCATCTTACAAAGAGAATTAGGAATATCAGCATTTTAAAACGCAACGCAGCGAGTGCGGTCTCATATGGTTATCCGAAAACTGAGCTATCAATAATTGAAAATATTATTTTGCTAGTTTCCTGATCAACTGCGAGAGCACGTGGCGAGATTCTACGCGAGGTGATAGCATTTAATGAGCGCGACTGCTCCGAAAGCGATGTCTTACAATATTTCACCGTTCAACAGTTAAATTATTTTTTTAATAGCATTACCATGTCACAATTTACATATGCCCGACAATACCCAGCGTTGAGGACTTATTTTTGCGCATCGGTTGTACAGATAATGGTGGCAGTAAAATATCTGATTGTTCCGATGGTGAACTGCTACGATTGCCCTCTTCATCGACCGCCTCCTGTGGGGAGAAAGTTAATTGATATTCAGCATTAGAAGGAATGACTTCTTTATGTACATATGTATGTATGTATGCACATATATGTATGTATATGTATTCAAGCTTTGAACTTACGTGAATATTCGCACAACTAGCCAAACGCATTTGTGCCAATTGTGAGGCGGGTGTTAAGGAATTCGTACTGCCGCCAAACGGTGGTGTCATCATTGTCGAAACGGCCCGTTTCAATTTTGAAGGCGTCTTGTTGAATGAGAATGCGCGACCCACCTGTGCAAGGAAAACAGTTTCTTCATTAAAAACAAAAAGGCAGGACAGGAGGTGGAGGGGCAAGGAGGAATTAAAGTTACTCATTAACCAATAACTAAATAGTTATGTACGTTAGGACCCCCCATATGATTTCTTTTTTGAAAACATTTCTCGAAATTTATTTTTAGTTTTTTTTTGGACGCCGCTAGATTTCACTAAAATTCACTTCTTCATATCTGCGGTATTTATGGCTAACACTATGTGCGCCATTGAGGCCATTTCCACCCAGTACTTTGTTTATTTATACCACCTTAATGTAACTTTTTTGCCGGCATGTTAAACGTCATCAAAAAATAAAACACATTTAACATTCGCAGGAATAAAAGTTTCTCGCTTCCTGTGGTCTTTTAGGTTCATTTTACAGATTTTTTCTGAGGAGACCCCTACCAAAATTTTATGGCGAATAAGCTTGTAGAACATTTTGGCCCTCTAGCGAACTTAGAAATACTATTTCCGGACTATACTATATTTCCTGACTGTATAAATAGGGGTCAAAATATGTAACCCTTTCTTAGGGCTGCTAGATGGTTAAAATGTTCTAGAAACTTTTTCGGCATAATATTTCAGTGGGAGTCTCTTCAGAAAAAAATCTTTGCAAAAGGAACATAAAAGACCACACGAAGCGAAAAACTTAGATTCCTCGAAATGTTAAATGTGTTTTATTTGCGGTTCAACTTAATCGATCGAAATACTTCTTTTGCAAAGAATGAATGCTTTTTGACGACGTTTAACATGCTGGCAAAAAAGTTACATTAAGGTGGTATAAACTAAGTACTGGGTGGAAGTGACCCCAGTGGTGCACATAGGGATAATCTATATATCTATATATGTATATATATATATAAAAATCAAGCCCATTTCTTTGTCGCCGGCTTTCGCCCAAACGCGTGGAGGGATTTTGACCAAATTTACACACCAGCTTTGTACCTTGCCCTAGATGGTTTATATCAGGGTACGGAAAAACTCACTCATGAACGCTCAAAAATACATTCTACTCATATCACAAACAAATATTCAAAGAAAAATGTATAAACACTCAAACAACGAGCGAACTAACGCACAACAGCAATCGATCGCTCATAGCGGTGGCAATAAACTCAATGCATAAATTCACTCAAAAATGAATTATCGTACAATTTCTCTGGTAAATTCATTCTATGAGTTTATTTTATAATTTTTTGCGCTAGCGATCATTTTTTGAGTTTATCATTTTTGATCGCTCTTTGAGTTATCATTTTATGCGTTCACAAGGGTTTTTTGTGAGGTTTAAGCAGCTAATGGCATCGTGAAGACGCAGTTTTTGGATGATGGCGTGCGTTTATTAGATGATAAATATGATATATGTATGTATGTACATACATATGAATGCATTTGTGTACGTATATATGTATGTATGTACATATGTATGTATATACCCAGCAGTATTTATCAGCTGGAAAACAGCACATATTTCCTACTGAATATTCAGTAGAGATGTAGTTCTAATATCTGAACTTTCCCTTTCGTTTTTATATAGAGGTGGCGTCGAAAATCAACTACCTAAAAACTGCCGAACGAGAAGGGAGAGTTTCTGTAGGAAAAAAGGCCTGAATACGCAGGGAGAACTTCCATAGCATGTATTTCAGTACACCTGATGTCTTCACTGCGTGTTCAGTTATTTTTTCAGCAATGAATTTTGAACTTACTTTCAGGCTATTTTTCATAATGAATATTCTATTGAATATGCACCTCCTTACCTCAAATACTGCTGGGATTCGACACATACATACACATGTATGTATATGCATATGAAATAGGACGTTATTGAAAAAAATTCTGAAATAAGACGTTTTTCAAACAATTTTTGAAATAGCCGTCGATATGTAGTCTAGGTATATAAATATTTTATTTAACATAGGTACCTACATCTTTAGATTTTACTTTAAAACTGGAATTGAACAACTGAGCGTACGTTCAAAATACAAGTTCGGATTTTATTAAATTGTACATATGTATGTATGTATATAATATTAATACATATGTCTATTCAATAATGGAATGCGGGTAATGATATTTTCCATTTCGAATGTATATACATAGTACCTACATGTGTACAAATAAATAAAATGCGAACTTATTTTTTTAACGCTCAATTGTTGTATTCTAGTTTTCAAGTAAGAACTAAATACATACATACATATATATGTAGGTATTTATGTTAAAAAAAATATTTAACAACCCTTAACTCATACATATAGACTACAAATGTACATAAATATATATGTAGGT
The DNA here is from genome assembly GCA_960531455.1 of Urophora cardui. Classification (NCBI taxonomy): domain Eukaryota; kingdom Metazoa; phylum Arthropoda; class Insecta; order Diptera; family Tephritidae; genus Urophora; species Urophora cardui. The sequence goes on along the minus strand of OY482673.1, from coordinate 67,546,278 downwards.
ACATCGGTATGTAAATATAAATTTTTATAAATATTAATTTAAATAAATTGAATAATTTAATTAGTTTGAATAAATACATACCTACTTAATAAAATTTAAACTCGATATACCTACATACATATACATACCTATCGCTATGGGAGCTAAGGCTTTTTAAAATATTATAAATATGTACATACCCAATAAACACAAAAGCGAGGATGATATCGTGGCGAATTCGAGAAGAATTCGCGGAGGTGAATGTAATTTTTCGGACTCGTATCGAGTTCGAGATGGACTCGAGAAAAATCAATTATCGCAATAGCATTTATTAATTTTATTAAATCTTGCTTTACACGAAGAAATTCCCTGTTGGGCTTTAATTTACCATTTAAAACTCTACTAAGAGATTGAAAAGCTCAGATTATATCGTGGCGAATTCGAGGTGGATTCGCAGAAGAAGATTTTCTAGAATGTATTCGCCAATGGGCATAAATCTCGAATCGCCAACGATCCGAGAATATAAAAATGCGCGAATCGCTAATGAGGGGTGACTCGCCTGGGAATTCGGATTCGCCGATCAATCGTCGCGAACTATCGCCGCGATAATATAATCAGAGAAGCGAATTCGTCTCGAATTCGAGGCGAATCCGTTGTGTTTATTGGGTACATATGTATGTACATCCATATATACGTACACACATGCATGAATATGTATGTACATACATACATACATCATATTTATGGTCTAATAAACGCACGCCATCATCCAAAAATTGCGCCTTCACAATGCCATTAGCTGCTGCACAACAAACCCTTGTGAACGCATAAAATGATAAACTCAAAGAGCAATCAAAAAATGATAAACTCAAAAAATGATCGCTAGCGCAAAAAATTATAAAATAAACTCATAGAATGAATTTTCAAAAAATGAATTTTCAAACGATCTCTCATTTTAAAATGAATTTATGTAAGAGTTTATCGCCACTGCAGAGACCCATCGATCGCTGTTGACGTGCGTTCATTTGCGTTCGTTGTCACTGTGTATTTGCGCTCATGAGAGCGTGGCATAGCTCAGAATTATAGAGTGATAATTCGTTTGAGTGAGTTTATTTTGAGCGTTCTTCGCACCCTGGTTTATATCCATATTTTTTTCAAATCTGGAACTCGATTACTTAGATAGAGGTCAAAAGGTCAAAACGTGGACCCGCCTTTCCCCTGAATATTTTTCGACGATATTGGTATCAAATGAAAGGTATTGAGCAGAGAATTTAGGTAGAATAGCACTCATTGTGATTCCTAGGTCGGGTCTCCAGATATGGGTCAAAACGTGGACCCGGATGACCCTCGAATGCTTGTGATGGATATTGGTACCAAATGAAAGGTATTGAGCGGAGAATTTACATAGAATAGTACTCATTGTGATTCCTAGGTCGGGTCTCCAGATATAGGTCACAACGTGGACACGGATGGCCCTCGGATGTTTTTGAGCTATATTGGTTTCAAATGAAAGGTCTTGATGAGGACTTTGATATAGAACTATTTTATTTGTGATGCCTAGGACCGGTCCCCAAATATGGGTCAAAACGTGGACCCGGATGACCCCGGAAAATTTCCCAGCGATATTGGTATCAAGTGAAGCGTGTTGAGCAGGGATTTTAGATAGAAATGAACTCATTACGATTCCTAGGTCGGATTCCGAGGTGTGGGTCATATTGTTATTAAATAATGGCGCAGGACGATTCCTAGAAGGGATCCCAAGATGTGGGTCAATATGTGGACCCGGATAACACCGGGATATATCTTAGGGATATTGGTACCAAATGAAAGGTGTTGAGCGGACTCATGTAGGGCCGTACCCATTACGATTTCTTGGTCAAGTCCTCAGATACCGTACCCATTATTGTCCCTAGGTCAAGTCCCCAGATGTGGGTCAATAAGTGGACCCGGATGACTCCGGGATGCTGCTGAGCAATACTGATATAAAATGAAAGTGTTGACCAAGTCTGATATATAGAGATATTTTCATAGTGATTCTTAGGCCCGGTACGTATGGGTAAAAGAACCGATTCGGATGCCACGGAATGTTTTTATGCAATGATGGTATCAAATGAGAAGTGGAATAGAGGGTATGTTTTGCTAAACCCGGTTCTCTGAGAAAACGGGAGGAGTAATGAGACTGGGAAAAGGGGAAGGCAAAGGGAGGGAAAAGGAGAGGGAGAATATATTGAAAATGGAATGAAGAAGATGGGGTGAGAACATGAAGACGGCAAACTTTTGAAAAGATCAACTTTTTCCTTCACTTTTTTTTAAACTTATCTGACTTTTGCTAAGCTCTGCAGCCCGAGGTAATTTCGGTTTCTAGGTACTTCCAACTTATTTTAAAGTGTGCCGTTTTTCGCTTCAAATGCATATAATAGGAAGCGGGCCAAAGCAAAGCTTGGCCGGGTACAGCTAGTATAATTATAAAGTAAGAACGTTTGTCTCAAGCTGAAGATTGGAGTATCAAACTTAGGGATTATAAAATAAATACCAAAGATATAAAAAAAGGAATTTTAGCGACATCTAGCTGCGTCCAAAAAAAAAAAATAAAAAAATTTTCCAGAAATGTTTTCGAAAAATAAATCATATGAGGGGGGAGAGGGGCGTACGGCGAACTTTTTTTTTGTGCGATACGCTCTAATGTACATATCATTGCCAAATAACACAAAACATTACCTCGATTGAATTCAACTCACCTTCTGGCGCGTACGCGCCGCCAGTTTAAACGCCTTCGACAATGTACTCAAATTAACATCACTGATATCCACTTCCAACTCGTGTGAGGTGCGACTCAGTAATGCACTCACCGTGTCCGTGCGACACGCATTCTCTGCCATTTGTTTGCACAGCATTTTCAAATAAACCACCTTGTCGATTTCATCATCGGTTAAAGTGAATGAATGCAACTTCTCCTTGTCCTGCCGACAAAGCAAAGCGAAAGCGCGCGGACTGTCGGTTATGTCAATAACGAAACGTATCGCATTCAACGATATGAGCTTAACATGTTTATGTGATTTCGCTGCGTTTGGCGATTTTGCGGTGTTGAAGGCACGTGAACGCCTTTTACACACCTCGATAGTATCGGAGAACAAGTACAACAAAAGCGAGTCACCGCGACCACTTAAACTATCAGACAATTCAGTGACCTCACACTTGGATATGAAACTGCGATTCGACGACACCAAATGTGCCTGAAAGTAAGTTGCAGATGGTGAATGAGAGAGAAGGGTGAGTAAAATCATCAAGAATTGTTGTAATTAAATTCAAAGTACATTATTTACTAATCACACACTTACCGGGCAACCTTCAATGTCATTGAAAATATCAAATATTGCCATGCGCGATTCCGTCTTCCTTTTGTCCTCGTTTATGTGCATCATGACCTCTTTTATGGCTTTCAGCGCCTGCTCTAACTTGGCATGGTCTGGATTATTTTTGTTTGTGTGCTTTAAAATGTCTGGAAGAAAATATTTCAACTCGTTATTTTCTATTGACCTACATATTTATAATCTAATATTTGCTCAGTGAATGAAGACCAAAGAAAGAATTTTATTAAAGTTGGTTTAAGCTCTATGCGCTCATGAATAACATATTTGAATGCGAAGCAATTTTGGATAAAAACGAATTTTATTTCTTCTCATACAATTTAATTATCATTATGGAAGACACGCTTGATTTTACTTTACTTTACTCTAACTCACCGTTCAACAACAAACTAATACTTGGCAGTCGTTGTACAGGACGTATCATCAAATCCTGCAGACTTTGTCGGCCACATTCCGGTTTTGTTTGATTAATTTTCAAAAATGCATGGAAACGTGGATTTTGATTATCACATTGTTGCAGAGTCTCCTTCATTTGCTCAAAAAAATTCACATAAGGCGGATAAGCCTTGGTTAGCTCATCGCGATACTGCAATATGATTTCCCCAATCAAGCAATCCTCCGTCCATTTGCTTTGCAGTGCACGCAATCTCTCCAACATACTCTGATGCACTTCGTGTATGGGTAGAAAGTTGTTGAAAATCGCTTTTATCTCTGACTTGTTGAGCAAAGCGTCGTTAGTTTCGGCGATTTCTTCCAGCGGATTTTTGAAGAGCTGTGTGAAGTTTGATTTATAATTAGATGTTATAACATTCTTATTTATTATATAAAAACAAGTCGCGTTTTCCTCCCTGACGCTATAACTCCAGAACGGCTGGACTGAATTAAATGAAATTTTGCACGTAGTTTTCGAGATATTCCACATAATGTGGACCAGGGTAACCCTATAACGGGTTCGTACGATATGGGTATCAAATGAAAGGTGTTGACAAGTGCTTGAACATGGTGTAGTTATTGGTTCCATATAACATACCGTATTCGAGGTATTTCCCGAAATATGAACCAGGTTTGACCCCAGACGAGTTTTCTACAAAATGGCTATCAAATAAAAGGTGTTGGTGAGTATTCAAAAAAGAGGTGATTTTCAAGACCCTATGCGACCCGTTTTCCGAGATATCGACCAAAATGTGGACCAGAGGTGACCCTAGAAGGTGTGGAGGGATAGGATAGGCATAGGGATAGGGATAGGGGTAGGGATATAATGGTGAGCAACACGGTAATCTAGGACTTTTCCTTTAGGCTTTATCGGAATAAATTTTAGGCAGAACAACGTCTGGCGGGTCAGCTAGTACTAAATAAATAACGACGAAAATATATATTTATTCAGAATGGAACTAAAGTCCTTGAATTTTACAGCATAGAAAGTTAACTTTATTTCCTGGTATACATTGATTTGAATAAATTACAAACCAAAATATGAGAGACGATTTATGATACCTAATCTAACAAATCTTGATTGATAGCAGAATCAACTCAAGTTATGATTTTACCGACTATTTATTTGTAATATGTTTTGTACTACCTTCTCTTACGTCTGGAAGGGCTATTTGATATTCAGATAATATCGTTTCGTTTTGACACTAACAATATTCGAATCTATAAGATAATACGCTTTTAAAACTAAATGTGTCAACGTACTCACCTTTACAATTGTATCCAGTATGCCGACATAATTAGACTCGGTGCTAAAGAAATCCATAAAATGATTAAAACGCATCGACTTCTTCGCCGGTGTCGGCTCACACACTGTTGGCGTTTCAAGACGGGCTTCGTTGTGCAGTTTACCCGCCTCCAATTTATCCGGACTTGTGGTGCAATCAAAGAAGCTACCCGAAACCGAAAGGATACCAGCATCCGACACAGAGGAACGGCGTTTGCCCGAACCAATTGGTGTACCTTCGAACTGAAGGCGTTGTGAGAAACGTTTCCGTTTGCGTTTATTAAAACTGATGGGCAGGGAATCACGACGATCGGTATTGGGTGTATTAGCGATACTATCCAAATACTATTGAGTTAAAAAAAAAAAAAACAGTTCTTATTTCGGAAATTATATTTAGATTATGTAAATTACATCGCCAAAAAGATAATCCATCTCGTCCGCATAGCCATTTTGTATAGTATACCAAAACCAATCTGACTTTAGTATGTGCGTACGATTATTTTTCGGTTCGGGCTTCGATTGGGTGGTATGCTCATCGACAACCTAAATGACCAGAAAGTAGATAAAAGAAAAACATTTATGTATATAATATATATTATAAGTATGGTATGATGTACATAAAGCCATAACTCTGTTGATTGGTCCCACGCACACAGCATTAAAAGTTTGCTTGCTGTTTTAAATCTTTAAAATGACTGATTTGCGAGAAGCAAACAACAAGTGTTAAAATAATGCTTTTGCCTTTTGTCGTCCACCTTTTTATTTGAAATTGATTTGAAGATTTTTCATTTATGTTTTTTTTCTGGATTGAAATAAGAAAAATCCATTACTTTTAGTAGATGAAGCCTAGAATCGGTATGGGCATGTCAAGATATACATATTGCTTTTCCGCTTATAATTAAAATTGTGCAACAAATCTAGCAACAAATAGTAAGACAAGTTATATCATAGAATATATATACATATGTATGTATGTATGTACAGTGTTACTGAAACAATTTTTTTTCCTTGCGGTAGAGTGTGGACTAAGAAGACTTGGTAAATATTTGTTGATGAACCAAAAGTTAAATTAAAAATACTATTCTTTGAGCCCTAAATTACACAACCATATGCAAAAAACCGTTATCCACTCTGAGAGTGGATTATTTTCGTTTCATAGTATAGGAAATCAAATTTACCCTGCAGCGAAAACGTGAACTGGTATGCAAGTAAACTAGTTGATCAACTGGTAGGAGACGAAAAAAAAACATACCAGTTTGCTTTCTATTAGGTTGTTCAGCTGGTGTGCAAAAGACAAATTGGATGTGTTTCCTCTGTTCGTCGATTTCACTACGGCTTTACATATTTCTACAATTCTCAAACGATTAGTGAAGCATTTGGTATAAAGAGTTTATTATGTTCATCTTCACTTATATGAAATGAAATGTTGCCCTTTGTCTTTATGTTTTCCGATCCCTCAGATTTTTTCATTTTTATTTAGTGATTTTACTTATTTTACATTTTTATAAAAAAAAAAATTAAATTAAAAAAAAAAAAACTTTAGTCACCTGACTCTGACGAGATTCGAACTCGCGACCTGCTCGATTCGAAGCCAGACGCCCTACCAGCGCGCCATCGCACCACTTGTGTTGAGCATGTCAAAAGCTGCACTTCAACTGTATATGCCCTGCAAAAAATGCGATTAATCCGGGACGTGTCCGGGATCAATCGCAAGGGAGCATGCGACTAATACAATTTTACATCCCTTTATATGGAGTGAATTGATCGCATTTGTTCGAGCATGTCCTATAAAGAGACTAATTGTTCAACTTGTATACCCGAACGGGTACCAATGTAGATTAATCACTAACATACCGAACGGGTACAAATGTAGATCAATCGCTTTCATCCCGAACGGGTACAAATGTAGATTAATCGCTTTCATCCCCAACGGGTACAAATGTAGATCAATCGCTTACATCCCGAACGGGTACAAATGTAGATCAATCGCTTCCAGCACGAACGGGTACAAATGTAGATTTTTCCAAGTTGTTCGCCAAGGCAATTTTTAATAACAATCTTTAAAAAATTATAAATGTTAATGCATATATAAATAAAGATTATATAATGTTTTACTTTTGAAAAAAAAACTCAATAAATAAATAAAAAAATGTAAGTTTTGAGTATGCATTATATGAGCGTAATGTAAAGGATTTCTTCATAGAATATTTTAGGCAAAATTTTGTTAAAATTATTATTCATCATTGTTATTAAAAGAAAGGGTGTTCAATTCGTTTTACCGGTTGCTCTACAATTTTTTAAATACATTGCATATTTTTGTAAAATTTGTACATTTAAGGAATCTAGATTTGTACCCGTTCGGAATGAAAGCGATTAATCTACATTTATACCCGTTCGGGATGAAAGCGGTTAATCTACATTTATACCCGTTAGAGAACAATTGGTCTACAATTAGTCTACATTTATACCCATACGGGAACAATCGGGGACTAATTGTGGACCGATTGTTCTCGAAAGAGATCAATCCGGGACAAATATCGTTCGGTATTAATCGCACATTTTTTTGCAGGGTGTGAACTAACTTTTTTTTGGCATGTGTTCGACTGGTATTTAACTGGAAGACAATTGCCATTTCGTAGGACATTAACACACGAAAAATACCAGATGTTTACGTGGGAAATTTACAGTCGGGCAAGTAGTTGACTGTACCCTGCAAACTGGTACAATTCTAGTTTGCAACTAGTTACTTTCGCTGCAGGGTACTTACATACTTATATTCGAGCTTTAAAAGTATATGCATATTTTGTACTAAATTCTTTTATTACAGTAACATTTGTACATACATACATACATACATACATACAGATGTATGTATATTATCCACAACGATGGCGATTCCTCTGGTAGAATTGAATGTGGGTTTACAATAAGCTACATCAAAAGCCACTACCCCATTACCAAAATAATGCATTCGGCTTATTATTTGGCAGCACAATAAATTATTTTCAAAACGTATATAGGAAATGTTAAAAGCGGTATAGTGCAGGTAGACATGTCACTGTTAGATACATATGTTTTAAAAAATTATAAATTTCTATTTAAGCGAAAAAGGCAAAAGCAATATATTTAGAACAAGAATTAGAAAACATATAACACTAAAAAATATTAGATACAAATTCAGACACAGAAATATTAAAGATGAGGAGATGATGATAAAAAGGATAGAGTGCAGTTGTTTGAAAACAGTAAGAGACACACGATTTACGCATTCCACAATGATTCAGTTCGTTCAGGTATGGGGGAGGATTGGTATGGATTAGCTGAGCTTGGAACTATTTTTTTTTTTTCTTTTTTTTTTTGTATGGTTAGGTTTTTGAGATAACGGTAATTTTGTGTTTTTTGGTCACTTCATTCAAAAATTATTTTGTTGTATGCCGTTAGAAGCGAGATACCTACCTGCAGTTACCGCATTTGCAACTTCAGTCAAAAAATAAAAAGTTACCGCTATCTTAAAAACCTAAAAATACAAAAAATTTAAGCAGGTCCATGCCAATCCTCTCCAATACCTGAATTTCTTAGTATTTCTTGGCTGTAAGCTAGTATCATTTGCATAGCATTTTTAACAATTTCTTTTTGAATAAATGTTTTTTCGTTTTATTGAAATTTCTTTTTTGAAAAAAGCTGAAAAGTGCAAATACTTAAAGCATACATATGTACGTGAGGTTGTTAATGTTTCGAAAATAACTTGTTGTGCTGTCCGCTTAACTAAGTACATATATAGTAGATTATAAAAACAAAAAAATCCCAATACCACATAAGTACATATAACTAAATTTAATAAATTAAAAACAAAATTTTAACAACACAAATAACACACTTATAAATTAGTTGAAATGGAGCAATGATTGTGCTTAAAATGATATGATTTATGAAAATGTTAAAAATGCGTTTCAAACCATATATTTCGAATTATGTTTTTTTTAATGCGCCTGCTTGTCTTAACGTTCGAATCATTATGGATGTACAGTAAACCGACCTTTATTTTATGAAATATTTTAGGATTTTAAACCACCGTGCTTAAAAAATGTTTCCTTTTTACCTATATACTCAAAATGTATAAGTACAATTTGGTGAAGATCGGATAAGATTTGGTGGCCGCACACAATCCCTTTTTTATTTAAAACAAAAAAAAAACTCTCACTTTAGGCGTAATACCGATGCCAATTAAACCATTTTTATCCTCATATTACGCAATGGGTTAAAATCCAAAAAATCATTTAGTTTCTCAATATCATAACCAAAATTACCAAAATTAACGAGAACAACCGAAAAAAACAACAAATACCACGCCAAATGCCGCCTTTCACAGATATCAAACCCGCGTTGATGGGACAAATGAAAAAAAAAAATTGATGGGGCAATATATGCCTTAACCTATGGAAAAGGGGGTTTTGGCCCCTTACTCCAGATTTTGAGGGTGTATTGGAAATTTTGAGCCTACAACACTATGTAAACCTCGCAAAAGATACTCGAACAAAATTTTGTTTGTTACGCAGTGTAATTAATGCTTGACTTATCTGTAATAACTACGATACTATAAACTTGGGTATTTCTCCCGTAACTTTTGTAATTTTCATCTGATTTTAGTGTTTGATAGCTTTTTAGATAGAAAATAGTAAGAAACTAACTGAAAACATTGAGTTGCATTTTATTAAAAGTAAATCAAGCTATTAAATAACTATATTTTAAGTACCTACTTTTATGTATATTTCGCCGGAAGTGCGCGGCCACTAAATCTTATCCGATCTTCACCAAATTTTATATTTATAGGACTGTTACTTTCCCTACACTTCCCAAAACCTTCGGGGAGTTCCTTGGAAGCTACAACAACCACAAGAGCATTGCGTTGAAAAAAAAGCGTAAATCTGCACAAGGACCTTAGAGAATTGTTTTGGAATCACAAAATGGCCATTATAGGTCTAACCACAGGTCATTCTGTTATTAAAGGGCGCAGTTTCATAGAAATTTGGCAAGTTCAATTGAAAAGAAATCCTCAAACATTGTGCAATGTAGGAACACTCGATAAAAACCTTTTTGCCATCAAAATCCTCAATCTTTAATTTTTTGTTTGCCTGTTTCGCTTGTGTATACACACGAATTTTCCATTTCTTGTTCTTTTGCAGGTGCATATGTGCAAAAAAATCATTATTGAAAGTTTTAATTTAATACCATTAAAGAGCGCTCAACATCATTTATTAAGTTCACGTCAGGTTGATTGAACGCTATATCCGGATTTTGCATATCATGATTATATGAACCATGCAAAAATTGTAGTTGCTTCTTCTGTTGATGCGTTTTTGACTTAAAGTTAACTGAAGCAGTTGACTTATTTAGGGACGATGAACGAAGAGTAGAAGGAGCGGCAAGAGGTGCAGGAATTAATAATTTGGATGTGGTTGGAGTAACAACTGTGATCGTCGAATTTTCTGTAGCAGGTTCGTAGCCGGTCAACTTTTGTGCCAATGCCGGCTCCGATGCAGATGCCGCGGCTGTCGTTGACGAGGGCGATGGTGCGGGCAAAGCTATTTTTGCCAAAGATTTAGGTGTGCCAATAGCTCTTACTGCTGCACTTAGAAATTTAGCTGGCGCTTTGGGCGTTTTGAAACCACTACTACTTGGCACCTCACGTTCACGCTTTTCATCCATTTCGGGTGTTGTCGGCTGTGCAGTCATATTGTGTTTATCCTTCTTACTACTGCTACGAGTTATACGATCACGTAAACTGCGGAATTTCTCTTTAACCGGTTTGCGTATGGACTCATTAAATGTGGTTTCTATCGAGGCAATCGAGCAGAATGAGTCATCGGCATTGCAACAGTCGTCGGCGTTAGGGGCACCATCCAGCGCCACGGAACTGCGGCGAGGGCGCAACATTTTTGCAATGGGAGTTCGTACTGCAACAAAACTCATCGATCGGCGTATGGATCTCGTAATGGAGCCGGCGCGTATGAGTTTTGGTTTTTTAGTGCTGTTCGGCAAGGCAAATGATTCCACTGACATTAGAGATATGCTGTCAAAGCTTTCACGCTTACGCTTCAAATCGTTTTGGTCATCGAAATCAGCGGCGTCAACGACCAAATCATCTGTTTCCATTGCTGTGGGCTCATTTTCACCGAGTTTCAAATTTGGAGTCTCTAGATGCTCCCTTGCCTCCGTTTTCTCAATTTCTCGCATTTTTGGTATTGCATTAAGTATTGGTGAGATATAATTTGGATTATGGAATGCACCATCCGTAGTGTTCTCATCACCATTGCGTTTAATCGGTGTACTTGCGTTGTCATTTATTTCATCTGATATAGAGTATTTTTCCGCCTCATTCGAGTTTGCATTTATATCTACTTCAATTTTCTTCGGTGTACTCATATTCTGCTCTTTACCTGTATTTCCAACTACGTCATCAGCGTCGTCTATATCAACGCCCTCAGGGAGCGGTGAACCTTGTTGCAGCTCTTCATTGAGATCATAATCGACAACCAAACGCTCATCGAAGTAATCATCGTCTTCACCTTCTTCATTCTCGACGTTTGCTTCGTTAGCGGAGTGTAAGACCTCCAGGTCTATTTTACGTTCATCAGCCTCTTTCATTAGTTGTATATCTGTCTTACTTATAGTATTTTCTTCAGTCTTAACGATCTTGCCCGTAATAGATGCAGTCTCCTCAAAATCGTTTGTTGGCTTAACGCCACTTGAATCGGATGTTGGATCAGGATTGGGTTCTGGGTTAGTTAGGGTATTGGGTTTAGGTGAATTGCATGCGTTAGTTATTGCTTCTAGAAAATAACCACCAGCATTAGGCATAACCTGTAAATTTGTAAATTTTAAAAAATGCAAAATTGTCTAATTTCAAGAGTTTATATGTAGCTAATTTGATTAATAGTATAGCGTAAAGTTTCATTTGTCTATTGACTATTAATTAATATACTTATATGTACATACATATGTAAATAAAAATCTTCAGTGGCGGACATTTTTAAATTTCAAAAATAAAAATCAATGTCAAACAATAAGAAACTGGTATTTTAGGGATTTTATTATGCCGGGTCTTACTGTTTGTATGTGTCCCTTCTTCAATGATTTTATTAGATCTTTGTCGGTTTCTATACATATATCTTTAGCTTTTTTATTATTGAACTATGGCAAAAGATTTTGCCTTTGGTCGTTATTCCAATGTTATCTTTTTTGCCAATAAATAATTGTTGAAGTATTTCAAAATATGTGCCAAACTGTGATCCATAATTTGTTCTTGTTATTGTATCAATCTTTATTACTTGAATTGCTTCAGATCCAAATCAATTAGTGAAATTTTTTATGGCACTAGTTAGTACCAAACCGCTGCATATAAACATAGAAGAAGAAACGCACGAACACACACACAAACATACATACAAACTAACATACAATACATAGTGCATGCATAAAAACAAAATAAAAATGTATGACAATAAAATAATTCCTAAATCGTTTTCGCAAAAATAAATTCAATGTGTATGTACTCACAACATGCGAGCACTCGGGATCGTCCAACTCTGCCGGCACGCCCCCATTACTGATCAGCACATCCACCATATGCTGATGCTCGTCTGCGGGGAAACCGAAGAAGCAAATCTTTTGACCTTCAAACGCTTTCAATTTATGCTCGCGCGAAAAGTCATCGGTCGTTGCACGAAACTGCAGCTCATCACGTCGCTCCCAAGCAGCATACACCCAGGCCGGTCGAACCACGGTCAAACGAAATGTTTTTGCGTATCTAGAGGGGAAATAAAGATAGCAGAAGTTTAGAAAGCTATCAAAACAATTGAAATTAAGTAAGAGCATCACTGTCTTTAGACTACTATATCGAAGGTCTTGCAGTTTTGTTTGTCGTTTTGCTTATTTCGATTTCTTTATTGACATCTTTCTACGCTTCTCCATTTTTATACCTTTCATGGGAATGAAATGGTATTATAACTTTGTGCCGAAACACGAATGGTGAAAGTACCAGAAGGAGGCGTGGTAGACCTACCAAAATATATACCAATATGATCAGGTTCATGAGCTGAGTCGATTAAGCCATTTCCGTCTGTGTCTGTCTGTCTGTCTGTTTGATCGCAAACTAGTCCCTCAGTTTTCGAGATATCTGCATGAAATTCGGAATGTGATTTTGAATTTAGGAGAAGGTGATCATTTGTCGGAATCGGCAGAATCGGACCACTGTAACATATTGCTCCCATACAACCGATTGTTCAGATATGTACATGTTGGGATATAACTTCTGCATTTAAACGTCTAAGAGCATGAAACTTTGAAGTATTTTTACTCATATGGACCTAAATAATGACACTGAAATTTGTCAAGATCGGACCATTATAATATATAGCTTTCATGCAACCGATTGTTCAGATATAGATACTTTTGGGTGTAACTTCTCCATTTAAACGCATAAGGACTTGAAACTTTACTGTGTTCGTACCCATATGGACCTAAACGATGTTACTATGAACTTTCAAGGTCAAAATATGGGTAAGCTAAACAAAATCAGACCCGTTCATGAAAGGTATGAAGTCTTTGGTACGGCCGAAGACAGCCGTGCTCTTACTTGTTTTATGCTTATTTAATACATATGTATATGTACATTTGTACTACATATATCCGAATATGATACATATAAGAACCATGCGAGCAAAATCAATTTGTCAGAAAAAAACTTACTGATATTTATCACCGCCACTATGATTGCAAATCAGATGTGTGATCTTGGAATTCATGTCTTTGCGTATGCAACCGCCCATAGAATGTATCAAATTGACAAGGCGAGTCTACGATGATAAAACGAAACATAATATTAAGTAATAGTTTCACATGTATACTATTTCTCTTTTTTAACTTTATACTGACCAGTTCATCCTTCTTACGAATCCCAGTAAAACAAGTCACAACCCCGCGCATTGAATAATTGTAAACGGGTCGTGCATTGCGTATTAGACCACCTTTTGATTCGGCCGCATGTTTTAGGGCAGGTGGACCCAGAATGCTGTAAGAAAAATGAAAAAAGAAAATGGAAATAAACAAAATTCGTTTAGAATGGAATTTATCACATTTCGGAGAATTTAGCGCGCCATACGCCTTGCTTTTTCATTGAATAATTCATTAATTTATCAGCTAATGGAAGAATATTAAAACAAAAACAATGCATAGTTACAGCTAATTGCCAATAAACTGAAGTGGATGCCGAATGTAAAAGTCCAATTGATTTAAGTAGTATGTATTTGGAATTTTTCTCAACCCACTTTAATCTTTAATACTTAGTAAGAACATCAGGTGGAACAAAGGTGCTTTTTCCTGGAAGCGCCATATTATTTCTCGGAACACCGAAAGAATTTTCCTTTTCCTTTATTTCTTGCAAATAAAGATTTAAATATCAACCTTTCATACTCTTAAAAAAATCCTTGGGGGAGTTTGGTGCTAAGAAGAGATGCGTTTATTTGTTTTCATAGTAGGTACCTATATTAGAAAAACGCTGACCCTTAATATGCTTGGTCTATAATACAACGACGCCGCCCAGAATCGCCATACTGGACCGAACATTTTCTGGAGTATTTTACATAAGCAATCAAGGGGTTTCTTCTTTTTCACACCAATCATGTTAAAAATAAGAACACGACAAAACTAGACCATTAAGTGCCGTCCATGTTGGATTTCTAAGAGCACAGAAAATTAAATATCAACATAACTCAAAAAAACGTTGCTTACAGAATTTTCCATTTCCATACACCCCGCTAGTAAAGCAACGCGTTGCAACGTATTTTTTTGTTATCCATCACTTATATTATAAGGTATCTACAAATACATACATACGAACGCGCAAGTATCAGCAGCACCCACAACCAAAATAATTATAATAGATGCTACATCAACAACCAAAACAACTAAGTACAAATTGGGTGCCGAATATATAAAGATCAAGTTAAATAAATTTACACAAATACTTAACGCTCACAAATCAAAAAACGCG
This sequence comes from Urophora cardui, assembly GCA_960531455.1. NCBI lineage: Eukaryota > Metazoa > Arthropoda > Insecta > Diptera > Tephritidae > Urophora > Urophora cardui. The sequence goes on along the minus strand of OY482673.1, from coordinate 67,531,163 downwards.
CTCTCAGAAATTTAATAAGTGATATCTATTGTAAATTTTGGAGCGCAAAAACACTAAACATATGTATTTTTAATTCAAAATAGGTAAATAAAAACATATCGTCGCGTCCAAACAATACTGTACTAAATCGAATTAGTACGTTTTCCTGTTTTTGGTGTTTTCAAGTACTAGGCGTTTTGGTTTGGATGCTGCCAAAATTTGGTATCAATCGGACAATCCAATCAAAAGTTATAATCAAAAGTGTACCTATAAGACAACTCGAGATTTTTACTGAATAAAAACATTGAAAGCTTAGCATGAAAAACGACGTAGCAAGTTTTTATTTTTTGTACCGTTTTATATAAAGCAAATTAAGCGAAACAGAGCTCACGGCGCACTATGGCGCCTTTTGGCTTTTTGGTCTCAAAAATCATCTTTTGAGCCAATAGAGATATCGCACGTTTTATGCAATAGGGATTTAACTCAAAAAAATTTTTTTTTGTGAAAACGCAAATAAAGTTTTATAATTTCAAATACGGCTAACTACAAAATCACTTATATTTCCGCCATTTTTATCTTTTTGAGTATTTTATAAGACTAGACTCAAAGGCACTAACCAGTTATTGAAATATATGGCAAAATCCCAGAAATCGAAAATTTCGAGTTAAATCCCTATTGCATAAAACGGGCGATATGTCAAAGATTTAAACTGCATCTGAAAGCAAATTCTTTGAACTTTTTGTGGTAGAAAATTCATAGGCCCACAATAACAGGGTGCCTCAAAATAATTCTTCAAAATTTAAAATGTGTATAAAAATGCAAAAAACAAGAATTTGGAAGTACAAACTTAATGAAAAAAAGTAATGAAATTTGGTTTATAAAGTTTCACTTCAGCGTGAAGCTGATTCCACATAGAACTTTGTGTTGCGCTACGTGGCACTTTCTGCGTGACAGCTGAGATTAAAATACATGTATCAATATGAGGTTTCTTACATAACAAAAAGTAACGCAACGCCGAAGTTACGTAAAGCACAAAGTTGCCCAAATCTCAACTTTTGGGGGCGTTGAAATTTTTTTTCAGTTTCACTTTAATTCAAATGTAAATAAACAAATTTAAATTTCACACAATTGAAAAATAATTCAATAGATTTTTATTTTCTTATTTACTTTTTTGTAAATAAAACGGAGAATGAAAGATTTTTCAGAAAATAAATATTTTTTGAGTGATGTTGCAGCGTTCATTGTGGCATAGTTTTTCAGTTTTGCGTTGTTTGACATTGAAAGCGGCGTAACGCAAAGCGGAAAAAGTTTTATGTGGAATCAGCTTTAGACCAGATAAGTCAACTATGTATTTTGGCAAAGGGATGCTCTCATTGTTTGTTTACGTTTGACGGAAACACGGTGTATTTTATATAATGCGGATATTATTGTTAGTGGAAATTCCACTAAACATGACTATTTGCTACAAACTTGACTTTTAGCTACAAATATGTCACGTTACAAATTTCACAAGGCCATTTTAGAAATGTTTTTGTAAAAAAGTAGGGGTGGTTATAAACCGATTTCGCTAAAAATGCTGATAGCTATAACTTTGAAAATAGTTCGAATTTCGAAAAATTGTTAAATACGTATTTTTGTTTAAGCGTTACCCACTTTCATTAAAATACATGGCCATCGAAAAAATTTTAGGTGGCTCAGTTCAAAAAATTCCACTCAGCTTATACAAAAATTCTGAAAATTCGAGAACTTTTTGAAAATTTTTGAAATTTCCTCGAATGTTCAGAATTTTTGTATAAGCTTGGAGACACTGATTTAAACATTTCCCATCGAAAAATTACTTATACATATTTTAATGAGAAATTAGCAAATTGGTGTTATCTAGCTACTGAATTTTATGCATCTGGAGCATTTTGTCCATTTTTTAATGGAATTGGGGCACCTCCAAATAAAGGACTAGGCCAATAATATTTTGCAGTCATACTTTTGTACTAGAAAGGCAACTTTCTGCAGGTAGAGCAATAATGATTTAAAAAAGTCCCACTTCACTCCGCCCTACTGTATATGACAAATACAAGTGCCTTATTCCATACTTTTGCATTTTTAAGGATGGGGTAATGGTAATATAGTGAGTGAGTTTCCACCTTCGACTTCCTACTAGCTACATATGTATGTATGTATATTCAAAATATTTTTTATATGGGCGATAAGATAAATTCGAGCTCAAGAAAAAAGTATATATTATCCCTTACGGTAAAGAAGAACGCCAATTTTTGGCAAAACTATAAGGATTTCAGCTACAATATTTTACCAGGTGATGCGCTGAGGGATGTAGAACAAATTTGCATGAAATTTGCACATATGTACATATCGATACCTGAGTGGAAAATTGCATACATGCAAACATATGTATTTGTTCCAACCAGATGTCGATATATATATATATATATATATACATATAAGTATGATCCACTGTTTTTATTGTTTTTAAGTAGGTATGTATTATTTTCTTAAATTTTTTTAAACAAGCGATTGTCACCGTCAACGTCAATTTCCTAAGCAGAGCAGAAAGTAAAACTGTGCCCGCGTATACGAAACATACATAATTATTTCTTCCGCCTTCCCTCTCTCTGACGTCCGTACAATGAGGATTTTCTTTTTTTGTTCGGTTTAAATTGTTTTCAAATAGTTTAAGTGAAAGATATACATATGTATGTACATTTGAGTAGTCCCCTCCCAAAAGACTTTATGTGAATTTTTCATATTAAGCCACAAAGTAGAAAAAACAAAACAGAATTTTGAATGCGTACATAGAGACTTTTCAAAGTGTAATAGTATTTAATGCTATTTTTTCAGAATACGGAAGGATTTTGCAATAAGTTCTTAATGAACATTATAAATCTTTAAATACTGTTACGTAATGCATCAAAAACTCAATATCGAAAAAAATTCAGATAGCCAGTTTTGAGAGTGGACTACTCATATGCATGTATGTACATATATACCCAATAAACATTTTCCTTCATTTTCAATTTGAGGTTCATTTGAGAAGTAACCCTATTGTCAAATATCAAATGTTAGTTATCAAATGCACCTCAAATTGCGTTCTCAAACAGGCAAATTTTTAGTATGGTATATTGAGCCGATTCTCAATTTGATAAATTTCATTTTCTCAAACCAATTTCAAAGGTGGTACGAAATGGAATGCAATCAATATATGTATGTATGTATAACATATTTGTACTCTAGAGTACAGAAAAATTGAGGGATAGTGAGAGTGAGAGAGTTTGTGTTGCGAGCACAGAAATGGAATGGAATAAATAGATGTATGTACATATGTATTTATTACATATTTGTACTCAGATGTGATGTTTTTCATTTACCCGTGCGGGTGAATTTCGCCGGTGCCTTTTGTAGAGTCACATGAGTATATTAATATCTTTTTTAATATGCATACACACATATGAGAAACAAACTATGTTTTTATTAAAGTTTGTGTAACTTCAAAAAAGCAACAAAGAAATAAAATAAGGCCCGATTTCAGATCAAAAAATTTAATTGTCATTTAAATTTTAGTATGGATTGTTATTTAAATGCTAATTATCTTTTTTTCGTTTTCAGATCAACCTTAATTAAATAAAAGAAATAAGTGGCATCATTTGATTTTTGCAAATAAGTATCTCTTTAATTTTTATTACATTTCAATTTTCAGGAAAATGGATACACCACGAACAAAAAACTTTTCATCTGAGGAAATCAATTTGTTGCTGGATATAATTGAAACAAAAAATCAATTATCGAGTGCAAAAAACAGACACAATCAGCTCCGATCAGCTGTTTTCTAGGCGGGAGCAAGGTTGCATTTTCCATATTTAAATAGCCGAATTTGGGCATTTAAATACAGTTTAAATGCTGTGTAAATATTTCGTCTGAAAATGTATATTAGAATTTAAACATCAATCGATATTTAAACTTTTGATCTGAAATCGGCCCTAAGAGTAAGAAATACAAAATCATTATTACACACAATCATTCTCAACCATCATCATTTCAACCGTTAAGAAACTGTTCAAGTAGGACAACGAACGCTGACTGAAATTTGCAAACATACAAAATTTCTTCGTTACTTCAAACCTTGACATGTTGAAATTTGTGAAATGGTACAAAATGCGAAACAAGTTTTTTTTCAAATGTGTTGTAAGTTATTCTAAAATTAATAAACAATGTTTGATGAACACTTGAAAATATGTTTATTTTCAAATTATATACATACATATATGTATGCTGATTCTCAAATTTAGAAACAATACTTTCTCAAACGTTTGAGAATTTCTTTTTCAGCGTTTAATGGGTACATACATATTTACATACACATGTATGTATATGCATGATACGTAAATACATATATGTATGCAGCGTTGCCACTTAAAAAATTTTAAATTTACCAAAATACAAAATAAAAGTAACCAAAATAAATTAATAATATAGGCATATGTATGTCCCATTAACGTTAGGGCTATTTATTTGGAAACGAAAAAATATATACGGTTAACAAAAACTAAAATATTTCAATTATTTTATATCATTAAGCCTTAAACAGATGCAACGTCGAGCGAAATATCGCTGATATGAGAATGAACAGAACCAAAAAGCTGGCGAAAATCGCCCGACGGGAATTCGCTGGAATATATTTATTTCTAATTTGGTCGCTGGCTCCTGTCAAATAAATTATTTGGACTTAAAAGCTTTTTAGTGCTTAGCACGAAAATAATTTAATTTAATTTTTTATTGTTGAGGGTAAAAGGAAAACTTTCAACAACTATTTCCAACGAAGGTTGAGTATAGCTATTTCACGAAAACCCATTTTCGATCATTAGCACCCTTTTCGGAAGTGGATGTTCCGCACGGGGATCGAACCCGTGATACATTCCATCTTCAGCCGCAATGTGAGAATGCTTTTACACGCTCGACCACTGAGACCCTGTGAAAGCTGTTGAATTTTTCCCACTTTTGCCTTATTCATTCTCCTGAAACAGCCTTACAGTCAACATTCGCTGGAAATAGTTGTTGAATTTTTTCCATTTACCCCCAACAATAAATTATTTGGAATTTCATAAAAACAATACAAGAAAACAATTTGGATAACAAATATTTTATAGGTTGGAAAAATTAAAAGGGTATTCCTAAAAATTTTATGTAACCATGGTGTACTGAATACATGGACCTTGAAGGTAACCAAAATCGGCCGAAGGTAAACACGTAACCAAACGAAAAAATTTTAACCTATTTTGGTAAAAAGTAACCAAAGCGGCAACGCTGCATATATGCGTGTACGTACATACATGTATATGGACATATCGCACCCTAAATACAAAAGGGGCACAACTCAAAATTTTTCGAAATCGAGTTTTTTTCATAAACGGGTATACAGAACATATCTCTGGAGATTGCAAAAAAAAACTTTTGAATAACTGTCTCTTTCGACCGAAAAATAACCATTATACCTGGCCCTTTGCCATACGATTGTTTGTAATGAAGAAAAGTTTTTTGGCTCTCCTGAAAATTTTTGAATTTTGAGTTGTGCCCCTTTATGATTTAGGGTGCGATATAGTCTCTAATTTGCATATTTTGGCAACGTATCACGAAGTGCTTCCGCTGTTTACATCATCAAGTACACTGGCGCGATCTCAGCGAGCGTGTAGCAGCTAAAGTGGGAAACAAAAACATCCATCATCCGCCATGGTGTCCCTCATCATTATCACTTCGCATATCGTCGTTTAAACTGCAATACCGCGTATCAACCTTGCAGGTACAATACTGTGTGGGTGACTTGTTTGCCAAAAATTAGATTTCCCAAAAACATATTCCTGGGATCCGTTCCCATCCATTCATACAGGAATTTTGACGCGTTGTCCGAATAACTAGCAAATACCCGTCCCGCTTCGCAATGATGAATAAGTTTTATTATGTCATAATGAGTTTGTCCCTATACCTTTCTCTTTCCCTTTCTTTTCATCTTCATCTTCATCTCTTTCTCTCTCTTTTTCTTTTTCTGTGGTCAATTCTCTTTCACTATCACTATCTTTCTTCTTTTTCTATCCTTTTTCTTTCCCCAACTCCAACTACACGCCCTTCCTTCCTCGTCTCTTTCATTTTTCATTTTCTTTCCCTTACCGCAGGGCACGGAGTTGAGCATTACATCAAAGAGAGCTCTATGTTGAAGCCTTTCTCTACACCTTTAATTTGATACCAATATCGTTCCGGTTCATCCGGGTCCACGTTTTGATCCATATATGTATGGGGCGCGGCCTAAGCATAATGAAAAGAGCTCTTTGTTTAATACCTCTGAACGAAATCGGTCCAGGCGTTCTTGAGTTATAAGCGTAGTATGCACACATAGTCTTGTAATCAAAGCAGTAAACAGGGTTTTGATTGGGCACCGAGACTAACAACGAACTGTGCAAAAACGTGCTTGGCTAACGGTTTGTTGAGTTTTTCTAATTTTTAAAACGAGGATAAAGGTATTAAACTTCCGGAAATGCTAAAACAAAGTGTACCGCTCTCGAGTTTGGACCACTTATGACATTTGAAAAAAATAATTATTAATATCGGTTCAGTACTTTTTGAGTTTACCCGTTACACACATTTCTGTGGACATTTGAAAGAAAGTTTTTTTTATCATAAAGATACATTTTAAAAGGCGCTTTTTTTTGTCTAATCGGCGTTATGATATCATTCTTAATTACAAATTTAAGTTGATTTTCAAATCAACTTAATTCCAATTAGGAGGCTAAAATTCTATAAAATTTTGATCAAAATCAATTTGAAAAAGAACCTAAATAGAGATGTTGATGTTTTTTATTTTTATCTTTTTTTTTCAAAAAAACAATTTGGAAACAGCATTTATGTATGTATGTATTTTACTTTAAAACCCATTTAAATAAAAACCGTTATGCTAAGAAAAAAAATTCAATTTAAAATTAACAACAGAAGATTATTTACGATCTTACTTCTTTGAAAATACCTATATGATGCAAAGACTCTGTGCACTTGCAAAACTGTTTTGTTGCTCTACTGTAAAATTGCGAATATAGACTTATGCTGTGGTTATGGTAGCAATGTTAACTGCCAATCAAAATCGGAAACATTTCGTGATTGGTGATTGTTTATTAATTTAGTAAAACCGTTTCAAGGCAACATTGTCATGAATTTTGAAGCACTTTCATTTGACAATACAAAGAGGATAATTCATGGACATACAAATAAGTTAGCTGACCCAACTATGTGAAAACGACTTCAGAGCTCAAAAGGACATTAGAAGGAAGTGTAGAGCTTCAAAATATGAAACTAATGACGTATCAATTTTAAAAATCGGATGATAAATAACAAAGTTACAACAAAAAAACAATTTCGGCGGTATTTCGCGGGGTCAAAAAAAATTTTTTTATTTTGTATGTACATTAGATGAGTTTTTTTTTTTGTATGGGATTCTTTAAACCTTCTCAGATCCTCCCTCCGGCACCGGAATATGAAAATAGGGTGTTTTAGAGTATGTAAACTGAAATAAAAATTCCACTTTTACAAAAACTAGATGGAGCAACACCAAAAACCGCGCAAATTCTCAGAATTTCAAGGTATGTTTAGATTTATGTATGAAAAAAGTTTGACTGTTCCACAAGAAAAAAAAATTAATATGTATCCATACGTAGAATTAACCGCTAATAAAATCTTTATATTGATACCCATATTGCCCACAAATGTTTTGGCGCCATCCGGCTCCACTTTTTGTCCGTTATCCGCGGTCTCGACCTTTCTATTTTTCTTTTTTTGCATTTGCGGAGTTATCCAACCCCATAAAACAATCTCTAATAACCCAAAAAACCGCCTTCAAGAGCAAAATTGTTAAAAAATTTAAGAAATTTTAGGGTATATGCCCCTTTTATACCCGACTTTACTTCACTTAAACTTGATGAACTCATCCAAATACTTATTATTCGATTTTTAATAGCTATACATTTATAGAAAGCGTATTAAATAACGCAGCCTACCGTGTGATTTAAATAAAAAATAATGTCCGCTTTCAGGAAGAGTATAGGGCAAGAAATTGAACATTCACGAGAAAAGAAAGAAAATGATCACTTTGGGCCGCGATATTACCTTCCATTTTTCATACATAAATCTAAACATACCTTCAAATTCTGGGAATTTGCGTGGTTTTCGGCGTAGCTCCATCCAGTTTTTGTAAAAGTCAACTTTTTTTTTAAGTTTACTTGTTCTAAAACACTCTATTTTCATATCCTGGTGCGAAGGGAATATCTGAAAAAAAACGCATCTAATGTACATATGTATGTACATATTATAAAATATATATGTATGTATTTGTTTGTTTTAGCCAAATTGTAATTTTGGTGGGAACGGTTAAGAGTTGTTCAAATAAATTTCGGCGGCGGCGGCGGTTAACAAAAAACAGAACGAGCAAAAAATAATATATGACATCAAGGAAGAAACCATTGCATTAATGTGCGAAAAAAAATACACACACACTTCCAACGGGAAACGGACAACGAACAACATCAATAGCACCAATGAAAACAATTGGGTAATCAAAGAACAACAGCCAATCATATAATCATTCATGATAAATGACATATGTACATATGTAAGCACATAAAAATCTATTTGATCATACACATACATACATACATACAGTCTTCCCAATAAACATCAAAAGAAAAATCCAAAACGTTTGGGGGAAATCTTAACTCTCAATTTGAGCTTCAGCGTACATCTCAACTGCTTATCCAACGTTAGTTATCAACTTAAGTATACGTTGAGAAAGATATCGACATTTTGACCCATACAAGTAAACAGTAAATCGTTTTGATCCAGTCGTATAAAATGTGATACTCTTTTAAGTCCAAGATACGTAGATACTTTTTATTTTGGCATAGAAAAAATTCTATGCATTTTTAATCGGCATCAACTAATATTAAATTATAAAAAAATACAAGGGAAATGGCTGCATATGTAGCTGCTACATACATACATCCATATTTACATTCATGGAATTCACAAAAATTTCGCCATATTTCCATTGCTTCGCTTTCCAAATCCAAAAAAATTAAAAATCCACAGCAAAATTCTTTAAGCATTTCTTTATATTTTTATATCGTTAAAAAACGATATAATCGCTAAAATCTCGAAAACTTATTTTATTAATATTTTTTTTTTTTTTTTCAAAAATTGCTTGGTGATAGGAATGAAACCATGATAGTATCAATTTGTGATACGAAATTTTTTGAGGCTGCGGCAACACTGCAAGTAAACATCACACACATCGCACAAATCGCACGCATCGCTCCGCACTCTCCAGAACAATCTCTTTAACATTACATTCCATTTCGATCCAAGTTTTAAGAATGTGAAATTTAAGATTCAAGCTGGGGTTATAGATACTTAACGTAGCATGGAACAAGTTGAGAAACGGGCCGCTTTATGCGCGCTCCGTAAAAACCTAAATTGATCAGACTTCTCTGTTACGCTAAGTGTGCGTAATCAAATGTACTCAAACCCCATTGAACAGAAATTTTGAGTGAGTTTGGTCAGCATAAAATCACATACTAAAAATGAACCTGGTTAGTTGAGAACGCTATCAGCGGTCATTTGAGAACCAAAGTTTGAGATTTGAGAATATGGTTAAAGCATAGTACTAAGTTCGAGTTTCGCGTGAAACTGCTATCAAAATCCATACAAAAAAACTGGTCATAAAGGCGATGTACCAGATTTTTTTTTTACATTGGCTCAGTTTTTGTTTTGGAATTTATTCTTATTTGACAAAAAAATTTTCTCGAAACATTTCACGGCTAAATAAATGCATGTTTCTGGCGAAATTTCATGGCTGTGAACTTTGTACAATAAAGGGTTATTTTGACCTTAGAAAATCAGGAAAAATAGTATTTTTAAGGTCGCTAGAGGGTTAAAATGTTCTAGAAAATTATTTGGCATAAAATTTTACTAAGAGTCTCAGAAAATTTTTCTGTAAAATTAACCTAAAAGACCAAAGGAACCGAAAAACCTATATTCCTCGGAATGTTGAACGTGTTTTATTTCCGGTTCTGCTCAAGCGATAGAAATACTTATTTTGCAAAAGATTAATGATTTTTGACTACCTTTAACATGCAGACATAAAAAAGGTACATTAGGGTGGTATAAACTAAGTACTGGGTGGTAGTGACCCCAATGGCGAACATAGGGTTAATAATATTTCATAGTATAAGCCGCCCTTTCAAGCCAAAGACATTGGTGTATTAAACTTAGAGATCGGACTATAAATACCGAAGATATGAGAAAAATAAATTTTAGCGACATCTAGCGGGGTCAAAAAAAAATTAAAAAATTTTCCGGAAATGTTTTTCAAAAAGACATCATATGCGGGGGCGTACGGGGAACTTTATTTTTTGCGATACGGTCTAATGTACATACATATCGTCGCACTCTACGAAAACTAGCATACAATTTTTTTGTGGCTGACGAATAAAAGCACATTAAATTTTTGGCTGATGAAAACTATCAATTTCGTTTAAACAACAACAATTTTAATGTAAAAACAGTATATAATTATTGCTACTTTTCGTCAGCCCAAAGTGAAATGTGCTACTTTTCGTACAGAATTTTTTAATTGCCAGCTTTCGTCAGAAATTTTAAATGTGCTAGTTTTCGTATGGTACGACGATATGTACTACGTAGTATACATATGTACATATAAATTGTGTATATAACATAATCTAAAATTAGTTTATATGCAAAAAATGATTGTCACTTGAGCGATACACTTGTGCTAATTTAAGAACACTGAATTGGGGTTTTGTAAAAATTAGTCAGCGCTGGTACTAAATTTCGTTTAAAAGTCACTTTTATACGAAACGATTTATTTATTAAATTTCATCTTTATATACATACATACATAAGTATGTATGTATGTACGTATGTACATATATTATGCTAAGCGATTTTTTGTACGCACCATAACTTTTACACCCTTATACCGAATACCGAAAATGGGGTGTCAAATGGAAGGGCTTGACCTGTAGATGTGCAGGAAGCTTTAATTTTTTTGAAAAGGATTGCCACCTGTTTAAAAATTTAATTCTCCTGTATAGTTTGCTTGATGTTTAACTTTCAGGTACCATGTGAAAGGGCTTGAGCTGAAAATGAGTAATTTATTAAAATTTTTAGAAAAAGGGTTGCCACCAGTTCAAAAATTCGGGTTTACGCTATAGTTTGTTTGATTTTTAAATTTGAGGTGTCATATGAAAGAGCTTTGCGTGAAAATAAGTAATTTATTTTAATTTTTACAGAAAGGATTGCCACCTGTTCAAAATTTTATTTTTACGATATAGTTTGTTTGATTCTTCAATTTGAGGTGTCATGAAAGGTCTTGCCCTGTAGATAGGTTATAAAAGGAAAAGAGAAAGGGGAAAATCTCGAAGGGATGGAAATGGTGAAGGAAAGGAAGCGAAAGACGAAAGAGTACGGAAAATAAAATGGATAAAGGGAAAAGGAAGCGCAAATAAAAGGGAACGGTGAAGAGAGGAACTACACTGAGAGAAAAAAAATATATGGAGGGGTCAAAGAAATTGTTTACCTATTTTGAAGACTACTTTCTTTGTTTTGAGTAAATTTTCCTTAAAACATGTTAAAAGGTTTATAAAATATTGTTGTTACATGCGTTACCATGGTTTCATATACTTGTTTTGAAAAAATTCATACATTAAAATAATGAAAAATTCTTTAAGCGCCATTCCATTCCCAACTTTCCTTGTTTTGAAGACTTGATTTCTTTAATTTTGAGAAATTAAATTCCCATAAAAATCCCCATGGCAACGAATTTGTTTGAATGTTTTTTTATGTTTTTTCCATATTTTTGAGAAAATTTACACAAAAGAAAGAAAATTTTGTATTGGGACGCGTGTTCAAAATAAGGAAAATTATGTCTTTGACCGAGAGAAATTTTTTTTTTTGAGTGTAGAAAGGAAACTAGAAAGAGAAAGAGGAGTACGACAAATGGACTTTTGGAGGTCGCTATAAGGTCAAAATATTCTAGAAAATTATTCGGCATAAAACTTCACTATGATGCTCCTCGAATAAATTCTTTGTATAAAATATCTAGTTCCACAGAAAATAAAAGTAACCAGTAACTATGTATATGTTTCATTTTATATTTTATTAATAAGAATCTATGGGCTTTAAGCCGATTTATATTCTGCCATTTTTAAGGAAAAGTAAAATTTAAAATGGCAATAAAAAAAATTGTTAAATGTGGCAATAAGTGCTCTTCAGCCCTCAAATTGTTGCACAGTATAATTGAAAGCTACAGCATCGCATGGCCGGGTTTACTAGTTACTTTTATTACATATACTGCTAGCTTAGAGTGCAAAGTAGTTAAATGCCTTTTTTCAAACTTTACAGGAAAGATAAAATACAAAAAAAAATCACTTACACATGGGCGTTTCCAGGATGGCGAACGTGACGTTAGTACGCATTTAAAGCTCATTAAAGTATGCATAGCGTTAAACATTCTTTTTCTTATTTTTATTTTTGGAGGGCACTTGAGTAGCATTACAATCGATGCAAATAAGAACTTCTACCGATTTCAAGTTTCTAAGATATTATCATTTAAAGGGCGATGGCGAACGGGACAAATATGGAAGTAATTTTTAAGTGCTACTAGAAAAGTAATGATTGGAGATCAAAGTTGAATAATGTAGCTCTCCATTGGTGGTTTTAGCGTGAAAATACATGCATTCGTTTGATTTTTATAAGCTCGGGAAAAAATTCGTAACGGGACATGGCGAACGGGACATAATTTCCCAACCGGGATTATAACGATTAGTTCAAGTAATTTAAACTAAGAATAACTTAAATTAGCAAAATTTTAAATTTTTTCGATGCAGTTAATTACATACTAGCACATATATTGAGTATAAGAGTAATAGTTAAGAAGAACGCGTAAAATCGCGGAAAATGAAATTTTACATTGTGAAATATTTACTAATTTCCATTATTTATTCGGGAGTTTATGTGGATAAAGATTATTTATAAACATTCTAGTGGATTAAATGAGCAAACTATACCGCAAAAAGGCTATATCTCAAAAATCAGTTGTATGACAGCTACATATCGTCGTACCATACGAAAACTAGGATATTTTAAATTTCTGGCGAAAGCTATCAATAAAAAAATTATGTACGAAAAGTAACAAGTTCGACTTTTGGCCGACAAAAAATAACAAGTTCGACTTTTGGCTGACGAAAAGTATCAGTGTTTTTACATTAAAATTGTTGTTTTTTAAACGAAATTGATAGTTTTCGTCAGCCAAAAGTCGAACTTGTTACTTTTCGTCAGCCATAAAAAACGAATGCTAGTTTTCGTATGGTGCGACGATATATGTTATAGTCGTCCGATCTCGACAATTTTCGGTCACATTATTTGGGTCAGCATGGGTAAAAATACTGCAGTTTCTTGTCCCTAGCTTTTTAAATGGAGAAGTTATGCCCCAAAATGTATAGTCTGAACAATCGGTTGTATGGGAGCTATACATATGTTATACTCAGGTTTGGGCATGATTCAACTAATTTAGAGTGCACTTAGCCTGCAACTACCACTCAAACCTGAGTGGTAGTTAAATATCTGATTTTAACGACCACTCAATTTGAGTGGTAGTTAATTCTCGAATTTAACTACCACTAAGTTTGAGTGAATTTCAGGTATGAACCTGCTGAGATCAAAACCATTTTCTTATGGTTAGGGTTTTGAGATAATGTAATTTTGAGTTTTTTGGTTACAACTTCAATCAAAAATTCTTTTCGCTGAAGTTACAAATACCCGCAAACCGTATCTACTCCGTTCGAAAGATAATTAAAGTACGCTACTAACGACATACCACTTATAAATTAAATTATGTTACATTTCTAAAATTTTAGCATATTTCCTTATAACTTCATAAAGTCATGGCTGAAAATTCATTACTCGGGTTATATTAGTTTCTGAATTATAACATTTTGTGTGTTTTTCGAAAGATCCCATATATGGGATGTGTGCGTTTTTATATGTAGTCCGATTTCACCTACATATTTTCAATACTAACTTTTCAAAGTCACCATTTTTTGATTTTTTGCGATTATTGAAAAAAATTGGTTTTTATTGGGGTTTTTATAAGAAGTTGTAAAAATCAGGAAAGTTTTATTCCTTTTAAAATTATTCTGTTTTATTGCAAACATTTTAAGCGTAATATTAAAAAGATGCGATAAATACTTTATTTTTGGCGATTTTTTTCAAGTGAAACAAAAAGCATGTTTTATGGTCGAAAAACTCGGTTAGGTGACCCAACTATATGAAAACGACTTCACAGATAAAAGGACATTAGGAGGAAATATAAAGCTTCCCAAGCACTGTTTGCCAGCATAACACCAACAGTCTCAAAAATAAGCTGTTGCTGTTTTGCGAAAGTTATCATAATTTTTTGAGAACTTTTGAATTTCGATTTCCTTTGAAAATATCTTAAGTCGAAGCACAGAACAGTCGAATATATTTGTTTGTTTTTTGTGCTGTTGCTTTACTGTGTAATTTCAAACAGATCAGTCGACAGTGAAGCACAGATTTGTACATTACAATTTCGACTGTGTTCCCATGAATTAAAAAAAAAACAATAACATCAGTGCTGTAAAAACTCGAAATTATGTTTGCCCTTTGCTGTGCTGTACAAATTTCCACAATACAGCAACAGTCGACTATAATTTTTTGAAAATTAAGGCTGCGCAGATGCAGTACAGTAGAACTTTTTATTTTTTATACTTCTGCTGCGCTGTTAATTTTTTAATTTTCAAATGAAAATGAAATTCAATGGGAATGAAAAAAAAAGTTGAAAATAATTTCAAACCCTGCTCAAAAGACTAAAATAATGACATATCTATCAATTTTAAAAATCGGATGTCAAATAACAAAGTTGCAAAAAAAAACAAGTTAGAGTCTCAACATAAGCTAAAAATCTTGAGGCGGACTTTTACAGCTGAAAAAAGCTGGGTAATCTAACCGAGTTTTTCGCCCATAAAATTTTATTTTCTTTTACTTGGATAAAATCACCAAAAATAAAGTATTCATCGTATTTGTAATAAAACAGTCTAATTTTTAAATGAATAAAAGTTTCCTGATTTTTAAAACTTCTTATAAAAATCCTAATTTGAAAATCAAAAGTTTCGTAAAAAAAATTTCTTCTAAATAGCACTTGAGAAACCAGAATTTTTTTTTATTATTTTTATTTAGTGCACGAAATAAGTTATATATTTTTCTCAAAAAAAAAAAAAAAAATAAATCCACAACATATGTATATGTATGCGTATAAATTATACATATGTATGTACGTTAAGTATACAAAATTCATGGGAAGAACCCTGTAGCGAAAACGGTCCACGATGACGACAAAGTATCTAATGACGAGTAAGTGACATGTCAGGAATGTCATGCAGGCGTCACGTGTCAGTCATCGAGACGATACGATTTGTTTCTTCCTATTTTCTATTCGTTGTACTTTCTGCCTTTTGTCTCGTTCGTAAACAAATAGATATAAGAGAAGGCTTTGTTTTCGGTTTGATCAAGGCAAATCTAACAGGGTAGGCGCAGTGGCGAATTCAAAAATGTCCCATATATTTTGTTAATGTAATTGGTACAATGTAATGTCAAAATAATATTTCGCTTTATTGATATTTCGCCTTGATATTATTATTGGGCCATGATGTGAATTCGCTTAAATTTTGATGCCTGTGACTCTCTACATGACATTTCATGGAATCGTCACTTAGGAAAAAATTAACATTTGTATGAAAAAGTCATGAAAGACTTCCATATAAACGTCAGCTGATGTCACTTAGGACATAGCCTAGAAGTACGTGACACTTAAGTGACCTCTGCAGGACTTTCGCTACTGGGAAGATGTGCATTACAATAGTAGTTGTAGATATTCAAGTTCGTTCTAGTCAAGATTTAACTACCACTGAGAAACGAGTGGCCCTAAATGGCCCAGCTGCCGATCGCCGGCCTACATGAATAAAAGTTCTCTTCATATATCGACGGCTGAGTAAAAGATCGCCCTATTTCAGAAATTGTTTCAATAACGTCCTATTTCAGATTTTGCTTCAAAAACGCCCTATTTCAAAGAAAATTCCATATATATTTCTCTGAAATAGGACGTTTTTGAATTATTTTCTGAAATAGAACGTTTTTGAATGTAATATGTAAATATTTTGGACTTAGCCAATTTTCATCGCTTTTTGCACTTAGCCAATTTGCGCATCACTGAATAAAGAGAAGAATTATGACAAGTATGACAGACCCGCTTAGCGTATTGCGTATTTAATTTTTCTAGCGTTCTACATAAAAATATAATTTTTTTATATAAGTGGACTTAGCCACTGCACTCTAACCTAGCGATATGTATGTAGGTATGTATATATTTCACTTACCTTTGCTTATTCTTGTGTATCGCATCGTAAATGGGTCCCTCAAAATCCTTCAGTACAAAATATGTACGCCACTCATAATCCCTGAGAACATCCAAGCCATTCTCGGAAGTGATGACAGGCACATTAAATGTGTGTGCGGCCGCAACGGTTTCTTTATCATTAATAACGTCCCCTACAAGGCATATTCGTAGGCTTTCCGGTGAGGGTGATGGTGAAATTGACATCTCTGTAAAAATTTAATCAGAGAAAATAAGAGAATTTACTAATAAGTACCCGATTAATAATTTGGAGTAAATTTATGAATAGAGTATGGAGTAAATAATGATATACATACATAAATACATATTTTTTAAGGTTTAATAACTATACTTTTATACATATTTGTATTTCAAATTCATAATTAAGTATGCCTGAAATATCAAACATATCTGTGTTCATATAGAACAGTAGCTCAAGTGTACTTAAGGAAAAAGTTACTCAGTTTCGCAAAAGCTGAAATAATGCATATAAGAGAGTATATTCTGCATTTTTTTTAAACTCCCTCTCAGCTTTCAACCAGCTTCAGTCTCAATAATTTCACCTAAAAATCTAGTGTCAGGAACTGCTAGGAAACTACACAACTTCCCGAATATCTTGAAACTTTGTCTTTCGACATAAGCGACTGTTCGATATGAACACATATGAATGTGTGTGCAGTGGCATTGCGCGACTTGGCTGTATTTACATGATCGTCTATAAGTTTTCTATTTCAACATGGATTTCCTTCGTTGATAGCTTATCTTTCACCAATATGGTCTTCACGTAAGGAAGTAAAATTAAAGGAAAATACTTTTCTTTTAAAGATTTTCCTTGACAAAGTCAATTTTTTCTTCAATTTTTCATGAAACCATGTTTAGGAAATTCAATTTTCTTTCGTTGGGTGTCATTCCAACGTAGATAGCTCAATACGCTCAAGATATATATCGGGTTAAGTTAAGCCATTGGCCGAATAACGGTAAATTGCCGATATCTCGCGACCGCTTTTACATATCGCTAGCTTAGAGTGCAAAATGTGTAAGTCCTTTTTTAAAACTTTGTAGGAGAGACGAAAAACAAAAAATTAAAAAATTTCGAAATGAAAAAAAAAATTTCCGTTCATGTAAATATTTTGGACTTACACAATTTTCTTCGATAGTGGCGTCCAGAGTACAGAAAAAAAATTTTATTTTGTGATCCAGTGATATTAATCGAAATCAAAACTTGGCAACTCGCAACTAAATTAACAAAATAAAGACTATTGCATAAAACAATTCTATTAATGAAAACAACTGAAATTTTGTTTAAAGAAAACCAGCTTTTTTTTTGGATTGTTTTTGTATGCAAAATTTCTGCGCATAACGAAGAATAATACTTTAGGATTATTAGTTGTGCTGATGTTGCTGGGGTATAGCACTATACAAGAGGCCTGATTCGAATCAATTAGAAACCTAAGCCTAAGACTCGTTAGAACTCTTGAAATGATAGGACAAACTGGAGCCAAACAAAATTTGTTTACATTTTGCAGCGCTCTCTGCACTTGTGTTAACAAGTGCTACTTTTAATATTGTTTAATCACTGAAAATACAAAAAAAAATTAAAGCGTGAATAACGGGTATTCATGAACATTGATGTGTAAACAGTTTCGAAATCGGATATTTATTCCCTTTTCCTAATTCCTTTTTTCCTAGTTTTCTATGGATTAAAAGGCGACTATCGTTTTTGTAATTTTTTTTGTCATTGTGACTGCTACTATTTTGTTGTTTTTGTTTGTTTTGGTTTTTGGTTTTTGACTTTTGATTTTTTATTTTGTTTTGTATTGCTCAGAAACATGCAAGATCATCCGAGTCCACGTTTGACCCATATCTGGAGACCCGGCCTAGGAATCATAAAGAGTACAGCTCCGTGTAGAAGTCATGCTCAACACCTTTCATTTGATACCAATATTGCTCGGAAACATTCCGGGTTAATCCGGGGTCACATTTTGACCCATATTTGGGGACCCGACCTAGGACTCATAATGAATAGAGCTCTATGTAAAAGCCCTGCTCAACACCTTTCATTTGATACCAATATTGCTCAATTTAGGTATCCTCGAGTGGATTCCACTCGACAAAAGTAACACGTATTTCCCTAATAATGTCCATAGTTTTGCTGAATCTTATTTAATTGATAATTTTTCAAACTTCGAACTGTTTCAGGTAAATAAAATTGTTAATAGTCTCTCGAGGATTCTTGACCTTATATTTGTGAGTGAAAACATTAATTTTAATCTGTTCGAATGTCTTGATCCCCTTTCTAAAGCTAGCTTACATCATGTTCCACTATCTCTTGAATTAGAGTTTTATAACTTTAGAAGCCTTGCAGTAGTCACGAAGGACACAAATTTCTGCTATCAACGATGTAATTTTGATGTAGTTAATAACGCCTTTTCTATTTTAGATTGGGACTCTTTGTTTGCCAATTCTAATGTTGATAATTGTTTTGAAACTTTCAAAAATAATGTTAGATCAATATGTATGAATCATATACCAGTAATGAGGAGCAAATGCCACAAAATTCCTTGGTATACTAGAGAACTCAAGAGGCTTAAGAATTTGAGAAACAAATTTCATAAAAAGTTCAAGCTATCCAACTCTTTATTTCACAAGGCCGAATATCTCCGTTATTGTAAAGAGTTTAAATCTTTAAGTAAAGCCCTGCAGCGGAATTATATTCGTAAATACGAATCTGACATAAAAGCTAATCCTAAGGCTTTTTGGCGTTTTGTCAAGGCAAAGAAAAAATGCTCTAGTTTCCCCTCTGAAGTCTTTCTCAATGGAACTCAAGCTTCAACCTCTCAGGATACAGCTAATCTATTTGCTGACTCTTTCAGCTCTAATTTTGATGTGTCATCTGTACCCTCTAATCATTCCTCCCCTGCTGTTACGCCAATTAATTTCGGTGCGCTTGTGTTGTCGATTGAAGATGTTTTGTCTGGTATTATACAAATCAAATCATCTATGCAAACTGATGTTGATGGACTATCTTCTGTCTTATTTAAAAATTGTCATGCATTGGCTTATCCAATGCTTATAATATTCAATAAATCCTTGGAAGCAGGTGTATTTATTGATGCCTGGAAGGTCACTTCAGTCGCCCCAGTGTTCAAAAAGGGTAATAAACATGATGTTTCCAACTATAGGCCCATTGCAAAGCTGTCAACCGTTTCTAAGCTCTTTGAATCCATAGTCAAACAGAAGATCTATTTTTCCGTCAATCGCCTGATTTCTAATAACCAGCATGGATTCATGTCTGGGCGCTCCACTGTATCCAATCTTGCTGTCTTTTCTCAATTTTGTACCTCAGCTTTCAATAATCTTCTACAAGTCGACACTGTATACACCGACTTCTCCAAAGCTTTTGACAAGGTCAGTCACAAGCTACTAATCTCTAAACTCTCTTCCTTTGGTTTTCACTCTACTTTTCTTTCCTGGTTGAAAACGTACCTTTCTTTCGTAAGCATTCTGGGTCCCCTACTCTTTAATATCTTCATTAATGATATTTGCGATTGCTTCTCCTATTCTAACTTTCTATTATATGCTGATGGTCTTAAGATTTTCTCCACTGTTCAGAATCAATCTGATTCAATTAAGTTGCAGAGTGACATTAACAACGTATCCCTGTGGTGTCAACTTAATGGCTTGAATCTGAACATCAGTAAATGTTTCCATGTATTTTTCTCTAAACGTCGTTCTCCTATCCCTACCTCTTACTATATTTGTGCTTCTCGCCTTTCTACCCTGTCTGAGATTACCGACTTGGGCATCATTTTTGATTCTAAGTTTTCATTCTTAAGACACATCAACAGCACAATTGCTAAATCTTATGCCATGCTTGGCTTTATTCGCCGCTTTAGTCAAGACTTTAGTGACCCTTATACTCTTAAACTTCTTTACACGTCGCTAGTTCGCTCCAAGCTTGAATATGCGGTTTTCATCTGGAGACCCTATTTTGACTGTCATATAAAACGTTTGGAGCGCGTCCAAAAAGTGCTCTTCGTTCTCTAAATTTTGCTGACCCATTACCCAGTTATAGTGCCCGATGTAATCTCAAATCCTTAAATGTTAGAAGAGTTACTCTCTCACTCTCTTTGGTCTTTGATATCCTAAATAGTGCTATTGATTGTCCTTTTCTTCTTGAGTCTATTTCTTTCAATATTCCACAACGCTGTCTTAGAAACTACGAGCTTTTTTCTCTGTCACATGTGTGTTCTAATTATGCGGCGAATGCGCCCATTTACAGAGCTTTAAAAGAACTTAATTATCTCTTAAACTCTTCAGCACTTGAGTTGTTATCTTCCAAATCAAATTTTGTTCGGGTTTTGCATGAAATCCTGTAACTTTAAAAGTCATGTTATTATGAATTATTTTTAATTTGTCTCCTATTAGGTTAAAGCCCATATGACACTACGTTTTTTTTCTGGTATTCTACCAGGTTTTTTGTGTGAAGGAGATGGTCAAATACAGTTTTGCGTTGGTGTAAGCGAGCAAGCTATATTGAAAAAAACCAAACAAAATACCATCTAGGCGATTAAAAACCAACGAACCAGCTTGTATTTCGGTAGGTTTTTTGGCATTCGGTCATTTTTTCTGACAATTTTTCCAATTTGACAACCATAAAATAAATTATATTTAAAATAAAAAATATATGGAAATACAAATTTTAAATTTGCCTCTTGTAAGCTTCTGCTTTGGCCGTAAGGGTAAAGAAGAAGTCCGCAAAAAAAAATATATTGCGTACTGGCTTCCCTTCATAACATGGAATACACAGCTATCCTGCCCTTTGGGTTTCATAACTTTTTTATTTCAGAAATTTAAATCAAATTTCCAAAAAAAATAATTTTTGAAATAAATATTATTTTCATTTAGTTTGAAGTTTAATGTCAGTCAAATTATTTTTGAGGGAGTATTTGTCTCTTTTCAACCTATAGAAGAATTGTTTTTGTATTTTGACTTTCGGTGGGTTTTCAAAACCAAAAAAACCAGGGAAAAAATGTAGTGTCATATAGGCATAAGTATAAATTCTTGTCATAGTCTGTAAGTGAATTTGTTACACAAGACTAATAAAATGAAATGAAATGAAACAATCAAGGATCCTCGTTTTGACCCATATCGCGGGACAGGACTTCGGAATCATAAAGAATAGGGCTCCCTGTAGAATCCCTTCTTAAAGCCTTTCGTTTGATATCAATATTGCTCAGAAACGTGCAAGATCATCCGGGTCCTCGTATTGACCCATATCTCCAGACACGACCTAGGAACCATGAAGAATAGAGCTCCCTGTAGAAGGCATGCTCAATATCTTTCATTTGATACCAATTTTGCTCAGAAACATGCAAGATCATCCGGGTCCTCGTATTGACCCATATCTCCGGACACGACCTAGGAACCATGAAGAATAGAGCTACCTGAAGAATAGAGCTACTTCGCTTCGTTGCTGTTGTTGTTGATATTTGTACGGCTATGCATGCAGGCATTTGCAAGTACATGTCTATCTACCTACCTACCACTGACAATGCCAGGCGATCCACACGGACACAGCAGCGCACTAGCCCAAAGGTCATTAACGGTTTACGCGTAAACTTTACCTGTTTTTTCGAAATTACTCGTAAGTACATAGCTGCAGCAGAGATGTTTACACATCAAAAATATTAATTTAATTTTATTAATCTCCATAGAGTTATCTGAATTTTGACCCCGGTGCGACATCTCTTAATCATATCCGATCGGGACCAAAATTTATATGTGATATCTTTGACTGTGCTATTACCGATGTAGGGGGTTAGACCGAAGAAAATCGTAATTTGATTTTTTTAAGGACTACCCTAATGTGAATAATGCATATGATATGCATTTCTATACACTTTTTAGCAATAAAACCCAATGTCTAATAATAATAATACAATGGCGCTATTATAACTCTGACTAGTTTTATGGCCGAACTTCTCTCCCAAATTGAGGTGTGCTCCTTTTTGTTTTTCCTACTAATTGGGTGGACCTACAGTTTTATGCCGGCTCCGAACGGTGAATGCATTTTTTGTGAGAAGCTTTTTCATGGCAGAAGTACTCTCGGAGGGTATGCCGCCCAATGCCGAGAGGTGACCGCTGCTCTTAAAAAACTCAATAATTGGATTTTTACTAATTAGAAAAATTGTTTTGGTGTTTTGCTCGGACCGTGGTTTGAACCCGAGACTTCTGGCATAGCAGGCGAGCACTCTACCCACTGCACCACAGCGGTCACGTACACCCAATGTCTGCATTATAAAATGAGTTTGTTAAAATTCTTAGGAAAAAATTCCTCTATGGAAAAAATCGGAACGTCCGAACAGCTTTCAGCCCCTTTTTGACAGCTATTAAACACAGATAGAAAGTTTAATTTCACGGAATGAATATGCCTGATTATTGCACTAACAACCGTGCATACATCATTTTTTTGTAGTATTGAGCGATTCGCAGGGATTTGCAAAAATCTTCAGTCATCTTCAATATGAGTTCCATTTTGAGAACGTCCGAACGCGAACTTTTAATCACTACATATTTCCTATCTAACATTTGTATAAACCTTTTTCGTGGATTTCAGGTAGCTTATAATAATTACTCTCTATAGCAAAAAATAAATGGTATTAATTCAAATCCTACTTTAGTTTTTATGAACAAACAAGTTTCGCTGACCGGAACGTCCGTAACGCAGGAAAAATTTCCTTATTTTCACAGCTTCTTATTAAAAAGTTTTTAATAAAAAGTAAAGCTCTAAAATGTGTCTTAATATTTGTTTTTCATACTACATACTGCAAACATGGAACGTCCAACACCCAGTATGGTGATCTGATCTTTTTTCAACGCACTTTTGTGTATTTTAATATAGATTATATCCACATATGGAAAAACGGGTACGTTCGCGACGGCAATCAGAACAGCAGTGCTGCAAATTATGCAAGGTATCACGTTCTTCGCGTTTTTCGTGGCAAGTGCAAAATAAGCTGCTGCAATTATACATTTTCACGAACCTACCCTACAATTTGGAAAATTTCCTTCAACTAAAACTGTGTTAGTAACTTACCTGTACATACAACAACATCCACTTAAAACAAACAAAATCAGGTTTTAAGAAGAAACGGCAAAACAAAAGAGATTAACCAAAAAAGGTGCAAGGATGCAATGACAAAATAGCACCAACCGCAGACAAGTCAATGAAGCCAAATGTATGTACAACTACGGTAAAAAAAAATAGCAGTGCTAGTAACTAAAACCTGCAAACCAAAAATAGGAATGTTTCTCCGACAAATTTTACGATTATTTATTGCTGAAATAAACTTCATTGAATGCTGAATACAATACTAAAACTTATATTATAAATTGAATTCAGTTTTTAAATAATATTTACTTACGGTTTTATTCAAATAACTATTTACCCAAATATGCGGCGGTCAAAATAATAGCAGTCTTTCAGGGAGTGTTAACTCTTTAAGCTCGTAAAGTTTTTAAAAGCTTTTTTAAGGAAAAAAACTTAGGGGCCTATTACGAATTAATACGATACACGCTAAACGCTTGCAGTCGGGTACTTCGTATTACGAAATAATTTCTATCGTGTGAAACCCGATAGACTGTAATGGAAATAAAGTTAACGCATAACTAATTGAACCCTAAACAAATGTCATGCACCTAGCGGGCGTGTGAAATTCATAATATGGAAACTCATTTTATACGATACGCTTGCAAGCGGCCGATAGCTATCGTATGACAATCCATAATAAGGGGGTTATAATAGAAGTAAGATTTATAAATAGAAGAAAATTAAACTATTTTGCTAAAATCTTTTCTCATAGTGGGACTCGGAGAGCATTGGAGAAAAGGAAAATCTTGTGCTAACTAAAAAATTAGTCTCAACAGCTAAAAATTATCTAGAACTTAAAAATTTCATCGGGTTTTCAGCCTAAATGATTTGAGATATTTTAGAATTCCAAAACAAGCAGTGAAACCGTGGAAGAAAGTTTGGGATTTCTTCTTGAAGCTTGGCTGGGTGTGGTACCAACCCAAAATAAACCTTTTGTTAACTACTACTGAGCTGAAGACGGAATGAAAAATGGAAGAAAGTATAGAAACTATTAGAAGAAGGTCTCCTAACCTTCCTGTAATTAGTGGCACATTACACATACATAGATTTCGCTTCGTACAAGAACGTTTGAAGTGGCCCATTGGGGAATGGCAAACCATATCCGGTCCGGTGAAGGTAGAATTCTGCCCTTACATTTCATCTTGTCCCCCTTCCACCAAAAAGTATAATTTTACATACATCGAACAAACAAATTTCGCCTGCTCAGAGAAAGAGTTATGTAGATTGGTGTACATATTGGATACTTAAATGTTTTCTGCTCCTACAAAATTATTCAGTTATCATTTATTTGTCGCTTGGAGAGATCTCTTCTTTTGTTCCACAAAGAGTAACATGGCTTCAAAAGGATTTCGAATATATAACTCTTTTATTCATCACTTAGGGAGCTTCAAGTTCTACTGAGTATCCCTGCAAAGAAATGTGCGATTAATACCGAAAGATATTTGTCCCGGATTGATCTCTTTCGAGAACAATCGGTCCACAATTAGTCCCCGATTGTTCCCATACGGGTATAAATGTAGACTAATTGTGGACCAATTGCTCCCGAACGGGTATAAATGTAGATTAATTGTAGACCAATTGTTCGCTAACGGGTATAAATGTAGATTAATCGCTTTCATCCCGAACGGGTATAAATGTAGATTAATCGCTTTCATCCCGAACGGGTATAAATGTAGATTAATCGCTTTCATTCCGAACGGGTACAAATCTAGATTCCTTAAATGTGGAAATTTTACAAAAATATGCAATGTATTTAAAAAATTGTAGAACAACCGGTAAAACGAATTGAACACCCTTTCTTTTAATAACAATGATGAATAATAATTTTAACAAAATGTTGCCTAAAATATTCTATGAAAAAATCCTTTACATTTCGCTCATATAATGCATACTAAAAGCTTACAATTTTTTTTTATTTATTTATTGAGATTTTTTTTCGAAAGTAAAACATTATATAATCTTTATTTATATATGCATTAACATTTATAATTTTTTAAAGATTGTTATTAAAAATTGCCTTGGCGAACAACTTGGAAAAATCTACATTTGTACCCGTTCGTGCTGGAAGCGATTGATCTGCATTTGTACCCGTTGGGGATGAAAGCTATTAATCTACATTTGTACCCGTTCGGAATGAAAGCGTTTGATCAACATTTGTACCCGTTCGGGATGAAAGCGATTGATCTACATATGCACCCGTTCGTGCTGGAAGCGATTGATCTACATTTGTACCCATTGGGGATGAAAGCGATTAATCTACATTTGTACCCGTTCGGGTATAAAGTTGAACAATTAGTCTTTTCATAGGACATGCTCGAACAAATGCGATCAATTCACTCCATATAAAGGGATGTAAAACTCTATTAGTCGCATGCTCCCTTGCGATTGATCCCGGACACGTCCCGGATTAATCGCATTTTTTGCAGGGATATAACTACATACTTACATACATACATATACTTACGTCTATATACTTATGCAAATACATCTTAATAAGCATCTGTTTTAAAATTTGCCTAAATATAATTTAAATTTCTATCTCAACACATTTCGAAAAGAACACTAACATATGTACATACATACCCTGCAGGGAACTCAATAACTTGTGAACACAATTTCTGGTTCAGAACTAGCGAAAAGGTGTCAAAGAGGCGCCAGTTTATTTGCCGTCGGCTTGGCATATTTCTGCAATTCTCAGATTGTTACTGAAGCATATTATATAAGTAGTATTTACAGTTTGCACCTTCACTTAATGATTTCTCATTTATACTTAATGAAATAAAATCTAATTATGCTTTTCTGGTCCCTCTGGTTCATTTTTATTTTTTTTGTATTTTATTATTTTTTAAATATTATTTTTTAAATGGCTATTGTAAAGTTGTATGTTGTAAAGGAAAATGTGCATAAGAACGCAGTACCTGTGAACAGACTCTCGTATGTGTTTTGTTGTATTTCGTTATTGTTTACAGTTTGTTGTTTACAAAAATTTGAATAAAAAAAATGCCAGGCGAAAGCGAAAAACAGTTATTAGATGTGTTAGCGGCGGATTCAAGTCCTAATTGATATATGATACACACGATGCAAGTAATTTGTTTTTTTTTTTCGTCTCACCGCTTCCATATTTTTGTTTAAATTTTTTTTAACAAACTGTCAGAATAAAAAACAAATCAAATAGCACACTCAATAAACATAGGCTGCCCAGTTGTATTGGTTGTATTGAAATTTGTATGAGAAAAATCAACCCTACTGATACACCTATTGTAAACCTTTACCAGTATACAACATTACAATACTTTACAACAGCTTGTGAATTGCCCAATTGTTTTAAGTTTTTATTAAATAAAAATATAAAATAAAAAAAATAAAAAAATGTACATTAGGCATATAACAAATGTTGACGAAAAATTTGGCATACCACCACGTGGTGGCAAATATTGTACAAGTAATGAATATCACTTTTTTAGGTGATATAGTTCAAAAACGTTCCGCGCACAGCTGTGTTATTATTATTATATTGAATCAGAATTTTCTGAACAAAAATTAGTTTGGGGTGGGTGGGGCACTTCCCTTAGGTCCATTAAAAGGCGTTTGAAATAATAGGAAGATTATTAGTTAAATAAATATCTATTATTATGAAGAAAACGTGTACACTGTACAAAACTTTTTGTTTTTTTCAGCAGTTCGCAAAAAAAAAAAATAATGGGGTTCATACTTTTTATGCTCTATTCGACTATGGTATGCCGTTTTTCGTATTTGCAAAAATTGTAAAAAGTTATATGCCTAATGTACATACTAATAGTCCTGTTAGTCGAGAACGTAAGACCGTATACCGTGTCAGCTTATCCGATCTATTCAATGGGATTTGTGTGTAAACGATTATTCAACGACGGACGACACTGATGCCCGTACCGCAGAAATCAAAATCGTTTTGATTTTGTACATAAGAACGTGTCAGCTGATCGCTCGCAGGGTTGCAGGGTAGAAGGGTTGCCGACTGAACATTTTTAGTTATTAAATATTTAAACAGTAATTTTCACAGCATTATGCAACTAACTCAACAAGATTGTAAAATGCCATCGAATATACATACATATCGTCGCTATAGAAGAAAAAAGACGCAAAGTGTTTTGTTGAGGAAGAAAGACGCAAACTTGTTTTTTTTTTTCAAAGAAAGACGCATTAAAAATAATTTTCGAAAGAAAGACTTTATTTTTTTTTTTGATAACGAAGAAAGACGCTTTATTTTTTTTTACTATAAAGAAACACGCATTTAAATATTTTTTAGGAAAGAAATATGTATTCGATTTTTTTTCTTCGTCAATATTAATGCTAATGCGTCTTTCTTCGCAGTTAAAATGCTAATGCGTCTTTCTTCGTCGAAATATTTTTTAATGCGTCTATCTTCGTCGACATGTTTTGTAAAGCGTCTTTTTTCCCCGACATATTTTTAATGCGTCTTTTTTCGTCGACAAATTACTGGCATGCGTCTTTCTTCTTCCGGAGCGACGATATATGTGTTCAGATGGAAAAAATATCGTCGGTCTCCAGCCAGAAAAACGAATGTGAAATTTTTTTAAGTGCCATGTCTGCTCTTTATCGGGTACATATTGATGTAATAACAATTAATATTTGTATAAATGCTTGTGTAAACATACATACATAATATGTACGTGTATGTTCATAAGTATATATACATACATATATTAATTTTTTTGATAAGAAACGGCTAAATGGCAACCTTGCCAAAATGTAAGCAAATTATGCATGTATGTAAATATGTGTAAGTAAAACAGTTGATTTCTCCGTTGCTCTACGGGCTCAAAAAATCCCAAAAATTGCATACGGGCGTTTGCATCAGCGGGCGGACCACACGTTCTCGACTAACCCAACTATTATCTGCATCGGCTCGTAGTTAGCCGAACACGACAACGAAAACCAAATGTTTATCGCGACGACGACGAAGCACGTGCATACATATGTACATATTTATGTATTTGTGTTAGGTACTCCATCAATTAATCCAATGTAGATACTCCATGGATTAATTTGATTGTTATGCGGGACTGGAGCATATACTCCATTGCAACGACATGCAAGTTATGGAGTACTCGGTTGGTCCATAGCGAGCACTCCATGGATTAGCGAATGGAGTACTCGGAATTTTTGCAGGGATGTACATACAATACACATGTATATTTGAAATCGTGTCCTCACTTCGAACACTAATATTCTACGGCTTGTGTCAATTTCTTTTTAGCTAAGAAGATCGGGCGACAATCTCGTACGCACGTCACCATAAAAAAATTCGAAATTCTTTACAGTAGAAGATATACATATAGGAAAGACATAATACATATGTATACATATATAGGAAAGACATAATACAGCACCAAACTGTTCTATAATTCTACCTTTTTTTTTGAGCATTTTTTGTAGGTTTTGATATGGTTTTGATACGCAAAGCGAAATGCTGTTAAACGTAAAATTGAATGGTAAAAAAAAGACATAATACATATGTATACATATATAGGAAAGACATAATACAGCACCAAACTGTTCTATAATTCTACCTTTTTTTTTTGAGCATTTTTTGTTATTCCACAAATAACACGTGCAAGATTTTAAAATCAAAACCAAATACGATAGTTAGACAGGAAGAAGAATAGCGATTTTCCCTTGCACCAATTTTTTTTATTTGTTTTTTTTAAAGATTTCAATCTCAAAATTTCAATAAAGTAACACGGATATACTACTTGGGCACACAAACCCCAAAAATATTTGAGGGAAAAAATTAATTTTTGTGTTTAATTAGGGACTTATTCAGCCACAAGTCCGATTCCGATATCTCATTTCTAAGTCGTTTTACAGGGTACTTAATATCAAGTTAGCGAGGCACCCCAAAATTCTTTTTTTATATGAAATTAGTTTGTAGTCCGAGATACGGCAGAACAAATATATCCCCTCATCTGTTATTTACCAATGGACAGTGGTAACTGACAGTTCCTAAGCATATTAACACATCGCACATGGGTTGCCTAGCTAAACGCGTACGAAAGGTACTAAATATTTAAAACAAAAACTAAAATTTTTAGGTATACTCCCCTTTTCTGTTATTTAAAAAAACGATACACCAGACGAAAGACGGCAATTAGGAGAGTTCAAAAAACATGGGTTGCCTATCAAAATCTGGGGCAAACAGGAGGGTTGCCAGCTTTGAAAAGTGCAAAAAAATAGGTTTTCTCCCCTTTTATGTTATTTAAAAAAACGATACACCAGATAAAAGAGGGCAATTAGGAGAGTTCAAAAAACATGGGTTGCCTATCAAAATCTGGGGCAAACAGGAGGGTTGCCAGCTTTGAAAAGTGCAAAAAAATAGGTTTTCTCCCCTTTTATGTTATTTAAAAAAACGATACACCAGATAAAAGAGGGCAATTAGGAGAGTTCAAAAAACATGGGTTGCCTATCAAAATCCGGGGCAAACTGGAGGGTTGCCAGCTTTGAAAAGTGCAAAAAAATAGGTTTTCTCCCCTTTTATGTTATTTAAAAAAACGATACACCGGACGAAAGAGGGCAATGAGGAGAGTCCAAAAAACATGGGTTGCCTATCAAAATCTGGGGCAAACAGGAGGGTTGCCAGCTTTGAAAAGTGCCTGAGTGATTGCTAAATAAAGGAAAAAAGGGTTAAATACATATCGTATAGAAATATGTTGTTAGGAAACATATAGTAAAATTTCACGAACTTTAATTTCGTGGAATACGTTAACCCGCTAACACCTCTACGAAAGGGTCGTTTTGACCCCCCTTTTTTTAAAGTCCGAAAAAAATACTATTTTGAAGGTCGATAGAAGGTTGAAATTCTCTAGAAAATTATTGGCCATAAAATTTCACTAGGGGTCTCCTCAGACAAAATCTTTGTATAAATAACCCACAAGACCACAGAAAGCAAAAAACATATTCCTTTGTTTTTACTTGAAATAATACATATACTATATATATCGAAATATAATAATGCTGGTCCATGCTACTCTCAATTTTTGTAATTGGCGAAATCCCACACCAGGACATTGCGTCCCACACCATAATATTACTGCTTAGGTGTAGAGCGGGTCGAATTCTTTTGACTGCGGACGACGAAGGTAAAACAAACAACAAAAAAGAAAGAAATAGACTTTCCCCTAATGGGAAATATTACGTACGCCGTCCCGAGTCCCAAACATTCGACCCTTAGTATACTCGATCTACATCTAAGCACGGTGGCAGTAATATTATGGTCTGGGGAGTGGCATTTCGCCAATTACAAAAATTGAGGGTCGCATGGACCTGCATTAGTACATTTCGATATTAAATGACACCATGCTCGCTATTTGAGACGAGAACATGCCGGTGATATGGATCTTTCAGCAAGATAACGGTCCGACACATACCGCAAGATCAACAAAACGGTGGATGGAGGGAAAAATTATTAGATTTTTCGACTGGATTTCATGCAGTTGGGATCTAAATCATATCGAGAATCTGGGGGAGCACTTGAAAGGGAAAGTCCGCTTGCAAAAACTAAGAAATTTCGCTGATTTGTTGACAAAAGCGCAGTGGGAGTGGGAAAGTATTCCGAAGGATGTCTGGGCAAATTTTTTTGAGTCAATCCTTCGTAGGTGGGAGGCAGTGATTAGAAATAATGGTTTGACAACAAAATATTAAATATTATTAATAAAAAATTACATTTTTGACCATAAAATAAGAGCGTTGCTAATTATGTGACCGACTAAAAAAGTGCATTTTTGGCTTAAGTCTTAATAAAATGCGATATATTTGAGGTATGCTAGAAAAGCAAGTGGAATCTATTAAATTACATTTAAAACGATATCTGTACTGAAAAAGTGCAAAAAATTTCGATGGAATTTCGATACTATTGAAGGAAGAAATATCAGTGCCGATGCGTTGCTAATTAGTTGACCGGAGCTGTATACATAATACTTTTCGTCGGCCAAAAGTTAAATGTGTTAAGTACTTTTCGTACAGAATTTTTTATTGCTAGCTTTTGCTAGAAATTTTAAATATGCTAGTTTTCGTACGGTACGACGATATGTACATAAGTATTACTTACCACTCTTTGATTGTTCATCGATTGTCTCCATTGTGGTAAGTTCATTAATTACCAGTTTAGTTAATTTTTGCTTTCAAAAATACTTTTTTATAAAAATTTGTATTTTTTTGTTGTTAGTTTTCTATGTTGCATTATCGTTCTCTTGCAGAAAAATGCGTCAGGTTAATTGAAAACACAAAAAAATAAGTTTATATGGTAATATGCATTATTTTGCATTCATACTCCTTTATACATATGTATCTACGTACATAAATATGTATGTATGTACATATTTTAAAATGCACAAAACTCAAAATATGCATAGAAAACTTTCACGCAGGCTTCTTCCGTTTTGGATTTTTATATGTACACCACTATTGCAGCTGTCGCCCATGGACGTACAAACACCTGGCGTTCGTCGTTTGGCCCTTCAGTCTCGTACATAGATTTTGATTGTTTCATAGACTTGTGCGCGTAAATCCACATGCATTTTTTTAATTCACTATAAATATTTTATATGCATTTACTTGGTTAAAAGAAAAACCTTCAGTTTCCTTTTTAAGCCGCTTGCACACATTAAAATAAGCGCAAAAGCAGCACGCTATCCTCCTGGCAAGTGTAAATTTGTTCCTTCTGTAACAATTTTATTCTACACCTTTGACAATTTTCGTTATTTATTTATTTGAATCACATATACCTACATTTACACATAGTAAACACTTTAATAAAACAACTCTTCATCTACAATAAAATTATTTCCTTTCTCGCCGCGAAATTCCAAAATAAGTTGCGAATACACAGAAAACAACGAAAACAATTCGCGACGCTATGTATGAAGCGACTACTGCTGCTGCTGAAGCGTGCTGCCTGCAAAATTAAAACCCAACGGACGCACAAACGTCAATTAAGTGAGGTTAAGTTGTGTTTAACTTACCTTGCGATTGTCTGAGTAGATGTCACTGCTGCTTAATGACATAAAGGCATGAACGCAGTGCGAGATTATTCTATTTATCCACAGATGTCACCGTTTTCTTACCCGGCGTCTCCTCAAAACAGAATTCTGTCATCACAAGCACCATTATAACATAGATTTCAAATGGAGACCGCCTCTGTCTTCTGGTATAACAGAGATGCCAAGGCAATTGCTTTAACAAGATTGCCTTAACATGAGCTGTCAGTTTGATGATTTGACAGCTACTTTTTCATTTCAACGAAAAATTCACAGTGGCAACATCTCCACATTGAACGTGAAATTTCGCACGGCGTCCATTTTGCTTGAGTGTTTGGGCTTAAAAAATAAATAAAAAGAACATTAAGTGCATATATACAGTTTGCGAGCATCATCACCAATTTTAAACAATTTTTTTTAACTTTCTAATTGCTTCTGCGTACACGGCATGCCAATTCGGCGCCATTTTGCAAATTATGTCTAACATAATGAAGTGCCCACGCATATGAAAACATGGATTTTAGACATAATAATGTTCGACAAAAGTAACAGAATTTATGTTTTGTGGAGTTTCGGCGTTAATTCGATTTAAGAAAAATTATGTTTAAACCCACCCTGTAGGACTTGGGAACGTTTTATTAAACCAGGAGTACTGCCTTGCGAGTACTCAATTATAGAGCCGGAATTACCAAAGCGCTGTGGTTTGCAATGAAGCGGCACAGAATACAGCAGTGGCAATCAGCAGCGCTGCTCCGTTTAGCCCAAATTCTAAATTCGCTGACACAGCCTTGACTCGCAGCCAACTTCTAAGTGTTGATGTGAACTTACGTCTGTTTCCGTACTATGCACTTTAATATATTTTTACCTATTTTGTGTTTCTGTACTTTGATGCAAGCAAGCGGGAGTGAATTTAGGCCCTTGGCAACTTACAATCTGGATTGAGAGGAAGTGTATATGTGTCAGTGTCGGGTGATTGACGCAAATATCAAAAAATTTTGATTTTCGTCGCCGCGAGCCGACAACAAGTACGTGTAGCACGACGGCTGCCGATTGCACTAACCAAAAAAAAAAATAAAATTTGACTAATACCATGTCTCCACACAACGTGTTTCGCTCTTTTTTTCTGCATTTTCTCTCAATCTTGTTTCGACACAGAAACCAGTGCCGAAACTCGCCAATTTCCATACAAATTTCTGAGAGCGAGTGAAGATTGAAACACTATTTCATTCTGAATCATCTTGCCAACCTCGATGATATCGATGTCGTATCTAATTTGGTATCGAAAATTAACTCACTCAAAAAACACTCAAACTGGACAATCCAGATTGTAAGTTGCCAACGGCCTTAAAGAAAATGGCAGTTGCACTAACTTCCTCTGCTGGACCAATTTCCACTAGCAACTTACTAGCAAGAAAATATAATAACTTCAAACAAAATAAAAAAAAATTAATTTTTTTTATATTTCTCTCACCTCACTTGGGAGATCTCGCTCCAAGATTATCTTTATATATATTACGCTAAGCGATTTTTTGTAAGCACCATAACTTTTACACCGTTATACCGATTTTCGAAAATGTGTTGTCAGATAAAAGGGCTTGACCTGTAGATGTGCAGGAAGGTTTAATTTTTTTGAAAAGGGTTACCAGATGTTTGAAAATTTAATTTTACTGTATAGTTTGATTTTAAAATTTTTGGTACCATATGAAGGGGCTTGACCTGATATTGAGCAATTTAATAGAAATTTTTGAAAAAGGGTTTCCACCTGTTCAAAAATTCAGTTTTACGCTATAGTTTGTTTGATTTTTAAATTTGAGGTGTCATATGAAAGGACTTGGTATGGAAATGAGTAATTTATTAAAATTTTTACAAAAAGGGTGCCACCGTTCAATAATCCATTTTTACGCTACAGTTTATCTCATTTTTAAATTTGAAGTGTCATGCAAGGCCTAGCACTGAAGATGGGTAATAAAAGGAAAGGGAAGAGGAAAATGAAAGGGACGGATATGGCGAAGGACAGGAAGCGAAAGAGGAAATATGAAAAATAAAATGGATAAAGGGAAAATAAAGCGCAAATAAAGGGGAAAGGGGTAGAGAAAGAGAACTAGAAAGAAAAGGAGGAGCACGCAAAATGGCCTTTTGTAGGTCGCTTTAAGGTTACCATAGTCTAGAAAAATATTCGGCACAAAACTTCACTATGGGGCTCCTTGGTCAAAATCTATGTATAAAATATCTAGGTCCACAGAAAATAAAAATAACCAGTAGCAATGAAGGTATATAAAAAATTTTCAAATGTGGCAATAAGTGGTCTTCCACCCTCAAATTGTCGCACAGTGTAATTGAAAGCCACAGCATCGGGTGGCCGGGTTTACTAGTATTATATATTATTATTATTCCACATATACATACATACATACATAGGTACATAGGTTTTTAAGAACTCGTATTTAAGAAAATAATACATATAAATTATTATTAAAATAATAAAAATTATTTCCGTAAACATGTATATTGAATCAAATCCTACAGGATGCGAGCCAAAACATATTCGCAAA
The DNA here is from genome assembly GCA_960531455.1 of Urophora cardui. Lineage (NCBI taxonomy): Eukaryota > Metazoa > Arthropoda > Insecta > Diptera > Tephritidae > Urophora > Urophora cardui. The sequence goes on along the minus strand of OY482673.1, from coordinate 67,495,916 downwards.
AGCGGATGAGCCGCTTTTTTCCGATTGGGTATGCTTGCATGTATTTGTACCAAACATGACTTAATACCCGTACCAGTTACTCATTCGATTAATGTTCTGACAACACTAAGCCAAGCGGTAGGTACATCAATGCAGCAATATGTCAAACATTACCAAATGACAGTTCCTCAATATATCCAACACTAGCTAATATTTGTTTGTCAATTCTTCCATAAGGCGACACATTTGGTCAAATTTCCAAATATTTATTTTAAGCGATTGCTGAATAATAATGATTTAACTTCCGTTTCCTGTCGATTTAATAATCAGTTAAAAATTTAAAATGCTTGCACCTGAGAAGTACCTGAGCCCAATGAAACCGATGACTGGCGCCGAAGAGAATCGTAACTTTTTACGAGCATTTATACACACATATCGGGATCTGCCCGTTTTGTGGGACACATCGCTCCGTGACTACACAAATCGCGATAAACGCGCCGAAGCGTACGACCAACTTGTGCCCATCTACCGTTTCCTCAAGCGGGATGCTAATGTAGAAGATGTGAAAAAGAAGATCAATACGTTACGTACGAACTATCGTAAGGAATTGAAAGTGGTGGAGGGAGCACGTCGTAATGGAACTATCCATCATCCACGCTGCTGGACGTTTCACGAATTGGACTTTTTACGAAACACCGAAAAATTCTTAGCGGTCACTCCGAGCACGCGTGGCGACTCGTTTTCAGCATTTAGTGAAAATTCCCAAACACAGGCATCCTTTATAGACCAACCAACAACCTCCAGCTACAATTTCCGTACGATGATGGGCGTGAATACAATAGTGCAGACGCCACCTCCAAGTATTGCCGAAATGTTTCACAAATCTTTTGGTAGCACACAAAAGCTCGAACCGGAACAGACTCCATCTCCTGGTACACAAGCAGCGCCATGTGGCCAACAACAGATAGCCAATGGGCAAGCAACATCTAACTATCATCAAGCGGGACCACACACCGAAGCTTTGGCAGGCAAGCGTCCACGTTTCTCCCCATCCAGTGGCGCTATTCCAAATGTACAAGCAGCACCCGATGAACTGCTTAATATGGCATGTGATTATCTTTCCGCAACGTTCCCTGAAGAGGAATCTTTAGCGCGTACCTGGACTCATAAACTCAAACGATTGCAGCGAGAACAGCGCCTACTGGCAGAGAAATTCATAAATGAAATACTCTTTGAGGCGGAATCAGGTACATTGCATCGGGGATCTGTGCAAGTAGTAAATACTTTTGAACCGTTTGTTCGATTTGAAGAATCACCCACGACTACTAATCGACAAGAGCATCATAGCAAATCTCAGAGTCCCAGCATTCATACGTCCACCGCAGCAACAATATCTCTGGAGAGCCAAAATAAAGGTACAGCAAACGTTGGAACCGCTACTCGACCAGTAACTGAGAGCACTGTAAATAGCTCTAGGAATGCAACCAATGACCATAGATATGGGGATTATGGAAACTAACGTTTTTTTTTCTCTTCATGGTGTGCTGTATATATGTACATATGTATCTTCAAATATATTTAAGTTAAAAAACAATTTAATATGAAAACAGGAATTAATAAATACTATACTTAATACTAAAAGAAAAAACCTCGTGGTAAACCTCGAGCCGAAATTCCATTCATTAGTTTGGGGTTTCTTCTGTAAGGTTGAAATGAAGGAGGGATAAGACTTATGGACATAGGCGATATATATTTTTCAGTTAGTATTTGCTGGCTTGCTATGCGAGATGTTTCGTATTGCGAACGAAGCCCGAGCCAACAGCAAAATAAGATTAATTAGCTATTATGTATGTACACGTATTTACCTTATCTACTGACTAGTGTTACGTTCAAAATTGTAAACTATATATAAATAGCACCATTAAATTACAATAGCAAAAACTCAGTCCACACGCTGATAATTTGTGACACCACGCGCACACCATACAAAAGGGGAAGCAGCAGCAAATAACAAACTCGCACCGATCATTGGACGATGCAAAATCCATGATATTGAGGCAACAATTAATGCAAATGAAAAGGATAACAAGAAGTTGGCACCGACAGGAAATTGTGGATCGGGTGCCAAGACAGCCAATATATTAACACGAGTTACTGAAAAATAAAAAAACAAGAAGTCAAAATGGGATAAATAAATTAATTATACTTCCTTACAAATAATATGCAACAGGTTTGATGTGCAAGTTATGCCGAAAAACACCAGCATCCAACCGATAAGACGATAGATCCATGTAGTTAGTCGTTGAGCGTGATGCTCCTGTTTGAACACTGCATCAAGACTATGCTCGCCGCTGTATACGAGCAATACATCTACGCCACGACTTGTTCGATATGGCAGTAATTTGTTATTCATAAGTTTTCCAACAACCGTATACTACAAACGAAAAAATAAAATTCAGTTGTTATATGTACATATGTATATTAAAATAAGATATTTTCCATCTCCTTACCATCTCTCCTTCCATGCCAGCAAAGGAAAATTGTATGCGTATGTCACCTATTTCTGGATTGAAAACATCCAGTGTATGATAATAGAGACCCAGATGCATTTTGATAGTTGTATCTTCCGGTCTTGCATCTGAAGTTAATTCAATGTAATTTGAAAATTTGTCTTTGATTTCGTTGCCCAATTCGTATTTGCCAACGAATACCGCATCGGCTGTCTGAGTTTTACTTTCAATTGGGAATTGAGTAGGATTTCGATGTCCAAGTTGTAAGTGAAAATAGCGTGAATCAACTAATTTGTCACGCCATTCTTTATAATAGTAGTAGGTACGACTTTCTGTTTGCACTGATGCAATACTTTCGCCATAATTGTGTTCTCTGTAGAATAATACATAAGCAAATACATATATCAGCATATTTAGGGTGGTTACAGATTCCGATCGCCAGGAAAAGCAGAATTAAATTGTAGAAAAATGTACATATACAGATGTGCCATATAATAAGATTTGATCTGTTTCAGTTTGAATTAGATTTATTTTAATTCTACCGAGGTTTCAGGTGCTACAGATTCCGAACCCGTTTTTGCATTAGAACTATACATTTTCCCTGAATTTTAATTCCGATTTTAACATGAATCGAAATATGTTACCACCCTGATTGTTATAATTGCGTGTTCGTGCACTTACACAGATTCTTCGACCCATTGATACATTTGGACACGCCGCTTCAATTTCACCGCCAACACTTGTATATTGTAATCGGGCTCTGTTAGTGGCTCTCCAATTAATATCGGGCCAGATAAATGTATAACGCGTCCATTGTAAGTATCTTCTAGTTCATTTGTATAATCAACTGTTATTGCATCATCTAGCGCTTCATCCAAGGACAAAATTGTATGGACTGCACGTCCCTTGAAAATATGTTTGTTTAATTTGCTCAATATGTTATTAATGTATTCAATACTTACTTCATTCCAAGTAAGTAATCCCAAACCAGCAGTGAGAAGTAAGCAACCAAATGTAGCTATTAGCCAATTCGAACGAAAAGCCTCTACCAACGTCATTGCTTCGTGTAAGATGTAGGCATGGGTAACACTGCGCTGCGCGGCGCAATTGCGCTAACACCAACCCTGGTGTTATTGCGCTAACTCCGATTTGGGAAATGCGCCAACTCAATATAGCGCCAACTCAATGTAGCGCCAACTCAATGTAGCGCCAACTCAGTATAGCGCCAACTCAATGATGCGCTATTGCAATATAACACTGACTCAATTTCGTGCGCTAACACCAGCTCCAATATAGCGCTAGTGTAAAATGGCGCAACCACAACGCCAATAACAGCATCATAGTATATGTATACGTATGAAAACGTCACAATTATGTGTGCTTGATAGTGATCTAAGTGACTCTAATTTCCAGCACATTTTCACATATATACGGAATTGTTTTCCAAATGATTATGAAAATTAAAATTAATTGTGCCCTCGTGTATGTAAGCAGAATTGCGCCAAAATAAATAAAACGGGGATGGTAAACAGTAACAAGCGAAAAAATGTTATTTATCGATTATTCGATGACAATTGCGCTAAAGGTGTTATTGCGCCAGTACCGTGAGTTGGCGCCACGGTTGGCGCTGGCGTTATTGTATCAGCGCCAAAAAAATTGCGCCATTACCCATGGCTAGTAAGATGTACTTCGTGTTAGAGCCTATACACACTTGCGACTCAATCGATTTAGTCGAATGTTGATTTGCATGGGAATGTATGGAAGCATTCACACTACATTCAATTAGTTGTACAACTGAAACAGTTGGATATGCAGCCCAATTTCATTCCAACTGAAACAGTTGTACAACTGCTTGATCAGCAAGGCGCCCTTCTACGTATTCACACTTGAGACAATTTAGTCGAACGACTACAACAACAACAGTGATATTCGTAGTGGAAAGAGTTACCATGCTGACAGCACTACTTTTATTTCACTTTTGGTAAATTGTAGAGATTGAATATTTCAATTAATATTTTCAAAATGTTTAAAAACAAAAGGTTCGTTTTTTATTAACTACACCATTTCCAGATGGATTTTAGAAAGCGTTAACTGGATTTTAGAAAGGGGAAATTGGATTTTAGAAATGTCAATTGGATTTTAGAAAGGGGAAATTGGATTTTAGAAATGTCAATTGGATTTTAGAAAGCGTTAAAAGGATTTTAGAAAACAAAATTGGATTTTTGAAAGCTTGAATTGGATTTCAGAATGTGCGTTTAAAATAAATTTTACACAGAATTTTTCGAATAGAAATTCTTTATTGCGTATGAAAGTATAAATTAATAATTATATAAATTTTCGAAAATCCAATTTACAGTTTCTAAAGTCCAATTTCCTTTTTCTAAAATCAAATCGACATTTCTAAAATCCAATTTTCCCTTTCTAAAATCCATTTGGCTATTCTAAAATCTAATTTCCCCTTTCTAAAATCCAATTGACATTTCTAAAATCTAATTTCCCGTTTCTAAAATCCAATTGACATTTCTAAAATCCAATTTCCCCTTTCTAAAATCCAATTGACATTTCTAAGATCCAATTTCCCCTTTCTAAAATCCAGTTGACGCTTTCTAAAATCCATCTGGAAATGGTGTAGTTATAGACAAGAATTATCTAACTAAGGATATTTACTTCCGTTTTCATATGTTTCTTGATATTGTTGTTCTCTTCAAATGTCATTAATCGCATTTTAAAATAGAAATAATGAAAATGAAATTTCATGAAAATTATTAATGGCTGATTTTTACTATTTTTCCGTTTCTTGTACTTCTGTTCGTTTCGCCTTTATGAGCGTAATTCCTTCCGTTTTTCTCTTTTCATTTACTTGACAGCTAGTTGCTAGTTTAATAAGAAACAAAGCCAAACAATGTATGCACTTTTTGTTTATTTTATTGTTTTTTATTTATTAATCAAGTTGACAGCTGACAAGAAGGTGCTTTCATGTAAGAATGCAGATAAACTTTAACAATTTAATACTTCATCACTTTATATGAAGACCACTAATGTAAAATTTGCTGAGTAAAATGTGAACATTGGCAACACTATGTCATTGTCAATCGCACGACTATTTAGTCCATAGTGTATAGCATACAGTGAAATGGCTCTGGGATGCGTATTCGAAATTCGATAAAAAAAAAGACGATAAGTCATCGAAAAATATCAAAATCGGGGACAGATTGGTATGTCGGCGACTTCCGGGGGTACAGATTGGTATGGCGGCCGGATGTGGTTGTTGTAAGAAAAGGGACCATAATGACAAGGTCGTAGCAATCAAGACAGAAACGCAATTCCGGAATTGGGAATTGAAAAAACCAATTCATAATTCCGAAAACAATTTAAGGCTGAGTTCCTAAAACGCAATTCCCGGCGATAGCGTAAACGCCAGCTATTCCACGAATAACATGTGCAAGAATGTAAAATCAACAACCTACAAAACAGAAAGAAGAAGAGCAACTTCTATTGCTTTCACCATCGTTATTGGGCCATAAGAGCAACCCTGAAATCAGCTGAGCACAGCTGTTCGACCTTTTTAACACACATCCCAGAGTCAAGTCACTTGTATCCATTCACAATGATTTAGTCTCAAGTGTGAATAGCTGCCACCGATTCGACTAAATAGTTGGAGTAGTGTGAATACAAGAGTCCAATTCGACCAAATCGATTGAGTCGCAAGTGTGTATAGGCTCTTAACAATTCATTACTACAGCAGATATGTACATATGTAAATTGAAAAAACTTGCAATTAAATTAAATTTTTCTTAAAGCCTCCGCACACGAGCATTTGAAATTACGTTGATTAGACGAAATCACTTTCCGAAATCACGCGCATTCACACACGTTTTTGAGTAATTTCATTTAGTCGGGTTTCAGTTACGCTGTTCCTGCGCCAAATAAAAATTTGTACATGGTCAACTTAAATGAAAATATCATTAATAAAATACTCCCACCAAATTAAATTTTTTATAATTAAGGAATCGCTAATGCAATATACAATGAGAATATATCTACAAAACCGTCGCGAACAAATTTAATAGCCGTTTTTATTTTAGCGCAGATGTATATGCGCTAAAATAAAACTCAGCTAATGTGAAATATTAGCGATGGGTAAAGATGTTTTCGATTATAATCGATAAAATTTAGAAAAGAGACCGATTCTAGAGTAATTTCGTGAGTGTTTTCGCCGAAATGCGCATTTCAAGGGTGATTTCAGCTGGCATTTTTGTATGGCAAAACAACGTTATTTAAGGGTAATTAACGCCGAAAACACGATTTTTGCCTAAAACACCCTTAAATCATGCTCGTGTGCGGAGGCTTTTACTGAATTCGGCAAATTACATAAAAGCATGTTCAAATTGGCGTGATTTAAGTGTAATTTAGGCAAAAATGGTTGTTTCAGCTTGCCGTTTTAAATTCTTGAGATTACCCAAAAAAATAAAATTACCCATAATTGCCCAAAATTCCCCATACAAATTTTCAAATTACACTACCCGACAAAATTTCAAAAATTTTGATATCCTCGATATTTTATAAATCTTGTATTTAACTTATTTTTTGCAGAAAAACAAATCCTTTGTCCGTCATAATTCCGTCACTTTAACGTCGATTTTATGTGGAATTGGAAAGGGTATTTCATCATCTCAAAATGAAATGAAATGACATCAAACGCAAGACGGCAATGGCGGAGATATTGACAAATTGGTAATCCTCCTTTTCTTCTTAGCGCGAAAACTGAAATTTCAAAATATCTCGAAAACTGTTCTACTTTTGAACCATTTGATTACATATTTGGAATCAGCAGGAATACATAGGAATCAAATATCAAATGTCGAGGATATTTTTTTGTCGGGTAGCGTTATCAAGAGATTTCCAATAAACAAGTATTTTCAAATGTATTTTACTTTATAACGGTTTGTATTTTTAAATTCATGTGCATATATGTATGTATGTATATTTTATTTTAAGAATAAATCTTATTTTTTATATAATTATTTGTGATCTGATAATATGAAGAATATAACACGTAAATGTACGTATTTTTATATACATATATCAATATTCAAATTGAAAAAATTCGTTCTGTTACAATCGATACCATGATTACCATTGAAATAAAAAATAACATAAATGGAGGATTTTTAGCATTGAGTAGGACAGCACGAAAAGTCATAATCCACATTAGGCCCGTAATTGTCAGGTGGCTAATATGGCGATAAAAATTTGACGTTTACACTACCTTCTCTCTTGTATCATGGCGGACAGTAGCAGCACAGAGTTGCATTTGAATTGCTCTAAAAAACTTTAGAGCTTGGAAACAAAAAAAAAACTTACTTTTAACTTTAGCTATCCTTCGTTGATCACTTAAAAACACTTTCTCAATCTGTTTTAAAGAGTGCACTTTGATATCGTCGTACCATACGAAAACTAACATACGTTTTTTTGTAACTGACGAAAAGTAACAAGTTCGACTTTTGGCTGACGAAAACTATCAATTTCGTTTAAACAACAACAATTTTAATGTAGAAACAGTATATAATTACTGAAACTTTTCGTCAGCCAAAAGTCGAACTTGTTACTTTTCGTACAGAATTTTTTTATTGATAGCTTTCGCCAGAAATTTTAAATATGCTAGTTTCGCCAGAAATTTTAAATATGCTGGTTTTCGTATGGTACGACGATATAATTATTTATTATACAACTCTACCACGATTTTAAAATATTTTTTTCACATATTTTCGCTGCGCCGGCAATCCTTTTCTGTCAATGGAACCAATTTTGGTGAATTTCCCAAAATCCCATCTCAAAGCTTGCCTACAGTTCTACAGTGCCATAAACCTGGGAACAAATCCCAACCAACATTTATTATCGTGGAAGTGACTAAAAAGTAACTTCAAGATGTTTAACTCAATTGCGGAAGATATCACTTTCTCAACTTTTTCCTATCTTCGTTCGGGAAAAAGTGTTCCCCGTCAACGTTACGTCCATAAAGAGTCATAAACGACACTTCAGGAAGTATCTTCCAAGTGTCGTTTGGAAGAGACAAAAACGTTACGTGCAAATAAACTAATAAGACACTTCCGGAAGTAACTTCTTGGTGTCTTCTGGGAGACACAAAAACGTCAATTATAAATTCTCCTACTATTTTTTCACTTTATGTAAAACCTAAATAAAAGCGCAAATATTTACATATATATATTTTCTCAATTCTTTATTTTTTATTTACCACAGATACATACATACATCCACAAAGTTATGTACATATCACGTGTAGGTTAGCGCAAAGGTTTTCCTTCAGGAACAGATAATTAATTTTCCTTTCGAAGAGAATCTAAAAAGGAGAAGGAAACCAAAACATTTTAGTTCTATGAAGTCCTAGAACATTTTAACAGAACTTACCAAAAAGGAAATTTTGAAGAACATTGTTTTCTTTAGGATTTATTTGATTTTCGCTTAATTTATAAATTTCAAATTTGTTAAAAAAAATAATTTTGACTTTGTTTTGGTTGTCAATACACAAATATCTTCTCCATTCACACCAAGAAGTAAGATACGCGATAGCAATGACATTTACTTTTGTACAAATGGAGACTATCTGTCGAATGACGCCTAGAAGTGCCCCAGACGTTATTTAATTGAGATAGACGATAAACAGCTCTTCCAAATGCTAGCAGGGATATTATACTCTATATCAGTGTTGCCACTGAAAAAAAATTTCACCGAAATTACCGCCCAAATCCGCCAAAAAAGGCCCAAAAATCAGAAGTCAACTTAAAATGGAATTACATATTTATTTTAAATACATATGTACATACTAAGTAATCTTGACTCCCACTCATTTAATTGAGACTAACACTAGACTGTCGCCGATCTCTAAAGGAGATGGCCAAACAGACCTGTCTGCACCTCGTGTAGGGCCTGGGACATAGGGATATCAATGGCAATTGTAGGGCGGATGAACTTGCGAGGCAGGGCACTACCGAGCAGGTTCTTCCATAAGGCATAGGTATGCCTTAGCCATAAACATGCTAATTCTTAAACAGCATGTCTATAAACTAGCAAGCGATAGATGGCAACAGAAGCCAGTATGTCGAACATCAAGGCAAATCTGGCAGAAATGGGTTCACAAGCGATCCCATAAAATAAGTACTCTAAGTAGAGATGACATCTCGAACCTTGTGGTGGTACTCACAGGACACTGCCTCATCGGGAAACACGCAGAGAGGCTAGGTGCACCCTACCGCAGATGCTGCATAAGCTGAAAAGAAGATGAGGCGAGGATACAATCGAACACCTCATCGGCCACTGCTTTGCTCGGCTCTTAACAGTGGCAGACAACGCTTTCTTGGGACTTCCTTCCTGGATAGCCTATGCAAAGTCACTAAAGTGAACTAGTTCACTGAAGAGAGCGCTCAACAAAGTGAACTAAATTTTCCAATTCTAATAGATATGCGAATAGTTTGTTTCGCTAAAAATAAAAGAGCTTTACACGGGAAAGATAAAATGTTTAGCGTCCGAGAAATTGCATCCACTAAAAATATTCATATTACAAATCGGACCAAAATTGATTTTAGCCGCCCAACAGCCCAAAGTAAATTTATCGGACCAGATTTGGTCAGAAAGGCCCAATTTCGGCATCACTGCTCTATATAGCAAACAGCTGTTTCTACCAAGCCAACCTTAACCCTAGAACCATAACGATATTTCATACTACGTTATTACTAAGGCACTCTGCACACGGAGCGTACTGCTTTAGACGCGTATTAGATACTACAGACGAAAGCTGTACGCTTTGATGTCGCGCACGTATATTTCAATTGAGGGCTGCACACGAGTCGTCAGCTTCATGCATTCGTCAAAGTATGCTAGCTACATGTCGCTTGGCGTAAAGCAGTGCTGGTAGCTAGGCGTACTACGCTTAGAAAACAGGAAGAAGAAGATGTTTGTTTACATTTTTCCACTTGGTGGAATTTATGAAAGCAGTAAAATTTGTGTAAAAAATCGGAAAAAATGAGTGTATAATGAAAGAAAACTGAAGATTCCGTAAAATTTTTCATCTTTTCTATTTAAAGCTTCGAAATTTAAAGCAAATGCCGTATTATTAATTTGTTTGTTTGTTTTGTGCAGCGAAGTTTCATGTCGTGTGCAGATATTGAGGCGTAGGGAAATCGACGCTACATAAAATGTCTCGTACGCGTCTATGACGATACGCCTCGTGTGCAGAGTGCCTAATGTACGTAAATTTTACGTAGTGATTAGAATCCGCCTAATACAACTCTCATTGTTCTCCATTTTGCAGCCAAAGTTGATTACACTGCTTTACAAATGGTTAATTTGAATAAAATACCAAGAAATACCTGATCTCAAAACTTTTTTTTTTATTTTTTTATGGTTATACTTATGATGATGCGTAATTTTGTGTTTTTCTGGGTATCACTTCATTCAAAAGTATTTTTCGCTAAAGTTACAAGTGTGATAACCACAAGCAGTACCTCGTTCGAAAGGAAATTAAAATCAATGACATACAACTTGTAGTGGTTGAACAAAACCTCGCTGAGCGATAACTGGTCAAAAATTTGTTCATTTCTTGCGATTTTTTTTAATTGTTTTACTAATTTTTGTTCCAGGTCCAGAGATATAGGTCAAAACGTGGACCCGTATGACCCCGGAATTTTTTTGAGCAATATTGATATAAAAAGAAAGGCTTTGAGCAGGGCTTTTACATGGAGCTGTACTCATTATGATTCCTAGGTCGGGTCCCCAGATATGGATCAAAATGTAGACCCGGATGACCCCGGAACGTTTCTGAGCAATAATAATATAATATACTGTCGCGTTATACAAAAATTACATGAGAATATTACACTTTCATATTAAATACCATATCCTATTTGTTCGCTTATTACTAACTATACTTAAATTTTACGTATAGGGATTTGCGCCAATCGCTCTCACACCTTCAAATGACAACATTTGTTGTACTTTTATATTCATGTATACGTAAAAATACATGCTGCAAGCACTGCCGGAGTTAAGCGCTAAGCAGAATCAGTACTTCTCCGTCATGACGGACAAGGAAGAAACTGACAGCTGAGTAGACTGTGTATGTTTTGCTCGTGCAACACTACATTGGCAACGTATCAGTCGCCGGATCCGGCATACTTTGCCAATTTTCTATTTTGCCGTACGTCAGCGATATAAGATGTGTTCGGTGAAGGCATTAGAGAACTCTAGTGCAGAAAATTGCGTTCGATAACTCGTTTTTGTACTAAGCTGTGCAGAACTGTGTTTTGTAACCAACTTAAAATTAAATATTAGTATTAAATTAATACTATTAATACATATTCCAAGCGATTTTGCTCTTAGCAATTCGTTAATTTTCGTTTTTTGACGCCTATAACTAAATCTTCTGTGACAAATGTCTGATATTGTTCTACCCTACACTTTTAGTGCATTCACCAAACACAAATTTTATGTGCCACTCTTTCCGCTACGTACGTCCTGTCAGTCGAAAACGACGTACGTCATGACGGAGAAGTACTGATTCTGCTTAGCGCTTTAGGCACCGTTACAGGATGTTATACTTGTGCAGGATCCACCAATACAGGTCGGCTCTTCAGATCAGCTGACTTCTTCTTTTTCTTCAACAGCTATCCAATTTCTCTGCTTCTGCATATTCTATACATACATTCGTGTTTACTATTGGTCAAATTCTTCGTTCTCTGAGTTTCTCCATCATTCGCTCGAGAGCTCAATGTCAAATTATTTCGTTCTCCTTTCAGTTTTGACATTCCGTTTGACATTCAGCTCACGGCATGTTTGTGTGTATGTACCATGGACCGACCTGGTAATTGGATCATGTACTTGTGCAATCACAATTTGAAAATTCTATATACGTAAAATTTACGTACATGATGGTTCTAGGGTTAAAGCCCGTCTCCAGATAACTTGATTCACCAGAGAAACATGTAGCAAAACATCTTGCTCAATAACCCGTCTCCACGTGGCTAATCGTGATTCAGTTTGACATTTCTCTTTCTTGTTGTTCTTAAATGTTTGTATGTTTGCTTATTTTTGCATCTTTGTTTTGGTCTGTGTGAGATTTCGATAGATTTTCGATACAAAATTAGAGAAGACATCGATATCATCGAGGTTGGCAAGATGATTCAGAATGAAACAGTAGGTCTGTTTGGTGAGATTTTGGGTAGAATGCTATTTTATGTCAAACTGAAGATGAAGGCAAAAGTTCAACAAACGCATTTGTGCGAAATGCTATTTAGTGTCAAAAATGACGCTTAGGAACAGTGTTGCCACAGCCTCAAAAATTATTGTATCACAAATTGATGCCTTCATGGTTTTTTTTCGTGGTCACGCTTTCCTTTACCGATCGTAAAAACCGTTTATAAAAGGGGCGTTGCACCGTCCTCCGATCCCATATCTGAAGACGGAACAGTCCGGAGGCCGATAGTTTTCGAAATATAAATATTTGTTTTTTTCAAAATACCTTTATTTTGGTGATAACGGGTTGAAAGGACCACATAATCTTTCTGGGGCAAAGTCTACGTACCCATCCACAGTAATCCTGCGTGGAATACCTTCATCGCCTTCATGAGGGAGTACTTAAATTTATATAAAAAAAAACACCTAAGCACAATTACATATGAATGATACGTAGATATTTTTTATTTTGGCCTAGAAAAAATTTTATTTTTATCAAACTTTTGGTTGGACCACTCCGCATAGCAGGCATTTTGACTTAAAGGAGGACAGAGCGACAAATATTTAAGAACTGATTCAATGACTCCAAATCAATTCCAGAATCATCTCTGGCAACTAGATCACCCAGCTCGTTTGACCCATTGCATTTTATAGACCTTTTATATTACTCGGTACAGTACCAAAGTATTCATATTTATTTGCATGTGAAATTTAAGTATTATCTTTATATTTTTATATTATAAAAAAAAAACGATATCGTTAAAACCACGAAAGTAGCTTACTTTATTAATTTTAATTTTTTTCTCAAAAATTTTTCTGTGTTAGAACACCAAAAGCAGCATATTTTATTAATTTTAATTTTTTTTTTTTTCAAACATTTTTCGGTGATACCAAAAAAACCATAAATGTATCAATTTTTGATACCAAATTTTTTGAGGCTGTGGCAACACTGTTTACAATTTCTTCCTCTTCTTCAGAGATTTTGACACATTTTAGGAAAGTACTCACACAAATTCTGTGTGCGGATTCCTACAAATAGCTAGTCTTCTTTCTCGCTCACATCCTCTGATCCTCTCGCTCTTTTGTGGTAAAATACCTGCAAATCATACGCTTTCCTACACTCAACAAACGCTATTAGTGTTTCAATCTTCACTCGCTCTCAGAAATTTGTATGGAATTGGCGAGTTTCGGCACTGGGCCCTCACTCTGTAGTTCGATTCGAAAGGGAAATTCGATTCGAAAGCACATTCGTGTTGTATAGAATATATGGAAAAGAACTCGAAAGCGAACGAATTTTCGTTCGAATCGAACTAGAGAGTGAGGCCCCAGGTTTCCATCCAATCGCCAATTTAAATACAAATTTCTGAGAGCGAGTGAAGATTGAAACACTGGTTCATTCTGAATCATCTTGCCAACCTCGATGATATCGATGTCTTCTCTAATTTTGTATCGAAAATCTATCGAAATCTCACACAGACCAAAACAAAGACGCAAAAATAAGCAAACATACAAACATTTAAGAACAACAAGAAAGAGAAATGTCAAACTGAATCACGATTAGCCACGTGGAGACGGGTTATTGAGCGAGATGTTTTGCTACATGTTTCTCTGGTGAATCAAGTTATGTGGAGACGGGCTTTAACCTTGCCTACAGGTCTACAGTGGTTTCTGGCATAGCCATGGGTAATGGCGCAATTTTTTGGCGCTGATACAATAACGCCAGCGCCAACTCACGGTACTGGCGCAATAACACCTTTAGCGCAATTGTCATCGAATAATCGATAAATAACATTTTTTCGCTTGTTACTGTTTACCAACCCCGTTTTATTTCTTTTGGCGCAATTCTGCTTACATATACGAGGGCACAATTAATTTTAATTTTCATAATCATTTGGAAAAATATTCTGTATATATGTGAAAATATGCTGGAAATTAGAGTCACTTAGATCACTATCAAGCACACATAATTGTGACGTTGTCATACGTATACATATACTATTATGCTGTTATTGGCGTTGTGGTTGCGCCATTTTACACTAGCGCTATATTGGAGCTGGAGTTAGCGCACGAAATTGAGTCAGTGTTATATTGCAATAGCGCATCATTGAGTTGGCGCTATACTGAGTTGGCGCTACATTGAGTTGGCGCAATTCCCAAATCGGAGTTAGCGCAATAACACCAGGGTTGGTGTTAGCGCAATTACGCCGCGCAACGCAGTGTTACCCATGCCTAGTGTGTAGTATAATCGCCGAGAGGATTGTCCACTGAGTTGCAGGTGGTTTGCCAGTTTTCGGTAGAAGTTCAAACCATAGTGTATAGCATACAGTGAAATGGCTCTGGGATGCGTAGCCGAAATTCGATAAAAAAAAAGACGATAAATCATCGAAAAATATCAAAATCGGGGACAGATTGGTATGGCGGCGACTTCCGGGGGTACAGATTGGTATGGCGGCCGGATGAGGTTGTTGTAAGAAAAGGGACCATAATGACAAGGTCGTAGCAATCAAGACAGAAACGCAATTCCGGAATTGGGAATTGAAAAAACCAGTTCATAATTCCGAAAAGAATTTAAGGCTGAGTTCCTAAAACGCAATTCCCGGTGATAGCGTAAACGCCAGCTATTCCACGAATAACATGTGCAAGAATGTAAAATCAACAACCTACAAAACAGAAAGAAGAAGAGCAACTTCTGTTGCTTTCACCATCGTTATTGGACCATAACAGCAACCCTGAAATCAGCTGAGCACAGCTGTTCGACATTTTTAACACACATCCCAGAGTCAAGTCACTTGTATCCATTCACAATGGTTCAAACTGTTGATATACTAAGCTAGCTAATTTTTCAGTTGTTGGTGCCGTCATTTATTAAAGTTTTTCCCCAATAAAAACCCAGCAAAAACAAGCATTGATGCCAGATTCTGGCATCAATGCTTGTTTTTGCTGGGTTTTTATTGGGGAAAAACTTTAATAAATGACGGCACCAACAACTGAAAAATTAGCTAGCTTAGTATATCAACAGTTTGAACTTCTACCGAAAACTGGCAAACCACCTGCAACTCAGTGGACAATCCTCTCGGCGATTATACTACACACAGAGGAAGCAGAAGTGACTGATGAAACCCAAGTAATTGCTATCGGCTGTGGCACAAAATGCATTGGTAAACAGGAACTCTGCCACCGTGGACTGATACTCAACGACTCTCATGCTGAAGTGCTAGCGAGACGTGCCTTCCTACGATACATCTATCACCACTTGCACAAAGCTGTCCAAGGGGATCCATTAACTGCAAATAATGATGGCATCTTCCTCTGGGATCCACAAATTTCATTGTTTCGACTAAGACCACAACTGACCTTCCATTTTCTCACCACGCATACACCTTGTGGTGATGCATGTATCTCTAGCTCAAAAGCTCAGCAAAAACCGGACTACTGTGATAAGCCCCCGGTGGTAAAGAAATTAAAAACTTCCGCAAGTGATGGAATTGAGGTACATAAGAACTACGAAGACCGTGTGGGCTATATTTTGGGTTCCCATCGGAAGGAAACTACAAACACCACCGTCTATACCGGGGCTAAGTTGATCGGTTTGAATTCTCAGCAAGATGCTATGCGACAAATTATTGGAGCTGTGCGCACAAAACCTGGTCGTGGTGACCGCACATTATCTATGTCATGCAGCGACAAGTTGGCACGTTGGAATTTACTCGGAGTACAGGGAGCGTTGATTGATGCGTTACTAGCGGAGCCCATTTACTTTTCGACGCTAAATTTTTCTGATCACGGAGACATTAAGGGCGAAGAAGAAGCTTTGAGACGTGCTATATTTGATCGTTTTAAAGGAAGGCGATTTATAACTAATAGATATAAGGTTCAAAAACCGGAGATACGTTTATCTCAAAATACGATATTCGCTTATGCTAGGAATGCTCAACGACAAAGCCCAGCTTCTACCGGACTCTCGTGGTGCAAGATTAGCGAACGCTTTAAGTAAGTCGGTTTTGTTTGTGTATACATATAGATACAAACATTACACACCATGTATATTATTCATATCATTCGCAGACCATATGAAGTCATCGTTAACGGGAAGCGGCAAGGTGTAACTAAGAAGAAATCACTCACTCCGCAGGCTGCTTTAAAAACTAGCAAATATCATTTAATGGCTGAGTTCTTGAAGCTGCTGGCTTTGAAGCCAGAGTTACTGGAGAAATTTAATCTCAAACAGAAAGATATTTATAATTTAAAATACAAAGAATGTAAGCTATTAGCAAAAGAATATCAGGAAGCGTGGAAATTAGCGAAAGAAATTTACTTTCGGCAATGGACGCAAAAGCCAAATGATATCCTAGAGTTTGGCCTGGCTACACAGGCAACATGAGAGGAATTTAGACCATGTTGGCGAAATAAAACGCAAGCACTTTAATCCTTTAAAATTTTTCAATCCTCAAAACGAGTTATGTTGCGCGGATATTTGTTCATTGCTTCAAAATATTTAGAAAATTATTGACGTGAGATTATCTACACCATTTCCAGATGGATTTTAGAAAGGGAAAATTGAATTTTAGAAATATCAATTGGATTTTAGAAAAGGGAAATTTTACTTTAGAAACTGTAAATTGGATTTTCGAAAATTTATATAATTACGTATACATATGTACATTATAATTTCATACGCAATAAAGAATTTCTATTCGAAAAATTCTGTGTAAAATTTATTTTACACGCACATTCTGAAATCCAATTCACGCTTTCGAAAATCCAATTTACGGTTTCTAAAATCCTTTTAACGCTTTCTAAAATCCAACTGACATTTCTAAAATCCAATTGACATTTCTAAAATCCAATTGTCGTTTCTAAATTCCAGTTAACGCTTTCTAAAATCTATCTGGAAATGGTGTAGTAAGGATTATTATATTTAAAGCCTTTGATCAGGGACTGTAACGGTTATAAGTTATATCCAAAAAGTTGATTTTTAATCATTATTTGCTGAGTTTTATTTTCTGCTCACAAAATAAAAGTTATTTCCTGAGTTTTATTTTTCCATCAGAAAATAAAAGTTATTTCTTGCGTTTTATTTTTCCCTCAGAAAATAAAAGTTATTTCTTGAGTTTTATTTTTCGCTCAGAAAATAAAATTTTTTTTTTGAGTTTTATTTTTCGATCAGAAAATAAAAGTTATTTTATGAGTTTTATTTTTCCCTCAGAAAATAAGTTATTTTTTGAGTTTTATTTTTCGATCAGAAAATAAAAGTTATTTTTTGAGTTTTATTTTTCGATCAGAAAATAAAAGTTATTTTTTGAGTTTTATTTTGCGATCAGAAAATAAGAGTTATTTTTTGAGTTTTATTTTTCCCTCAGAAAATAAAAGTTATTTTTTGAGTTTTATTTTTCGATCAGAAAATTAAAGTTATTTTCTGAGTTTTATTTTTTTGCTCAGAGAATAAAAGTTTTTCAGTTTAATTTTGGCTACAATTGTAGATTTTGCCATATAATTAGGTAAAGTAATTAAATAAATTTTTAATTTTTTTTATTTATAAACTTTACCTACGTTTTAATGTGGCAAAATCGACAGCTGCAGCTAAAATTAAACTGAAGAAACTTTTATTCTCTGAGCAAAAAGATAAAACTCAAAAAATAACTTTTATTTTCTGAGGGAAAAATAAGACTCAAAAAATAACTTTTATTTTCTGATCGAAAAATAAAACTCAAAAAATAACTTTTATTTTCTGATGGAAAAATAAAACTCAAGAAATAACTTTTATTCTCTGAGGGTAAAATAATACTCAAGAAATAACTTTTATTTTCTGAGCAGAAAATAAAACTCAGAAAATGATGATTAAAAATCAATTTTTTTATAAAAATTGAAAAAATAAAAGTTAATGCACCTAGATATAGTCTGCGTTACGGTGATTACATCTGTGTACTTCTTTTGCGTTTAGCATTTCTCCTTCAGTATGATTTTTTTAGTCAAAATTTAAAAAATAACGATTATTTGCAATCCCTGCCTTTGATTGTTTCTGACAACATTTCCAAATTAAATTTTAGGCTTCTTAGTAATTCTGCGTGTGCATTTCAAGCTAAGAAAGATGCGATGCGCTACCCATATATGATTGCTTGGATCGGAATTGTATGCTTTCAGTTCCTAAGTTTTGCATTTATGTAGTTCTGCCTAACGGTAGCTACATATCTGTGGTCACAAGCAAATACCGCTCAAGTCGATTTGGCAAGATTTCGAGTTATATATACCACGTTATTCTCCTTTTAAAACTCAACTCTATATTTCCATGCCTATAACTTAATTCAATCAAAAGATATAAATAAAAACATTTAGGCTTAACTTACAATAATAGGAATACGAATACCGAGTACGGTAAATAAAAATTTAAATAATTGATATTGAATATTGAAAAATGTTTCCATTGCTCAATAATTGTTATGGGTGATTTTTTACGACATTGTTTTAATTTCTTCCTTTGTCACTTGCAAAAATTACCTCCTACATAGAAGTGCTCCGAGTATGGTTATTATAATTGTTATGGTCTCTGTTTAATATATAGACTTTGTTCAGAAACTCAGTTTGAAGCGCAACCTGCTTTTGTAGTACAAGCAGAGCGTCCATAAACGTAAGTTTTGCATGAAGCGGCGCTCATCACAATCATCAAAAAAATAATTTCTGAACATACCCATATTTCCTTTTCATTGACAAAAACGCGCTAAAGACGATATTGGAGTAAGAAATGGTATAAGTGTGTGTTTTTATTTTGAAAATACAACGCGTTCTGATAAATCGCAAAGTTAGTGTCACACCATCAATATGGTATTGATGGATTGATATTATATTGATGGATTTTAACTTTTTTTTTTTGGTATTGCAGTCCGTGACACATCATCACACGTCAAACATCTTTTCTTGGATTTACAACCCATTTTGGTGTGGCCAAGTCTACCACATTTTTCGCATTGCCTAAGAGGTGGTACGTAGTAATCTACATCTAGTCTAGCATGTTCAAAAACAATTTTTTTTTGGAATTTGATCGCCAAGGAAATCGACTTTAATAGTGGTTGTTGGCAAGTAAACCTCATTTTCTTTGCGTGTGAAACGCATGACAGACCTGATAGTAATTGGAGTAACCGCTTATTTTACTATTTCATCCTCAGTATAACAGGTTGGAACTCCTCTCACAACTCCAAAAATTTCTAGGGCAGTGCAGGGAATGAAGGGCCTTAGACCTCTTTCCCTGAGTTTATTATCTAAAGCAAAGGTATTTGCAGCATAGGTGTTTTTAAAGGTAACTTTGTATAAAGTTTTGCCAATGGCAAAGATTAAATCGATGTCTTTATGTCTGAGGTCTTTAATTTGAGAAGACAAAGTAAGTCCTCCTTTTCTTTGTTAATTTTGTCCGATTTACTTGCATCAACCAGGACAAAAATTTCCCCTTTGAAAGTTTGGGGATACAAAATTTTAGGCTGATCACTTTTTTTCATTGTATTTTCTTTTTCTTCTTTTTTGTCATTTTGGTTATTTTCACACGATGTGGAACCATATTTTCAACCACTGTGTCTTCTTCCATTGCACTTGTTTTTTCTATTTTATCTTCATTTTCTTTTAAGCCATTATTTTTGGCGCCAGAAGGGGCGTCACCTGATTTTTTTTCATTATTTTTGGCGCCATTTTCAGTCGAAATCTTTAAATCTGCACCAAAAAAGCTAAGTTCCAAGCTTTAAGTTTCTAGCTCAATTATTACTATTTATAACCGCCTTTGTATGGAAGCTTGTGATATGAGCATTTTTTTAAATATTAAAAAAAAAAAGAAAACTGATTGAATAAATTCCAATTTAGACAACTAAAATTAGAGTACGCTAGTAGCCTAATGATGAGGTATCATGCCTACGGACCAAATAGCCGCTCGTTGAAATCCTAAATAATGTTTTTTATAGCAGAAATTTAACCCATTAGTTTTCACCTCACCTTTACAAAACATTGTATAAAAACGTTTATTAACAATTGTTTTCCAAGCGTGAGTTACAGTTGTAGAAACAGAGAAACAGGGACCCTTTTCGTTGATTCCACAATTTTTCGTAAATGAGCTACATTTGTGGTAAATGTTTTTCAAACGTTTAACTTACTGAAGTAAGTTTATAATAAGCTTACAGTAAATATATTTTGCATATATTTATGTAGACATACATATCTGTATAATTTTTTTTGTTTATGCGCTATTGGTAAATTGTAAGTCGTTTATAAATATGCAGCGTTAAAGTAAGTCAAAAATAAAAAATACTTTAAGTGTTAATATTAATATATTGTCACTGTAAATAAAATAACAGATAACTGTATGTAATTTTAACATGTTATTTTAATACACATATGTATGCATTGAATTATTTGATGTTACGTACTTTGATTAACAAATAAATAAGGAATTTAAAAAAAATATACATACATATGTTGAAATAAAAGAGAAAAAATAAACATCTTTAAATGCTTTCTTTTCAAGGTTTTATTTAAATTTAGTTGAGTTAAGGAAGGTACATTTTTCATTATGCACTATTGTGTTGCCGCTTACAAACAAATTTAACAAAGGAATTAACTTGTAAACGAAAAATAGTATAAACTGATACATATTTTAACAAAATACTTAAACGTAAATTAAAAACTATTGAAATTTTTACACAGCAGGATTAACTTAGGGCCACCAAATTTAAAATTATGTAGTAAGCATTAAAATAAATTCAACCTTAATTTCATTTCATAGCGTACACGATACCGCTAAAAGTCAAAACTTCAGTATGTACATACATATATGTAAAAGTTTCCAAATGTGCTGAAGAGGAAAAAATATTATTCAACAGCATTCAGTAGAGTTGCCGAAGTGACAGTCGGCGGCGGGATATACTTAAACGTGAGTGGGAAAAATGGAGTTAAGAATTTGTTTTTGTTATTCAAAATCATTTAGAAGTTCGATTTATGTACATATATTCAAAGTTATTTTTTTTTTTAGGTTTCCTAAAATATCGGAAGTACATAATGGGTTATATTAATAAAAGCCAAGCATTTGTTTTTGGTGCAGATTTCAAACCTTTTACTCACATTTTGAAATTTGGTTCATACAAATTAATGTCAAATTTCCGAAATCTTGAGTAAAAGCATTTGCTATATTTTTATTAATACGACCCAATATATATTTATTGTAAGTTTTCGCTCTTAAGTCACTTCGGAATTGAGTTCTTGTGTTCCGACCTTTTCCGGTATGGTTTCGAAATTATGTGTACAATTTGAAGAGATTTTGCTTTTTCCTAGATAAACTCACGAGTGCGTATGTTTGTTGTGATTGTGACGGACAAAAACAGCGTTTTAAATATCTACTTATTTATTCATGTGATTATACCCTGCAAAAAATTCGATTAATCCGGGACGTGTTCGGGATCAATCGCAAGGGAGCATGCGACTAATACAATTTTACATCCCTTTATATGGAGTGAATTGATCGCATTTGTTCGAGCATGTCCTATGAAGAGACTAATTGTTCAACTTGTATACCCGAACGGGTACCAATGTAGATTAATCACTAACATACCGAACGGGTACAAATGTAGATCAATCGCTTTCATCCCGAACGGGTACGAATGTAGATTAATCGCTTTCATCCCCAACGGGTACAAATGTAGATCAATCGCTTTCAGCACGAACGGGTACAAATGTAGATTTTTCCTTAAAAAATTGTAAATGTTCATGCATATTTAAATAAAGATTATATGAGGAGGTCCATAACAAAACGCAATAATTCCACTTTTCAAATTTTTTGGGTTTTTAACTAAATCCAATTCTATGCATTAAAACCTATGTAACCATTGCTATAAAACATACCAAAGGTCAATAATTTTACAGTTATTCAACACCAAAAATATTAGTTCAGACCAAAATGAAACATTTCCATATCTATCCAATTAAATTAATTTTATTTTTATGGTTGTTAGAAATATTCTTTGATTAAACTACCTTTGTGAATAACTACTTTGCATTTAATATTGTAAACACATTTGCTAATTCTTTTTATGCTAAATATTTTGAGAAAACTTTGGCGAACAGTGGTCCAAAATATCTGAGTTGTAGTATTATACCAAGATATATTTAGATCAGCAGGGAAATAGTGCCAATGGAACAGATGATATAACTTTATGTGATTGTTTGGAGGAGGACACTGCAATGAAAGTGTAATATAATGTGAATTTATTGTAATACATACTTGTATGTTAATATAGTGATTTAAATGCAATAAAAACCGTTGATATAAAACAGTTTTTAATTTTCCTATAGAATATGTATAAGCAATTAAAATAAAAAAAAAAATATTTGAAGCAAAAAGCCAAAATTCCAAACCTAGTTTATATCAAAACGCAACATTTCCATACATGTTCAGAACAAAATGAAATAAATACTATTGGACGGACCAAAACGCAACATTTCCATTTTTTTAATCTAAATAACTTAAAAACTAATTGCCAGACAAAAATTTTTTTTTTATGATTTGTATTGTTTTTAGATAACTATTAAACTACAACAACAGTTTAAAAAAAATATATATCCTATTGACTTAAATTAGTTTTTTTCGTTTATCCAAAAAATTGTTTTGGTGGAATTATTGCGTTTTGTTATGGACCTCCTCATATAATGTTTTACTTTTGCAAAAAAATCTCAATAAATAAATTTAAAAAATTGTAAGTTTTGAGTATGCATTATATGAGCGTAATGTAAAGGATTTTTTCAAAGGATATTTTAGGCAACATTTTGTTAAAATTGTTATTAAAAAAGGGTGTTCAATTCGTTTTACCGGTTATTCTACAATTTTTTAAATACATTGCATATTTTTGTACACTGTCTACATTTAAGGAATCTAGATTTGTACCCGTTCGGAATAAAAGCGATTAATCTACATTTATACCCGTTCGGGATGAAAGCGATTAGTCTACATTTATACCCGTTAGGGAGCAATTGGTCTACAATTAGTCTACATTTATACCCGTTCGGGAACAATTGGTCTACAATTAGTCTACATTTATACCCGTACGGGAACAATCGGGGACTAATTGTGGACCGATTGTTCTCGAAAGAGATCAATCGCGGACAAATCTCTTTCGGGATTGATCGCACATTTTTTTGCAGGGTACATTCAATTATTTTATGTAGGTACATACATATGTATGTATATATATCAGAGCTGGACGGTAAGGATTACGATTACTGTAATCGTTGTTAAAACATAAGTATTACTATAATCGTAATTTTAAAAACTTTGAAATTACAGTTACTGTAATTGTAATCCTTTTGTAATTCTTTTGTAATCGATTGTACATGTAATCCTTATCGCCCAGCTCTGATATACAAATGTATATGTACATACATATATACTTTTTTATATATGTTCGAGGTCCTTATTACCCTACAAACTAATTACAAATATGTATACGTATAAATGTACATATCGTCGATGCCTTTGCCAAACCGCCTATTTGACATTTAAGGCAAAAATTAGATTTGGAAACCCTGAGACATCGATGGCAACACATACAAATCATAGAAACCTTAATTTAGTAACAAATTTTTAAAATAAGGGTTAATGAAATACCAACTATCCCACCATCTCAACAGATATTTTCGCTCTTCTGTAAAATGTGGGTTTTCTCAAATGGGATGGACGGTTTTGCAAGGCTCGACGATATGTATGTATGTATGTTTATATGTACGTAATTAATAAAAATTTAAACATATTTTTGGTTGCATTTTTATTTATTCATTCACTTTATTTTTAATAAATATCATTTACTCGAACTATTTTCAATTTTCTTTAATATTTATGTACCTATCACTGCGAGTAAAGCGTAAGCTACAGCAACATCTTCTGCCTTAATTTCATCGCATATAGTTTTATCTTTTTTTTTTTTTTGTAGGTACTCATATGTTAATAGAAAGCAATAGTTATGTATGTATATCCTAACAAGTAGCCATACAATTTACGCATTCGTCTTAAACATTTTTCGGGTTACGCTTCAATACAAAAACAAACATAAATATACATATATTTATGTAAATACCACATACATACGTAACTGTGAAAGCTAAAGTCGAATTTATCCAAAGCGAATATCATTTGCAATGTCTCACACATTTTCCTGACTTCAAATTTTTATGTTTAAACGATGATCATTTTCATTGAATGCATAAATTTTATTAAAAACTTGGTGTGTTGAAGCTTTTATATTTTGCCTCGGATTGCTTACAATCGCCCTCTACATTGTAAATACATATGTATGTACATACGATGTACCGGTATATTACATACCATATGTATGTACATAAGTTCGTATAAAATCAAATACTTTATACGTACGCACATATATATTTAAATAAACATTTATCTATTAGTCTACTTTTACATACATAAATTAACGTTGACTAACATGCCACACAATTAAATAACTCTTGTCACCACGATTTTCAATCGTTTGATTTGCCTCCAGTTGAATACTATTTTCCATGTCATTGTCATCTGTAATATTATAGATTTCGAATTAGTAATTTTTGATTATTGTTTGTTCGTATCTTCTTCAGTGTTATAAAAAGTTCAACACATATTTTGCTGTAACAGAGTTAAATTGAGTGAATTTCAAGCTGTGTTTGCAACATATTTCACTAAAAGCGTTTTCTTCAGATCAAAAATACCTTCGACAAACAACTAAATGCAGTGTGTGGTGATGTTATAAGTGCTTTTGAGAATTTTCATACATATTAAAAGGAAAGCAAGCATAGTGCAAGAAGTGTTAGAAAGGCGTAAAAAAATAAACGGAAATAAATTTCAGGACTATTCTACAGAAAGTACAATTTTTTTTTTTTTTGGATATAACACCCATTATATGGATATGACATCCATAGTTTATGGACCAGACAGGATTATCCATAAATATGGATGTGACATCAATATAGGCTCTGTTCAGAAACTCAGTTTGAAGCGCAATCTGCTTTTGTAGTACAAGCAGAGCGTTCATAAACGTAAATTTTGTATGAAGCGTCGCTCATCACAATCATCAAAAAAATAATTACTGCCGCTGTTGCGCTTTAGGCTGCGTTTCTGAACATAGCCATAGTATTTTCCGTGTGGCTGGGTCGATTTTAACCGTCTAAATTGCATTGTTTTTTTTAGTTAGCTTTTTTAAATATACATTTATGTGTATGTAGCCCGCTTGCATCAATGCAAAACGGCATTTGACTATCTCTTTTGCCCAAAAAACCATGTACTAACCTATATATGTACATATATCGCGCGATCAAAATTGGGATTCCTTTAATTTTTCAGAGTAGAAAACTCTTCCACTACATTTGTTTAAAATTAATTTTGATGTTCTGGCCAATATGCACATCAAATTCAATCACAATTTTATGGTAAATCCAGATATGCAATCAGAATTAAAATCGGATGAGTCGTTTTCGGGATATAGTCTGATTCCCGGTTTTGGAGGCTGAAAGCTCTCTTGCTGTGTACAATATATCTTGAATTTTTTATTTTGCAAATTTCTTAAAGTTAAGTCAATCGTATATAAGAAGAATATTTAAAAATATTCATTTATCTTCCGGTATAGGAGAACTAGAACGCACTCTTTTTTCTTTAGCCCAAAATCGCGGTATGAAATCTCTATGTTATAGTCATCCGATATGGATGATTTTTGCTGACAGCACTTTGTGTACAAGGGTCCGAGCAAACCACCAAAAATTTTTCTAATTAGTAAAAATCCAATTATTGGGTTTTTTAAGAACAGCGGTCACCTCTCGGCAGTGGGCGGCATACCCTCCGAGTGTATTTCTGCCAGCTTCTCACAAAAAATGCATTCGCCGTTCGGAGCCGGCATAAAACTGTAGGACCACCCAATTAAAAAAAAAAAAAAAAAAAAAGGAGCACACCTCAAATTGGGAGAGAAGCTCGGCCATAAAACTCGTCAGAGTTATAATAGCGCCATTGTATTATATTATTATTATTACTTTGTGTACAATAAATGCTCCAAGTCCAAAATTTCAGAATTTTAGCTGCAAAAATTTAAAAGTTATTCCCTAAAACGTATAGATATATGTATGTACTAGCTGACCCGGCAAACTTCGTTCTGCCCAAAACAGATTTTTTTTTATTAATTTCATTTCAAAAATTGTTATTACACCGGTATTATTTTTAATAGAAAATTAACGATTTTTCACTACTTCATTGTGTATACAACTTCAAAAATATATAATTTTAGTATTCAGTTTAAGGCTGCACGATACACAACATTTTTAGTTTTCTGTTCCGGATATTTATTTTCACTGAGTATTGGCTATTTTCAATAAGTAAGTAAGAGGATTGATATAGTATACCTCCATAATGGTTTTCAGGCCCCTCCTCAAACCCTTTTAGATATATTCAGCCTCAAAGGTTTAGTACGTATGGGAGGTGCAATGCCCCATTTTTCGATAAATTTTTTTTTTTGGGTGAACATGGTATTGATATCGTATATCTGCATAGTGATTTCTATGTACCATGAACGCTTTTAAGGATATTTAGCCTTAAAAATTAAGAACGCTTGGGAGGTGCCACGCCCCCTTTTCCCAAAACTACTGTTTTTTCATAAGCACGCTATTGATATCGTTAATCTCCTGATCAATTTTCAGGTCCCAACCTTAAACGCTTTTATAGATATTCAGCTTGAAAAATTAAGTTTGTATGGGAGGTGCCACGCCCCCTTTTCCGATAACCTACACTTTTATGCGCAAAAATTGTTTTGATATCATATAGCTCTGTACCAATTTCCAGGTCCCTTTCTTAAATCCTTTTAAAGATATTCAGCTTAAAAAATTAAGTGTTGTTGGGAAGTGCCACGCCCCCTTTTCGTATAACTCCTATTATTTTGCGTTAATATGGAATTGTTATCGTTTATCTCCACACCAATTTCCAAGCCCCTAGCGTTAACAATTTTAGAGATATTCATCATGAAAAACTAAGTTTGTATGGGAGGTGTCACGCCCCTTTTTCCGATAACCCCCACTTTTATGCGTGGGAATGGTTTTGATATCATTTAGCTGTATACCAATTTTCAGCTCCCTACCTTGAACTGTTTTAGAGATAATCAGCTTTAAAAATTAAGGTTGTATGGGAGGTGCCACGCCCCCTAATATTTTTTAATTTTTTCTTCGACTAAACCTTCGCGGGGTAACAACAAACAAACCCCCCTAAGGAAGTATTTGATTTGGTTCAGCCGTTTTCAAGTTTTAGCGTTTCAATTAAATACCAAATCATTTTTATATATATAGAAGATATATACTAAGGTGTTTTTAGGATGGTAAATTTTTTTTAATTTAATTAATTTTTTTAAAAAGAATTTAAAGTACATAATTGAAAAAGAATTGAAACACGTATGTTATAAATATCAAGTACCAATAAAATATACTTATATGTGGTGTTTTTAATTACTGAGTATTGGTAATGGTAATTGTACTTGTACTTGTTTTTTTCAGCTCTGTTCAAAACCATATTTAAACATGTAAGGAAACCTAAGTTCGAGTGGATCGAACATTAGATACTCAGCTGTAAGTTTTCATTGTTCGTTTGCGCTTGCTTGAAACACGGTGTAATTTATATAAAGCGAGTGCTGCATAAAGTGGGCGTAGCCACGCCGATTTTCAAAATTTTCATCAGTCATCCAACTAAGCATATACATAAATATTATTGACAGTGCAAAATTTCATTCCTTTATGACTTCTAGTTACAAAGATATCACGTTACAAATTACCAAAGGGTGTTCCAGAAATATCTTTGTTAAAAAGTGGGCGTGGTCATAAGCCGATTTCGCTAAATTTCTGAAAATGTATTACCACAGGTGATAAAAGTTTATACACAAAGTTTAGTCATAATATCCCAATTATGGCTTTGTTCAGAAACTCAGTTTGAAGCGCAACCTGCTTTTGTAGTACAAGCAGAGCGTTCATAAACGTAAATTTTGCATGAAGCGTCACGCATCACAATCATCAAAAAAATAATTACTGTCGCTGTTGCGTTTCATGCTGCATTTCTGAACATACCCTATTTGTCGTGTTATGGGCTCTGAGATCTCGTAGATTCCTTTTGTCTAAAATAGGGCGCTGCCACGTTGATAACTTCTACAATGTAACTAAAGGCTATTACATTGGCAATCTGTGAACGATTTTTAATAACACTTTATTGTCCCATTGCGAATATTCGGATAATCGAATATCCATACATATGTATCAACATATGTACATAAACTTACAGCCGGCCGATTTTTTCTAGCTAATGGTAAATTCTTTTCTATCCAAAGATGTTGAACTTCATTGCGCCCTTTTATTTTTGTGTTCGATTAGAAGAGGCAAATGGCAAATTCACTATAAAAACGCATAATTAAGCGGATATTAGTAAATAGCTAAATATGCATAGAAAATAAATTGAAATAATATATAAACTACTTTGGTAGTATAATCACAAGATGTCTATGTGCATATAAAGGTTTCTTAAGCAAATTTGCAGAAAAAAAACGAAAGAAAGAAAGGCGAAAATAAGGATTTAGGGAACCATGAATACGGGAAGTAAATAGTACCCGAAAACAAATAATACCAACAGAAAATAGTGCAAAGAAAAATCATAAGGAAAATATACGAACTAAACAAACCGTGTTTTCGAAAAGAAAAGTTGAATATGGGAAAACCTTTTTTTGGCATTTAATCAGGTCACTGCGGTTGCATCGACATATTTACTGCCTCTGCTCTGGGCATGTAAATTTTTAAAGTTTTGTAGTATTACAATAAGACATTTCACACAATTCACAATATTTCACAGTGTAGGTACTGAACATAACGCGAACGGAACCAAGTACACCTTGTACCGTGTAGGTATATCTCCCACGTTGTGATAACGCATTTTTGTACCGTGAGCACTAGCGACTACAAATTATATGTACTATAAAAAAATTTGGAAAATATAAATAAAAATTAAAATAAGAAAGTATGCATGTGTAATCGACAATTTAAATTTCAAAAATGTTTAAACAATTAATAAATTCCATTTGTTATAAAATAAATTTTTGTTAACGTTTTTAGTTTTAATATAAAACTCAAAAGAACAAAAAAAAAAAAACACCAAAAACAAAACCCAAAATGGAAATAAAAATATTATAAATGAAAGGCTTACGTATCGACTTTCCAAACTATCAAATGCGCCTCATTATCACCAGGATCGGTTATGGATTTTTCTTGCTCTGCAGACAGCAATAATTTGAATTAAGTGTACATACATATTTGTGTGATATTAAAATAAAAAAAAAGAAACAAAAGAAAGAGATATTTAGAGGGACACATTCGGATATCTTTCAAGTATAAAGGATTTTTTAGCATAATGGGAATAATTAAGGAATTTTAGATGTTTAGGTACAGTATAGTATGTATAGTAGTATACGTATGTATGTATTTAGTAGAAAGAAGAAATAATGGATTTAAAAGTAAATCTTTAAAAGTGAGTGTATGCAATACATGTAGATATGTACGCTAATAATTTATTTAAGTGAGAAAGAGCACGAACGCACTAGGGTTAGCACAAGCTCTACATTTCTCATTTCTCAATCTAAAGTCTACCTATTTGAAAGGTATGCATGTACATACATACATAATATGTAGATTAAAAAATATACTTACTAATTCGAAAATCGATATAGCCTTCACCACCGCACATGACTAGCATGTCTGGCCGTTTGTTGGCAAATTGCAATTGACCCTCATTTTGTGGCTGCATCGGCACGGACACGAAAAATTTCACTGCATCACGATGGCCGTGGAACGACAGTTGAGCATTAGCCATACAACATAACGGTATTTGACTATTGGGGTCAGCTGTAATAGTAAGTGGGGAATGTAAACGACTCGTTATACCAAAAGAATAAATATCAGGGACATAACGGTTATAAGAGAAATGAAGTAACGGTCGCATTTAACTATTAACATTGATGAATTCAAATTTTGGTCAAGAATAACCATTATGGGACTAGAAAATTTTTTCTATTAAAATTTTTATTTTTTCACCATAATGGTTATTCTTGACCATAAAAATTTTTTGGTCCTTATAATGGTTATCCTTAACCAAAAATAATATACCTCAATATAATGGTTAAAAATTCTCAAAAAAATATATCGCACATTTTCTCCTAGGAGTTATTTTCCGTCCCTGATAAATATTAATTTGAGTTAAACAAATGAGCACTTTACTTTCTTATATCACATAATTGTAAAGAAGCTAGCATACAAAGTTTCTAAATATTTACTTATAACACAGACAGATTGAGGAATTTTCCTAATTGGTTTAAAATGAAATAGTTCAACTCACATGATTTGCCTTGACCCTCTGACAATGGCACCGAAATTATAACTCCATTGCTTGTGCCTATCCACAAGCGGTTACATGACACCATCAAAGCGGTAATGCGTACAAAGGAGAAACCCAACTTGCCCGTACCCAGCATTTTCGAAACATATGGCTCAATATCCACATCCTGTTTGTGCTCAAATGTGTATGAACTGTATAATCGTAGCGTGGAATCCAAACTGTATAAATGCGTGAAATGAAAAGGAAAGAGAATTAATTTTACTCCAAAGCAAGACTGCACACACTTGTGTATGTACATATGTAACTAACCGTATGGAGACCCAGACACCAGCACCGGTAGCAGCCATTTGTCGTACCTGACTCTCCTTACGTGGATGTGCTTCCAGCGAGTGGACTATACTCAGCGAAATCGGATCCACAATATAGATTTTGTTGCGATGCGCAGCCCAAATGCGTTCGCCAGCCACACAGAGGCAACGTATCGAATGATTACGATCACCTAGTGTTACCAGATGATAACTATTCAGATCCCATTGACCGTCTGTTTGACGGCGAAACACTGCTAGCTGTGCATTGGCCAGCGCCACAACAACGCGCGATTCCACATGCACGATGGCTAGGACGGCATCGGGCAGAAGTACTTTGTGCAAGCACTCATGCCAACGACCTACAGCACTATGCACGTACAACCAACCTTCCTGATCGCCCATCCACATGGTTGGTCCCACCGAAGTCATTGGCGGATCTTGGCGATCCTTAGTACCCAATATTGGGTTGATCGGTTTCGAGAAGGACGGCTGCAAATTGTTATTGTTGATATTTGCTTTGGTGGTGATAACGGTGCCGTCACTTTGCAAACGTTGTGGTGCACCTGGTAGCGCTTGCCGTACCTTAATTTCTTGTATATTGCCCAATGGCTCAATTGCGACATTTTTAGTGACATCGCTTGTCTTTTCCACAGCCTCTTTAGCGTTCTCCTCAACAGTGGCCGTTTCAATAGCTATCACCTCTTGTGCTTGCTCATCCGCTTTGTTGGCATCCCTGTTGGGATTGCTATTCTTATCAGCTTTTGGACGCACACGAATGAATTCCACCTTGCCGAACGATTCTGCGCCTTCGCCAGGCCGCTCCAACATCTCCCCGGACTTCACCACTTCAGAATTCTCCAGTAGAGCGTAATCCTTTTCCATAGCACCTGACAATGTGAAAAAGAACCTTTAAACACCTACCAGAAAATGTTGCTACATATTTTTAACTTATTTGTACTCACCTTGTACAGAAGCTATGCAAAGCATATGCGATGCACATATTGGAAATGCGTCCAAAACAATCGCCGACTGGTTGGCATCCACTACGGTCACTGTGCTCGCCGCATGTGTGCTAGTGCAAATCCAAACGTACGACGACAATTGCGTCTCAGGCTCCAAATTAGCCAAACTGGCACGATTTATTTGCCGATCGAGCGCTTCAGCGGAGTGCTCCGCTGTCGGACTGGTAATCTCTGCGATCTGCGCCATTGAACGTGGCGCGTATGGTGATGTCGCCGGTATAATTGAGTGTCCATCCTTTGTAAATCCACCATTCAGATTTACGCCTGCAGCACAAAAAACTTTCATGTGCGGCGACGCTTCAGCCAAAGGATTACAATAGACTGGCACTGGTACGCTGCCAGAATGACGATTCTGTTGCTCTTGACTCGACTTATTACTGATGGGCAAACTCCAACCGTAAGCCTGCAAACGACCGTCTTCCTTCTGAACGTGGGCACGCAATTGTCGATACTGTTCACGTCGACGAGCACTGGCGCGTTCGGAAGTACCCTCCTCAGAGTAATCTTTCGCCATGATTAAGGCATTAACCAAGCCGGCGCTAGCGGGGTGTGGTGGTGGATTCGAGCTGTCACGTCCACCAGTTAAGGCAAGGCGATTGTCGCTACTTCGACTAGGGGATCCGTGACTGTGCACTGGGGTGGAGTAACGAAACATCGGCCCCCCTCCCTGCCCATCAGCGATGCGCTCCTGTGGGCGATTGGAGGGACTGTAAAGTGAAGAGAGGCGGAATGAGTAAGAGATCGAAAAATATATGGATATTAGCAGATATGCTTACGTAAATAAACTGCTGAAATATTTCCAAATGCTTTGCTTCGATTTTTTATCCAAATTATCAACGGTGCGTGAAGCGCGCAAAATCTCTGTTAGACGCACAGCTTCTTGCAGTTCCATTAAGCGTTCTTTATATTGGTTTCGCTCCATTAGCACCATTGCCATTTCGACACGAGTAAAGCGTTTACGTTGTGCCAATGGTACGTCATTCTCATCTTGTTCACCATCCGCTATAGACAAAGGAAAAACCATTTTAAAAAATAATCGAACCAAAAAGTAAAATTTTATTTAGGTACGTATCGTCGTACCATACGAAAACTAACATACGATTTTTTGTGGCTGACGAAAAGTAACAAGTTCGACTTTTGGTTGACGAAAACAATCAATTTCGTTTAAACAACAACAATTTTAATGTAAAAACAGTATATAATTACTGCTACTTTTCGTCGGCCAAAAGTGAAATGTGCTACTTTTCGTCGGCCAAAAGTGAAATGTGATACTTTTCGTACAGATTTTTTTAATTGCCAGTTTTCGCCAGAAATTTTAAATGTGCTAGTTTTCGTATGGTACGACGATATCATCGTGCTCACAAAACCAGTTATGCGTTTTTCAGTAACTTTTCAGGAGAGCAAACAAATTATGAATGTTAATGATCTATGAATTTTAGTTCTAGAAAACTGATCATTTTCCCTATGGTGAAATGAAAAGTGAACAGAATTTTTTTTTTCCTTTTTTTTTTTTAAAATTATGCCTAGCAGTGTGTACAAATCATGAGCTGATAACTTCTACACCAAAAGAGGTTTAAAAACTGAAAGCGCAGAAATGTTCCCAATAGATGTGGTTAAAAAACAGGCAAAAACAAATTTTGCAAAAATTAGCATAACCGTTTTTGTGAGCGCAGCGACGATGTGTATGTATGTAGATTAACTCACTTTGTTGTTTTACTTGCTCCTTTGTCTTTTTCAGCTCCTCCTCCAGTTCGCTCACCTTTTGCCGTAATTTATTGCGCGATTGCTGCATAGCATTCAATTCTTCGCGTAATATTTCAATCTCCCCGGTCAGTTCATCAACTTTAGCGATTAAATCATCTTTAACAATATTCAAAGCATTCCTACAAGAAGAATTATTTAAAAAAAATTTTTTTTTACATTAAAAATGTTTTTGCGCTCACTTCGTTGCCAAAAGTTCATTATTTTCCATGATAAGATTCTCGACTTCCTTGCCCATACCTACAAGTATTGAAAAAAATGTGTATTATAATTAGATGATAACAGGTTTTGTGTCGATTACTTTACATGTTAACTTTATTAATAAAAAACAAGTAAGGAAGCTTAAGTTCGGGTGGAATCGAACATTAGATACTCAGCTGTATGCTTTCATTGTTTGTTTGCGTCTGATAGAATCACGATGTATTTTATATAAAGCGAGTGTTGCATAAAGTGGGCGTAACCACGCCTATTTTCAACATTTTTATCAGTCATCCCACTAAGCATATGAATATTATTCTTTGCTCAAAATTTCATTCCTTTATGACTTCTAGTTACAAAGATGTCACGTCACAAATTCCCAAAGGGTGTTCCAGAAATATCTTTGTTAAAAAGTAGGCGTGGTCATAAACCGATTTGAATAAATTTTTGCGTGTCTATTAACACTACTTATAACAGTGTATAAACCAAGTTTCGTCATAATATCTCAATTATTTGTCGAGTTATAGGCTAAGAAATCTCGTATATTCCTTTGTCTAAAAAGAGGCGGTGCCACGCCCATTTTCCAAAATTTTTCTACTTTTTGTTTCCGGTCTATTGTGGAACTCATGCCACAAAATTTCAATGAATTACCTTCATATTTGGCAAAGATATCGCTTAAATTGTTTTTATTAGGTCACTTTATAATACCCATATATAAAAGTGGGCGTGGTCGTCAACCGATTTCGCTAAAATTTTGAACATGTATTACCACAAGTGACAAAAGTGTACGCACCAAGTTTCGTCATTATATATCAATTATTTGTCGAGTTATGGGCTCAGAAATCTAGTATATTCCTGCTTCTAAAAAGAGGCGGTGCCACGCCCATTTTCCAAAATTTTTGTGGTTTTCGTTTTATGTCCATAGTTGCACTCCTGCCATAAAATTTCAATGATACATCTTTATATTTGACAGAGATATAGCTTAAAATTTTTTTATTAGGTCACTTTATAAGACCCATATATAAAAGTGGGCGTGGCCGTCAACGGATTTTAACTATTTTCCGTTCAAATGTTTGGCTAAGTAAGTAAATCACGCATACCAAATTTCATCGATATATCTTCAACGGTTTCTGAGTTATGACATATAAAACTTTCCATGATTGACCCTTAATAAGTGGGCGTGGCACCGCCCATTTTCCAAAATTTCATCAAATATCTTCATAGGGGCCTGAGCTCAACACGTGGGTAAAATTTCATCGCTCCAGCTATATTAGTGACTGAGATACCAAATTTCCGATTTTTTCTATATAGGAAAAGTGGGCGTGGTCATGGTCCGATTTCGCCTATTTTCAATACCAACCGTCCCAGTCTCGATACCAACTTGCATTTCAAATTTCATCAAAATATCTCAATTTTTGCGCGAGTTAGAGTGTTTACAGACGGACGGACAGACGGACAGACGGACGGACGGACAGACGGACGGACGGACGGACATGGCTCAATCGATTTCTCTTTTCACCCTGATCATTTTGATATATATAAGTCTATATCTATCTCGATTATTTCATTCTGTTACAATCCACCGTTATGTGATTAAAACTATAATACTCTGTGTACTAGTACAGCTGAGTATAATAAGAGGGTGAAAAATTTGTCAGTAATACATATGTAGTTAGTAGTGGTATCAGTAGTAAATATAGAAAATAAATAACAAGAAAGCCAAACAAGACAAGTAGGAAAGCCATGAGCAAATATTATACTTTAACAAGCCAATAATTAAAACTTACCAAAATAGTTGTCATTAGCTTTACGAATAAAAAGGTTCACAAATGAATTTTCGTAATATCGCATTTGAATATGTTTTCAGCATCCAAGGTTAATCGCAATTCCAAAATATACAAATGAACATTTTTGCCAGTGTTTGCATGCGCGTATATAAAATAAATGATGAATTAGAGTTATTCAAAAGCTTTTGTCATGCCAAACTTTCCAAATCGATTTGACCGATTAAAATTGAATGGGTGAGTTCGCAAACCGTACAAATTCAAAACAAGACAAGTATATGGTTCGATCTTCATCATTATGTTACCCTAGAAAATGCCCAACCCGTATGACATTTAGCGTTTTAAGGACAAATTAGTGTAAAGATATTTTTTGGTGTTATAGGAAGCAATCCGAAAAAGGAATCATTGAAATCTCTCAAGCTGTTTTCGAGTGAAGCCTGTTACAAATTAACACAATATTTATATATCATCGACCCCTTTGTGCGACTTTGTCGTAAGGGACAAAAGCAAAGCATTTTTTTCGTTGTTTACTGTTTTTATTGGTATATTTAAATTAAATTGAACACGCGATTAGATAGTTAATTAATATACTGAACATGAAATTTTTTTCTTGAAAAAATTTGCAGTGCGAAAAAATCATAATTTTGTCCCTTAAGATAAATTCGCTCTCAATTTTTTATGAGCGTATTTGAAAAAAATTCCCTTACGATATTTAAAAAAGGTTGTATGTATATGAGTTTCCACTATGAATTCCCTACTAGCTACATATACATATAAAAATTTTTTTTTTATATCGGCGATACGATAAGTTCGAGCTCAAGAAAAAAGGATAGATTGTCCCTTACGACAAAAAAGAAAGGCAATTTTTGGCACAACTATAAGGATTTCAGCTATAATATTTTACCAGGTGATGTGCTGGGGGATGTAGAACAAATTTGCAACAAAAAGTAAATTTCGAGAAAATTACCCTTACGATCAAATTGCGCAAATGGGTCGATATATGTATATTGATTTGAAAAGCCCCACAAAAATCCAGACAAGTATAAAAATAGTTTAAAAGAACTTACTTTAATAAGAGACGATTAAAAATAACTTTTCTTACAGTGGGACTCGGAGAGCATTGGA
Source organism: Urophora cardui (assembly GCA_960531455.1). Classification (NCBI taxonomy): domain Eukaryota; kingdom Metazoa; phylum Arthropoda; class Insecta; order Diptera; family Tephritidae; genus Urophora; species Urophora cardui. The sequence goes on along the minus strand of OY482673.1, from coordinate 67,458,572 downwards.
GAAAAGTAAAATCTTATGCTAACTAAAAAACTTGTTTCGACAGCTAAGATTTATCTAGAACATTTAATTTTGATCAGCTTTCAGCATAAATGATTTGAAATATCTTGGAATTCAAAAACAAGTAGAGAAATCGTTAAAGAAAGTTTGGGATTTATTCCAAACTTCTATTGAAGCTTGACTGGGATGGTACCATATACCCAAAATAAACCTTTTGGTAATTACTACTGAGCTGAAGACGGAATGAAAAATGGAAAGTGTAGAAACTATTAGAAGAAGATTAGGAGAATGTAAGTAGTACGAAGAGTACCGGTCAGGCCCGTAGCTAGGGGGGGGAGGCATTGTGGGGCAATGCCCTACCTTAAAAAGGCCAACAAGTGAGATTATTATAATTAAATTTTTTGTCATAGTTTGAGAAAAAAATTATTGCGGTTGAAATGTATGATATGGAGCATCCACCCTGCACCACAGAGATAATTAAATAAGACCATCGAATTTTTGTAGTTTGGTTAAAGGAATGGTTCATTCCGGCACTTTTCTGACAAAAACTAATCTCACTGTGAGCGAACAACACCGGAATTGATTTCTAAGGCTGTGTGCTAATCTAAAACATTTTACTCGATGGAAAAATGAGGTGTCTAAATTTTCTATGGTTATCGTTTAATCATTTTCGAGACTTTTATCTTGACTTGCGTGCATACCTACAGGGGACCCACATACCAAATTTAAAGATCATAGCTCTCTTAGGTATGGAATAATCGAAGCAAATTAAATTAAAATTAAAAATTTAAAAAATTATATTTTCTGTTTCATTTAATTTTTTAATAATATTTTCGGCTTTAATTTTGTCTCTCGCTTATTTGCGTATGGCGGTTGGTCCCTATCTTCACCGCAACGGGAGTCGTTTAAAGACACGCATGAACTTTTTGCATTTATAGCGACCATAGGATGTAGTACTGCAGTGTGCGAATCAACCTTTTCAACACTAATAGGGGCGTCAGAATGAATACTTTTCCGTCAATCCAGCAATCCGTTTAACTGACAGCAGAGTGGAATTATATGTATTTGAATGACGATCGACACATTCAGTACTTCAACTTTGCCGTAACAAATATATGAAATTGAAGTATGTGTCAGTTAAACGGAGCTGGATTGCCGGAAAAGTATTCATTCGGACGGGCCCATAACTGCAATCAATAGGCCTCAAAGGCTGTCAATGGGTCACGAGAGAATGGCTGGTATGGTATTTCTCGCCTTTGAGAAAAAGAGAACAAAATCGGTTGATCTGAACGAAGTTCTTCGCATTTTTAATAACATGGCGAACCGCAGAATTCAGCTGTTTTGAATGCTTTTACTATTTTTATTATTAGAATAAGTTTGCAGAAACAATAAACTTAAATGGTACTTTTGGTCGTATCTATTTACCCGCCCACCCGGTACTCACTCGCACTTAGACGTAGATCTCCACATCTAAATCTGGAAGCTGAACCATATTGTTGGCTTATTCTAAATGAGTATTGCTTATGTACTGTCACAATAATTATGTAGCTCTGATTATCTCTTTTCATTTGATACCAACATTGCTTAGAACATTCCAGGGCATCCGGGTCCACTTTGTATCCATAACTGGGAACCCGACCTACGAATCTTAACAAGTACACCTCTATGTAAAAGCCCTGCTCAACACCTTTCATTTGATACCAATATCGTCCAGAAATATTGACAAATAAATAGGCTTGATTTTTATAGCTGACCAAACAAAAATAAAAATCTGAATAACGGTTATTCAAGCCCAAAACACTTTTTTGGTTACCATAACGGTTATTCAGGCCCAAAACTGTTTTTTGTTTTTTATAATGGTTATTAAGGACCAAAAGAAGATAAAGGTTATTTTTGCGTAACCTTTTCACCACAATAGAAAAAAATAACCGTTATTTTCGGTCCCTGATTGTGATACATTATTTACTTCCGCCCTACCTTAAACCAACGCTGCCCTACCTTAAATTTAAGTCTAGCTACGGCCCTGGTACCGGTAAAGAAAAAGTGACACCATAACATATAGATTTCACTTCGCATTAGAACGTTCAAAGTGGTCCATTGAGAAATGGGGAACTATACTCGGTCCGATGAAGGTAAACTTCTCTCCTTACAATTTAGCTGGCCCCCTTTCCACTAAAAAGTACAATTTACAATAATGACTCTAACCCTTTACCTTCTGGTACCTACAAACATCCTAATTGCCATTTCATATTCATGAAGTATATAACAAAAGGGGTCGCGTTGTTGGACATGCGTGGTTTTCGAAATCACCGATTTTACTTGTGTTTATAATATATTTACATATATGTACATACATAATATAAGTAGGTACCCAATAAGCATTTTATTACACAATATTTTCCCAACATTTTTATTCAAGGTTTTCCAAGCTAGTTTCTAAATACCAAATTTACCAAACGTTTTCACAAAGGTGGGTCAAGAAATTTTTCAAATACCAAAAAAAAGAAGAAAAAAAGAAAACTGATTGAATGAATTCCAATTGAGACAATAAAATTTATAAAGACCGCTGTCCTTCAAGTCCCAAGTAGTGCATGTTTTTTTTTTTTTTGAGAGAGGACAATTTGTTTCACCTCACCTTTACAAAACATTGTATAAAAATGTTTATTAAAAATTGCTTGCCAAACGTGAAATACAATTGAATCAGCAATTTCGGAAAGGGCACATCTCTGAACATATAAACGTTACAGGAAATTAAAAACCTTTATTATTTTCTAATTAAGTATACTATTGCAAAAAACTGTTATTGAGTTACATTTGGGAGCCTATTAGCAATCGAAAGGTATACAAATATTACGATGTTAGCTGTGTATTTATGTATTATTTGATGTTTAAAATTTCAGAGATGTGCCCTTTACGCAATTCACAACATTGAGTGCGCCTAATTTTAAGAAAAAAAAACATGTAAATTTGGCGAAACCTTTACTTTATTATTTATTAAATAAAATTGAATCGTAACAGTTTTAAAATCTTCTTCTGGAAGCTCTCGTTGCTTATTGTTGCCTGTATTAAGTTAGCCATGATGTGTAAGCAAGAAGTTCGAAAAGGGCACATCTCCCAGAGATCTCTCTAGAGATGTGCCCTTTTCAAATTATTTTGTTACACGCCATAACTTTTACAATGGAACTAATGACAAATTTATGCTGCTTTTGAATGAAATGGACGCCGGAGAGAATTTCTAGCTCATTCGCATAAAAAAACCAAATTCGTAAAAAATCCGAGATGTGCCGTTTTCGAAATTGATGATTCAATTATAGAATAAGGGTTCCTTTTCGTTGATTCGGCAATTTTTATTAAATGTGTTACAACATTTATGGTAAAGATTTTCCAAACGTTTTGCTTACTGATGGTAAACTTATAATAAATGTGTATAATGGGTATATAAGTATAAATAGAAATACATACATATATACATATATACCTACCGGAAGAAGCATATTCTCCAGGATGTACCCAGCTTCCTGCGATCGCGTACGGTATTGTGCGCAGTGTAGAGCAAAGCACAGAATAGAGCACGGCAATATAATCATAACAGGAGTTGTACAAAACATTTTCACAAACCGATTTTCATCAAGAATTTTTGTATTGTTATTCATTTTTTGTTCGTTAGTTGAACATTGAAAATGCAGTTACAGTAAGGTGCGAATATGTAGCAGGATGTAATGAAAGTAAATCGGCGTCGTTTCAAATAATTCAAGCGGACGTCAAGGCATTGTTGATAGCATTTAAAAAATAAATAAATAATTAGCTGCTTATGTACATAATATTTTGTTATACATGTTTGTTGTTAAGTTTTTTCAAAACTTTGTATGTATAGAATTAGTGTATGTAGATAAATCGCTTTCATCCCAAACGGGTAAAAATCTAGATTGATTAAATGTAGAAATTTTACAAAAATATTCAATGTATGAATTAGGGTTGGGCGATATATATCGATATATCAATATATCGATATTTCTAAAATAGTACAGCCGATAATATCGACGATATTTTGAATTACCGTGCATCGATAATTGATAATTTTTGCCAATTCGTGCGAAATTCGATATTTTTCATACATTTCTGATTCGCTTTGAATTTAACAGAATAAATTTATTTTGAAGTGGTATAACCATACCTTCCGTGGTGCTCGAGTTTCCATTACTTTCTTCTCCAAGCAATGCTGAATGATTCTTCTGTTTATGCTTCAATATTCGTGGAATATTTATAGACCCATCCAACTTGAACAACAAATATCTAGTAAAATATAAGCCTCCGGCAAGTTTGGATTTCAGTTTTGAGATCTGTGAGAGCACCTCTAACCCCGTGAAAAAGTGGTTTTTCGCGAGTCGTGCTTCTTTAATGGAAAGCCGACCCTTTCGATATATTGATATATCGATGTTTTTCCACGGCATAAATCGATGTTTTCTTAAATATCGATATAATATATATCGATATATTTTTCCAATTTTCCCATCCCTAGTATGAATTTAAAAAAATTTATAATAGGTAAAACCATGGTATAAAAATTCAGAAGGTAATTTCACTTCAAACTTTTTGACGGCTGTTGAATTTTTCTGAAGTATCTTTTTTGTAAACATTGCGAGTGAGGCTGCCATATTGGACAAATATAAAAATGGAGATTTTTTAAGAAAATTTTGGTAATTTTAGTTTTAGAAATTATCAAAGAATGTCATATATTATTAAAAGTGATGTGAAAAGTGAGAAGTATTTGGCTCGAATATTTAATACAAAGCCTTACGCAATACAGCAGACTGAGCATTTAACAAAGCAGTAAGACTGGAGTCATCGTAATGTCCGAACAAATTTTTTGTTTACAATTTGGCTCGTTCTTTTTCACTTATATCTTACAGAAAGGGAATTAAAAACTAGTTAAGTATTAAAATAAAAACGACCAAACAACCAATATAAAAACCAATCGGATGAGCCTGCCGATAAACAAAATCTAATAACAAGAACAAGCATTGCCTTTTCTATTTAATAGAATTTGTACAAACAAAAACACACAACCACATGTATGTACATGCGATAGTTTTAATTTCAATATCCCTGCAAAAAAAATGTGCGATTAATCCCGATATACATAGATTTGTCCCGGATTGATTTCTTTCGGGAACAATCGGTCCACAATTAGTCCCCGATTGTTCCCGAACGGGTATAAATGTAGACTAATTGTGGACCAATTGTTCCCGAACGGGTATAAATCTAGATTGATTATATGTAGAAATTTTACAAAAATATTCAATGTAGGTATGTATTGAAAAAACAATAGGTAAAACTAATTGAACATGCTTTCTTTTAATAACAATGATGAATAATAATTTTGACAAAATTTTACCAAAAATATCCATTGAAAAATCAATTACGATTATACACTGAAAACTGACTATTTAAAAAATTTTAATTTATTGAATAGATTCTTTTACAAAAGTAAAACTTATTGTATAATCTTTATTTAAATAAGCATGAACATTTATAATTTTTAAAGATTGTTATAAAAAATAGCCTTGGCTAGCAACTTTGAAAAATTCCTCACATATCTTTTACACTCGCATAATGCATTCTCAAAACAATAAATATTTGGAGAAAATACTTAATTTTTTATAAGATATCACTACAAGATTATTCGATTATAAACTCTTCTAATATATATAACAATTTATAATTTTTAGACATTTTCATAAAAAATAGCCTTGGCTTACAACTTTGGATGAAAGCGATTAATCTACATTTGTACCCGTTCGAGATAAAAGAGATTGATCTACATTTGTACCCGTTCGGTATGTTAGTGATTAATCTACATTTGTACCCGTTCGGGTATACAAGTTGAACAATTAGTCTCTTCATAGGACATGCTCGAACAAATGCGATCAATTCGCTCCATATAAAGGGATGTAAAATTGTATTAGTCGCATTCTCCCTTCCGATTGATCCCGGACACGTCCCGGATTAATCGCATTTTTTCAGGGATGTATTTTCAAATTCGCTTCTCATATGATATGTATATGAAACTTGTTACTTGTTGCTTTCGAGCTAATATAAATTGAAAACACAATTATTTGAAATATTGAACAAGATGTAAGAAGTTAACTTCTATCACGTGTACTATGCTACACGCGGGTTTTTTTTTACATTTTCGATAAAAGTCATAACCGTTAAGATCCCTGCATATGTACATTTATAAAATAGGTACATATTTAAATTAGAAGTGAATCTATGTAGTTTAATTATTTGCGATGAACCCGCTCCACCGTTTAAAAAAGAAATAGCCCACATACCTGTGACAACTTCATGCTCTTCACTCTCTTCATTATCTTGAAATGACAATTCTTGGTATAGGGTGTTAGCAGAGCGTTGCTCCTTTTTGGTTGTTGAACGCCCGACTGTGCGTACCATTTATTATCGGTGTTTGGAGTGTGTATTTGTATTGGTAAATGGGGATTTAGAAGGAGTTAATTTTAGTTTTTAATGTTTTTTTTACATCAATGTGAAGAACAATATCAGAGATTGGTTTATCGTTGGTTGCATATTATTATTATGGAGAGAGAATTTAGAAATAAGAAAAATAATAATAAAATAATTAGTAGAAACATTATTTTGTTAATTTAAAAAAAAAAAAGAAAACTTATTTAATTTAAACTCAATGTTGTTGTTTTACTTACCATTAGCTGGAGCATTTGGCACAACGGGACTTGTATCACTTTTTGGCGAAGTCGCTTGATTCTGTTGCTGCAGCGCATCGGTCTCGGCCGCACGTTCCACTGTCTGCAAACTATCCAATTCGTTTTGCAATGATGGTGGCCCAGAATCATCGGAGTTACTACCCACACTGCAGATTGTTTCCGTATCCAACATAACGGAGTTTTCCAATGAAGCAAAACCATAAGACACTGGTCCGGATGAGCTATGTTCATTGATGGAAGTTCAATTTCATTAAAAAGTGTTATGCAAATTACGCAAATAAAAGCTTTTGGTCGTTTTTTTTTTAATTAATAGAAATAACACGAAAGATTACCGAGCTATTGGGTTCAGCCGGGCTCTATTCACTTCCAGGCGCTCCGAAGCCGAACTCATTTGTGAGTGGGTAGAACCCATGAGCATTTTGGTGCGCTCCATGTAATCAACATGGTTTTTGAACAATTCTGTATAACGATCATGTAGTTTATTATACTCCTGCCAATGGAATAATCCTCGTAAGATATATATTTTTTAGACGTGTATTCAAATTATAAAAGGGCACTCACCTTTTTCAACTCTGTTTCACGCTCCTCCAATCGGCTGGCGTGCTCTAAACTGTTTTTATGTTTCAATTCAAGCATACGCACAATACTCTCTAGTGACTCCAGCCGACTGGCCAACTCCTTATTTTCCTGCTCTGCAACATCTTCCGCTTCCAACAACTGAAATTCGAAACGAATCACAATAATTTTTTAACCAAATAATTGTTAAAATAAAATAAAAATAATAGCAAGTAATGCCACTTTGATTTAGCCGATTCCGACAAAGGCTCGAACTGGGGGAGGAGTTTGCATTAGTGAGGCTATCACTCCTCCTTCTGGCACTTTCAGAAATCGTGTTTTAGTACAAGCTTATAATCCATTTCATGTTCATAATAGGTATAAAAATCATTTGAAAAAAAGCGATTAAGTAATTACCTTCTGTTCGGATTGCTTCCGAGCACTTTTCTCTCGCTCATATTGTGTGACCAATTGTTCGTTATCTTCTCGCAAAAGTTCCAGTTCAACATCCTGCTCTTGATTAATGCGATATGATGCATCCAGACATTCCAAAACATTGACCAGCAGCGGCATAAGATTCTTAACCACATCTTCATCATAGCGGTTAATCATCCGCTCGAATTCCTGATATATGCTACCAGCTAATTGTTGAACCTAATAATGGAGAGTCAGTCATGTGTTGAATAGTATAGGTGAGAGTAGGTACAGAGTATTTTAAACTTGTGAATTGGTGCAAGTTTTAAAATGTCAATTAAATCTAAAGCTAAAAATCAAAATAAAGTTAATGCGTACATATATTTGTACATATGAGACATGAAATTTAATTAGGCTCTAACTAAGAAACGGCACATTCCACAGCTTTGAAATTTTTTCATTTCCGTAAAAAGCTAAAATCGTAAATCATAGTTGAGACAAGTCACAAACAGTATACGTCTACGTTTTAGGGTATAACTCTTAAATTTTTGCAGCTAAAATTCTGAAATTTTGGATTTAGAGTATTTATTGTACACAAAGCGCTGTCATCGAAAATCATGGATATCGGATGACTATAACATAGAGATCTCATACCGCGATTTTGGGCTAAAGAAAAAAGAGTGCATTCTAGTTCTCCTATACCGGAAGGTAAATTAATATTTAAAAATTTTGTTCCTATATAGTATTGACTTCTCTTTAAGAAATTTGCAAGCAAGTTTAAGATATATTGTACACAGCAAGAGATAATCGCGAAAATATGCGATTTTCGGCATTCAACTTCCATAACCGGAAATCAGGCTATATGTCGAAAACGGATCATCCGATTTTAATTCTGGTTTCACATCTGGATTCAGCATAAAATTCTGCTTCAATTCGATGTGCATATTGGCCTGATTATTTTTTATTTTGTTATTTTCAAAAATCCGTCTTGGTCCGTAAAAAGCAAATTCCGGAATATCAAAATTAATTTTAGACAAATGTTGTGGAGGAGTTTTCTACTCAGAAAAATGAGAGGAATCCGAATTTCGATGGCGCGGTATCGATTAATTTCCATCCATACAAATCGCCCCACCCTAATACTTATGGTCGATTAAGTACAAATGTCAACCAATACGATTTTTGGTTATGCTTTCCTTAGCCGGACCAGATTGTGTGGATGACTTTGTCCCATCTTTGAAGGATTTTCGACGAACCTAAAAAACAGTTTTCAGTCCTATCGCAAGAAAAAATGCAAAAATATAGCTTTTGCTGATCGAGATACAGACAGTACAGAATAAACCAATTTAATAATAAACATTCAAAACGTTTTTCAGCTTTCTTTGTTGCATAGATACTTAACGAAGTTGGAACAATAGATACTCAGCTATATGCTTTTATTGTTTGTTGAGTTTAATGGAAACACGGTGTATTTTATACTAGCAAATACCCGTCCTGCTTCGCAGTGACGAAAATGAGTTTAACGTCATGAGTCTTTACCTCTACCTTTCTCTTCCTTGTTCCTTTTCATTTTTTTCTATTTTCACTTCGTTTCCTTCTTCGCTTTTATTTTTATTTTTAGTTTTATTTTCTTTTTCTTCGTATCTATCTCTATTGCTATTTCTATTTATATCTCCATCTCCATCCCCATCACCTTTTCATCCGCATCTTCATATCCATCTTTATATTTTTCTCTTTCACTTTATCTTTGTTCTTCTCTTTTTCTTGCTATTCCTATTCTTACTCCATCCAGGTAGTGGGACCTTTTCGTTTCCTTTCCCTCCGAGTTCATTTCCCCTTATCCTCTATTTCCACTTCTCCTTCCCTTTGCTTTCCCTTACCTGAGGGAACCGGGTTGGGCATTACATCAAAGAGAACTCTGTATTTAAGCCCTGACTTCCGCTCTTCATTTGATATCAATTACGCTCAGAAACATTCAGGGACCACCCGCGTCCACGGCTTGAGCCATGTCTGGAAAATGAACTTAGACATCACAACCAAATATGGTTTGCGACGCCCTGCTCAACACCTTTCTTTCGATGCCAATATCGCTTAGAAGTTTTCCGGGGTTATGCGGGTCCACATTTTGACCCATATCTAGGCTTTAGGAAATTTTCTTTGATATTGTTCTTGTTTTGAATATTTCTCCATCAATTTTAAGTACTATACTCTAAATATTTCAATAGATGTTCAGCTTTGAAAGTTCAGTTAAAAATCGATCTGTGTGGGAGGGGCCCATGCCTGCTTTTAAATAACTAACTCTTTTATCGTCTGGGTACGAGTACATAAGTAATTTCCTGTTCAGCGGTTATCCCGTGATGAGAGTTTAAACACAATTTCCATTTCAAATTTATAATATAGAAGAAGATAAAGCGTGTGCCTCACGGCGTAACTACGCCCATTTTCAAAATATTTAGCTGTTATTACACTAAGCGTATAAATATTCTTGTTAGTGGAAAATTTCATCCCTTGTTTTACTTTTGTAAATGAAAATGAAAACGGATGAATGCATTTTTAATGATAATTTTAATTTATAACCGTTCGGGAAAATTGGTCTAGAATTAGTGGACATTTGTACCTGTTAGGAACAATCGGAGACTAATTGTGGACCGATGTTCTCGAAAGAGATCAATCCGGGCCAAATATCTTTCGGGATTAATCACACATTTTTTTTGCAGGGTAAATATCTACTGTGATAGCCGTCTGTTCGCCGTGTAATCAACATTTTTGGTATCAAATGAAAGGTCTTGATGAAAACTTCAACATAGAACTATTTTAATTGTGATGCCTAGGTCGGGTCCCAAATATGGGTCATAACGTGGACCCGGATACCCCTCGAATATTTCCGAGCGATATTGGTATCAAATGAAAGGTCTTGATGACAACTTCAACACAGAACTATTTTAATAGGTCTGGTTCCACCTAGGGGTCAGGTCAAAATGTGGACCCGAATACCCCTCGAATATGGTCATTTTCTTGTCGTTGCGGACGTTACGTTCACACGTTTTTTTGAATTCTTGAGGCAGAATTATGGCGAAATATTGTATCGTTTTATTATATAGAGAAAGATTTAGGCCACAGCTGATGATAAAAATATGCTGACGACAGACATTTAGTTTAATGCCTCTGGATTATTCACTTAAACATTACACAAAATGGAAGTGGTTTTTATATTAACTAAATCAACGATTTTCTTCAAATTTCGAAGGGACAAATTTTGAAACTTTTCTAAGTCATAACTCAGATACCGTAGCAGATATATTGATGAAATTTCGCACACGCAATACTCTTGCTAAGATAAATGATTATACTAAAAATTGTCCAAATCGGTTGACAAACACGTCCATTTTTTTATATTGATATTATAAAGGGGCCTAATAAAAACATTTTAAGCGTTATCTTGGTCAAGTATTAAGATTATTGATTGAAAATTTGTGGTCTCAGTCCCACTATAGACATAAAACAAAAAACATATGTAAACAGTTTCTAAAATGGGCGTGTCACCGCCTCTTTTTAGACAAAGCAATCTATGAGACCTCGAAGCCCATGACTTTTCGCCATTTATGGTAATACATGTGCACAAATTTTGCGAAATCTGTTTACAATTACGCCTACTTTTCATATTTAAAATGGGCTCTTTAGAAATTCGTAACGCGACATCTCTGTAATTTAAAGTTATACAGAGATGAAAATTTGGGTGCAGTGAAATAACGCCTGTGGAATTAACGCCCGCGGGCGTTATTTCCCAAAAAGGAAATAACACACGCGGGCGTTTTTTCCTTTCTTGAAAAAGAAATAATTCCCGCGGGCGTTATTCCGTTTGATCCACGGGCTTTATTTCTCTTTCGGAAGGGCAATTAAGCCCGCAGACGGGCTTTTTTTTAAATATGGTGTATTAGGGAAAAAATCGCCGCAGGCGAAAAATTGGAATAAAAAATAGCGCGATTTTTAATTCCAATTTTTCGTTTTATCTGAATATGGTGTAGGTATTGTTATTGGAAAAAGCGCCCCAAGCGAGAAATTGGAATAAAAAATCGCGTGATTTTTAATTCCAATTTTTCGATTCTTTATATTTTTTTTAAATCCCCTTCTAAATATTCAAATACTCAATCAAAATAAACAAAGCTTCAGTAAATTTCTGTTATCATTTATTAGTAACAATTTTCAAGGTCTGTAAGTAAGTAAATATTTAAATACTCAATCAAAATAAATAAAACTTCATTACATACATATTGGCACTTTCAGACCACAATCTAAACAAATACACTTATAGAGTTTTCAACAATTTGACGACAAACCGGGCACAAAATATTTCTATTGCGATTTATAGTCCAACCATTGACCGACGGCGTCATATCTCTCAGTTACCTCACTCAATAGTTGAAAATCGACACCATTCACGCACGTAAACGCACGCATACCCAACGCAAGAATCAGTTGTTTTCCTTTGTTTACATTCTGCATTGTTTTTGGTTTGTTTGGAATGAGTTAAATAACAGCGTTACCATTGTACAGCAAAGTATACATGCAGTTTTTGATTTCGTAGTAACTTGTGTTTGGTTTCGTAGTAATTTTTCTTGAAAATCGTATTATTCATAGAATTTATTAATAAATAAATTTTTAAATTGAAAATGTTGTATCATGATAATTTAAAACCAAATATTAATTGCAGTTTTGTTTACTTCTGACTCCGTGCTTCTACATTTTCTACTACTATTTCTTAAAGGCTTTTAAGAATATGTACATTAGGCATATAACAAATTTTGACGAAAAATTTGGCATACCACCACGTGGTGGCAAATATTGTACAAGTAATGAATATCACTTTTTTAGGTGATTTCGGTTCAAAAACGTTCCGCGCAAAAATGGAGTTCTAAAAAAAGTCGGATTTTTTTTTAATTTTTTTTAATATTTTTATTTTTACATTTTTGTCAATTGTTATATGAAATAAGTTTTAAGTTTAAAGTATATGATGATTTACACAATGGTAAAATGTCTTGCACAATTTTAATTGCACGCTCTGCGCAGATGTACAAAACTTTTTTTGTTTTTTTCAGCAGTTCTGATAAAAAAGTAATTTCGTTTTGCGCGGAAACTATTGCAATTTCGCAAAAAAAAAAAAAATAATGGGGTTCATACTTTTTTATGCTCTATTCGACTATAGTATGCCGTTTTTCGTATTTGCAAAAATTGTAAAAAGTTATATGCCTAATGTACATATGTATGTGCACTAAGAAATCTAATTTTTGCAATTAATAAAATGCAGCAATTATATACAAATACTGTTTTTGTTTTAATTTTTAGTAATAATATTCACCGCGATTATTTTTTAATTTATGTATTGCATATGTACGTATTTCGGTCTTTTTGTTGTTTATGCTTGTTGTCAAATTTGTGCTTTTAAAAATTTGCTATCTGGGGTAATTTTGCTAAATTGAACAGTCAAAAATATTCACAATAGTCAAATGTATTAAATGCAACAGTCAAAAATATCCACAATAGTCAAATTTAGTAAAGAAAACACAGCAGGAAAAACTTAATTTTCTGCACGGGCTACGTGCGTGCGTCGTTGAAACAAAGAGCGTATATGGATAAGAGGCTGCAGTCTGAAAAACTTCACACTAGATGTCACATTTCGCGCGAGATGGGACCCGCGAAGTGCGACATCTAGTGTGAAGTTTCACTGATTGGTTTTTCCAAAGAGCGTATATATATATCCATATACGCTCTTTGGAAATTAGTAGTGGGACTTTTTTCGAATAATATTCGAATAAATGTTATTCGAATAAACGAATAATATTATTCGTGGGAAAAAATTCGAATAGTACTATTCGAATAGTATTATTCGAATAGTATTATTCGAATAGTAATTATTCGAATAGTAGTTATTCGAATAGTATTATTCGAATAGTATTTTTCGAATAGTGTTATACATATATACATACATAGTATATGTACACACGTGCTCGCTTTTTGTGCATAGACATGTAGGTATATGTACATATGTATTTGTATGTTATTACAAATATGTATGTGGAGACATATGTATGCACGTGTGAAGGGAAGTGGATTTTTTTTGTTATTGTATGTACATATGTATGCTTTTGGTTTTTGTAGCGCCTAGTTAGTAAATTTGGAAGTGCACGCTGGTTTGTACGAGTGTACATATTTATATGCATAATTTGGGAATTCTCGTTAGTAGGTAGAACTTTCTTTATGTTTGTAGGTGCAAGGAATTCCATAAAGAGTGACAAAAAAAGCAAACACTATGTACCTACATGCCTAAGTACCTACCTATTATTTATCTTAATTGTGGTTAGGGTAGAGGCATTCGTTTTGGGCTATAATACCATATTAAAAATTTTTGGAAAGAATTCGAAGAAAAGCGGAATTTTTAAAGTTTTCTTAGGACAGGAATTATGCAAAATACTTCTGAGAGCCACTGTATGTATGTAAATATGTATGCAAAAAAGCTTAATGCTATTAAACGCATTTAATATAACCATTATTAAAAAAATTAACGGCTTACAACAGTATAGGGGCAGTTCCAGAATGTCGAACGTGACGTTCGCACATCTTTAAAGCTCAACGAAGTATGCATAGCGTTGAATATTTTTCCTCTGATTTTCGTCTTTAGAAAGCACTTGAGCCGCACTATAATCGATGCAAATAAGAAGTAGTATCGGTTTAAGGCTTCTGAGATATTAGCATTTAAAGAGTGATGGCGAACGTGACAAAAAGAAAATCAAATTTGTACCTAGATGCTATCAGAAAAGTTCAAAATTCTGCTAATTTTGGTCCATCATTTAAGAAGTAACGATTAGAGATCAAAGTAGAATAATGTAGCTCTCTACTGATGGTTTTATCGTGAAAATATATGCACTAGTTTGATTTTTATAACCTTAGGAAAAAATCTGTAACGTGACATGGCGAACGCGACAAAATTTCGCATGCGTGGTCATAACGATTAGTTCAAGTAATTTAAACTTAGAATAACTTAAATTGACAAAATTTTCTATTTTTTCGATGAAGATAATTGTACACTAGCACAAATAGTGAACATAAGTACAATAGTTAAGTGGAACGCGTAAAATCGCGGAAAAATGAAATTCTATATTGCTAAATATTTATTAAATTCCACTGTCAATTCGGAAATCTATGTGGATAAAGATTATTTAGAAACGTTCTAGTAGATTAAATTTAGAAGCTATACCCCAAAAAAGCTATATCTGAACTATCGGTTGTATGGCAGCTATATGTTTTAGCGGTCCGATCCTGACAAATTTTGGTGACATTATTATATATATTATGGACCTATATGGGTACAAATACTCTAAAGTTTCAAGTTTCTCTAATATATCTTGAGAAATACCTACACCTTGATTTAATTTTTTCCTCATTCTTACACAGATTCAACAATATATGGCGAGATCCCTTGTCCTTTGTCTTTATTTAAATACAATTTTAAATATGTAGGTAGGTACCTATCCATATTAAGATAAATACATATTAGGTAGGTAGGTACATTGTGTTTGCTTTTTTTGCCACGCTTTATGAAATTCCTTCACTTATATGTATGTATGTACCTACAAACATAAAGGAAGATCTACCTACTAACGAGAATTCCCAAATTTCTGGGACACTACGTACATATATGTATGTACATTGTACACTCATATAAACCGCACTTCCAAATTTAGTAGCTAGCCAGCGTACGTGCATACATATGTTTATACTTCCAAAAGCAAAAGCATACATATGTACATGCATACATACATACACACAATAACAAAAAACTAGCACTTCCCTGTAAAAATCATAGGATTATATGATCCATTTTGTGGTAGGTAGGAGTACTTTCAAAGTGATCATAAACATAGACCCAAGCAAGCGACTCGTTTATCTGCATCGGCTCGTAGTTAGCCGAACATTGCTACAAAAACCGAATGTATGTATATCGCGATAACGACGAAGCAAGTGCGTACATTTGTATGTATGTATGTATGTACATATGTATGCATGCTCGTTTGAACGTGCACGATCTGGTAATAAATAGACATTGAACGCAACACAACATGTTGGCGATTGCGCTAGAAAAATTTTATTATTTTATTTTTATTAAAGAAAAGCTTACTTATATATGTATGTAATCCTAATAATCAAATTGAATTGGCAGTCGTTCAAATCTGTTCAGCGATTATTAAATTTCATTAATTTTAGTACCTACTCCATGGATTAATCCCATGTAGGTACTCCATGGATTAATCCCATGTAGTTACTCCTTGGATTACTCGGGTGTCATGCGGAAATCGGAGTATGTGATCCCTGCCTAGGACATCGCCATGTTAAATGGACCATATTTTTTATATGAAATGTGACAGGTTGAGGAGTACTCGGTTGGTCCACAGCGAGTACTCTATACACGCGTGCATGGAGTACTCGGCTTTTTTGCAGGGTTCCCTTCACACGTATGTATGTATCCACATATTTATAATAACATAAAAACACGTATCTACATGGCTATGCACAAACAGCGAGCACGTGTGTACATATGTATATATATGTATCACACTATTCGAATAATACTATTCGAATAATGCTATTCGAATAATATTATTCGAATAATAATATTCGAATAGTAGTATTCGAATAATTATTCGAATATACGAATAAATTATTCGAATAATTATTATTCGAATTTCGAATACCTTTCGAATAAAAGAATTTTTTATTCGAATAATTTTTATTCGAATAGTCCCATGCCTATTGGAAATACTTTGAAATATGGGCTGTTCGTTAAGATAATGAAAACGCACGGAGCAGCCCAGACACACACAAACACATATAGCGTTCGCTGATCCGAGGAAAGTGCAAGAAACATAGGAATTTTACCACAATTTACATTCTTTGCACTCAAATTCGCTCTTTTTTGGATAAAATTCCTACGATTTTTGCATTTTCATACGGCTCAACGAACGCTATAACAGTTTTTTTTTTAATTCCTTGCCTTTCTCGGGTTATTCCGTCTGCTCAACGAACGATCATATTAACGCTGCGTTAGTGTAGAGAATATTTTAAATTCCATTTTCTTTAAGCATTAAATAAACCACAAAAATATATAAAAATGTGGTTTAGCTAAAAAAAAAATTGGGGCCACTTTTTTTTATTTTTTGGGCCACCTTTTGAAATTTTTGAACGGCAACACTGCACACAACAACATGCTTTGACTCTCCCAAAATTGTCTGCCGTTTCTTCATAGTCAGAACAATCCATTTCGGATACATCAATGTCTTCTGTGTCACATGTCTTATTTTCGGGATTACTGCCAGTATCACGAACACCGAACGAACTACCGAAACGCCGAAAGCCACGGTGTCGAACTCCTCGAAAATCGTATCAGCTACCCCGTCGGTTCGAAGTTAAGTTTTGCCAACTATATGAACTATGTTCGAATCAGCGTTACCAAGTGCTGATGCGAAATTGAGCGGGCTTTTCTCAGGTTTCTTATCTTTTTGATAAAACCAAAAATATTTTTACTTTATTTTACTAAAAACAATTTATTTAAATAATAAAATAATGGATTCTATTGCGATAGCAGCTTTATTAGTAGAGGAAGAGGAGCAAAGGATTTCTCTGAACGAAAGAAAGTTTTTGAGAGATCATAGCAATCCTTTTACTTTAAGTAAAAAAGCGTAAATTTAATTACAGGCTGAAGATAAAAAAATAGTCTTAATTTTGCGTGAAAGAAATCTTTACCTTGTCCTTTTTTCTGTTTTTCATAGAATTATTTTGAACTACATAAAAGCAAATTGTATACAAAAACAGAGGAAAATTTCAATAACAATGTACCCGGCACCGGAATTTTCGTTTCTGATAGATCACTAAAATGCAAACGAAATCTTGCGGAAACTTATAGTTCATTAATAACACAGTATTTTGGCGTAGAGCACCCTTATGCATTGCGACGGCTGCCGCGCTTTGAAAAGTAACCATCAGCCGACAGAACTCCATTTCTGGAGTTAGATCTGGAGAGATTTACAGTAATTTTGCGTAGTCGGGAGTGTTATAACTAGTAAAATTATCATTCACAGAACTTTTTCTGAAGGATTCATTGAAACATTCTTAGTGGTTTGAAAATAAATACGGCGGGCGCATTATACTGAAACCGACCTTCCACCATCTGCAATATTTATTTGAACGCGTCTTTATTGAGACGAAAATTTTTACTAAAATGGTAAATTGTTGGTAATACACATTCATAATTCGTTAGTTGCTTTTTTATAGTAGTCAAACAATAATTATCAACTTCAGAAAATGCATTATTATTCTTGGGTGAATATATATTGTAATTTCCAAAACCTACATACGCACGTAAATCACTCTTCTTATCATTTCACAATTTTTTCTTTTAAGTTTTTCGTTGCATATAACAGCAATTCAATCGCGGTGGAAAATGCAATGGACCCACACCATGTTTGTGGCTTCTCGCGACCGGTTGATTAATGTATTTACATATATTCACACTCACTAACACTTATTACAACTTCATACATGCATTTACATAATTTACTTAAACTTTTATTGTAATTTTTGATATTTTGTTAATATCGCCGCAAACAAATACTTGCGGCAAATTTCGGCACGAAAAACTGTCAAAATGTTCGTTCATTCGGTGTTCATAATGCCGATTTACCGAACTTCGAAAGATTCGGCACGCCGTCGGTTGTCATAATGCCGATTTGCCGAAAACGTCATTTCGGTACCGCCGACGGTGTTCGTGATAGTGGCATACTTATTTGATTCGCCTGCGGCGCTTTTTCCACTGATACACCATATTTAAAAAAAACCCCGTCTGCGGGCTTAATTGCCCTTTCGAAAGGGAAATAAAGCCCATATCGCCGAATAGGGCGCGAGGGCGTTCTTTCCCCTTGTGAATGGAAATAAAACCCACGGGTTTAATTTCGTTTTATTCGCAGGCGCTATTTCTTTTTCAAGAAAGGAAAAAACGCCCGCGGGCGTTATTTCACTGCACCGAAAATTTGCACCACGGATAAGATTTATAAGCTCAATCTAAAAGTATATAAAAAAATTTAAAATGGGCGTGGCTACGCCCACAGTTTTCTTATTTACAGAGCTCTGCATAAAAGTATACAGCCGAGTAAAAAAAAAAAAGTGAAAATGAGAATTCCCATTTTTTTCATAAAAAATCAAGAAATATAGTAATATTTGCTCTTTTACAAGATAGATTAAATACTAAGCTTCCTTGATAACAACAGAACTGTACAATTAAAGCAACTTTAAATTTTCGTGCTTGGTTGACTTTTCCTGGGAAATGCCCATATGAGCAATATTGGTATCAAATGAAGGGTCTTGATGAGGAATTCAACATATATACATTGTGGTGCAGTGGGTAGAGTGCTAACCTGCTATACCAGAGGTCTCGGGTTCTAACCCCAGCCGTGACAAACCCCAAAAAAAATTTTCTAATTAATTAAAAAACCAATTATGTATATTATATTAGCCGTATTCGTTTCGGCAAGAGTTAGAGACTTGCGAAAAAACCAACCACTGGTATAAAAAAAAGGGAAAATTATACGACCGTTCGTTAAAGTAAAGGAATTGGAAAAAAGGTGTGTCAAAGAGCGTATATGGATAAGAGGCTGCAGTCTGAAAAACTTCACACTAGATGCCACATTTCGCGCGATGGGACCCGCAAAGTGTGACATCTAGTGTGAAGTTTGACAAAGAGCATATATGGATGAGGGTGCAGTCAGTGAAACTTCACACTAGATGTCGCACTTCGCGGGTCCCATCTCGCGCGAAATGTGACATCTAGTGTGAAGTTTTTCAGACTGCAGCCTCTTATCCATATACGCTCTTTGGGTGTGTTTATTTGATGAAATTTCTTAAAAAATTTTATCGATAGATGTCTCCCTATCTTCGTATCTAGCCAAGACTCAATGTAACACCGTTCGTTAAAGCAAAGAGCGTATATGGATAAGAGGCTGCAGTCTGCAAAACTTCACACTAGATGTCACATTTCGCGCGAGATGAGACCCGCGAAGTGTGACATCTAGTGTGAAGTTTCACAAAGAGCGTATATGAATGAAGGTGTAGTCCGTTAAAATTCACACGAGGTGTCACACTTCGCGGGTCCCATCTCGCGCGAAATGTGACATCTAGTGTGAAGTTTTTCAGACTGCAGCCTCTTATCCATATACGCTCTTTGGTTAAAGTACGGACAAAGAACGTATGTTGTACAATATACGTTCTTTGGTACGGAATTGGAGAAAATTTTCTAACGAACGGTATTGCGTTGAATTCGAAGATAGGGGAGACATCTATTAACAAAAATTTTAAACCATTTCACTTATTCACAATAGAAAAAATTGGCATAATCAGTAAAGATAATTGGTATAATCAGTAAAGATCAATTTAATGAGTAGCTTGCATACTCTCTAAAGGTCTCTTAAAGTCTCTAACATTTTGTACTGTCAACCAAGAGCGCAGAATCGAGTATAAGCGAGCAGAGAAGTGCCCAATAAAACACTCCTATTATATACATATGTACATAAGTACAGTAGAATCTCGTAAAAGTTAACAAAAAAGTCCGAAGTGTATTTTACTTCTCCAAAATATCAACTTTTCCAAGCGGTTTTCAAATTTACAAAAATATATATTTTTGTTTCAAGAACGGGATATTCCGATTTATGTAGTGTTTTTTGTTGCAACTGTGCTGTTCCCTATTGCCTGCAAAATTCCATGACGTTTTCTCTTTATTCTTCAGATGGGCGCTTTAGATATTATAACATTGACAAACAGCAACGATAATCCGGACTATATAGCTAATTCGGAGTTAACTTGAGAATTAACTGGAGGTAATCCGGAATATCTCTTGAGTTAGTCCTCAAAATTTTAGCGGATTAAGGCATCTTCTAATGACATATCTGGCGAAAAATCTCTATAGTGAATGAAAGTGAAGAAAAAGAAGAATCCAAAGCAGATATAGGAAGGTAGGCGCATAGGCGAATTAAGAAATTTCCAATGTAGTATTTTGTTTTTGTAATTGGTAGAGCGTAATGTCAAAATGATATTTCGCCTTGGTTGAAATCTAAATTCGTTTGGGACTCGCCCATTCCCATTGACCATGATGTGAATTCGCTTTGATTTTGACATTACTCTCTCCCTTTGGAAATAAAAAAAAAAAGAAGTTTTTGAATTCGCCGCTGCGCATACCTTCCTTCAGCCGGGTAATCCGCAGTAGTTGCCGCCTAGGCGCGCCTGTCAGGTTAAAATTTGAATCGAATTAATTGTTACGGTAATCGGGGTTATCGCTGCCATCTGTCTGTGTGTAATCGATTACACATGTTATCCTTATCGCCCAGCTTTAATGGTATAATACCATGTCTCCACATAACGTGTTTCGCTCTTTTTTTCTGCACTCGCTCTCTCAATCTTGTTTCGACCTCAAAACGAGTGCCGAATCTCGCCAATTTCCATACAAATTTCTGAGAGCGAGTGAAGATTGAAACACTTGTTTCTTTTTCAATCCTCTTGCTAAACGCGATGATATCGATGCCTTCTCTAATTTTGTATCGAAAATCTATCGAAATCTCACACAGACCAAACAAAAACGCAAAAATAAGAAAACATACAAACATTTAAGAAGAACAGGAAAGAGAAATGTTAAACTGACTAACGATCAGCCACGTGGAGATCGGTTACACTGGTCGACAAAATTTCAACAAATTTTTGTTACAGAAATAAATTTCTACTTTTCTAAAGGATTTCGGTGCGCTGAATCCGAATCTGAAGTCTGATTTTCTGTGATACGTACAGATTTTTAGATATTCATGCCCAAAGAGGCGAAAAACACGTTTTTTGCCTATATTCACTCCTCAATATCTTTTAAATTACTTACTTATTTTAAAAATTGATTAAAGCTATTGAAAGCTCGGCCATACGTCGATAATATAATAAACTGCCTAAAAGCGTGCTTCAAAATTTTTAATTATTTTTGTATGGAGAAAATATTCCAAAACTAATGAAGCTTAATATGCAATATTGCAAGTTACAAGAAAGATATCTGAAATATTAAAACGGTTTCTTCAAGAGAAATGTCCGCGTTTTCAATAGCTTTAATCAGTTTTTAAAATAAGTAAGTAATTTAAAAGATATTGAGAAGTGAATATAGCCAAAAATCGCGTTTTTGGCCTCTATAAACATGAATATCTCAAAAACTGTACATACTAGCGATAATCTGACTTCAGATAAGGATCCAGCGCACCGAAATCCTTTACAAAAGTAGAATTTTATTTCTGTAACAAAAACTTGTCGACCAGTGTTATTAGCGAGATGTTTCCCTAGATGTTTCGCTGGCAAATCAAGTTATGTGGAGACGGGCTTTTAGATTACATCAAGTTTTGATATTGACAATTCAATCCAAATGGAAGTTACAAGAGGAGATATACTTAGCATACAACTGAAGCGTCGATACATATACATACGAGTATTCAACAAAGTAGTTATATATGTATGTATGGCTACTTAAATTAAAATTAGAAATTTTCATAACATCCTTAATTTGTATGTATATGGGTATTTCCATGGTGACGAACGTGACATTCGTACGGATTCAACATGAAGAAAAATGTGGATTAATATATATTTTAACCTTTTCAAGCACTATGTTTAGTGAAAATGTTGGATCTACAGCGAAAAACGTTTCAAAAATATATGCAAACACCGGTTGGTAACGTGACACAAAATAGAAGTAATTCTCAGCTGCACATATAAAAAGGCGAAAATCTGCGGATACTATAATTTAATAGGTTTGATTTACTGCCATCAGTTTTCCTTGAAAACATATATTCAATTATGTATTTATAAAAAAATATTATAAGGTACGTAACGCAACGTTCGTAACGTGACATATAAACTGCTACTGAAGAAATTACTTACATTAATTCCGTTTTTATTAATCGAAAAATGCAACAAAAATTTTTATTCAGAACATTTTAGTACACTTAGAAAAGAAATATATATACATATGTATATTATCCAAATTTAGTTGCTATTAGTGAAAATAATTATAATCATTAGAATGAATCTTGAATGAAAAATTAGAAATAGTAAGGAAGGGATGTCCTAAAATTGTCAATCACTTTTTATTATAGCTCTAACTTTGAAAAATCTAAATTTTTGTAAGATAATGATAGTTCGATATCTGCTCTTATTTAACAAAAGTTAAAAACTTTGTTTTGCAAGCATTTCACATTTCGCTCGCGGTGGACCCCGTAGCGGAAATGCCCATATACATATGTACATTTAACTTAAGATGAACCAAAAAATAAAAACAGGAAGACATGCGTAAAAAATTTAAATTACAAACGCACTTAAAAACTACAGAAAACAGGACTTAAAACGAATTGAAAGACAAAATTGTATGCTACACAATAGCTTTTGTTAGTGTATAATAAATTGCAAAATTATAATGTCGGATAGAATAAATTAAACTAAATAAACTCACGATGCTCACAACCTGTTCATTCTGAAAAAGAAAAGAAAAAATAATAATTTTGCAGAGGTTTAATTTAAAAAAAGAAATTATAATAAATTTTGCATGAACAGCGATGAGCAGAGACTATGTGCATAATTAAATATGTATGTATGTGTGCATAGGCTTTGAAAAAACTTATTGCACTTAAATGTTTTAGACTGAAACAAAAAATAATATATATATGTATGCGTAAAGTTTGATTTTGTTATAAACATAGTTTCGACGATGTGCCATCCTCAGTATCTCCAGAGTACATACAACTAACATACAAAAAATAAAAAAAAAAGCTCAGAATTTCTAGGTATTTTTCAAATTAATTATTTGTAAAGTAGTGTAATCAACTTGGACGACAAAATGGAGAACAATGAAAGTTGTATTAGGCGGATTCTAATAGCCCAGTTATTCGAGAACGTGTGGTCCGCTCGCTGACGCAAACGCCCGTATGCAATTTTTAGGATTTTTTGAGCCCATAGCAATCAGCTGTTTTACTCACACATATTTACATATATATATAGTTTGTTTTCATTTTGGCAGGGTTGCCATTTAGTCATTTTTGAACAAACAAGATTTTTACTAATCTTCAAAGTGTTATGCGGATTACTCTTCAATACACAACTGTGCATTATTTGCCAAATGACAATAAAATACTAATTTAATCGTTTTTAAAGTTGTCGTTGACGACTTTTTTTTTTATTAATTTAGTTACTTTTTTACGGCTTAGTTGGTAATTAAAACACATTTTTCTTGTAATTTTGTTGCTGCCCAATATATTTCCATCACACCTTGGTGATAGTTATCAAGGACTAAAACATAAAATAACAAAAAACACAGTCAGAACATTAAATTTACAATTGAAAATCCACAAAAAAATTATATTGGGAAGCAACAAGATTCTCACAAAAATCTGTGTTTAATTAATGGCGTTTTCTTTTCTCGAAATAATGTTGCCCTTTTTGATTTTCTTAGCCATTTTGTAAGTTTGTCTGGTCCTTTTACCAAATATTGACCTCTAACTAAGTAAGAGGGCACCCTTATCTACAAATTCAGCCATTTTATAGAAAGTCAGGATACGTAATTCGATAATTGGGATATAGGAGGGCAACATTTTTTCGTAGAAAAGAAAACGCCATAAGAAATCTGTACTGAGTTTCTGTAACTCATATCTTTTCTAGTATAAATAGGTGGTGACATGGTGGTGTGTAGAGTTGGGAAACTATCGATGGCACTATCGATAGTATCGATAGTTTTTTTTTTTTAGACTATCGAAGACCATCGATGGTTTTTTCAAAACTATCGATGGTAATGTATACTATCGATAGTTTTACAACTTTTAAATCTCCATCTCCATCTACATTACTATTTTAAGTTGTGAATTGAGAATATCAGCTATTGGCAAGTTTTGAGTCCTTGGTTAAAACTACATAGTCAAAATGTCGCGTTTCCAATATTTTGGGCATATGTTGGTACTTGTAAAAAAAATAACCAAAATAAAAAAAATTGAATTTCACATATTTATTGCAAAAAAACCAAAATTTATTGAAAAAACTCAAAATCAGAAAAAAAACTACCAAGTTTGTTTGGAAACAACCAACAGTGGCATCCGTGGTCTTGTGAGTACATACATACGTGTAATATGTATAAAATATGAATTTGTTGGCGGTTAAAACATTTTTTTCAGGAATCATTTAAATGCGATAGTACTATCGATAGTTTATTTTTTTAAGACTATCGAAAACTATCAATAGTTTTTTTTAAACTATCAAAAACTATCGATGGTACTACTATCGATAGTTTCCCAACTCTAGTGGTGTGGATCGTATTAGTGTGACATCACTTTAATTGATGTTGTTACAGAAACTCAGATTTATTGTGGCAATTTATAACTTTTTAATTTGGAAAAATTGCAGAAGAAGACCACCAAGAGTTATCAATTAAGAAAATACCGCCACCATTGTGGATAAATACAATTTTTGCTTTAATTTTCAGTAATATCTTCATTTATTAGGAGTGTTCAATATCTCAAAATTTTTACATATTTTTACGAATAGTTACGAATTTATGTTCAATAACCCAAAAAATTCGCAAATTGAGAGAGTAAGACCTCGAGAGAGTTGATAAACGCTGCAAGTAAAATTTTCACTTGCAACTACTAGCAGCTTTAAAAAAATAGCAGTGTCCAAAATATATGATCACAAAAATTTCAATTGGAAATATACAAACATTTTAAACGCAAATTTCTAATTGTGTACTAAATAAGTTAGCGCAAAAATGAATCTTGATGATGTTGTGGAATAGCCAAAGTAGAATTTTTACGAACATAAAACAAAAATTGTAAAAATTTTGGGAAATGGGCGTGGCACCGCCTCTTTTTAGAAGCAGGAATATACGAGATTCCTTAGCCTATAACTCGACAAATAATTTATATATAATGACGAAACTTGGTGTGTACACTTTTATTACTTGTGGTAATACATGTTCAAAATTTTAGAGAAATCGGTTTGACGGCCACGCCCACTTTTATATATGGGTATTATAAAGTGGCCCAATAAAAGCATTTTAAGCGATATCTTTGTCAAATGTAAAGATAATTCATTGAAATTTTGTGGTATGATTGTCGGTTTATGACCACGCCTACTTTTTAAGAAAGATATTTCTGGAGCACTCTTTGGGAATATGTAACGTGACATCTCTGTAAGGAGAAGTCATAAAGGAATGAAATTTTGCACAAAGAATAATATTCATATGCTTAGTTGGATGACTGCAGGAAGGTTTAATTTTTTTGAAAAGGGTTGGCACGTGTTTAAAAATTTAATTGTCCTGTATAGTTTGCTTGATTTATAAATATCAGGTACCACATGAAGGGGCTTGAGCTGGAAATTAGCAATTTATTAAAATTTTTACAAAAAGGGTTGCCACCTGTTCAAAAATTCAGTTTTACGTTATAGTTTGTGTGATTTTTAAATTTGAGGTGTCATATGAAAGGGATCTGTGTGAAAATAAGTAATTTATTATAATTTTTATAAAAAGGGTTGCCACATGTTCACAATTTAATTTTTACGCTATAGTCTTTTTGAGTTTTAGATTTGAGGTGTCATATGAAAGTTCGTTGCCTCAAAATGAGTAATTTATCATAATTTTTACAAAGAAGGTTGCCACCTGTTCCAAAATTTATTTTACAGTTTGATTTTTAAATTTAAAGTGTGATATGAAATGGCTTTGCCGGGCATATGAAAATGCTTGGCCTGAAAATGAGTAATTCATTACCATTTTTACAAAAAGGGTTACCACCTGTTCAAAAATTAAGTTTTACGCTATAGTTTGTTTGATGTTCAAATTTGAGCTGTTATAGAAAAGGGCCCTGCATGTCCAAAAATTTCTTTTTACGCTACAGTTTGTCCGGTTTTCAAATTTTAAGTGTTATGAAAGGTCTTGCCCTGTAATAAAAAGAAAGGGAAGGGGAAAATGAAAGGAACCCAAATGGCGAAGGAAAAGAAGCTAAAGACGGAAGAGTACGGAAAATATAATGGATAAAGGGAAGAGGAAGCGCAAATAAAAGGGAAAGGGGAAGAGAAAGAGAAGTAAGACAAATGGCCTTTTGGAGGTAGCTACATACATATATGGATAAAATATTGTAGAAAATTATTATTAATTATATTTATATTTTATTAATAAGAATCTATGGGCTTAACGCCGACATATATTCTGCCATTTTTAAGGGGAAGTCAAATTTAAAATGGCAATCAAAAAAATTTTTTAATGTAGCAACTTCCGTTAGGCATTTTTACAATCTTTAGAATTCTTGGTATAAAATCCATTTGATAACTTCTATTCCTAATATTTAGCCATTTTTATCCCAAGGGTTTTTGGAATTTTCTCCCATGAAAAGTAAATAACGGAAGAAAATGCAAACAATATTCAAAAAATAAAATTACCAAAAGACAGGGAAAATTTTAATTTGACTTGAGAGTTTCACATTACTACACTAAAATTAAATGTGCTACGATTTTTATTTTTTTTTTTTGGTTTAAGCGAATATTTCCAAGCTTGCAAAAATTCTGAAAATTAATGCAAAAAAATAGAAAAAAAAAAAATAGAAAAAAAAATCTGGCAACCTTCGCGAACAAGTGTAAAAATTTGCGCGGAAATAAGTGTTTTAGATAAAACTAATTTGAGTCAATATTTAGTGTCAAAAAATTCCATATACATCGCCTTAGGCGTTCTAGAAGTGCTTTCCCCCGGGGGAGTGAAAAGTGGACCGAAATAATTAAGTGTTCTCAGCATTTAATTAAAAATAAAAGTGAGACTCCACATAGCGGGAGAGCTGCAAAAGTAAAAACAAAAAAAATTCAAATACAAATAGCAACACAAATAGTTAGTACCAGGGATGTGATAAGTGGGCTTTTCCTACCAAAACTGGTCGGTTTTTTTCCTGTTGGTCGGATGGTCGCACGATTTGAATTTTGGTAGGTTTTTACCTTCCTTCAAGTAACATCACTGATTTGCTAGATTTTGCCACAACACTGTTGAAAGAACGTTTGAAAGTTCATGTATTCATGTCTCTTTCTCGCAGCAACAGTTTGCTTGAATACTTTTTGTGTTTCTCTTCGGCAGAGTTTTGTGTAAAGTGGATAAAATAAGGTGAACGCATACGCATGAAGACCCTTTCTTCATTTTTTAGTTTGATGAAAAATGCGCTTAATGAAAATTGCTTTGGCGGGCTCACAAAATTTATTTTTAATCTGCTTACGCTTCCACACAACTCTGCTGCACCGGGGGCAGATTTTCTACACTTTCTTTAATAAAACCAAACTCAGAAACAAATTAGAAATAAGCACTATGCACAAAAAAAGATCTTAGATTCAATTTTGATATTTAATTAAAGTTCTGATCTCATTTGTATACCTACTTGGACCTACCTGTTAAACCATAGTCGTAACTATTTTAAAAGGTTAACATAGATTACATACACAAATTATTGTACATACATATGTATAAACGCATTCGTATATTATTATTTTAAGCTAAAACATGTGAAAATACTTGAAGAGTGATATGTATGTATAAGTTCCTATATACCAGTTAAATGAATATATAAAAATACATAAATTTTCAAAAACCAGCTTAAATGACGAATTTTGTGAAAAAAAATTTTGGTCGGCTGAAAGCTATTTTGGTAGGTTTTTGAGACGAATTTGGTCGGAAAAAAAATTTCAAAGTGGTAACCCTGGTTAGTACACCCAAAGAACGTAAATCGTAAGCAGGTTGTGGACCGTGCTAATTTACCGCCTGAAAGTAGGCAACGAATATACAAATCTGGACAATAACTAGAGCTGCCAGATCTCCAAATAAAAAATTACCCATTTTTACTAAATAAATACCCTGATCAATGCCAAAAAAGAAAAAGTAAGTAAAAAAACAATAAAAAATGCCTATGAAGCGCACTCCTCCTAAGGGGGGAGGCTCCCAACAAAACCAACTACAACTACAATTTCAAGCCCAAACCCCAATGCAACAACAAACTCCGAAATCCATAGGAGCAACCCAAACACTAACCCCATCCCACCTGCCTAGCGCTAACGTACCTAGTGTTCAGCAGCAAATTGAAGAACTCGAAAGGCAGTTTAAAATGCTATATACCCAACAGCAACAAACCCAGAAACCCCAAACGGCAGGAAACTCAACATCTGCCACCACATCCGACGAATGGAAGTTCGTTAATAATTCCAAACGTCAACGAGAAAGCCCAGGTAAGGGCACTGACTCAAAAAAACAGGCGTTGTCTGATAACTATTGGCTTGGAATCCGCCAAACAAACGAAAACAGATTTGCTGCTCTGGAAACTGAGGAAATAACCCAACCTATTGAAAAAGTACCCAAACCACCGCCAATATTCATAGATAAAGTGCTTAATATTCCCCCTCTAATGAGTTTACTCCAAAAAGTTGCCCCAAACTTGTATGATCTTCCTCCCTCAAATTGTCGCACAGTGTAACCCTGCAAACACAGTCTCTAACGTTAGAAATTTTGTCGAGATTACCTTAGATAACTAGTGTAATTCTCTATATATTCTCAAATCGATAACTAGGGTTGAAAACTACACTAGAATTCGATTAGCTAGTGATTAGAGAAGGAGCCAAATCTCACGCCTTTTATCAATTCTCAATATATTTCTGTGATATATTGAATATACATACATATATTGAAATTGATACTAAAAAATCGTAAAGTTAATATTACCGTAGTACAATGTTTTCCATTAAAAAGTACAGGGAATACCTTTAATTTAAATAATAAGACTGAATTTAGTTTAAATTTCAGTTCTTATAAATATGATAAACATATACATACATGCGAATATATGTATATAATCATATGCAATTTGACACTAATAAAATCTAAACAATGAAAAAATCATGTAAAAGGAGACAAAGCTTTGTTTTTCATTTCAATTGGAAGTATTTGCAAATTCTGATTAGAATCTCATTAGAGAACTACATTAGAATTCGATTCGAGAATTATAATTTTCTCGATTTGAGAATTAGGTACCCTTTTGTTTGAGAACGCTATGATTCTCGATAGATTTTCGAGTCGTCCTCTAACGTTAGAGGTTTGAGAATGAGGCTAGTTCTCGAGTCATTCTCAAATCGATAACTAACCTCAGTGTTTGTTGGGAATTGAAAGCCACAGCATCGCGTGGCCGGGTTTACTAGTATATATATATATTTACATTTTGTTTGGGATTTAAAAAAAATTTATAAACGTTTTCTTTCCTTTCTTTTTAAAAATTAAAGTAATAATAAATGGTTCGTTTAAGTAGGCATACTATTTTTTCCATGTGAACACATATATGTATATTACAACATTGATGACATTTTACAATCTTGTTGAGTTAGTTGTATAATGCTGTGAAAATTACTGTTTAATTTAATAACTAAAAATGTTCAACTGGCAACCCTTCTACCTTGCAACCATGCGAGCGATCAGCTGCCACGTTTTTACGTAAAAAATCAAAATGATTTTGATTTCTGCGGTACGGGCTTCTGCGTCGTACGTCGTTGAATAATCGGTTACATACAAATCCCATTAAATAGTTGGATCAGCTGACACGGTACACGGGTTTACGTTCTCGACTAACTGGGCTATAATCACTACGTAAAATCTACGTACATTAGTAATAACGTAGTATGAAATATCATTATGATTCTAGGGTTAAGAATCATAACCCGAGAATGTACAAACCCACTAAGCAATTTTTTCCGATTTCTTTTCGAAATCGTTACGCCGCATCGAAAGATTTTTCCGAAATCGAAACCGATTTAGTTTCGAAATCGTTACGATTTTGTATGAGAGGCTTGACACGACTTCGTAAAGAAATAGTCCTAACGATTTCGTAAAGAATGCTCTTAACTAAATCGAAACGAATTTATCGTTACGAAATCTTTTCGATTTAATCTTTGCGAAATCGTTTAGAAATTTCCTATGCCATTTTTTTAATATATATGCACATATATTCATTAATAAATCATTACACAGAGAAACCTCTTCTAACGGACACCTCTCTTGAGCGGACATTTTTTCATGCACTAAGTTTTACGTTAAATCTTTAGAACAAATTGCCTTCTCTTGGGCGGACAAACTAAGTTTTACGTTAAATCTTTAGAACAAATTGCCTTCTCTTAGGCGGACACACTAAGTTTTACGTTAAATCTTTAGAACAAATTGCCCTCTCTTAGGCGGACACTCTCTTGTCCGGACGCGGACAGTTATTTACTATTGAATTGAACTAAAAACTTCTATAAAGCGGATACGAACCACTCGTCAACGGACACTTTGATTTTTTTCCATAACGAATCACATAAAAACTCTGTTAGGCGGACACGAACTCCTCTTAAGCGGACAAAATATAAGTATGTAAGTATAGCAATGTAAAAAAGTTCGCGGAATGTTCGTTATGTAAAAAGCGCTACGAAGAAAGGGGAATCACCGACTGAAATAAATGTCCGCATGACTTTATCGGAATAGATGAAAATGCATCCACCGAGGGCACGGATTTCCAGTTAGATGTTCTAACAGACGAAAACGTCAAAACCATTGAAGATTATAGTACCGATACTGAAAGTATTACCACTGAAAGTACTTGAACGAAATGACTTTGACTGCAGTTTCAAATTTGAAAAGATTTTGCACAGAAGACCTTATTGCATTTGAATTGTTGCAGAAATTTGAAAGCCATCTGCAAAACAGTTTTATTTTAAACTAGCAGATACCCGTCCCGCTTCGCAGCGACGAAAAAATTTGTATGTTATAATGAGGGTTTCCCTCTACATTTCCCTTTCTCTTTCTTTTTCATTTAGTTTTACCTTTACCTTTACCTTTACCTTTACCAATACCTTTACCTTTGCCTTTACCTTTACCTTTACCTTTACCTTTACCTTTACCTTTACCTTTACCATTACCTTTACCTTTACCTTTACCTTTACCTTTACCTTTACCTTTACCTTTACCTTTACCTTTACCTTTACCTTTACCTTTACCTTTACATTTACCTTTACCTTTACCTTTACCTTTACCTTTACCTTTACCTTTACCATTACCTTTACCTTTACCATTACCTTTACCTTTACCTTTAACTTTACCTTTACCTTTACCTTTACCTTTACTTTTACCTTTACCTTTACCTTTACTTTTATCGGGACCATTCATCACCATCCGGGCCCACTACTTGAACCATCTCTGAGAAACCGGCTTAAAAAATTACAATGAAAATATCTGTATGTTGAAGCCCTGCTCGACACATTTCATTTGCTAAAAAATATAGCTCGGAAATATTCAGGGGTCATCCGGGTCCACGTATTGACCCATATCTCGGGACCCGGCCTAGGCATCGCAATGACAATAACTCTATGTTGAAGGCCTGCTCAGCACCTTTCATTTGATACCAATATTGCTCGGAAATATTCAGGGGTAATCCGGGTCCACGTTTTGACCCATATCTCGGGGCCCGGCCTAGGCATCGCAATGAAAATAACTCTATGTTGAAGGCCTGCTCAGCACCTTTCATTTGATACCAATATTGCTCAAAGACTTGCTGGGTCACTCTGGGTCCACATTTGGGCCTATATTCCGGGAAGTTCCCACTTTTCGGAAAGTCTGTATACCCTATCACCAGCCCATATACCATATGAATCTACTGTGAAAATTTCATAAAGATCGGTTGATTACTTTGGGAGTCTATAAATAACACACACACACACACACACACACACACACACACACACACACACATTCATTTTTATATAATAGATAAGCAAAAAACTTGTCGTCAATCGACAATTTCGCAAATTTTTAAATAATTTAAAAGATATCCCAACATTTCTAGTTCTCAACAACTTACTAACTGAAATGCAATATGAATCTATGTACTTGCATACGTTTGTTAATACTTTATGTATATATGTATGTACATTAGGGTGCTTTTAATTTGTATGAAAACTTTAAAAGTTCATAAAAAGACTGTATCGCCCCCTCAATCTGTAGTAACATGGTCAAAGATATCACACATAAATTTTGGTCCCGATTGGTGGCGGTTAAGGCGTGGCGCATTGAAGTCAAAGTTCCCTATTACTGTACCAAAAATCTTGCAATAATTACATGAATTGAAACCATTAGTTAGTATGGGCGGTACCACTCCCACTTTTCCGATGATGGCTATTTTATGTCTTACGGCTTCCCGGGTATCATAGTAAATAATCATGTTTAATTTCGTGCAATTCCGTACCACGGCTCAAAAGTTATAAGAGTTTAAATGAACAGATTTTCATATTTCAGTTTCATATAAAAAATTCCTACTTTTTCCATATTGCGATCCATTTTTTTTTTTTTGACTTCAAAATATCTTAGGGAGTAAAATTTTGCACATGTGGCTAATTCTTTTTATGGAAAAGAGATCGAGAACACAGTTTTTTTGACCATTTTTGAAAAAATTTCATACAAATTTCATAAAAATTTAACATAAAAGATTTGTTTAAAAAAAATAAAATATCTATATAAAAAACTTTTAAAAAGAAAGAAAATGACGGTTGAATTGTCAAAATCTTAGTTAGAGCGTCTGCAATCGCGTTTTAAAAAAAGAGGTCAGAAAATTTTAATTGCTTATATATAAGTAACAAAAAAAGTTTGTCGCCAAAAATAAAGTCAGGTGTTTATTGGTGTCACAAAGAGCTTTCCAAAAACGCCACTGCCGACCAAAATGGAAATATTTTATGTTTGGATAACCCGTTTCAGAAATTATTACCCAGTAATATGCACTTCCATACAGATACATTAAATTCATAGTGTATAATATAATAATACTAGAGGTTACCCGCGTGTTTCACACCACGTGCTTTTAAAAATATTAGCATATTGAGTTAGTCCAAAAAAGTTACATAGAAAAATATCATTCTTGACGTCAAAGATAGTTTGCTTATTTTTTTTTGTCCGTTGAGTACGTAATTATCTCACATGCCCTCACACCAGTTTTCAGTACCCTACTACAAATATTTCCAGAGATATTCGCTGTGAAAGTTTCAGTTTGTATGGGAGGTGCCCATCCCAGCTTTACCAAGACCTAGCGTTTTTACCCGTTTAATACATAGTTATCTCACATGCCCTCACACCAGTTTTCAGTATCCTACTACAAATATTTCCAGAGATATTCGCTGTGAAAGTTTCAGTTTGTATGCGAGGTGCCCATCCCTGCTTTACCAAGACCTAGTGTTTTTCCCGTTAAATATATAGTTATCTCACATGCCCTCACACAATTCTTCAGTACCCTACTACAAATATTTCCAGAGATATTCGCTGTGAAAGTTTCAGTTTGTATGCGAGGTGCCCATCCCTGCTTTACCAAGACCTAGTGTTTTTCCCGTTTAATATATATCTAGTTATCTCACATGCCCTCACACCATTTTTCAGTACCCTACTACAAATATTTCCAGAGATATTCGCTGTGAAAGTTTCAGTTTGTATGGGAGGTGCCCATCCTTGCTTTACCAAGACCTAGCGTTTTTACCCGTTTAATACATAGTTATCTCACATGCCCTCACACCAGTTTTCAGAACCCTACTACAAATATTTCCAGATATATTCACTGTGAAAATTTCAGTTTGTATGCGAGGTGCCCATCCCTGCTATTCCCATGGTAACGAAATTGTTTGAATGTTTTTTTATGTTTTTTCAACATTTTTGAGAAATTTTACTCAAAACAAAGAAAATTTTGTATTGGGACGCGTATTCAAAATATGGAAAATTATGTCTTTGATCGCGATAATTTTTTTTTGAGTGTATACAAAGATAAAATAGAATGTTTAATAATAAAATTAAACAAGTACAAAACAGAGCTTTAATTGCAAGATAAAGTCGAGAATAGGAATGGACTAGGGATTCCAATCTCGGGATCCCGTGAATTAAACCTTTTTGTTTTGGAGACTTTAAGCTAAAAAGTGGCCGCTGTGGTGCAGTGGGTAGAGTGCTCGCCTGCTATGCCAGAGGTCTCGGGTTCAAACCCCAGTCCGATCAAACACCAAAAAATTTTTCTAATTAGTAAAAATGCAATTATTGGGTTTTTTAAGAGATGCGGTCACCTCTCGGCAGTGGGCGGCATACCCTCCGAGTGTATTTCTGCCATGAAAAAGCTTCTCACAAAAAATGCATTCGCCGTTCGGAGCCGGCATAAAACTGTAGCTCCACCCAATTACATAGTAGGAAAAACAAAAAGGAGCACACCTCGAATTGGGAGATAAGCTCGGCCATAAAACTCGTCAGAGTTATAATAGCGCCATTGTATTATTATTATATTACTTATTTAACTAATTTAAAAAATCTTTAATTTAGTTCAAATTGGGAACACATTCATTTTGTCGTACGTTATACTATAAAAATGAATTTTTTAACAGGTGGCAACCCTTTTTGTAAAAATTATAATAAATTACTCATGGCCGCTGTGGTGCAGTGGGTAGAGTGCTCGCCTGCTATGCCAGAGGTCTCGGGTTCAAACCACGGTCCGAACACCGAGGCAATTTTTCTAATTAGTAAAAATCCAATTATTGGGTTTTTTAAGAGCAGCGGTCACCTCTCGGCAGTGGGCGGCATACGCTCCGAGAGTATTTCTGCCAAGAAAAAGCGTCTCACAAAAAATGCATTCGCCGTTCGGAGCCGGCATAAAACTGTAGGTCCACCCAATTAGTAGAAAAAAAAAAAAACAAAAAGGAGCACACCTCGAATTGGGAGAGAAGCTCGGCAAATCCATTTGATATGACAACTCAAATCTAATAAGCACATCTCACACTGAAAAACTCCCTTTCAATGTATGAATACACACGCTTTTGCTTTAACTTATGCAATGCAAAAAGGACTCGGCTATATATGTAAATGCGTACAAGCAAACATACAGTGAACTACACTGCGTATACGTAACATGTTTACATACATACATACAAAACAAAAAATCAAACTATAACGTAAAAATTAATTTTTGAACAGGTGGAAACCCTTTTTCTATAAGTTATAATAAATTACTAATTTTAAAGTAAAGCGCTTTCATATTTTCAGGAAAAGCCCTTTCACATGACACTTTAAATTTAAAAATCAAACAAACTGTAGTGTTTAATTGAATTTTTGAAAAGGTGGCAACCCCAAATGACAAATTTTCATGTGAAGCCCTTTCATATGACAACTCAAATTTAAAAATCAAACAAACTATAGCATAAAAACGAATTTTTGAATAGGTGGCAACCCATTTTAAAAAAGTTAAACCTTCCTGCACATCTACAGGACAATCCCTTACATTTGACACCACATTTTTCAAAATCGATGTAACGGTGTAAAAGTTACGGTGCGTACAAAAAATCGGTTAGCGTAATGTACATATGTACATATATGTATAAAGATATCGACAGCCCCACTGAAAAACCCTGTAAGTCACCATATTTTCCAAAAATAAGGTTCTGAGCCTTTCCCATAGATCGTGGACTTGCGCGCATTAAATTGCAGCCAAAATCGGGTTGCAACCTCCCGTTTCTTTTCAGTGGTGAAATGTAATAACCTGTAATTGAAAAAAGTCCGGTTCATATGATAAAATTATAATAGTTTTTCTCTCTCCTGAAAACTTTTTGGTTTTGAACATACAGGGTTTTGCAGTGTGGCTGTCGATATAACAAAATTAAAATAATTTAAGAATTTTGTGGCCTAGTAGTGTTCTGCCAGTCTTTGGAGAAAATCTAATGAGGCGTTTTGGAGAAATAAGTACAATTCCAAACATCAAGCCTGTTTTCCCAAAAGTCTTTAAATGCAACATACGACTTCTGATCATAAAAGAGCGTCTCGTCTGTAGAAAATGGTACCCTACGTCCAACTCTTCTTGGGGAGTCGTTTTCGAGTCTTATTTTAATCGTATTTTTATCATTTTCGAGTCCCTTTCGAAATTATTTTTTTCGATTTTGAATCTTACTTTGGTCGTTTTTGAATCGTTTTCTGATCGTTTTTGAATCTTTTTGGGGTAATTTTTCTTCGTTTTTCTGATAATTTTCGATTGGCTTTCCAATCTTTTTTGAGTCTTTTTCAATCATTGTCTAAGCTTTCAGTAATATGAATATGTGGGGTTTGGTGAGTAGTATTTGTTTAGTGTTGTGTAGGGTATTTGGAATAGTGATTTTTGGCTACAGGGTGTAGCATGGTTTTTGCCGAATATGGCTACCGGAAGTAGCATACTGTTTGTTAGGGTTTGCTTTGGCTACAGGGTGTTGTATATTCCCATTGGGTTTGTAGCATTTTTTTGTTTGTGGGGTTTGGGGCTGCGATGAGCACGTGCTTTGGCAAGATGGAGTATGGCTCGTTCCAGAGCAGTGGTGTACTTCGTGCGCCTGGCATAAGAGATGCGTTGCACCGCAGGGAGAAGCAACCAAAGTTGGAGACGGCCACTGCCTTTGCATGATGTATTTATTGGGAGGAGGCAAGGCTCCTGGGCAAGACAATGAAGATTGTCACCCTTCCAAAAAGGGCATCCCATGGGTTAGGGATGCTGGGGGAAGACGTGTCCCTGGTTGGCGTTGATCCAACCAATGAGGCGTGCAGGGCTTTTAAAGAAGCCACCTCATCCCGAGTGCAAAAATTACTCTTATGGGAGGATTGTCACATCCCGGGTTGGCGTATATCCAACCCATGAGGAGTGCAAGGCTTTAAAGGTAGCCACCTCATCCCGAGTGAACCCATACATAATTGTTCAGTGTCACATTTATGCTACTTAAGCAGAACATCGCTTGAAACGGTTGAGAATTGCTTGCATGCTTGCATGCAAACAATGATCAACGCACGAAAAGCTAATGCTTGCGCAACATAAGTGTGTATAACTGTGTAACCTAAATCAAACGCAAGTCGTCAATTTAACGCACGCACGCAAATTTTTCATATGCGTTGAACCGAAATTGACTTGCGTGCGTGTTCAGATAAAGAAATAGAAAAATACAGAAAATCAGAGAAAATCTTGTTATTTTGTGGACACGGTAGGCAGGAAGCGACGATAGGTTGCATGAAAATGTCGAGAAAAAAGGAAAGTGGGGTTGTGTTATGTGATGTTTATAGATGAAACATCCGTTGAAATTAAAATCCGAGCTGCTCCTTTTTCAAGGATATCCACATTTTTTGTTTTTTTTGAAAGGATCAAATATTGAGGAAATCGAAAATTCGCCACCGTCCAAATTTTTCCGATTTCAATACATTATTTGGTCGCTGAGGGATACAAAAAAAGGTATTAAAAAGAAAAAAGGACACCTGTAGTGGAAAAATCCAATGTGAACAGGACCTAAAGGATAACCACTGAAATATAAAATAACACAAAAAGTACCCACTTTAATTTGCGTATAACTCCTAAAATGTTAACTCTACGTGAAAATTCCTTATTATATGTTTCATTCAGAATAAATAAAGAAATATTTCTTTAATATCCAATTTTGATGTACCTGTAGTGCTTAATGTGCTTTTGTGCATCTAAAGTTAAAATTTCAAAAAAAGTACGTTTTTTTTATGGTGCTATTTTAAGTTCAAATATTTTTCTAGTTTATGTAAATATTTTAATCTAATGATCCAACTCTCATTCCTACATATCTATACGTTAATACTAAAAAAGAGTTAGAGCTGAGATACGCGCTAGCTGTCCACGGTGGGCGGGAAGCAACAATAGGTTGCATGGGAATATCGTAAAAACGATGGCCCAACGAATATGTGCCTAGCTGTGTGCTGGTGCTAATTTTCGTTTAAAAAAAACGTTGGAGATTTTATTCACGCTTGCTGTGTGTTTATGAAGTATATTAGAATATCATTTTACGTAAGTTTTTAGCCGGCGATCGTTTTTTCGATATTTTCATGCAACCTATTGTTGCTTACCGCCCACCGTGCACAGCTAGCGCGTATTTCAGCTCTAATTCTCTTTAATATTAACGTATAGATATGTAAGAATGAGAATTGGATCATTAGATTAAAATATTTACATAAACTAGAAAAATATTTGCACTTAAAATAGCACCATAAAAAAAAGTACTTTTTTTTGAAATTTTCACTTTATGGGCACCAAAGTACATTAAGAACTGCAGGTACATCAAAATTGTATATTAAAGAAATATTTCTTTATTTATTCTGAATGAAACATATAATAAGGAATTTTCACGTAGAGTTAACATTTTAGGAGTTATACGCAAATTAAAGTGGGTACTTTTTGTGTTATTTTATATTTCAGTGGTTATCCTTTAGGTCCTGTTCACATTGGATTTTTCCACTACAGGTGTCCTTTTATCTTTCTAATACCTTTTTTTGTATCCCTTAGCGACCAAATAATGTATTGAAATCGGAAAAATTTGGACGGTGGCGAATTTTCGATTTCCTCAATATTTGATCCTTTCAAAAAAGACAAAAAATGTGGATATCCTTGAAAAAGGAGCAGCTCGGATTTTAATTTCAACGGATGTTTCATCTATAAACATCACATAACACAACCCCACTTTCCTTTTTTCTCGACATTTTCATGCAACCTATCGTCGCTTCCTGCCTACCGTGTGGAATATGTACCTAACAGACACGATATCAAAAGCAAGTGTCAATTTTTTTGCAAACAATCACCCACAATGCTTAATTTCAACTGTCACGCAAAACAAAAATTGGGCGTCGAATTTGCTTTTTACGCACGCCGTTCAATTTCGGTTACTCCCATACAAGTTGTATGGGCATGAGAAATTTTTGACAGTAAATTGACGGCGTGCGTTCGATTTAGGTTACACAGTAAGCTGTGAGCTGCTTATACATAGTGTAAGTGCGTGTGTTCGCTCATACGTATAAGTGCGTAAGTCGCTTATACAATCATTTTTCTGGTAACTTTCGAATCTTTTTTGGGTCGTTTTTCAGCAACTTTCTGATCAATTTCTAATCATTTTCTAATACAGTAGAATCGCACAAAAGTTAACCAAATGGTCCCAGAGGCATTTAACTTTTCCAGGTGGTTTTTAAATTTGATAGAATACGGTAATAAACATAATTTTTGGGATATAACATATAAAATTTATTTGAATATCTCAGTTTTAATCATTACAAAGCAGAAACTTAGATTTAATTTTAAAATTTTTTCCAGGGTACATTTTGGCAAATTCAAGCTTAGCTCTTGATTTTAAAATTGGAGCACAATTGCGTTGCCTTTGGTTCAAAAACCATTTATACAACCTTGCCTCGAGAACGGGATATTCCGACTTGTGCAAAGTTTTCTTGGTTGCCAAATCCTGTGTGCTTGCCAATGCCTCCAAAATTTCATATCGTTTTTTCTTTATTTTTGAGATGGCCACTTTAGATACATTATAATCTAATGCCAAGCGGTTCCCGTGAATACCTTCATCAAGTTTTCTTAAAATATCAACTTTTTGATGTAAATTCAATCTAATTTGCGATGGTTTATTCCGCTTTGTTGCCATTTTTAACACACAAACTATGTTTACACCACTCAATAGTTCAAACTAACTACATTTGTACCTCGCGACACCGACAATAATTTTTTACACAGAAATTCGGGGAATGCACGCAAATTCCGGGAATACATAGAAACAAGGGGAATAAGCTTGTTTTTGCTGAGAAATAAACGGTTGGATTTGAAAAAAAATCGATAAGCTCAGAAAAGTTAACCAAGAGTTAACTTTTTAGAGCCGTACGTGGACGCTCAAATTTGGTGAACTTACCCGAAGGTTTAACTTTCTCGCGAGTTAACTTTTGTGCGATTCTACTGTACTTTTCTACTCATTTTCCTATCATTTTTGGGTCAGTTTACAACCACTTTTCTTTCCCATCTTCTATCCTCTTACATATTCTACCCTTAGCCTTACCTTTACCAATATCGCAAAAAGAACTTCCACAGTCACCCTCAGTCCACAAGTAACGCCTTACTTATTACTTTAAAATTTCACAGTAATAAGTATCGCTTTACTTATTACTTAAAATTTTTTACAGTAATAAGTACCGCTTTACTTATTACTGTAAAAAATTTCAAGTAATAAGTAAAGCGTTACTTATTACTTTAAAAATTTTACAGTAATAAGTAAACTTTACTCGTTACTGTAAAAATTTTAGAGTAATAAGTAATACTAGTATCGCCGGTGGTCGAAATTCGACCATGCAATTTATTTTTTCAACTTTGTATTGGTACAAAAATTATTCCTTTTCGCGGAGATAAGCAACACTTTCCAAATTCCAGTTGTACCGCAACACTGATTTGCCCTTTTGATCACGGTCCGACGCGAAATCATGGTCAAAATCAAGGCAGATCTAGGAAGGTAGGCCCGGTGGTGAGCGCTTTTAAATTAAAGCGACTCTTCAACTGTGTTTACGATATTTGTAAACACGTTTACGATATCTATTTATCTTAACTAAAAATTGTATTTATTAATTATAAAGAAATTAAATAATTTATAGAAAAAAATATATGCCTATGCACTGCTCCTGACTCATACGAACACATCCATATCAATTTTATGTGGATATGAGTATGTTAAATGTGCTAAACAGCCTGGCAATTGTTTGTATGGGAAAAATGTTAGCCTATTAATATACAGATTTACTGGTTACTGTAAGACTACTTAAGTATCGAGGATACAGTAGCCTAAGTATTTATTTATTTATTTATTTAGTCTATGAACAATAATTCTTACAGACTATGGAAAAAGAGAAAAAGAAAGAAAAAATAATCTAAATACTTAATTTATGAGAGAGTTTAATATTCTCAAAAAAGAAAATTTCGACAGCGAAAAATCGAGCTCGACAGAATTAAGGACATTGTTAAGTTCACTCAATGCTCTGCTAAGGGGAGCATTACGCGCAAAGTTAGTCCGATAACACTGGATCACAAAATGAAATTTTTTGTCTGTACTTTGGACGTGACCATCCTATCTATATGTAAAATCGGTCGCTGATTCCGAAAATCGGGCTCATTTTTAATTCTATGGGAAGGTTTTTGAGATATCGGCAATTTACCGTTATTTGGCCACTGGCTCCACTTAATCCTGTATACCTTTTTAACGCAGTGAGCTTTCTTCCTTGGAGTGACACTCAACGAAAGAAAATTAAATTTCCTTTTCATCGCTGCTATAACATTTTTCTGTAACTCTTATAGTTTCTGAAATATTGACGATTCAATTTGAATTTTTTCGATTTTTTACGATTTTTTGAAGAAAAAATTGAATTTGTCAGGCAATATCTTTTAAACCAATGTCTTCACCTTCGGTTTTACTCCTTTACGTGAAGCTCCATTCTATTGGGAAAAAGATAAGATATCAACGAAGAAAATCCATGGTAAAATAGAAAAGTTATAGGCGATCAAGTAAATACATCCAAGTCGCGCAATGCCTCTGCACGGGTATATTCTATGCATGTTATACCAATACCTACACATCTGCAGTAGCAGCACATTGGCAGCGCAGTAGATAAAAGCCCATTTACGGGTATAACATGCATAGAATATACCCGTGCAGAGGCATTGCGCGACTTGGATGTATTTACTTGATCGCCTATAACTTTTCTATTTTACCATGGATTTTCTTCGTTGATAGCTTATCTTTTTCCCAATAGAATGGAGCTTCACGTAAAGGAGTAAAACCGAAGGTGAAGACATTGGTTTAAAAGATATTGCCTGACAAAATCAATTTTTTCTTCAAAAAATCGTAAAAAATCGAAAAAATTCAAATTGAATCGTCAATATTTCAGAAACTATAAGAGTTACAGAAAAATGTTGTAGCAGCGATGAAAAGGAAATTTAATTTTCTTTCGTTGAGTGTCACTCCAAGGAAGATAGCTCACTGCGTTAAAGAGGTATACAGGATTAAGTGGAGCCATTGGCCAAATAACGGTAAATTGCCGATATCTCAAAAACCTTCCCATAGAATTAAAAATGAGCCCGATTTTCGGAATCAGCGACCGATTTTACATATAGAAAGGATGGTCGCGTTCAGAGTATTTTTTGGCTGTAGAGCAGTGTAATTAGCTAAATAAAAAGTGGGTGTAAATCTAAGGGCTTTTCGTGGGATGTTAAAATTAATACGCTGTAGGAGGAAGGGACAGTCAATAGTTCCTTGAACAATGCTAAACACAAAAGTCAATGAAAGGACTATCCTTCTTTGCTCCAGCGTCTTAAGACCAATTAGTAATGAGCGTGAAGTATAGGGCGGGGTAGGGTCCGAGAAACAAAGTGAGCGTAAAGCATGTTTGATAAAAACCTTTTGAACACGCTCAAGCCTATTAATTTTGTATTGATGATACGGACGCCAGATGAATGCAGCATATTCCAAGTGGGAGCGTACAAACGACGTAAACAACAGTTTCAACGTATATGGATCAGTAAGCTCAGCACTGTTTCTTCGGACGAAGCCAAGCATAGCATAAGCTTTTGAGATAACAAAATCGATGTGTGCATTATATGAGAGTTTGGTATCAAAAATAACACCTAAATCCTTAATTTCATTGAGAGATTGTAGCAATGAGCTTGAAATAGTGTACGAAGAGCTGATAGAATTAGCGGATTTAGAGAACGTAATATGAAAACATTTAGTAACATTTAGGGAAAGACGCGAACGTTGGCACCAGTCATGCAACTGGTCTAACTCCGATTGTACCATTACCATGTCAGCAGAACAAGTAATCTTTGAGAAAATTTTTAAATCATCCGCATATAACAAATAGTTGGAGAAAGCAAAACATGACCCAATGTCATTTATGAACAAAACAAACAGCAAAGGACCAAGAATACTACCTTGCGGGACACCCGAAGTAGCGACAAAACTAAATGACGAAGCTTGATCCACCATGACAACGCAACGCCTGCAACTCAAATATGATTTAAGCCAATTCAAAACAAGTAAGGAAGCCTAAGTTCGAGTGGAATCGAACATTAGATACTCAGCTGTATGCTTATTGTTTGTTTGCCTTTGATGGAAACACGGTGTACTTTATATAAAGCGAGTGCTGCATGAAGTGGGCGTATCCACGCCCATTTTCCAAAATTTTTCTATTTTTTGTTTCCAGTCTATTGTAGAACTCATGCCACAAAATTTCAATGAATTATCTTTATATTTGACAAAGATATCGCTTAAAATGTTTTTATTAGGTCACTTTATAATACCCATATATAAAAGTGGGCGTGGTCGTTAACCGATTTCGCTAAAATTTTCAACATGTATTGCTACAAGTAATAAAAGTGTATACACCAAGTTTCGTCATAATATATCAATTATTTGTCGAGATATGGGCTCCAAAATCTCGTATATTCCTGCTCCTAAAAGGAGGCGGTGCCACGCCCATTTTCCAAAATTTTTGTGTTTTTTGTTTTATGTCCTTAGTTGGAATCTTGCCATAAAATTTCATTGATATATCTTTATATTTGACAGAGATATCGCTTCAAATGTTTTTATTAGGTCACTTTATAATACCCATATATAAAAGTGGGCGTGGTCGTTAACCGATTTTGGCAATTTTTCGTCAAAACATTTGCGTAAGCAAATATATCACGCTTACCAAATTTCATCTATATATCTTCAATAGTTTCTGAGTTATGACTCATAAAACTTTCAATGTTTGCCCCTTAATAAGTGGGCGTGGCACC
This sequence comes from Urophora cardui, assembly GCA_960531455.1. Taxonomy (NCBI): domain Eukaryota; kingdom Metazoa; phylum Arthropoda; class Insecta; order Diptera; family Tephritidae; genus Urophora; species Urophora cardui. The sequence continues at coordinate 67,414,114 of OY482673.1, read as the reverse complement.
GCCCATTTTCCAAAATTTCATCAAATTTCTTCATAGGGGCCTGAGCTCAACACGTGGGTAAAATTTCATCGCTCCAGCTATATTAGTGACTGAGATACCAAATTTCCGATTTTTACTATATAGGGGAGGTGGGCGTGGTCATGGTCCGATTTCGCCCATTTTCAATACCATCCGTTCTCGTCTTGATACCAACTTGCATTCCAAATTTCATCAAAATATTTCGATTTTTGCGTGAGTTATCGTGCGTACAGACGGACAGACGGACGGACATGGCTCAATCGATTTCTCTTTTCACGCTGATCATTTTGATATATATAAGTCTATATCTATCTCGATTATTTCGTTCTGTTACAATCCACCGTTAGGAAATCAAAATTATAATACTCTGTGTACTAGTACAGCTGAGTATAAAAACAGAATGAAACCCAAAGAAGTTAAGTTTCGAGATAAGAATATTATGGGACACCTTATCAAACGCTTTCGAGAAGTCTGTATATATACAATCTACCTGACACCCAAGGGACAGGGCTGTAATACAATATTCACCGAAAACCGCAAGATTAGAGACAGTAGAGCGCCCAGGTATAAAACCATGTTGGTTAGGACAAATAAGACTCTTAACCGAAAAGTACATTTTATCCTTGATAATACATTCAAAGAGTTTCGACACGACAGATAATTTAGAGATTGGTCTATAGTCACTAACATTATTTTTATTACCTTTTTTAAAAACAGGTATTATAGACGCCAATTTCCAATCATCTAGAAAAATTCCAGTTGAGAGGGACATATTAAAAATAATTAGTAAAGGAACAGCGAGTTCCAAACAGTTCTTCAATAATATAACTGAAATACCATCAATATCAGTTCGTGTAGAATCCTTCAGATCATTAATACCCTTAATGACGTCATCATAAGAGAGTACCATTGAGCCAAAGCCAGATGTTAAGTTACCCCCAGGAAAAGTACTAGGGGCAAGACTTGTGCCAGAGTCAGAATCAAAGTTCGATCGAAAAAATTCAGCAAACAAATTAGCTGCATCTACTGGAGTATTAGCAGAAATATCATTGAAGAAAACTGTAGACGGAATCGCAGAGCACGACTTCTTTGATTTAATAAAATTCCAAAATATTTTAGGATTAGATTTTATATTACGTTCACAGTCCAGTATATAGTTTCTATGCAGGAACTTATTAAGGCAGTTGAAATGCTTTAGATAGTGTATGTACCTTTCGTATTGGAGTTGGCAGTTGGTTATCTTGAATTTATTAAAGAATTTATTACGAAGATTTTTCAGCTTTTTCAAGCGAGAATTATACCATGGTAGCTTATACGGTTTACGTTTTAATATAGGAATATATGCAACACAAACTTCAGACACAATTGATTTGAAAACATTAAAGCACAGAGCAAGATGAGATTCGGGTAGCATATCAGACCAGTTTAAATTAGCAAAAACATTATTAATGAAATCAAAATCACAGCGCGCATAATTAAAGGCGATATTATCATCATCCGCAATGATAGGTGCAAAATGATAGGACTCCAGTTCAAGAACCAGAGCCACATGATATAAGCCAGCTGGAGTGATAGGAGCAAGACATTTAGATAAAATGCAATGCACCCCATCACAGATAAAAATTAAATCCAAAATTCTGTCGAGATCGTTAACATAGCGATTAATTTGCGATAAATTTAGACTAAGTAAGTTGTCAATGACATATGATTCATGAAAAGATGTAACATTGTTGCAGACCTGTAAAGTGCAAGTACCAGTACAAGTACAAGTACCAGTACCTCAGTACTTCGAAATTTCAGTACAAGTACAAGTACTTTAGTACTTGTACTTGAATTTTACAATTACAAGTACTCTACTGATAAGTACTTTTTAAGTACGTACACATATCTATGTTTTTGTTTTGCTTTTTTGAATGTTTTGATTGAAATAAAAATTTTAAATCAAAATGAACTGAGCTGATATTTTTTTGTTTGAAAAAATCTGAAATAGTTTGTCAAAAAGTGCTTGCACATACATTGATAAGTACTTGTACTTGTACTTGGAATTTCCAAGTATAAGTACTGTGGTACTCGTACTTCGAATTTCTAAGTACAAGTACTGTGGTACTTGTACTTATTTGGTACTTAGTACCAGTATCTACTGAGTATTTTACAGGTCTGCATTGTTGGGAGTAAGCCCAGCATTCGAGTAACTATTAGACCAATTAATACTACTGAGATTAAAATCTCCGATAACACAGACAGAATTGTCCCCTAACTTATTGTGAACAAAGTACGTGATGTTGTCCGTGTGCGCTTTATAGAGCCCATCCACACTGTTAGGTGGGATATAGGAAGCAAATAAAAATAAAGAGCCCGTAATGGATGAGCCACCAACACAGACACAGAGTTGGTCGAGTAGTGTATCCGAATTGTTGAGAGTTACAAGAGATGCATGGAATTTGCGCCTTACCGCGATCAGCACCCCACCACCCCTTGTGCAACCAGTTTTAACAGTGTCCCTGTCTTTACGGAAGACAACAAACAGCATTGGGTCGAAGTATTCAGCGTCGAAGAAGTCGGCTGTAAGCCATGTTTCCACAATGATGAAGATATCGTAGTCCAACTGAGAGCTAAATGACATGACAACACCAGATTTCGTTCTTAGTCCAGAGATATTTTGAAAAATGTTTGTTGCGTATGTGACCTGACAGGACTAGCTAAGCTCACTATGGCCTTCCTTGCGGGAAAAACGAAAAGGGCGAACGTTAACACCAACCGGCCAGAGCTCAGGGGAGAGCAGTTTGTCAGACAGCGCAGAACAGACCCCAAGGATGAAGTTAACCCATTTCAGCGAGTCCGCTGGAGCATCTTTCCTGACTAGCTTACGACAAACTAGTAGACACTTGTCAATACCCGCATGCTGAGCGACGTAGTCCATTATGTTATCAGGTAAGACTGATGACTGGAATGAGGTGCAGCCATTTCATTCGCGCAGCCCCGAGGTCTGAGCTAGAGTTATTGCCAACGATATTGAATGACCACTGAGATCCCCTTGGAAGGTTAGAGGCACTACCCTCAGCAGTACGATGATTAACCAGAGTGTTAATAGCAGTTGGACCACACGGGCTAAGCTCACCTGCTGTGGAAACATTACCAGCAGCACTCCCAGTGGACAAGGTGACTCCAACCGCGGGCAGTCGAGGAGGATGTGGACTGGCACCAGAACGAGGAGGATGCAGGTTGACTGTAGTGGTAGAAGTTGATTTATTGGCAAGCTTGTGTTTAGAGCGCGCGGGTTTCTTAGAAGCATTGGTAGCACCAGATAGACCAGTAGCAGTACTAGCCGACACGCAAGCCCCAGTAGTATCAACATTGATAGGACTAGCATCAACAACAGCCTTATTCCCAGCCAGCATGCGGGAGTTATTTGCACCGCCTGCAACGTCATCATTATCAACACCAGCGATGTCATTATTGATAACAGCACCATCACTCGAGAATGGAAAGGCAACAATATTTTTGCTAATAGCACTAACAACCGCTTTAAGCTCGTCAGATATCTTAGCATTTACGGAGTCGAATTTCGAAGAATATTTTTCCAATTCATTCGTAACTTCAACTATTTTATTTATCTTCGATGCAATATCATCACTGACTCGTAAGCATCGGTCATGGTACAATTTTATGTTCGCGAATTTTTCATTGAACTTCTCGTCCAATGACCGAATAAATTGCTGCAATTCCTTTCTATTTAATTTCAGTGCCTCATCAAACTCATTCTTATATTCTTTAAGGTACAGATTATTTTTGTTAACACTCTCAGTAACATCGCGTAATATGAGGTCGACGTTTTGTATGTAGGTAACACACTCCTCGCAAATAAATTTGACCATTGGATGGGACCCAATGACTGTTGCCTTATAACTGTCCAATCCTGAACATTTTGTTGCTGAATGGAAAATCTTTCCGCATGTGCCCTCACAGCGAATTCCCGTTTCGCCACGGATCGCATTTTTGCATTTAACACATTTATCATTGGACGACATAGTATGTATGGATGTATGTATATATGTAACAATGCTTACTGGGTTATTTGTGCAATATTAACCCTCGAGTACTCGCGCCTCGTAGAGTAACACGGATTCTCGCGCATGAGCATTTTGCTCACTCGCTCTTGTAATGTAATTTTTCAATGCATTTACATTGTTCATCATTTCCTTTTTTGTCGTAGAAATATTACTAACTAATTGGTTTAGAAGTGGCATATTTATTTAAGGAATTCACCTTTTAAAATTTTATTAAATCAATTGAATAAAACATAAATTTGTTATTTCACATTTCACACATAGTACATTAACAAAATTATTTATTGTAAAAAAATAACCAAATAAAATTACAAAATCAGTCTGCGTTATGATTCACATTAAGGTTGCTTTCGAAGAAAAATAAGCACGTATATCTTACATGTTCCATGCAGAGTAATTTTGCTCATAAAGTTCACCCTCTGTTTTGAACGCCTATTATTACTCCTGAGGCATAGCTCGCAAAGGCCAGGCTTTTTAGTATACTCACTTATGTTGTCCTCTTCTCCAAACTATCGGCGGATTGTTCGGAGGTAGTGTTGTGATCACTTTTTTCTGTTCCGCCATCACTCTGTGGAAATAATTCATTTTCGTCATTGTGTAAGCCTTCGTCATATACACGGTAGGCAGGAAGCGACGATAGGTTGCATGAAAATGTCGAGAAAAAAGGAAAGTGGGGTTGTGTTATGTGATGTTTATAGATGGAACATCCGTTGAAATTAAAATCCGAGCTGCTCCTTTTTCAAGGATATCCACATTTTTTGTTTTTTTTGAAAGGATCAAATATTGAGAAAATCGAAAATTCGCCACCGTCCAAATTTTTCCGATTTCAATACATTATTTGGTCGCTAAGGGATACAAAAAAAGGTATTAAAAAGAAAAATGGACACCTGTAGTGGAAAAATCCAATGTGAACAGGACCTAAAGGATAACCACTGAAATATAAAATAACACAAAAAGTACCCACTTTAATTTGCGTATAACTCCTAACATGTTAACTCTACGTGAAAATTCCTTATAATATGTTTCATTCAGAATAAATAAAGGAATATTTCTTTGATATACAATTTTGATGTACCTGCAGTGGTTAATGCACTTTGGTCCATCTAAAGTGAAAATTTCAAAAAAAGTACGTTTTTTTTATGGTGCTATTTTAAGTTGAAATATTTTTCTAGTTTATGTAAATATTTTAATCTAATGATCCAATTCTCATTCTTACATATCTATACGTTAATATTAAAAAGAATTGGAGCTGAAATACGCGCTAGCTGTGCACGGTGGGCGGTAAGCAACAATAGGTTGCATGAAAATATCGAAAAAACTGTGTGTCCTGTTTTCTTTTTAATACCTTTTTTTGTATCCCTTAGCGACCAAATAATGTATTGAAATCGGAAAAATTTGGACGGTGGCGAATATTCGATTTCCTCAATATTTGATCCTTTCAAAAAAAACAAAAAATGTGGATATCCTTGAAAAAGGAGCAGCTCGGATTTTAATTTCAACGGATGTTTCATCTATAAACATCACATAACACAACCCCACTTTCCTTTTTTCTCGACATTTTCATGCAACCTATCGTCGCTTCCTGCCTACCGTGTATAACACTTCTTCCAACCAAGAAGCAAGTTGTGAAGAGGCCCTGCCACAATGACGTCTGCGTTCCATTTCAACAGTACTAGCAAATACAAATGAAAATATTGTAAAAATAATAAATACCAGCGTTAAACCCTAGGTTTCCAACAAAAAAATTAAACATAAAATACTTACATCGTTTCTCGCGCAATGAGCAAAATGCCGCTCTCAAAAAACAATCTCCCATCTGAAGCTGTGATGGTGCACTAACAGAAAGAAATATTCGTTAAAGTGTGAATCACAACCACTTGCGAAGGTACTCAACACATCAAGTGCCACAAATCCATAGAACATAGAAATTTCGCGAAATAAAAAATTGCTTGAGCAAAATGCTCATAGCGCGAGTGCTCGAGGGTTAAGAACACCGCCTTCTAATGAGAAGCAAACTCCAGTAAATACACAGTATAATTTTTCACAATATAATTATATCGGATATATTTAGAATATAAACAAACTATTTCCAATGATTAGCGCGTTAGATTATGAAATAAATAATGTTTTTTATCAAAATTATAAAGAGCAGCAAAAATAAACGTGATCACACAGCAAAAATAAACGTGGCATACACACACACGCACACTGATGAGCACAAACGCATGGGTTCGATGGTTGTTTTTTTTTTGTTCTGAGTGGCAGGTAGTAATGACCAAGTTAGATGCACATAAATATATGTATATGTACATACATATGGATTTGCGCTGCATTGGTAAAAAGGGGTATGAAATTTGTGATGCAATATAGATACCCTACATAGCCATAGAGATACCCTACAAAGAAATTCACATTAATCAGGGATGCTTTCGATCACGCGCAAAATAAATAACTTTTTATATTAAATGTATGTATGTACAAGCATTTATACATATGTACATGTACATATGCAGGTAAATATTGGCAGGCCTAAAATTTGACATGGCCGTAAATTACACTGTAGGTAAATTTTTAACTTTTGAAATATCACAGAGAAACGCCGAAACACGTCAATTTAATTTCTGGCTCTAGAATACGATGGCATTTACAGAAAGTCAAAGTTAGCTCGCGTTTTCGAGATATTTGGGAAAAAAGTTTCAGAGCTCTGAGGTAATTTTTTTTTCCGTCTAAAAACTTTACTCAGGCTTGGAACCCTTTTCCCGCATAAAAATTCTGACAGTTTTTCTTACTTAATTGGGACATTCTAAATTCGATGCCACCTTTAGTTTTCCAAAATTGGCTCCAGTTTTTGAGATAACGGTATTTAAAAATTACCATCAATTTGGACTTTTTTGTTAATAACTCAGTCAGTTTACGAGATAAATTGCCAAAACTTTGCACGTGACAATATTTTAGTATTACCTTCACTATTTCTGAAAATAATTGAAATCGGATCACTATAACATATAGTTACCATACAACCGATTTTTCAGATATGGACATTTTGGGGTATAGCTTCGCTATTTAAACAGCTAAGGACATGCAACTTTGGAGAATTTGTACTCATATTGGCCTTAATCTATTCCCTGAAAATCGTCGAGATCGGGTCACTATAACATATAGCTGCCATACAGCTGATTGTTCAGATATGTGGTTTTGCACTTTTATTTTCTTATAACTACGAAAATAGTCATTCTGCGTGAAAAGGCAACATAAACACTTTCATTCAAAATTAATAGGTGAACAATTTTCTCATATACGATTCCCACGTATCTGCATCAGTTATTGCAGTTTTATGCAACTAAGTTTGAAATTTCACCATAGGCATTTTTTTCAAGCCCGATAACACATATATCGTATTAAATTAATTAGATGATCTTTATATCGTCTTACAGAGAATTAAAAATACTTTTAAGCAGTTTTTAAATGAAGAAAATATATGCATTTTTGAGGATTTTATACGCTTTTGAATAATTTTTTTTGTTAATTTTTCATAAAATTTTTTTTCAAATAATGCCTAAAAGTATGCTTCAATAGTTTTCGACCAATATTTTTGTAGGAAAATTTTACTATAAATGCATATAAAATCCTCAAACATGCATTAATTTTCTTCATTTAAAAACTGCGTAAAAGTATTTTTAATTCTCTGTAAGACGATATAAAGATCATCCAATTAATTTAATACGATATATGTGTTATTGGGCTAGAAAAAAATGCCTATGGTGATATTTTAACCTTGGTTGCACAAAACTGCAATAACTGATGCAGATACGTGGAAATCGTATATGAGAAAATTGTTCACCTATTCATTTTGAATGAAAGTGTTTATGTTGCATTTTCACGCAGAATGACTATTTTCGGAGTTATAAAGAAATAAAAGTGCAAAAACATATATCTGAACCATCAGTTGTATGGGAGCTATATGTTATAGTGACCCGATCTTGACAATTTTCAGGGAATAGATTAAGGCCAATATGAGTACAAATTTTCCAAAGTTGCATCTCCTTAGCTGTTTAAATAGCGAAGCTATATCCCAAAATGTCCATATCTGAAAAATCGGTTGTATGGCAGCTATATGTTATAGTGATCCGATTTCAATTATTTTCAGAAATAGTTAAGGTAATACTAAAATATTGTCACGTGCAAAGTTTTGGCAATTTATCTCGTAAACTGACTGAGTTATTAACAAAAAAGTACAAATTGATGGTAATTTTTAAATACCGTTATCTCGAAAACTCGAGCCAATTTTGGAAAACTAAAGGTGGCATTGAATTTAGAATATCCCAATTACGTAAGAACAACTGTCAGAATTTTTATGCGGGAAAAGGGTTCCAAGCATGAGTAAAGTTTTTAGACGGAAAAAAAATTACCTTCAGAGCTCTGAAACTTTTTTCCTAAATATCTCGAAAACGCGAGCTAACTTTGACTTTCTGTAAATGCCATCGTATTCTACAGCCAAAAATTAAGTTGGGGTGTCTCGGCGTTTCGCTGTGATATTTTGACCTCCCTACAGTGTTATTGCTTTCTTTTCAAATCTAACAATCCTTTTTGGTAAGCTTGCTTAGGTAGCCGACTGCGCATTTTTGTTGTCAGAGAGAAATTATGTATATTGAATTTCGTGACAGATCCTTAGTCGTAATCCTAAAACTGGGGTTTTCCAAACTCAAACAATGAGTTTTGCAAGCTTAGGTAGATGTTAAGTTATTTTTGTGTTTGATATTCTTTGTAGGGCACCTACATGCGCTTTCCTTGACAATCTCTCTCATAATTTTACCTCGGTCTGATGTACTTACATTTCTATGTACACTGAGGTTATTCAAATTTATATGAAGAAAATAAAGTTCTCTCGAAACACGCAAATTTACTGGTCAAGAAAATGCCTTCAAATTTCCACCTCGTTTTACATTAGTAATTCTACATAATCTTTTGTTAAGTCCTTAATGAATAAGGTAAATGCTTTTTATCATGAAATAAACACATATTTTTCAGAAATAATAGTCTTGTTCTTACTTTTTGGTCCATCTTACGGATGTATAAATAAACAAGTAAGGAAGCCTAAGTTCGAGTGGAATCGAACATTAGATACTCAGCTGTATGCTTTTATTGTTTGTTTGCGTTTAATGGAAACACGTTGTACTTTATATAAAGTGAGTGCTGCATAAAGTGGGCGTAGCCACGCCCATTTTCCAAAATTTTTATCAGTTATCCAACTAAGTATATGAATATTATTATTTGTGCAAAATTTCATTCCTTTACGAGTTCTAGTTACAAAGATTTCACGTTAAAAATTCCCAAAGGGTGTTTCAGAAATATCTTTGTTAAAAAGTAGGCGTGGTCATAAATCGATTTCAATAAATTTTTGCGTGTCTATTACCACAAGTGATAAAAGTGTACACACGAAGTTTCGTCATAATATCTCAATTATTTGTCGAGTTATGGGCTAAGAAATCTCGTATATTCCTGCTTCTAAAAGGAGGCGGTGCCACGACCATTTTCCAAAATTTTTGTGTTTTTTGTTTTATGTCCATAGTTGGACTCGTGCCATAAAAATTCAATGATATATCTTAATATTTGACAGAGATATCGCTTAAAATGTTTTTATTAGGCCACTTTATAATTCCCATATATAAAAGTGGGCGTGGTCGTCAAACGATTTTGGCAATTTTTCGTCCAAACATTTGCCTAAGTAAGTATATCACGCCTACCAAATTCCATCGATATGTCTTCAACGGTTTCTGAGTTATGACTCATAAAACTTTCAATGTTTGCCCCTTAATAAGTGGGCGTGGCACCGCCCATTTTCCAAAATTTCACCATATTTCTTCATAAGGGCCTGAGCTCAATACGTGGGTAAAATTTCATCACTCCAGCTCTATTAGTTACTGAGATACAAAATTTCGGATTTTTACTATATAGGGGAGGTGGGCGTGGTCATGGTCCGATTTCGCCCATTTTCAATACCATCCGTTCTCGTCTTGATACCAACTTGCATTCCAAATTTCATCAAAATATTTCGATTTTTGCGTGAGTTATCGTGCGTACAGACGGACAGACGGACGGACATGGCTCAATCGGTTTCTCTTTTCACCCTGATCATTTTTATATATATAAGTCTATATCTATCTCGATTATTTCATTCTGTTACAATCCACCGTTAGGAAATCAAAACTATAATACTCTGTGTACTAGTACAGCTGAGTATAAAAATGCTTTACTTTATCATTATAAAAAAAATATAATGCATATTGTTTGAGAATAGTAACATTAAAATTGCCATATCCCGCAATTCGTTCGAGTTTAATTTTTTTTTGGTCCAGCTTAATGTACATACATATCTGTATATATGTATGTACATATGTACATGTGTATGTACATACCCTGCAAAAAAATGTGCGATTAATACCGAACGATATTTGTCCCGGATTGATCTCTTTCGAGAACAATCGGTCCACAATTAGTCCCCGATTTTTCCCGTATGGGTATAAATGTAGACTAATTGTAGACCAATTGTTCTCTAACGGGTATAAATGTAGATTAACCGCTTTCATCCCGAACGGGTATAAATGTATATTAATCGCTTTCATTCCGAACGGGTACAAATCTAGATTCCTTAAATGTACAAATTTTACAAAAATATGCAATGTATTTAAAAAATTGTAGAGCAACCGGTAAAACGAATTGAACACCCTTTCTTTTAATAACAATGATGAATAATAATTTTAACAAAATTTTGCCTAAAATATTCTATGAAAAAATCCTTTACATTACGCTCATATAATGCATACTCAAAACTTACATTTTTTTATTTATTTATTGAGTTTTTTTTTCAAAAGTAAAACATTATATAATCTTTATTTATATATGCATTAACATTTATAATTTTTTAAAGATTGTTATTAAAAATTGCCTTGGCGAACAACTTGGAAAAATCTACATTTGTACCCGTTCGTGCTGGAAGCGATTGATCTACATTTGTACCCGTTCGGGATGTAAGCGATTGATCTACATTTGTACCCGTTGGGGATGAAAGCGATTAATCTACATTTGTACCCGTTCGGGATGAAAGCGATTGATCTACATTTGTACCCGTTCGGTATGTTAGTGATTAATCTACATTGGTACCCGTTCGGGTATACAAGTCGAACAATTAGTCTCTTTATAGGACATGCTCGAACAAATGCGATCAATTCACTCCATATAAAGGGATGTAAAATTGTATTAGTCGCATGCTCCCTTGCGATTGATCCCGGACACGTCCCGGATTAATCGCATTTTTTGCAGGGTATTTATTGCATCTCTCTCGGCCTTACTCTTTGCCACTCAGAATGAAAAAAAACCATCTACACAAAAAAATCTACCAAATTGGGGATAAAAATTACCATAATCTATTTTTAGACTAATTAATAATAAATACATGTTTTGATAATATAAATTTGGTTTAAGGGCGATTAGGCATGAAGTATAAAAAAAATTCGTGTTTTGAAACCTATAAAAATAATCAATTCTTGTTCTCAAAATACATTCCCAAAAAAAAAATTCACCAAAATCTTAAAAAATCCTTATACCGAACAAAAAATTTTTTCCCAATTTTGACAGAATTTTACCAAATTGGCAACGCTGCTCCCATACTACTAAATAACCCAATACACATCTTTCTTAATTCTCAAATCGAGATTTATTTGTCAACCAACTGTACGTACACATGTATGTATGTATAACCAAAACGCAAATGCATCTCAAAAATTATTGATAGCGTTTTCAACTTAAAGGGCTTCGATGACATTTCATTTGTTAATAATATTAACTTAATATCACGACTATAAATAAGTAGGTACATACTTACAAATTAATTAAAAAAATTTTTGGTTTCCCACGTTTTACTGGGCATTGTTTTTATTTACATTACCTTCGTATATTTGAGAAAAAACTAAGAATACGTTTTGTGAATTTTAAAATGCTCTGAAATTAAAATTGTGTATAAATGTTCACATTCGAAATTTTTTTCTATTATGTTTATTGGGCATCATCTCTCAGTTGCTCGTTAACCTACGCATTTGTGCTCATCAGTGTGCGTGCGTATGTATGCCAATACTTAGGCTACTGTATCCTCGATACTTAAGTATTCTTACAGTAACCAGTAAATATTACTTATTACTCTAAAATTTTTACAGTAACGAGTAAAGTTTACTTATTACTGTAAAATGTTTAAAGTAATAAGTAACGCTTTACTTATTACTTGAAATTTTTTACAGTAATAAGTAAAGCGGTACTTATTACTGTAAAATTTTTAAAGTAATAAGTAAAGCGATACTTATTACTGTAAAATTTTTAAAGTAATAAGTAAAGCGTTACTTAATACTGTAAAAAATTTGAAGTAAGCAATATTTTTTTACTGCTTAAGCCGAGATCACACGATTTGCGCATTTGTACAAAAACTGACAAATTTAATTTTGTCCACATTTGCCCATTTGGATATCGATGTGCAAATGATTTGCTTTGCATTCACACGATTTGGCCGATTTATCTGTCTTTGATTTGCCACACATTTGCACACAGAAATAAAGGGGCAAATTTGTTCATATTCGATCACACGATTTAACCATTTTCACAGCTGTCAACAATATATTTGAATGACGTTTGTAATTTAAATACATAAATTATTTCCAAATTGTGATATGTATTTCCACTAAAACAGATACTTAAAAAAATATGAATTCGCTAAAAAAGGAGAAACTTGCTGCAATTATATATATGTGCTATTACATAAAACACAAAAAAAGTTTAAAAAAGGAAAAAAAATCCAGAAAGAAGAAAATGAGTCCACGAAGTGTTTGGACGCGCGACTGGCTCTTAAAAAGGTGTACTGATGGTGCATACGCAAAGACTCTACGCGAGTTCCGCGAAATAGATAACCAAAAATTTTTGTTTAAAAATTATTTGCGTATGGAGGAGCCCACATTTAACGAGCTACTCGAAAAGATTTCTCCATTCATAAAAAAAAATGATACAAACATGCGCAAAGCGATTCCAGACTATGAACGATTGGCGGTAACATTGCGTTTCCTAGCTTCCGGGGATACTTATAAAAGCTTATCCATAATTTTTCGCATTGCGCCCAATACAATATCTTTAATCGTACCGGAAGTTTGCGATGCAATTTATAACGCTCTTAAAGATGAGTACTTAAAGGTAAATTATAAATCTCTTATAAAAAATATGTGCAGATTTTATATACATATTTACTTATTAGGTTCCATCAGACGAAAACGAGTGGGTGGAAGTTTCCAGAAAATTTAATGAAAAATGGAATTTTCCCAACTGCATAGGAGCAGTTGACGGGAAACACGTGGTAATGGTTGCTCCGTCGCGAAGCGGAAGTACCTACTTTAACTAAAAAGGCACACACATCATAGTTTTAATGGCTTTTGCAGACGCAGAATATAAATTCCTATATATTGACGTTGGCTGCAATGGTAGAGTTTCCGATGGCGGAGTTTTTGGGAAATCTACTTTCCAGTACGCCTTGAACACGAACACCCTTCGATTACCACCTTCTAGGCCATTGCCAGGTCGTGAACTTAATGCACCATACGTTTTAGTGGCCGACGATGCTTTTCGTATGCAAAAACACTTACTAAAGCCATTCCCTGGTAGAAATTTGTCAGCCAGACAGCGGATATTCAATTATCGTTTATCAAGAGCGAGGCGTATAGTAGAAAATGTATTTGGAATAATGGCCAAACGATTTCAAATTTTTTCTCGGCCAATAAATTTAAATCCAACTAAAACCACAAAGTTCACCATGGCTTGTTGTGCTTTGCATAACTATTTAATAGAAAAGACTTCGAATTATTTGGACACCCAAACTGATGTGGAAGGTAGTCTAATCCCAATAGAATTGAACAATGCTTCATTTCTGCCGATTGAGAGAGGAACACTGGAACATCCAAGCAATTACATAAGCAATGAGGCAAAAGAAATAAGGAAAGAATTCGAAGAATATTTTATGTCCGCGGATGGTGAAGTACCATTTCAATATCGACATTTATAAGGATCTGCTCTAGCCCATGGCTGAAAGTACAATCACACACTTACATTTCAACTAATAACACCATCATTAATTAAGCCATTTTGTTTTTATTAACCGCATTTACAGATGTTATGTTAATATAAAATTAATAACAAAAAAATAAATTAAATTCTTTAGAAATGGAAAATAATAGTTTACGTAAAAAGCTTAACATATCGTCGTTTAAAGTGCAAAACCGCGTATCGGCCAGGTACAAACTGCAGAAGGGAATTTTTCCAAAAATGAGGTTTCCCCAAAAACACCATCCTGGGGTCCGACTCCATCCATTCATACAAAAATTTTGATGCGTTGTTCCAATGTTAAAATTCTTGTATGAATGGATGGGGTCGGGCCCCAAGATGGTGTTTTTGGGGAAATCTCATTTTTGGCAAAATTCACTTCTGCGGTTTGTACTTGGCCGATACGCGGTTTTGCACTTTAAACGACGATATGTATATATTTTTTGCAAGAAATTTACTTTATTATTAAGGTTTATTTACTGCCAATAGTACTTCCATTGTTCGCTTTATAATTTCCGCATGTAACTCATTTGCCGTTTTCTCATCTTTTGCGGAAATTTCTCTCATTTGCATTGCCATATATTGCCAAAAAACTGTCCATTTGTCGTCTTTTTGTTCAAGCATTTTTATTGCTGACAGCAAAATGTCATCTGGCGATTTATTTGTTGATGTATCTGGATTTTCATTTAAAGTGGATGTCTGTGTATCAAACCGACAAATCGACTTCGTTGGCCAATCTCAAATTTGATTTTGATGCACTGGTTTTATTTTTATCATGATTATAATAAAATTTCATTGCAGACCAGAACAGCCAGTGTGGTTTCTCAATAGCGCCTTGGCCAGATTTTGTTGCATTTTTTTTTAATGTTATTGTAAGATATCTTAATATTGTTCCATTTTGCTTTGCATTCATCTATACTGTGCACAATTATTTTTTCCTGAATGCGCCTCCATGCATTGTCTTTTTGTTGGCGATTTTTATAATCATCGGAGGAGTATTCCCATATGCACGGAAAAGTCTCAACCTCATTGATCAATTTAAAAATATTTTCTTGTGTCCAAGCCGCTTGTACCTGTGGTCTTTTTCTTTTCTTTTTCAATGGTTCTTTTACTGGAAGTGGAATCGGGGCAGAATCTTCAGAAACCAATGAAATAAAGCTTTGCTCCAGGTCCTCTTCCGAATCCATCGTCTACCTATTATATTAAATAGCAAATTTTTATTAATGTTTGTTCATATGTACATACATACATATATGGATAAATACATACGTAGGTACCATATATTTATATACATAAATGAATTTACTTACAATTATATCAGGCGAAGAATCCAAAAAGATATATTGTAGGATATATAAAACCGACGAAATTCTTGTTGAATAAAACGGAATGAATTCTATTTTAGTTTTTTTTTTTTTTGATATGCTTAAGTGTCAAAAATAGCTGACAAGAGACAGTGTAGCCGCTGTACAAACTATTTCACCTTTTTTATTTGTATATTTTTTTAAGGTTAACAAAAAAGTCGTAAGAGCCGTATGTATTTAATTCAAAAGCATCACAAATTTTTGTTTGTTTTAATTATTAAGTATTTATGATGAAAATATTTTATAAGTTAATAAAATATATAAAAAAAATTGTAGTATAGAAGAGCTACTAATATCAATAAAATTATAAACTCTTTTAAAGTTTTTGCCACATAATGTGGTTAGAGGTTAGTATGTAGGTACATATATATATCGTCGCTTGAATAATGAAACATAGTAAGTGCCACATATATATGCTATTCTTCGATAATTGCACCATTGGATAGGAGGTCCTGCCATATGTACATACATACATATATTTCCGATTCAAAATGTTATGATTACCACTTCTTTATCGATAAACAGCTAAGGAGGCAGCGAAAATGGTGTCAATGTTAAAATGTCAATACTTGAAATAACAAGTAAGGAAGCCTAAGTTCGAGTGGAATCGAACATTAGATACTCAGCTGTATGCTTTTATTGTTTGTTTGCGTTTAATGGAAACACGTTGTACTTTATATAAAGTGAGTGCTGCATAAAGTGGGCGTAGCCACGCCCATTTTCCAAAATTTTTATCAGTTATCCAACTAAGTATATGAATATTATTATTTGTGCAAAATTTCATTCCTTTACGAGTTCTAGTTACAAAGATTTCACGTTAAAAATTCCCAAAGGGTGTTTCAGAAATATCTTTGTTAAAAAGTAGGCGTGGTCATAAATCGATTTCAATAAATTTTTGCGTGTCTATTACCACAAGTGATAAAAGTGTACACACCAAGTTTCGTCATAATATCTCAATTATTTGTCGAGTTATGGGCTAAGAAATCTCGTATATTCCTGCTTCTAAAAGGAGGCGGTGCCACGCCCATTTTCCAAAATTTTTGTGTTTTTTGTTTTATGTCCATAGTTGGACTCCTGCCATAAAATTTCAATGATATATCTTTATATTTGACAGAGATATCGCTTAAAATGTTTTTATTAGGCCACTTTATAATACCCATATATAAAAGTGGGCGTGGTCGTCAAACGATTTTGGCAATTTTTCGTCCAAACATTTGCCTAAGTAAGTATATCACGCCTACCAAATTTCATCGATATGTCTTCAACGGTTTCTGAGTTATGACTCATAAAACTTTCAATGTTTGCCCCTTAATAAGTGGGCGTGGCACCGCCCATTTTCCAAAATTTCACCATATTTCTTCATAAGGGCCTGAGCTCAATACGTGGGTAAAATTTCATCACTCCAGCTCTTTTAGTTACTGAGATACAAAATTTCGGATTTTTACTATATAGGGGAGGTGGGCGTGGTCATGGTCCGATTTCGCCCATTTTCAATACCATCCGTTCTCGTCTTGATACCAACTTGCATTCCAAATTTCATCAAAATATTTCAATTTTTGCGCGAGTTATCGTGCTCACAGACGGACGGACGGACAGACGGACAGACGGACGGACATGGCTCAATCGATTTCTCTTTTCACCCTGATCATTTTTATATATATAAGTCTATATCTATCTCGATTATTTCATTCTGTTACAATCCACCGTTAGGAAATCAAAACTATAATACTCTGTGTACTAGTACAGCTGAGTATAAAAACGACACACCTAAAATTTAAAGTATTTTTATACTCAGCTGTACTAGTACACAGAGTATTATAGTTTTAATCACATAACGGTGGATTGTAACAGAGTGAAATAATCGAGATAGATATAGACTTATATATATCAAAATGATCAGGGTGAAAAGAGAAATCGATTGAGCCATGTCCGTCCGTCCGTCCGTCCGTCTGTCCGTCCGTCTGTAAACACTCTAACTCGCGCAAAAATTGAGATATTTTGATGAAATTTGAAATGCAGATTGGTATCGAGACTGGGACGGTTGGTATTGAAAATGGGCGAAATCGGAAAATGACCACGCCCACTTTTCCTATATAGAAAAAATCGGAAATTTGGTATCTCAGTCACTAATACAGCTGGAGCGATGAAATTTTATCCACGTGTTGAGCTCAGGCCCCTAGGAAGAAATTTGATGACATTTTGGAAAATGGGCGGTGCCACGCCCACTTATTAAGGGTCAAACCTTGCAAGTTTTATATGTCATAACTCAGAAACCGTTGAAGATATATCGATGAAATTTGGTACGCGTGATATACTTACTTAGTCAAATATTTGGACGAAAAATTTCCGAAATCGGTTGAGGGCCACGCCCACTTTTATATATGGCTCTTATAAAGTGACCTAATAAAAACATTTTAAGCGATATCTCTGTCAAATATAAAGATATATCATTGAAATTTTATAGCAGGAGTCCAACTGCGGACATAAAACGAAAAACACAAAAATTTTGGCAAATGGGCGTGGCACCGCCTCTTTTTATAAACAGGAATATACGAGATTTCTGAGCCCATAACTCGACAAATAATTTATATATAATGACTAAACTTGGTGTGTACACTTTTATTACTTGTGGTAATACATGTTGAAAATTTTAGCGAAATCGGTTGACGACCACGCCCACTTTTATATATGGGTATTATAAAGTGACCTAATAAAAACATTTTAAGCGATATCTTTGCCAAATGTAAAGATAATTCATTGAAATTTTGTGGTTTGATTTCTACAATAGACCAGAAACAACAAATAGAAAAATTTTGGAAAATGGGCGTGGCACCGCCTCTTTTTACACAAAGGGATATACGTGATTTCTTAGCCTATAACTCGACAAATAATTGAGATATTATGACGAAACTTGGTTTATACACTTTAATAACATGTGTTAATAGCCACGCAAAAATTTATTGAAATCGGTTTATGACCACGCCTACTTTTTAAGAAAGATATATCTGGAACACTCTTTGGGAATTTGTAACGTGACATCTTTATAACTAGAAGTCAAAAAGGAATGAAATTTTGCACAAAGAATAATATTCATATGCTTAGTTGGATGACTGATAAAAATGTTGAAAATGGGCGTGGCTACGCCCACTTTATGCAGCACTCGCTTTATATAAAGTACACCGTGTTTCCATCAAACGCAAACAAACTATGAAAACATACAGCTGAGTATCTAATGTTCGATTCCACTCGAACTTAGGCTTCCTTACTTGTTTTATTTTTTCTTGAAATTTTTCTTTCCGTTGTTTTGTTATTCAAGCGACGATATGTATATATGTACATCTAACCTCTAACCACATTATGTGGCAAAAACGTTAAAAGAGTTTATAACTTTATTGATATTAAGCAATTAATTTAATTTTTCGAATTGATTAAATTGGAAAACATAAGACTTCACAACAACGGAAAAACTCATAAAATGGCAATCATAGTTTATATCCATGGTATAAGTATACCGGGTAAAACAAACGTCAAGTTTTCGTCGCCATATTAATCACCTGACAATTAAGCAGATTATGACATTTCGTGCTGCCATACTCAATGATAAAAATCCTCCATTAATGGCATTTTTCACTGCTTTGTTTTAAAAATAAATTGTAACCATGGTATTCATAGTAACGATTTTTTTCAATTTGAATTGAAAGAAATTTTTTCAATTTGAAAAAATTACACATCCTGCCAAGGCAGATCTAGGAAGGTAGGCCCGGTGGCGAATTCAAAAATTTCCCATGTATTTTGTTAGTGTAATCGGTAGAGTGTAATGTCAAAATGAATGAATTCGCTTGGGGCTCGTCCATTCCTATTGGCCATGATGTGAATTCGCTTGGATTTTGACATTACACTCTACCTTTGCATATAAAAAAAGTAGTTTCTGAATTCGCCACCGGGCCTACCTTCCTAGATCTGCCTTGCATCCTGCAGTAAATTTGTTTCACTGCTGAATGATCATTGATGATTCTTCTGAGTACAATTTTTATTATTATTATTATTTTTTTTTTTTTGAAAAAAGCAAACCATTTACATGAAAAATTCAGCAGTCTTTATTTGAAAGTACTCACTGATGCCTCCTCAGTAGGGACACGATATCGAATCAAAAGCATCGATCTGGTACTCATTTAAAATATCGGTTAAAAGGAATCGCGAACCCGATAATATCGAAACTAAACTACTCGATATTCAAAGTATCGGTATCGAAAGCGGTAATTTTCTAGAAGGTGCAACCTTAAAATTTCCTCTATAATAGTTAAAAGTGGTACAAATCGACGCGTTCTGATTATGAATTCGAAAGCGGAAATAAAAGATTTTTTCAGATTTAAAAGATTTATTAAAACGGTTTAAAGTTGCACCGCCTTCTAGAAAGTTACCAAAAACGCAATAAAACTGCATCCTGAGGCATACGCATATCGCTGTATTAGTGCTAATTCCATGGCATAGTATGCTATGGCTGGTTCCAAAGTTTTGATTTTGACGTAAATCCTTTTCCAACTCATAAGAATAGTTCAAGCTGATTAAAAAAATTATACAAGTTTATTAAGTTATTGAAAACATTTTTTACAAACCAACAGCTTTTACAAAACAACAGTATTTAATGCAATCACAGTTGTAAAAAGATATTTGCAAAATATTTAGTATTTTGAAAAATAAACATCTTAAATACTTAAGATTAACAACTCATTTTCATTGAGATTATATGTATCCATCATTGAATTTTTTTGGAAATTTGAATTTAAATTATCGAAACAAAAAAATGACGAAACTCAAGTGGCAGAATAGCTGTGCATTCCATGTTATAAAGAGAAGCCATTGCGCATTATGATTTTTCTTCCGGACTTATTTCCCCTTACGGCCAAAGCAGAAGCTTACAAGAGGCAAATTTAAAATATGTATTTCCATATATTTTATATTTTAAAAATAATTTATTTTATAGTTGTCAAATTGAAACAATTGTCAGAAAACAGAGCCGAATGTCAAAAAACCTATCGAAGTACAAGCTAGCTCATTGGTTTTTAACCGCCTAGATGGTATTTCGTTGGTTTTTTCCAACATAGCTTACTCCCTTGCACCAACACAAAACTGTATTTGACCACCTCTATCACACATAAAACCTTGTAGAATACAGGAAAAAACGTAGTGTCATAGGGGCATTAATGGAAAACAGACCCTTTTTTTGTTTAAAACGTGTTTTTAGTAAAATGAGAAAGAAAAAAGATATTGACGATTTTTTCGCTGAAATGATGATTTTTTATTTGCAAACGTCAAATTATCGTATGAAAATGAAAAATATATAATCTTTATCTTCAGTAATCATTATTTCTATCGCATGGTAATTGCAAATTGTAAGCAAGTTTCGGTAGTAAGAGTGCGCCTCGTTTAATGTGAAAATCAATAAACCTTACGAAGTAGCCAAAACCTGCAATTATTTCAGCACGTGGATCAGACCTATTTTTCGATATGTACCAGTGAAAATTAATTTTCGGCCCTTTAGGAAGCAGCTTGTCACTTCTGCACACTCGACAGATTTTCGGCACTATTTTGCGTTGCACAATTTTTTGGACAAATATGACAAAATTTTAATTTTGTATCACTGAATGTACTCATTTGTTCGATACCGTGGTTGAAGTACTCGATACCAAAAAATATCGTTGCAAAAGAATCGAGTAAAAAGTATCGGTATCAAATGCAAAAAATATCGATTTGGTATCGTATCGTATCGAAATTCGTGTCCCTACTCCTCAGTCACAGATGAATTTCATCAGTGATTCATAAAAGATTCATTTCGGATTTTTACTTCACGGAATATCAGTTTGGCCGTACTACAAAGTAAACCCTTTCCGGTATTCTCGGTGAGTTTTTAATTTAGTTTAGTAGTTACGATCACTTTTAATTTAGGCTTTGTGATCACTCTGGTATATAGTTTGGGGAGGTTTTGGAGATTGATCTATTATAACTCCATATCGTCGCATAAAGTGCAATACCGCATATCCGCTACCACCCAAATTTTACAGGAGACAGTAAAAACCGTTTTAATTCAAAACGGTTCGGAATTTTGCAAACCCACATCCAAACCAAGGTAAATTTTTGGATTATATTCTTAATCCAAATATCATTTTGGCGAAAAACAGTTAAATGTGCAGTTATTGGCTTACTTATGTATTTATAAGCGGTTTTGCGTCTTTTATTTTGTTCAATAGTGACGTATAGGCGGTTTTGCAGGCGTACGTAAAAACTTTTCTTCAATAAGGCAAAGTTATAATCCATTTCGTGTTTATAAAAGTATAATCAACTTTAGTACATTACAGTACAGTTATAAAGCAATAACACCTATTATTCGCGGTATTGGTTCGAAAAATTTCCTTAAAAAAAGCGGTTTTGAAACTGTGTCATTATTTGGAATTGCGTTGTGTGAATCTCAAAATTGTTGCATGAATGGATAGGGACGGACGCCAGGAATGTATATTTGATGAAATCTCATTTTTGGCAAAAATGTCACGCGGTTTTGCACTTTAGACGACGATATGTATGTAAACCACCATACCAAGGGAGCATTTCAGTCTATATATGTATGTATGTACATATGTCCAATCCAATTACAAAAAAATATGTACCCTACACTGAGAGAAAAAAAATATATGGAGGGGTCAAAGAAACTGTTTACCTATTTTGAACACTACTTTCTTTGTTTTGAGTAAATTTTCCTTAAAACATGTTAAAAGGTTTATAAAATATTGTTGTTACATGCGTTACCATGGTTTCATATACTTGTTTTGAAAAAATTCATACATTAAAATAATGAAAAATTCTTTAAGCGCCATTCCATTCCCAACTTTCCTTGTTTTGAAGACTTGATTTCTTTAATTTTGAGAAATTAAATTCCCATACAAATCCCCATGGCAACGAATTTGTTTGAATGTTTTTTTATGTTTTTTCCATATTTTTGAGAAAATTTACACAAAACAAAGAAAATTTTGTATTGGGACGCGTGTTCAAAATAAGGAAAATTATGTCTTTGATCTAGAGAATTTTTTTTTTGAGTGTAGATTTTAATAATATGAGTTGCTTATTTCCGCGGTGCAATAACACCAAATATGGCTGCAAAGACGGTGATATAAAATTTTTCCAATTTCCGACGATACCCTTTATTCGCGGAGAGTGGATGAAGATTTGTGGAGTGAGCGAAGAGGAGCTACCGGAAGTTCCATAAATCTGCTCACTAGTGCCCTTTCTCTTTCTGTCCTTTGATTCCTGAAATACCCAAACTTTCACACAAAATTCTACGCATTCAAAAAATAAAAGTCTGGCATCACTATACTCCAAAACTGACATAAGATTAAACTTCAAAAATCTGCTTTTTAATCAAAAAGACAGCGTCAAAATGACAATGCACATACCTGTATTTTTTATACCATGGTTTATATCTATAAGTTGCGACACTCTTTGACATGTTGTGCCTGTCACCCTGCAGTGCTGTGCAAAAGTTACAGAAAAAAAATTCAAATAAATTTTGAAATCTTTAAATCCTTAAAATTATTGGGTGAATTGAATTTGTAATGCTATATTTGTAGCGATAATAACAAAAAATTAACATATTTTTGAGTTTTAATTGATTTTATTCGGAATTTTGGATATTTTCTTGTGAAGATTTTGCTACGTTTGAATACAACACTGTGGCCGATTCTTCTCCACATTTGGTTTATTTAGTTTCTCATTCTCCCATTGACACATAATGTGCCTGTCACTTTTTGCAACAACAATTCCCATGGTTGAAGTTTGTTTTGATGGGGATACAGTGAGTCACAGAGAAAGTGAGCCATTATTTATTCAGACATTTTTATTATTAAATATCTTTGTTAACAATTACTTGACTTTCCTAATTTTTTTGCGACGGAAAAGTTTCAACAACATGCCAGAAATGATGAAAAACAAAAGCATACACGTATATACGCGTCACAATCAAAGCAAGCTTGCTGGCAACTCCAATTTAAATACTTAAACTTTCTCTCTAGAACACCGATTTCTCTCTTATATATTTTTACAGTTCACATTTTACATTATGTGTTAATTATATAAAAAAAAAAAAAAAAAAACAGATCAGGCAATTTTTTTCCATTTTTAAAAGGTGTACTTATCATAAAACACACGATAGAGCGCGTAAAAATCGTGTTTTGTTAGTTGAATAAAACACATTGGTTGCTAATAAAATTTGTATTATATTTAATTCAAGTGCGCCAATAGATGCATTAGTTGTATTTTGGATGTCAATGTGCAAAGATGGGCCGACAAACAAGTTTAGATATTAGGGATAGAGTAATTGAACTGTTGAAACAAGGCAAAAAAGTATTAAAACCGTTTTAGGGCATATTCCTCTTAGTGGCTAACCTTCACTGTGAGCCCGTTTCATGAACTTTTCCGGTTTTAACTATTATTTTTATAACTAAAAAATAATGTTCATCAAATATTTTTTGAAATTCTAAATTGTGGTTTATTCTAAAATATACCTAAGTACATAAATTTGTTTTTCAATCTGTTTGTGTATAATTTTTTATTTGCATAAAACTTCGGACAACATAACGTGGGTCATTTTCACTGCGACTTACTGTATGTATCAAAAATATAGACAGAGAACGTAGATGAACAGAGAAGTTGCAACTACGAATAATCGTGGAAGCCAGAGACCCAACAAAATTCTGGTAGTGCATCTGGTGAATAAAAAATTTTTATTCAACACAGCTGGCTGTTAAAATAACAGAAGTAGAGCGGTTCGTCTGTAGAAAGGAATGTTATATTAAATTTTCTGCACATCTGCTGATATGGCTCATTATTCCTCCCATACACCAATTCCATCGATGCACTAATTTCCCAAAACCGCTGGTGTTTTAACTATTTTCTTATCGAATTTGAATTATAAATAAATTAAAAATTAAAAAAAAATCAATTAAAATTAATTTCAATTTGACTTTACTGGGACTCGAACCTGCGCATCAATGCATTTTCTGTATTAAAAACCATACAACAATGCACCAGTTTGCTACAACCGGTGAGTATTTTAACAATTTCCACATCGATTTTTTAATTATTTTAAAATTTTCGAAATTTTGAAAATGTAAAAACATTTTGTTGTCCATTTGATGTTGTTGATGGCCAACCCATCAACCTCGTTGATGAGCAACGATCAACCATATCTATACCTATGTCAATGAAATTTAATTGTCACCCTCTCTGAACAATTAGATGATGCATCAATACATATGTACATACATACTATGTATGTATGTACATCTATTGAGCAATAATAAATTGGTGGCTGCATCAAAACCCTCACCATTCATCTTGGTGTATCGGGGCACAGCAGCTGCTAGACTCTGATGACTGATCAACGCAAATCCTACTGTCCTCCAAACATATCAAAAAACAACAATAACAATTCATTCATAAACATACCTAGTCACAAAAAATCAAGAGAAAACTGACAACATTGTCTTCACGCAAATCGACGACAATTTCAATAATTTTTCTATGTAGTCCAACTCGACTTCAAATCAGTTCCTTGGCAAGAGGACAAGGTGATAAGGGACATGCTTATGAGATTTTGTTATTGTACCTACAGCTCAAAAAAGGCGCTCGCATACATACATACATTCATATGACTTAACCCAGCAAAAAAGCTGGTAAGCGTTTTGCAAATCAAAATAAGCTTTCATAATTGAACTAATGTAAGCGGTGTAAACCAAACCAAGCTTAGAATAAGCTAGCATGAATAAGGACTTTGCAAGCGACATTTGCATAATATTTGGTATAGTAAGCGTTTTGCATATGTCTTTATATTTCGCAAGGAAATGCTAGCGTTTTATAAATGTTGACGGTGACCGACTAAATTTACAGTTATTTGTAGGTAGAACCCATTTTAGTTTTGATTTCTAAACAGTAAACAAGTGAAAATAGTGAAATTTTAGTGAAATAAATAAAGTGATAAAAGTAAAGTAGATTCAGGTAAGTGCAAAACGCGTCCTAAAAACATTTTTTGCAATCCTAATTTCAAGCTTAGAACGAGCGACGCGTTTCGATTGCAAAAGGCTTACTTTGCGATGTTTGTAAATGTCAATGCAAGTGTTTTGCTTACATCTGACCGCTTACAAAACGCTTATTTTCATTTGAAATTTTTTGCTGGGTTCACATGTCAACAACAAGAATAAAACACACACTACTGTACGCGATTGTGCATATCCCATTAAACACTGAACAAGAAATTCTCAAACGAGGAAAGATTGCTTTCCAATTTGAGAATCAGCACATATATCATTTGAAAATAAACATATTTTCAAGTGCTTCTCAAATATTTTTTTATCAATTTGAGATCAATTTTAGAAGCATTTGAGAAAAAATTTATCTTTGAAATGGGTTTGAGAAAATTTAATTTTTCAAATGGAGAATCAGCCAAAAATCCCATACTAAAAGTGTGCATTTTTTTTTAAGGACGTTATTAAAGAAAATTTGAGGTGCATTTGATAACTAACGTTTTAGGTTTGAGAATAGGCTTAGTTGAAAATGAAGAAAAATGTTTATTGGGATGTATAAAAATCTTCGTTTGGATGTGTACATTTTCTGCACAAAGTTTGACTTCTTTGCATAGATCAAACGACAAAGGGTTGTCGGCTGTTCTGACACCGCCGCTATGAAATCACATGCTGACAGTGCGCAGGCCCAATTTACCCAATTATTGCATGTGACCGCGCTTGTTCATATGAATGCGCACATAAGCTTGCAGGTGTTGAACCATTGCCATTGTGTGCAAGGTTCATCACTTTTGTATTACCCGCATGCCCACTGACTTGATCTCAAAGCTATTTGGAGTTGAAATTTGACAAAATTTCTTCGGTTTGTGAAAAGTGCAGGACAAAAGCGAAATGTAGAGGGGCAAGCAAACGCAGCACTTGTTGACATGTGAAGTCATATGAATGTATGTATGTATGCGAGCGCCTTCTTTTGAGCTGTAGGTACAATAACAAAATCTCATAAGCTTGTCCCTTATCACCTTGTCCCCTTGCCATGACGTTTTTTAAGTCGAGTTGGACCAGAAAAATTTTTTTTTTTTTTTTTTTTTGATATGTACGTATTCATGTGAATACTGAGGGTTGGCAAGGTGTGTTTGATTTGACACCTATACATCCAGTTGTCAAGATATTAACAGGGTTGATTCACGTTTATTTCTTGCTTGCTTTCCATCGTTGATTGAAAAATCGTTGGAGTGGATTTACAATATTTTTTTAAAAGTTAATTACATTTTTTTTTTATTTTTTTTCCATTATCCTAGTTTGAGTACTTATCTAATCTAATCTTAAATCTAATCTTAATCTAAGTATAAGTATATAGCAAAAGATTTATTATTACATTTGTTTTTTTTTTTTTTTTAAATAACGCAAGGTGTTTAGTTATATCATTTTTTTTTTAAATATATATATATTCGTGAACAAAAGATTGTTTATTTTTCTCTATATATATATATGTATATGTATGTATGTATACATTTTTTTTTTAATAAAAATTTTAGGTGCGTTTTAGTTACATGTGTATTGTTATTTTTAAGTTTAATAAAGTATTTTTTTTTTTTTTTTTTATATTTTGTTTTCAAGTTGTGCTTCATATATGAATTTTATAAGTTCTTCATATTTTTCTATATCATTTGTTTTTAGTAAGTCCGTTAATGATGTATAGTTTTTGAATATGTTGTAATTGTTGCGAAGTGTGTCAAAATTAGTACATTCAAACACAAGGTGGTCTGATGTTTCTATGGAGTTGCAATGTCTGCATTGATTTGACATGCCAGCTATGAAAGTGCTTAGATATTTTTTACAGTACGTGTGGCCTGTGATTAATCTGTTTATAAGTTTGATGTTGTATGGAGTCATTGAAATATTTTTTTTGTTGAACCATGGTTTTATATGTGTATCTGGGACTATTTTAGAAAAGTATGTACCTTTGTTATTGCTGATTAATTTATATTCATTGTTCCATTCATTCCAGATTTGTAAATTTATTTTTAGTTTTGCTTCCTGTGGTGTGAGTGTGGTTTCAATGGTTGCACCTCTAGTGGCTGCTTCTTTTGCTGCCATATCGGCCTTTTCATTGAAGGGAATACCAACATGGCTGGGGGTCCAGATGATTTGTATTTCATCTAGATTCATGTTATATAAAGTATTATGTATTTCTGCAACTATGAAATTATCTGTTTTTTCTTTTTTCAGGTTGTTTATGGAGGAGAGACTATCCGTGAAGATGGCTAATTTGTTGCATTTTTCTTTTGACGCTATTATTAGAGCTTGTTTTATGGCTGTTAGTTCTCCAAACATGGAAGAGTATTTATCTGTAAGTTTAAACATGTAGGATATGTTTTTTTGAATGTCGTGTATACTGCAGCCTGTGCTATTTTCTGTTATTGATGCGTCTGTTGCCAGTAGAAAGAAGTTTTTCTTTTGTAGATTGTCTTTTATTTCTAGGTATATTGATATCAACTGTTCTTTTGAGTATTGTTGTTTAGATGTTTCGAGATTAGTTCCTAATAATAGTAAGTTATTGTGTTTTGTAAAGTTTATGTTTGTGTTTATTTTGTCAAAAAGGTCTTTATATTTGTTGTATATGAAGCTGTAGCTGGAGTTTATTTCAGTAGAGTTATGAAGTTGTGTTTTTAGGTCTCTGTTTATGAACCATTGCTTAGATAATTCTTTGGCAGCTAGCCATTTGGCTCTCATCAGTGGAGGCAATTCTCCTGCAAGGGTGTATCTTGTATGTATGGGAGTGGTCGGTGGGACTCCTAGGCATCTTCTTATTGTTTGGTTTCCAACAACTTGTAATTTTGTGTTATATCCTTTGGGAGCGTTTGCAAAGGTGGTGCACCCATATTCAATTTTGGATCGTACAAAGGATTTGTAGAAGTTTAGGCTATTTTTTGGATTTAGTCCAGCTTTGATTGTTGTTAATTTGGAGATTAGATTTATACCTGACTGTGCTTCTTTTTTTATTTTTTTAACATGATCTTTGATGTTTGATTTGTAGTTTATTATTCTGCCTAGTAATTTTATTTCATATGCTTGTTCTATAGTTATATTTCCTATTTCCATTTTGAATGTTTGTTTTTTGCCAGATGTCATGTGCATGTATTTGGTTTTTGAGTAATTGAAGGAGAGATTGAGCGTATTTGTTATATTTTGGAAGTCTATTATTTTGTCTTTTAATCTATGAAGTGCAGTTTCTTTGTTTTTGTCATGACATATGATGATAAAGTCATCTGCATATTGAAATAGTTGAGTAAAATCATCATTGATGATATGTAGTTTACTTGTATAGAGATTAAATAGCGTTGGTGATAGACAACTGCCTTGTGGCAGACCGTTGTTTATTTGTATGAATTCTGTGTTTAGATTATAGTATCGTATTGAGAAGAAATTATATATCCATGAGTATATAATTGGATTAGCTTGAATTTCAATGAGCTTTGATTTGAGTATTGATAGATCTACACAATTGTATGCATTGTTAAGATCTAATACACATATGAATATTTGTTGTTTTTGGTTTCTTAAAGTGGCTATTTGATGTAGGATCTCATTGATGCACATTACAGAGGAACGATTTTGTCTATAGGCGAAGGACTTTGATGGTATTATTTTATTGGTTTCCATGTGGTCGACTAGGATTTCTTTTACCAGCATGTTGAGTGTTTTGGCTATTACTGAGATTAGGGCTATTGGTCTGTAGTTTGTAATGTCGTCAGGATTTTTGTTGGGTTTTAATATGGGGACTATTTTGATTTTTCTCCAGATGTTTTTGACAATGTTGTTGTTTAGATGGTATTCCAGCATATTTAATAATGCTTTTTTGGCATTAGGGGGAAGTTTTTTCAACATGTCGTATGTTATATGATCGAGACCTCCTGCAGTTGATTTTTTCGTAGAGAGAATGTTATTTAGTTTTGTCAGTGAGAATGATATATGATTATTGTTGTGTGTTTGTATGTTAGGTAGATTGTTATCAGTAGGTGTAGCAACTTGTTCTTTGAGGAAGTTGAGATATGGTAGTGTATTTTCTTCTGGCCAGTTGAATTTTGAGAAGCTGGCGTTGCCTTTAATATTTTTTATGAATTGCCATGCATTTTTGCTTTGAGGGTCATGATCAAGCTCTTCAATTCTATCCTTGTAGTTTTTGTTTTTCGCTTTTTTGACTGTTTTGATCCATTTCTTTTTTTCATCTATCGCATCATTTATGTCTTGAATTCTGTTTGTTCTATTAGCCTTTTTAGTTTTCGCTATTAAGATTCTGTATTCTTTTTCCGTCTCTTCATTCCACCAGGCTTTTGGTTTGTGTTTGAAGTTGTCTAAGTTGATGGTAGAATTTTTTAATGCCTTTTTGATTGATTTTTCTATTGTGTCGGTTGTGACTGTGTTTTCTATTTTAGCTAGTTCTTTGGCGAGTCTATTTTTTGCTATGAAGTATGTGGGAAGTTTTTGTATGTCTGAGATATCTATAACTATTGGATAGTGACGGCTACCTCCTATGTACGATTGATTGCAGCTCCAATTTATGTTTCGGGATAGGTTTGAAAAGCTTAAGTCTAGAACTGATCCTGAGTGTGGGTGAATATTATGGGTTTTTGTGCCATCATTGTGGCATGAAAAATTGTGTAGCATAGTGATGTTTTTTAAGAATCTTCCTTTAGCAGTGGTAATTGTGTCTCCCCATGTTTCGCATCTAGCATTAAAGTCACCTAATATTAAAACATTAGTTTGATTTTTTAAGAAGTTGAAAAGTTTTGTCATTTCTTCTTGAAATATACCAGTGTTTAGGTTTGGGGGAAAATAAGCGGTGCATATTGTGATATTGATTTGTAAGTTTGTAGTTTTTATTAGTAGTATGTCATATGTTGTGTTGTATTTGATTTTTTTAAAATTAAGATTCTTTTTGCAACCTATAGCAACTCCGCCATATCCATCGGGTCGATCTTTTTTGATAATATTGAAGTTAATTAGTTTGTGGTTTGTGTTGTTACTGTCATGTGAGAAAGTTTCCTGTAATGCAACTATGTCAATATTGTGTTTGTGTATAAAAAAATCTATATAGTTTTTGTTGGTTTTCAAACTTTGGCAGTTATATTGTAGTATCTTCATATTCTATAAGTGGATTGATTGTAGTATTTATTGTTAATCTCTCATTTGCATTATTTTTGTATAGCTTGTTTAATGTTTTGACTATCGGTTCTTCTGAGTTAATTTGAAATTTTTCACAGAGCATGTTTACAAGTTTTTCTATTTCAGTGACCTTAGACCACTGATTTGAATCATAAACAGGTGCCGTTTTTTCCTTCGGTTCTGTCTTTTTGTTTATTGAGTTTGTTTTGTTAGTTGTGTTGGCTAGGATTTTACTGTATTTAATCGTAGTGAGTTTTTTATTAATTAAATGATCTTTATTGATAGTTTTTTTTTCTGATTGACGTATGGGGGGGAAGGCCTCTTCATAGTCATATAAAATGTTGAACCTGTTAGAATTTATTTGATTATAGGTTTCGTAGGCTTCTGTTTTTGATATCTTTTTTATTGTCATTATTTCTGTTAAGTTTTTTTCTTTTGCCCATTTGTTACATTTATCTCGGTTGAGGGATGTATGGCCCTGTTCGCCACACAGAATGCATTTATTGTCATTTGCTTGGCATCTCGGTTTGCATCCTGTGTCATTTCCGCAAAGGATGCACCTGTTTTTGGCTTTGCATGCGAACTTGGTATGTCCCAAACGTCCGCAATTATAACATTGTTTCACTCTGGGAATGAAGTAGTGTATTTTCATAGGTACACAGAATATGTTTACTGATTCTGGGATATCGCATCCCGAAAATCCTATTTTTACAGTAAATGTTGGTATATATGTTATTTCGTCATTGTTGTCTTTATTTTGGGTTATTTGTCTTCTTGTGATGCGTGTTACCGAAGTCACATCGATTGTTGAATCAATATTTTCGAATATTTCTTTTTCTGTAAATTCGAGGGGTACTTGTTTTGCTACCCCGTATGTCTCAATCATACTGCGCGGGATGTATGTTTTAATGTTGTTGTTTTTTAGTGTGTCATTGTCTACTGCGTTGTTGGCGTCAGTGTGAGTATGGAAATATACCTTGTAGAGGGATCGTCTTATTGCTTTGACAATCTTTATCCCTTTTACGTTAAAATGTCTGATTTTGTTGATTAAGAAAAGTCCATTTTTAATTGAGTCATTGTTAAATAGGCTGCTATTAGATGTATCAAAAAATACACAGAACTCGCCTTTGTGGTTCTTGTCGTACTTGACGACTGGTCTGCTCTGAGCTATGCCCATTTGGGTTGTCTGGGTGGTCTCTGTTGAGGTATTGGAACCTTCAACTTGTTGTTTATCGCATTCAATGGCTGCTGAGATAGTGGTATTTGCAACTGGATTATTTTTAATGTTTTGTGGAATGAATGAATTGGGTGCATTTACCATTTGTTTTTGTAAATCATCTGGATTATTGAAAAATGGGATTGTCCCTTTTTTAACTACCATTCCCTGAAGGGGAGGTAGTTCTGCTAGAAATTCGTCCCTTTTAGCATTGCTTGAGGTTTTTTCTGTGTCTTTGTACGGATGTGCTGTAAGTCCATTTGTCATATTTCGTCTTATTTTTTTTTTTGGTTTATTGCCATCAGCAATAACTGACGCCGAAGCGTCCTCCATTTTATAGGGTTCCGTTATTCCGTTATGTTTTTTCCTCTTACCTATCCTGTATGTACAATGAGTAAACTGATGGTTTCAATCTTTATTAATTTAGTATAATCCACAAACTGTATAGTTATCAAGTATGCACTTATTGCTAAGAAATATCTTAATATCTAGTCTATTAAAGAAATCAAATTTTTAAATTAAATCAAAAGAAAGTTATCCACTCGTTTCCGCACAAGATTCTTCTTCGGAGGTTCAAAAGCAAGTGGACCAGAAAAATTATTGAAATTGTCGTCGATTTGCGCGAAGACAATGTTGCCAGTTTTCACTTGATTTTTTGTAATTGCTTTATGAATGAAGTTGTTATTGTTGTATTTTGTGGTGGACAATAGTTTTTGTTTTTGGATACATTTATGAGCACATGTGTACTTTTGCAAGTACATACATACATTCATACATACATACATATTTACATATGTATGTACCTGTACATATGGATGATTGATGTTTTTACGCAAAAATATAGCAATGCGAAATGCCGACGGCAATTTCGATTTGGTATGTACATAGGTAATTAATTACATAAATCAAGTTGTGTAAATGAAGTAGGTACATATGTATGTAACTACCTATGTACATACATACATATGTACATATGTTTTTATTAATTTATAAAAATGGTTGGTCATCAGCAAATGAACACCAAAATACCTACATATATATATTTTTTTTAAATTTCGTAAATTTAATTACAATTGAAAATTCGATAAGAAAACATAGTAGGTACCTACCTACATACATATGGACAAATATTTACCAGTTTCATCAAATTGGTCCTTGTTGTGTACACAAAAGCATCTATTGAAGCATAATTTTTTAATACAGAAAGATATGCACATAGAGGCGCAGGTTCGAGTCCCAGCAAAGTCAAATTGAAACTAATTTAAATTGATTTTTTTTAATTCTTAAATTTATTTATAATTGAAATTCGATAAGAAAATTTTAAAATTACTTTGCTGTTTTAGGAAATTGGTGCATTGGTGAAATCGGTGTATGTGAATAAAACTAAACTATGAATATCAGCAGATGTGCACAAATGTAAAGTAACATTCCATTCTACAGCGCGCTGCTAATTTTTTTAACTTTTCTCTCAAATCTGTAATTCACCATGACTCAACTCTGGTAACGTTAACAGGATGCCCTACCAGCGTTTTGTTCAGTTTTGACGTTTTACACGATTTTTCGTAGTTGCAACTTCTCTGTTCATCTACGTTCTCTGATATAGATACACATTTATTTTTTCAAAACAAAAATGAAATATCCATGACGCAAATCGTTGCTACCCAATAAGCATTTTTGAATGCATTTGAATTTCATTGAGATCAAATCCATTTTCCAATTTCCAACAATAATTTTTAACTTGAATTCAGAAACAGCCCATTTTTCGATATGAAAATGTTTCTGTTTCTCCACTTGAAAAAAATATTGGAATTTGACTTGAACTTTATCGATATTCTCCAACCAAAATCAAACGTCAGAATAAAGCTTTTGAGCAACAAACTCTCATCCGATTGAAATAAAGGAACAAAAATGTAACAATTATGATTGTCTGCTTGACTTATTTGCTCACTTTTTTGTTATGCATTTAACAATAATAACAATATTTTATACACAATAATTAGTTGAATTAGATATACATTCCTCTTTAAATTTTATTCTTCACTCACTTTTTCGTTTACTTATTGCTAATATGATTGAATTTAATTAATACTAATTATGCACTCAGTTCAGTTTGGAAAAGTATTGTACCTTAAGTGTAAAAACATGTTGGATATAAACTTGATAATTGAGACTTTTTCCCCACATTGGATTCGTGCTAATTGGGAAATATCCAAATGTAGGAGAATGTAGACAGAGAACGTAGATGAACAGAGAAGTTGCAACTACGAATAATCGTGGAAGCCAGAGACCCAACAAAATTCTGGTAGTGCATCTGGTGAATAAAAAATTTTTATTCAACACAGCTGGCTGTTAAAATAACAGAAGTAGAGCGGTTCGTCTGTAGAAAGGAATGTTATATTAAATTTTCTGCACATCTGCTGATATGGCTCATTATTCCTCCCATACACCAATTCCATCGATGCACTAATTTCCCAAAACCGCTGGTGTTTTAACTATTTTCTTATCGAATTTGAATTATAAATAAATTAAAAATTAAAAAAAAATCAATTAAAATTAATTTCAATTTGACTTTACTGGGACTCGAACCTGCGCATCAATGCATTTTCTGTATTAAAAACCATACAACAATGCACCAGTTTGCTACAACCGGTGAGTATTTTAACAATTTCCACATCGATTTTTTAATTATTTTAAAATTTTCGAAATTTTGAAAATGTAAAAACATTTTGTTGTCCATTTGATGTTGTTGATGGCCAACCCATCAACCTCGTTGATGAGCAACGATCAACCATATCTATACCTATGTCAATGAAATTTAATTGTCACCCTCTCTGAACAATTAGATGATGCATCAATACATATGTACATACATACTATGTATGTATGTACATCTATTGAGCAATAATAAATTGGTGGCTGCATCAAAACCCTCACCATTCATCTTGGTGTATCGGGGCACAGCAGCTGCTAGACTCTGATGACTGATCAACGCAAATCCTACTGTCCTCCAAACATATCAAAAAACAACAATAACAATTCATTCATAAACATACCTAGTCACAAAAAATCAAGAGAAAACTGACAACATTGTCTTCACGCAAATCGACGACAATTTCAATAATTTTTCTATGTAGTCCAACTCGACTTCAAATCAGTTCCTTGGCAAGAGGACAAGGTGATAAGGGACATGCTTATGAGATTTTGTTATTGTACCTACAGCTCAAAAAAGGCGCTCGCATACATACATACATTCATATGACTTAACCCAGCAAAAAAGCTGGTAAGCGTTTTGCAAATCAAAATAAGCTTTCATAATTGAACTAATGTAAGCGGTGTAAACCAAACCAAGCTTAGAATAAGCTAGCATGAATAAGGACTTTGCAAGCGACATTTGCATAATATTTGGTATAGTAAGCGTTTTGCATATGTCTTTATATTTCGCAAGGAAATGCTAGCGTTTTATAAATGTTGACGGTGACCGACTAAATTTACAGTTATTTGTAGGTAGAACCCATTTTAGTTTTGATTTCTAAACAGTAAACAAGTGAAAATAGTGAAATTTTAGTGAAATAAATAAAGTGATAAAAGTAAAGTAGATTCAGGTAAGTGCAAAACGCGTCCTAAAAACATTTTTTGCAATCCTAATTTCAAGCTTAGAACGAGCGACGCGTTTCGATTGCAAAAGGCTTACTTTGCGATGTTTGTAAATGTCAATGCAAGTGTTTTGCTTACATCTGACCGCTTACAAAACGCTTATTTTCATTTGAAATTTTTTGCTGGGTTCACATGTCAACAACAAGAATAAAACACACACTACTGTACGCGATTGTGCATATCCCATTAAACACTGAACAAGAAATTCTCAAACGAGGAAAGATTGCTTTCCAATTTGAGAATCAGCACATATATCATTTGAAAATAAACATATTTTCAAGTGCTTCTCAAATATTTTTTTATCAATTTGAGATCAATTTTAGAAGCATTTGAGAAAAAATTTATCTTTGAAATGGGTTTGAGAAAATTTAATTTTTCAAATGGAGAATCAGCCAAAAATCCCATACTAAAAGTGTGCATTTTTTTTTAAGGACGTTATTAAAGAAAATTTGAGGTGCATTTGATAACTAACGTTTTAGGTTTGAGAATAGGCTTAGTTGAAAATGAAGAAAAATGTTTATTGGGATGTATAAAAATCTTCGTTTGGATGTGTACATTTTCTGCACAAAGTTTGACTTCTTTGCATAGATCAAACGACAAAGGGTTGTCGGCTGTTCTGACACCGCCGCTATGAAATCACATGCTGACAGTGCGCAGGCCCAATTTACCCAATTATTGCATGTGACCGCGCTTGTTCATATGAATGCGCACATAAGCTTGCAGGTGTTGAACCATTGCCATTGTGTGCAAGGTTCATCACTTTTGTATTACCCGCATGCCCACTGACTTGATCTCAAAGCTATTTGGAGTTGAAATTTGACAAAATTTCTTCGGTTTGTGAAAAGTGCAGGACAAAAGCGAAATGTAGAGGGGCAAGCAAACGCAGCACTTGTTGACATGTGAAGTCATATGAATGTATGTA
Organism: Urophora cardui; assembly: GCA_960531455.1. Taxonomy (NCBI): domain Eukaryota; kingdom Metazoa; phylum Arthropoda; class Insecta; order Diptera; family Tephritidae; genus Urophora; species Urophora cardui. The sequence continues at coordinate 67,377,512 of OY482673.1, read as the reverse complement.
TGTATGCGAGCGCCTTCTTTTGAGCTGTAGGTACAATAACAAAATCTCATAAGCTTGTCCCTTATCACCTTGTCCCCTTGCCATGACGTTTTTTAAGTCGAGTTGGACCAGAAAAATTATTGAAATTGTCGTCGATTTGCGCGAAGACAATGTTGCCAGTTTTCACTTGATTTTTTGTAATTGCTTTATGAATGAAGTTGTTATTGTTGTATTTTGTGGTGGACAATAGTTTTTGTTTTTGGATACATTTATGAGCACATGTGTACTTTTGCAAGTACATACATACATTCATACATACATACATATTTACATATGTATGTACCTGTACATATGGATGATTGATGTTTTTACGCAAAAATATAGCAATGCGAAATGCCGACGGCAATTTCGATTTGGTATGTACATAGGTAATTAATTACATAAATCAAGTTGTGTAAATGAAGTAGGTACATATGTATGTAACTACCTATGTACATACATACATATGTACATATGTTTTTATTAATTTATAAAAATGGTTGGTCATCAGCAAATGAACACCAAAATACCTACATATATATATTTTTTTTAAATTTCGTAAATTTAATTACAATTGAAAATTCGATAAGAAAACATAGTAGGTACCTACCTACATACATATGGACAAATATTTACCAGTTTCATCAAATTGGTCCTTGTTGTGTACACAAAAGCATCTATTGAAGCATAATTTTTTAATACAGAAAGATATGCACATAGAGGCGCAGGTTCGAGTCCCAGCAAAGTCAAATTGAAACTAATTTAAATTGATTTTTTTTAATTCTTAAATTTATTTATAATTGAAATTCGATAAGAAAATTTTAAAATTACTTTGCTGTTTTAGGAAATTGGTGCATTGGTGAAATCGGTGTATGTGAATAAAACTAAACTATGAATATCAGCAGATGTGCACAAATGTAAAGTAACATTCCATTCTACAGCGCGCTGCTAATTTTTTTAACTTTTCTCTCAAATCTGTAATTCACCATGACTCAACTCTGGTAACGTTAACAGGATGCCCTACCAGCGTTTTGTTCAGTTTTGACGTTTTACACGATTTTTCGTAGTTGCAACTTCTCTGTTCATCTACGTTCTCTGATGTAGAGTTTCCAAAGCAATCAAAGCGTTCGAAGGCATCCAGGCATTAATCAAAAAGTATGAATTGGTACAGCGTTTTATCAGCAAACACACTCTGAGAGTGTTAGAGAGTGTAATTCTCAAACTTATCTCTAATCCAAAGCGAAGGTAGAAAACCACACTAGAAATCAATTGGAGACTGATTAGAAAAAGAAATATTTGCAAATTCTCATTAGAATTTCATTAGAAAACTACATTGGATTTCAATTCGGAAATTATAATTTTCTCCATTTGAGAGTTATGTCCCATTTTTTTTGAGATCGATATAATTCTCGACAGCTCCACGAGTCGTCCTCTAACGTTAGAGATTTGAGAAAAGGGCTCGAGTCATTCTCAAACCGATATCTAACCTAAATGTTTGTTGGGTTTTCACCATCAAAATGGCCGTTTGAATTTAAATTTTTTTATTTCCTTTTGAACATTTTCGTATAAGCAGGGTTGCTCTTTCTCGTACTGTTCTGTTAATACATTTTTCCAGAAATATAGATGTTATGGATGAGATCGCCAGTGGAGACGGGTGCTAAGCAATGCAACTCTGTGTTATTGTCATATCTTCTTTGTTGAAGTTCACGTACCTCATTTCTCTCTCCCTTTGTTCCGCTATTTGCACATGCCGTTACTTCTTCAATCGAATTTATAAAAGGAACCTTTAAAGTAATTTCTGGCATTGGGAAAATTATCGTGCAGCGAAACTAACGGAGAGAAAACTGGGGTAAGTGACGGTCACATTTTACTTGTTTTACGTAACCTAACTTTGTAATTTCATTTGTCAGAAATAAACTTGCTTCTTGCTTGCTTCTTGCTACTTGGTTCTTGCATCGATATGTTTTGATTGTCCAACAATTGGCATGTTAATCCCAAATCCGGGTCGAATCCTAGTTGCGCGATATATTCCCAACACCTTTATTTCCCATTTCTATTGGGTAATACTATTTCCCACTCCTAGTGGGCAACAGCCAATTGGAACTTTATGTGAGTGTCGTACCGTATAAATAATTGCAATGCAGCGATCACCCGTACGCCGAAGCCAACGCCATCAGGCTGAAGACGCATCTAATGCTAAAGCGAAGGCCATTGGAACCTCTAAGCCGGAAACTAACACAAAAACAAATTCTACCAAACTAAATACAGGGACTATTCCGAAAAGTGGGTCGCATGCTAATGTATCTACGAATCCACCGCCGAATGAACCTTTCTTTGGCATAAACGTGCCGGGTGATCTCATCAATACTCATCCAGACATATCAGTAAATGCTCCACACAGATTATCAGGCAATCCGCCGCCATTGGGTGCCATATCTACTTCAGACATAACCACATTCTCCACTATTACGCCAACATCACGGGCCAGTGTAAGCGTTAGTAATGCCAACAAGATCCAGGATTGTCAGGTAAGCGATTTCACCACTTTATATAACAATGCCTATGTCAGTGTTGGTCCAGCCACCTCAGTTGCGGCCGATCTTGGAAAGGTTGCCGCCTATGTCGACGTCCACACCGCCTCCTCTGCCGACGTCAATAACGCCACATGTGCCGACGTCATTAACGCCAGCACTGCCAACGTCGACGCCATCTACTCTGCCTACGTCAACAATGCCGCCACTGCCGACGTCGACGCCGCCTATTCTGCTGGCGTCAACACTGTGCTTTCTTCTGACGTTAATGTTGCCGTCTCTGCTAGCGGTAACAGAACCTCCACTGCCGACGCCAACGCCGTCTCTTTTGCCAACGTCAACGTAAGGCCGCCCGCCACCGTTTACCACGACGTCACTACTTCTGCCTCCGGCTGCGTTAACGCTAATTTAAATCCGGCAATCATTCGCACAGCCGTACGTACTCCTACCAACGACGTAGGACAAATAAATATGCTCCTAGCTATGCAGCAGCAAATAACAAGATTGGAACTACAATTACAACAAGCGCAATCTAAAATTGCCGAATCTGAGCGCGAACGCGAACGTAGTTCTGGTTCGTCGAATTCAACGACATCTGTTACGCCGCCTCTCTGTTTTAACGCAGCCGCACAGCAGCATGTAGTGACGCCGTCGATGCAGCCAACTGCGGCATCGCACAATTTAGCAGCATTAAGCAGCGGATACCAAATATCAACCAGCGGCTCTTCGCAGCAGGCGCAGCCAGCCAGGGTGAATTCTGCAACTTCTCTCGACCGACAAGGTTCGATTGCATCGTTTAATGGGCAGCCAGCCGTCAATTCTGTTACCACCCCACAGGTATGTAGCTATGTATCTAATGCAAATCAGCCTCAAGTTTTCTGTAACCACCGAAATGCTACGCAAGCACCTATTGTTTCATCGAGTCACATTACTCCTGCCGGTGCATACCAGGTGGTTGATATACAGAATCATAGTATGCCATCATTGCCAAGCCATACCTTGCCTATACACTCCATGCCGCCTCCGAGGAAGTTGCTAGACCTACCAGCATTTTCTGGCCAGGCTGAGGATTGGCCAATTTTTTACGCAGCATTTATCGAATCGACTTCTGTATACAATTATAGTAATTTTGAAAATAATCAGCGTTTAAATAAATGTCTTAGGGGGGAAGCGAGGGATGTGGTTAAGTCGCTCTTAATACACCCAAGCAATGTAAATTTTATTATTGAGCAACTACGTTTTAGGTTCGGCCGCCCTGAACAGCTCATCCGGAGCCAACTAAAGATTGTAAAAGAGGTCCAACCTATTTTAGAGGCTAACCTCGGAAGATTAGTATCCTTCGCCACAATAACCAAAAATCTGTCGGTGTTCCTCCAATCCATAGGAGAGGAGAAACACTTGGCTAATCCAACGCTACTGGAGGAGTTGGTATTGAAGCTACCTATAAGTAAACGGTTGGATTGGGCTCGTCATTCTGCATCCATTCGCCCATTTCCAACCATAGTAAACTTTAGCGACTGGTTGGCTGAAATGGCGACGTACGTACAAATGATTCAGGATGAGACAAAGGAACCGAAACGTCGTGCTGTCCTACATACAAGCAAGGAACAACGCAGTTATAAATGCGCCGTTTGTCAAGGTGACCATAAGATCGACAGCTGCCGCCGCTTACTCGAAGCTACTGTATCGGATAGGTGGAAATTGATAAAGAAATTTCACCTTTGTTTTAGCTGTCTCTTCCCTGGTCACTCCACTCGTGACTGCCGCCGCCGTAAAGCTTGTTCAGTGAAGGGGTGTTCGAGGTTTCATCATCGGTTCCTACACGAAGTTGATGGTGCCAATGCAGCCAGCCAGTCCCCTAAAGTCTCTGAATCACAAACTACTCATAATCCGGTACTCAACTGCTCCACGCGCGCGAATGTCAAGCTACTATTCCGAGTTATTCCTGTGACGCTCTATGGACCAAACAGAAAGGTGGACACTTACGCACTCCTAGACGAAGGGTCCTCCATAACTATGATGGACGATTCTTTGGTACGGCAGCTAGGACTGGTCGCTAAGCAACGTCAAGTGGAGATTCAGTGGTTCGGAGGTAAAGCGGTTAGTGAGCCTGTTTCCATTGTCAGTTTGAGTGTTAGTGGTCTAGGAATGGAAAGGCGTTATGCTCTTCGTAACGTCCATGGTGTAAGCAACTTAAACCTGCCTGTTCAAACTCTTAGCAGCGAGGATATTCGTAACGCTGTCAGATACCAGAATAGGATGCCCATACAACCATATGAGAATGTCTCGCCCAAACTTTTAATCGGATTAGACCACTGCCATCTTGGATTGCCTACCAAGTCGACCTCAACTAACAACAATGGACCATATGCAGCCTTTACAGATCTAGGATGTGTAGTGTTCGGACCATCAACTTCGGCGCCGCCAAGGAAACCATCCTGTCTCCATGCACAAGCATCGGACAGCCACATGCACGACCTGATAAAGGATTATTTTAGCGTCGAATCATTCGGAGTAAGAGCCGCGCCACCTATCAAAAGTGCTGACGATATACAAGCCGAAAAGATATTGGAAGAAACCACAGTGAAGTGGAACGGCCGATTCCAAACTGGGTTGCTATGGAAGGACGACAACGTTGAGGTACCGGAAAGTTACAGTATGGCATCGAAACGTCTCGCAGGCATCGAACGACGAATGGATAAAGACAAAGAGTTTGGCAAGGCCTATCGGAAAATAATCGCAGCTTATATCGATAAGAATTACGCTCGTATGCTGACGCCTAGTGAAGCAGCTGTAACGACTCCAAGAACTTGGTACCTCCCTCACTTCGCGGTAGTTAACCACCAAAAGCCAGGTAAATTGCGACTGGTGTTCGATGCAGCGGCAACGTCGCACGGAGTATCGCTGAATTCGCAGCTGCTTAAAGGTCCTCAGGAGTATCGCCCACTTGTGTCAATCTTATTCCACCTTAGAGAAAACGCCATAGCTATCTGTGCCGACATACAAGAAATGTTTCATCAAATTGTGATTCGCCCTGAAGATCGATGTGCCCAGAGATTCTTGTGGCGTAGTGACGAGAACCAGAAGATGCCGGATATCTATGAGATGACAGCAATGACGTTTGGAGCAGTGTGCTCTCCTTGTACGGCCAACTACATCAAGGTCAGAAATGCTCTAGAACACAACAATCATGATCCACGGGCAGTTGAAGCCATAACTGAACACCACTATGTGGATGACTACGTTGATAGCTTCGGTTCTGTATCCGAGGCGATTCGTGTATCACAGCAGGTACGAGATATCCACAAAGATGCGGGATTTCTGTTGCGGAAGTTTAGGTCGAATAGCCCCGAAGTCATCGCCGCATTGGATGGTGAAACCACAGCGCTCCCAATTGAATCGAAGGAGTCGGTGTCATCAGAGAAGGTAATGGGAATGATGTGGCTGCCAAAACAAGATTTATTTGCGTACCGGCCAGAATTTCATGAAAGATGTGCATATGTTCTCAACGATGACGTGATCCCAACGAAAAGGCAGCTTCTAAGCGTGATCATGTCCATCTTCGATCCATTGGGACTCCTGTGCCATTTCACCATCACAGCTAAACTCTCCATGCGCGAAATCTGGAAGCGCAATTTAGGATGGGATGAGCCAATCACCACCGATATTAATGCAATGTGGAGAAATTTTAAAAGACAGATCGCCAGAATTTCGGAGTGTCAGATTCCACGTCACTACTTCCGCCAGGGCAACCCTACGTCACTGCAACTACATATCTTCGTGGACGCTAGCGAGGATGCGTTCGGAGCTGTTGCGTATTGGAGGTCAAAAACTTCAGCCGGAGAAGTAGAGGTATCAATCGTGTTCGCGAAAACGAGAAGCGCGCCGCTTAAGCCGCTCTCCATACCCCGGCTCGAATTGCAGGCTGCATTGCTGGGTTCTCGGATGATGTCAACCATAGTTAGCGAGCATAAGGTACATGTCAATCAATGCGTATTTTGGAGCGATTCGAGGACGGTCCTCAAGTGGCTCTCTAGTGAACATTGCCGATACAAACCATTCGTTGCTCATCGAATCGCCGAAATACTGAACGTGTCGAAACCATCGGACTGGAGATGGGTACCCACGAAAGAAAATGTGGCTGACGAAGCCACTCGAGTGAAAAAGATCATAAATTTAAATCCGTGTTCTCGATGGTTTACAGGGCCGGCGTTTTTACTCCAAGCCGAAAGTATGTGGCCTACAGATAATTGCAATGACATTTTAATAGAAGACAAAGAAGAGTTGCGCCCGAAATTCGCACTCCTTATCAATACGAAATTTATAATTGAATTTGAAAGGTTTTCAACGTACACGAAGCTTAAAAGAGTCATGGCATGGGTGCTCCGCTTCGTGAATAGTTGCAAAACGTCGAAACAACAAGCCAATAGCTCTCTTCGATACGGTTTGACAGCTTCCGAACTTGACTTAGCTGAACGTTCACTATGCAGACGCATTCAGTGGGAAGCTTACGCCGATGAAATAAACCTGTTAACGGAAAACGTCACCGTATCAGAGAATAGTCCCATACATAGTTTCACGCCATACCTAGATAATCACGGCCTTCTCCGGGTCGGCGGTCGTTTGGAAAGAGCTAGTTGGCTCGCATACGACGCAAAACATCCGATAATCTTGCCGCCCAAACACACCGTTACGAAGCTTATTGTCGCGTACGAACATAGCCGAATGATGCATCAAAATACCGAAGCAACGATTTGCATGATTAGACAGCGATTTTGGATCCCAAGTTTGAGAAGGGTTCTACGTGGTGTAATAGCTGCGTGTAACGTTTGTAAGCTAAATAAAGCGAGCCCACGAGTCCCACAGATGGGACAACTGCCTGAAGATAGAGTTACTCCGTATGAGCGACCGTTTACATATACCGGCTTAGACTACTTCGGTCCTGTGAGCGTTACAATTGGTAGACGGAAGGAAAAAAGATGGGTGGCCTTGTTTACATGCCTAACTACAAGAGCGATTCATCTCGAGATGGCATTTGATTTATCCACGGACGCATGCATACTTGCCATGCGAAATTTCATGAATAGGAGAGGAGTTCCCAAACGTATACGGTCAGACAATGGAAAGAATTTTGTCGGGGCGGATGGCGAGCTGAAGCGATTCGCGAATGTATTTGATCTTCATGAGCTGCAAAATGAGTTGTCAACGAGGAGCGTGGAATGGGTATTCAACTGCCCAGAAGATCCATCCTCAGGAGGGGCTTGGGAACGCATGGTTCAGTGCGTCAAGAGGGTGTTGCGGCATACAATGAATGAGGTGAACCCGAAGGAGCATACGTTCCAAAGCCTGCTGATTGAAGCCGAAAATATTGTAAATTCTCGCCCGTTGACACACTTAGCCATCACTCCAGAGCAAGAAGAGCCTTTGACACCGAATCACTTCTTGCTGGGTGGAGCCAACACATCACAGACACCAAGTTGCATTGAACCTCAAGAAAGATATTGTTCCCTACGTAAGCAGTGGCGCATAGCAAGGCAGATGAGAGATCGATTTTGGAAGAGATGGGTGGAGGAATATCTGCCAACACTGACTAGGCGGTCAAAGTGGTGTTCGCCAACGGATCCATTGAAGGAGGGCGACATCGTATTTATCTGCGATCCCAACGTACCCAGGAAAGAGTGGCGCCGCGGCAGGATTAAACGAGTCTATCCTGGGAAAGATGGTCAAGTCCGTAGAGCTGATGTACTCACATCCACCGGTTCGCTCCAGCGTCCTGCGTCAAAATTAGCCAAGCTCGATATAGTTGTTGGTGAATCTGGGTCGATTCACGGGGGTGGGGGTGTTATGGATGAGATCGCCAGTGGAGACGGGTGCTAAGCAATGCAACTCTGTGTTATTGTCATATCTTCTTTGTTGAAGTTCACGTACCTCATTTCTCTCTCCCTTTGTTCCGCTATTTGCACATGCCGTTACTTCTTCAATCGAATTTATAAAAGGAACCTTTAAAGTAATTTCTGGCATTGGGAAAATTATCGTGCAGCGAAACTAACGGAGAGAAAACTGGGGTAAGTGACGGTCACATTTTACTTGTTTTACGTAACCTAACTTTGTAATTTCATTTGTCAGAAATAAACTTGCTTCTTGCTTGCTTCTTGCTACTTGGTTCTTGCATCGATATGTTTTGATTGTCCAACAATTGGCATGTTAATCCCAAATCCGGGTCGAATCCTAGTTGCGCGATATATTCCCAACAATAGAAAAGGGAATATACGGATACCATTGCCTTTACTACTTCATTCGCGTATATGCAAATTTTATTTCATGTAAGATTAACATGATCGATCTTTACACATAGAATAGCAACAATTTTTTTTTTTCAAATTACACGATTTTTCAAACGTGATTTTAGCTTTTTAAACATCATTTGACATTTTGGTAAATGCAACCAAATTTTAGTGTTGATGCAACATAGAGCAATTTTAAAATATACGCTATGAATTAAATATAAAATTTTATTCTTAACACTGCTATTCCGAGCGTTACCGGAAAATTACTTTACTAGTAATTTATGTTGCTGAAAATTGTTACCATCTTTTCAATTGGTATTCTGGCACAAATGGTAACGCTGTCAAAGCATTTCCATACGAACGGAATTGAATCGGGCTGAAAATGGCAACAAAATATTACCACGTATTGAGGTGGTAACTTAATTTTCTGCTGCCAGAATACGAAAAGAGTGTTTAAAGTACCAGATTCTTTATTTCACCAGTAAAGTAAATTATGTTACCACACCGGAATAAGGCCGTTAATGTCATTTGGAATTTGGTTTCTTTAACATGATGATAGTGTCAATATAAACAAAAAAAATGTTAAAAAACCCAGCCAGCAAGGTTCCGTACATTTTACGAACATTGAGATTTACGAGCTATTCTCGAATAAGAAAACAATAACAAAAGAAGCTTTTTTTCTATCATGTTAAAAAAAAAAGAAAACGAAAAATTTCAAACTCAATATTTTAAAAGTACCTAAGTATGTAGTATGTTTGTGAAATTTCTACATTTACGATAAAAAAACGGACGTAAAAAGATTCATATACGAGTACTTTTTCGATACATTTACGACACTCGTAGGCAATGAACGTTTTAAAGCGAAACAGTATTCGTAGGCGAATCGTAAACGGATTTCGTAAACGATATTTTATTAGAGTTTTCTTTGAGAAAACATCAGTTTACGAGCTCGTTTACGATGATTGTGCTGGCTGGGAAAGAACTTCAGAACTATTTTGAAACATACACAATTTTTTTGAATATTTGGAGTTCTGCTGTTCGTGCAAAACGCAATTATTATTCTTTTTTTTTTTAAATAAAAAGAAAATCTGGTGTCGTGTGAAGAGTTTACCATCAGTGGAAGTGCGTGATGATGGCGTTTCCACTTATATTTTCAGTTTTAAGGTAAATTAAAAGTGAAATGCATTTTTATTTCTAAAAGTTTTTAATGTAAAATATTTTCTTTTTTCTCCTCAAAGTTTGCAATTTTACCACGAGGAAGTCCTTCCATATCTCGCAATACCGAATCACCTTTTTTTTATTGAATGTACATATCGCACCCTAAATCATAAGGTGACACAACTCAAAATTTTTTTAAATCTAGTTTTTTCATAAATGTTACACAGAACATATCTCTAGCGATTGCCAAAAAAAACTTTTCAATAAGTGTCTCTTTTGACCGAAAAATTACCATAATACGTGGTCTCTTGCCATACGATTGCTTGTAAAGAAAAAAAGTTTTTTGGCTCTCCTGAAAATATTTGAATTTTGAGTTGTGTCACTTTATGATTTAGGGTGCGATATATTGTATTTTTGTAAATTGTAAAATCAGTCCAGTTAATTTAACAATAAATTTAAGGTAAAATCAAAAAAAATTCCGTGTTAATTTAAATAGCTGAAATTGCAAAATTATCTAGTTAAAAATGTAAAATCAACAGGAAAACATTTATCTGTTATTTTATGCGCACGTGGGCCGATATGCGGAAAAAATTAATATATATCGCATACTAAATCATAAAGTGGCACAACTTAAAATTCAAAAATTTTCAGGAGCCAAAAAACTTTTTCTTGACAACCAATGAATTGGAAAAAAGCCCCGTATTTTTCAGTCAAAAGAGACTCCGAATGAAAAGTTTTTTTGTTGGCAATCGCTAGAGATATGTTCTGTGTACCGGTTTATGATGAAAAGTCGATTTAATAAAATTTTTAGTTGTGTCACTTTATGATTTAGGGTGCGATATATTTTTATTAAAATCATTTTCGTAGTGAAGAAAAAAATTCAGTAAAAACGAAGTAAATCCTAACGACTTTGCTCCCATTTTGGTAGTAACAGCAATTATACGAAATTGCACAGCATTGATTCCTTCATTCTCTTCATTTTCGCACAAACACATACGCATTTTTTAAATTGAAGAAGAAGAAGACCATTTGAGTGACCAAACTATTTAGTATAAACCATGGAGGAACAATAAAGGAGAATGCATAAGATCAGCTGACTTCTTCTTCAATTTTCATAAACACACGAACACAAGCATTTTTTTTGTTGACATATTCCACACACACACGCACCCTAGCATTTCCATAGGGGCCAAATCTGTCAAATTCTTCTACATTCCTCTTTGCATGACACTTCTGGCCCCACTATGTATGAAGGTATGTCGTCATGCGTAAACCTTCATTGTTGAATCATGGTATAAACAATAATAGCGTTTGTTGAGTGTAGGAAAGCGTATGATTTGCAGGTATTTTACCACAAAAGAGCGAGAGGATCAGAGGATGTGAGCGAGAAAGAAGACTAGCTATTTGTAGGAATCCGCACACAGAATTTGTGTGGGTACTTTCCTAAAATGTGTCAAAATCTCTGAAGAAGAGGAAGAAATTGTAAACAGTGTTGCCACAGCCTCAAAAAATTTGGTATCAAAAATTGATACATTTATGGTTTTTTTGGTATCACCGAAAAATGTTTGAAAAAAAAAAAAATTAAAATTAATAAAATATGCTGCTTTTGGTGTTCTAACACAGAAAAATTTTTGAGAAAAAAATTAAAATTAATAAAGTAAGCTACTTTCGTGGTTTTAACGATATCGTTTTTTTTTTATAATATAAAAATATAAAGATAATACTTAAATTTCACATGCAAATAAATATGAATACTTTGGTACTGTACCGAGTAATATAAAAGGTCTATAAAATGCAATGGGTCAAACGAGCTGGGTGATCTAGTTGCCAGAGATGATTCTGGAATTGATTTGGAGTCATTGAATCAGTTCTTAAATATTTGTCGCTCTGTCCTCCTTTAAGTCAAAATGCCTGCTATGCGGAGTGGTCCAACCAAAAGTTTGATAAAAATAAAATTTGTTCTAGGCCAAAATAAAAAATATCTACGTATCATTCATATGTAATTGTGCTTAGGTGTTTTTTTTTATATAAATTTAAGTACTCCCTCATGAAGGCGATGAAGGTATTCCACGCAGGATTACTGTGGATGGGTACGTAGACTTTGCCCCAGAAAGATTATGTGGTCCTTTCAACCCGTTATCACCAAAATAAAGGTATTTTGAAAAAAACAAATATTTATATTTCGAAAACTATCGGCCTCCGGACTGTTCCGTCTTCAGATATGGGATCGGAGGACGGTGCAACGCCCCTTTTATAAACGGTTTTTACGATCGGTAAAGGAAAGCGTGACCACGAAAAAAAACCATGAAGGCATCAATTTGTGATACAATAATTTTTGAGGCTGTGGCAACACTGTTCCTAAGCGTCATTTTTGACACTAAATAGCATTTCGCACAAATGCGTTTGTTGAACTTTTGCCTTCATCTTCAGTTTGACATAAAATAGCATTCTACCCAAAATCTCACCAAACAGAACTAATGATGCCAATACTGCTCAAAATCATTTGTAAATTTCAGGGACCCATTTTAACAGTTATTTTTTTTTCGGAGGTCAAAAAAGTCCGGGCCAAAAAATGATGCTAAGTGAACACCCATGACACCAAAATGACTTCCAGGACCTTTACAGGATCAATCATGCATCTTTTTTATTTTTCTAACTTTTTGGGAAAAAGTCCTCTTATAACTGTTAAATCCGGACTTTTATTTTTTAAGTCCAAGAATAACTGTTATATCCGGACTTTTATTTTTTAAGTCCGAGAATAAAAGTTAAATCCGGACTTTTATTTTTTCCGGCCAAAATAAAAGTCCTTCTTAATAAAAAACGAACGGCTTATGCGATTGGAATAAAATTGGTACCAATCAATTCGTATTGATTTCCAGAGTCCAAAAATGTATACTTCTTCAACATTATATATTACTAATACTACGAATTTAGCATAAACAGACATACATCTATTTTCTCATATGGGGATGAATAAGTAATCTTCATGTCAGGATAACTCGGAAACTAGATCCGACACAGAAAAATGGAAATGATATTCGGAATTAGGAATGAAATTTACTTTAGAAAAGTCTTATTTCGTTCCTCGTGGCCAAAGTTCTTTTTGATCAACACCAGATGCATGCATTTTGCCACTTGGTATGCATAGTATATGAGGAAATAGTTGTGTGTGTTTTTATGCTAAATTCGTAGTATTAGTAATACATAATGTTAAAGAAGTATACATTTATGGATTCTGGAGATCAATACGAATTGATTGGTGCCAATCTTGTTCCAATCGCATAAGCTGTTCGTTTTTTATTAGAAAGGACTTTTATTCTCGGACATGGAAAATAAAAGTCCGGATTACATTTTTTTGCTATTTTAAATCAACACTTTTTGATCAACTTTGGCCACGAAGAACGAAATAAGACTTTTCTAAAGTAAATTTCATTCCTAATTCCGAATATCATTTGCATTTTTCTGTGTCGGATCTAGTTTCCGAGTTATCTTGACACGAAGATCACTTATTCATGCCCATATGAGAAAATAGATGTATGTCTGTTTATGCTAAATTCGTAGTATTAGTAATATATAATGTTAAAGAAGTATACATTTTGGATTCTGGAAATCAATACGAATCGATTGGTACCAATTTTATTCCAATCGCATAAGCCGTTCGTTTTTTATTAAGAAGGACTTTTATTTTGGCCGGAAAAAATAAAAGTCCGGATTTAACTTTTATTCTCGGACTTAAAAAATAAAAGTCCGGATATAACAGTTATTTTTGGACTTAAAAAATAAAACTCCGGATATAACTTTTTTTTGTTTCAAATATATTAAAAAGTCCAAAAATAACTGTTTTGCAAGGACTTTTATTTTAAAAGTTATAACTGTTTGGGTCCCTGGTAAATTTGCCAAAACCATTTGTATCCAAGTGGCAAATCAAATATTTGTCCATTTTCATCATTTTCATTTACCTTCTGTATCGCATTTGTGTTCAGACGATTTGGCTACAAGGGCTGTTTTTGATTTGCCACAAGAGGCTAAATATTTGACTTTTGTGATTTGTGCCAAATGAAATTTGCCGTTCACACGATTTGCTTATGAATTTGGTAAATTTTTAGCCAAATGTACAAATCGTGTGATCTTAGCTTAACTGTTTGCTTTACTGAATTACAACTTTACTTCAGTATGTCCATCTATGATCAATTTGTGATAAATTATTTTTTTAATCAGCAAAGGGGATCGAAAAAGATTCGGTACAGTCAGTTTTCATACAACAATCTTTCAAATGCTATGTGCGTTATATTTCAAAATAGGGCGTCATTGAAGAAAATTCTGAAAAAGGGCGTTTTTGAAAAAAATTTTGAAATAAGGTGATCTTTTACTCAGGCGTCGATATGCTCTTTGATGTAGGTATGTATGTTTGTTTATTATTGTTTACATTCCCAAGTAAGGCATAACAGAATAAAAATAAATTAGATATTGGTGATTACCTTCTCCGACATGACCATATTGTTATCCTCAGTGCCATAAACTGTCTCAACACCAGGCTGAGGGCCACCCCCACCGTGATTATTCAGCATTGTATCCTCGTCGTCCATGGTTATTGTGACTTGCTTAGTTATGAATATGTATACGTATGTATATATGTATACAAATTATTTCAGCAAAGTACTACGTTTATTTGTGATACAATTTTTTATTGATACTAATAGCTTAGTAAGTACACTCATAGAAATAAATATACCTCCAGTTAAATTTGAAAAAATCACTGTACGTATCAAACCGAAAAATATGTAAGCATGCACTGATATGTTTGTATATCAGTTTAAAAAGCGTCTTATAAAACGCAATAATTTTTGTGCTTTAATTAGTGAGATAAAATCAAATAAATATTTTCCTGAAGGTAATAAGTATACTTCCATATCAAAATTTTTCGCGATTTTTGCCACTATTTTCCTTTAAATTATATAACCATCAAGCGATCATTATTTAAATGTTAGACAGTCATTTGGGTTATCAATTGAATTAATAAATTCTTGTGTACAGCGATGCCTCGTGGTAGAAACTTTTCGAAGGACGAGATTGGGCAAATCAAAGCATACAAAGAGTGTGGGTGTTCGAACAGGGCTATTTCTAGGAAAATCGGTAGATCACATGTTGGCGTAGCAAACGTTATAAGTTCTGGCGAAAATTACGCTTCGAAAAAGAGATCAGGTCGACGGCCAACAATAACTGCACGGGATAAACGCAATATTTTTAACTGTGCAACGAGTAAAAAACTAAGTGCGTCGCAAATACGACGTGAGTTGAGCCTTCCCGTTTCTACCAGACGTGTTGGGCAAATTTTACACGATTCTGAAAACCTCAAATGGGTTAAAAGTAAGGTAAACCAGCACTACAGCCACGTCATAAAAAAGCACGTCTAGATTTCGCTACCACTCACTTAAATTGGACTGAACAATGGAAAAAAGTCATCTTCAGTGACGAAAAAAAATTCACCCTTGATGGCCCTGATGGCTACCGACGATATTGGCATGACATCAGAACTGAAAAATCTGTAGCTTTGCATAGGAATTTCCAGGGGGGAATCTGATGGTATGGGCAGGTTTTTATTATTCAGGAAAAACTCCGATTTGCTTTATTTCCAACAAAATGAACTCGTCCGCGTATATTGATCTGTTGGATAGTGTGCTAATTACATTTCTGGACGATATCCCCGAAGAAAATCCAATATTTCAACAGGATAATGCGCCAATTCATAAAGCATTAGCAGTAACCAATTGGTTTCAAGACAAAAACTTAAGCGTTTTAACATGGCCAGCTTTAAGTCCAGACTTAAATCCAATAGAGAATCTATGGGGGATCATGTCCAACAGGATTTATTCGAGCGGACGACAGTACTCCAGCCTAGCGCAGCTCCGTGCGGAAATTAACAAGATATGGAGAGAAATTCCTATATCTGAACTTCAGCAGCTAATTATTTCTATGCCCCGGCGAATGGAAGAAGTAATTAAACAGTCTGGTGGTCATACTCATTATTAAAGTATATTTTTCCCTAACATTTTGGCAGTTAAAGAATATGGAAGTATAATTATTTCATTTGAAATTATTTGCAGATCATTATTGCAATTGTTGCAAAACTGAATTTAAGTATATAATATCTTGGATGTGTGCATTTATTATTATATCATAAAAACACATTAATATATTTTCGGTGAAATAATACCAGAGTTGTGTGAAGAGTACTCTTCTTTGGAAGTATATTTATTTCTATGAGTGTATTTTATTGTTTTCTTCTTTTCTTTCAAGACATCGTGTCCAGCAGAATATTGTGTACTAATATAGAAAGGACTGCGGTGGAATTGAGAAAGGGTGTGAAAGTCGTCGTTTAGGCGTGGAAGTGATTTTTTTTTGCTATAAAATATCTTCAATGGAGTTTGGGAACTGGGTGTGCAGTACGTATCATCGTAATAGGTCACAACTCGTCGCACACCACTACCATTATCATACATCAAAGTCGCATTGCCCACTTTTTAGAGCAATTATTCACATATGTACATATGTATGTATGTACTTAAAAATGCAAAATATTTTTTTTGAGAACCGTTTTGCTATTTTCATACTTTCATGAAAATATGTACATATGTATATGTCCATACATACATATTATGGGGGAAACTTTCCAATAATGTCACACGCCCCCAAAAAAACGAATTCTACCGGGTGGTAGGGGAAGGGAAGGGTGTTCTGAATCCGTAAATTTTAGGCGCCGGACGTACCTCATTTTCGAGAAATTTATGGTTAAAGTTTAGTAACTCCATATAAATTCGATAGATAAAGAAAAAACTTTTGCGCAGAACACTTTTCTGCGTTGGCGGCCTTCGGCCGCGCTTATAAAAAATAACCCTGGGCTACGCCATCCGTCCGGACGTGTGCCCTAACCGTGGCTACCGCCACGGTGATGTCCTTCTGCGTAGTACACCCTGTGAAGTCGCTATTGGCAACATTTTTAATAAAAGTGATTTTAACGCAATATTGTAAAATTTATTAAATATATTAGTAATATTCGTGTTGTGACTAAAATAAAGAGTGAAATTTGTTTTTTAAATGAGGAAATGGGGTTGTTATTGGTAAAAACTTAACAACTTTAACAAATTCCGGGAAAACTACGTACGTCCGGCGCCTAAATTTAATTGATTCAGAACCTACTCTACCTCCCCTACAACCCAGTAAAAGTCGTTTTTCTCGGGGTGTGTGACATTATTGGAAAGCCAACCCATATTATGTACCTAAGTACTTTTATTGTTCATTTGCCTTTCTGCAAGTACGTTTTAGTTGATTTTGTAGATTTTATTAGACTGGATTTTTTGCAGCAATAAATTATCTTACGCCTTTTCCTTTCACTGTTTTCTATTGATTTGCATTTTCACTTCACTACTTTGTTGACTAGACTATTTACACGTTTACGAACAATTTTTTATCACATTTTTAGTATGCCACCGCAACAATTTTCATAAAGTTTATTTTTCAATGTAGGATTTTCCATTTTTTTTGGAAATTATACACATTTTTTGTTAGCAATCTTTTTTGATTTTGTTCGTCGTCAGCGAAAATTTTTTCCAATTAGTATTTCTCTGATTCCTTCATGGCATTTCTTTATGTTTTTGACAAATTATCTGACATTTGCTTTGGGCTTGACAGCAATGGGAAATTAATAGGTCTGTTTGGTGAGATTTTGGGTAGAATGCTATTTTATGTCAAACTGAAGTTGATAGGAAAAGTTCAACAAACGCATTTGTGCGAAATGCTATTTAGTGTCAAAAATGACGCTTAGAAACAGTCTTGCCACAACCTCAAAAATTTTGGAATCACAAATTGACGCCATCATGTTTTTTTTCGTGGTCACGCTTTCCTTTACCGATCCAGGAGGCGTAAAAACCGTTTATAAAAGGGGCGTTGCACCGCCTTCCCATCCTATGTCTGAAGTCGGAATAGTCCGGAGGCCGATAGTTTTCGAAATATAAATATTTGTTTTTTCAAAATACCTTTATTTTGGTGCATAACTGGTTGAAAAGACCACATAATCCTCTTTCTGGGGCAAAATCTACGTACCCATCCACAGTAAGCACAATTACAGAACAAATTTTATTTTTATCAAACTTTTCGTAGGACCACTGCCCATAGCAGGCATTTTGACTTAAAGGAGGGCAGCGCAACAAATATTTAAGAACTGATTCAATGACTCCAATTCAATTCCAAAATCAGCTCTGGCAACTACACCTTTTTCAGTTTATATTCAGAAAGTTGCGATTGATATTCAGAAAATTAAAATTCATATTCAGAATTTCCATTTCATATTCAGAAAATTACAATTCATATTCAGAATTTCCATTTCATATTCAGAAAGTTGCAGTTCATATTCAGAAAATTAGAATTGATATTCAGAAAATTACAATTGATATTCGGAAAATTACAATTAATATTCAGAAAATTACAGTTAATATTCAGAAAGTTACCGTTCATATTCAGAATTTCCATTTTATATTCAGAAAGTTGCAGTAGATATTCAGAAATTTACATTTCATATTCAGAAAGTTACAATTCATATTCAGAAGCTTCATTTCATATTCAGAAAGTTACAATTGATATTCAGAAAATTACAATTGATATTCAGAAAATTGAAATTGATATTCAGAAAATTAAAATTGATATTCAGAAAATTACAATTGATATTCAGAAAATTACCATTGATATTCAGAAAATTAAAATTGATATTCAGAAAATTGTTCAGTTATTTTTTTATACCTTGCATTCAAGGAAAATCTAACATGTTGGATGCATTGTATAGCTTCACATGGATGCAGGCTTTATGTATGTCGGACTTTTGGAAAAACTGATTGGACCTGGAGGGAGAGGAAGAGGATGAAGAAGACAGCGCCGGGGAGAAAAAGAGTCAGAAATGAAAAACCTTTCCACAAATAAACACGGCAACGAACACTGTAATTCTTTATTTTCATACAACGCAAAATATTCACATAGTAACAATATATGTACACCTTTTCCAGTTTGTATTCAGAAAGTTGCAATTTATATTCAGAAAATTACAATTTATATTCAGAAAATTACAATTCATATTCAGAATTTTCATTTCATATTCAGAAACCTACAATTCATATTCAGAAAGTTGCAATTCATATTCAGAATGTTCATTTTAAATTCAGAAAGTTACATTTCATATTCAGAAATTTACAATTCATATTCAGAAAGTTACATTTAATATTCAGAGAGTTGTAATTCATATTCAGAAAGTTACATTTCATAATCAGAAAGCTACAATTCATATTCAGAATTTCCATTTCATATTCAGAAACCTACAATTCATATTCAGAAGGTTGCAATTCATATTCAGAAATTTCATTTCAAATTCAGAAAGTTACATTTCATATTCAGAAAATTACAATTCATATTCAGAAAATTACATTTAATATTCAGAAAGTTACATTTCATATTCAGAAAGTTACAATTCATATTCAGAAAATTTCACTCTACGCTTTTGAGTTTTCTTTTTTTCAAACATACATAGAAGCATTCGGTTCAAAAGCTTTTTTTTTTTAAATAAATTTTACTTTGTCTACATAATTTTACATGTGTGTGCGGTCATATACTTATACCTACTCATAATAAAAATGGAATTTAAGGATAACTGTTCCATATGCCTAATAACATAGTACTCCTTCACTTTTTTTTACGAATTCGGTGGACCTACAGTTTTATGCCGACCCTGAACGACATCCGCCGAGGAATGTAAATTTTGCATGAGAAGTTTTTTTATAACAGAAATACACTCGGATGGTTGCCGACCGAATGCGAGGGATTACGCTACATTAATTCCCCGATTTCAAATAAAACAAATTTTCGATGTTGTTCGGACTGGGTTTCTAACCCACGACCTTTTGAATGAAGGACGAACTCTACCCTTCAGAAAAAAGTTTTGAAAAAAACAATGTAATTTTTTACCTGAAAAATTTACATAGAAACTCATGTTCCATGTTTCTGAATATGAATTGTAACTTTCTGAATATGAAATGTAACTTTCTGAATATTAAATGTAATTTTCTGAATATGAATTGCAATTTTCTGAATATGAATTGTAAATTTCTGAATATGAAATGTAACTTTCTGAATTTGAAATGAAATTTCTGAATATTATTTGCAACTTTCTGAATATGAACTGTAGGTTTCTGAATATAAAATGGAAATTCTGAATATGAATTGTAACTTTCTGAATATGAAATGTAACTTTCTGAATATGAATTGCAACTTTCTGAATATGAATTGTAGGTTTCTGAATATGCAATGAAAATTCTGAATATGAATTGTAATTTTCTGAATATTAATTGCAACTTTCTGAATATGAATTGCAACTTTCTGAATATGAATTGTAGGTTTCTGAATATGAAATGAAAATTCTGAATATGAATTGTAATTTTCTGAATATAAATTGCAACTTTCTGAATATAAACTGGAAAAGGTGTAGAAAGTGTAAAAAAAATTATGTTAAGTATTTAGCGGAGGGTAAGGCTACAATTAACTTCCAGCCAGGTTAGCACCTGCTCAACCTGGTCAGCTGTGAGCTTCGCGGCTTTTTACCGCCGGCACTTTGTTTTTCCAGTCTTCCACTTACAGCCCAAGTGTAAGCCGTTTTGTAGGCGATGCCCAGCGATTTGGCTAGGGTTGGCCAATCCTCCCCTTTGTTAGCGGCATTGACAATGCGCTCCCTGTCCATCAAGGAGTAAGACTTGTAAGTGCTCCTTTCAATATCTTCGGTGTCTGGAAAAAAAATGAATTGTTAAAAAAGGTTCTGAAAAACCTTGCTCATGTTGAAATAATTACACTGCTCTACAGCCAAAAAATACTCTGAACGCGACCATCCTATTTATATGTAAAATCGGTCGCTGATTCCGAAAATCGGGCTCATTTTTAATTCTATGGGAAGGTTTTTGAGATATCGGCAATTTACCGTTATTTGGCCAATGGCTCCACTTAATCCTGTATACCTCTTTAACGCAGTGAGCTATCTTCCTTGGAGTGACACTCAACGAAAGAAAATTAAATATCCTTTTCATCCCTGCTACAACATTTTTCTGTAACTCTTATAGTTTCTGAAATATTGACAATTCAATTTGAATTTTTTCGATTTTTTACGATTTTTTGAAGAAAAAATTGACTTTGTCAGGCAATATCTTTTAAACCAATGTCTTCACCTTCGGTTTTACTCCTTTACGTGAAGCTCCATTCTATTGGGAAAAAGATAAGCTATCAACGAAGAAAATCCATGGTAAAATAGAAAAGTTATAGGCGATCAAGTAAATACATCCAAGTCGCGCAATGCCTCTGCACGGGTATATTCTATGCATGTTATACCAATACCTACACATCTGCAGTAGCAGCACATTGGCAGCGCAGTAGATAAAAGCCCATTTACGGGTATAACATGCATAGAATATACCCGTGCAGAGGCATTGCGCGAGTTGGATGTATTTACTTGATCGCCTATAACTTTTCCATTTTACCATGGATTTTCTTCGTTGATAGCTTATATTTTTCCCAATAGAATGGAGCTTCATGTAAAGGAGTAAAACCGAAGGTGAAGACATTGGTTTAAAAGATATTGCCTGACAAATTCAATTTTTTCTTCAAAAAATCGTAAAAAATCGAAAAAATTCAAATTGAATCGTCAATATTTCAGAAACTATAAGAGTTACAGAAAAATGTTATAGCAGCGATGAAAAGGAAATTTAATTTTCTTTCGTTGAGTGTCACTCCAAGGAAGATAGCTCACTGCGTTAAAAAGGTATACAGGATTAAGTGGAGCCAGTGGCCAAATAACGGTAAATTGCCGATATCTCAAAAACCTTCCCATAGAATTAAAAATGAGCCCGATTTTCGGAATCAGCGACCGATTTTACATATATGTAGATAGGATGGTCACGTCCAAAGTACAGACAAAAAATTTCATTTTGTGATCCAGTGTTACCATCAATTGAAACTCTGCATATTGCCCAGAGCTTGGGAATTGCCATGAGCAGCACCAGTGTTGCCAGGTTAGCCTTTTCGAGGCTAGATTTAGCCTTTTTTTTTTGTCCTTTAGCCTCATAATTTTCGGTTTAGCTTCGTGGCTTTTTTCTAGCCTTTTTTACTCAAAATGTTACTTGTACTAATTTGTATAACAAGAACTTGCAGTAATTCATGTGAACGCCGTTGTACGTATGCGACGCCATGGATGTGTTCTGACCGTAAGGTTTTTATAGCAACCTTGTTACATTGTTGTGAAAATATAGTAGGCCTGGTTTTCCCCGAAATATATACATGCATACATATGTTCTTTTATTTCGAGTTGTAGGAGTGAGTAATGACACGATTTTTTGGGAGTTGTCGAATTTGTATTTAGTTTTTTGGTATTACCACTCAGTAATGCAGAGGTTGAACGAATTTTTAGTGCCATGAACATTTTAAAAACTAAGCTAAGGAACAGATTAAAAACCAAAATGCTTCATTCGCTGCTTAATATTAGATGTTCATTAAAACGCGTATCCAAATGCTGTGATGATTTTGAAATTTCTGATGATCTCACCTCTATGGTAAATGCGCGAAATTTATACGAAACCTCAAGCTCTTCTGGTTCATCAGACGAAGATGATATTATTTAATTAACTAGTTTGGAGTGATTTTTTGTTCTATGTATAAGTATTTATTTAAAAAACAAAGTCATGTACTACATAGTCAAGAAAATGTGCCTGATATGTGTTCAAACATGAATAGTTCCTTTAAGTAATGTTTATAGTTTTTATATGCAAATGAACAAAACTTAAATAAATAAAATTTGAATGAATTTCTTAAAAAAAATGCTGACTTCTTTTTAGCTTCTTTTTTTTTAGTTTCAGCCTTTTCTAACTTTTTTTTTTGCCAATCTAGCCTCGTTTTTCTTCATGACCTGGCAACACTGAGCAGCACATACATATGTATACAATATAAAATTTACACTCGTACAGTGAAATTTTCTGAATATCAATTTTAATTTTCTGAATATCAATTTTAATTTTCTGAATATCAATTGTAATTTTCTGAATATCAATTATAATATTCTGAATATCAATTGTAATTTTCTGAATATGAATTTGAATTGTCTGAATATCAATTTTAACTTTCTGAATATGAAATAAACATTCTGAATATGAATTGCAACTATCTGAATATGAATTGTAACTTTCTGAATATCAATTGTAATTTTCTGAATATAAATTGTAACTTTCTGAATATAAACTGAAAAAGGTGTAGATCACCCAGCTCGTTTGCATGTTATAGAACTTTTATATTACTCGGTACAGTACCAAAGTATTCATATTTATTTGCAAGTGAATTTAAGTATTATCTTTATATTTTTATATAATTTAAAAAAACGATATCGTTAAAACCACGAAAGTAGCTTACTTTATTAATTTTAATTTTTTTCTCAAAATTTTTTCGGTGTTAGAACCCCAAAGGCAGTATATTTTATTAATTTTAATTTTTTTTTTTTTCAAACATTTTCGGTGATACGAAAAAACGATAAATGTATCAATTTGTATACCAACACTGAGGCTGTGGCAACACTGTTTACAATTTCTTCCTCTACTTCAGATATTTTGACACATTTTAGGAAAGTACCCACACAAATTCTGTGAGCGGATTTCTACAAATAGCTAGTCTTCTTTCTCGCTCACATCCTCTGATCCTCTCGCTCTTTTGTGGTAAAATTCCTGCAACTATTTGACGTGCGTTGTGAATGCGTGTAAGTTGCTGTTTGATCAAATTTCAGTGCCAAATTACGTGTGTTGCAACCATTTGATCAAATTTCAAATGTAAACAAACGTCTGAGTAGGCAAGTGCGCAAAATTAAATTAAAAAGTGTTATGGATGGGCATTCTATACGAGTGGAGCAGCAATGCATGGCGGTCGGCATGATCTAGGGTTGCACTGTGGCTAGTCATTGTCGGCTGGGCGGGGTTCTTGCCTACATTGCTGTCCTGCGCCATAAACAGAAAAATTTCATATCATGCCTTTTCAAACCAATAACGAGAAAATCACACGAAAACAGCATCCGGTTTGGCCGGATGCCACGGACGGACCGTTGAAAAATTCAAATATTCAAAAGATAACCCGAAAAAAAATCAAATTCAAGAGGCCAGGCATCAGTTAAATTTAAATAAATGCAAACCGAGGGAAAATGTCGTTAAAATTTGAATATGTATTTTGAACGTACATATGTACGTTAAAGTCAGACGGACGTTAGCAAAACATTTAAACCGAAATTTAAATCGGACGGAAATACTGACAATCGACGGAAAAATTTAAAAATAGATGAGCGCACGTTAAATTTAAATAATCGCGGACGGACGAGAAAATAATCGTTGCACCAAAATTTAAATTTGAATGTACGTTGAAATCGATATGCACTAAATTTGAATAAACACTGTCAAAAAAAAACAGTCAAAGTGAATTTAAATATATATATCGCGGTAAAAATCGTTAAATTCGAATTTAATTTGAATCAACCGGAAGGACCGGTTATTGACAGGCATCTGAAAATACATAAAAGAAGCTGAAATTTAAAATATATGAACAATCAAAAAAAGTTAAAGGCCGAACTCACAAGGGGGTGGCGTTGCTGATGTTGTTGCAGCGCCGGTGCGTTTTTGTCCCACCCTAATCCATGGTCACTGTCGCACCCGGGTATCAGTGACCCCTTACCTGTGGTGCGCCGCTGGTGTTGTTGCAGCGCTGGTGCTTTACTAGCCCACCCTCATCCTTGGTCATCGGTGCACCTAATTTGTGATGACCCCTTCCTGAAAATCTCTATGCCTTTTTAAATTAAGGTGGTCAACATTCCCATTTTACAACATCTTTATTAGGAGTTCATCGTCTTATAATGCTAATGTAATTCTAAGCATACGTATCATAGTTGCTACGCCTATACCCTTAAATATATATATATATATATATACATGTACAAGGAATGGGTAGTATCATCAAATTGCGTTGCATGTAATAAATATAACGGGAGGAGTCAGTGATGGAACTGTTCTGTTAAGGGTCTTATGTTATATTATTAGTGGCCTGTAGTAATTATTTGCATTTATTTTATTGAGTGAGTAGTTACGTTTCCCTTTGGTTATATTTTCCTACACGGATCTCCCTGCCCCTTTTGCCTTATCTATTATATTTCTTCCTATCTTCTTTATTTTCTTTATTTATTTTTTTTTTTTTTTTTTTTTATGCGTACACTTGTATAGGTGTGCGTTTAATTATACATGGACATATAAATATATAAAAAAAAAAATCCGAACCGCCATTACAGCATACTAATGTAATTTAATATTAACCGCTAAGAGTAAGTTATAAGTGGAATACTAGCGTAGCTAAATAGCAACTTATGGGTTACACTATATTTTGTATACTCGAAGGAGCTTAGGTAAGGCTGATCGGCAACACAACCGGAAAACAGACTTATGCACGTACATATGTGTATAGGTAAGTTCGTTGCTTATTAGCTACACTCAGAAAATAAATTGAAAAAAAAAATGTACAATCAATTTGGCGCACATTTATGTTTATTTTCACCTAGTCTTAGCAGATTTACAACAAAATTTGCGTATTTTCTGATGTACTCAAATTGATGTGAAAAAGGAAATTGTTTTACACGCTTTAATCGGTGAACCTGTCCATTAGATGTGTAAGGGAACATTATCGGTGCCAAAGTTCACACACGAAGTACTCGAATTCGTTAACCATTTGCATAGGTTTAACCATTTATCTATTTATTTTATTTTTTTGACTGAAAATTCACCGAATAAGGCGCAAAATTTCTAGACAGTAATCTCGTGATAAAAATTAACCAACTATTTAATAAGTAAAAATAAACAAAATTTTCTTAGAGTGTATACTACGAAAGGCTCAATAAGCTACAATGTGGTTGTGACATATATGTATGCTGTATAGATCAGAATATTATTACTATACCACGCGTGTGTCCCTAACAATAGTGACATGCAAAAAAAAATTTTATTTAATCATAATTTTTTTCCTCATTTTTTTTTTATGATTTAATTAAATATAAATTATGTACATACATATATACGGATACCTCCGACGCCTGCCTGACTCACCACCCGTTGCGGTGCACCTTTAGGGCCGTTTACTCAACCTGTGATTAACGCTAATCACGGTAAAAGTTCGGTTAAACATCATTATCGACTTCATCAAACCATGTATTTATCATGTGGTCGATAACGCAGTCCATAAGTTAACCGGCCCTTTATCCTCCGGTTAGCATTAATCAAAGGTTGAGTAAACGGCCCTTAGTGGTGGTGCCACCGATCTGCTGCTGATGCTGCCACCGGTTGTTGAAGACCACTGCTGCTGCTGCTGCTCCTGCTGCGCTTGCTGTCAAAGTTTCAATTGTGTTTGCAGTTGTTGTTGTTGTTGTTGTTCGGTTTGTTGTCTTGCTGTCAGCAGCTGTATTGCCACGTTGTTCAGTGTCGATTTGTAACGCTGTTGTTGCAATAATCGGTTCAGCCGTCATCCGTTTTTGGTGTTTAATTTATTTTTGCGCTTCTTTTTTGTGTGCACAGTTTCAATGTTAAAAACGGCGTTTCTCTTTTGGTGTGTTTTTGAATTAATTTTAGGTTTGCCATTTTCTTTGTTTTGTTTTTGTTTGTCCAAATTCAATTTTTCTTTTTCTTTCAGCACTCTTTTGTCATTTTCAGTTATGCAGTTTTTTCGTTTATCGCACTATTAATTATTTTCTCTATTGCTTTTGTCTAATTTTTTTGCCACGCTCCACAATTAGTTATATATTAAATGTTTACTTAACATGTATTTCTCCAGTCTGCCACACTTTTTCCCATTCCATAGACCTTGGCCAAGAAATTTGCAGTAGGTTTTTTCTATTTTTTTGTTTTTTTTTTTTGTAGAATTACAATTGCATTCCAATGCAATAGACACAAACACAATGCAAATCTTTACACTATGCAAGTGTATTTCGCAAGGTGGCAGAACCCCATCACATGCGGCCGGTTGTCGAGTTTCATATGATGAAAATTAACTTAAAAGTTAAAAAAAAATTTGTTAACTGTGTTTTCATATGGAAATTAACCACCTGACACGTTCACAACTCAACGACTATCCACCAACTAACTGACTCTGTACTAAAATTTTTCTGTTCAAGCGTGCCTTCCACCTTTTTATCTATTCAGTTTGGAAGAGTCCCGTTTTCTTTCCATATAGTCTGCAGTGGTGTAGTGACGTGTGCATAATAGTGGCGTGACTTTACGGTTACCCGAATGTCTATATCATGGTATGACGCTAGCAATGACACAAGCGAGATGGAATGCGATTGCCATGTTACACAAATAAAAATACCAAAACTTTCGGAATAAAATGCCTCAAGCATTTTTCCCATGAAACTATCTCAAATTAATCGATTATATTCGTGCCCTAGTAAATTTGCTACTGTAAAATTCTATTAGTGTACGTTGGGAATATTAGTAGACATTGTTGTCTTACGCTCAAATTATAAAAATGGTAAGAGACAGGAAAATCTGATTAATGAAATAGTATGTTTGTTTCTCATTAAACTAGCAGCTAGCTGTCAAGTGAAATGAAAAGAGCAAAACGGAAAGAATTACGTTCATAAAGAGTGAAATGAACAGAAAATCAAGAAACGTTCTGCCAGCCCAAACCTGGCTAACTATCCATAACTAGCCAATAAGAAACAAACATATTAAAATTATGTGGTAAATAATTATTTAATTTTTTGTGAACTATGTAAAATTTAAATTTGTATGGAGCGCATAAGAACATTTTATAATAGGTGCATTTGAAAGTACTAAGTACCCGAATAACCACGTGTGGCGTATTTTCACAGTAGCAGGTATTCATGGCAACCCTGAAAGAACCAGTTTCTCCATCACCAATACATGTGCATACCCCGCCATTGGAACGATTGTCAAGGTTGAGATGGGAAATTTGAGTTAAGCTTTCCCCATGAAAGGCCTACTTATAGAGGTTGGCTCGAAAGCTTGCCTATTTGCAAATAAGAAAAATTTACGTGCAATCTATATAGATCGAGATCTGGAAATTACAGCAAAACCATATAACCATCTAGAAGAATAAAAAGAAATCAATGTAAATTTCGGATACAATTACTTATTTAAAATTTGTTTAGACTCTTAGTGGAGGAAGAAAAGAATTAATTACAGGGTTTTAAAAAAAAGGTTACATTTAAGATATCTAGTAACTGAATAAGAAAATACAAAACGTTAGAACACCACCAGTGGTGAATGAAATTTACTCGAACAAGGAAATGACTCCTGTCAAAAAAAAAATTGTCAGCTGTTGCCATCGAGACAACCTCATAATCACCCTCGTCTCGCAGTGCGGCCACCTATTACACTAGCCCATAGCTCAAACATACAAGGTCGATGCGAGGGAGAATCGCTCTTCTTCTTCTTGGCATATGTCACTTATTGTCTGTTGATTTGATTTTACAATCTTGCATGCCTTGTTCGCAGAAGTAGAATGCTAAGCTCAAGGTTTATCCAAAGAAGGTTATATTAGTTACGTTTTGATGTGTGTGTTACCTTTAAAAAAAAATGTCAACGTGAAAGAGGAGAGAAATTATTTTCAAAGCAAAAATTTTTCCCCAATCGGTTCTATCTGACGTTCGCACTTTTTTTGCACACGTACCCAATTGCAATCAGCTTATCTGCCGCGAAATCCTTCTTTAAACAATCCTTGCTAAGTTGTGTGTTCACTTCTTTTTCCCTGCTTTTGACATTTGAAACAAGCCGCCTAGCGTCAATCGCATATTCTGCCTCCCATGCGACGACCTGTTTAGTTTGGCCACGCGTCAACCATTCTTCTTCACCATGTCAGCACGTCGGCCATTATGAAATGGAAGTTATTGGAAAAGTACTAAGAAAAAAACTACTGAAATAGTGGTGCTGCCACACAGACAGAATCGAGCAACCGAAATTAACCCGTTTATGATCGATATCAGGATTGATATCGATAGCAAACCATAACAGGCCTGCTTCGCTTCGAAGACCTGACGAGGGAGCGAACAGGAAAAATGGTTTGCCTGTAAGGTTGTTGCGATAATACTCAACTGTTAACTACGTGGGGCACGACTCACCCCTAGAAAAGAGTCTCAAATTCTACCACAGCTAACCGGGCAACACAGGCTCCATCAGGTGATACCAAAAAAACGTATGCTATATTAACGTGTCCAATCTAGTAATATATGTAAATCCGAGATTAATTGAAAGTCAGGTATATATATAAAAAATTCATTTGGTAAAAAAAACCAAAATGCGTAAGTCCGGTGTTGCGGTGTTTCTCTATTGGCTTAGGCCAGAGAAGCCTACTCCCCCCTAGGAGCCCTCCTCCTAGGTGCCGATCTTGGTCGGTCTTAACAACCTGTCCCCCCCGGCTGATCCAACCCCGCACGCTGGACCCAGGACAGGCGGTCTTGAAAAAGACCCTTGGTCCGCTGGTTTCTCGCCCCCCGGAATGGGCTTTACAAAAAAAATTAAATTATTTTGTTTCCTATTTTAAGGCTTCGCGGCCTTAGACATTTTTTTACAGGAGAACGCGTCTAAACTCCGAATACAATCACCCTATCAGCTGGTCTATGGTCTCTAACCTCGCGAAGCTGGACAAAAAAAAACTTTAACAGGAAAATCATCAATACTCCGTTTGAATAGACATTTTTGTATTGGAGAACTCGTCAAAACTCCGTAAGGTTAGGCATTTGATATAGGAGAACTCGCCAAAACTCCATAAAACTAGACATTTTAATTTGGGAGAACTCGTCAAAACTCCGTATAAGCAGACCAATTGGAATATGGACTGCTAGATGGTCCACGGTTCCCGATGGGAGCGCTTGTGATCCACCTATTATTATAACTGCTCGGGGAGAATACTGGGCGAATTGTCCCCGACCGCCAAGACGCCCAGCGGAGTCTTATTGAGGACGGATATCAGAAGCATGGAATCGTCCTATTAATCTCCCTGTTAAGTCTTCTAAGTCATACAGTGCATTGCCAACTTTTCCACGAACTCGACACTTAATATATTTTGGCAGGAATTTCGCGTTTATACCCTGTTTGAAGTTACTCAAAGCAAAATTTCTTCTAAATACTTCTTGGCCTTCCCTATAATTCACAAGCCTAGAGCGCTTATTGTAAACCTGCTTGACTTTCTCATTTGCCTGCGCTAAGTTTCTACGGATTTGCTCGTGGATTCCTGATAACTTGTCAGCTTTACTTACTATCGGTACGCGATCTTCTTTGAGGCTATCCAATTTCTCTAATAACTTATACGCGGATGCGTGTTGGACCATATTCTGACCATATAATGCAAAGTACGGAGAGCACTGAATCGACGTATGAAAATCACTTCTTAAAACTGATAGAATTTCGGGTATATGTTTGTCCCAATCCGTATGATCCTGCTTATCTTTTAGGAAAATTCTTATCTTGGAAACTATCTCTCTATTCACGCGTTCGGACGCGTTAGCTTGTGGGGAATACACTCCTGTTCTAACATGCGTCACACCGTATTTCTCAAAGAACGCTTTCATTTCTTTTGAGATGAATTGTTTCCCATTATCGCTGTGGATATATTCTGGGACCCCTATAGCTGGAAAAATTTCTGTACCGAAGTAGTTCATTACATTGATAGATGTCGCTCTCTGCATTGGCTTCAGCCACACATACTTTGAAAAATGGTCTAAAATAATGAAAAGAAACTGGTTCCTGCGTTTTGATCTAGGATAAGGTCCTAAGAAGTCGCAATATAAGCGTTGGAAAGGTCTCTCCGTAACAAAAGTACTTCCTATAGGTGGTCTTGACTGCTGATTTGTTGCTTTTACAGCCTTGCAAGTTTCACAAACCTTTACATAATCTCTAACGTCCCTAGCTTGTTGTGGCCAGAAGTATTTCGACCTAACCCGTTCCAATGTCTTTTGCCAACCTCCGTGATAACTCCTAACTGCGTCATGTGCCATTCGTATTGCTTCCTCCCTGAGTCTTTGGGGTAACCACAACCGCCATAACGAGTCTTCTTCACCCTCCACACCCTTCCGAAACTTAACTCTTTTAAAAATCAAACCGTCTCTGACACACAAATCCGGGAGAGCCTCACCGTTTACTGTAATTGTTCTTATAAGATCCAGATATTCATTGGCTCTAAATTCGGATGAGTCTAAGTCTATTTCGTAAGGCGCGGGAGATGAAGTCAACTCGTCAACGTCAAAACGCGACAGAGCGTCCGGTACTACGTTCAGAGCCCCCTTACGATGCTGCATTTCGAAATCATATCTCTGTAGTAACAGTGACCATCTAGCTAACCTACCACTAAGGTCTTTTTGCGTCATCAACCATTTAAGGCTTGAGTGGTCCGTGATGATACGAAATGGCAGCCCCTCAACGTAGGGTCTGAAACGCTTGACGCTGACAATTGCGGCGAGGCATTCCAGCTCGGTGACTGTATAGTTGCGTTGAGCATTATTTAATTTTTTTGAAACGAAAGCTATTGGATGCTCTGCACCATTATCATCGACCTGGAATAACACGCCTCCTACTCCTATTTTGGAAGCATCACATTGAATGACAAATTCTCGGGAAAAATCAGGTTGAGCTAAGACTGGAGCGGAACTCAGAGCTACTTTAAGTTTTTCGAAGGCTTCTATTGCTTCTGGAGTGAGTTTGAAAGGACCAGGTGACTTACGTAAACAATCTGTCAAAGGGCCTGCTAAATCAGCGAAATTGGTAATAAATGCCCTGTACCAATTTGCCATACCCACAAATCTGCGAACCTGCCGAGGAGATTTGGGAATGGGGAAATTCTGCATTGCCTCAATTTTCTCTGGATTCACTTTCAAACACCCACTGCCTATAACATACCCTAAGTAACGAATTTCTCTCTGGCAAAATTTACTTTTACTCACATTGATTGTAAGGCCTGCACTCTTCAAGCACCTCGCAACATCTGCTAAAAGTTTGATGTGGTCGTCAAAATCCGCACTGCATACCAACAGGTCGTCCAAATAAACAAACACATGTTCTCGCATATACGAGGGAATTGCTTTGTCCATGAGTCGACTCATTGTTTGCGGCGCGTTACACAGCCCAAAGGGCATAACTTTGTAATGGTACAAGGGTTTACCTGGCACCGCAAACGCTGTCTTCTCTTTTGACAACTCAGTTAGTTTAATTTGGAAGAACGCGTCTTTTAAGTCGATACCACTAATAAAGTGCGTATCCTTTAAACGACTCAATAACCCGTTGATATGCGGCAGCGGATATGAATCCTTTTTCGTAACTGCGTTTACCTTCTTAGAATCCATGCAGAGTCTAACCTTACCGGGTTTCCGTACTAAGACAACTGGGCTACACCATGGCGAATTCGACTCTTCGATGACTCCCATTTTCAATAATCTATCAATTTCGCTGTAGGCTTCAGCCTGCCTTGGTGGCGAAAGAGGAAAATGTTTGCTTTTAATTGGGACTGCGTCACCCGTGTCAATGTCGTGCTCCACAAGCTGTGTTTGTCCTAGGCCTAATTTTTCAAACGACGGAAACATATCAATAATTTTTGCAAATCGCACTTCTGGGATGGAGTTAAATCATGAAAATTGGGACCTTCATCTATATCTTCCTTTGCTTCTAGACAAGATATGCTTGGAAATATTTCGGGAGCTAAAGCAAATGCTTTCCAAAAATCTACTCCGAAATAGGCTTCCTGGAGAAGCGAAGGAACAAGGTAAAACGATATAGATTTTGTTGTATTTTTAAAAGTGACAGGCAATGAACTACACCCTATTATCTTTCGTTTGTCGCCGCCTGCCGTATATATACATTCATTCATTTCACGATATTTAAGATTGTTCTTTTCTAGAAATTTCAAACAGTCCTTACCCAGAATAGAGACATTGGCTCCTGAATCCAATAGTCCCACTAGTGATCCATTTCCTATCCTCACCCTAATCATTGGTCTTTCATCGTCTGTAAGGACGAGTGTGGTGCTTTCCAAAAGCTTGCGCACCTGGACACGTTTGCTATATCTCTTCCTACACTGCAAAATTCTTTCGGGTGGATATAGTTGGGAATCATTCGTGAAAATATTTGACCTAACCAATTGATAGTTTTGTTCTCTTTCTTCTAATCTGGGTTGGAAAATGGTCTGACAACTAACACTTCTAACTGAAGCTTTCAAAATACGAATTGGTCGAGAATTGGTTTGTGACGAAGTCGGGCTATCTGAATCCGAACTATTCGAATTATCCGTACTATCAGGGAAAGTTACTATTGGTGTTTGTTGACTACTCGCGGATCTGGCCGAAAGTGGACTAGGCTCAGTACTCGCGACGATTGGCTGGGTATTGACTGAAGTGGGGGCTATAGTCCCGAACGAGTTTCCCCCTCTTTCCTCTCGCTCGGATAACGGTTTCCCTGACCACGGTGGTCGTTGGGACACTTCGGAGTCAACACTCCTCTCTGACCGCATTTAAAACAAAACTGAGATTTAATTGGCTCCTCACAGTATATATAGGAGTGACCCATTGTCTGACAATTCCAACACTTAATCCCTGAGTAGTCTGGCTTACCCATGCGACGAAAATTCAGTGCTTCTATCTGTGGATCTACTATATAATCCTCACTTTCAACCCTACAATCCGGGGCTATGGCACGCGCTTCGTTTACGCTCGGCCTATGGTAATTTGATACTAAGCTCCTGCTCTCTTTCAGCACCTGCTGGCCTCGTCGAGCTACATCGCGGAGGTCATGCAGACTTCTTACATCCGCGTTAAACAACATTAATTTCAAATTACCATTAACGTTGCGTTTGATGATATCAATTAACAAGGCCTCAGACATGGGCTCTCTAAGTCTTGCGTTTAATGCCAGAATGTCCGTGTGGAAAACATCGTATGTCTCATTCACTTTCTGCTTACGTACAGATATTTCCATCATCAGCTCGTGGTCCGTTTTCATTGTACCGAATTCCCGTTTTAAAGAGTAACTCAAAAATGGATAGTTTGCGTTGGAATTTTGTTTGGTAAATAACCAATACCATTCTTCGGCACGTCCTGACAAGAAAAGGTGAAAACTGGCCATAAGCTGATCTTCTGAACATTGCGTGCGCTCACGCAAGGTGTCCAATTTAAACAAAAAATCTGAAACACTACCAGTACCGTCATAAGAAATCTTCCAGTCTTGTGGTTTCACAACCGTATTACTAGGTGTGGGAACAATTGAGTTGTTAACAAAAGTCTGCGCTTGGTTCGGTTGCTGCCTAACATCATCCCTAGTATCATGTCTAGCATCACTCCCAACAAAATCCGCCGCTGTTCGAGAGGCTGCGACTGCAGCGTTCAGGGTATTCACATTTTCCCTAATAGCTCTCATCTCAATGCGCAGCTCTTCTTGGGACGTTTGAAATAACTGATGCAGGACGTGTACCCACGAATTCAAAGGAGACACTTCGGGATGGGTCTCTTGATTGGAAGCCCTATCATTGTAAACGTTTGGTTGTAACCGAACTTGTGGTAAAGCGCTAGCCTCGTCTACAGTATTTGTCGCGCATTGCCCAGGCGGATCTGGCATATTCCTAATAAGACTGTCTAGATCGAGGATATTTGCACTAGTCGGTCTATCATATTTTCCCGAAGGGTCATTATTTGGAACATCCCTGAATGGATCCACCGTTGTCCGGCTGACTACCGGGGAGTGCATTACTAAAGGTCGGCTCGCTGGGGGTTTCGGAGTTGCACCTCTACTTCCTCCTCCTCTATAATATACCCCGCTACCTCTGTTTTTAGAACCACTACCTCTAGTCGAACTCCTAGTTTGCATCCCTTCAGCCGACTGCTGAGTGTTTTGAGACATTTTCAAAAAAAAAATCGAACGTTTGAGCGCTTCAAAAAAAAACAAGGCACGCTTGAACGGTTGTATGGAATCTTAAGCAATTGACTGCTTGAATAAGTCACGTTTGGTGTCAAAGCTCAAATGCAATTATTTGTACCAATTAACGAAATTTAAATCTTTATCTCGATTCAAAATTATGTCGCATCCAAAAGAAAATAACAAAATTTTGGTTTTGTGTTTGATCAAGTTTTCAGCGAATATTAATAATAATTATTTGCTATTTAAATCTCTATGCCGGTACAAAATTATGTCACATCCGAAAAAGTAGTAAAACTTTAGTTGTCGCGTTTGGTGGAAAAATCAAGCAATAATCGTAATAATTATTTGCGATTCAAAAAAAAATTATCTTAAGTTTTGCTAACAATATCGATTCAAAATGACTTCACTTCGCTTAACAAAAAAAAATTGTATAAATAAACGTGTTCATATACGTGAATATGTAAATGTAAATGGATATATAATGCAAAATATATATATGTTCGTTATTCAATGGGAATGCTGACCTCCCCTTATAAAGGCACAGGTTACAGAATGAAAAAAAAATTATAAACCCCCTTGAAAAGAAAACACAAAAAAACGAAATCTTGCGAAATACTAACCTATCTCCACCGCAATGAAAGGAACGGTTTCAATCCGCTTTCACCAGACTTGCGGAGATAGACAATACATCCTTGGGTCTCAGCTCAGCTCATCGCCATGAAGTGGTGCTAAATGCTCCAAGGCACCCAACTCAGGCATGAGATGAACTGAGGCCTGCGTCGCATAACAAAAAAAAAGACAGAACAAAAGAAATTTGCAATTATACCCTCCTAATCTCCGCCGCAATGAAAGGAACAGCTAGAGGCTGCTTTCCCCAGACTTGCGGAGATGAAAAGTACTAACTCAGGTCTCAGACCAACCCATCGCAATGAAAGTGGCGCTAGGTGCAACCAACTCAGACGCGGAATGCTGAGTCCTAAATTGCAAAAAAAAAATCACGAACACAAAAAAATTAAAAGGACGAATTTTCCTTATGACCAACATCCTTGGCTCCGCCGCAATGAAAGGCACGGTTTGAAGCCGCTACCCCAGACTTGCGAAGAAGGATTGCTAGCTTAGGATCCAGCCAACTCCGACGCGAGATAAGCTGGGCCCCAAAAGAAAAAAAAAATCCGATACACAAAACTGCACAAAAGACATATTCGGCAAAAGAAATTTACATAAAAAAAAATAATTACTGAATCTAGCGGACATGCCCCTCGGACGACAGTGAAACCAAATTTAATATTTAAACTACAAAAAAAATTAAGTGCGTTAAACACTGCCTCTCCGGGTGAAATGCAAAAAGAAAAAAAAAACAGACTGGGTGACGTAAAGTCTCGTGGAGCCCTGAGCCACTGACATCAATGACTCTCCAATCATCCCGATCAATCTCATCATCCCGCCGCAACGCAGTGGCGGCTACTGAGGCTGCCAATCTGGGACTTGCGGAATAATGAAACTTCACTGAACGACCAGGAAACCACTGAAGCCAGTACCCCAGGGCCGCACGTTGGGCGCCATCTGTTATGGATGGGCATTCTATACGAGTGGAGCAGCAATGCATGGCGGTCGGCATGATCTAGGGTTGCACTGTGGCTAGTCATTGTCGGCTGGGCGGGGTTCTTGCCTACATTGCTGTCCTGCGCCATAAACAGAAAAATTTCATATCATGCCTTTTCAAACCAATAACGAGAAAATCACACGAAAACAGCATCCGGTTTGGCCGGATGCCACGGACGGACCGTTGAAAAATTCAAATATTCAAAAGATAACCCGAAAAAAAATCAAATTCAAGAGGCCAGGCATCAGTTAAATTTAAATAAATGCAAACCGAGGGAAAATGTCGTTAAAATTTGAATATGAATTTTGAACGTACATATGTATGTTAAAGTCAGACGGACGTTAGCAAAACATTTAAACCGAAATTTAAATCGGACGGAAATACTGACAATCGACGGAAAAATTTAAAAATAGATGAGCGCACGTTAAATTTAAATAATCGCGGACGGACGAGAAAATAATCGTTGCACCAAAATTTAAATTTGAATGTACGTTGAAATCGATATGCACTAAATTTGAATAAACACTGTCAAAAAAAAACAGTCAAAGTGAATTTAAATTTGAATATATATATCGCGAAAAAAATCGTTAAATTCGAATTTAATTTGAATCAACCGGAAGGACCGGTTATTGACAGGCATCTGAAAATACATAAAAGAAGCTGAAATTTAAAATATATGAACAATCAAAAAAAGTTAAAGGCCGAACTCACAAGGGGGTGGCGTTGCTGATGTTGTTGCAGCGCCGGTGCGTTTTTGTCCAACCCTAATCCATGGTCACTGTCGCACCCGGATATCAGTGACCCCTTACCTGTGGTGCGCCGCTGGTGTTGTTGCAGCGCTGGTGCTTTACTAGCCCACCCTCATCCTTGGTCATCGGTGCACCTAATTTGTGATGACCCCTTCCTGAAAATCTCTATGCCTTTTTAAATTAAGGTGGTCAACATTCCCATTTTACAACATCTTTATTAGGAGTTCATCGTCTTATAATGCTAATGTAATTCTAAGCATACGTATCATAGTTGCTACGCCTATACCCTTAAATATATATATATATATATATACATGTACAAGGAATGGGTAGTATCATCAAATTGCGTTGCATGTAATAAATATAACGGGAGGAGTCAGTGATGGAACTGTTCTGTTAAGGGTCTTATGTTATATTATTAGTGGCCTGTAGTAATTATTTGCATTTATTTTATTGAGTGAGTAGTTACGTTTCCCTTTGGTTATATTTTCCTACACGGATCTCCCTGCCCCTTTTGCCTTATCTATTATATTTCTTCCTATCTTCTTTATTTTCTTTATTTATTTTTTTTTTTTTTTTTTTATGCGTACACTTGTATAGGTGTGCGTTTAATTATACATGGACATATAAATATATAAAAAAAAAATCCGAACCGCCATTACAGCATACTAATGTAATTTAATATTAACCGCTAAGAGTAAGTTATAAGTGGAATACTAGCGTAGCTAAATAGCAACTTATGGGTTACACTATATTTTGTATACTCGAAGGAGCTTAGGTAAGGCTGATCGGCAACACAACCGGAAAACAGACTTATGCACGTACATATGTGTATAGGTAAGTTCGTTGCTTATTAGCTACACTCAGAAAATAAATTGAAAAAAAAATGTACAATCAATTTGGCGCACATTTATGTTTATTTTCACCTAGTCTTAGCAGATTTACAACAAAATTTGCGTATTTTCTGATGTACTCAAATTGATGTGAAAAAGGAAATTGTTTTACACGCTTTAATCGGTGAACCTGTCCATTAGATGTGTAAGGGAACATTATCGGTGCCAAAGTTCACACACGAAGTACTCGAATTCGTTAACCATTTGCATAGGTTTAACCATTTATCTATTTATTTTATTTTTTTGACTGAAAATTCACCGAATAAGGCGCAAAATTTCTAGACAGTAATCTCGTGATAAAAATTAACCAACTATTTAATAAGTAAAAATAAACAAAATTTTCTTAGAGTGTATACTACGAAAGGCTCAATAAGCTACAATGTGGTTGTGACATATATGTATGCTGTATAGATCAGAATATTATTACTATACCACGCGTGTGTCCCTAACAATAGTGACATGCAAAAAAAAAATTTTATTTAATCATAATTTTTTTCCTCATTTTTTTTATGATTTAATTAAATATAAATTATGTACATACATATATACGGATACCTCCGACGCCTGCCTGACTCACCACCCGTTGCGGTGCACCTTTAGTGGTGGTGCCACCGATCTGCTGCTGATGCTGCCACCGGTTGTTGAAGACCACTGCTGCTGCTGCTGCTCCTGCTGCGCTTGCTGTCAAAGTTGCAATTGTGTTTGCAGTTGTTGTTGTTGTTGTTGTTCGGTTTGTTGTCTTGCTGTCAGCAGCTGTATTGCCACGTTGTTCAGTGTCGATTTGTAACGCTGTTGTTGCAATAATCGGTTCAGCCGTCATCCGTTTTTGGTGTTTAATTTATTTTTGCGCTTCTTTTTTGTGTGCACAGTTTCAATGTTAAAAACGGCGTTTCTCTTTTGGTGTGTTTTTGAATTAATTTTAGGTTTGCCATTTTCTTTGTTTTGTTTTTGTTTGTCCAAATTCAATTTTTCTTTTTCTTTCAGCACTCTTTTGTCATTTTCAGTTATGCAGTTTTTTCGTTTATCGCACTATTAATTATTTTCTCTATTGCTTTTGTCTAATTTTTTTGCCACGCTCCACAATTAGTTATATATTAAATGTTTACTTAACATGTATTTCTCCAGTCTGCCACACTTTTTCCCATTCCATAGACCTTGGCCAAGAAATTTGCAGTAGGTTTTTTATATTTTTTTGTTTTTTTTTTTTGTAGAATTACAATTGCATTCCAATGCAATAGACACAAACACAATGCAAATCTTTACACTATGCAAGTGTATTTCGCAAGGTGGCAGAACCCCATCACATGCGGCCGGTTGTCGAGTTTCATATGATGAAAATTAACTTAAAAGTTAAAAAAAAATTTGTTAACTGTGTTTTCATATGGAAATTAACCACCTGACACGTTCACAACTCAACGACTATCCACCAACTAACTGACTCTGTACTAAAATTTTTCTGTTCAAGCGTGCCTTCCACCTTTTTATCTATTCAGTTTGGAAGAGTCCCGTTTTCTTTCCATATAGTCTGCAGTGGTGTAGTGACGTGTGCATAATAGTGGCGTGACTTTACGGTTACCCGAATGTCTATATCATGGTATGACGCTAGCAATGACACAAGCGAGATGGAATGCGATTGCCATGTTACACAAATAAAAATACCAAAACTTTCGGAATAAAATGCCTCAAGCATTTTTCCCATGAAACTATCTCAAATTAATCGATTATATTCGTGCCCTAGTAAATTTGCTACTGTAAAATTCTATTAGTGTACGTTGGGAATATTAGTAGACATTGTTGTCTTACGCTCAAATTATAAAAATGGTAAGAGACAGGAAAATCTGATTAATGAAATAGTATGTTTGTTTCTCATTAAACTAGCAGCTAGCTGTCAAGTGAAATGAAAAGAGCAAAACGGAAAGAATTACGTTCATAAAGAGTGAAATGAACAGAAAATCAAGAAACGTTCTGCCAGCCCAAACCTGGCTAACTATCCATAACTAGCCAATAAGAAACAAACATATTAAAATTATGTGGTAAATAATTATTTAATTTTTTGTGAACTATGTAAAATTTAAATTTGTATGGAGCGCATAAGAACATTTTATAATAGGTGCATTTGAAAGTACTAAGTACCCGAATAACCACGTGTGGCGTATTTTCACAGTAGCAGGTATTCATGGCAACCCTGAAAGAACCAGTTTCTCCATCACCAATACATGTGCATACCCCGCCATTGGAACGATTGTCAAGGTTGAGATGGGAAATTTGAGTTAAGCTTTCCCCATGAAAGGCCTACTTATAGAGGTTGGCTCGAAAGCTTGCCTATTTGCAAATAAGAAAAATTTACGTGCAATCTATATAGATCGAGATCTGGAAATTACAGCAAAACCATATAACCATCTAGAAGAATAAAAAGAAATCAATGTAAATTTCGGATACAATTACTTATTTAAAATTTGTTTAGACTCTTAGTGGAGGAAGAAAAGAATTAATTACAGGGTTTTAAAAAAAAGGTTACATTTAAGATATCTAGTAACTGAATAAGAAAATACAAAACGTTAGAACACCACCAGTGGTGAATGAAATTTACTCGAACAAGGAAATGACTCCTGTCAAAAAAAAAATTGTCAGCTGTTGCCATCGAGACAACCTCATAATCACCCTCGTCTCGCAGTGCGGCCACCTATTACACTAGCCCATAGCTCAAACATACAAGGTCGATGCGAGGGAGAATCGCTCTTCTTCTTCTTGGCATATGTCACTTATTGTCTGTTGATTTGATTTTACAATCTTGCATGCCTTGTTCGCAGAAGTAGAATGCTAAGCTCAAGGTTTATCCAAAGAAGGTTATATTAGTTACGTTTTGATGTGTGTGTTTCCTTTAAAAAAAAATGTCAACGTGAAAGAGGAGAGAAATTATTTTCAAAAGCAAAAATTTTTCCCCAATCGGTTCTATCTGACGTTCGAACTTTTTTTGTACACGTACCCAATTGCAATCAGCTTATCTGCCGCGAAATCCTTCTTTAAACAATCCTTGCTAAGTTGTGTGTTCACTTCTTTTTCCCTGCTTTTGACATTTGAAACAAGCCGCCTAGCGTCAATCGCATATTCTGCCTCCCATGCGACGACCTGTTTAGTTTGGCCACGCGTCAACCATTCTTCTTCACCATGTCAGCACGTCGGCCATTATGAAATGGAAGTTATTGGAAAAGTACTAAGAAAAAAACTACTGAAATAGTGGTGCTGCCACACAGACAGAATCGAGCAACCGAAATTAACCCGTTTATGATCGATATCAGGATTGATATCGATAGCAAACCATAACAAAAGACAATTAAATTTGGATCGGGACAAAAAAGTGATAATTATGGTGTTTTAAAATCTCAAATATTTTTTATTGCGCTTCAAATCGCTTATATTTTAGCAATTTCCTTTGTAAATTAATAGAAAGGTAGCATGGAATTTGATGCCGATTTGATGTGTGTATGTCAAACCGTCAATTACACAGACACGCGATTTGATCAAATTGTTTGATCATGTAAGGGCCCTATTATGTGAAGGATAATAGGTGGTTACAGTTAGACTAGCCACACATGACGGCAGAAACGCGCAGAATTTGGGCAGAAAGCCATAAAAACGCGCGTCTTCATGTGTGCACATTGGCAGAAATACAAGGAAATCGAGGGTTTTTGTAAACCGGCGTTTTCTGTCTGCCCAAGTTCTGCACGCTTCGTATATGACTAATGTAGGCAAAAAAAAAGGTGGCAACCCCGTCATATTGACCATCATTTGAAAGCTTTTAAAGGCCTCTATCCATTGGTACCAAGTTTATTAAATTCAGACAAGCAGTTCATTAGTTATTGACAAATGATTTTTATTCCATCCTTAAAAAATAAAAGGATGGGAATAATTTTTTATTCCTGGCTCGAAAAAATAAAAATCATGATTTTATAGTTATATTCTGATTTTTTTTTTTTTCAAAAAAATCACAAAAATATATTACGGCCCGAATTTTGATGCCAGAGGTCCGGGAATGAAGGAAAAGTTAATAATTTTCTTCGGGGAAGCTATTTAACCGATGATTTTTATAGCTTCGGAAAAAAAATTATTTTTATTTTCCGTCCCTGTTTTGAAGCAATATTTACATACATATATATATTACGCTAAGCAATTTTTTTACGCACCATAAATTTTACACCGTTGTACCGATATTAGAAAATGTGTTGTCAAATCATTGCTTGACCTGTAGAAGGTCCATTTTATTTTTAAGGTTTGCCTCTTAAGGTTCAGACATTAGTGACTTATAAGTATTTCAGTATCGTTAACCTTATTGTAACTTTATCGCTATCCATGTGAGCTGTTAGTGGTGCCGTAAATCTGTAAACAGCTGACACTTGTCGAGGCAGATCTTGGAAGGTAGGCGCATAGGCGAATTCAGAAATTTCCCATGTATTTTGTTATTGTAATTGGTAGATTGTAATGTCAAAATAATATTTCTCCTTGTTAAAATCTGCATTCGCTTGGGACTCGCCCATTACTATTGGTCATGATCAGGGTTCGGAAATTCTCATTTATGATTACTCATTTTCATTCATTTGTGAGAATTTTCACGAGAGAGAATATTTCAAATTATTTTTTTCGTTCATTTATCACGAGTGAGAGTGAACAAAAAAAAAATTTCCATATTTTTCACTCACGAGCGAAAAATAAAAAACCAAAATTTCTCACTCACATGTGATAAAACCGAACTAAGCCGGCTTCGGCTGTTCACATATGAGAAAAGCAATGCGAGAAATACTGATCGCGAGCAGTATTTTAGCGTTCACGAAAAGATTTTCTCATGGACATTTTTCAGCTGCGTTGTATGGAAGGAAATGCAAGCAGATTTTCGCAGTTGCCTTAGCCAAGCATTTGTGCGTACATATGTATCTACATATTTATGTATGGTTGGGTGTATGCATACAAGGGAAAGGTTTGCATATGAACATATGTATGTATATACATACATATTATTTATGTATACGTAATCAATATTCAGCCTTATCGTGAACTTCATGTGAACAAAATGTTCCCAAAAATTAGGGTGCGTTTATGTCTGAGCAATAGAAGAAAGAAAGAAAGATAGCGAAGAAAATTGTAAACGGGAATTCTGTACTTCTGTTTATGTCGGAGCTGCGATAAGCGCTAAGCTCACCACAGATAATAGCAAAGAAAATACCTTACGGAAATCACGTATAGTGTTTATGTCGAAGCAATAGAAGAAAGAGTGATACTAGCAACGAAAATTGTAAATGGGAGTTCTGTACTTCTGTTTATGTCGGAGCAGTGGGTGACTAAAGAAATTCACCACATTAGCGCTATTATCATAGCAGAGAAAATACCTTATGGGAAACGCGTGTAGTGTTTATGTCGGAGCAATAGAAGAAAGAGTGGATACTAGCAACGAAAATTGTAAATGGGAGTTCTGTACTTCTGTTTATGTCGGAGCCGCGCTATAAGCGCGTATCAAAGTATAAGAGCGAAGAAAATTAATTCATTGATTTTCTTTAGTCGATTAGCGCTATTCATTATGGACACAGAAACTTTCATCAGTGCAATTTTTTTTTTTTTTAAAAGGCAACCTTTGTGGGATCAAAGAAATCCAAATCATCCCAATAGGCTTGTCTTGGATAAACTGTGGACGGCCGTAGCATGTGAAATGAAGTCCACACGTAAGTAAATATATACGACTTCATGCATAAAAAATAAAATAGGTTTTAAAAATTTTTAAGTGACATTTTCATAAAATTTTTCGATTTCGAAAATTTTATAAATCTATTTTATTTTTTATGAATAAGAGGGACATTGTTTATGTGTTTTATTACTTTTTATACATAATTTTTATATAACCTTTCAAATTAAAAAAATTAAATATATAGATAAGTATGTGTGGAGCAGAAATATATGTAAATATTTATTATGTGTAAAATAACAACGTCTCTTCTCCTTTTCGGTTACTCTAAAATTTTTATTTAAGTACCACAATACACTTAAGACAAATCTAGTACCATAGCTTCAATATACGCAGATAACAGCGC
This sequence comes from Urophora cardui, assembly GCA_960531455.1. Taxonomy (NCBI): domain Eukaryota; kingdom Metazoa; phylum Arthropoda; class Insecta; order Diptera; family Tephritidae; genus Urophora; species Urophora cardui. Next base: position 67,333,198 of record OY482673.1, on the reverse strand, counting down.
TATTCCACTCTTTGCTAGCTTAGCTCCGACATAAACACTCAATAGCGCTATATGCTTTGGTCGAACAGCGCTATTACCTCCGCTTATTGACCTCTTCGCTACTATTGCTCTTATCACTGCTCCGACATAAACACTCAATAGCGCTATTCCGATAAGCGTATATCACGCACAGCTATCTTTCTTTCTTCTATTGCTCCGACATAAACGCACCCTTACAAAGCAAAACAAAAACAAAATGTGAAAAATTGTTATTGTTTTGCTTTATATTTTTCGAGGGAAATTTTTCACATGAAGTTCATGATAGGGCTGATTATCTCGGATTGCTTGCGATCTTTAGTAGAAGGCGGGTACTAAATTTTCCTTGTTTATTATAATTACATTATTGAGTCTTTTTTTATAATTTTTTTTTTTTTTTTTTGCAAATACATACATACATATGTGACGAGTTCTTAATAGCCATTTTTATAGCAAATGTAGGTATGTAGATGCTAGCTCCTTTTTTATACCTATTTAGGAAGGTTTTTGAACGTGGAATGATACCTAAATATGTATGTATATACATAAGTATATATGTACATATGTACATATGGATGTATCAATGAAAGTACTTAGGTAGCACTTTTTTGTCCTTGGATTTCATTTTTTTTTTTTGAGAGGCGGTACAATCCGCCCAAACTACACACATACATAAATATTTTTTTATTGTTAGTAAAGCTGAAATACCCCTATCTAGGTACTAAGTTTGGTAATGATATGTGAATATGTACATATATGCATATGGGCTAATCCTGAAAAAGTCAACCCAGAGCATGAAATTGAAAATGGTCCGAACTTTATTTTTTGGTATTTATTAGTAAAGATAATACATATATATGTTAGAAAACCATAAGCATTTTCTATTCGTTGTTAAACTCAGGATGAGAAAAATCACCAAAACATAATAATTTTCACAAAGGCTTTTTTATTAGCAAAGTATCATTTTTTTTCTTCACCCAACCATACATAAATATGTAGATACATATGTACGCACAAATGCTTGGCTAAGGCAACTGCGAAAATCTGCTTGCATTTCCTTCCATACAACGCAGCTGAAAAATGTCCATGAGAAAATCTTTTCGTGAACGCTAAAATACTGCTCGCGATCAGTATTTCTCGCATTGCTTTTCTCATATGTGAACAGCCGAAGCCGGCTTAGTTCAGTCCAAGGCATATCTAACAGGTAGGCTCGGCGGCGAATTGAAAAACTACTTTTTTTATTTACAAAGGTAGAGTGTAATGTCAAAATCAAAGCGAATTCACATCATGGCCAATAGGAATGGACGAGCCCCAAGCGAATTCAGATTTTAACCACGGCGAAATATCATTTTGACATTACACTCTACCAATTACAATAACAAAATACATGGGAAATTTTTGAATTCGCCACCGGGCCTACCTTCCTAGATCTGCCTTGGTTCGGTCAAAGATGACTTGATACGAAACTCTTTTTTACTCTATCACTTTTATGATTTTCCCACGGGTTTTCTGTGGCTTTGTTGCCAGCATCAACACAACAGAAAACCCGGCCGATCAGCTGTTTGTACAAATTGCAGGTGCCAGAAGGGAAAACACGCCAAAATAAATAGGCGCATTTGGTGGATTTAGATTTTTTGTTTTGTGTGTTAAATTTTGTTGAAATAATAATGAATTATGAAAAATATCGAGGTAATTGTATTGCTCGTGTATAGCACGCAGTGCAGTTTATTGTTTCAACTGGAAAAAATTGTGTTTCAGTTAAAATTATAAAAAATATGTTAATGAGATGGAATGCGGGCAGCGGTTATTCAGTAGATTTATATATATCTCCGGTTAAAAATTATTATGTTTCAGTTCTAATATATTACATTTTAATAGAATTGCAAAATAGAGTAAAATATTTCTTAAAAAATACCACCCAACTACATGTATTATCGTTCACCACTTTTTGTGCGTTATTCTTAATTTGTCTGAGATTGGGTTTCGAAAACGAATATTCAGAATGTGGGAAAGTCATACTATCCTGTGTATCACTTTTGTGGTTATATCCTTATATTAATTTGGTATAAACAAAATTTTATTATTGTTAGTCTTCAATAACATAAGGAAGCCGAATAATTCCCAGAATTACTATGTAAAATACCCATTTTCAGTTTTCGAACAGAGTGGCACCAATGAAAAATGTTATAAAAAATGCGCATTTTGACAGCGCTCTCACGAAATGAAGAGTTTCGTATCTAGTTATCTATGGTTCGGTTTTATCACATGTGAGTGAGAAATTTTGGTTTTTTATTTTTCGCTCGTGAGTGAAAAATATGGAAATTTTTTTTTGTTCACTTATCGCGAGTGAGAAGCATAATTTTTTTTTGCATTTCTCACTCGTGATAAATGAACGAAAAAAATAATTTGAAATATTCTCGCTCGCGAACGTGAATGAATGTGAGTGAGAATTTCCGAACCCTGCTAGTAACACAGCTAGTCGTAAGGTTGGTTGAATCAGCTGTTTTATAAGGTTACAGATAAGTCACCAATGTCTGCACTTTTATTTAAATTTCCGTTACCATATTGTGGCGAATATAATCGGTTCCACTCTCACATCACTAAATGACTGAACACATCTCTAAAGAAACTGCCAGAACTAGAAGAAGAGACCAGATAATTTCCAGTGTTGCCAGAATTTTCCAGATTGCGTTTGACAGACTATATAAGGCGGCGAGCAGGCGCTCCGCAGTCAGTCATAATTTAACCGTAGAAGTGTTAACATCAAGTCAAGTAAAACAAGTGTAGACTTTTTAGTGGTGAAATAAAGCGGTGTGAATTAAGAAGTAAATAAAGACTTTTATTTAACAATTTAGTGATACGAACCCGATAGAAATAATCGAGCTATCGACAAATACGTAACAATTGGTGTCAGAATTGGAATTGTTAAATAAATTCCAGGATCAAGGATAACGAAGCAAGGATAACGAAACAAGGATAACGAGACAAGAATAACGAAATAAGGATAATGGCAAAGCTAAACGAACTTAAAATCCAAGAGCTTAAAAGGGAGTTAGAAAAGAGAAAACTGAGCACAACCGGCAATAAAATTGAACTACAGGCAAGGTTACAAGAAGCTATGGAAGCCAATAACATTGATGTAGATGAGTTTGATTTCAACGATGATGTAGAAGAGGTCCACAAGGAAGAAACTCAGAAGGAAGAGGCTCCACAGTCAGTTGCAGACGTAGACATGAACTCGATATTGGCTGTACTGACACAAATGTCGGCAAAAATGGAAGAACAACAGGCACAGATAACGTCCAAAATGGAATTGCAACAGTCAGTACTTTCATCACAGGTATCCGGCATTGCGGCTCAGTTGGAGGCACAAAAAGAACGCATGTCCTTACAATTCAAGGCACAGCATGCAAAAATTATACAAGTTAAGGAAGTCCTTGAAGAAAGACAAGAAAAATTAGAGGACGAAAAGCATTGAAAGCCCGTCTTCAGGATATTCAACTAAGTCGTCCAGTCGCTTCAACTGCTACACAGAAGATAAAACCTCCGTCGTTTGATGGAAGTGGTCCATTTCAAGTATTCAAGCTACAATTTGAGAAAACGGCAGTTGTAAATAATTGGAGTGCGGAGGACAAAGTCGCTGCTCTGTTCGTAGCATTGAAAGGACCTGCAGCAGAAATATTACAGACTGTTAGCGAGGGCGAAAGAAACAGCTATGACGCAATTATGGGTGCCGTTGAAAGACGTTATGGTAGCGAGCACAGGAAGCAGATATATCAAATGGAGTTGCAGAATCGCTTCCAGAAACCAAATGAGACGTTACAAGAATTTTCTTCTGAGATTGAGAGGCTAGCTCATTTGGCAAACGCAGGAGCACCTCAAGAATTCATAGAGAGGATGAAAATTCAAAGCTTCATCAATGGAATACGAGATATTGAAACGAAGCGGGCTACCTATGCAAATCCAAAAGGAACTTTTGCTGAAACGGTATCATATGCCTTGACGCAGGAAACAGCATCTCTATTGAGCAAGCCCACCTACAAGGCTCATCGTGTGGAAGTGGAAACGCCAGACTTACTAAGCAAAATATGGGAGGCGTTGAATGAAATGCAGAAAAAGAAAAGTAATGCTGTGAAATGCTTCAGATGTGGAAAAATAGGACATATAGCACGTCACTGCAGCAATAATTCCAGTAAGTTCAGCACTGCAGATGGGCGCAAGCGCAAGGCAGAGGGGTATGAACAAGCGCCCAAATCAACTCAGTCGTTAAACTAAAGCGGGCCAGCCAAAAGGGGCGTGGGCTGGTCCCCACAATGGAATGCCCCATAATCTCTGTCTCTCAGTTGGGAAGAAGCACGAGTAATGTTACTATTGGTGGTTTCGTGGACGGAATAGAGCGCATGTTGACTGTGGATACGGGAGCATCTCATTCCATCATTCGATCTGACTTGGTAAAGAAGGAAATAAGGCCATTGCATGGAGCAAAATTGCGTACGGCAACAGGCAAGGATACCCAAGTCCTAGGGGAAGTTACATGCGAAGTTGTAATTGGAAATGTTGTCGTATTACACACCTTCATAGTGGCGGAAATTGTTGATGAAGTCATAATTGGTGTGGACTTCCTAATCGACCAAGGCATTAAGATTGACATGAAAAACAAGGTTATGAGTTACAAAAACTTGGAGGTGCCGCTAAATTTTGGCTACGATAAGAGATACAGCAGCAAGAAAGTGCTCGTGGAAAAGAATCAGCAGATACCGCCAAAGTCCGAGGCAATTATTTGGGCAAAGATTGATGGAGATTGTGGGACAAACAAATTGTGGGTTGTCGAAGCAGAAACAGAAACTAAATCCGATGTACTTGTTGGAAAAACCCTGGCTATGACAAAAGAAGATGGACGAATACCAGTAAGAGTACTTAATGAGTTCAAGTCACCAATCAAACTCTCCAAAGGTGCTATATTGGGAAAATGCGAAGAGGTTGACATCATCATGAATTGCGAACAATCCCAAGGAGAAGTTTCTACTGGCAATACAGATCTTTCAGATGAAATAAATGCTTGGACAGAAGAACTGCAGGAAAATCACAAAAGGAAGGCGAAAGAATTACTTGCCAAGTACTCCAGCATTTTTGACAAGGATGGTACAAAACCAGGCAGGACAAATATTGTGAAGCATCAGATTGACACCGGTGATGCAAGGCCAATCCGTCAGGCTCCTCGCAGCGTTCCATTAGCTAAACGTCAAATGGTGAGCCAGATTATACAAGAAATGAGCGACAGTGGGGTAATTGAACCATCAGTCAGTCCATGGAGTTCTCCGGTAGTACTTGTTAAAAAGAAAGATGGCAAGATGAGATTCTGCGTTGACTACCGGAAACTGAATGATGTAACGAAAAAGGATAGTTACCCATTGCCAAGAATTGACGACACTCTGGACTCGCTATCTGGAACGGAATGGTTTTCAACACTGGACTTGAAAAGCGGCTATTGGCAAGTTGAAGTAAAAGAGGAAGACAAGTAGAAAACAGCCTTCAGTGTTGGCGATGGTCTTTGGCAATTTACGGTGATGCCATTTGGATTATGTAATGCCCCAGCTACCTTTGAGAGACTTATGGATCAGGTACTGAAAGGATTACACTGGAAAACATGTCTTGTGTACCTGGACGATATCATTGTATTGGGAAAAAGCTTTGATGAACATCTCAAAAATTTGGAGGAAGTTTTCCGAAGAATAGCTGGCGCTGGTCTCAAGTTAAGTCCTAAGAAATGTGCATTATTCAAGAAAGAAGTAAAATACCTGGGACATAAAGTGACTACAAAGGGCATCTGCACTGATAACGAAAAAATAGAAGAAGTAAAAGATTGGCCAAGACCTCGGAATCTACATGAATTGTGAAGCTTTCTTGGGCTGTGCACTTACTATCGCCGATTTGTACCAAATTTTGCCAGCGTAGCAAATAGTCTCACGGAGCTTATGAGGAAAAATAAGACTTTTGAGTGGAGGAAGGAACAAGAAATGGCTTTCCAAACGTTAAAAGATCGGCTTTGTACTGCCCCAATGCTAGCATACCCGGTTCCAGGAGCGAGGTTTATCTTGGATACTGATGCGAGTGGTTATGCTATAGGAGGTGTTTTGTCACAAGAAATCGACGGACAGGAGAAGGTTATCGCATACTACAGCCGATCAATTGGGAAACCGGAAAGAAATTACTGTGTAACACGAAGAGAATTGTTGGCATTGGTAGAATGCATCAAACACTTCCATAAGTACCTCTATGGTCAACGATTCCACGTCAGGACTGATCATGCAGCGTTAAAATGGCTTTTGAAATTCCGAAATCCGGAGGGTCAGTTAGCAAGGTCGATTGAGCGACTACAAAATTATGACTTTTCTATAGACCATCGTAAAGGCAGTAATGCTGATGCAATGTCGCGGCGACCATGTAATCTTGAATGCAAGCATTGCTCTAAAGCTGAGGAGAAGGAAGACATCATAGATGTTCGGTTAATGACAATAACATCTACAGACGAATGGAATGCGGAACAATTAAGGAAGTGTCAGCTAGAAGATCCAGATCTGGCACGTGTAATGATCGGTTTGGAGCAAAATGAACGACCATTAAAAGAAGAGATGTCAGCAGAGAGTCCTGTTGCCAAATCATATTGGGCACAGTGGAATAGTTTGCAATTGGTAAATGGTTGCCTACATCGTGTTTGGGAGCGTGAAGATGGCCAAAGTTCTAAAACATTGATAGTTGTTCCAAGGAAAAGAATACCGGATGTGCTAAATGAACTACACAATGGTCCAAGTGGAGGTCATCTTGGAGTAACAAAGACGGTAGAGAAAATCAAGAAGAGGTTTTATTGGGTCGGATGCCGTCAGACAGTTGTTGAGTGGATTGCGAACTGCGATGTATGCATAAAGGCTAAGGGTCCCAAATCCAGGAGTCATGGGTCGATGAAACAATACAACTCAGGAGCACCATTTGAGAGAATTGCCATGGATGTAGCTGGGCCATTTCCTACTAGCAAACTTGGAAACAAATATGTTCTGGTGGTCATGGATTACTTCAGCAAATGGCCGGAAGTGTACCCGATTCCAAATCAAGAAGCAGAAACTATAGCCGAAGTATTCACCAACAATTGGGTGGCGAGATATGGTGCACCTATAGAGCTACATTCTGACCAAGGAAGGAACTTCGAATCAGTAGTGTTTCAGGAGATGTGCAAGACACTGGGTATTAGGAAAACCCGAACAACTGCGTTGCATCCACAATCAGACGGCATGGTAGAAAGATTTAACAGAACATTAGAGGAACATTTACGAAAGGTGGTGGACAAGTTCCAGAGAGATTGGGACACTCATATTCCTCTGTTCCTGATGGCATATCGATCGGCCGTACACGATACAACAGGTCAGACTCCTGCAAAAGTAATCTTTGGTAGTGATCTTCGACTGCCAGCTGACTTGAAATTTGGGATAAGTGCTGATGCGGGAATAAATGCCAGACAATCTAACAATGTTCTGGAAGAGGAAATGAGAGAAATACATGAACTTGTAAGACAGCGAACAAAGATCATGAGTGACAAGATGAAGGCCAGATACGACAAGGCGATGAACTCAGAAGGTTTTGTTGAGGGAGATCTAGTTTTGCTATACAACCCGCAGCGAAAGAAAGGTTTGTCCCCGAAATTGCAGTGTACTTGGGAAGGGCCCTACAAAGTGATTAAGCGGCTCAACGATGTTGTGTATCGCATACAAATGATTGGAAGACCGAGGAATAAAATGAAGGTGGTTCATCTGGAAAGGCTAGCAGCATTTGGAACGAGTAATGTGTCAGATCGGGACGATCAGACTTAGGTGGAGGGCAGTGTGGCGAATATAATCGGTTCCACTCTCACATCACTAAATGACTGAACATATCCATTGTGAATGTTTTACACTATGAACATATCTCTAAAGAAACTGCCAGAACTAGAAGAAGAGACCAGATAATTTCCAGTGTTGCCAGAATTTTCCAGATTGCGTTTGACAGACTATATAAGGCGGCGAGCAGGCGCTCCGCAGTCAGTCGTAATTTAACCGTAGAAGTGTTAACATCAAGTCAAGTAAAACAAGTGTAGACTTTTTAGTCGTGAAATAAAGCGGTGTGAATTAAGAAGTAAATAAAGACTTTTATTTAACAATTTAGTGATACGAACCCGATAGAAATACTCGAGCTATCGACAAATACGTAACAATATGAAAGGGCTAGCTTTGTAATAGGCCATTTACATATACGAGATTATCTACTTTTTTCGAGGTTGACACAAAATCTTCGATTGAAATTCGAGGTTTGCCGTACAAAAATCAGCTACCAAAAATTCGCGATTTAAAATGAATCTCGAGATTATCACGATAGTTTTCTCAATGCAACCCTGTGTTCTTCGTGTTATCGATAGTTTTTGTGGCGAATTTGGGAGAAACGTCAAAATGCAAAGTAAACAAAATGGACGCCAGTAAGTATGGCCCAACGAGAATCGTATTGCAATAGTAAGTCGCTCTTCTTCTTTCTGTTTTATAGGTTATGAAATGATCGTCTTTTTTTTAATTATACTTCCTTTAACATGTTAATCGTGCAAAAGCTTGTGTGTTTGCTAGCGTTTTTCAAGTTAAATAAAAACAAAATATCTGCTTTTTACATTCGTGAAAACAGCCGTCGAACGGTAGTTGCCTATTCTCTTTTGATTGCTACGACCATATTATTATTGGGTCATGCAGGTAAGGAAAATTGACAGTTGACAATCCCTCTCCCAGCAAATCTACACCTTTTTCAGTTTATATTCAGAAAGTTACAATTTATATTCAGAAAATTACAATTGATATTCAGAAAGTTACAATTCATATTCAGAATTTCCATTTCATATTCAGAAAGTTGAAATTCATATTCAGAATTTCCATTTCATATTCAGAAAATTATAATTCATATTCAGAAAGTTACAGTTTATATTCAGAAATTTATAATTGATATTCAGAAATTCCATTTGATATTCAGAAAGTTGCAGTTAATATTCAGAAAATTACAAATGATATTCAGAAAGTTACAATTGATATTCAGAAAGTTACAATTCATATTCAGATAATTGCAATTCATATTCAGAATGTTTATTTCATATTCAGAAAGTTAAAATTGATATTCAGAAAATTAAAATTGATATTCAGAAAATTAAAAGTGATATTCAGAAAATTTCACTGTACGAGTGTAAATTTTATATTGTATACATATGTATGTGCTGCTCATGGCAATTCCCAAGCTCTGCGCAATATGCAGAGCTTCAATTAATGGTAAGTATTTCAACTTGAGCAAGGTTTTTCAGAACCGTTTTTAACAATTCATTCTTTTTTTCCAGACACCGAAGATATTGAAAGGAGCACTTACAAGTCTTACTCCTTGATGGACAGGGAGCGCATTGTCAATGCCGCTAACAAAGGGGAGTATTGGCCAACCCTAGCCAAATCGCTACAAAACGGTCTACACTTGGGCTGTAAGTGGAAGACTGGAAAAACAAATTGCCGGCGGTAAAAAGCCGCGAAAGCTCACAGCACTCACAGGTGCTAACCTGGCTGAAAGTTAATTGTAGCCTTACCCTCCGCTAAATACTTAACATAATTTTTTTTACACTTTCTACATATATTGTTACTATGTGAATATTTTGCGTTGTATGAAAATAAAGAATTACAGTGTTCGTTGCCGTGTTTATTTGTGGAAAGGTTTTTCATTTCTGACTCTCTTTCTCCCCGGGGCTGTCTTTTTCATCCTCTTCCTCTCCCTCCAGGTCCAATCAGTTTTTCCAAAAGTCCGACATAAATAAAGCCTGCATCCATGTGAAGCTATACAATGCATCCAACATGTTAGATTTTCCTTGAATGCAAGGTATAAAAAAATACCTGAACAATTTTCTGAATATCAATTTTAATTTTCTGAATATCAATTGTAATTTTCTGAATATCAATTGTAATTTTCTGAATATCAATTTCAATTTTCTGAATATCAATTGTAATTTTCTGAATATCAATTGTAATTTTCTGAATATCAATTGTAACTTTCTGAATATGAAATGAAGCTTCTGAATATGAATTGTAACTTTCTGAATATGAAATGTAAATTTCTGAATATCAATTGCAACTTTCTGAATATGAAATGGAAATTCTGAATATGAACTGTAACTTTCTGAATATTAACTGTAATTTTCTGAATATTAATTGTAATTTTCCGAATATCAATTGTAATTTTCTGAATATCAATTCTAATTTTCTGAATATGAACTGCAACTTTCTGAATATGAAATGGAAATTCTGAATATGAATTGTAATTTTCTGAATATGAAATGGAAATTCTGAATATGAATTTTAATTTTCTGAATATCAATTGCAACCTTCTGAATATAAACTGAAAAAGGTGTAGATTTCATGTTATATGTAAACGGGTAGATTGGCGAATCGAGATTTACTGATAATCTCGTTATATGTAAACATGGTATAAATGAAAAAGTGGTTTCTGAATTCTCCGCTGCGCCTACCTTTCTAGATCTGCCTTGCTTGCAGGCCCCGGAGCAAAGGATTTTTTACATTGGGTACGGTCCTGCTCCTGTTTCAGTTCTAAATTTTTTTCTCCGAGCTCTGCTCTTGTTCTGCGCCTCGTCGGTGATGTCGCATTTGGACTAATTGCCATAAAATTTTAATTCTTCAATTTGATGACGGTGAATCGGTAATTACTCTTGTTTTTGGACGCCGCTAAAAATTAAAATTAATTTTTCATATCTTCGATATTTATGGTCCGATCGCTAAGTTTGATACACCAATCACTTTGGCTTGAGAAGAGGATTTCTATTTTATAATTGTATAAATCCTGTGTGTGCCATTGGGGTCACTTCCACCTAGTACTTAGTTTATACCACTTAAATGTAACTTTCTTTGCCGGCATGTTAAACGCCGTCAAAAACATTAATCTTTTGCTAAAGAAGTATTTCGATCGCTTCAGTAGAATTGGAAATAAAGCACTTTTAACATTCAGAGGAATATAACGTCGCTATAGAAGAAAAAATACGCAAACTGTTTTGTTGAGGAAGAAAGACTCCTTATTTCTTTTGATAACGAAGAAAGTCGCTTTATTTTTTTTTACTATAAAGAAAGACGCATTTAAAAATTTTTTAGGAAAGAAAGACGTATTAGATTTTTTATTTTTCTTTGTTAATATTAATGCTAATGCGTCTTTCTTCGTCGAAATATTTTATAATGCGTCTCTGTTCGTCGAAAATATTTTTTAATGCGTCTATCTTCGTCGACATCTTTCTTCCCCGAGATATTTTTAATGCGCCTTTTTTCGTCGACAAATTACTGACATGCGTCTTTCTTCTTCCGGAGCGACGATAAGTTTCTCACTTCCTGTGCTATTTTTTTTGACGACGTTTAACCTGTTGGCAAAATAAAGTTACACTAAAATTCCCGTACAAACATACGGGTAATAAACAAACGTGTGTTCGAGCATTTCATTCGAACTCAAATGGCTGTAAAAATTGTAGATTTTTCATAGGATGCCATAATGCACATATGTATCTATATATGGATATGTAAGGAGCTAGTGATTTTTAACTCCAGCTCCAGCTCCGCTCTTGATTGATTTTAGCACCAGCTGCGGTTCTTAGCTCCACAGATATTTTCTCCGCTCCGGGGCTCTGCTTGCTTGGGCTTGACATGAAAGAGAAATTACATAAAGGTTGTTCTCTCTGTGTGATTTTGGCCTGGCAAATTTGCCGAGATGACATAAGTGTGATAAATTTGCCGAGCACAACAACAAAATACACGTCTTGTCAAATTTGGAGCTTCGGCAAATTTCTCATACCCCAACCCGTGATATTTGATATCATGGGAAAAATATCACGGGAAATGCAACCATGTTATTACATTCACTATAGTCTTCTATGAGAAGCGAGTTTAAATTTATGTTTCTAGTTCCTATTTTAAGTATTTTATTTTATTCAGATAAAAAATTAATTAATTCGAAATTGAAGCAAGCAAAGCAAAGCTACAAGAGTCGTATAAAGAGTGGAAAAATATGACTAACATGCTAGTTCACAATGAAGTCAGTTCGAATTTTATTTTCTTAAAGGTGCGCTCTCTCTGTGTGAGAAATTTCTCAAGATATCATGATATCTCGGCAAAAAGATTAGCCAGAGAGTGTTTCCATGCCTTAAAATTGGGGTAAAAGGGGATATTCGAATTCAGTCCGACTGTATGGATTCCAATATAAAATGTTTGTTATCACATGTGACAATTTTGAAGCTATCTTTATATATATTACGATTTTTTGTACACACCATAACTTTTACACCGTTACACCGATTTTGGAAATGTGATGTTAAATGAAAGTACTTGACCTGTAGCAAGGTTTAGACGATCGGCATTCAAATACATGTAATTCCACTCTGCTGTCAGTTAAAAGGATTGCTGGATTGACAGTAAAGTATTCATTCTGACGCCCCTATAAAACTAAGTTTTGACTTAAGTTAGCCCAGATTTGGGGCTAACTTACTTTTGGGTTTCACCAAATAGTCTAAGAAAATAGTTTTGCAACCAGCAACCCTCCCAGCTTTTTTGCCAAATACTGGTTTTTTTGATTGTTTTGGTTGCTGTATTTGCTATTTTTTTTGGACATATTCGCTCTTTTGGTTGTTGAATTTGCTAAAGCGACTCAAATTCTTAGTTTAGTTTTAGTCAAGGCAAAAGCTGACTAACTTGTGACTTAGTTGCATGGTGAAACTGAAAACGTAAAAAAATCGGCTTAACTAAAGTTTAAATTAGTTATGCATTAACTTTATTTCCATAATAGTAACAGTATCGGTATTACTTTGGTCGATTATTGGTGCAGTAACAGTAAACACCTGAACAGTGGTCATAGCCCAATAAAGGTGACCATAGCAATAGTCGCTCTTCTTTTGGTTTTTTAGGTTGCGAAATTATCATATTTTGTATTAATGCTAATTGCGTGTTCTCTTTTGATTGCTACGACCATATTATTATTGGGTCATGACAGTGAACAACTGAAACAAACAATCGATCAGCTGATGTCAAAAGCCTTCTACACGGTCAATCATGCCACCCTATTGGAGGACCTAGGCAACTCGAACCTCTCTCAGAGACTAATGAGGTGGACCGCAAATTATCTGAGTGGTCGGCAGGCATCGGTAGTCTTTAGGAATCAGATATCCAAACCTAGGAGAATAAAGCAGGGAGTCCCACAAGGCGGCGTACTATCCCCCATGCTTTTTAACTATTATCTCTCCAGCCTCCCTCCCCCACCTGAAGGAGTTGAGCTGATCTCCTATGCCGATGACTGCTCGATCATGGCCACTGGCACCGACATAGATAGCATGCGCTCTCTAATCAACGATTATCTCTCTGATCTCTCCTGTTACTTCGCGTCCCGTTCACTAGAGCTACAGCCCACGAAGTCCTCCGCGACCCTATTCACGACATGGACGAAGGAGGTAGGACTGGACTTAGGCATACGAATAGGGAATATATCCATCCCTACCGTAAACAACCCAAAGATCTTGGGTGTTACCTTCGACAGTCTTGTCTCCTTCTCCGCGCATACGACCGCGATTATTAACAAGGCCCATAGCCGCAACAAAATCCTCAAATCGCTAGCCGGCAGCACGTGGGGTAAAGACAAAGAAACAATAATATCTACATACAAAGCAATCGGCCGGCCGGTCCTCAACTATGCATCGCCAATATGGTCACCGGGGACTTCAAGAACACAATGGCAGAAACTCCAGGCCTGCCAAAACTCAGCCCTCAGAACAGCCACGGGTAATCTCCTGATGGCGCCGGAACACCATCTACACCATGAGGCCAATATTCTCCCAGTCATAGAACACAACACTATGCTCAGTAAGCAGTTCCTGCTGGGATGCCACCGCAGGGGCCATCCTAATAGCCACCTGCTAGAACCGGAACCGCCTCCCCGGCACATCAGGAGACACCTTCTCGACCTCTCCCCTGAGGTTGAAAAATACATAAAACAACCATTAGACCCAACGGCTTACAGGCAGGCATTAAAGGAGATTCACACCGACACCATCACCACATTCGTTTCAGTCCGTCCGTCATACAGAATTTTAAGAGACCAACCACCCCCCATAGCAGAAGAAGAATTGGAGCTGCCAAGAGAAACACGCGTCACCCTAGCGCAACTACGATCAGGCTTTTGCAGTCGCCTGAATTCATATAGGGCCAGAATTGATCCTGAAATACCTAATACATGTCCGGTATGTGGAGAGACGCCGCATGACACACAGCATCTCTTCATATGTCCACTCAAACCTACTCACTTAACCCCCCTGTCCTTATGGACTAGCCCAAAAAGCGCTGCCTCATTCCTGGGCCTCCCGTTAAGTGAGCCCGACGACGATCTATGAGCCTATCGCGCCGGCTAAGCAGGGCTTAGTACTGCTATAACAACAACATCGATCAGCTGGTTAGCGTTACGGCTGAAAACCAAAATTCATTTGGTTGTTACCGATAGCGTTACCGACTAGCGAATCACTAATCAAATACATTGTTTCCCATAAGGTTGGTTGATCAGCTGTTTTATAACGATACTGTTACTGCATAACTAATTTGAGCTTAAGTTGAGACCGGTTGGAGGAGAGGAGAGCACAGAGAAGGGGAAAGTGAAAGGAACTTAAATAAAAAGGAAGAAAAAGAGAACGTGAAAGGAAGCTCGAAAAAGAGTAGTACGAAAAATGGTATTTTGGAGGTCTCTAGAGGGTTAAAATGTTCTAGAAAGTTATTCGGGTTAAAACCCCACTTTTGGTCTCTTCGGAAAAAAATCTTTGTATAAAAAATCTAGGTCTACAGAAAATGAAAATAACCAGTAACTACATATATGCTTTATTTAATATTTTGTTAATAAGAAACTATGGGCTAAAAGCGGATTTATATTCTGCAATTTTTAAAGGGAAGTCAAATTTAAAATGGCAATAAAAAAAAAATGTCAAATACGGCAAAACGACTTTGGTTTAGGTTGTCGCACAGTGTAATTGTAAGCAATAACGACCCTGCAGGCAAAACAACTAGTTGCATACTACAATTCTACCAGTTTGAAAATGTCGGCATCTAGTTTCCCAACTATCCATTTTACTTGAAAGCAACTGGTAGTTTCAACGTGGCGATGGCCTACGAGATGGCAATTGTCTTCCTTTGCATAAGCTTCATACTAGAAAAATACGACTCAGTTAAGGGTATACTAGAAGAATACCAGTCAGAATAATACTAGAAAAATGCCAGTTCATCTAGGTGAAAAATAACATTTTAGCTCATTTAATAAAGCTCACTTTAATTAGCTCAGTATTTTTTAAAGTTACATGTAGTACATATTATATACAGTACACGCAAAAATGTATAGTAAGGTAGAATAATGGCTTAGTGTTACTGCGGCAGTTGGCTGATAGAATCTCCGATTTTGGATGAAACCAAATCAATTAACTAAACTCTCTTAAACTCTTCTTGTCACCTGCTGCAAACATATATGTATGTATGTAATTGTTCTTGGGTTAGTAAGACATTTGAAGTTATCTTGTTATTATTAGGCAATAAAAAATTTTGTCTAGGATCTCTAAGCCCATACATGCGTATTTTTAAAAAAGCACATAATATTAGCGGTTTCTTTCAGGACCACTGAAAACCATAGTGTGTATCCATGGCACATAACCGCTCTGAAAAAATATGTGAGCTTTGCTTCTATTCTGTAACTTACTAGGTATGTAGTAGGGACAAAACCTTGGTAGGATAACATCTTGAAGGAAATAAAAATGTGGCCTAATAGGTTTAGCCTGGGTTTAGCTTACTCCCACAAATGTCAGTGCAGGAATTTTACTCTTTTATGTATATTTATAATATTATATATGTATATACATATGTTTCAGTACAAAATTACAAATGGAATTTTTTTATTATACATATATGTATGTATGTATGTACATATATACATATTTAATATTGCATATTAAATCAAAATGATATAATCATGGAGGTACTCCCGGAAAATAATGTTTTTTCGATAAGACGCTATTGTGGTACACGTCTGCAACCAAACAGCAATTAAGTGGCTACAAAGTTAACATTGTCTGAGAATGTTATTTAAAAAAAAAGTTTACTCTGTGCCAAATTTTCCATGAACCGCATTTGGAAAAAGTGTGTGTGTATATATAATTATTCAAATGAATACTCTTCCGTCGCCTTCTTACTCCTTGGACGCCATGTGTCCCATCAGATTCGCAGAGAGTTTTTCGATTTTCTTTAAATCGGGCATATTTTCAGCTTTGTATTGAATACACTGCAAATGGAAATTAGCTCAGAATAACTACGGCATAAAAGAAAAAAAAAACAAATAGAGGCTTGCTTACCTTCACATTATCGGTCAATTTCAAGAGAATGTGGCCCTTTGAGTGAACGTATTTCATTGTATATCGACATTTTTTGGGATTGGCCATATACATCGATTCGGCCGCAATTTCGAAATCTTCCCAATTTTTCACGAACACCATTTTATATAATATTATTATTTAGAATTTTTTTAAAGAAATTGGATTTACATAAATAAATACACTATAAACTACAACAAAATGTGTAAGTTAGGGTTAGGCGATATATATCGATATATCAATATATCGATATTTTAAAAATAGTACAGCCGATAATATCGACGATATTTTGAACTACCGTGCATCGATAATCGATAATTTTTCGTCATTTCGAGCCAAATTCGATATTTTTCATACATTTCTGATTCGCTTTGAATTTAACAGCACAAATTTGATGCCTGAACCTTTCACAAATGAGCCACAAACAAATCTATCATAGTCTATATTTATTATATTCATTACACAGATATTATTAACATATGTATATGAAATAAAATTAGATTTTTAACACCAAAAATATACTTTTTACTGCTCGCGGTGATGGCTAAGCTCGACAGTCTTGCATACGCCTCTCTCGAATTCTATAGAGTCGACTTCTTGGAAGACATCTGAAATTGAAGTGAAAAAAAAAATATATATGTAAATGTACTACATAATAAAGCTGGTTTGACTTAAATATGTATGTACTTATCTTTATACTTTAAAAAACGATTATTAATTATTATTTTTTCTTATCTTTATTCACTATTAAACTATATTTTTAGCACACGAAAGAACGCGATCAACTAGCTTCCACGAATTTGATTTTTTTTTTAAACGAATCAACCCTGTCCTCTCACATATGATAAAAAAGTGTGTCAATGTATTAGTGTGAAACTTTTGCATGTGTTAGTTTCCATCACACGGGTTTTGCTGGGTAATGTCCGGGTGCTTGAATTTACATTACTTTCTTCTTCACGCAATTCTTAATGATGTTTATGTTTATACTTCAGAATTGGTAGAATACATGTAGACACGTCCAACTTTAACAACAAATATCTAGTAAACTATAAGTCTCCGGCAAGTTTTGATATCAGTTTTGAGATCTGCGAGAGCACGTCTAACCCTGTGAAAAAATGGGTTTTCGCGGGGCGTGCTTCCTTAATGTAAAGCCGACCCTTTCGATATATTGATATATCGATGTTTTTACACGGCATAAATCGATGTTTTTTTAAATATCGATATAATATATATCGATATATTTTTCCAATTTGCCCATCCCTAGTGTAAGTAGACAATCTGTGAAACGTCACAATTTGCTCGGGTGTCAATTTGTTAGAGCCAGCTGCAGCGTTGCCAGAATGACGATGGCATCGTCATTTTGACGATTTTTTGGACTCCATGACGATGGACGATTTCATGTCACAAAATGACGATTTTAGGAAGTACAGAGAAATATAGATTTATTCGTAATGAAAATTAATTACTTTATATAAATTTCCATAATTAGAAAAAAAAAAAAAAAATTAAGGCAATCTGATTGATTTTCTTCAATCCTTTTCCAACACTGTATTATGTTTTTCATAAATCCTTTTACTACATTAAAATGCAACATTGCCTTGGTTCTGAGCGCACTGTCACACGAATAGAATAAGTGCATTCATTGCTCAACATAATCTACCATTCTCCGCCGTAGATGATCTTGTAAAGTGTATAAAAAGCAGTTTCGACGATTCTAAAACGGCGGCAGCTTTATCGTGTGGAAGAACACAAGCAACAATTATTATTCAGAACGCTCTTGGGCAGTACCTACCAGCTAGAATCGCTATGTGCCATACTCCGAACAACTAAATTTTCATTGTGCGTTGATGAATCCACTGATATACTTAAGTAATACGAAATTACTCAGTCCTGTAGTATGTATAAACTTTTCAGTTAAAGACTTTTTTTTGGTTTGGTCCGTGTTGAAACCTGCGACGCTATCAGTTTACATAATGCGATAAAACAGTATTTCATCGAAAACAATGTTCCTTATGAAAACAACATGATTGCATTTGCCGCAGATGGGGCAAAAAATGGATGACGATTTTTATTTTTAAATTGACGATTTGGGACAAAAAAAATCTGGCAACACTGGCCAGTTGATTCCCGTATTCAGTGTTGCCATTTTTGCTATTTCGTAGCTAGTCTTATAGGGCCCACTAACCATCCAACTTATCGTACGACTTGGGCTCGTTGTACAACAAATCGTCACATTAGTGGGCTTGTTGTACAAGTTGGACAGACGGTTGGATGAAGATTAAACGATTTTCATATTTTGTCGCTAAATAAACTGTATGCAAAGAAAATTAAAAAAAAAACTGTGTAAAATTTACTTTTTGTTGGATACCCTTATCAAAGAGCATTGATATAGGCTCTTTGCACTTCTGGCGGTATCATGAATTTGAAAATGGTCTCGTTTATGCAGCATTTATGAACTCATGAAATTCAGCTTTTTAAAAAGTGGCATCGTTCTAACGACATTAGCTGTCAAGGCAGATTTACCAGGTAGACTCGGTGGTGAATTCTGAAACTACTTTTTTTTATTTACAAAGGTAGAGTAATGTCAAAATCTAAACGCATTCACATCATGGCCAATGGGAATGCGCGAGTCCCAAGCGAATTCAGAATTCAACCAGGGCGAAATATCATTTTGACATTACACAAGGCAAATTCATTCATATGGTAATGGTACGTGAACAGCTGACTTCTTCTTCTTCTCGTTTTTAGTTCTCCGTGTATAGAAGAATACAGGAGAATGTCAAACAAATAAAAATTTTACTTTGAGTTTGACATTCTGCTGGACGAAAATTTAAAGCGAATCGAGGCGAATATTGCCGAATTCGCCGTGCCATTACCATAATGAATTTGCCTTGACATTACGCTACCAATTACAATAACAAAATACACTGGACATTTCTGAATTTGCCACCGAGCCTACCTGTAATCTGTCTTGACTGAATGAACAGCTGTTGGTTTGGCGTTGTCGGACTTGTACTTCATAATTTCATGAAATGATGGCGAAATTCATGGATAATTTTCGTGAAGAATTAAATTCATGTAGCGAAAATTCATGAAATGATTTCATGAATTTGCCAACGTATAAACGTAGTAATAGTTGATCAAAAATTTCTGAATTATTTCATAAATGAAAAAGTGGAGTGATTAACTCAGAGAGGGAGTTACGGAGTGATGAGCTCAAAATCGCAGTGAAATCTTTCAATTGGAGTGATCGCGGCATCGCTGATTGTGATTCCTAGGCCTGGTCCGCAGGTATGAATGAACGTGGACACGGATTACTCCAGAATATTTTTGAACGATATTGGTATCAAATAAAAAGTGTTGAGCAGGGTTTCACCATAGAGATATCTCCGATCTAATGCCTAACCCGGTGCTCTGAGGTGAGGGAAAGAAAAGGGAAAATGAAAGAGAAAGGGAAATGGCGGGGAAGGGAGTGTGAGTGGAAGGGAGGGTAGGAGTTGAAGAAAGAGTAGAGAAATAGACAGAGAAAGGTAGAGAGAGAACTCATTGTGACATAAAAATATCATTCGTCATTGCGAAGCGGGACGGGTATTTGCTAGTGTTAAATATTTTACAGAGCTGGGAGATAAGAATTACGATTACAAGATGATTTCGATTACAGTAATCGTAATCTTAGAAATTTTGAAATTGCTTACTGTAATCGTAATCGTCGTCACAAAAATAAGAATTACTGTAATCGTAATTGAGTTTTTTGTTTTAGAAAATTTTAACTATGTGTTTTAACCCTAAACGGTCATGTTGTATCATTCCAAAGGAATTAGTAACAAAAATATCTATACCACATAAGAGAAGGGGGGATTTACCCTGCAGGGAACTCAATAACTAGTGAGCAAAATTTCTAGTTCCGAACTAGAGAAAAGGTGTCAAAGGGGAACTAGATCAATTGTAGTTAGACCCTCACCAGTTCAGAAGGAGAGAATTGAGTGACCATTATAAAACACACTTTGATGGTATGCAATTTCGAAGTGACAAAAATTCTATGAGAATTTTTTGTTGGTTCAATTGCTGTCGGCTTTGTATATTTCTGCAATTCTCAGATGTTTAGGGAAGCATTTAATATAAAGAGTTTTCTATTTGCATCTTGTATAAAATGAACTGTTCCCCTAATTATGCTTTTCCGATCATTGTGTACGGAGAACAGTGACTTGACTCTGGGATGTGTGTTAAAAAGGTCGAACAGCTGTGCTCAGCTGATTTTGAAGTTGTTGTTATGGCCCAATGACGATCGTGAATGCAATATAAGTTGCTCTTCTTCTTTCTGTTTTGTAGGTTGTTGATTTTACATTCTTGCACATGTTATACGTGGAATAGCTGGCGTTTACGCTCTCTCCGGGAATTGCGTTTTAGGAACTCAGCCTTAATTTCTTTTCGGAATTATGAATTGGTTTTTTCAATTCCCAATTCCGGAAGTGGGTTTCTGTCTTGATTGCTACGACCATGTCATTATGGTTCCTTTTCTTACAACAACCACATCCGGCCGCCATACCCATCTGTCCCCGATTTTGACATTTGCCGATGACATATCGTCTTTTTTTTATCGAATTTCGACTACGCATCCCAGAGCCATTTCACTGTATGCTATACACTATGTTTCCGATCCCTTATGCTTATTTTGATTTTATTACTTTTTAAATATTATTGTAAATTTTTATTAAATAAATAAATAAAAAAATATTAGTTAAAAAAAATATCAAACAAAAATTATCATTCACCTTGGCACCGACAGGATTCGAACCCGCGTCCCTCAGATTGACAGGCACATGCGTTAGCCAGTCGGCCATCGCGCCACTTGCATGAAGTGTGTCAAATGCTGCTCTTAAGCTGCAAATGTAAAACTGTAGAATTTTTAGGTACTTGTAGCTAGTTCAGAACTATCGAAATTGTGCCAATAAACGCACTAGTGTAAACTGTAGAATTTAGTACTAGTTCGGAACTATCGAAAATGTAGTGCAGAGAGGGACAATTGACACCACCTAGGACATCGCCGTGTTAAATTCGCCAGTTGATAACATGCAACATGATTTAGCTCGCACTAGTAGTGTCGAAAAATGCACTAGAAGCGACCTAGTTCGGAACTAGAGATTTTCCCACAGGGTATGCATTTGTGGTAGTGCGTGCGTAAAAAATGTGTGTGTGTTTGTGAAAAGTGGGTAGCTTCCCTGGGGGAAATCTCTAGTTCATATCTGGTGCACAGCTAGTGCATTTTCGATATCTACTACTAGTGCGAGCACAATCTCTTATAGATGTTATCAACTGGCTAATTTAACATGGCGATGTCATTGGCGGTGTCAATTATCCACCGCTACATGACAGTGTGACGATAATTTTTTTTTGTATTTTTTATTCATTTTTTTATTTATTTAAGAAAAATTTAAAACAATATTTAAAAAGTATTAAATTAAAAAAAAATAAAAATAAACCCGTGGGAGCAGAAAAGCATAATTAGGAGAACATTTCATTTCATTAAATGAGAAATCATTAAGTGAAGATGCAAGATATATATATAATATACTTCACTAACAATCTGAGAATTGCAGAAATATGCAAAGCTGACGGTAAATGAACTGGCACCTCTTTGACACCTTTTCGCTAGTTCTGAACCAGAAATTGTGTTCACTAGTTACTAATTTCCCTGCAGGTTTTTGGCTGTTTTTGTTTATTTTGTTGAGAACCCTTGGAACAAAGGAAAGGGTTGTTGGGAGACGTCACACCAAAGATTTAAATCAATTACTGGAATATTGGTTTAAAGTTATTTATAGAACTGGGATCAGAAATTATTTCTTGTAATGTTTTATAATTTTGTTGTTCTTTGAATAAAGTTTCTAAATTAATGTTGTTGCGATCGCGGTCGGTTATGGCCGGTAATCCTTTGGGGTAGGGCGCCACGTTTACTGCACGACTGACTATTGGTTCCCCTGATTAAGTGCACGATCATCCAGAGTCCGGCCTTCTCACCTCCCTTATAGCTTGACCAAACCCAAGATGCCACTCCCCGCGTTGTAAGTCCACCTAAATGCCACCAGGTATGCTTGCGTGAATGAAAAAAAATTCATACCTGAAATTGCGCGAGCTTGTCTCGAATGATGGCAAGCAGAATTATCCTGGTCAACTCCCCTTTTCTACTCCAACTGTCCGATATCGTTCCTATCTATCGGTATATTGCATAGGTCCTAGATAGAAATGGACCCTGTTATGGTTTGCTATCGATATCAATCCTGATATCGATCATAAACGGGTTAATTTCGGTTGCTTAATTTTGTCTGTGTGGCAGCACCACTATTTTAGTAGTTTTTTAGTAGTTCCCAATAACTTCCAGTGAATGATGGCGACATGTTGGCATGAGAGAGAAAAGCATGTACATGTATTGGTGACGCGTGGCCAAACATGAAAGGTCGTCGCATGCATGGTTCAATTATAGAAGGTTTTTGCAGTACTATATACGGACATACATACATACACACTCCATGTAAAATTGGTTGTGTATTCTGTGATGCTTCTGTCAAAATCATAGCCGCCATTGTAGAAATCACATTGCGTCAAGATCAAATTGTCATAAGTTTTGACACAAGCACCACAATATGGAAAAAAAAAATATAGGGAAAAGTCTGCAATCAGCTGTTTAGTAGGTTAACCTTCTATAAATTAGCCTTGGCCGCAAGTGAAGGAGAATGAGGTTGTATTATAGGGGTGGTTTCGATAGAATAGCTTACAATTTTTTTTTGCCGTCAGTAACTTTCCTGTTCGAGTAATTTCATTTACCAATTATGGTGTTCTAGCAATAATAACGATTCGTATTTTCTCATTCAGTTACTAGATATTTCAAATGCGAAATTTTTCTTTGCTCAAATCCTGTAATTAATTCCCTTTTTCCTCCATTAAGTGTTTAAACAAAATTTAAGTGAGTGGGTTTATCCGAAATTTACATTGATTTTTTTTTTATTCTTCGAGATGATTATATGGTATTGCTTCATTTTTTTTTAGAACCCGAGCTTTATAGATCGCACATAAATTTTTCTTCAAATCTGGCAAGCTATCGAGCCGACCTCTATGAGTAGGCATCATGAGAAATTTCCCCTCCGAATCTTCACAATCGTTCCAATGGCGGGAGATGCACAAGTATTGGTGATGGACAAACTGGTTCTTCCAGGGTTGCCATGAACACTTCGTAATGTGAAAATACGTAACACGTGGTTATTCGGTGACTTGGTACTTTCAAATGCATATTTTATAAAATATTCTCATGCGCTCCATACAATTTTAAAATTTTACATAGTTCTCAGAAAATTAATTACTATTGTTTCATCAACCAGATTTTCCTGTCCTACCGATTTCATAATTTGAGCGTAGGACAACAATGGGCCATATTGATAAGATTAAGGCAAATGCTTTTGCTGGAAATTGCAGAAATTTGACATAAATCTGTATGAACCAAATTTCAAAATTTGAGTAAAATATCTGAGATCTTAAACAAATGCAGATGCTTGGCTCTTGTTAATATGACCCAATGTCCATTATATTCCCAATGCACACTAATAGGATTTTACAGTAGCAAATTTTCTAGGGCACGAATACAATCCATGGAGGAACAATAAAGGAGAATGCATAAGATCAGCTGACTTCTTCTTCAATCTTCATAAACACACACGAATAAAAGCATTTTTTTTGTTGACATATTCCACACACACACGCACCCTAGCATTTCCATAGGGGCCACATCTGTCAAATTCTTCTACATTCCTCTTTGCATGACACTTCTGGCCCCACTATGTATGAAGGTATGTCGTTATGCATTCTCCTTTATTGTTCCTCCATGAATACAATCGATTATTTTGAAATAGTTTCATGGGAAAAATGCTTGAGGCATTTTATTCCGAAAGTTTTGGTAATTTTTTTTTGTGTGTCATGGCAACCGTATTCTATCTCGCTTGTGTCATTGCTAGCGTCATACCATGATGTAGACATTCGGGTAACCGTAAAGTCACGCCACTATTATGCACACGTCACTACATTGTTATACGGCACTACATTGTTATACGATAGGAAACGGGACCCTTCCAAACAAATACAGAAAAAGGGGATGAGCGTCTAGCTAGGCACGCTCGATTAGAAGTTTTAAGATAGTAGGGAGTTGATAGAAGTCAGTGATTGCGTGCGGACGCGTGTGTGTAGATACATATATACGAATTATATCAAGGCAGTTCTAATGATCGTGTTTTTTTTTCTAAAATTTAAAATTAAATTGCCAACACTTTTAAACTATTTGAGTGTACCTTTGATATGTAGACTTCATTTATTTCACTATGCACAAGAATGAATATTAATATACGGTCTATGAGCGTTAACTTATGCATATGATTATAGAGAGTTTTCACTGAAAAGCTTGTAGAAAACGAAAGAATATCAACCATATTATAGTAGATTATTGACAAGGGTTAAAATACATAAAAAAAAAAAAAAAAAAAAAAAAAACAAAAACTACAAAAAATCTGATAAATACTTATCTATGCAGTAATCAAATAAAATCAAAATGATTGTTAAAAAAAAAAAAAAAAAAAAAAAATAAATAATGACATTTGTTCATTTAGTGCCGGGAAAGTAACGAACCAAAGGTAATACCCATGGTATAAAAAAACATACAGTGTCCCAGCACTAACAACAACAACAAGCATAAAGCCAAATCAACAGCAAAGCAAACAACAGCAACAACAACAACATTTAATTGAACAACAGTACCCCAGCTAAATTTGTTATTTGCAACATTTTCGCCAACATTACGATTATTATTATTATCAGCAGCAGCAGCAACAGCGTTATCGGTTGCCGGTGTTTCCGCGTTTATAATTGCAAATACAGCAACAACAAGACCGACACCAAAAACCACCAACAACGACAACAACAGCAGCAACAATCACCGGCGCATAGTCCGTAAGAATTATATTTTTACTTGTTATTTAATTTCACTTTATTTTAGTAAAGTTGATGTACATACATATGTGCATATTTATGTGGATTTGCCTTGCCTGTACATATATATATATACAGAGGCGTTAAGTATACTGAGTTACCACAAAACAAATTTTATGTTAAAAAAAAAAAAATTTTTGGCACAAGCACATACGCATAAATACGTACATATTACCATACAACAAAGACAAAGGTGTATAGCACTTAATATTTGGGGTTGGCTGAAAATCACCCTAATGCTCGAATGTAATATCGTTTTATCAAAAGGGGCGCCCTAATCTATATAATTTGTAGCATTAACACTTGAACGTAGGGTATACTAACTATATAATGAAAGAAAATTGAGGACTTAGATTTTAAGAATAAGGAAAATGAATTCCAAATAAAATTTTGTAACTAAAATGGGAATGTTGACCACCCTAATTTAAAAGGCATAGGGATTTTCAGATACGGGGTCATCGAAATATAGGTGCACCGATGACCATGGATGAGGGTGGGCTAGAAAAGCACCAGCGCTGCAACAACACCAGCGGCGCACCACAGGTAAGGGGTTACTGGTATTCGGGTGCGACAGTGACCATGGATTAGGGTGGGACAAAAACGCACCGGCGCTGCAACAACATCAGCAACGCCACCCCCTTGTGAGTTCGGCCTTTAACTTTTTTTTTGATTGTTCATATATTTTAAATTTCAGCTTCTTTTATGTATTTTCAGATGCCTGTTAATAACCGGTCCTTCCGGTTGATTCAAATTAAATTCAAATTTAACGATTTTTTTTTGCTATATATATATATTCAAATTTAAATTCACTTTGACAGTTTTTTTTTGACAGTGGTTATTCAAATTCAGTGCATATCGATTTCAACGTACATTCAAATTTACATTTTGGTGCAACGATTATTTTCTCGTCCGTCCGCGATTATTTAAATTTAACGTGCGCTCATCTATTTTTAAATTTTTCCGTCGATTGTCAGCATTTCCGTCCGATTTAAATTTCGGTTTAAATGTTTTGCTAACGTCCCACATTGGGGTATTTAATCAATCTGGGCGGCCAAAACTCTTTTTTGGCTTTAAATTGTTAATTATGTTACCCATGGTGATTTCAATTCAATTTAACATTTATATATTTGTATTACTGTAGGCCAAGGTTACCCGAGGCTTCGCCACGGGCTGAGTTGTGTAACAAACTAAAAAACTAATAAACTCTACAAATAAAGGACGTATCGTCATCATCATTGTAGCCATATATGAAAGGCTGAGAGTAAAAATGAAACGTATTTGTAGGAAAAAACAAAAAGGAGCACACCTCGAATTGGGAGAGAAGTTCGGCCATAAAACTCGTCAGAGTTATAATAGCGCCATTGTATTATTATTATTTGTAATGCAGGTAAAAACGAACTTATAAATGAATGCTTGATAAAAAGGCAAAAAAAAATTTTACATTAAAAGGTAGACAAATCATTTTTTCCATTAAAAGTGGTAAATATGGTTGCTAAACTCAATCATATCTCTAACTTTTAATGGAAAACACGATTTGTCTGCCTATTACTGTAATTTTTTTTCTACCCTTTTTTATCAAACATTTAACAAGTGTTGCATCTACTTGCATTAAAAATACGTTTAATTTTTACTCCCAGGCTTTCATATCTAAATCTGTTCTAAAGTTTTAAGCTATGTTTTATAATATGTATAGATGCTAGTGCAGATGCATTTATTTACATAATACTCGTATATAATTTAAACTAATAAATAAAGGTCTTATTCCAACACGATACACTGAGTCTTTAGGACTCTTCATCAGAGGGGATGTTATGCAGTTCATGGTCACTACATCGAAGCATTGAAATGGTTTCGCTTGCAAAAGGTAGCGATATTTTCTTTCTTTGTGGTCTCATACCTGTCAGCAATGGGTCTGAATTCAAAAGTATCCTGTAAACATTATAACCTGTAAGCATTAAATTACTTTTTTATTTATTTAAAAATCTAGTTTTACCTATTCAATATATCCCGGTTGCAGGCTTCTCGGCAGAACTTTCGTGCAAACCTTTCTCTATATAAACGTATATATTTGTTTCTGGCTTCTGCTGCCTCCTCTGACAGTTGACCTATGGGCAACAGAGCTTTTTTGATTACCTCAGCTCCATGCATAAGAATCTTGTGCAGTGTTGGAGTCATGGGATGCCATGAGTACAGCTCTACATAAAGTTTAGCTGTTTCCATGGCGTAAACAGAAAATTTGTCTGTATCGATCTCAAATCCACTCGACAGTACCTCTAAAATTACTTTGATGCGGTATAGGAGGTCGATGTCAATGCCAGTAATCTCAGCAGAGAGTTCATAATTCGCAAAAAATCTTCTACTGGTATTCCCATCGTTCGTGTTGCCGAAATTCGCTTTTGGAACATCTACTATGAGGCCCATCTTAGTCTTGAATTCTTCTTGAATTGCAAGCTTCCTCTGTTTCACGATTTCTTTTTCATTGTCGGATCTTAGTTGCCACTTCTTTACAGGTAACTTATAAGCTAGATGCAAAATTGATTCAAACAGTCGAATCCTAGCATGTAAAATTGACAGACCAAAATCTAGCGCCTCTTCGTTAATGGTTCCCTTTTTCGATAGGCAGTTAAAATCTTTTGAGGTCAAACCACAGATATAACATCTCATTGTAGATGTTGTATTAGTGGCTGCATTGCATACCTTCCCATCAATCATGGTAAGCTTCAAAGTGTGAGTTACCGCATAAGTTTTAGATCCAATTTGAATCTCAGATCTTTGCAATTCTCTTATATCATTTTGTATGCTAGTAATTTCGTGTTTAATGACATCTGAAGTTTCCTTAATGAATCGTAGTCTGATTGGACGGCAGTAGCGCGGAGAAGAGGGAGTAGGGTTCTGCCACAAAATTTTGTTATTGGTGGAACAAATTAGACGTAGGGGCACAAAAGAACTTTGGAATAAGTTGGCATCTGAGTGGGAGTCGCATTCAAATTTTTGTTTGTATTGCGCTTGTTGCGCGCCATCACATCCCCACTTGCAAATGAGCATCAATGACCTGCGTTCCTCATCTTGAAGTGTCTCCAGTACCTCTTCAAGATCCGTCAGTAGTCTGGAAGCTGTGTGGTTCATTAAACTCTGAAGTTTAATTTCGGCTACAGTTTCTGTGACATGGATGGAGTCTTTTTCGGGGTAAGAATTTTGCTTTGCTTCTTGTATTTTGGTGTAGCAAGGATACATCTCGGGGTTAAAGCTTCTAATGATTTCATACTGGCTTCTCGAAAGTTCAGCTTCTATAAACATAGATAAGGCTTGTTGTGGACTCAATTTTGATTTTACTTTTGACTGAATTTCAGTAAAAGCCTTCTTGTATTTCGTAGCTCGTTGTGGTGAGGAAACTAATTCTTTAAGTACTAACGAAGCATCTCTTTTTCCTTGCTCACCTAATTTGGCCTGAGCAGCAAATGTAAGCACTTCCAAATTATTGCTTCTTCGCAACTCTTCTGTTTTTCTTCTTTTGCTCCTCACGCTAGACTCGGAAAACATTGTCTGTGGTCGTCCTCCCGATAGTCTTGTAACTTTAGGTATTCTAAGCGTTCCGCCGAGCCACAGTTTATGTTTCTTTACGAAAATGTCCTCTCTATGTTGTGAATTTACCCATCTTGTCTTAAAATTCCACTTAAAATGACGTATGTTGTTTTTAAATTTCACGCTATCCTTTTTGGAAAATGGTCCGAACTTTAGGAGATATTCTTCTAACTTATTTAATTTCTCATTAATATTTGCTGCATCTAACTTCTTAATATGCTCTAATAATTTCTTACGAGTGATTACTCGGCAATCCAATGAACCTTAATCCGAAAAAAGTTTTAATATAGATATATACAGAAAATCGATTTTTAGATGACTACTTTACCATACAAAAAAAAATGTGGTTGTACATTTTTAAAAAGTGATGTAGTGAGACCAAACCGACCTCAGATTTGGATTCAGAACGTCAAAATACATGTTAGTAGGTTAGTTCGATGAAATGTGCCATTTGGGGCTTTCTTTAGCTTTTCGCAATTTTCTCGAAATTTTGGGGGTATATTGGACAACCGGACTTTGGATTCGGATTCAGCACGTCAATTTATATGTTCCTAGATGGGTATTGTCGAATCCACAAACAACTAACTTTTTTTTTTGTGTGGCGGGGTCATTTTTCCCAACGTGAAAAATCGCCTGTTTTTCTTAAAACCGGAAAAAACCGGGACCGATCTTTCTTGAACTCAAAATAACAGGGAACAGACTATCTAGAAAAAAAAGATTCAGTGCCGGACAATGCCGAGCACCTAAACAAAAACACTTTTGAAAACAAAAAATTGGGAAAATTTTTTTTTTAATACATCATTTTTTAAAAATGTAATTAAGAAGACGCTAACAACTAACTAAATCTCTATAAACATGAATTTTGTACTCGATTACCTGTATTATAAGAATCCATAACAGTATTCAAAAAAACTTCACTTAAAACCGTAAAAATATTAATTGGAAATGTTGAAACTTTAAGAACGTTATAAAATGCCGCAAGAAATACACGAATGATCAAACTTTCATTGACTGTAAAAACTTTGTGTTTGAGTTTTGAGAATAAACTTTTATTGAAAATGATGCGTTAGGGTCCTGGCCTACTAAAAAAATTTATTTTTTGGAAATCGGGCCAGTTTTAGAAAATGAGGTTTTGGCCGCCCAGATTGATAAAATACCCCTATGTGCGTCCGTCTGATTTTAACGTACATATGTACGTTCAAAATTCATATTCAAATTTTAACGTCATTTTCCCTCGGTTCGTATTTATTTAAATTTAACTGACGCCTGGCCTTTTGAATTTGATTTTTCCGGGTTATCTTTTGAATATTTGAATTTTTCAACGGTCCGTCCGTGGCATCCGGCCAAACCGGATGCTGTTTTCGTGTGATTTTTCTCGTTATTTTCAAAAAGGCATGATATGATTTTTTCTGTTTATGGCGCAGGACAGCAATGTAGGCAAGAACCCCGCCCAGCCGACAATGACTAGCCACAGTGCAACCCTAGATCATGCCGACCGCCATGCATTGCTGCTCCACTCGTATAGAATGCGTATCCATAACAGATGGCGCCCAACGTGCTGACTCGATGGCTTTTTGGTCAGCCAGTGACGTCTTAATATCTCGCAAGTCCCAGATGGGCAGGCCCTGCGCCGCCACTGCGTTGCGGCGAGATGGTGAGACTGATCAGGTTGTCCAAGGAGATCATCGCTGTTGGTGGCATAGGGCGCCACAAAGCGCAGATCGTAATCGAGGTCAAGTGCGAACCATAACAACCCGCCTTCGCAACCCTCCCTGCCATGATCAACCTTGGCTATGTTTGGTTGACCCAATTTGAAGACGAAAATATGCTTAGCCCACCCTACTGTCTGAATGTCCGTCCGTCATCATCGTACCAACACGAATCATCATCGCACCACTTCCATTTTAAAGATCATACATTCTTAAACTTTATTGAAAATAACAAAAAAATAGGTTATTCTAGTCTTGCCTTCAGGCATGGCCTTCTTGGCCGCTTAACGCTATCAGCTCTATCTTACTCTTATTTACTAACATCGCTACCCCTGATCCAACTTCAGTGGTTGCACCACTGCATCATTATTGAGCCTTATTCTATTGTATGAAATGTATAACTCTCACTTTCACAAATTGTTGCCAAACAAATTCGAGGATACACATCGATCACCCTACTGAAGTTGCATCAGCAGTCCACGATTTTCTTACAACAATTCTAATTCACTTTTCTTATGGCCTCAATCTCTTAGCTCAAATAACTAATTTTCCATTGTATATTCGCTTATGGTGCGTATTCACTTATATTCTACGTTCCTTATATTCGCTAAATATCTATTCCAACTCAAATTTCAATGTAAGTATTCATGTGGTATTGGGCACAGCCCTCAGCTAACAGCTAAGTGTAATACATAGTAAATATACGTGTGCCTGAAGATACATCATAATGTTTAATATAATAATAATTATAATATAATAATACAATGGCGCTATTGTAACTCTGACGAGTTTTATGGCCGAGCTTCTCTCCCAATTCGAGGTGTGCTCATTTTTGTTTTTCCTACTAATTGGGTGGACCTACAGTTTTATGCCGGCTCCGAACGGCGAATGCATTTTTTGTGAGAAGCATTTTCATGGCAGAAATACTCTCGGAGGGTATGCCGCCCACTGCCGAGAGGTGACCGCTCCTCTTAAAAAACCCAATAATTGGATTTTTACTAATTAGAAAAATTGTTTTGGTGTTTTGCTCGGACCGTGGTTTGAACCCGAGACCTCTGGCATAGCAGGCGAGCACTCTACCCACTGCACCACAGCGGTTTAATATAATAAGATCATGTAAATATTCATATTCAATTCTCGAGGTTTGTCGTAGTTATGTTCAGGGATATATATATCGCATACCCTGGGTTCTATCGTTCTTATCCGGTAATTATAATGGAATACTAATGGGTATAGAACATGACATAGGTATATCGTTTCAACTAAACTTGGATTAGATTCATATTCAAAATCTTGATTTCATCTCACGTGAATTCATCCCAATCCCTTCACAGATAAATTCAGGTATGAGATCTGCAGAAGACGTCTTATAGGAGTTCAATCAGGGCCCCAATTTCCCCAATGGACTTCTCAATATGGCTCACAATTTCGATTCTGTAGATTATCGCTAGCAACATGTTGCTGAACCCATCAGTGCATAGATATGTTAAATCTATTCCATACAACCTACATCTGTTGTCTCATGCTATTAACATTCTTTGCAACTGTTAAGGGACTGCTTATGTAGTTACATACATACACTTATATACAATTACAACATTATTCGTTTGATATGCAAAAAAATATATTTGCTAAATAATGAACAAACGATACCGCTCACCGTTCATGTACACCCATACATGTAGCTTATGCCGTTTTCTTTTCTCGAAAAAATGTTGCCCTGTTTGGTTTTCTTAGCCATTTTGTAAGCTTGTGTGGTGATTTCAACGAATGTTGTCCTCTGACTAATGGCGTTTTCTTTTCTACAAAAAAGTGTTGCCCTCCTATATCCCAATTATCGAATTACGTATCCTGACTTTCTATAAAATGGCTGAATTTGTAGTTAAGGGTGCCCTCTCACTTAGTTAGAAGTCAATATATGGTTAAAGGACCAGACAAACTTACAAAATGGCTAAGAAAATCAAACAGGGCAACATTATTTCGAGAAAAGAAAACGCCATAAGTAAGAGGGCACCATTAACTACAAATTCAGCCATTTTATAGAAAGTCATGTTACGTAATTCAATAATTGAGATATTAAAGGGCAACATTTTTTGTCAGAAAAGAAAACACCATTAAATTTGCACACAGCTGAGCCACCTAATCGTTGACTTTTTCTTTGACCGCTGCGCAGCTGCGCTGCCTCCTTGTCATCGCTGCTGCTATCCCTCGCAGCATGAAATCAGTGGCGGATTAAAGGTCCAGAGCGCCCTAGGCAGCCACTTTCTCGGCGCCCCTGTACCGACCATAAATGGCCATCATAATACTATAAATTTTAACTACCTAGTAGAGCTCTAGATACCCGGGTATCGAACAAATCGAATTGATCGTTTTTGTTTGAAGCCCGTCTGTTGTTCAAATGCCCGTACAAACATTCGAGCATTCGAGCTTACAAACAAAAAAATGTGTATCGAAAAAACAAAAATAAAAACAACTACATATGAAGAAGAAAAAAAATAATAAACAAAAGAAAAAAACAAACTTCAAAATGCCCGAATTGTTCAAATGCCCGTAGAAACATACGGGTAATAAACAAACAAACGACTGTTCGAGCATTTGAACAACATTTGTTCGGGCTACTCGAAAATGTTCAAAAAAAAATCTGGAGCTCTACTACCTAGTTGTTTTAAACCCTAACAATCAAAATCTTTCCTCTTTATAATATTAGTGTAGATGTAGATATAGATGATGTAAAAGCTTAGATAATTTGTTAATCTCTACATATAATAAAATTGTAACAGGTCGATGTCTGTACATTGCAGATATCGAGAAAAAAATGATTGGGGGAAGCATTATTAAGCCAGTAGAATCCAAATCAACCATTTTTAGAATTTTTGTCTGTCTGTCTGTCTGTCTGTCCGTATGTTTGTGGCCGTATGATAAGTACACCTTTTAAAAACGGAGGAAAATTGCCCGATCTTGTTTTTTTTATATAATTAAAATATAATGTAAAATGTGAACTGTAAAAATATATAAGAGAAAAATAATAATCGGTGTTCTAGAGAGAAACCTTAAGTATTTAAATTGGAGTTGCCAGAAAACTTACTTTGATTGTGACGCGTATATATGTGTATGTTTTTGTTTTTCATAATTTCTGGCATGTTGTTGAAAGTTTTCCGTCGCAAAAATTAGGAAAGTCAAGTAATTGTTAACAAAGATATTTAACAATAAAAATTTCTGTATAAATGATGGCTCACTTTCACTGTGACTCACTGTATTCCCATCAAAACAAATTCCAACCATGGGAATTGTTGTTGCAAAAAGTGACAGGCACATTATGTGTCAATGGGAGAATGGGAAACTAAATAAACCAAATATGAAGAAGAATCGACCACAGTGTTGTATTCAAACGTAGCAAAATCTTCACAAGAAAATTGCCAAAATTCCTAATAAAATCAATTAAAACTCAAAAATATGTTAATTTTTTGTTATTATTGCTACAAATATAGCATTACAACTTCAATTCACCCCATAATTTTAAAGATTTAACGATTTCAAAATTCATTTCAATTTTTTTTTGGAACTTTTGCACAGCACTACCAGAGAACGTAGATGAACAGAGAAGTTGCAACTACGAAAAATCGTGTAAAACGTCAAAACTGAACAAAACGCTGGTAGGGCATCCTGTTAACGTTACCAGAGTTGAGTCATGGTGAATTACAGATTTGAGAGAAAAGTTAAAAAAATTAGCAGCGCGCTGTAGAATGGAATGTTACTTTACATTTGTGCACATCTGCTGATATTCATAGTTTTATTCACATACACCGATTTCACCAATGCACCAATTTCCTAAAACAGCAAAGTAATTTTAAAATTTTCTTATCGAATTTCAATTATAAATAAATTTAAGAATTAAAAAAAATCAATTTAAATTAGTTTCAATTTGACTTTGCTGGGACTCGAACCTGCGCCTCTATGTGCATATCTTTCTGTATTAAAAAATTATGCTTCAATAGATGCTTTTGTGTACTCAACAAGGACCAATTTGATGAAACTGGTAAATATTTGTCCATATGTA
This sequence comes from Urophora cardui, assembly GCA_960531455.1. Classification (NCBI taxonomy): domain Eukaryota; kingdom Metazoa; phylum Arthropoda; class Insecta; order Diptera; family Tephritidae; genus Urophora; species Urophora cardui. The sequence continues at coordinate 67,298,340 of OY482673.1, read as the reverse complement.
TGTAGGTAGGTACTATGTTTTCTTATCGAATTTTCAATTGTAATTAAATTTACGAAATTTAAAAAAAAAATATATACATATGTAGGTATTTTGGTGTTCATTTGCTGATGACCAACCATTTTTCTAAATTAATAAACACATAGGTATGTACATATGTATGTACATAGGTAGTTACATACATATGTACCTACTTCATTTACACAACTTGATTTATCTATGTAATTAATTATGTACCTACATACCAAATCGAAATTGCCGTCGGCATTTCACATTGCTATATTTTTGCGTAAAAACATCAATCATCCATATGTACATAGGTACATATATATGTAAATATGTATGTATGTATGGATGTATGTATGTATGTACTTGCAAAAGTACACATGTGCTCATAAATGTATCCAAAAACAAAAACTATTGTCCACCACAAAATACAACAATAACAATTTCATTCATAAAGCAATTACAAAAAATCAAGTGAAAACTGACAACATTGTCTTCGCGCAAATCGACGACAATTTCAATAATTTTTCTGGTCCAACTCGCCTTAAAAACATCAATGGCAAGGGGACAAGGTGATAAGGGACAAGCTTATGAGATTTTGTTATTGTACCTACAGCCAGTGATGCCGAAATTGGGCCTTTCGGACCAAATCTGGTCCGATAAATTTACTTTGGGCTGTTGGGCGGCTAACATCAATTTTGGTCCGATATGTAATATGAATATTTTTAGTGGAGACAATTTCTCGGACGCTAAACATTTTATCTTTCCCGTGTAAAGTTCTTTTATAGTTAGTGAAACACACTATTCGTATATCTATTAGAGTTGGGAAATTTAGTTCACTTTGTTGAGCGCTCAATTGGTGAGCGCTCTCTTCAGTGAACTAGTTCACTTTAGTGCAGGCCATGATCCAATTACCAGGTCGGTCCATGGTACATACACACAAACATGCCGTGAGCTGAATGTCAAACGGAATGTCAAAACTGAAAGGAGAACGAAATAATTTGACATTCAGCTCACGAGCGAATGATGGAGAAACTCAGAGAACGAAGAATTTGACCAATAGTAAACACGAATGTATGTATAGAATATGCAGAAGCAGAGAAATTGGATAGCTAAGAAGAAGTCAGCTGATCTGAAGAGCCGACCTGTATTGGTGGATCCTGGTGCAGGCCCAGGCATTTTTCTAACTGAGGTAGTGTTAGTAAGAGCGCAGTGAGCGCACCAATCAAATGCTGTCGTTTGTTTCTGTTCAGTCACTGAACTTCAGTGGCTTACTATCAAGCAACAAGACAACAGCGTATGCGGAAGAATATCATGAATGCGCAATAAATACGTAATTATTACACCATGAATGATTATAATTATTTTATGTTGATAAATGCTTTTGAGAAAACATTTCCTGAAAAAGATTTGTAGCATAATATGCATTGCATTTGCTCAAACGCATTCATCAACATAAAATAATTATAATCATTCATGGTGTCCGCATATGCTGTTGTCTTGTTCAGTGATGCCGAAATTGGGCCTTTCGGACCAAATCTGGTCCGATAAATTTACTTTGGGCTGTTGGGCGGCTAAAATCAATTTGGTCCGATTTGTAATATAAATATATTTAGTGGACACAATTTCTCTGACGCTAAACATTTTATCTTTCCCGTGTAAAGTCTTTTATTGTGAGTGAAACACACTATTCGCATATCTATTAGAGTTGGGAAATTTAGTTCACTTTGTTCAGCGCTCTCTTCACTTTGTTCAGCGCTCTCTAGTTCACTTTAGTTCAGTAGATCACTTTAGTTCGCCATTAACTATCTAGGCATATTGGGAATTGGTAGAGTGTGATATCAAAATGATGTTTCGCCTTCGTTATATCTAAATTCGCTTGGGACTCGTCTCGCATGCCAAGTTTAATGAAACATCAAAATCAGACAATCTGACATTTATTTTGCAAAGAAAATGCTGAAATTTGACACAAATTCTATTTCACTTGAAAAGCGCCAGGAAACATACGAGCTATTCCACGAATAGGTTAGGTTGGTGTGGCTGTCATAGAGTCGCCCTTAGGACAGTGCAGAGGCCCGTTGTGATACCACAAGAAGAAAACGGATTACTCCTCCTTTTTGAACCAATTTGACAACATAATGCAGTTCACCAGGGCCCTCACTATGTATGTAGTTCTATTTAAAAGCGAAATTCGATTCGAAAGCACATTCTTATTGCATAGAATATATGGAATAGAACTCGAAATTGAACGAATTTTCTTTCGAATTAAACTACACAGTGAGAGCCCAGGTCCTTTATGTCGACATCCGCAACTTTGCATAGGCTATTCAGGAAGGAAGTCCCAAGAAAGTGTCGTCTGCCGCTGTTAAGAGCCGGGCAGTGGCAGATGAGGTGTTCGATTGTCTCCTCGCCTCAACATCTTTCCAGCTTATGCAGTAACTGCGGTAGGGTGCACCTAGCCGCTGCGTGTTTCCCGATGAGGCAGTGTCCTGTGAGTACCCCCACAAGGTTCGAGATGTCATCTCTCGTTAGAGTACTTATTTGAACCCATTTCTGCCAGATTTGCCTTGATGTTCGACATACTGGCTTCTGTTGCCATCTATCACTTGCTAGTATATAGACATGCTGTTTAAGAATTAGCTTGTTTGTGGCAAACGGCATACCTATGCGTTCTTTGTCAGGAAGAACCTGATCGGTAGTGCTCTGCCTCGCAAGTTCATCCGCCCTACAATTGCCATTGATATCCCTATGTCCCGGGACCTACACGAGGTGCAGTCAGGTCTGTTTGTCCATCTCCTTTAGAGATCGGCGACAGTCTAGTGTTAGTTCTGAATTGAATGAGTGGGAGCCAAGATTACTTAGTATGTACATATGTATTTAAAAATAAATATGTAATTCCATTTTAAGTTGACTTCTGATTTTTGGGCGTTTTTTGGCGGAATTGGGCGGTAATTTGGTCGGTAAAATTTTTTTTCAGTGGCAACACTGGTCTTGTTGCTTGATAATAAGCCACTGAACAGAAACAAACGACAGCACTTCATTGATCGTAGCGCTCACACAAGCGAAGCAAACAAAGAGCGTAATAATCTGTGTGAATTTGGTTCTCAATTTTTCGTACAATTTTACCACTAGCTGCCTGGGCCTGCTTTAGTGACTTTGCATAGGCTATCTAGGAAGGAAGTCCCAAGAAAGCTTTGTCTGCCGCTGTTAAGAGCCGAGCAAAGCAGTGGCAGATGAGGTGTTCGATTGTCTCCTCGCCTCAAGCTTATGCAGCATCTGCGGTAGGGTGCACTTAGCCTCTCTGCGTGTTTCCCGATAAGGCAGTGTCCTGTGAGTACCACCATAAGGTTCGAGATGTCATCTCTCCTTAGAGTACTTATTTGATGGGATCGCTTGTGAACCCATTTCTGCCAGATTTGCCTTGATGTTCGACATACTGGCTTCTGTTGCCATCTATCGCTTGCTAGTTTATAGACATGCTGTTTAAGAATTAGCTCGTTTGTGGCTAAGGCATACCTATGCCTTATGGAAGAACCTGCTCGGTAGTGCCCTGCCTCGCAAGTTCATCCGCCCTACAATTGCCATTGATATCCCTACGTCCCGGGACCTACACGAGGTGCAGACAGGTCTGTTTGACCATCTCCTTTAGAGATCGGCGACAGTCTAGTGCAATGGTGGGCATTTTGACTCATATGAGCGTTACTCTCAGCACACGTATTCTTACGCTCTTATTTCAGTTGCTGTTGAGAGCGAAAAATCAATTGAGTCACAGTGGTGTTAGAACAGAATTTTCATGTCAGTTGTGTTTCAGCAAGCAAAGGGGTGACACGTATCGTCGCTTTGCTTTTATTTTTTATGCAATAGTAAATTATGCGCTATTTAATGAATGAAAGCATTTAACAAGCAGTGAACAAACACATATACATATGTAGGTACGCACATAAATAGTATCATAAAACAATCAAGCGGTGCACGATGTTGCTTCGCTGTTGTTTGTTAATCAACTGACTGCAAATGTTCTTTGTCCCATGGTAGCCACTTTACGCTCGCGGTTACCAATACATGCTTACATTTCATTTGCCCACCAATGCTCTAGTTAGCAGCATAGTTTATATCTATAAGTTGCGACACTCTCAGCTGATCGTTTGGCATGTTGTGCCTGTCACCCATGTAGTGCCAGAGAACGTAGATGAACAGAGAAGTTGCAACTACGAATAATCGTGGAAGCCAGAGACCCAACAAAATTCTGGTAGTGCATCTGGTGAATAAAAAATTTTTATTCAACACAGCTGGCTGTTAAAATAACAGAAGTAGAGCGAGTTCGTCTGTAGAAAGGAATGTTATATTAAATTTTCTGCACATCTGCTGATATGGCTCATTATTCCTCCCATACACCAATTCCATCGATGCACCAATTTCCCAAAACCGCTGGTGTTTTAACTATTTTCTTATCGAATTTGAATTATAAATAAATTAAAAATTAAAAAAAAATCAATTAAAATTAATTTCAATTTTACTTTACTGGGACTCGAACCTGCGCATCAATGCATTTTCTGTATTAAAAACCATACAACAATGCACCAGTTTGCTACAACCGGTGAGTATTTTAACAATTTCCACATCAATTTTTTAATTATTTTAAAATTTTCGAAATTTTGAAAATGTAAAAACATTTTGTTGTCCATTTCATGTTGTTGATGGCCAACCCATCAACCTCGTTGATGAGCAACGATCAACCATATCTATACCTATGCCAATGAAATTTAATTGTCACCCTCTCTGAACAATTAGATGATGCATCAATACATATGTACATACATACTATGTATGTATGTACATCTATTGAGCAATAATAAATTGGTGGCTGCATCAAAACCCTCACCATTCATCTTGGTGTATCGGGGCACAGCAGCTGCTAGACTCTGATGACTGATCAACGCAAATCCTACTGTCCTCCAAACATATCAAAAAACAACAATAACAATTCATTCATAAACATACCTAGTCACAAAAAATCAAGAGAAAACTGACAACATTGTCTTCACGCAAGTCGACGACAATTTCAATAATTTTTCTATGTAGTCCAACTCGACTTCAAATCAGTTCCTTGGCAAGAGGACAAGGTGAAAAGGGACAAGCTTATGAGATTTTGTTATTGTACCTACAGCTCAAAAAAGGCGCTCGCATACATACATACATTCATATGACTTAACCCAGCAAAAAAGCTGGTAAGCGTTTTGCAAATCAAAATAAGCTTTCATAATTGAACTAATGTAAGCGGTGTAAACCAAACCAAGCTTAGAATAAGCTAGCATGAATAAGGACTTTGCAAGCGACATTTGCATAATATTTGGTATAGTAAGCGTTTTGCATATGTCTTTATATTTCGCAAGGAAATGCTAGCGTTTTATAAATGTTGACGGTGACCGACTAAATTTACAGTTATTTGTAGGTAGAACCCATTTTAGTTTTGATTTCTAAACAGTAAACAAGTGAAAATAGTGAAATTTTAGTGAAATAAATAAAGTGATAAAAGTAAAGTAGATTCAGGTAAGTGCAAAACGCGTCCTAAAAACATTTTTTGCAATCCTAATTTCAAGCTTAGAACGAGCGACGCGTTTCGATTGCAAAAGGCTTACTTTGCGATGTTTGTAAATGTCAATGCAAGTGTTTTGCTTACATCTGACCGCTTACAAAACGCTTATTTTCATTTGAAATTTTTTGCTGGGTTCACATGTCAACAACAAGAATAAAACACACACTACTGTACGCGATTGTGCATATCCCATTAAACACTGAACAAGAAATTCTCAAACGAGGAAAGATTGCTTTCCAATTTGAGAATCAGCACATATATCATTTGAAAATAAACATATTTTCAAGTGCTTCTCAAATATTTTTTTATCAATTTGAGATCAATTTTAGAAGCATTTGAGAAAAAATTTATCTTTGAAATGGGTTTGAGAAAATTTAATTTTTCAAATGGAGAATCAGCCAAAAATCCCATACTAAAAGTGTGCATTTTTTTTTAAGGACGTTATTAAAGAAAATTTGAGGTGCATTTGATAACTAACGTTTTAGGTTTGAGAATAGGCTTAGTTGAAAATGAAGAAAAATGTTTATTGGGATGTATAAAAATCTTCGTTTGGATGTGTACATTTTCTGCACAAAGTTTGACTTCTTTGCATAGATCAAACGACAAAGGGTTGTCGGCTGTTCTGACACCGCCGCTATGAAATCACATGCTGACAGTGCGCAGGCCCAATTTACCCAATTATTGCATGTGACCGCGCTTGTTCATATGAATGCGCACATAAGCTTGCAGGTGTTGAACCATTGCCATTGTGTGCAAGGTTCATCACTTTTGTATTACCCGCATGCCCACTGACTTGATCTCAAAGGTATTTGGAGTTGAAATTTGACAAAATTTCTTCGATTTGTGAAAAATGAAGGACAAAAGCGAAATGTAGAGGGGCAAGCAAACGCAGCACTTGTTGACATGTGAAGTCATATGAATGTATGTATGTATGCGAGCGCCTTCTTTTGAGCTGTAGGTCAGTGGTCCGCATTTCTGCAAACAATTGTTTGCGCTCAAATCACACCGACACGTTACGCTCTTTCTTTACTAGATGATTTAGTCGTCACTGGTAGCCATGGGTAATGGCGCAATCTTTTTGGCGCTGATACAATAACGCCAGCGCCAACCGTGGCGCCAACTCACGGTACTGGCGCAATAACACCTTTAGCGCAATTGTCATCGAATACTCGATAAATAACATTTTTTCGCTTGTTACTGTTTACCATCCCCGTTTTATTTCTTTTGGCGCAATTCTGCTTACATATACGAGGGCACAATTAATTTAAATTTTCATAATCATTTGGAAAAATATTCCGTATATATGTGAAAATATGCTGGAAATTAGAGTCACTTAAGCCCATATGACACTACATTTTTTTTCTGGTATTCTACCAGGTTTTTTGTGTGAAGGAGATGGTCAAATACAGTTTTGCCTTGGTGCAAGCGAGCAAGCTATATTGAAAAAAACCAAACAAAATACCATCTAGGCGATTAAAAACCAACGAGCCAGCTTGTATTTCGGTAGGTTTTTTGGCATTCGGTCATTTTTTCTGACAATTGTTTCAATTTGACAACTAGAAAATAAATTATATTTAAAATAAAAAATATATGGAAATACAAATTTTAAATTTGTCTCTTGTAAGCTTCTGCTATGGCCGTAAGGGTAAAGAAGAAGTCCGGAAGAAAAATTATATTGTGTACTGGCTTCCCTTTATAACATGGAATACACAGCTATTCTGCCCTTTGCGTTTCATAACTTTTTTATTTCAGTAATTTAAATTCAAATTTCAAAAAAAATTAATTTTTGGAATAAATATTATTTTCATTTAGTTTGAAGTTTAATGTCAATCAAATTGTTTTTGAGGGAGTATTTGTCTCTTTTCAACCTACGGAAGAATTGTTTTTGTATTTTGACTTTCGGTGGGTTTTCCAAACCAAAAAAACCAAGAAAAAAATGTAGTGTCATATAGGCATTAGACCACTATCAAGCACACATAATTGTGACGTTGTCATACGTATACATATACTACGGTGCTGTTATTGGCGTTGTGGTTGCGCCATTTTACACTAGCTCTATATTGGTGCTGGTGTAAGCGCACGAAATTGAGTCAGTGTTATATTGCAATAGCGCATCATTGAGTTGGCGCTACATTGAGTTGGCGCTATACTGAGTTGGCGCTACATTGAGTTGGCGCTATATTGAGTTGGCGCTATATTGAGTTGGCGCTATATTGAGTTGGCGCATTTCCCAAATCGGAGTTAGCGCAATAACACCAGGGTTGGTGTCAGCGCAATTGCGCCGCGCAGCGCAGTGTTACCCATGCCTAGTCACTGGGCAAGCGGCGTAGCAACATCGAGAGTGCTTGTCGCTTGTTTGCACGTTGAAAACAATTTACTATGCTACCTAATATCGACGCACGTGGTCAATTTACTATCAATAATTTCTCATACCCACACAATTTCTGTAACCGAAATTGAAGGGCGTGCGTATTAAGCAAACTCGACTCCCAATTATCGTTTTGCTGACAGTTGAAACTAAGCATTGTGGGTGATTATTTGCAAAAAAATTGACATTAGCTTTCGATATCGTGTGTGTTAGTTACATATTCCACAAAATAACAAGATTTTCTCGGATTTTCTATATTTTTCAATTTCTTTATCTATATACGCACGTAAGTCAATTTCGGTTCAACGCATATGGAAAATTTGCGGGCGTGCGTCAATTTGAGACTTGTGTACATATATATGTATTATTTACGCATTGCATTTGCCCGATCACAGTTCGTTCGACCGACCATAGCGCTCTCACTAATACAATCTCAATTTCAAATTTGCCTACCATTCCCAGTTGGAAAGGTGGTCATGCATGACCTTGCGGACGCATGAAAAGATGTACGAAAAATTTACATTATAGTATGTATTCCAAAAAAAACTATGATTTCATCTAAAATCTATGTTGTGTGGCTGCCAACTTATAGGAAATCGGATACACTCTAGAATGCAACCCAAGGTAAGCGAAGAGGTCAGTCATCGGCTCTCAGCTATACCTTCCAACTTATAGAATATCGGATACATTCCAGAATGCAACCCTAGGTAAGCGAAGATGTCAGTCATCGGCTCTCAGCTACACCTTCCAACTTATAGGAAATCGGATACATTCCAGAATGCAATCCAAGGTAAGCGAAGGGGTCAGTCATCGGCTCTCAGCTATACTTTCCAACTTATAGGAAATCGGATACATACCAGAATGCAACCCAAGGTAAGCGAAGAGGTCAGTCATCGGCTCTCAGCTATAATATTGAATCTAGCAAAAAAAAAAACAATTAGGAGAATCAGGTTTTCTCTAGTTTTGCTTTTTTAAAATGACGACAACAATTCACAGAGTCTATTTTAACAAACGGACGCATAAAAGCGGCACTAAAGATCAATATAATGTTGAATATCCCACATGGGTGAAGCAGTGAAGGGGAAGATGGTGCGACAATGAGAGAAGCAGAGGAGAACAAGCTGAAGTGAAGTTACATATTTCTAGTTGGAAATCGGATGGAGAGAGAATGAAGAGAAAAATGCAAAAAAAAAGTATTTTTTTTTATTTTTAAGTGAGAAAATAAACAGACACCGAGATCACGGCAAGAGCGACTCTCATCCAAACATTCCTTTTTGCCTTACCTTGGCAGGGAAAAGTGGATGCATGACTTCCCTAGGACATCACAATGAAAAAAATCATGCATTCTGGAATGTATAGATCCTATGGCCTTTATATCCATTTATAGATGACCATACATTACCTTTTCCAACTGGGTTGCTGTAGGCAGTGTTGCCACTGAAAAAAAATTTTACGGACCAGATTACCGCCCAATTCCGCCAAAAAAGGCCCAAAAATCAGAAGTCAACTTAAAATGGAATTACATATTTATTTTTAAATACATATGTACATACTAAGTAATCTTGACTCCCACTCATTTAATTCAGAACTAACACTAGAGTCTATTGTTTTTGATCACTTGTGATTGGAGTAAAAGAGACAAACCTATTTTGAATAGATAGCCAAAGTACATAAGAGAGAAGGTGATGCAAGATCACACGTACGCAAAGCCAGGCATCACTTTTCTCACAAGGCCCTTAAGAAAGTGCTGTCGACGATGCACAAAACATATGTCAGCGATGAACAGCAGGTGCGGTGTCAGCTGAAGCTCACTGTCCCGTAGGGTGTCAAAGTTGTACAGACCGTCGTATCGTGGATAGGCGAGTGTGCAGACCAAAATTTTGGTTTGCACTCAAGTGTGCAGAAAATGGTTGCCAGAGTATTTATATTTATTTTCTCAATAGATCTCTACATATCGTAAGATTTATTGGCAAAGTGGAGATAATGGGTCGTATTAATAAACAAAAAGCAATTGCTATTTCTCAAATTTTTTGTAATTTGACAAAAATTTGTATGAAGAAACTTTCAAAATTTGAGAAAAAGGCTTGAAAAAGTAATTGCTTTTTTTATTAATATAATCTAATATTTTGATAATCGCCGAAAAAGTCGCCATCGCCAATTTTCATAAATTGGTCGCCAAAGTTTGTAAGAAATCGCCAATTTGGCGACAAATCGCCAGTACTGGCAAGCCTGACGACGCAACAAATGCGCAATATTGCACAATATATCGATGCTTGTGCAATATAATCGATTTATCTATTATCGATCTATTATAGATCAGCTTTAATTCTTAATCGTCGATATGTTATTTTCTTTATTTGTTTAAAAATTCTGAGCTCGCGCGCCCCTTGTAACTACGCGCCCCTAGGCAAGTGCCTAGTTTGCCTTAGGGATAATCCGCCTCTGCATGAAATGTATGTGTGCATCCCGTACTTCACCTTTTACCTATGGTCACCGTACATCTCCTGGCCAATTAATTGCATGCACTCACTTTCTAGCACCTGCTCCGAGCACTCACACCGCCTTATCACCTTAATTTTCCTAGATTAACAACTTCTCCTCCTTTCTTTACTAATTTTCCTGGCCCTCCGAAATTTCCACGCGCGTCGCATTAACAGAACGGTTGCAACTCACCACACAATCCATCATTTGGTAAACTCTCTCGCTCAAACCGATTGTATGACCCGATTATTTGCTCTCACCCTTTTACTCACTGTTTCCTGCGATTGGTTGCATAGCTTATGTACATAGCTCGATCAAACTTATTTCAACGTTCTGCTATTATTTAACATTGTACGCCGCTGTAGCGCTTCTGTTCAGAGGCATAAGCTGCTAAACATGTTTCACAGGCTACTAACAGGTTATGTTACGCCATGTAGATTACGCGGCTACCAGACTTGGTAATCTTAGGACGCCAATGAAATCTTGGGCGTTTTACGCTAGACGCACTTCGTCAGAGCGTTGTAATGCCTTCCCCACTGTTATTTTAGAAGCACCCGGTGAACGGAATACCTACATACGCTCACTGTGTGATTACAACGTCAGCCGCTGCTCCTCTAGCGAGTGTTTGGAAGCGCGCCGCCGAAGACAAAGCCCCCTGAATTAACGACTGAGTTTACATCGACGCCTTAATGATGTGCCATGGATTGATGCCACTGTCCAGATGCTGATGTAATTTATACGGCTAATTGCGTAGCTGAAAGACTCGCACTTTCGATGAGTGCAGTTGCGCTGCACAAAATACGATATCGAGTTTTATGCTCCGTGCAGTGGGAAAACTTGTATGTACCAAAACTTGTTGAAATGTGCTTCCACTGGTGAGGAGCCGTATGCCTAACTGAATATCTTGGTATTGCCCCCTGAAATCAGATAATTGTTCCGTCAGTTGGTTGTGTCAAGTTAGTCAGACAGTCCGTCTTTATAAGTCTATCATACCTGCCAAGATCACCATGCATTTATTGCGTCTTAAAATTCCTTGGTTTTTCTTCTGCTGAATTTCACGTCTGCTCGTTATGAAGGTTAGCTCAAAATGGCCGAGGTTGGCGTAGCAAAATTGCCACGAGGCCTCTTCAGGCGTGTTTTATCAATTTCTGACAATTGATAGGGACATTGCCAACCTCAACTAAAAACTTTGCTTCTCGAGCGAGGTGGGTTTCTATCATGAGACGTGTTCACACTGCGCGACCGTAACAGGGCGAGCGCTTCGAAAGGCTCGTCCTGCGAAGCGTTCGAAAGGCTGGTCGCTGCATCTCCCACATACCCTATGTTAAGTGCGTAGGTCCTTTGCATGGAAAACTCCTACTGATCGCTCTTTCCGTCGGGTATCGACCTTGCATCGGTGGTCTGGCCGTCGCATTCGGCGCTTTGGCGCACTTACAGTGATCACAGGATGTGACAAACTTCTTCACATCCTGGACCATGCCAGGCCAATAATAGAATTGTCTCAGCCGGTATAACGTTTTTCCTGTGCCACCATGTCCTGCCGACCTATCGCCATGCATTCCCCTTATCAGTCGATCTCTAAGTCCCTCTGGTATCCAAATCCTCCATAATGATTCCTCCAAATCATTAGCTTGTCTAGGACGTACTCTTTTGTAGATAATATCACCCACTACCTTCAGGTCCGGCCATATACTCGCGTTTGCCTGTATCTTACTTCGTAAATCCCTGTACTCTGGTGCAGCAAATGCCTCTGAATCAAAATCAATGTTTCTCGAGTCCTCTGTAGCACCAAGCTCTTCCATATACATCCTGCTTAGCGCATCGGGTACCACATTTTGTATCCCCTTGCGATGTTCTATGTTGAAGTCGAAGGCTTGTAACTTAAGACTCCAACGAGCTAGGCGACCCGACAAATCTTTCTGATTCATCAGCCATCTCAGACTCATGTGGTCGGTTATGATCGTAAACGGCATACCGTCCACATAAGCCTGAAATTTCTGCACACTAACTACCGCTGCTAGACATTCCAACTCGGTAATAGTGTAATTTTTCTGTGCTGAGTTCAATTTCTGCGACATAACGGCAATTGGGCGTTCATTCTCTTCTCCATCTCTCTGGAATAAAACGCTACCAATTCCTTGAGTCGAGGCGTCACACTGTACAAAGAATCTCTTGCTAAAGTCCGGATTGACCAACACCTCCGTCGACGTCAATGCCTCTTTCAGCCTGTCAAAAGCTAGTACCGCTTCCTTCGTCATTACAAAAGTCTTGTTCTTCTTCTGACAGTCCGTCATAGGTGCACTTAGGGCGGCAAAGTTGGGAATAAACCTCCGATACCAACCGCACATTCCCAAAAAACGCCGTAATTGCTTTACGGTCGTCGGTATCGGAAATTCCACCATTGCTTGCACTTTCGACGGATCAGTCTTCAGTCGTCCTTGGCCCACTAGAAATCCTAAATAACGCAACTCCTTTTGGCAGAAGCTTGACTTCTCGAGATTTATAGTCAGTCCGGCATTAGCCAAACATTCCGCGACTTCTGCTAGGTGTTCCAAGTGCGAGTTGAAGTCTGCAGAGCATATCAGCAGATCGTCGATGTAAACAAAGACGTTTTCGCGTAACCGGGATGGAATAATTTTATCCATCAGCCGGCACAATCTCTGACTCGCATTACAAAGCCCAAAAGGCATCACTTTGAACTGATATAAAGGACGTCCTGGCACTGTAAACGCAGTCTTTTCTCGTGATCTCTGCTCAAGCGGGATCTGCCAGAAAGCATCCTTCAGGTCAACTCCCGAGATGAAATACGTTTCACGTAACCGCGATAGGATTCCTTCCACATGCTGAGTTGGGTAAGCATCCTTTTTAGTCCGCTCATTGAGTTTCCGCATGTCTACGCATAGTCTCTTTTTGCCTGGCTTTTCAACGAGGACAATTGGAGAACTCCATGAGCTGTTGCTTTCCTCGATGACATCTAAACTCAACATCCGGTCAATCTCGTCATAAGCGTATTTCTGTTTGATGGGCGACATAGGATAATGTCGCTGCTTCACCGGTACAGTATCCTCAAAGACCTCGATTACGGGCTCCATGATGTGGGTTCTGCCCAACCCTAGCTCCGAGAAAGACGGAAATAACTTCTTCACATTCTCGAGGCGTCTCAAATCCCTCGCTGATAGGTCTATTTGATTCGATTCCTCCAGGTGTAATTCGGAAATCGCAGGGATAAGACCAAAGGCCTCCCAAAAGTCGATGCCAAGATACAACTCTTGTTGCAGGCTGGGAACCAGATACACGACCATCGGTACCTTCCTTCCTCGCCAACTCATCTCAACTTTTATCCTCCCTGTAACCTTTTGTGATCTTCCATCCGCTGTCTTGAGACAGCTCCGCCTCATCTGCACTTTGTCCTTGAATCTGCTTTCCCAGTGGTTAGATGTTGAACCCAAGCAACTTATTGAGGCTCCGCTATCCAGCAAACCTCTTACTTTTATCCCGTCTATCTCCACGTCCACGTATGGACGTCTGTCCAATTCGTCGCGAATTACCGTTTCGGCAATGCATCGGCTCTCCTTTCTCCTCTCTCCCGCCTTTCGTCGCATACCGCAGGCTCGCCGCCATGCTCGGGTTAACCTCGTCGTTTCCAACTCACCAACGCACTGCTCACTTCCGAAAATGCGTGTCCTCGCTTTCTCGTAATTCTCTTGTCGTTCTATAAGAGTCAAGTTCGGATTCAGCCCTGTAAACGTCTGAGTCCTTCTGGTTTCGTCCGGTATGTTTTGCGATGTTATGGGTCCGGGGTCGGATTTCGCGGTCATGTTCCCCCGGTCTTCCTGCCGTCGCGGCGGTTTTCCGACTCCTGTTTCTCCCCTTCACATCGTTGGCAACGCGTGCTCGGCAAATTGCATCGGTAGCAAAGCATCCGATGTATCCTGCCCTCGCACGTGCTATGTGCCACCTCCTTTTTCTCGTCTACATTTCTAGTGGTGACCGCAGCTTCTGCACCTTCCTTCCACAATAATTTGTGCTTGCCTGGTTTACCGTAGGCCTCCACTGCACCGAAATCTTCACCTGCCACCTCCTCCAGCTCCTCCAAAGTCTTCCTTCGAAAGGTTTTGGATTCGAGCTCTGCCACATGCTTTTCGGCTCGACGGCACTCCGAACGCAGTTCCTCCAAGGTTTCCATCCGGCAACCAAAGACTAGATTCTTGATGCGGGGCTTTAAATTCCTCCTTATGAGCCCCACCAGTCCCCGTTCAGGCATCCTCTTGCTCATGGTGAGCTCCATCCCGCGAATGGCTGCATAGAAATCGTCGAATTTCTCACTATACTCCTGATTCCGGTCATTCATGGCCTGCTGAATTTCCTCGTCGCAGTCTGCCTTGCGATACTGCGCTACCATAGCTGCCCTGAATTCCTCGAAATTCGCTGTACCCTCCATCGCATGCTCCTCCATGTAGAGCCAAAACCACTCTCTCGCAGGACCGTCCAGCAGAAAATGGAAGTTTGCATAAAGGTCTTGCTCATCCATGTCATGTTTTCTCCTTAATGTGTCAACTCGGAACAGAAATCGTTCAACGAACGTTGATTTCGGTCCCCCATCGAACTTCACATTCCAATCCCGTATGGTTTTGATCGCGTACCTATCCGGAAGTGATCTCGCTCTTGCTCCTCGGCCTAGTGGTGGTATTGTAAACCGACCATTTGTAGTGGTAGCTGCTCCTTGTCCGGTGGGACCACTGTCATCCCTCAACGACCCATTCGCTGCCGCGCCTGCCCCAGCGCTCCAGTCATCCCGACTTCCTACACCACCGTTTGAGTTGCCGCATTCCAGATTGGCCAACCGGTCCGCCAATCCATTCACGTCGCTTCGCAATCCTTGGATCGCGCTTTTGACCGCATCGGTGGTACTTCGGTGAATATCCATTTGACCTTGGAAGAATAGCTGCTCCAACTTCTTCCACATCTCTTCTCCCAACATCCCCGTATCTTTCGCCTCACCAGCTGGCGCCGCTGAGGACAACATTCCTCCCACTGATACAGATTCTCTTGTCTTGATAGTTGGAATCGAAGATGTAGCACCTCCGTCTCCTGATGTCCCTTGTCGCAAGTCTGGTAATTTTTCCTCAGACTCGTTGCACGCCCCGGCCTCTCCGGCGGCGTGACTAGAGTCACCCTCGGTGTTGCTGCTCCCCCTGAACCCTTGTTTTGGATCTGGCATCCCCGATGTTGAGGTACTCGGATTAACCAAAACCGAGATAAGTCGTGTCTGAAATGTAAGCTAGTTCAGTAAATAGTTGCAGTTGCCACAAAATGTTGCAACTACACGTCAAGTACTAATAAGTCTATAGCTGAGTCGAAATATGCGTATATACGCATATACGTGGTAATAAATTCTATATAAACCTTCGCCTGTACAACGCTAGCACACACGCGTACCTGTTGTGTAATGAGGAAATAAACGTGTAGAAATATAAAATACAGTATGCAAATGTATAGAATGTTAATGCCTACAGTAATCAAATGTACAAAACAAAGGATGTAAAGATAAGAAAATTTAAAGGAAATGTTTGCTTGATACCGTTTTACTCTCCCGTATCACGAGGTACACTTGTATAAAAAAACTTTATCGATGCTATCTGATTGTGTGCGATGATGTTTGTGTGATATGACGTCTGTCCGCCTAACGTCGTCCGTAATTGTCCTCTAAAGTACCAATACTTTGCGTTCCGATCTCGGTACTACGGTTCCACATTACTACCAGTTGAAGCCGGCTACCGAAAGATCTCCCGCTCCTTCTCCTTAATCCGACTGAAGACACTACTAGCCAACCAAACACTGTCAAACTAGGATATCTCAACAGCTGACACATATTGCGGCACTATCGTCCACCTTTAACGACTGGTAACACGAGATACCTACAATACTACTCTCCGATGTCGACACTACTGACAGGATCCTAAAACACCGTACTATCAGGCTGTCTGACACCCCTCCATCATCAAAAGAAATTTAAGATAAAATAAAAATTTTGTAATTCATGCGTGGCATCACTCAGACGAAACTCGATGATATCCTTGCTATGGAACACTTAACGCGGAATCAAGATGTTGATTGATCCCCATTACAATTTGTTGTTCCGGCCTTAGGTGATCCCTTGATGTTATTGGACCAACTTGCTTTATTCCGTGGGGCCTGTGCCTGATGTTTTCGGGCCCCACGTTGGGCGCCATTTTGTTGCGATCGCGGTCGGTTACGGCCGGTAATCCTTTGGGGTAGGGCGCCACGTTTACTGCACGACTGACTATTGGCTCCCCTGATTAAGTGCACGATCATCCAGAGTCCGGCCTTCTCACCTCCCTTATAGCTTGACCAAACCCAAGATGCCACTCCCCGCGTTGTAAGTCCACCTAAATGCCACCAGGTATGCTTGCGTGAATGCACGAGCTGGCTCGCCGGATTGGGTGGGTTCTTGTGGCTAGTGACCTACAAACCGCAGCAATCAAAAAATTCATACCTGAAATTGTGCGAGCTTGTCTCGAATGATGGCAAGCAGAATTATCCTGGTCAACTCCCCTTTTCTACTCCAACTATCCGATATCGTTCCTATCTACCGGTATATTGCATAGGTCCTAGATGGAAATGGACCCGCCTTCTCAACCCTCCCTGCCATGATCAACCTTGGCTATGTTTGGTTGACCCAATTTGAAGACGAAAATATGCTTAGCCCACCCTACTGTCCGAATGTCCGTCCGTCATCATCGTACCAACACGAATCATCATCGCACCACTTCCATTTTAAAGATCATACATTCTTAAACTTTATTGAAAATAACAAAAAAATAGGTTATTCTTGTCTTGCCTTCAGGCATGGCCTTCTTGGCCGCTTAACGCTATCAGCTCTATCTTACTCTTATTTACTAACATCGCTACCCCTGATCCAACTTCAGTGGTTGCACCACTGCATCATTATTGAGCCTTATTCTATTGTATGAAATGTATAACTCTCACTTTCACAAATTGTTGCCAAACAAATTCGAGGATACACATCGATCACCCTACTGAAGTTGCATCAGCAGTCCACGATTTTCTTACAACAATTCTAATTCACTTTTCTTATGGCCTCAATCTCTTAGCTCAAATAACTAATTTTCCATTGTATATTCGCTTATGGTGCGTATTCACTTATATTCTACGTTCCTTATATTCGCTAAATATCTATTCCAACTCAAATTTCAATGTAGGTATTCATGTGGTATTGGACACAGCCCTCAGCTAACAGCTAAGTGTAATACATAGTAAATATACGTGTGCCTGAAGATACATCATAATGTTTAATATAATAAGATCATGTAAATATTCATATTCAATTCTCGAGGTTTGTCGTAGTTATGTTCAGGGATATATATATCGCATACCAGGCCCGTAGCCAGGAATTCGTTTCGGGGGGGGCTTACAGAAATTATGGACAAATTGCACTCCCCCCCCCCCCCCCCCCCACATACATATACATATGTACATACATAGGTCAAATGAAAGTTATTCATATTGGTTGATTATTTTGAAAATGAATATGGAAAAAATTTGTACATATGTACAAGATTACTGAAAAGCTATTTTAATTGACTTTTATTATGTACATACATACATACATATACATATGGAATGTGGTACAAAATTTCATATAAAACTTTCTTTTACAATAACCTTTTCATCAAAGAAGTAGCCTTCTGGATTTGTTTTTTGATAAAATGTCTATGACATGGTCAGGATCAACAGCAATATCCCAGTGAATGGAGATCATAGCGAGTGAACTCAATCTTTCATGACCCATTACACTCCGAGGTAAAGTTTTGATTCTTTTCATGGTAGAAAATGATCTTTCCACGCTCGCCGTTGTCACGGGCAAAGTTGCCAAGGCAGTGAGAAGAATTTTTATACCACGGAAATAGTTTCGACGATATTTATTTATTTATAATCGACGATATTTTCGCACACCACAACCTATATTCGGCCTTTACTGCTGATGATGATATGTGATCTTCGAAGAATGGCGCCAAGTTGTCAAGCTCATCTGCTTTACTTACATCAGCGAATCCTGGAAGAAGCAGTTGGAAGCTCGGTAGAATATCTTCGTTTTCTAAAAATCGTTGCGTTAAGTTTTCAATTAATAAGTCGATGCATGGCAGGAATATTGCGATTCTGAAATACTCTTCACTCGACGTTGTTCCCGGGTTAGCTCGGTTTCTTTGACGCGATACCACTCTTGGAGCACGGATTTCACCGTCAAAAAAGTCTTCGGCGATTTTTGATGCGGAAACTAAGATTTGCCCGAAGAAATCATTAGCAGATTGTCTAATTTCGCGCAAAGACTGTATTACTTCTTTCGTGCGGTTTATAGCAGAGATAAAGTCTAAAGAAAAAGTCTTGAAAGAGCTAAATTTTTTAAAGAAAATCCAAACCCGCTTTCGCCATGCTTGAGATTCGAATTTGTGAGACGCGAGTTGAGGAAATTACAAAAAAAAAATACTTCCTTCGAATTTCGGGGGGGGGGGGGGGGGGGGCTTGAGCCAGGTTATGTTACGCCATGTAGATTACGCGGCTACCAGACTTGGTAATCTTAGGACGCCAATGAAATCTTGGGCGTTTTACGCTAGACGCACTTCATCAGAGCGTTGTAATGCCTTCCCCACTGTTATTTTAGAAGCACCCGGTGAACGGAATACCTACATACGCTCACTGTGTGATTAAAACGTCAGCCGCTGCTCCTCTAGCGAGTGTTTGGAAGCGCGCCGCCGAAGACAAAGCCCCCTGAATTAACGACTGAGTTTACATCGTCGCCTTAATGATGTGCCATGGATTGATGCCACTGTCCAGATGCTGATGTAATTTATACGGCTAATTGCGTAGCTGAAAGGACTCGCACTTTCGATGAGTGCAGTTGCGCTGCACAAAATACGATATCGAGTTTTATGCTCCGTGCAGTGGGAAAACTTGTATGTACCAAAACTTGTTGAAATGTGCTTCCACTGGTGAGGAGCCGTATGCCTAACTGAATATCTTGGTATTGCCCCCTGAAATCAGATAATTGTTCCGTCAGTTGGTTGTGTCAAGTTAGTCAGACAGTCCGTCTTTATAAGTCTATCATACCTGCCAAGATCACCATGCATTTATTGCGTCTTAAAATTCCTTGGTTTTTCTTCTGCTGAATTTCACGTCTGCTCGTTATGAAGGTTAGCTCAAAATGGCCGAGGTTGGCGTAGCAAAATTGCTACGAGGCCTCTTCAGGCGTGTTTTATCAATTTCTGACAATTGATAGGGACATTGCCAACCTCAACTAAAAACTTTGCTTCTCGAGCGAGGTGGGTTTCTATCATGAGACGTGTTCACACTGCGCGACCGTAACAATGTCTTAAGTTGAAATTGAACTAACTTCTGGAATTCGGGAAAGTATATCAGCAACAATGTTGTTTTTTCCCACGTATATATTGAATATCGTTAGTGAACAGTGCAATATATTCAAGATAACGCAGTTGACGAGGAGATCTATCGACTTTAGAATTGAGCACATGAATTAAGGGTTTAAGATCTGTATAAATAGTAAAAGTTCTACCTTCAAAAATATTTTTAAAATGTTTAACCGAGTTATATAAATTGCTAAAAGTTCCACGTCAAATGTGGAATAATTTATTTCTGTTGCCGTTAATTTTCTTGAAAGGTAAGCTAAAGTTTCTTATTGATTGTTATTACTCGTAAAATACATAGCTCCAATTGCTACATCGATGCATCTACAGCTAATGATAAAATGCCATTTTTGTCGAAAAAAAAAAAAGTATTTTGAGCAAAAAGTTTTTTAAGGTTTTCAAAGGCAGTTTTCGTTTTATCTGTCCAATTTAACTATTTGGATTTATTTTTGATTGTTAGCATTTCATGTAAAGGGCTAAGTTCTGCTGCTAACAGTCTAATATGTATGTACATATGTTTATCTATGATAGTAGTTAACCATGCCAAATTATTTTTTTAATTTGTTAACTGACGTTGGTTTCTCAAATTATGTTAGATATAGTTTTAATTCTTTTTAAAGAGGGTTTTATACATTTACAAGAAATTTCGTAACTTAAGAAATCTGATTTATTTACGCCGAAAATACATTTTGAGCTTTTAATATTTAATTGTACTTCTCATAATTTTAATGTCGACTCTAATATGTCGATATGTATGTATTCACAATAAATATTTACACGATAAGGCACAAGTTACTGGGGTAGAAAATAAACTACATATCGCTAGCTTAGAGTGCAAATTGTGTAAGTCCTTTTTTTCAAAATTTGTAGGAGAGACAAAAAACAAAAAATAAAAAAATTTCAATATGAAAAAAAATTTCTGTTCATATAAAAATTTTGAACTTACACAATTTTCTTCGCTTTTTGGACTTACACAATTTGCGTATCACTGAATAAAAACGATTACAAATATGACAAGTATCACAGACTTGTTTAGCGTGGTGCGTATTTGATTTTTCTAGCGTTCTACATAAAAATACACTTTTTTTATAAAAATTGACTTACACAGTTTGCACTCTAAGCTAGCGATATGTATATAGCATGCATGAATAGGTACATACATATCTACAAACATAAACATACATACATATGGACATTCTTAAATTAAAAAGCTAAAATAGCCGAAATACTAAAGTTATTACGTTTCGATTGCTGAGGCGCGGTTGCAGCTTCATTTTGTGTACTAAGTGCATCGGGCAATAACTCCGATGAGTCCGCGCCAACTTCTTTTTCAGCCGATGGGATCACAGTTGCCTGGGTTTGAGTTGTTAAAACGGAAGTAGAAGTGGAAGGTATTACGAACTGAACATCATGCTGCCGTGCCTCCAAATGCGTTGATTCCATATGAATTTGTTGGTGTGGATGAGGATATGGGCCTGGATGTGTGTGCGGGTGTGGATGATTTGGCAATTGCATCAATAATGGTTGCATTTCATTCACAGGTGCTACAATGGAATTGATATTAGCTCTGGCTGCCGCAAAGTAAGTGGCCGCCGCAATATTCAGCGGCGAAGAACTCAAAAGTTGCAATTGCTGCGACGTTGGATGCTCACGCTGATACATTGTCATGGCAGAGTAGAGAGCGTCGTCGTAATATGGCGAAATACTTCCACAACTGCGCGAACTTATTCCGGTTAAATAGTTTTCGTCGTCACACGAGCCGCTCGAGCGCACACGTTTCGCTATTGTTGGGGAGGCAATACTCAAACGGTCATCGTCATTGGATGTTAGCGAACACTTGCTGGGGCTAGATGGATTGTCGCCCACCTCCTGCTCGTCTCCATTCAATATGCCCAGTTTACGTTTGCACCGTGACTGGCCAGTCTCGCGAAATCCTTTAGCAAACGGATTGTTGTCAATCTTCAATTTTGTTATGCGATCATTCTAAAAAGGCGAAACAGAAAAAAATGAAATTAGTTTACTGAGCGGGTAAAGATTGAACAAAATTGCGATTAATATACATATGTTTGTACATATGTAGATATGTATGTAGAGTGAAATGTGTTAAAATAGAGGATCTAAACTCTAACTAGTTAAGTTGAAAAGCTAAATTATATATGTACACATGCATATCTATGGATATACATATATTTTTTTAATTAAAAGGTGCAATGTCAAAACTGGGTCTTCTTAACAATTTTATTTTAATTAATACTCGTACATACATATGTATGTACGGCTATGTCGCCAAAATATATGATAAATATTGCTCAGTTGCAAAAAATAACGAAGATGCTATCAGAAAGAAGAGTAACGAGAGGAAGCGCCATCGCGACATTGACGGTAATTCGAAGCCAAGCGGCGCCTTTAAGAGGCAAGCAAATGCAGTCGCCCGTCTGTCGTCTGTCGATACTACTGACGCGTCATGACGGTAGCGTTGCACTACCGGAATGGTAGTACATGTACATTGTACACATCTATCTATGTACATATGTATGTATGTATGTATATACATACGTAAAATAAACCAATTTCAGATGGCGTCAAGTTTGTCGCCTCAAAGAAGCAGCTAGTGGTCTAATCTTATGTCAAGGACTTGATGAACTCAAGTGGCATGCATCACTATCACAGCTTGGGGCATGATAGCATCTATGTATGTACATATACATATATGTACATACATAAGTACATATGTTCTTGTAGAATATCGTTTTGCTCTACTAAAGAAAAACAGAGAGAAGAGAGATAGGTAGACAGAGGCACTAATAAGGAATGTGTTAGCATGGAAAGTTAGTTATTACGCACCTTTAGTATCTGAAAACGAGACGAAATTTGTAGAGGATCAAGTTAACTTTATCTGTCTATCCCAAAAACAGGCGAGAAAACGTACATACATATGTACATACATACAAACTAAAGAATTTATTCCCCACTGAGACTTTGTTTTAAACAAAAATACCTTTGAATGGAGTAAGTAATTTGCAGAAAATATTGCAAGATCATGGATAAATAGTACAAACCTGATAAGCTGTTACGGCCACAAATTCCGTTTCAGGAAAAACGAATGCCTGCTGCGGAGCCCAGGGCAACTGCGTGAGGTCCGACGACCGGATGACGTGCAGACGAGGCTGATACTTATGCATGCTAGCGAGTACAATCTGTATGGCAAAATAAGAATAGGAAGAAGATCAAAATTAATTAAGCGCCTCAAATAAATACTATGTTAAATGCTAAAAATATACTTACATGCCCATTATTATCCAGCGTGTTGTTGGTAAGCTTGACTTTATTGAAAACAATGGCCTGCGATTGCCAATGAGCACCCGTTGCCGGACTATCAGGATGCAGAAAGATTCGTTGCGGACTTTGTGGCTCAGCTCCACCAGCTGGGATCCAGTGGGAACCCGAAAATTTATAACGACAGTCGCCAATGGGAACCATTTCGAGTAAAACACAATAATTTGAATCGTCCTCGAGTCCAGAAACTGAAACACGCATCGAAGGGAACATGCGTCTTTAAAGAGAGAGAAAAAACGAAACAATTTGAAAATTATGTGTGTATATAATTAAAATAAAAACAGAAGGATAATGGATTATTGAAATTAAGAGAAACACAAATCAACTTGTATATTGCACATATGTACATATTATGTATATTATATATATACTTCTATGACCGAAAGTATCTACATACCAGGGGCGGTCGCTTCATACAAGCCGAGAAGCCCGGCTTGCGTACACATTTTCGTTCATTTCATACGAAATTCTTTAAAATCTGGTTGTTTTATGTTTTAAATGTGTTTACTATTTAAGTTCTCAATAATATAGCCCCCACTGTAACATGCCCCTAAAATCCTGCTAAGAAAATAGCGCAACTACACCACCAATCCACCTCACAATGTGTATTTTGTTTGTACAGCCAATCACAGCATAGTGAGCATGCTTCAACGTTTCCACACATTAGCTTTTACGTGGCTTTCAAAACAGAATAACAGCTTGTTTTCTCGCTTTCGCTAAGGAGAAACCAATTGCTTATTTTCAGACTTAAATTGAAAAAAAAACTAGCAAACCACTTTTTTTATTTTTCACATTAAAATTTGTATGCGAATATGAAGCTGGCTTCGGCATTCAAAAGTTCAGTATTCACAGCCATATGCATATTTGATTTGATTTTCGTTTGCATGTAGGTACATACTTGTGCACATAATTTCTTACATCTGAATGTGCATGCAAACATAAATATCAAATACCAGATTATAAAAGGGTTGATTGTGATTTTTGGCGACTACTGGAACAATATCAAGATAATTTTAAAAAGCGGTGGAAATCAAATTGGACCTCAGTTTTTCAAACACTAAAGCACCCATTTTTTAGGCAATAAGCAAATACACTTGCTACTGCTGAAATTTCCGTCGGTATAAGGAAACTAAAAATACCTCTGCGCATTCGTGTAAGATTTCCCTAGCGCACGTTTTTATATTTAAGAATTATGTAAATACGAAATTTTTTATTTTCAAAATGTTCAGAGTAAAATTGCAAAATCAAGAAAAAACAATTTTAATTTAAAAATGTTTATTTTTATTTTAAGCACTATGAGATTTTGAAGGAAAAACTTTCGTTTTTGTTCCATTAATTTTAACTTTTAATTTCAATATGGATCTTCTTTTTAAATCCTAAATAAATTTTAATTTAAAAAATTTAATTTTTAATTAAAAAATTTTCATTTATAAAATAAAAATGACTTGGTTTAAAACGTGCATTATAAAAATAAAAATTTTATTTTTGAATCCTTTTCTCTGAGTATACAAACAAAAAAATGTGTATCAGGAAAACAAAAATAAAAAATACATATGAAAAAAACAAAAAAAAACAAGTAAGGAAGCCTAAGTTCGAGTGGAATCGAACATTAGATACTCAGCTTTATGCTTTCATTGTTTGTTTGCGTTTGATGGAAACACGGATTATTTTATATAAAGCGAGTGCCGCATAAAGTGGGCGTAGCCACGCCCATTTTCAACATTTTTTATCAGTCATCCAACTAAGCATATGAATATTATTATTTGTGCAAAATTTCATTACTTTATGACTTCTCCTTACAGAGATGTCACGTTACAAATTCCCAAAGGGTGTTCCAGAAATATCTTTGTTAAAAAGTAGGCGTGGTCATAAACCGATTTCAATAAATTTTTGCGTGTCTGTTAACACAAGTTATAAAAGTGAATAAACCCAGTTTCGTCATAATATCTCAATTATTTGTCGATTTATAGGCTCAGAAATCTCGTATATTCCTGTTTCTAAAAAGAGGCGGTGCCACGCCCATTTTCCAAAATTTTTGTGTTTTTCGTTTTATGTCCGCAGTTGGACTCCTGCTATATATAAAAGTGGGCGTGGCCGTCAACCGCTTTTGACAATTTTCCCTCAAAACGTTTGCCTAAGGAAGTAAATCCCGCTTACCAAATTTCATCGCTATATCTTCAATGGTTTCTGAGTTATGACTCATAAAACTTTCAATGTTTGCCCCTTAATAAGTGGGCGTGGCACCGCCCATTTTCCAAAATTTTTATATTTTCTGTTTTATGTCCATAGTTGAACTCATTCGACAAAATTTCAGTGATATATCTTTATATTTGACAGAGATATCGCTTAAAATGTTTTTATTAGGTCCCTTTATAATACACATATATAAAAGAGGGCGTGGCCGTCAACCGATTTTAACAAATTTCCATCCAAATGTTTGCCTAAGTAAGTAAATCACGCGTGCCAAATTTCATCGATATATCTTCAATGGTTTCTGAGTTATGACATATAAAACTTTCCATGTTTGACCCTTAATAAGTGGGCGTGGCACCGCCCATTTTCCAAAATTTCATAAAATTTCTTCCTAGGGGCCTGAGCTCAACACGTGGGTAAAATTTCATCGCTCTAGCTATATTAGTGACTGAGATACCAAATTTCCGATTTTTTCTATATAGGAAAAGTGGGCGTGGTCATGGTCCGATTTCGCCCATTTTCAATACCAACCGTCCCAGTCTCGATACCAACTTGCATTTCAAATTTCATCAAAATATCTAAATTTTTGCACGAGTTAGAGTGTTTACAGACGGACGGACAGACGGACGGACGGACAGACGGACGGACGGACGGACGGACAGACGGACGGACGGACGGACATGGCTCAATCGATTTCTCTTTTCACCCTGATCATTTTGATATATATAAGTCTATATCTATCTCGATTATTTCATTCTGTTACAATCCACCGTTATGTGATTAAAACTATAATACTCTGTGTACTAGTACAGCTGAGTATAAAAAAATAAACGAGGAAAAACGATCTTCAAATACCCGAATTGTTCAAATGCCCGTACAAACATACGCGTAATAAACAAACAAACGAGCGTTCGAGCATTGAAAAGCATTTATTCGGCCACTCGAAAATGTTAAAAAGAAATCGAGAACTCTAAATCAAAGTCAATGAAGGAACGCAATCAGACTTTTAAATAATACAGCAAAGGAAATTACATAAATGGCTAATGGTTATGCTTCACACATAGGCTTGCCCAGGCAATTTATGCTAGGTCCGCCACTGCTACATACCTACTTATCTATATGTAGTTCGGGGCTCGCGTATAAAAAGTGGCAAAACGATAAATCAAATACAAATAAAACTATCAGCATTCGAATACTCAAATATGTCAGAAAATGTGGGCGTTGCGTGTGTGATTTGTGGTTTTATACCCACACGACTAACAAAACGACCAAAACGACGGACACGGGATGATGGACGATGAATGTATGATCGTCGCAAACTGTTCCAATCCCAGGCGCACACTGAAACGTGCACATATATGTATATTAGGTGCATATGCACATACATATCTACATACATATGTATGTGTGTATTGTTAACTAGGACAAGTTAACAAGTGTGTAATTATGACATGGCAGAGAGACCAAACCGACCTCGATGGTCGACAATCTAAGAGCAAACCTTCCCTGAAACAATTAGAAGCAACATTGGCATTGCCATTGGGCGGGCACTCGGCCCTTCACTGCGCGTCACACAGCGTATCAGCAGGGAGCATAACAAATTGGCGCCGTGAAATTTAATTTAAATTGTCCGAGTTAGTACGATTGACGCAAAAAATGCCAAAGGATGTATTACAGTAGAGCCCCGGAAATTCGGACGCTGAAAATACCTATAAACGACTTATGTATATTCGGCAGTGCTGAAGACTTAATGCCATTCGTTAATGGAGAACTATAATTATGTGAGATACCTATATTTTGGGATCCTGTCCGAGAAGCATATCAAGACGGATATATTGTGTAGGTACTAGAAAATTATCTTTGGTACCTATTACAGATCTATCTACATATGCACATACATACCTACCCTGTAGGGAAAATCTCTAGTTCCGAACTAGGTCGCCTCTAGTGCATTTTTCGCCACTACTAGTGCGAGCTAAATCTCTTTTACATGTTATCAACTGGCGACTTTAACACGGCGATGTCCTAGGCGGTGTCAACTGTCACTCTCTGCACTACATTTTCGATAGTTCCGAACTAGCACTAAATTCTACAGTTTTCACTAGTTCGTTTATTGGCACAATTTAAATTCCAAAAAAGTATTAATTTGACACCAAGAATAATTTCTGTCTCTCATATTCTCTTATTTTTTTAAACAGAATGGTTTTAATTTTATACTTTTTGGCATTGTTATATATAAATACCAAATTGGTATTAAAATTAAACTAAAATTTTTACTGTGTAGTAAAAAAATAGTAAACAAGTAAGGAAGCCTAAGTTCGAGTGGAATCGAACATTAGATACTCAGCTGTATGCTTTCATTGTTTGTTTGCGTTTGATGAAAACACGGTGTATTATATATAAAGCGAGTGCTGCATAAAGTAGGCGTAGCCACGCCCATTTTCAACATTTTTATCAGTCATCCAACTAAGCATATGAATATTATTCTTTGTGCAAAATTTCATTCCTTTATGACTTCTAGTTACAAAGATGTCACGTTACAAATTCCCAAAGGGTGTTCCAGAAATATCTTTGTTAAAAAGTAGGCGTGGTCATAAACCGATTTGAATAAATTTTTGCGTGTCTATTAGCACAAGTTATGAAAGTGTATAAACCAAGTTTCGTCTTAATGTCTCAATTATCTGTCGAGTTATGGGCTCCGAAATTTCGTATATTCCTTTGTCTAAAAAGAGGCGGTGCCACGCCCATTTTCCAAAATTTTTATGCTTTTCGTTTTATATCCGCAGTTGGACTCCTGCCATAAAATTTCAATTATATACCTTTATATTTGACAGAGATATCGCTTAAAATGTTTTTATTAGGCCCCTTTATAGTTCCCATATATAAAAGTGGGCGTGGTCGCCAACCGATTTCGCTAACATTTTGAACATGTATTACCACAACTAATAAAAGTGTACACACCAAGTTTCGTCATTATATTTAAATTATTTGTCGAGTTATGGGCTCAGAAATCTCGAATATTCCTGCTTCTAAAAAGAGGCGGTGCCACGCCCATTTTCCAAAATTTGTATGCTTTTCGTTTTATATCCGCAGTTGGACTCCTGCCATAAAATTTCAATGACATACCTTTATATTTGACAGAGATATCGCTTAAAATGTTTTTATTAGGCCACTTTATAATACCCATATATAAAAGTGGGCGTGGTCGTTAACCGATTTTGGCAATTTTTCGCCCAAACATTTGCCCAAGTAAGTATATCACGCCTACCAAATTTCATCGATATATCAACGGTTTCTGAGTTATGACATATAAAACTTTCAATGTTTGGCCCTTAATAAGTGGGCGTGGCACCGCCCATTTTTCAAAATCTCACCAAATTTCTTCATAAGGGCCTGAGCTCCACACGTGGGTGAAATTTTATCACTCTAGCTCTATTAGTGACTGAGATACAAAATTTCCGATTTTTACTATATAGGGGAAGTGGGCGTGGTCATGGTCCGATTTCGCCCATTTTCAATACCATCCGTTCCAGTCTTGATACCAACTTGCATTCCAAATTTCATCAAAATATTTCAATTTTTGCGCGAGTTATCGTGCGTACAGACAGACAGACGGACAGACGGACGGACATGGCTCAATCGATTTCTTTTTTCACCCTGATCAATTTGATATATATAAGTCAATATCTATCTCGATTATTTTATGGTGTTACAATCCACCGTTATGTGATTAAAACTATAATACTCTGTGTACTAGTACAGCTGAGTATAAAAAAGCAATGACGCGGAAGAGTCGGGCTTTCATTCCCAACCGCGTGCTTTTTTTTTTTGATATGGTCGTTATTAAACTCTGTTTAGGTATTCAGCATGAATTTTAGCAGTATTGTTGTGCTGAATATATGTAGAGCTGCCTATCACCTAACTTTGTTATGCACTTCATTCGGTTTACTCTTTTTCTGTTCGGTTTACTGTTCTTAACTCCTACATTAGTAAGTGAAGAAACGATCTGTGATCAATTTGTAGATACGTGCCACTCAACATACTTTGGGAGTAGCTGCGGTATATCTAACAAAAACAAGTATCCTGGCATGAAAAAAAATCGCATCACCTCAGAAATGGGCCTATTGGGATATGTGTGAACAACACATATGTATATACGTACATATGTTCCAAGTAGAACTTGGAACGAGATCTCCATTAGCGATTGACATCTTATCCGAGAAATATAAAAAGATTTTCAATTTTGTGTGTGTTTATGTGGACATGCAATGTTAAAAGCGAGTAGGTATACAAAATTGTATGCTTATACACAGAAGTATAGGGAGTAGTGGAATACTCGCAATGGAGTACTTCCGGGAATAATAACACGATGATGTCAAGTCCTACGGGGTTTGTACATACTCATGAATGTGTATGTGTATGCATATGTACATGCATACATATATCCGATCCCGGCAATGATGCACGGCGACAAGCAGCAGCCGTAATCGATGTGCCCTGGTGTGGAGTGGCTTGTTACCAAAACAAATATGAAATGATTAATTGATTTTGACAAGTTGCCTCAAATTCGTTATGTATACAAGTATGAAAGTGTATATGTACAGTATGTGTGTATGTCCGTAAATTAATTATATTGCTAAGAGGGCCAATTTTGGCCCAACACAGAGCGATCGCGATTGAGATCGCCTACGATTAGCGCTAGGGGTGAGTAATGACACGATTTTTTGGGAGTTGACACATAAGCACTGACTCACTAAAAAGAGTCGACTCACTGAGTTGGCACGATTGTGCTACAACACGTTTGTGTTACAGCACGATTGTGCTACAGCACATATTACTTTCGTGCTATTGTCAACCAAAAAGTGTTACTGTGTGCTATCAGAGACTGTGTCAGTGAAAGTCGCTCCGATGATAAATTGATATTTGTACGAGAATGGGATATAAATCAATAATATAATTGAAGTGATAGGTGTGGGTGGGCAAATATACGGAAAATTAATTAATTAATTAATTAATTAATGTCGTTTTTGTTGTTGATTATTGATTTAGGCCTATGTAGCTCTGAGATATAGGGTATTTAGGGATTTTTGAGACGTTCATGAAGTACACATATTGGGCTATCTGATGGATAAATAAAATATACATATGTGTGCCAATATAAACTTAGTTGATAAGATCAATTACAATATTTCAAATGAATGTATCTTTTTATATATGCACATACATACGATAATGGGTTAAAGTCCAAAAGTGTGGAAAAATTATCTAGTTTCTGAATATCATAACCAAATTTACTAAAATTAAGGGGAACAACCGAAAAAACCCCAAAATAAGTGTCCATACAAAAACGGGTTAGTGTCCGAAAGTTAGTACAATTCATGCAGAATACACCTACATACACCAAATTTGCCTTAATCACCTGGAATAAATGAAAAAATGTATAAATAGGTGACCACCCCATACCAAAAACCACCAAAATACACCAAGTGCCATATAAAGTAAGTATGCACAAGATGACGCTAAATAAGAGGCGAAATCGAACGTGCCAGCGGAGTCGAGTATACTACTGAGTTGACGTGCTATAAACGTGCCAACGGAGTCAAGTGTGCTACTGAGTTATCATTTTATCGTGAGGTGAGCTTGAGCGTGCGGCTCACTGATGGGAGTTGACACAGAGTCATGACTCAGTGCTGAGTTACCCAAGCCTAATTAGCGCCATATGACCGACGAGGAGAAATCACCTGAATACGCAGACAATTTTACATTTCTAAATTCAATGCTTTTATTAATACAAATCTTTATTCAAATGAGTTTTGTGTAGCTTCCGAGAAAATAGTAGCTACCATTAACCAAAAATCCAAAATGTGTATGTGAAAACTATTCAGTTACCTTAGAATCCGTAACCGATGTCACTGTTTGGCTCTGGTTCATTTAAAGGCGGTCGGCTAACATACAATATCATATATATCTACTTAATAATCAAAATACATAATTACGTTAATATAATGTGGCACCCTGCGCAGACGAGACGATGCACTGCCGTCGGTTGTTACAACCGTGGAAACCGTTGTTTGTATGTAATCCATTGTTGGAATGTGTGAAATCTCTTAGGTAGGTAAGAAGCAGGTATGTATGTCAAAGGCTATGACAAGGGCAAACACGCACACGCTCACACATAATTCGGTAAGGAACAAGTGTAAACGAAGAAAGGGTAGCGGACGGTAACAAAACGAGAAAAACAAAATTCCGTTGACGCTTTTCACGCCGACAAATGTGACGGTTTTGTGCGTACTTTAACGATCGCACTGGCGCCAATGCTGCGACCGACGCGTCGGTGATGTTTCTGCTGCTGTTTTTGTGGCTGATCATCTTCACATCTTCCAAGTGCCTACGGTAAAGTAAATTTGCGCTCAAAGCAACTGCATCTACTTCGAAGCCTTTCGCTTTCTGCGTTTGAAAAAATACCACCCGCTGCGATCTTTACGCGATGCGATCATCTGAGGCGCCAGTGATTTGCGAACGGAATATGAACCCAAGTTAATCTCAAGCTAGGGCCCGGTATTATGTAAAATATATGTAGGTATATGTGCATACATACCCTGCAGGGAACTCAATAACTAGTGAGCAAAATTTCTAGTTCCGAACTAGCGAAAAGGTGTCAAAGGGGAACTAGATCAATTGTAGTTAAACCCTCACCAGTTCAGAAGGAGTGAATTGAGTGACCATTATAAGACACACTTTGATTTGTATCCAATTTCGAAGTGACAAAAATTCTATGAAATTTTTTCGTTCGTTCAATTGCCGTCGGCTTTGTATATGTCTGCAATTCTCAGATGTTTAGTGAAGCGTTTTATATAAAGAGTTTTCTATTTGCATCTTGTATGAAATGAAATGTTGCCCTAATTATACTTTTCCGATCCCTCAGGCTTATTTTTAATTTTTTTTTATTTTATTACTTTTTAAATATTATTGTAAATTTTTATTAAAAAAAAAATAGTAAAAAAAAATTAAAAAAAAAAAATTATCATCCACCTTGACACCGACAGGATTCGAACCCGCGCCCCTCAGACTGAAAGGCACATGCGTTAGCCTTTCGGCCATCGCGTCACTTGTATGAAGTGTGCCAAATGCTGCACTTAAGCGGCAGATGTAAAACTGTAGAATTTGTAGGTACTTGTAGCTAGTTCAGAACTATCGAAATTGTGCCAATAAACGAACTAGTGTAAACTGTAGAATTTAGTACTAGTTCGGAACTATCGAAAATGTAGTGCAGAGAGGGACAATTGACACCGCCTAGGACATCGCCGTGTTAAATTCGCCAGTTGATAACATGCAAAAGAGATTTAGCTCGCACTAGTAGTGTCGAAAAATGCACTAGAAGCGACCTAGTTCGGAACTAGAGATTTTCCCTACAGGGTATATGTCCATACATATGTATATATTTATACCTATATGTATGTCTCGAAATGATGTGAAAAGAGTTTGCATGTATGCATGTGCCCGTAAAACAACAAAAATAATAAAAAATGCTCCGAGTCAACTTATTAGAGTCTACTCAAGCCGACGGCTGTTAGAACAACTTTCTAAGGGTTTTTGATAATCATCGGTACATACATATGTACATACTACGTACCTCTACCTGAAAAGGCCTACGTCTGTACCTGAAGAGGGAACGTCTAATTGTTCTTTATGGATTAAAGCGAGAGAAGAAGATGGGTGAAACTTTGCAAGGGGGTCAAACACTTCATAGCCATGTTTGCTGTCGATAACGAACAATTTCAAAAGCTTAGTGTATAGGTATGTGTATATATATACACACAGAGAAAAAACTATCCAACAAAGTTCACTTTGTTAAAAAAATTTGAATGGAGCCCAAGAAACTTGTACAACTCATCAAAGTACTTGCACAATTTATACCCGGCCTTGGGAAACCAAGCTTAGGCGATTTATTACCCAAGCACTTTAGCTACAAAAAACGGGTTGTTTTGATAAGTTAGCCTTGTTATTTTTTTTTTTATATGAACTTGTACGTCAAAATCAACAAAGTGTTTCGGAAACTTACATATGTACATACGATCGGCAGAGACAAAGCTTGGGAAATGTACCTATCAAAGTTTTCTTGTGTAATACCTGTTAGTACGTTCGTGTTCAATATGAAATATCAAACTTGTTAATTGTTGCTTTGCATACGTGAGTGAGTTGTAATTCATGGATGCTTTTTCGGTAAAAGGTGAGTATGAAAGTATCAGGGAAGCAAGCAATATAATGTTGAATGTCCCACTATATGATGTCGTTGGACTGAATGCCATGTTGGTGTCATGGTTCGAATCCGGAGGAGAATATAAAATAAGAGAGAACACAATATAAAACAAGCAGTGAAGGCGAAGACAAAGAAGGTGCCGCAATGGACAACAAGCGAAGGTGAAGCTACATATTAGAACTGTACTTGATTGATACAATGCTTTACATATGTATGTACGTATGTATGTATAATAAATCATAATACAAATATACATATTTCGAATGGGGCGCCAGGCATATTACACGAGTTACAGAGGATAAGCTGACGAAGTATTTTGGTTAAAAAATTGCATAAGCTAACTTGGGAAAATGAAACAAGTCCTTGCAAAAATTACCCAAGATGAAAGTTTGCCAATTTTTTACTAAATTTTTATTGTTAAGATGGCGAAAAAACTTAGGGTCGTTTACTCAAACTCTGATTGACGCTAACCACGGTAAAAGCCCGGTTAAACATCATTATCGACTTCATAAAAGCATACATTTAGCATATGGTCGATATTGCAGTCCATAGCTTAACCGGACCTTTATCCTCCGGTTAGCGTTAATCAGAGGTTGAGTAAACGGCCCTTAGTAAGTAAATTATACCTAAGTTTTAAGTTGGATTATATGCGATTATAAGTTGATTTTAGAATAGTTTTTCTCCGTGTGTACATACATACATATTTAGATATATGTATACGTTAGGGTGGGGCGATTTGTATAGATGGAAATTAATCGATATCGCGCCATAGAAATTCGGATTCCTCTATTTTTTCTGAGTAGAAAACTCCTCCACGACATTTGTCTAAAATTTATTTTGATTTTCCGGAATTTCAATTTTATGAACAAAGACGGATTTTTGAAAATAAAAATTGGGCAAAAATCGATAAAAAATATAACCAAGCCAATACGCATATAAAGTTGAAGCAGAATTTTATGCTGAATCCAGATATGAAATCAGAATTAAAATCGGATGATCTGTTTTCGAGATATAGCTTGATTTCCGGTTATGGAGGTTGAATGCCGAAAATCGCATATTTTCGCGATTATCTCTTGCTGTGTACAATATATCTTAAATTTTTTTGCAAATTTCTTAAAGATAGGTCAATACAATATATGAGCAATATTTTACAATATTAATTTATCTTCCGGTATAGGAGAACTGGACTGCACTCTTTTTTTCTTAGCCCAAATTCGCGGTATGGGATCTCTATGTTATAGTCATCCTCATATGCTACTTGAAAACTGTTTTTTTCTTCCAATAGTACGCTATGGCGTATGAGTAACTTCGAGTTTTCTTAGAATTGAATTAAGTTAAAAAACGAATCCCAAACAGCATACATATGTATGTATGTCTACGTTTTAGGGCATAACTCTTCAATTTATGCAGCTAAAATTCTGAAATTTGGATTTAGAGCATTTATTGTACACAAAGCGCTGTCAGCGAAAATCATCGATATCGGATGACTATAACATAGAGATCAAAATGTGTTTATTAATATCTTTTGATTTAAATACGTTATGTATATGTATGGGTTCTACAGAAATATAGAGTTTTTAATGTAGGATAACCTTGCATACATACATACATATACATATATATAACTAAATTTTTTTTAAGTCGACTTAAGCGGTTATTGCTTATGACCACAGATACATATTTATGTACATATGTATATCTACATTACAAATATGTAGGTATGAATATTGCATAAAAATTGAGCTCTTGCTCAATGGCCTCAACTCAAAATTGAAGAAATAGATAAGTATGTAAGTAGGTAAGGTGATTTTATAGAACCACAATTGTTCAGCAAAATGAAGCAATTTAAATAAATTTTGTGCCCTACTATAGCTCGCCTTTGTGCATTAGGCCCATTGAGTAATAGGTATGTATGTATGTAAGTAACAATGAAAATTTCTCACCTTCCACTTTTTGTAATTATCATTTCTGTACCAATTTTATGAAATTCCTTCCAAAGATCATCATTTTCCAATTTTGCCTTAAGGCCTGGTAAAGCTGGACGTTGGGGTACAACCATATGATGTGGGATATGAAATGGCAACATTGACGGAAAAGGATCTGTAAAAAATATAAAAGAAAAAATAACACGAACCCCAAGGCAAATCTTCCGACGGCAGTTTTGTCGCCGTTCGCCATCGAGATCACACTTACCCGGTATGCGTTGCATTATCTGTTGGCGATATAACTCATGAGCGATTTGTTGTTGCATACGCAAATCGATTAACTCATTCATACTCAACATTTTTATTATCTAACACAATTTTTTAATTTTGTAATTGTTGATTTTTGATAATAACAATTTTTTTATATTTCTTGTTCTTCAATCACTCATCTGAAACTATTCTTAAATTGAAACTAATATTTTAGCGAATTCCCGTGCCTCGTTCCTTCAACGACAACGTTCACTCCCAAACTGATGTTACCTCCCAACTAATCGTCTGTTGCAGACTTCAAATTTCCGATCGGACTTTAGGGAACATATTGGAAATCTTTACACACATTTATACTTATCCATGCCTACATACATTTCTACATATCTACCCACTCACTTCGTTTCTTGCCTTGGATAAATATCCAGCTAAGATCTAAACCGGTTTTCCAAATGCGATCGCTTCTATTTAACGCTCTTTGGCTCTTTCTCTTTTCTTTAAATTTTTCTTTTGTTTGTGATCAGCCCACTGTCTGATTGGCCATTCGGCTTATAGAGGCTTGTTACATTTGACACATTTGTTTTGATGTTATTGGATGTGTTCTCTGGTGAGTCTCCATTTTGAAAAAATTCAGCGTACCTAATTTAATTGCCACATTATTTGCTTCGTTGACTTCTAACGCTACCAACACTAACACGAAAACTAATTCACCCAACAAGCAATCTCGTAAGCGTTTTGCAAATCAAACTTAAAATACGCTTGATTAATTGGGCAAATTTATAGCTTAACAAAAGCTTGCATGAATAAGGATTTTGCAAGCGAAATTTAGAAAATAGGTACTTGGTATTGTAAGTGTTTTGCGGATGTGTTTATATTTTGCTAGATAACGCTATCGTTTTATAAATGTTGACGGCTACCGCCTAAATTTACTGCTATTTTCCCGGGCAACCAAAAACCATATTTGTATAACTAATTCTTTCTCATACCTCATTGATTTCTGAACACTCAACAAGTAAATAACGAATTTTTAGTGAAATAAAGAAAGTGATAAAAGTAGTGTAAAAAAGCAGGTAAGAAAGTTTTTTTTTATTTTGTACCCGTCCCGCTTCGCAGCGACAAAAATAGTTTTTATGTTGTAATGGGTCTTCCCCTCAACATTTCCCTTTAAATTTACCTTTACCTTTACCTTTACCTTTAACTTTGTTTTTACCTTTATCAGCCACGTGGAAACGTTCGTTGGCGGATTAAGTTATGTGGAGACGGGCTTTTACAAAATGCTTATTTTTATATGAAATTGTTTGCTGGGCATATCTAGTTAGATATGCATATACCTACCTTGTAGGGAAAATCTCTAGTTCAAAACTGGTTTGCATCTAGTACTGTTTTCAAAGCGGCAGTGTCAACATATCGTCGGCCTCCTGCCAGAACCACGAATGTGCTAAAATGAAAATGTTGGGAAATCGAGTTTTAAAGTTTATTCTTCTCGCAAAATTTGAAAAATTTGTTTCTAATATAAAAGTATATCTGCAAATTAGAACCTTGTTTAGCTCGATGCCCTGATATAGTTTTTATGCTTCTATTCCTTCTAATCTTCGAGATTTGGCACATTCGTGTTTCTGGCCCAACGAAAACCAAAAAAATTTCTTGAAAATAAATTTCCAAAAGTAAGTAAAACAAATACATTCAATTCAAATTCATATTTTATTTGTGGAACTATTCCTAATCTTCAAAATCAGAGTGCTCTGAAAGGTCAGGCTCAGGTAAAGCATCGCGAACTCCGCTGTTATCCTTCAAATTTTTATAAAAATTGTGGTATCCCTTTGGAATCGCCAAGGTTTCGCACATTTTATTTAAATCTTTTGCTTTTACGTCAGCGATAGGTAATGTCTCCGAATAAACAGGCGTGGGTATTATTGCGGAGGGCCACCAATATTCAATGGCAAATAAACTACTAAAAATTTTGTTTCAGAATATTTTTTTTTTTGTAAAAAATGTTGTAGAGTTAATCTTTTATATACCGTCGTACAATACGAAAACTAGTACACGATTTTTTGTGGTTGAGGAATACAAGCACTTTAATCTTTTGGTTGACGAAAGGTAGAAATTTTGTTTAAACAACAACAGTTTTAATGCATAATATAATAATACAATGGCGCTATTATAACTCTGACGAGTTTTATGGCCGAGCTTTTCTCCCAATTCGAGGTGTGCTCCTTTTTGTTTTTCCTACTAATTGGGTGGACCTACAGTTTTATGCCGGCTCCGAACGGCGAATGCATTTTTTGTGAGAAGCTTTTTCATGGCAGAAATACTCTCGGAGGGTATGCCGCCCACTGCCGAGAGGTGACCGCTGCTCTTAAAAAACCCAATAATTGGATTTTTCCTAATTAGAAAAATTGTTTTGGTGTTTTGCTCGGACCGTGGTTTGAACCCGAGACCTCTGGCATAGTAGGCGAGCACTCTACCCACTGCACCACAGCGGCCACTAAATGCATAAACAGTATATAATTAGTCAAATGTGCTACTTTTCGTGCAGAATTGTTTAATTGCCAGTTTCGTAAGAAATTTTAAGGGTGTTTTCGTATGGTACGACGATATGCACCTCGACCAGCAAATATTTCGAAAGGGCAGTTTCTCCTTCGTTGAAATAAATAAAGTTTAAAAAAGCGTCGTATAGTTTGAGTATGAACTTGAAATGGTTTTGGAGAGTTACATGCCTCTCTGATGATTTCCGTTGTACAGCACCATTTTCTATGGTCAGTTTTCGAAGGTAAATATTTGCGCACAATGTCCTTGGCATATTTAGCACTGATTGCTAACCAAAAATTAGTTTACGGAATAGCTTTGTTTTCATTGCGCAATCGGCGAGCTAATATTTTCCGTTCAAGGTGCATTTAATGATTGCCTTTTTTCCACTATTTTTATAACAATTTGAAGATTAGAAGCGACGTTCCGAAGAGCATAATCCTGAGCCTAACTTTTCAGAAGACTCTGATTTTGAAGATTAGAAATAGTTCCACAAATAAAATATGAATATGAATTGAATGTGTTTGTTTTACTTACTTTGGAAATTTATTTTCAAAGAATTATATTGATTTTTGTTGGGCCAGAAACACGAATGTGCCCCATATATTTTTAGAAATTTACTTTCAACGATTTTTTTACATTTTTTGTTAGGCAAGAAACACGAACTTGCCCCATATATTTTTTGAAATTTACTTTCAAGGAATTTTTTACATTTTTGTTGGACCAGAAACACGAATGTGCTTCATATATTTTCAAGGAATTTTTAACATACATATTTTGTTGGACCAGAAACACGAATGTGACGGCCGACGATAT
The DNA here is from genome assembly GCA_960531455.1 of Urophora cardui. Classification (NCBI taxonomy): domain Eukaryota; kingdom Metazoa; phylum Arthropoda; class Insecta; order Diptera; family Tephritidae; genus Urophora; species Urophora cardui. The sequence continues at coordinate 67,259,105 of OY482673.1, read as the reverse complement.
GTATGTTTTCGATAGCACTGAACTACACAAAGTTTTTAAAAATTGTGCAATTTATATCTGCCATTTAAGTGGATTCTCTACACCAAATGCTTAGCACACTGAGAATTGTGAATTATGCAAACTGACGGCAAATGAATGAAAAAAGCAATATATTCTACTAGCCGGACTCGTGCGCATCTTGCGCAAAAAAAAAAATAAAACATACGTGGTGCCAGTCGGTATGGTTTCTGCTCTCACGCCCATTTTAAAAAAACTTATTATTTATTTGGTTTGGTGAAACTTATGGAACTTTCAATGAATTACCTATATGTTTGACAAAGATATCGCATAAAATGTTTTTATTATACCTATATAGGTATGTGCATTATAGTTTTATATATTTTACATATCATTTTATGTACATATGTATATGTGGCCCCTGCCGACTTGGTAATTTTATTCCACACGTTTGCCTTGGCAAGCAAATCAGTGGTCGAAGCTTAATCGATTTATCTGCTACAGTTCCTGAGTTTTGACTTATAAATCTTTGAAAATTTGCCCCTCTTGGCCCATTTTTTTTAAATTTCAGCATATTTCCTCATAACGGCATATGGTCATTGCATGGAGGAAATTCCATCACTCGGGCTTTATTAGTGACTTAATTATCATGTTTTACGTGTTTTTCGAAATACATACATACATATGCCTTATTTTCAACCCCAACCTTCTCTGGTCCCATTAGAATCTGTGTACCAAATTTAATAAAAATGTTTCTATTTTTACGCCAGTTAGATTATGTATGGTTTTTTTTTCTTCCTGATCGTTTTGATTTATGAAAGTCCATATCTATCTCAATTATTTTATGGTCTTGTACTATGTACAGCTGTGTATAAATAAGCACATCCCATGCTGAAAAACCCCCATTCAGCGTAAGTATGAATACACACGTGTTCGCCTAAAATAATGTGATGTTTACATACAAACATACAGCTGAAGCTTATAAAAGTGTTTCAAAATATACGCGACCGTTCAACTGGAGCGACATCTACATTTGAAATTTGTATTTAACTCTGCACTCTTGTATGAATAAAATAATTCTGAAGGGATAGTTTTAGGCGCAAATCTTTTAGTTTAAATTTAAACTTTATTTTTGCAAAATACTATTAGAAAAAATTACCACGCCCAACAAAACACCGTTTCGCATGCATAGCTAATTTATACCTTTAAAACTATGCCTTACTTATTAATTTTGGTAAATTATGTGAGCAGAAAAAGGGATTGCAAAAAAAACACCGATTAGAAATAATATATATGATATATGTATGTAGAGCTTTTTTACTTCGAAATTTCATACCAATTAAAGTGTGTCTTGTAATGGTGACTCAATTGACTCCTTCTGAACTGGTGAATCTCTACCTGCAATTGAGCTAGTTCTGAAATAGACATTTTTTCACTAGTTCTGCAGTTCTTGATTTCCCTGTGCAGGGTACATACATATGTAGGTATGAATTGCAGATTCCAGAGAAATTTCTCAAGTACCTAATAAAAAAGTAATGGGACAAAATTGATGTGGGCTCTCACGCTTACCAATTGGCTCCTCCCCCGTCATTGTGTTTTTAAGTTAAGTGTAGGTACCCTGCAAAAAAGTGTGCGATCAATCCCGAAAGAGATTTGTCCTCGATTGATCTCTTTCGAAACAATCGGTCCACAATTAGTCGCCGATTGTTCCCGTACGGGTATAAATGTAGACTAATTGTAGACCAATTGTTCCCGAACGGGTATAAATGTAGACTAACGGGTATAAATGTAGATTAATCGCCTTTATCCCGAACTGGTATAAATGTAGATTAATCGCTTTCATTCCGAACGGGTACAAATCTAGATTCCTTAAATGTAGACATTTTACAAAAATATGCAATGTATTTAAAAAATTGTAGAACAACCGGTAAAACGAATTGAACACCCCTTTTTAATAACAATTTTAACAAAATGTTGCCTAAAATATCCTATGAAAAAATCCTTTACATTACGCTCATATAATGCATACTCAAAACTTACAATTTTTTAAATTTATTTATTGAGGTTTTTTTACAAAAGTAAAACATTATATAATCTTTATTTAAATATGCTTGAACATTTACAATTTTTTAAGGAAAAATCTACATTTGTACCCGTTCGTGCTGAAAGCGATTGATCTACATTTGTACCCGTTCGGGATAAAAGCGGTTGATCTACATTTGTACCCGTTCGGGATAAAAGCGATTGATCTACATTTGTACCCGTTCGGGATAAAAGCGATTGATCTCCATTTGTACTCGTTCGGTATGAAAGCGATTAATCTACATTTGTACCCGTTCGGGATAAAAGCGATTGATCTACATTTGTACCCGTTCGGGATGAAAACGATTGATCTACATTTGTACCCGTTCGGTATGTTAGTGATTAATCTACATTGGTACCCGTTCGGGTATACAAGTTGAACAATTAGTCTCTTCATAGGACATGCTCGAACAAATGCGACCAATTCGCTCCATATAAAGGGATGTAAAATTGTATTAGTCGCATGCTCCCTTGCGATTGATCCCGGACACGTCCCGGATTAATCGCATTTTTTGCAGGGTAGGTACCTAAATGCATACATATGTGGTAGATGGGCCTACATCCATACATATGTAGCTGGATATGTATGTATTTAGGTATTATTTGAATACAAAGTGAGATTTTCAACAGCGCAATGACTGCGTAATTAAGGAGTTCTTGGCTGCAGTTTTTCCATTTAAGGAATAGGTAGGTAAGTATGTAAATACGGGCACCCATGCCTATGTAAGTAGCTATGTAGGTACATTAGGGTTATGATTTTTTTTAGATTTAAAACCTTGTGGTGGCAAACGATGAGTTTTTGTATGAAAACTACAAAAATGACTACAATTGTAGGTAGGTAGGTAGGTTATACTGGCTGGCCACTAATGGCCTCATATAGACTAGATAAGTCCGTAGTGTTACCAGAAAGTTCATTGAACATGAACACCTCTAGTTAGAAGCCCGTACTCAAACTGAAAAACATTCCCGCCCCTTTGGCAAATGCCAAGAGTTTCTTTACCTCAACTGTGGATACATGTTTAATATCATTGAAGAAGACTTTCCCTAATAGCCGAAGTCTTAGCCTAGAAAACGCAGGACAGGAGCATAGAACGTGCTCCACTGTCTCCTCCTACATTCACTTTCATCAACCAGTCCCATTTTGAACGCATGTGATGCTAAAAGGCAGTGTCCTGTGAGGACCCCGATTATAAATCTGCATTCTTCCCTTTTCAGGGAAAGCACCCATTTCATTAGCTTCGGATCGAACGACTTAAACATAATTTTGGACACTCTACAGCCATGCGATTGTTTCCACGCCTTATCAGCCTGGTCCATCATATACTTATAATACCTATGTTTGATTTCACTGAGTGGAATCGGAATGTCCAAAGAGTGTTCCACTCCGAGACCTGCCCTCTTCTTTGCTAGCTCATCGGCCTTCTCATTGCCGTCTATCCCCCTGTGGCCTGGGGTCCAGTACAGATGGACATTATTATCCCTAAACATCGCCCTTAAGGCCTATTTACAGTCCTCTACACACCTAGATAAGGTGATATGCGACAGTATTGACTTAATAGCCGCCTGACTATCTATATATAAGTTGATACGTCCCCTTCGTAAGGGATTACAGACTAACATTTCCGCTGCCCTCTTTACCGCTAATACCTCCGCCTGAAAGACACTACAGTGATCTGGCAGCCTAATATTGGTACTGATATTCAGTTCACTGCAGTAGACCGCAGCTCCTACTCCGTCTGATGTCTTAGACCCATCAGTATACACATCTATAGCGTTTTCCTTCATGTCTACACCCTTACGCCAGCCTTCCGCCTCTATTGTGGCATCAAGAAACTTATCGAAGCGCAGGCACGGAACAATGTAGTCAGTCTGCTCGCCTAACGATGGCGCTATACTACTGTGTCCCCTCTGCCGGCACTCAAGCTGCCCCGTGGCCATAAGTCTCGTTGCAGTTGTTAACGCTATGTTCTTGGCCGCTAGTTGTACAGGTGGCAGGTGTAAAATAGCACCTAGTGCAGCAGTTGGAGTGGTTCTTAAGGCTCCCGTTATGCCTATCATGGATAGCCTACACACTCTCTCCAGCACCTTTACATAAGTTGATTTCTGAGTGGCTGTCCACCATACAAGAATTCCGTAGAATAGGATCGGCTTAACAACTGCCGTGAAAATCCAATGCGTCAGGGAGGGGGAGAGACCCCATTTGTAGCCCAGCATCCTTTTACATGCATATAGAGCGGCAGAGGCTTTCCTGGCCCTCTCCTCCGCATTGAGCCTCCACATCAGTTTGCTGTCCAGTATGACACCTAGGTACTTTGTACTAGAGCTGCAAAACCATCGATAGTCGGACTACTCGATAGTTTCGATAGTCGAAAAAAAACTATCGATACTATCGATAGTTTTTTATGAATATTTCACTAAAATAAAAAGAGGGATGGTTTTGTTTACAGTTTTCTTTCCAAAAAGTCTTTAATTTTTTACGCAAAACAATAATTAAATAAAAGATCAAATAAGAATTAGATACTTCACTTACACTGAGAGAAAAATCAACCAAAAGTTGGTTAATAGTACTAATTTCACACTTGTTTAATATTACTATTACCATTGTTGATATATAGTTTGTATAGACAGTAATTTTGGTTATATTAACCATGATATTTGTTGATATAACAAAATGTTCGTTCAAATCTTCAACCAATTTCTTGTTACTATTAAACAATTTGTTGGTTATATTTTTATGCCAGTAGCAGCACTGCTATGTATGATCTATAAGAGAGTGTTAATATGTTAACTGAATAACAAAGAAAATTCCAAATACTCACTCTCTCGCTCTCTGCAATTCGGGTCCAGCCATTCAACTTCGTCAAGCACAAACGGTGTTGAAGGCGATGGTAACAACAGAGCCGAAGCCATAAAGCTTCGTAAATATTTTCACTTTTTTTTTTTAGATATGAATTAACCAATATTTTCGTTAATATAACAAATATACACGTTGGGGAAACCAACTTTCTGTTTGATATTGATTGTTACCAAAATATTGGTTAATGGTACATTGAAAATGTACATATTACATTTTTTCCTTTTGACATGAATAAATCAACTAATAAAACATTAACCAAGAAGTTGGTTGAAAAAACCATTGTACTTTTTTCTCTGTGTATGTATATAGCATTTTCTGGTTAAATTAAACCAGGGACTTGTAACGCGTTTCGGTTTCGGTTTCTGTTACACAGCTAAGTAACGAAACAGAAACAGAAACAAAACTCCTTTGTAACAAAAGTCGTAACAAAACTCCGAAACGTTTCCAGCAGAAACAAAACCTGTAACGAAACTAAATTAATTTTGTTCCTTGTAACAGAAACAGAAACAAAACTCCTTTGTAACAAAAGTCGTAACAAAACTCCGAAACGTTTCCAGCAGAAACAAAACCTGTAACGAAACTAAATTAATTTTGTTCCTTGTAACAGAAACAGAAACAGAAACAAAACTCCTTTGTAACAAAAGTCGTAACAAAACTCCGAAACGTTTCCAGCAGAAACAAAACCTGTAACGAAACTAAATTAATTTTGTTCCTTGTAACAAAATCCGTAACGAAACTAAATTAATTTTGTTTCTCAGTATCAGAATCAAAATTAATTTTGTTCCTTGCAACAAAAACAAAGCCAGAAACAAAATTAATTTTGTTCCTTGCAACAAAAACAAAACCAGAAACAAAATTAATTTGTTTCTCAGTAGAAAAACTATATTTGCAGAACATTAGGATGGACTTGTTATTTTTAGGTATATAATATAATAATAATAATACAATGGCGCTATTATAACTCTGACGAGTTTTATGGCCGAGCTTCTCTCCCAATTCGAGGTGTGCTCCTTTTGTTTTTCCTACTAATTGGGTGGACCTATAGTTTTATGCCGGCTCCGAACGGCGAATGCATTTTTTGTGAGAAGCTTTTTCATGGCAGAAATACTCTCGGAGGGTATGCCGCCCACTGCCGAGAGGTGACCGCTGCTCTTAAAAAACCCAATAATTGGATTTTTACTAATTAGAAAAATTGTTTTGGTGTTTTGCTCGGACCGTGGTTTGAACCCGAGACCTCTGGCATAGCAGGCGAGCACTCTACCCACTGCACCACAGCGGCCACTATATACATACATATATATGTATGTCTGTGGCAACCAACTAAAGTATGGAATAAGACACTTATATTTTTTAAATATTATCGTAAGGGACATTTATTCAAATACGCTCATAAAACATTGAGAGCGAAATTATCGTAAGGGACAAAATTATGATTTTTTCGCAAACTGCAAATTTTTTCAAGAAAAAAGATATCAGGTTCAATATATTAATTAACCATCTAAACGCGTGTTCAATTTCATTTAAATATACCAGTAAAAAACAGCGAAAAAAACAAAAAAAAATGCTCTCCTGTAAAATTTGTTTTTGTCCCTTACGATAAAGTCGCACAAAGGGGTCGATATGAAGAAAAATATAACTGGGTGACTATTAGGGTTGTCTTTTTTAATTTTTTTAAATGATATATAAAAACGCTTCGTGTGCATAGAACAACGGATTGTGAAAAGTATACATTAATTGTTATCAAGAAATATTTAATTTTCTAATAATAGCTCATTCAGACTACTTTGTAGTGCAATTTCTTCATCATCATGATTTTTATAAGACGTCGAAGCAGTACAAGATGCTTTGGCGGGTGTAATATCGTTTCGTACGGATAATGGGATATCCGACTTGCGTTTCTTTTTTTGTGTATTACGTGAGTAAGGAGTACTCATGAACATTGATGTGTAATCAGTTTCGAAATAAAACTTTTATTCCCTTTCCCTTATTAATTTTTTCACTGGTTTTCTATCGATTAAAATGCGACTATCGTTTTTATAATTTTTTGCTGCCATTGTCACTGCTACATTTTGTTGTTTTTGTTTGTTTCGGTGTTTGGTTATAATTTAATTTTTATAAACAAAAATAATGAAATGCATAATTTAGGTTGGAAATAATAATAGGGACAAACTTTAAATTCGATTGTTTTTTCAAATAAACTGCAATAATACTGCTGCAGCTACATTTAAACTAATGTTTATTTGAAGCTCCTTTATTTTTTATAACTTCCTTACATCTTCGTGATATAGGGTTTACCAAATCAGCGCAATTTGCAACTGGTATTAAGTACCAAGCTTCTTTAATTTTTTTCCATAACTCTTGCTTATTTTTCCATTTTTGACCCCTCATCGCCTTCTTTAATATTCCCTAGAGGGCTGAGGTTCGACGGCTGTGAGGGCTACTCCAAAACAGCAGCTTCCTTACGTTCAAACCATGAGTTTTCGATTCTGGAGGCATGTTTGGGGTCATTGTCATGCTTAAATCGCCATCTAATGATATCAAGGAGGGTTTAAATGAATCAGTTTTAAGTAGAACCATTCGCAACAGACCTCGAGAAGTAGGCAGCGTTGCCACTTTGGTAATTTTTAACCAAAATTGGTAATTTTTTTTCTCTAAAACCGATTTTGGTAATTTGGTAATTTTTTCCCCGGTTTGGTAATTTTGCCATTCCTTGGGCTAATATACCATTATATGAGAGGTATCTACCAATCCACTTTGTCCGATATCGACGAATTTTACACATTTAGTATATATGTACTTATTTCCTATTTTTCAGTGCTCTAACAAAAATAGTTTAAGAGATATACAACGTGAATTTCTCAGTTTTCACAGGCACATCCACCATCGCATCGGCATGAAAAAAGATTCTATGGAAGGATTCCTTTCATATGATATAAGCATGTATTTTTTTCCGACACGATTACATCAACAGCCAGTTTCACGAAAGAATTTAAATTTAATTTAATTATTCTGATTTGAATTTTATATGAAATCTGAAGTCAGAATTTTCAAATTGGTTCTAGTTTCTGAGATATTCATGTCCAAATAGGCAAAAAAGCGTGTTTTGGCTATATTTCCTGCTTAATATCTTTTATATCATATTTTTTTGTTCAAAACCAAGTACACTGTTATAAGCACTGTCCATACCATTGAGCGTTTAAATTTTTCAGAAATCTTTATTAGAATTGGAAATATTGTTATTTAAGTTTCATTAATTTGGCAAATTTTCCCCATGCAAAAAATTTAATACTTTTTGAAGCATACTTTTGGGCATTTTGTATGGGAAAATGTGTGAAAACTTAAAAAAACTCACTCCATAAAAAGTCCATAAAACCAAAAAGCGCAAACGAATTTTTAAGATTTCTTCACCTATTTATAAAGCACATTCACCAACACCAAATATTAAAAATTTGGCGAGGTCATATTTTTTATTTTTTTTTTTATTTCCTGTTAAAGTTTTCCAATTTTTACACAATTTTTTTTCTGTTTGAAAAGAAAAAAGCTGCAAAAAAATAATATTAATAATGATAAAAAAAATTATTTCATAATTTGAAAGTATGAACTATTGTCTACAACATAGTGAAGAAATATTCAATTAGTCGCCTAAAAATAAGATTTTTCATAATGTCAAAAGTAGCCTAATTATTGAGTTTTGAAAAAAACACTTTTAGTCAAATGGGAGAGATTATTCAAGCGAAAGGCACACGTGGATTTCAAAAATTTAAATGCAGTTTGATTAAAAATATATCATTTCAAAACAAATAAAAAATATTGGGGAGATCATATTTTTTATTTTTTTATTTAAAGTTGAGGAAAACTTTGTTTTCATCGACTTTTTTTTGTCAATATTTGAAAGTTCATATAAATCCAAGAGTGATCAATGTTTAAAAACGGCTTATCGTTTCTGAAAGGCCTAATCGAGATCTGTGTAATGATGTATCACTCGATTACGTACGTTAATAATTGGATGAGATACTGCATTTTGTATAAGTTGTAATTGTTGAGAAATAAAAGGACCTATTTTTTGCCCAGTTTTGGGCACCCTGTACGGCTAAACAAAACGAGACTAGAAAAATTTTATATAAGCTTTTTTTTACAAATTGTTATGTCTGTCGATCGCTTTTAAAAAAATTTGATTTGCTAATACTTTAATTTCGATTTTATTTTTGGCCGCTATCACCCAGGTACGGCGTGTATGTGTGTATGTATCTTGGACCGACCTGTATAAGTGGATTTCTTCCTCAGACTACTTTTTTTCTGGGCGTCCGCCTAAATTCGAACTTCGGATTTTTCAGCTGGTAAGCTAATGGCATAAATATTAGGCTATCGCCGCCTTGCACTTTGCTTGGATTATTATTTTTTTTTTTTTTTCCTTTTTACAACCAACCATGCAGCATCAGCGAATTTGCCGACGTTTGTGACTTATATGTGGGTGGGGTTGTATGTTTTTGTTTTATTATTATTATTTGCAACCGTAGGTTTCCAGAAGAAAATGTGAAACTTTTACTTTTGAAGTTAGTTAAAGAGTTTGATGTATAATTTACGATATTTGTATACTAAAATTAAAACTTATAGTCAGAGATATGATTTTTGTTATTAATACAAAAAATGGTAATTTTTTGGTAATTTTTTTTTTTAATTTTTGGTAAATTTTTAATTTTGGCTCTGGCAACGCTGGAAGTAGGACTAAGTGAAAGAAATCCCAGAAAAGCTCCGTATCTGAACAAAAAGAATGTAAGTCAACGAATTGAATTCGCTCAGAGGAACATGTGGCCGGAATACTTGAATAACGTTCTTTAGTCTGATGACACAAAAGTAAATTTATTTGGCTCGGATTGCATAATGTTCGTTCAACGCCCGCAGAATGCAGAATTTCACCCCAGATACACCAGAAAGACTATCAAGCACGGTGGCATCCTCGGAACAAATTCGGTTCAGGTTATATATCCTTTTTGTTTCACATAAAAGAAATCGCTAAAAATAATGTTTTTATCAGATATCTTTGATATTACGTTAACAATTAAACGGGCTAATTTAAAAAAAAAATAATTTTTTTCTGATTTTTACAAGTTTTTATAAAAAACTTAATTTGAAAATCAAAACTTTCAAAAATCGGAAAAAATTAAAAATTTTGACATTGACCAGATGTCATTTAGCGAGGTGTGGTTCAATTACTACAAGTTATATATCGTTAGAAGCGTGGATTTTAGTCGCAACTTACGACAGACATTCCTTACCACGGGTATATTCTAAGCCCCCTAACCCGCTGGGGTTTTAATTTGACCAATTTGATATCGAAATCCAACTCCTCCCTAACATTCAGTATTCTTCTCTTGGGATAAAAATACAAGAATGAATAGAGATAACCATCGATAGTGGAAAAAAACTATCGATAGTGACACGAAAAAAAACTATCGATACTATCGATAGTGCCATCGATAGTTTTGCAGCTCTACTTTGTACTGCCTTTCGGTTGCAGTGTCTCCCCACCTAACCTAGGCTTAACCCAATCTGGTATCTTATAGCGTCTGGTGAATAAAACCAAGTCCGTTTTTCCCGCATTAACAGTTAGCCCGACCTCATTGGCCCAGGTATTTATTCTCGCGAGCGTCTGACACATAAGACTACTAATTGTTGTCAGGCATCTGCCTCTTATTATTACCGAGACATCGTCCGCATATGCCGTCAGCTTTGCCGGTCCCTCCTCAAGCTGCCTGAGCAGTTTGTTGATGACTAGCGTCCACAGCAATGGCGATAAAACACCCCTGCGCAGGGCCGCGGAGAGGGGGGGGGCAGCCAGGGCAATCGCCCTGGGGCCCGGAAAGGCAAAGCAGTATTGACAGTACTCGAACTAGGATTTCATAGATACATACATAGGTATTTTGTTGCTACAAAAAATTGTTTTAAAATTGAAGTGTTTAACTTAACCAAATCACCAAACTAAAATTATAAGCATCCAATTAAATATTTACCTTGTTTATACATGAGCAAATCCTAGAAAAGTGAGTTGAAATTGAGGAAAATCGACTTTGATTTAGAGTTTCCAAAGTACCGCAATTGGTAAGGTGGTGAACCAAGCTTCTCAGAAATATTTACTTTTGAATGAAAAATGTTGGTAACCCTGTTTAAATTGATTTCAAAGAGTTGAGGTATGCAAAATTTAAAAAATTATTAAAAACAATACCATTATCTATCTACTAATATTTCCATGATTTTATAGTTAGATACTAGACATTGCGATTAAATTTAGTTTTTTGTGGAAGTATCAGGATCTGTCGGAAGAAGAGCTCAGAGAAAAGGCAACGGCATTCTGCACTATTTATGGCATAGATGAAATCATTCATCTCAAAGCCATCCACTTAACAAATTTGGGATGTGATTCGCTGCCACCATTACAACTTCTGAACAAACTTCATAACTTGAAGATGGAAGTATTATTTCCTAACATCTGCATAGCATTAAGAATATTTTGCACACTTCCAGTCAGTGTGGCTGAAGGGGAGCGTTCTTTCAGTCTATTTTCTCGCGTGAAAAATTTTTTGCGTTCTACTATGAGCCAAAATAGCTTGACAAGCCATGGAACATTAGCATTGGCGTCCAGCCTTGCTCGCAGCATTAGTTTTGACTCAGTAATTTCCATATTCGCAGACCAAAAAGCACGGAAGGGTTTCCTTGGATGATTCAAGCTCTTAAAATGTATTTGAAAAAGTTAATGTAAGCAAATCAAACAATGAGATCTAACATTTCATTTACATATGTACTATGTATTGGGGTCTATACACAGTGCGTCTGACTCGCGAGTCATCTGTGTACGAGTTGAATCGCTGTCATTCTGGGCTCACTTCCGTCATTCATTTGTGAATAGTTTTCATTGCAGAAGGTTCGAAATGAATATCTCAGACGACCTGTATACTTCGATGAATTCAAGTAAAAAATATTTTATCTTCCTCAATATCGAACTTACTGGCAAACATTTTTGAAAATAAAATATATTTTTAATTTATTTAATTTAACGAGCACAGGCCCAGGTTATATTTAATTTTTTTTATTTTTTAGAAACTAGAAAAAAACTTTTTAAGATGAGTCTTAGAGGGATCTAAGGTGAAACAGCTGTAGTTACATCCATGCTTAAAAAGTTTTTTTCTAGTTTCTAAAAAATAAAAAAAATTAAATATAACCTGGGCCTGTGCTCGTTAAATTAAATAAATTAAAATAAAAAATTAAGTTCATTTGAACATCCCTACACTCTATTCGCTACTTATGTCTAATCATACAATAATATGTAAATATGTACATATGTATGTGCATAAGTTAGAAACGAATTATAGTAGGAAAGAAACTAGCGACAAATTTTCTATCAGATGTCGAAGGCAGGCAATAGCTCAGCGGTTAGAACTGTAGTTATTGTACTGCAAGGTGCGCAAGTTCGAGTCTTGGTAGAAGCAAAAGTAACCTGATGAGTCTTAGAGGGATCTAAGGTGAAACAGCTGTAGTTACATCCATGCTTAAAAAGTTTTTTTCTAGTTTCTAAAAAATAAAAAAAATTAAATATAACCTGGGCCTGTGCTCGTTAAATTAAATAAATTAAAATAAAAAATTAAGTTCATTTGAACATCCCTACACTTTCTTCGCTACTTATGTCTAATCATACAATAATATGTAAATATGTACATATGTATGTGCATAAGTTAGAAACGAATTATAGTAGGAAAGAAACTAGCAACAAATTTTCTATCAGATGTCGAAGGCAGGCAATAGCTCAGCGGTTAGAACTGTAGTTATTGTACTGCAAGGTGCGCAAGTTCGAGTCTTGGCAGAAGCAAAAGTAACCTGATGAGTCTTAGAGGGATCTAAGGTGAAACAGCTGTAGTTACATCCACGCTTAAAAAGTTTTTTTCTAGTTTCTAAAAAAAAAAAAAAAAAAAAAAATATTTATTTTTTCTTTTCGTTATTTATTTTTTAAACGGTTTGGAAATTAACTGACAAAATTTGACAGGCGAGTCACAGCAAAATATCAAACTAATTTTGATTTTCTTGAGTCATCCCAGAGTCATGTCGGTGTAACTACTACATGCGCATTTTCACTAATACACCTAAACTGACTCTTGAATCAGACGCATCGTGCATAGACCCTATATGTAAGTGCTCTAGTAAATCTTATTTTATATGAAATAAAACTGACAATGTGAATTGAAAAATTTTTGTATGTTATTTTTTACTAGATTGAATTTATTTTTTAGGGGGGCCCGTAAACGCGAACTGTCCCAGGGGCCCGGCTCGGCTCTCTGCGGGCCTGCCCCTACGGCGTGCCCCTATTTACCGTTATTGTGGCCTCATGTAGACCCCATTGGGACTTAACTTCCCTATAGCTTAGCATACAGTTTATCCAGGACAAAAGCACAGGGTTACAATTGTGGTAAGGAATAAAAAAAACCTTCCCAGAAAAACAGTTCTCAGTTTGAGGGAATTTGCATATTTTTTATATTGTAATGAATAAGGAATACGAACTACATATTTATACATATGTACATATCGTCTCAATCCCTCAATATAACAATAGCGTATGTGCTCATACGCCATTATTTTTTTATTGCATATTTAGAATCTCCATCATTGATTCTATGTCTGGTCAAAATTTCGTCAAATTCTACTTCCACAAAGTGGGTCAAAATGTCATTGGAAAAAATGGTGTATAATTTCTTGTTCAAAAATTTAATAGACATCTGATTTGACAAAAACTTTAAACTCGATTTTCTCAAAACCTAAAAAAATTATACGCTATTGTTATATTGAGGGGACGATATATACATATGTATGTATATTTTAGATTTCTAAATTACTATCTAAGAACTTGTGGTTGAGATATTTACCTATCCTTTTTGCTGCTGTGGAGCTGTTCCATTAATTTCACAGCTCTCTCAGTCACAACATATGTACAAGGCATATCAAGCACAGAGCGTTCCTCTACCCAGTGAGTGGTGAAAGATTTTAGTTCCTTAGCGCTATTCAGTTCATTTTATTTGCAAATAATTGATCTAAATTTGGTTAGGATGTCATTATCAGAACATAGTAAAAAAAGAAGTCAAACATATTTGTCTTATAATTATCTTATATTTTTATCGAAACAATGGGGTCGATTTTCGGGAAAGGGCGTTAAAAGAAGAAATGAATGCCAAAAAAGGGTTCCCCGACCCCAAAAAGCCCCGGATACCCATTTTGGTTAGACATTTGTTGAAAAAACTACACCATTTCCAGCTGTATACTTGAAAAATATTGATCGTAAAAAGCGCTGGCTTGAAATTCATTTTAGACATATCGCTAGCTTAGAGTGCAAATTGTGTAAGTCCTTTTTTAAAACTTTGTAGGGGAGACGAAAAACAAAAAATTAAAAAATTTCGAAATAAAAAAAAAATTTCCGTTCATGTAAATATATTGGACTTAAACAATTTTCTTCGATTTTTGGACTTACACAATTTGCATATCACTGAATAACAACGGGTAGAAATATGACAAGTATCACAGACTTGTTTAGCGCGGTGCGTATTTGATTTTTCTAGCGTTCTACATAAAGATACACTTTTTCATAAAAATGGACTTACACAGTTTGCACTCTAAGCTAGCGATATGGTTCCTTGGGCAAAAATGCTTAAAATGATCCAAATTTTCATAATCGCGATGAGCTTTTGATGCAAAAAATTTGACCCGTCCTAATGTATGTATCAGAGGCGGTCGCTTCATACAAGCCGAGAAGCCCGGCTTGCGTACACATTTTCGTTAATTTCATACGAAATTCTTTAAAATATGGTTATTTTACGTTTTAAATGTGTTTACTATTTAAGTTCTCAATAATATAGCCCCCACTGTAACATTCCCCTAAAAGCCTGCTAAGAAAATAGCGCAAATACACCACCAATCCACCTCACAATGTGTATTTTGTTTGTACAGCCAATCACAGCACAGTGAGCATGCTTCAACGTTTCCACACATTAGCTTTTACGTGGCTTTCAAAACAGAATAACATAGATTGTTTTCTCGCTTTCGCTAAGGAGAAACCAATTGCTTATTTTCAGACTTAAATTGAAAAAAAAACTAGCAAAGCACTTTTTTATTTTTCACATCAAATTTGTATGCGAATATGAAGCTGGCTTCGGCATTCAAAAGTTCAGTATTCACAGCCATATGCATATTTGATTTGATTTTCGTTTGCATGTAGGTACATACTTATGCACATAATTTCTTACATCTGCATGTACATGCAAACATAAATATCAAATACCAGATTATAAAAGGGTTGATTGTGATTTTTGGCGACTATTGGCACAATATCAAGATAATTTTAAAAAGCGGTGGAAATCAAATTGGACCTCAGTTTTTCAAACACTATAGCACCCATTTTTTAGGCAATAAGCAAATACTCTTGCCACTGCTGAAATTTCCGTCGATATAAGGAAACTAAAAATACATCTGCATCAAATTAACGACTTTCTTCGTTCTCACCCCCTAAAACGGTAACAGCACGGTCAAAGATACCACATATAAATTTTGGTTCCGATCGGAGGTTGATAAAGGGGGTCGCACAGGGGCCAAAGTTCAGATTATCCTATCGTCGATCTCCTGCCAGAAACACGAATGTGAAAATTTTAACTGCGATGTCTGCTCTTTGTCGGGTATATATTGATGTAATAACAATTAATATTTGTATAAATGCTTGTGAAAACATACACCCTGTAGGGAAAACCTCTAGTTCAGAACGGGGTCGTTTCTGGTTCATTTTTCCCCACTACTAGTGCGAGCTAAATCTCTTTTGCATGTTATCAACTGGCGAATTTAACACGGCGATGTCCTAGGCGGTGTCAATTGTCACTCTTTGCACTACATTTTCGATAGTTCCGAACTAGTACTAAATTCTACAGTTCTCACTAGTTCGTTTATTGGCACAATTTCGATAGTTCTGAACTAGCTACAAGTACCTAAATATTCTACAGTTTCACGTCTGCCGCTTAAGTGCAGCATTTGACACACTTCGTGCAAGTGGCGCGATGGCACACTGGCTAACGCGTGTGGCAATCAACGTGGCGATCGCGCGTTCAAATTCTGTCGGTGTCGAGGCGGATGATAATTTTTTTTTTTTGTTTAAATAATATTTTTTTATGTGAATTTAAATGAGCTATTGGCCATTTTTTTAATGAAGAAAAATTGAAAAAATTTTTTTTTGGTAGAAGTTATGGATCCATTTCGGAGATCACCACATCCCCTCATCAGACTTCTTCAAGAGGCCTCAACCGAGAATCGAACTTAAGTCGTTCGATTGGTAGTCACATGTCTATCCCATTGAGCTACCACCGCCGTCAGCTTTGTTTCGCTTAAATTTCAATTTTCCCTCCATTACAATCCACATACCAACAACAGTAGCTTAAAGACACTCTGCCTTTGCTGCCAAGTATGTTGGTGCGATTGTGTGTTTGGTTTGGTACAAAGTTCTAAAGCTATTAACAAGCAAAGCTTTTGTACAGGCAATGCTTGTTATTGTTTTCAGACTTTTGTTTTTCGGCAGGCTCTCCGATATACATATTTACGTTTGTATTTATATGGCCGTTTTAATTCTAATAATTATTTATGTGAATTTAAATGAGCTATTGGCCATTTTTTAATGAAGAAAAAATGAAAAAATTTTTTTGGTAGAAGTTATGGATCCATTTCGGAGATCACCACGTCCCCTCATCAGACTTCTTCAAGCGGCCTCTATTTTTTTGTTTATTTATTTAATAAAAATTTTCAAAAATATTTAAATAGTAATAAAATAAAAACAATGCAAAATAAGCCTGAGGGATCGGAAAAGCATAATTAGGGGAACACTTCATTTCATACAAGTTAAGATGCAAATAGAAAACTCTTTATATAAAACGCTTCACTAAACATCTGAGAATTGCAGAAATATACAAAGCCGACGGCAATTGAACCAAAGAAAAATTTTCATAGATTTTTTTCACTTCAAATTGCTTACAAATCAAAGTGTGTCTTATAATGGTCACTCAATTCACTCCTTTTGAACTAGTGAGGGTCTAACTACAATTAATCTAGTTCATTTTTGACACCCTTTCGCTAGTTCGGAACTAGAACTTTTGCTCACTAGTTTTGAGTTCCCTGCAGGGCATACATAATATGTACCTGTATGTATATAAGTAATATATGTATATAATAATAATATCGAGCCGTATGCGCCGGAAAGATGTAAAGGCCAAAAATGTTCAGGAGAAGGTTTTTTAAAAATTTTTTTACTTTCATTTCTTTATTTCGATTCCTTTTTTTTTGCTTTTCGAAAATTTTTAATCAACTTTAACCACCAAAAATATAAAACTATACTTTTCTAAAACGAAATTTAACGCTGATCCCGAATAGCATATCCATTTTTTTGTGGCAGACCCTGTTTCTGAGATACCGGTAAAAATGTAGAAAAAACCGTATATACAAGACATTGCATGACATACATAAGTGCATACAAAATTGTATTAGCCACCGTAGCGATTTGGCATCTAATAAGAACTGGTAAAGCGAATCCCAACAAACATTTTTTGCATTTGCACTTAAAAATTGGTCAAGTAGTTTGGTTACAATGGCAAAAGGAATGAAAAAATCTAAGTTTGTATAAGGAATTTCAGATCCGACTCCTTTCTATCCTATAAAGAATTTAAATGTGAACATTTTGAGACTACTTTTGCAATAATGGGATGTATCAGTATTTATATTTGCCTATTTTTATTGAGAGTTCTTAACATAGCATTTTCCGTTTCTTTACAAAACTTTATTAAGAAGTAACATTTAATATTATTTCTTTCCATTTATTATGAGTTTTGTGTGTGCACAATGTCTCTCAAGACAGTGATCAATAGGATAAAGAATTAATTGAATAAAAAAATTAATGGATTTCGCGATTTTAAGGTGAGGATAAATAATGAGGGATGTAAGTACTTTTGGCTATTCTTTTGTAATTTTCTGGATTTGTCTCCCATCATATCCTTGTTCCAAGATCCTTGATATCACCTTTCAAAAACTATTAAGTTCTGATGAAATCTCTCGCCATGTTCATCACTTTCAGCATCTACGTTTGGAGGGAAATTATCGAGATTCAAGAAATTAATTTTGAAGAAATTTTAGAAATACACAACCAGTTTGTTTAAAACTGCTCTAAGTGTAACAAAAGGCACCCTAACTATCGTGAAATCGTTAGAACTTTATTCCAAAATTATGGAGCAATAAAGTGCAATATGCCGCACAAGAAAACCATATTGGTCATCGATATGTAATAAAATACAAAGTAGAAGTCTTCAAAGTGATAAAACCCTCCAACAAAACCCCGTTAAATTTGTTTATTTGTCACTAGTCTTCAATAATTTGAAAAGCAAAAAAGATGTAAAAGCCACTTCGTACTCACAAAAAAAGTAAACAAACTGAACTTATGTACTTACATCAAAATTGCTTTTCATAACGGTACATTTTTCAGACATAAAATTTCTGGAGAAGGTGTGGGTGATGACAAGTAAGCCATTTCTACAAAAAAGTGAAAATCGGAAATCATGGCCTTTACATCTTTCCGGCGCATACGGATCGATATAATACAATGGCGCTATTATAACTCTGACGAGTTTTATGGCCGAGCTTCTCTCCCAATTCGAGGTGTGCTCCTTTTTTGCATTTTCTACTAATTGGGTGGACCTACAGTTTTATGCCGGCTCCGAACGGCGAATGCATTTTTTGTGAGAAGCTTTTTCATGGCAGAAATACACTCGGAGGGTATGCCGCTCACTGCCGAGAGGTGACCGCTGCTCTTAAAAAACCCAATAATTGGATTTTTACTAATTAGAAATATTGTTTTGGTGTTTTGCTCGGACCGTGATTTGAACCCGAGACCTCTGGCACAGCAGGCGAGCACTCTACCCACTTGCAGGAAAGTTTTTCTTCTCTTGCAAGTTTGGCATTTTATCAGTGTACGTATGAACATACATCCCTACATATTTATGTATGGGTGTAGGTGTGCACATGCAACTAAGCATAAATTAAGATTTCCTTCTGATTTCTTTGCTTATTTATTTACTTGGTGTTAAATTGTATTTAAATGTCTGGGTACCGGCAGCTGTTTGCCACACCGCTGCAAGAATTGTTTGTAATCGCACGTGAAATAAGCGGAGTTATTCAGAATAATGTTTTTTTCTGCAGCGCGTTGGCCTCTTCAACTCTTCCCTATAGCATAATTGGTAAGTCCTCAATTTTGGAGCTGAATTGGTAAGTTGTATATTTATTTTCGTTAGGATAGGTAAATAGGTATTTGCCAGAATATCGATTGAAAAGATTGTAAAAATTCTCAGCAAAGTAAATTATCAATAAAGTAATTGGGACTTCCACTCTCATATCCACTCCGGTTACTATTTTAAGCTCTTTCTTCCAAGGTCTTAACTTATTCTGCTGGGTGTAAAGCCATACATACATACATACCTATGCAGATATATATATACGTACCTTAGATAGAATTGTAATTAATTTCCGTTTGGATGCTGAAATGTTACAAGGTGTTTGGAATGGCGGCTTGACTGGCTCCATTGGTTGTTTGGAATGTTGCGGCCATGAGTAAATATGTATGTACTTAGTTTTATATATATATATATATATATATATATATATATATATATATATATATATATATATATATATATATATATACATATACATATGTATGTATATTCCTATGTATGTACATCCGTAGATATCGCTGTTTATGATGACAGGTGCATGTACATTAGCCGCAATTTATTTGTTTGCGATGTTTTTGATGCCTTAGGTTAGCAGATTCGATCGACACCATTTTCTCATAGAAAAGAGCTCCTGTTGTTTTTGCTACCAATTGGGTGGACATACAGTTTTATGCTGGCTCCGAACGGCGAATGCATTTTTTGTGAGAAGCTTTTTATGGCAGAAATACACTCGGAGGGTATGCCGCCCACTGTCGAGAGGTGACCGCGGTTTCTAAAAACCCAATAATTGGGTTTTTCTTAACTAATTAGAAAAATTTGTTTGGTGTTTTTCCGGACTGGGGTTTGAACCCGAGACCTCTGGCAAAGCAGGCGAGCACTCTACCCACTGCACCACAGCGGCCACTTGCTGTTTCAGGTAAAGTTGGCTAAAGCCTACATAAGTAATTAGGAGCTTAAAAATCTATAGAATTAATCTATTACTTATCCATTTTTAACACGCTTTTATTAGTTTCACCTGTATGTATGTATGTATGTATGTATGTATGTACGTATGTAACTTCATCCCATCCTAAAAAGTTGTAAACATTTAACTAAATTAACTAAATTATTATATCTTTCAAACATTCACTTTTTTGTGTTATCTCTATTATTTCTATTCTCCTCCGGATTCGAAACATGACATCAACAGCCCAACGGCATCATATAGTAGGACATTCAACATTATATTTTATGCTTCATTGCGGCTTTTATGTTACCTTTCTTCAAAATAGCCTCTATGAATTTCAATTCACTCCCGTATACAGGCCAATAAGTAACAAGCTTGCAGGGTACGGAAAAACTCACTCACGAACGCTCAAAAATACATTCTTCTCAAATCACAAACAAATGTTCAAAGAAAAACGTATAACCACTCAAATAGCGAGCTAACTAACGCACAACAGCCAGCGATCGCTCATAGCGATGACGATAAACTCAATGCATAAATTCACTCAAAACAAAATGAAGCTTGTAGCTTTCTGTTTTGGGTTTGTTGTATTTGCAATGAAATCAGCCGCATGTACAATGTACATACATACGTATGCAGAGCAAGAACTGGTTTTGTGTTTTGCGTAACAACCTTTCTGTTTGTCGTTGTTGTGTTTGCAATAAAAACAATCGCATGTACATATATATGTATGCAAAGCAAGAACTGGTTTTGTTTGTAATTCATTTAATAGTAAGTTCTGAATCAACGAAAAGGAACCCTAATTACATTTTTATACAATGTTTTGTAAACGTGAGGTGAAAAAAATTTCTCTAAAAAAAAAAAAAAAAATAAAAATAAAAAAAAAAAAAAATGCGCCACTCGGGACTCGAACCTGAGCTCCTTGGTCCGTAGGCAGCATACCTCACCATTACGCTACAAACGTATTCTGAACTTTATTGTCTAAATTCGAATTTATTCAATCAGGTTTCTTTTTTTTTGTTCTTTTCAAATGCTTCACCTCAACTTCTCTTCACTTTCTGATTGTGAAATATAACAAAACGTTTGGGAAATTTTGTATTTCCAAACTAGTTTGGAAAACCTTGAATAAAAGGGTTTGGAAAATATTGCATAATAAGCTAGTTTACTTCACTGCATATTGGGATTTTTGGTAGAAGTTATAAATACATATGTATGTAGATCTATTTCGGAGAACACCACATCCCATCAGACTTCTTTTTACTTTTATTCTTGCGTCCGCATAAAACATCCTTTAATGAAAAATTTGACTAAAAAGTCAAAAATAAATAATAGCTTAAAAAACTAAAAAACACGCTTTAATCTTAAAAATCGTACTAAAAATTGAGAAATAATTTAATTAGAAACAAAATGATGAACGAAAATATAAGTATTTAAGGAAAAGCGTGGGCTGCTCAATAATATTTGAACATGAAAATATTCGATTCGTACAACTAGTACAAAAATATACCTAGTTGCGAAATTAAAGAGTATGAAATCTCAAAAAAGTCAAAATAAAATTATTAGTAAAAAAACACCGATTTTAAATATTTTTTGACATACTGAGCACCCGACGCTTTTCCTTAAATACTTATATTTTCGTTCATCATTTTGTTTCTAATTAAATTATTTCTCAATTTTTAGTACGATTTTTAAGATTAAAGCGTGTTTTTTAGTTTTTTAAGCTATTATTTATTTATAACTTTAATCATATTATAAGCTGTTTTGCTTTTTTTTCAAATTTAGGGCCTTTTCACATTACTCGGTACGACATCGGATCGACATTTTTTGCTCGGTATTTTCAGCTTAACTGCAGTTCAAAAGTTAGGGGTCAAAAATCCCCTTTTCATAGGTTAGGTCATATATTGTACCATAACTGTTTCTCCGTTTATCCCATCGAAACACGATTTTAATGTAGTTGAAAAGACATTTTGCTGCTTTTAACAGTATGCGAACTGTTAATGTATCTCGATAAATTTCAGAGTACACAACTGTAAAAATAATATCGAAATTTGCTATTTTTTCCTTAATTTTTTCATTTTTAATAACGGTTTTCTCGAATAATTTGTTAACCAGTGTAGTTATATGAGCCCTTTAAAGCACAAGTGGTATAACTCCAATTTTTTTTTTTTGATTTAGGCATGGTACTGTATGGAGAAAAATGTGTTCTATTTAATGCAATAACGTGGTAGCTTCTAGTTCCCATAGCAACCTCATAAAAAGCAGAAATTACTAGTGGAGTGAATGCTGCCGCCTATTCGTTGACAGCACAAGTGCTATAACTGACAAATTCACCATTCGTGCAGTGAATTTCATGGGAGAAAGACTTATTTTCAGTGTTTTTTTGTAATAATTTCTTTAAATGGACTCAGGTGAAGGTAACAGTAGTGGAATTAAGAATTAAGGGTTAAGCCGAAAAATGACAAAATTTCTTCATTCGTTTGTTGTTGTTGTACACGGTAGGCAGGAAGCGACGATAGGTTGCATGAAAATGTCGAGAAAAAAGGAAAGTGGGGTTGTGTTATGTGATGTTTATAGATGAAACATCCGTTGAAATTAAAATCCGAGCTGCTCCCTTTTCAAGGATATCCACATTTTTTGTTTTTTTTTGAAAGGATGAAATATTGAGGAAATCGAAAATTCGCCACCGTCCATGCACATGTAAAACCGTAAAAAATGTATTTAAAAGTATCCCAATTTTGTGCTTAATCCAAATTCAGCAATACCAATTCATGTCGTAAACTTTATACTTTCCCAAATAATTGAACGTAAACCTTGGTTTCAGCCGTTCATAATCCCGGTTTCATAGAGGACAATGAAGCAGCTGCTGATGTGGAAGGGAGTTCCAGTACTCATGAAAGTGGTGAAGCAGAGGAAAAGAGCCAAAGAGAGCCCGGAAAAGGCAGAGAAAGGAATGGAAGCGAGAAGAAAGGAAAAGGAAGCGAAATTCAGGGGACTTTTACGACACTAGAAAGGGAAAGCCAATTCCAGAGAAGGAATTTAGCAATCTCGATTGCAAATGCACCAAAAAGCATGATAGCACATATTCTGAAATCACGCATGATCCACGTTTTGACCAATATTTCGGAAACGGGTTCGCATTTGTACCTCAAAACCACTCCTTTTTAAAACCCTAAACAACCTATGGCCCTGAAAACTATTTCGTTTTAAAGCACTCATCAATACCTTTTATTTGATATCCATATCGTATAAAGACCTTCTAAGGTAACCCCGGTCCACATTTTGACCGATATCTCGAAAACCCGGATAATTTTTGAACTTTTTTTAAACCTAGAATCATGCCAAGCACCAAGCGAGTTTATGTTAAAAATTTCATTAAAATCGGTTTAGCCGTTCTCGAGGTTTACGATTAGAAAACGAAACAGATTTCAAACTATTTACAGCACAAGTGGTATAATTAATTTTCGGTGTTCGATAAAACAAGAGTTAATGGAAAAAAAGTTTCAAAAACATTAATTTAAGTTAAAGAAGACCTTTTTCTGAAGTTTTATTGAAAAAAGTAGTCCAAAAGTTCAATACTGATTTTTATATACAACTTTTAGCAAACCCTTTAATATCTCGACAGAAGAAAAAGTGGAGTTATACCACTTGTGCTTTAGGGGGCTAGTATGTAAGATTATTTTTTTTGAACAATCCCCTGTTATTCTGTTTTCAACGACATATAATTTTTCATACCCACGTAGGCGTTCCTAGGATATTCTACTTTAATCCATTTCTACTGTGAAATTTTTCATACTAAAATTGTTAAATTTGTACTTACCCGGGTTAAGGTAGCATAAAAATATTGAAAATATTCCAATCACATTTTTGTAATTGTAATAGAAAAGTTACCATTAAAATTACATGTAATTGCAACTCAGTGACCATGGTCTTCGATTACATGTAATTGGAGAGTGCAGTTCCGGTCGTTTCTGGTTAGTTAAATTTTGTGGGCGTTGGCGCATTCCTAAGCTAATACATACTCAAAAGTAATTGTAATTGGAAATTTTGTAATTGCAGATGTACATACATATAAATGGGTAATACAGAGGGAGATTAGTAACAAAATCCCATTCAATTATGTAACTCTAATTTTTGTAGGTAAATAGATATACATGCATATGTATGCACGTATACATTATAAATACATAGTTAATGTTTTTGTAAAAATCTCTGACAAAAAACGGAAGCTGTTTTAACAAATTACTTTACTTTAAACTTACATTTCTTCTTATCGCAATAAAAACACATGTCACAGCTACTGTGCGAAGGTCCTCAGGCGGCAGGCAGGCAACAATGACTCTACCCCACATAAAAGACAGAGATCCGAAATCAAAGATAAGTGACGACAGACGACGACGAGCTGTGCTTATGTATGCCTATGAACGCTACACAAAATGATCGGGTTTTTTGTTGGTGCCTTTTTCTCCTGTACCGAATGCTACACAAGCATTTGCACGTACATACATATATTTTAGTTCTGTGGGCCATCCATATCTGCATGACAGTAGTGAACAAGTGTGGCGCCAACGATGGACAGACCAAAAAAAAAAACATCATCGATCGGTTGTAGACAGATACTTTTACAGCATCTCGAGCCACTTGAAGGCACATTGCTAGCGAAGTTGAAGTGGACTTGGCCATACATACATTCATATGTATGTATGTATGTGTGTGGATGATATTAAATATTGTTGTTTTTGTCAGCTACTGCACTTGTACCGGCTATGGCTGGTGTCCTGTCGCCGCTGTTACCGCCGCCACCGCTTCATCTTCTTCTCTTAATTTTATTGCCGTTCTACAAAATTATTACCTCACTTGGCGACATACAGTACTTGGCCATCGACGACAATCCTGTCACTTGTTTCAGGCCTAGAGCAACCATATTGCCACTTGTTTGTATGGATGTTTTTGAGTTTGTATGTTTGTGTGATCGTTACAGGTAAACGGCGGGCTCAGCTAATGCGATGTTCTAAGTAGATATTAAAGGACACCGCCTTCACAAAATTCACACTCTATGACATTACCACAATAAGTATCTACACAAAACACTTGTATAACTAAATGTGTATTTATGTATGTACCCAGCAGGGCTTTCTCTTACATGTAATGGGTAAAATCATCGAGAAATCTTGATTCATCGCTTACACTTTCGAATACGGATTGCATTACTTTAACATAGGCATGTCATTGGCGGTATTGTCTTACAATATGGTAGACAGTAATGCATTATAAAGTCGCTACTAATATTAAGAAAAGTAAGCTGTTACAAATAATAAGTTCTTTCACTGGTATAAGTAATTGCATATATCACATAATCCAGTATAGTAATCTATAATGCATTATAATAAAAACTGGTAAAATAAACGAGAATGAGGGTAAATTGCTTTACAAAATTGCTAGTTACAAAAATTTAAATCAATGTAGGCTTTGCAAAATATATCGGCACATATAATCTTTTCGCTTATTTTATGCAATACTGGTAAGCGAAAAAAATAAATTTAAAACTATGAGTTAGCAATTTATGCCGAAAACAAATAGCAAACAGAATGAATAAAGAATCAAAACATTCTTTGCAAAATGTATTTAAAAAAAAAACACTATTTGAATAATAATTATTACACTATGTATTTGCACAGCTATTGGCTTAATTAAAAAATGTTCAACGATGGAATAACGCGACTAACCACGACAGTTTTATAATGAAAACTGGCAAAATAAACGAGAATGAGGGTAAATTTCTTTACAAAACTGCTATTTACTCGTAGAAAAATTAAAATCAAAGCAAAGCGTTTGCAAAAAAATAACGGCAGTACTCCAAACCTTTTCGGTTATTTTCTGCATTACCAGTAAGCGAAAAAATAATAATTTTAAAGCTGTCGCATTACAAGTAATGAGCAAAGTAAGCGAAGGAGTGTTTCTTAGCTATTTGTAATGCGTTATTTCATTGAATACAATTTCAAGCCATTACCAAAATATGGAAAAACCCTGCTGGGTATATACATATGTACGTGTTTGCGCTTGCATGGACAATAGAAAAACAATAAGTGAAATTACTAAAAAGGGTCCAAGGTTCAGATTTTGTCACTTGTCGTGTGTTCTTTGTTCGTCTTTGTTTGTCGAAACGAGCATCAATACCGCCGAATTTTAAGGTTTGAAGTTTTATAGCGTTTTGTGTTTTTTTGTTTTTGCACTAGCTACTAAACAAAAACCGAGCATTTTTTATCGATTTGCGACATCTGCGCATATTGTATGTATGTATGTACATAAAATATATCAAATACATAGCTGCCCACTTGCTAACAATCGCATCTAAATGCTAAGGTCAAGGATAAGCCGGTAACCGAACCAGAATGTTGACGACAGAGACTATAAATTCTTTTCTTTTTTTTTGTAGTTTTCATAGTTTATGTCCGCCCATGTCTCGGTCGATTTGCTGAAGGCATGACGGAGGGCGAAAGGATCGTTACAATTTGTACGCAGACTAAGCATACGCACGAACAATTGACGTTCGATTGTGCTAAGTTTGTTTGCTTTGCTTAGAGGAGAAAGAGTTTACGAGGCTCTTGGAGCGTTTATGGGTGGGGACCGAAGCATCACATTTGAAACTGTGGCGCCATCCAGCCCACCCCTCTCCCTGTCTCGCTCGAAGGATTCTCTAAGACAAATTTTGATATTTTAACAAAAACATTGACAATTGAGTCTTCACACACCACTGGGATGGAAGTCATGCCTGAAATTAAATTATTATACATATGTACATAAATGCATATAGATACATACAGAAACATATGCACATACATATATATGTATGTTTGCATTTACATACATACGTACAGAAACACTTTCGTAAATTTTCTTTACGAATAATTTCGTACATTGTACGAATGTTTTCGTAACATTATCAAAGGATTAAAAGATTTACGAAATACTTTCGTAACATTATCAAAGGTTTAAATGATTTAAGAAATACTTTCGTAATATATACGAAATACTTTCGTACAACAATATTTTACCGTACAAGTCTTCTTTCATTGTAAAGTGTTGAGTCGGTGCAATAATATCAAAAATTATTTTAAGTAGTAAGTGCGTAATGAAATAATGTATAAAAGAATAATGCATTGTATATAAAAAGACAATATTGATATATAAAATAAACTGTGATATTTTCCAACTTGATTAAACTTAAGGGTGAGTACATTAGTTGCATTTACTTTTTCCTTTTTTCGGTCTTATCTATTTTCCAAAATAAATACTTAATAAAATAATATAAAGAGATATTTCTACACTCAGAGAAAAAATTTTAAAAACATATGAAAACGTGCTTAAAATTGGCAAACACGTATTTAAAAGTGATGTAGATACGACCATTTTTATTTTAAAAAGGTTCATTGTAAAATCAAGAAAAAACATTTAAATTTAAAAATGTTTATTTTTGATTCAAGCGCTTTTATTCCTTTCATTTTAATTTTTAATTTAAAAATGATTCTATTTAATCCAAAATACATTTTTATTTCAAAAGTTTCATTTTAAATTTAGAAATTTTCATTTTTAAAATAAAAACGATCTGGTTTAAAACGTGCATTATAAAAATTAAATTTTTTTTTATTTTTTTTTTCTCCGAGTGTAGCTGCTTTAATTTTAAGGTTTTAAGTAGTTTCCCTTTATATTTATCTTTGTCTTTATCTTTATCTTTATCTTTATCTTTATCTTTATCTTTATCTTTATCTTTATCTTTATCTTTATCTTTATCTTTATCTTTATCTTTATCTTTATCTTTATCTTTATCTTTATCTTTATCTTTATCTTTATCTTTATCTTTATCTTTATCTTTATCTTTATCTTTATCTTTATCTTTATCTTTATCTTTATCTTTATCTTTATCTTTATCTTTATCTTTATCTTTATCTTTATCTTTATCTTTATCTTTATCTTTATCTTTATCTTTATCTTTATCTTTATCTTTATCTTTATCTTTATCTTTATCTTTATCTTTATCTTTATCTTTATCTTTATCTTTATCTTTATCTTTATCTTTATCTTTATCTTTATCTTTATCTTTATCTTTATCTTTATCTTTATCTTTATCTTTATCTTTATCTTTATCTTTATCTTTATCTTTATCTTTATCTTTATCTTTATCTTTATCTTTATCTTTATCTTTATCTTTATCTTTATCTCTATCTTTATCTTTATCTTTATCTTTATCTTTATCTTTATCTTTATCTTTATCTTTATCTTTATCTTTATCTTTATCTTTATCTTTATCTTTATCTTTATCTTTATCTTTATCTTTATCTTTACCTTTATCTTATTCTTAGTCTTAATTTTTCATTTTTATTTTTCTTTTTTTTTCTTTTTCTTTTTTTTTTCTTTTTCTTTTTTTTCTTTTTTTTTTCACAGGGTTATCTATTTAAGGGGATCGGCACGACGTCCACATTTGCAAATTGCGATTTTCAAAGTTTCCTATGTTTGTCAGAACACGTATAAGCAATAAGTACCTCTTATTTTATTAGTTACTAAAATTAATATTAATATAACTGTAAAATATTAAAATAAATAAAAAACTTTTAAATTAATTGAATAAATTAATTTTAGTTGATATTTAAAACTAAAATGAAATTATCTAAATTTATTTCTTATGCATATATAAAACATCTTTCTCTTAGCATTATTTTATTGATATACATATTTCGAAAAAGTTTTCAAATTTCGTTGAAATATACATCATATGTACATATATATATGTATGTAATAATTAGGGTTTTTTTAACTTTAAGCTAAAAAATAATTTGGTCAATTGTACAACAATTTAACAGCTCTAACAGCCTTCGTAAATGTACGAAAGCGGTTTCGTAAAATTTACAAAATCTTTCATTGCTCAAACGTACGAAATTATTTCGTAAATAGTACGAAAGCCTTTGTAAATACTACGAAAGTATTTCGTAAATAGTACGAAAGCCTTCGTAAATATACGAAAGCATTTCGTAAATACTACGAAAGTATTTCGTAAATACTACGAAAGTATTTCGTAAATACTACGAAAGTATTTTGTAAATAGTACGAAACCTACGAAAGTATTTCGTAAATAGTACGAAAGCCTTCGTAAATATACGAAAGTATTTCGTAAATACTACGAAAGTATTTCGTAAATAGTACGAAATAGCTTTCGTACTATTTACGAAACCATTCGTTGCTCAATTTTACGAAAGAATTTCGTAATATGTACGAAAGATTTCGTAATATTTACGAAATATTATTTTGAGTGTTTGAATAAATATAAACACTTGAGCTAATAAACTAATTAACTAATGGCGTTTTCTTTTCTACGAAAAAATGTTGCCCTCCTATATTCCAATTATTGAAATACGTAACTTGACTTTCTCGAAAATGGTTGAATTTGTTGATAATGGTACCCCCTCACTTTGTTAGAGCTTAATATTCGTTGAAATTACCAGACAAAGCTACAAAATTGCTAAGAAAATCAAACAGGGCAACATTATTTCGAGAAAAGAAAACGCCATAAAACCGGTCGTGAGCGGCATGCCTTCCGAGTGTATTTCCGTCATGAAAAAGAAGACTTAAATTTTGAGTTTTGCATATGGTAATTTAAACTTTGACCACCGTGAAACACCACTAAATCGTCAACAATCGAAACCACAATTTATATTTGTTATCCTTGGGTATAGAAGTATTGATTTTGGGTATTAGATAATTAAAAAAAATTATTTTGGTTTTTCACCCTTCATAGAGTTTTCTGAACTTTGACCTCCATGCGCCACGCCTTAATCGCCACCAGTCGGGACCAAAATTTATATGTGATATCTTTAACGATGTTAGTAATGAACTTTTAATTTTTTCATACAAATAAACGCACTCTAATGTATGTACATATGTATATACATACTCTAATGTACATATACATACGAGTATGTACTTAAAAGCTTTAAGAGTATATATATTTTTTAGCTTACACTGCTATAGAATTAAAACTCCAAAAATGTATACATAAACCGTGAGAACCTCTAGGAATGGTTGTAATTCATGCACTAAAAGGTATCAGATATTTTTATATACTCGTAATAAACTTTATAAAATTTACGATGCGCAAGGCTTATAAATCTTACAGCTTCAAAAATAAACTTGATGTTACACAGTTTTTAATTTTATACGCTCTTTTTCCATAGTTAATAAATTAAAAGTTTCACAAGCTACAAACGAAATGTGTTTGATTTAGGTATGTATGTATGTATTTATTTATATACTTATGTTCGTATGTATGTATTGTATGTAGATACGTATGTAAATAATCCTCCAAACTATAAAAGAACTTGGGTGTATCGTTAAAGAAAGAATAATCAAATGTTTTCAATAAAGACACAATGTCATCTAATAATCTTATTGCTAGTCGTTATTATCCAATAGATAAAGCAGTGATAAAAACAAAATTGATTCTCACGCCGGAATGTGCTTAGTTGAAAACTAGACTGGTCGTAGCTATAGCCACTATCTCCACACCGTAGAGGTCTAAGCGTATTTTTAGATTTAATCTCATAGTTTCCTTGTTCTGTTGTACTTTTTCTTGTGTTTTTTTTTTTTTTTTTTTGATTAGCCCTTTCAATCCAATCTAAAAAAGATTGTGAGGGAATTTAAAGTTCTAGTTTTCTGAAGAACCCTGAATTCTTCTTTGAAATAACGCTTGGCACAAAAACCAAACCTACGAATTTTACGCAATACATATGAACATATGTAGCCCACCCATTAAACGAAGTGTTATATCTGAATTCGGGTTTGCATCTTAAGTCTTTTATTTATTTAATAAAGCTCGTACGTAGTACGAAAGCAAACTCGTTTGCAACGACCGCTTTCTTTTACTATTATACATACATACATACAATGTAGGTATAAAAATTGTACTAAATATACAATAGAAATGTTCAGTGAAATTGAAAATCGTAATATTTCGCTCAAAACCCGAATCCACTTAAAAATAATAATGAACTTAGAAAACGAATTTGAGTAAAAAAAAAAATTCTGGGTCGGTGCCTACATACATACATACTTATGTATATATGTACATTAAGGTGGAGTGAAACATTTTTTTTGGAAATTCAATTTGTTCCAAAGCCAGAACGGCACCTTTCTAGCCCAGAAATATGCCTGTAAAATTTTATTGACCTACTCACATGTTTAGAGGTGCCCCCAGCCCCACAAAGTTGAAAAAATAGCACGATCTGGTACAAATGTTAAATTTCTAAAATTATAAAATCAAAAAACGAAGTATGAGGATTGATAAAGATGGCGAAGCTGAGTATTAAAGTGATTTTTTTTTTTTGGAAACAACAACAACAAAAGTTTTTAAAGGTCAAAGTTTATATTGTGCATTTTTTAAATTGCAATTACTTAAAAAGTACTGAACCGATTTCGAATATTTTTATACCATTCGATAGGTAATTGGATTCCGTTTAATTTGATATACATTTTATGTGGGTTCCATAATACCCCCCTGCGGGGGTCAAACCCCCTTTTACCCTCCTTACTTTTCATATACAAAATCGGTTCAGTGTTTTTTAAGTAATTGCAATTTAAAAAATGCATAATATAATCTTTGACCTTTAGTAACTTTTGTTGTTGTTGTTTTCAAAAAAAAAAAATTCACTTTAATACTCAGCTTAGCCATCTTTATCAATCCTCATACTTCGTTTTTTGATTTTATAATTTTCAAAATTTCATATTTGTACCAGATCGTGCTTATTGCTTTCAACTTTGCGGGGCTGGGGGCAGTTCAAAACGTCATCCTATCGCCATAAAATTTTGTGGGGTTCATTAACTCGTATAAAGGCAAATTTTCATTGCTGGTACGTTCAAAAAAAGAACAATAAAAAAATCTCCATATGATTTCACTCCACCTTAATGTACATACATACATACATTCAGGACAAAGAGGAATTATTTCGTTTTTGCCTAGAGCGAAACCTATGATTTTTATGGAGGGGTTGTCGATATGTTGGTATGTGCTTAGGATGACCTCAGAGTAAAAATGCAACATATTTTTTCTCAGATCAAAAACGAACTTAAAGTTTTGCTGGCACGTTGGCGCGAGTTTGGTATGTGTATGTTTTAGCTCGAAATGTGCTTTGAGTTTTCGCTTATCCTTTTATGATCGTCAAGTGGCAGTGGAGAACGAAAAAATATACGAAAAATGGCACATCGCCGAAACGGGTTTATAACTAAATCAAAGTCGACAAGGGACGACGGAAATTCGTGCCAAGAATACCTGGCATAAATACACATTTTTTCCTTAAGGATTGTTATTATATTAGTGATTTGCCCACAAGTGTTTTCTCTTGCATTCTATATCATACATATTTACATAAAAAAAAACCAGTTTTAAATAGCGGAAAATTTAAAACTCGAAGCGCAAAAACATGCCAGCAAACATTTTAGTTCGTTTTTGCTCTGAGAAAAGGTGCATTGCATGTTTGCTCTGAGCTCGTCTGGGTTGCAGGCGCCTCCAACTAAATGCTAAACGAGTTAAAATGTTTTTGATAAAAATCTAGTATGTACATATGTATGTATGTACCCACATACATTTGTATGTACCCCATAACATAATTGATAAGACCCGAATTTCAGAAGTGGAGCTGTAGGTTAAGAATTTGTCTTCATAACACAAGACTATTTCCTTTAAGAAACCCAGCTTTACTTGTTGTTTCCTATGACATTGCTCTGTTGAATTTCATGCGTGACAGGGAATAAGGTCATTGGCAATAACGTCACCGGACACCCCCAGTTGCGAAATGAAGTAAATTGATAGGCGAGAAATATTGAAATACATATGTATTGTCAATTGACGTTATTCCCAATGACCTTATTACCTGCCACTTGTTTTCATTTAATCTCACAATTTCCCAGGACTTTCCACGTTCTGCTGGGTACTTACATATGTACATATGTACCCATGTATGTATCTATAACTATTGCCCAGATTGATGGTGGTAAGGTGCGCTTAAGATCATTAAACAACCAAAGAATCCGTCATAAACGAAAATCAGCAGATGACGGGACAGATGATGATGAGATTCACACTGAGCATTCGCTGCCGTTGTGGTCACATTAATTTTGTTATTGTGCGTGTTGATACCATGGAAGGCATTGTCATTTTAATTTAAAGATTTCGTGCGTCGAGCGTTAACTGCAACAGCAACAACAAGCATAACAGCAAAAGCAACAACTGCTAAATGTGGCGTCGCGACGGTGTGCTTATGCGTTGCACGATGATTTAATTTTCTCTTGAATGTGTAGGTACTACATATGAATACCAGTCTGCAGTCGCTACATACATATGCACATATGTACCCATTAAACACTTAAAAAGAAATTATCTAAGGTTTGAGAAAATGTGTCTCTCAATTTGGGAATCAGCATATTTAGCATTTGAAAATAAACATATTCTCAATTGTTTATCAAGCATTGTTTATCAACTTGAGGACAATTTGTTTCCATTCCACGATTCATTCAACATTTCAAGGTTTGAGATAACTTTAATTCTCAATTTGAGTCGTGATCAGACGTGTTTTGTTTCGCTCTGTGATTCTGATTTTTTCTGAATTTTCTTTTGTTGTGCAAAGTTAGCATATACATAATTTTATGTTTATTTATCGATTTTAAATGCATAGTACGAGACAGTGACTCTTAATATATGCTAATTAAACTGGACAGAGATTCAGTCATCATATGTTCTCAAACCTATTTCTAATGTTAGTTATAAGTCATACATACATCTATTTATTCCATTCCATTTCGTTCCATGTTGATAACGGCTAATTTAAGATGCATGTGATAACCAACGTTTGGGCTTTGAGAATAGGGTTAGTTCTCAAATGAATCTCAAGTTGCGAATTAAGAAAAATGTTTATTGGGTACAAATAAACATTTATATATACAAATGTACATACATACATATGTATTTTTTGTGTTATTAATTTTTACATCTCTGTGCTGCTCACTTGGCTATGAAATCAAAATGATCGATGACTTTCTGTCGAAGACATGATGGCTTTCCGTGCAACTACTATTTCCTTCCCAAATTTAGTGGCTATTATACTATACATATATGTATGTATATGTACTACATGTATATATTATAGGTATACAGGTATGTATGTATATTTTTATATGTACATAGGTATGTATTTATTTAAATCAATTTAAAGATTTTGACATTTGCGGATAAAGGTTTTCGGAAGCTTAAAGATTCACATTAGTATTTGACGTCCGATGCTGAATAATTTTTTATGTCTCTGTTTATGGTTTGTTCTACGGTCTTCTGCTTGTGGCTGATGGTTGACTTATTATTATGTTTTTTTGTATTGTTATTTACCGGTCTGGCGTATGTGGTTTACCAATCCCAAACAGTTTGTGGGCTGGTGAGTGTTGATTTCTTGATTGCTTAGGCGGATAAAAATGTGTAATTTTCAAAATTGGAATAATTAGTGAAACACACAGAAAATGCGGACATCAAGTCGCCAGACCTGTCAAGGCGATTATCAGAATTAATATAAACCAAAATTTCACGCTGGGAACTCGGAGAAGGTCTCTGCTGCTACCAACTACACAAGCATATACAACCATATTTACACACAAATATATTTATGTATGAATACTCATTAATATTATTTATAAGTAAAAGACAAACAAAATTTACCTGTCCGTACAGTTTATTCTGATATGGATGTCTTTTTCGGAATTTCGTATATTTAACAAAGGCATTCTTTGAACCGGAGTATTCACATGCAGCTCCTTGCAAAACTCCCTGCTTGAGTAAAAAGTTTCATCGATTTTCAGAAGTTAATTACGCACTTTGATATTATTTTGACGATGAATTGGGCATTAATAATTATTTTTTGCTATTAACAGATGGGACCTAAATAGAATATTCTATCACAAAATCGCCGAAGAGGATTTCCAATTTGAGTTTGCATTTTCGGCAATCGTTTAATTTGAACCTTTTTGCCAAAACATTGATGTCATGTCCTTACCTATGTGGTACATATGTATGTAAATACATATCTGAATATTCATACATATGTATGTATGTACAATGGCAAATAGAGATACCATCTGACCAAACTACAATGGTTATGAGAAGAGTCGGTTGCTTTTATATTTTCATCACGCAATGTTTCATTATTTGAAAATGTTACGCTCGCTTAAATATCTATTACAAATTGATTGCTCCTTTGGATCATCTTACATCGTTTTGAAATCGATACTGGTACCAGAAAGAAGGTTTCAATGTTGGGTTAAGCCAGTTCGTAAATAGTTTTCAAAAAGTATTTTTTTTTATTTGAACGATACCCACTAAACACAACGGATTCGTCTCGATTTCGCGTCGGATTCGCTTTCTCTGATTATATTATCGTGGCAAGAGTTCGCGGCGATAGATCGGCGAATCCGAATTCGCAGGCATGTTACCTATCACTAGCTATTCGAAAATTGGTTCATTCTCGAATTGTTGGTGATTCGAGATTTTTTATCATTAGCGGTTCGAGAATTTTTAATTTCTCTGATCGTTGGCGATTCGAGAATTTGTTCATTCTCGAATTGTTGGTGATTCGAATTTTTATCATTAGCGATTCAATTGAAATTGAAAATTACATATATGTATTTTATTCACAGCAAAGAAATATTAACTGAAAATTGATAATTTTCCAATTATGTTAAGAAATTCATATTTAATGACTACGAAACTGCTCTATCTCTATCTCTTTCCCTATCTCTATCTCTTTCCCTATCTCTATCTCTATCTCTATCTCTATCTCTATCTCTATCTCTATCTCTATCTCTATCTCTATCTCTATCTCTATCTCTATCTCTATCTCTATCTCTATCTCTATCTCTATCTCTATCTCTATCTCTATCTCTATCTCTATATCTATCTCTATCTCTATCTCTATCTCTATCTCTATCTCTATCTCTATCTCTATCTCTATCTCTATCTCTATCTCTATCTCTATCTCTATCTCTATCTCTATCTCTATCTCTATCTCTATCTCTATCTCTATCTCTATCTCTATCTCTATCTCTATCTCTATCTCTATCTCTATCTCTATCTCTATCTCTATCTCTATCTCTATCTCTATCTCTATCTCTATCTCTATCTCTATCTCTATCTCTATCTCTATCTCTATCTCTATCTCTATCTCTATCTCTATCTCTATCTCTATCTCTATCTCTATCTCTATCTCTATCTCTATCTCTATCTCTATCTCTATCTCTATCTCTATCTCTATCTCTATCTCTATCTCTATCTCTATCTCTATCTCTATCTCTATCTCTATCTCTATCTCTATCTCTATCTCTATCTCTATCTCTATCTCTATCTCTATCTCTATCTCTATCTCTATCTCTATCTCTATCTCTATCTCTAACTCTATCTCTATCTCTATCTCTATCTCTATCTCTATCTCTATCTCTATCTCTATCTCTTTCCCTATCTCTATCTCTATCTCTATCTCTATCTCTATCTCTATCTCTATCTCTATCTCTATCTCTATCTCTATCTCTATCTCTATCTCTATCTCTATCTCTATCTCTATCTCTATCTCTATCTCTATCTCTATCTCTATCTCTATCTCTATCTCTATCTCTATCTCTATCTCTATCTCTATCTCTATCTCTATCTCTATCTCTATCTCTATTTCTACCTCTATCTCTCTATATTTCGATATCCGTCCCTATCAATATTCCTATTTTCCCTTTTCCTATTCCGATTCCTATCCCTACCCCTATTCCTATCTCCATTCATATCTTTATCCCCATCCCTATCCCTCCAATTTTTTTCGTGAGTGTGGTAGTGATATTATTTATCTCCGTACCGATTTCCAGGGTCTTATCATGAACACTTCCAGAGATATTCAGCATGAAAGATTAAGTTTGTATGAGAGGTCACACGCCCCTTTTCCAATAGCTCCCAGTTTTCTCGTAAGTATGCTACTGATATTGTTTATGTCCCTAACTAATTTCCAGCGTCCTACCATGAACATTTCCAGAAATATTGATCATAAACAAGTAAGGAAGCCTAAGTTCGAGTGGAATCGAAAGCTGTTGAGGAGGACTGCAACAAAGAGCACTTTAAATAGTGATGCCTAGGCCGGTCAAAGCGTGGATCCGGATAACTTTTGAATGTTTTCGAGCCATATCGGTAGCAAGTGAAAGGCATTCAGCAGGGCTTCAACATACAGCTATTTTCATTGTGATTTCTAAGACTGTTTCCAAGAGATGGCTCAAGTAGTGGGCCCGGATGGTAAAGGTAAAGGTAAAGGTAAATCTAAGTCTAAATGTAAAGGTAAATGTAAAGGTAGATAGGTATAGGGTTAGGGTAGAGGTAGATATAGGGATAGGGATAGGGATAGGGATAGGGAGAGAGATAGGGATAGAGATAGAGATATAGATTGAGATTGAGATAGGGATTGAGATATGATTGGGATCGGGGGAAGTAGGTTTGTCGCGGCGAATATAACTACATAACTTTTATTAAGAGAATATCAGATTTTTTATTAGAGGGCAGCTACAAAATTATGATGGACTCGATGGTAATAGTGACAAATACGGTAATCGAAAGACGTTTCTTTGGGCTTCGTAGGAATAAATTTTAGCAGAACAACGTCTGCCGGGTCAGCTAGTTTCTTATACACAGAGAAAAAAGTACTATTTTCACATATAAAAAGAATCAACCAGATTTTTGGTAAATATTACAATGCTGATTTTTTTTATATTAAAATCAAAATATTGAAAAAATTAACTATAAAATATTTAAGTGAACTCAAACTTATTCCATATGAACCAATTTTGGGTTATTTTTTTGTTTCTAAAACGAAATATTGCATAAAATCAGAAATTTTGTTTTAACCAAAACTCTGGATGATTTAAATTTTAATATCAAAATAGTACTATTAACCAATTTTTGGTTGATTATTTTCTCAGTGTATTTTCTTTGCACAATTGGGAGAGAATAAGGCAAGTTTTTCTTTGTTAGCGAAGTAGATATTATTTTCCGTGTATATACAAACGGATGCATTTACTTGTCAGGACATCAGCGATACATTCTTTCATGGCTATATGTACATTACCTTTTCCGAGGGTTGATGACGTTTATCTACATACATATGTATATTACATGCTACCTTCGAGTAGCGGCTTTGACCTTTGTCTTGACTCTCACCTGCCTTTTCGATTGCCCCATGATTGCTCTTTCTTTATCACCTCAATCGATGATTAGAGAGCTTCACGCTGCATTGAATATACATATAATATATCCAAACAAAAATTCATATACATACGGAAACTTGGTCATGCATGACGTTTGCAAGGATGCATAAAAACGCTTGTAAGTAAGCATGCAATCTATGTCGGCTGTTTTGTAGCTGCCCTCTAATCGGAAATCGCCCAATTTGAGCTTCCAGTTTCGAGTTTCGTCGTAAAATGGCCAACGTACAGTGAATAGTGTTTTCATCAGAGATATTATTCGCTATATTTTCAATGGAAACAAGTAAGGAAGCCTAAGTTCGAGTGGAATCGAACATTAGATACTTTATGCTTTCATTGTTTGTTTGCGTTTGATGAAAACACGGTGTATTATATATAAAGCGAGTGCTACATAAAGTGGGCGTAGCCACGCCCATTTTCAACATTTTTATCAGTCATCCAACTAAGCATATGAATATTATTCTTTGTGCAAAATTTCATTCCTTTATGACTTCTAATTACAAAGATGTCACGTTACAAATTCCCAAAGGGTGTTCCAGAAATATCTTTGTTAAAAAGTAGGCGTGGTCATAAACCGATTTGAATAAATTTTTGCGCGTCTATTAACACAAGTTATAAAAGTATATAAACCAAGTTCCGTTATAATATCTCAATTATTTGTCGAGTTATAGGCTAAGAAATCTCATATATTCCTTTGTCTAAACAGAGGCGGTGCCACGCCCATCTTCCAAACTTTTTTTTATTTTTTGTTTCCGGTCTATTGTGAAACTCATGCCACAAAATTTCTATGAATTATCTCTATATTTGACAAAGATATCGCTTAAAATATTTTTATTAGGCCCCTTTATAGTTCCCATATATAAAAGTGGGCGTGGTCAGTGATATACCTTTATATTCGACAGAGATATCGCTTAAAATGTTTTTATTAGGCCACTTTATAATACCCATATATAAAAGTGGGCGTGGTCGTTAACCGATTTTGGCAATTTTTCGTCCAAACATTTGCCTAAGTAAGTATATCACGCCTACCAAATTTCATCGACATATCTTCAACGTTTTCTGAGTTATGACATATAAAACTTTCAATGTTTGGCCCTTAATAAGTGGGCGTGGCACCGCCCATTTTTCAAAATCTCACCAAATTTCTTCATAAGGGCCTGAGCTCCACACGTGGGTGAAATTGTATCACTCTAGCTCTATTAGTGACTGAGATACAAAATTTCCGATTTTTACTATATAGGGGAAGTGGGCGTGGTCATGGTCCGATTTCGCCCATTTTCAATACCATCCGTTCCAGTCTTGATACCAACTTGCATTCCAAATTTCATCAAAATATTTCAATTTTTGCGCGAGTTATCGTGCGTACAGACAGACAGACGGACGGACAGACGGACAGACGGACGGACAGACGGACGGACATGGCTCAATCGATTTCTTTTTTCACCCTGATCAATTTGATATATATAAGTCAATATCTATCTCGATTATTTTATGGTGTTACAATCCACCGTTATGTGATTAAAACTATAATACTCTGTGTACTAGTACAGCTGAGTATAAAAATTAAATTCTTGCAAACATTGTAGCAGAGTATGGAGTACCTATATGTGTGTGCATGTCTGAAAGAATTCACATTTTTGGTGTCGCATATGGTAATCTCAACTTAAAACACCACTAAAATGTCATTAATCGGTAGCACAGTTTATATTTGTTATCCTTGGATATAAAAGCATTGATTTTGGGTATTAGGTACATAGATTATTAATAAACAAGTAAGGAAGCCTAAGTTCGAGTGGAATCGAACATTAGATACTCAGCTGTATGCTTTCATTGTTTGTTTGCGTTTGTTCGATATAGGGTGTATTTTATATGAAACGAGTGCTGCATAAACAGGGCGCAGCCACGCCCATTTTCAAAATTTGTATCAATCATCCAAATAAGCATATAAATATTATTGTTAGTGCAAAATTGCATCCCTCTATGACTTTTAGTTACAAAGACTTCACGTTACAAATTCCAAAAGGGTGTTCCAGAAATATCTTTGTTAAAAAGTAGGCGTGGTCATAAACCGATTTCAATAAATTTTTGCGTGTCTATTAACACAAGTTATAAAAGTGTATAAACTAAGTTTCGTCATAATATCTCAGTTATTTGTCGAGTAATAGGCTCATAGATTTCTTTGTATAAAAAGAGGCGGTGCCACGCCCATTTTATAAAATTTTTTTTTTTTGTGTTTCCAGTCTATTGTAGAACTCATTTCACAAAATTTCAATGAATTATCTTTATATTTCACAGAGATATCGCTAAAAATGATTTTATTAGGTCACTTTATAATACCCATATATAAAAGTGGGCGTGGTCGTCAACCGATTTTGGTAATTTTTCGTCCACACATTTGGCTAAGTAAATATATCACGCGTACCAAATTTCATCGACATATCTTTAACGGTTTCTGAGTTATGGCTTATAAAACTTTCAATATTTGCCCCTTAATAAGTGGGCGTGGCACCGCCCATTT
The DNA here is from genome assembly GCA_960531455.1 of Urophora cardui. NCBI lineage: Eukaryota > Metazoa > Arthropoda > Insecta > Diptera > Tephritidae > Urophora > Urophora cardui. Next base: position 67,218,114 of record OY482673.1, on the reverse strand, counting down.
TCCAAAATTTTTATATGTTTTGTTTTACGTCCGTAGGTGGACTCGTGCCACAAAATTTCAGTGATAGATCTTTATATTTGACAGAGATATCGCTTAAAATGTTTTTATTAGGCCCCTTTATAGTTCCCATATATAAAAGTGGGCGTGGCCGTCAACCGATTTTTATAATTTTTCGCCAAAACATTTGTCTAAGTAAGCAAATTACGCGTACCAAATTTCATCGATATATCTTCAACGGTTTCTGAGTTATGACATATAAAACTTTCAATGTTTGACCCTTAATAAGTGGGCGTGGCACCGCCCATTTTCCAAAACTTCATCAAATTTCTTCATAAGGGCCTGAGCTCAATACGTGGGTAAAATTTTAGCACTCTAGCTATATTAGTGGCTGAGATACAAAATTTCCGATTTTTACTATATAGGGGAAGTGGGCGTGGTCATGGTCCGATTTCGCCCATTTTCAATACCAACCGTCCCAGTCTCGATACCAACTTGCATTTCAAATTTCATCAAAATATCTCAATTTTTACGCGAGTTATCGTGCGTACGGACGGACGGACGGACGGACGGACGGACGGACGGACGGACGGACGGACGGACGGACATGGCTCAATCGATTTCTCTTTTCACCCTGATCATTTTGATATACATAAGTCCATATCTATCTCGATTATTTCATTATGTTACAATCCACCGTTATGAAATCAAAATTATAATACTCTGTGTACTAGTACAGCTGAGTATAAAAATATTTTGATTTTTTTCATCCTTCATATAGTTTTCTGAACTATCACCTCAATGCTCCACGCCTTAACCACTAGAGCTGCAAAACTATCGATGGCACTATCGATAGTATCGATAGTTTTTTTTTCGTGTCACTATCGATAGTTTTTTTCCACTATCGATGGTTATCTCTATTCATTCTTGTAGTTTTGTCCCAAGAGAAGAATACTGAATGTTAGGGAGGAGTTGGATTTCGATATCAAATTGGTCAAATTAAAACCCCAGCGGGTTAGGGGGCTTAGAATATACCCGTGGTAAGGAATGTCTGTCGTAAGAGGCGACTAAAATCCACGCTTCTAACGATATATAACTTGTAGTAATTGAACCACATCTCGCTAAATGACAATGTAAATGTCAAAATTTTTAATTTTATCCGATTTTTGAAAGTTTTGATTTTCAAATTAAGTTTTTTATAAAAACTTGTAAAAATCAGAAAAGTTTTATTTTTTAAAAATTAGCCCGTTTAATTGTTAACGTAATATCAAGGATATCTGATAAAAACATTATTTTTAGCGATTTCTTTCATGTGAAACAAAAAGGATATTTTATGGACGAAAAACTCGGTTATATGATTCATCCGTGCATAGGGCGTCGTTTTACAACTTTTTTTTGCAAAACACTATAGACTTCTTGCGCGACCTTAAACTTCTCATATTCAATAGTACTGCCTTTCAAATAAGAAACAATTTGCTCGCACAGCTAAATTCAATGAAGGTGCAAAACACGGTAACTCGCATGGAACATGGTGCAAGGTTTCCAATATATTAGCTGCGGAATGATTTGTATCTGACAGCAGCTTTTGTGTCTACAGTACAGCTACTCGCAATTTGAAATCTTCTAATATAAAATGACAAGCAATAGTTAAGTAATTTTCATTATTCCTTTTTTTGCTTGGTTTTCCGACGGGGTAGGAATATGATGTATTGTGGAACGATTTTTTCACAAGGGATGACGAAAAATCGTTCCACAATACATAAGTATCTATATCTTTAGCTTAAGGGCCGTTTACTCAACCTCTGATTAACGTCCACCCTATGAGAGGGTGAAGTCACAAACAAATTTTATATTTTGTCTATCCACGGATGAGTCATCTAACCGAGTTTTTCGTCCATAGAATATCCTTTTTGTTTCACATGAAAGAAATCGCTAAAAATAATGTTTTTATCAGATATCCTTGATATTACGTTAACAATTAAACGGGCTAATTTTTAAAAAATAAAACTTTTCTGATATTTTTACAAGTTTTTATAAAAAACTTAATTTGAAAATCAAAACTTTTTCAAAAATCGCAAAAAATTAAAAATTTTGACATTGACCAGATGTCATTTAGCGAGGTGTGGTTCATTTACTACAAGTTGTATATTGGTAGAAGCGTAACTCCAGCGAACATAATTTTTGAATAAAGTGATAACAAAAAACACAAAATTACCCTTATCTCAAAAACGTTACCATACAAAAAATGAAAAAAAAAAAAAAAAAAATTGTTCTGTGCTCAGCAGGCCCATACCTATCCTCCCCCATAACTGAAATTCTTCGTATTTTTTGTTTTTTGATTTATTTAAAGCATATTGTATTCTATATTAATGAAATGTTTAAACAGTGTGCCTTTTGATTATCGGTATTTTACATTAATGAAATGTATAAACAAAGTGCCTTATGTACTAGTCAGCGCCAAAGATGCTAAAAAACAAATGTACTACTTTTAGTTTTATTACTATAGCGTTTTCAAGTCAAATGAAACCTTTTTCAAATCAAGTGCAAATTTTAAATTGAAAAAGGTTTAATTTAACCAAAAAATGCTATATGTATAAGTGAGGTATTTAATTCCTATTTGTTGTTCTTTTGTTAATTAATTAATGCTATATACATACACAGAGAAAAAAGCACAATGGTTTTTTCAACCAACTTCTTGTTGTTTTATTGGTTGATTTATTCATGTCAAAAGGAAAAAATGTAATATGTACATTTTCATTGTACCATTAACCAATATTTTGGTAACAATCAATATCAAACAGAAAGTTGGTTTCCCCAACGTGTATATTTGTTATATTAACGAAAATATTGGTTAATTCATATCTAAAAAAAAAGTAAAAACACCGTTTCTGCTTGACGAAGTTGAATGGCTGGACCCAAATTGTAGAGAGCGAGAGAGTGAGTATTTGGAAGCTTCTTTGTTATTCAGTTAACATATTAAAACTCTCTTATAGATCATACATAGCAGTGCTGCTACTGGCATAAAAATATAACCAGCAAATTGTTTAATAGTAACAAGAAATTGGTTGAAGATTTGAACGAACATTTTGTTATATCAACTAATATCATGGTTAATATAACCAAAAACACTGTCTAATATATCAACAATGGTAATAGTAATATTAAACAAGTGTGAAATTAGTACTATTAACCAACTTTTGGTTGATTTTTCTCTCAGTGTAAGTGAAGTATCTAATTCTTATTTGATCTTTTATTTAATTATTGTTTTGCGTAAAAAATTAAAGACTTTTTGGAAAGAAAACTGTAAACAAAACCATCCCTCTTTTTATTTTAGTGAAATATTCATATTTTCCTCTCAGTGTAAGTGAAGTATCTAATTCTTATTTGATCTTTTATTTAATTATTGTTTTGCGTAAAAAATTAAAGACTTTTTGGAAAGAAAACTGTAAACAAAACCATCCCTCTTTTTATTTTAGTGAAATATTCATAAAAAACTATCGATAGTATCGATAGTTTTTTTTTCGACTATCGAAACTATCGAGTGGTCCGACTATCGATGGTTTTGCAGCTCTATTAACCACCACCAATCGGGACCAAAATTTATGTGTGATATCTTTGACCATGTTACTACGGATTGAGGGGGCGATACAGTCTTTTTATGAACTTCCAATTTTTTCATACAAATTAAACGCACTCTAATATACATACATATATATGTATGTACATACAGAGTAATTTTCTTTTTGTAAAAATGTGTGTATGTACTACTTATGTTCATAATTAAGCCTGAGAAAAAAAGAGTGAATCATCGTACATATCTATGTACTAGTGGTCGGAAACTATCGATGGCACTATCGTCATTATCGATGGTTTCTGAACATCGTTTACACTATCGATGGTTTTCGACTATCGTTTGAACTATCGATAGTTTATTGAAAATTTGAAATGTGACCACTAGGCACCAAACAAACGGTAACTATTCCATGCAGGGTTTGAATTACTGACTAGAAAGTAGTCAAAGCAACATAAATACGACTATGCGTTCTAGTCGCATGGTCGTTTAATATGTGATTACCCAAAAACATTAAAATTACACTACAATATGGGTATCAAACGAAAGGGGATGACCCCAGGTTTCATTTGGACTTCGATATATTTCGATAAATTTATCGATAACTGCTCATAATTGTGGAAAAGCGGATAAATATGGATACGTAATACGAATATAGAGTGATCTCCACAAAGCCCTTATGGAAGCGCGGGCACCGGTACTTTGAAATAAAAATCATGGCCGACAATAAGAGCAAAAAAATTGCGACCGCCCACTTCCTCCATTATTAAAAGTACACCCGAAAACTTTCGAAAATTTATAAATTGATATTTTTTTTATGGTGCTGGTGTTGTGCGTTTTTATATTTTTCATTATTAGCGCACGCTTTAATAGTTAAAGTTTAATTTATACTATAAATTTTATAGTATAAGTTTTATAGCTAAAACAGCGCCATCTGATTGAATTAATCTCATTAGCAAATATATTGCGTATTTTTAGGCACAAAGAAATAACTCATATGCATACAGGTGAAGCTAATAAAAATGTGTTAAAAAAATCTACATAAGTACATACATATCACACTACTGAATTCCGTATCAGATCTTAATTTACAACAATTTGTCTCAGTGTGTAGGCGGCGACTCGCTGTAGCCCGCTTCTGCAGAAAATAAAAAAGAAAAATGGAAGCCAAAAATAGCGTGTACACATACCCCGTCGGAATTGATTGCTTTGAAAAATCAGGTTTCATTCAAGGCAGATCTAGGAAGGTAGGCTCGGTGGCGAATTCAGAAATTTCCCATGTATTTTGTTATTGTAATTGGTAGAGTGTAATGTCAAAATGAGAATTCGCCTTAGTTAATATCTGAATTCGCTTGGGACTCGCTCATTCCTATTGGCCATGCTTCGAATTCGCTTGGATTTTGACAGTACACTCTACCTTTGGAAACAAAAAAAACTAGTTTCTGAATTCGCCACCGAGCCTACCTTCCTAGATCTGCCTTGGTTTCATTAAATACTTTTAAAAGTGTTCAATATAATAAAATAAACTAACACCATAATTTGTCTTCCAGGTCTGATAGTGAAAAAATTGTTTGATACAAAAAAATTCCAAAATTATTCCTTTATATGTAATTTCACATGAATTAATAGTAATTTTGCGCCGCTGTTCCTAATGGGTATAGCATTAAACTTCGTTTGTAGGCGAGAGGATAGAATGCGCGGTCGCGGTGATTTTCGGCGCGCTTGCCTATGCTTAAGCGCGGCACAAAAACAAAAAGCGCGGAAGCGCGATAGCTGTGAAGACCCGTGGAATATAGAATACCGAACACCGCAAAATGGGTATCAAATGAAAGCGCTTGGCTAGGGCTATCATTTGGTCGAGTCTTAATTAATTATGAACTGATCTAAAAAATATCCATCATCCAGTAATTGTTATGGAAGATCGAAAACAATATTAATTGCTAGTAACAATTACGAGCTGATCTAAAAATATCCATCATCCAGAAATTGTTATGGAACATCGAAAAAAATATCAATTGCTCATAACAATTATGATCTGATCGAAAAAATATCGATCTATGAGTAATTTTTATTGATGATGGAAAAATCTTTCCATTGCTCGATAATTGTTATCAAGTGATTTTTTATATTTATTTGTTATAATTGTTATGGCCTCTGGTTAATATATTAATTTTTTTGAACAAGAATAAATGGCTAATAAATAAATAAAACAAAACAATGTACTGAAAAAAGTTTTATTGGATCATCTACTATTACTTTCATGTATTGGTAAGAATAAGACCTGCCATTAAAAAGCTTCTCACAAAAAATGCATTCGCCGTTCGGAGCCGGCATAAAACTGTAGGTCCACCCAATTAGTAGGAAAAACAAAAAGGAACACACCTCGAATTGGGAGAGAAGCTCGGCCATAAAACTCGTCAGAGTTATAACAGCGCCATTGTATTATTATTATTATTATTATAAGAATAAGACCAGGACAGGTGGGCAAAGTTTGTTTACATTCGGGTGAAATCGGGTGAGCTCATTTAAAACAAATGTGTTTATGGATGTGTTTGCTGCCGGACGGCAAAAGGCGGTTACAGTGTGAGTAGAGGTCGGAAACTATCGATAGTCAGCACCATGGATAGTGTGCGATAGTTTTTTGCAAACTATCGATAGTTGACGATAGTTTCGGGTGATTTGGGAGAGTCTACGGCTACGCTCACACTGTAACCGCCTTTTGCCGTCCGGCAGCAAACACATCCACAAACACATCTGTTTCAAATGAGCTCACCCAATTTCACCCGAATGTAAACAAACTTTGCCCACCTGTCCTGGTCTTATTCTTACCAATACATGAAAGTAATAGAAGATGATCCAATAAAACTTTTTTCAGTACATTGTTTTGTTTTATTTATTTATTAGCCATTTATTCTTGTTCAAAAAAATTTATATATTAACCAGAGGCCATAACAATTATAAAAAATAAATATAAAAATCACTTGATAACAATTATTGAGCAATGGAAAAACTTTTCCATCATCAATAACAATTACTCAAAGATCGATATTTTTTCGATCAGATCATAATTGTTATGAGCAATTGATATTTTTTTCGATTTTCCATAACAATTTCTGGATGATGGATATTTTTTAGATCAGTTCATAATTAATTAAGACTCGACCAAATGATAGCCCTAGCCAAGCGCTTTCATTTGATACCCATTTTGCGGTGTTCGGTATTCTATATTCGTAGTCCGTATCCATATTTATCCGCTTTTCCACAATTATGAGCTGACTCAGTTATCGATAAATTTATCGAAATATATCGTAGTCCAAATAAAACCTGGGGCCACCCCCTTTCGTTTGATACCCATATTGTAGTGTAATTTTAATGTTTTTGGGTAATCACATTTTAAACGACCATGCGACTAGAACGCATAGTCGTATTTATGTTGCTTTGACTACTTTCTAGTCAGCAATTCAAACCCTGCATGGAATAGTTACCGTTTTTTTGGTGCCTAGTGGTCACATTTCAAATTTCCAATAAACTATCGATAGTTCAAACGATAGTCGAAAACCATCGATAGTGTAAACGATGTTCAGAAACCATCGATAGTGACGATAGTGCCATCGATAGTTTCCGACCACTAAGTGTGAGCGCAGCCGTAGACTCTCCCAAATCACCCGAAACTATCGTCAACTATCGATATACTATCGATAGTTTGCAAAAAACTATCGTACACTATCGACGGTGCTGACTATCGATAGTTTCCGACCTCTACTATGTACATATATGAGCATTATCAAGTACATATCTACCAACGACGGATAAGCGCATAAGCAGCAGGAGGTGCAATGGCGCCGAAAAGATTCACCCTTTTTAACACGCTTTTATTAGTTTCACCTGTATGTATGTGGGTATGTAACTTCTAGCTGCTGCCTAAATATATGCAACATATTTACTAATGAGATTAGGTTACAACCACCGCTATTTTCCAACAGATGGCGCGCGTGTATTTATATTTTTAAAATATTCACTTATTAACTATTCACGTACACCTTCTTTGGACCTTGCTTTGATATTTTCAATTCTCTAAATATTATGTATGCATGTACACATGTACTATACATATGTACGATTATATATACCTACATAGGTACTAGCAAATAGCCATCCCGCTTCGCAGCGACGAAAAAATTTTTATGTTATAATGAGAGTTTCCCTCTACATTTCCCTTTCCCTTTCCCTTGCCTTTAATTTTACCTTTACCTTTACCTTTACGCCTCTCATTTGCTACCAATATCGCTCAGAAACTGTCCAAGGTCACTCAGTCCAATGTTTTGACCCATATCTGGGGACCCAGCCTAGGAATCGCAATGAAGATATCTTTATGTTGAAGGCCTGTTTAACACCTTTCATTTGATACCAACATTGCTCAAAGACTTGCTGGGTCACTCTGGGTCCACATTTGGGCCTGTATTAATTTACAACTTTACATATGCTGAATTGCTTAAAAAATTGAGTTAAATAAATAATAGCTTCGTTAAATATTCGTAGTGACGTAACTTCTTTGTTTATTAATTTAGTAAAACCGTTTAAATGAAATATTGTCATGAATTTTGAAGCACTTTCTTTTGGTAAAACAAAAAGTATAATTCATGGACATACAAATAAGTTAGCTGGTCCAACTATGTGAAAGCGACTTCAGGACTTTTACAGCTTTTTTTCGACCCTATCTAATGTACATTAGGCCGTCTCGCATTATATGGACCATTTCTGTGAAAAATTTTTATTTTTTTAGACGCAGCTAGATGTCGCTAAAATTAATTTTTTATATCTTCGGTATTTATGGTCCGATCCCTAAGTTTAATACACCTATCTCTTTGACTTGAGAGGAGGGTTTCTACATTATAATTTTATTAACCCTATGTGTGCCATTGGGGTCACTTCCACCCAGTACTTAGTTTATACCACCTTCATGTAACTTTTTTTTGCCGGTATGTTAAACGTCGTCAAAAAACATTAATATTTAACAAAACTAGTATTTTGATCGATTTATTAGAACTGGTGGTGTGTTTTATTACACATTTAACATTCCGAGGAATATAGCTTTTTGGCTTCATGTGGTCTTTTAAGTTCATTTTGCAAAGATTTTTTCTGAAGAGACTTCTACTGAAATTTTATGGCGAATAATTTTCTAGACCATTTTAGCTCTCTAGCGACCTTAGAAACACCATTTCCTGACTACACTATATTTCCTGACTGTATAAGAAGGGGTCAAAATAACCCTTTTTTCCAGAAATATTTTCGAAAAAAAAAATCATATGGAGGGGACGGCGGGGGGCGTACGGCGAAATTTTTTTCGCGATGCGCTCTAATGTACACATATACCCACCAAAAATCTAAGCCTTATTTAAAATTAAAGCAGCAGATTTAAAGGCTTAAGAAATAAGGCCTGAAAATTATAAGGGTAGCAAATTTGTATGGAGAAAGGCTTTAAATAAGGCTGATTAACCTGTGTTGGTGTCATCAGGCCATAAGGGTACTCTCTTTCTGAGAGCACACCTTATTCCAAAGGCTTATCCGCCATGCGAAATAAGGCCTAAATAAGTATTAGAAAGTGAGGAGCAGACTGAGTGAGTGCATAACAGAAGCGGCGCTACCAGCGTACTACTTTTTTTGCAGGATATGTACATAAAAAATAGAAAACCTAAAAAGAGAATAACAACATAAAAAACCGACAGCAAAGAAAAACTTTAACCTTAACCATTTTTAGCAGTTTTGCAAAAGCGCATTCTTGTACATTTTGGAATTCTTCGTGGCATTTAATATGTATTAATTAGTTCGAAGCACGCCTTAAACTCCATCAGTAATTAGGTGTAATTATATTTCTGCGCTATGCGGTGGCGACAACATTGTCATATTAATTCTATAATACAATTATTGACTCCTAGTGGTGGAGAGCTTCAACGCATTTAGCTGGGACAATTCGCAATTCAATGAATAACATGGCAAATATATATATGTATATACATACCTATAAGAAATGCAGAATAATAAGTGAATATTTTAAAAATATAAATACACGCGCGCCATCTGTTGGAAAATAGCGGTGGTTGTAACCTAATCTCATTAGTAAATATGTTGCATATATTTAGGCAGCAGCTAGAAGTTACATACCCACATACATACAGGTGAAACTAATAAAAGCGTGTTAAAAATAAGAAGGCCCGAATACATAAATAAATAAAAAGTCTATAGAAAATAATCATTTTTTCAGAAATTTGTCAATTTAGTGCTGTTTTGTTAGCATTTTAAATATCGCACACACTGATAAACAGTCAGATGCAAAAAGACATACATATGTACATTCATACATACATACATGCATGCATATGAGGATGCGAATGCCCATCAACAAAATATACGTACATACCCAGCAAACAGACTCGTAAGCCTAAGCTGAGGCTAAGTTGTTAAACTGGAATACGCTGGCAGCGCAGCTTGCTGCTTGCACTCATTCTCTCTGCTCCAAATGTTTTAATGCTTCATTTTAACACATCCGAAAGATAGAGAAATGGAATTGAGTTTTTATGGGCAAAGTACAATGTGTGGCGAGCGCAAAAATTGCGTATTGTCGCCTCAGTCCATTTTCAACTCACATGCAATGAAGTGTTAAGTGGTTAAGTGCGCACGCTTATCTCATTCCGATATATACATATGTATATGTACATGTACGTATATAAATGTATAAATAATAATGTTTCAACCCTAGCAGAATATATTTTTTGTTATTAAAATTGCGCATAAATGTGAATTATGCAGCTAAACAAAAAACACCTTATAATTAAAATATTTATAAGGTATAAATACACCACGTAAAACGTGATAATCAGGCCATAATAAGGCCTTCAAAAGCCTTATTTCGCATGCGGATAAGCCTTATGGCCTGATGACATCAGCACAGGAAAATCAGCCTTATTTTAAGCCTTTGTCCATACAACTTAGCTTCCCTTACAATTTTCAGGCCTTATTTCGTAAGCCTTTAAATCTTCTGTAATAATTTTTAAATAAGGCGTAGATTTTTACTGGGTACATATCCTACATGTGTATGTACATATATAAATACATATGGGCATATATTATTCCGGGGCGATTTATATGACCCATCGATATCGCGCCGTCGAAATTATGATTGCTTTTATTTTTCTGGTGTTTAAATCGGTATACATATGTATGTATTATTATATTATCTATTACACAAACAGGTCTTCAGCGGTGTAGAAAATTATACCCCATAAGGGCTACATCTGAACAATCGGTTATAATAATAATAATAATACCCAACGGTTTGCCCTCCATATCCCGCCCGACCGACGCGAGGGGCGCCAATCCGCATGACGCACGGATATGTTTTTTTTTTTGTGCCAAGTCGTGCAGGAAAGGGTTGTTAGGTTTCGAAATCTAAAACTATTCAGCTACAGAACATAATTTATCAGCTAATTGTATATCATTTATTAAGTGAGGCTAGAACTATTTTTTTTTATAATATAATAAAAAGCGAGTCTGAAGTGTCAAACGTGCTGGAGTGATTATTAAAGTCATGGCATAAGTGGTGAAATGGTTCATTTAATTCGAATTTTGTTTTGCAAGGTTTCACAAATAGTGGTGTGAATTGCCTCGATAATCTACATGGAACGTTAAAATAGAACTCACTTAGAAGGCATGGGCTATTTATAAGTCCAGTGATTAATTTAACCATAAAAACTATACCAAGCATTTCTCTACGACTAGTGGAGGCAAATTAATGAGTTTTAATCGAGAAGTGTAAGGTGGAAGATTGTAATCTGAGTCACAATGAAAGTTACACAAAGCAAAAAGCAGGAACTGCTTTTGGACAGATTCTATTTTATCTGAAAAACACTGGTAGTGGGGATTCCAAATAATAGATGTGTATTCCAATATAGGGCTAACTAAGCTTATAAATAGAGCTTTTGTGACGTAAGGATCGTTGAACTCCTTAGACCATCGCTTTATAAATGCAAAGACAGCTTTGGTTTTGTTGACAGTGCAGTTTATATGGAGGTTGAAGGTGAGTTTGGAGTCCATTGTGATGCCAACTCGAGAAAATTAGTTACCTGTTCTAGATTATGCTGTGATATTTTATAAGAAGCTGGTTGTACTGTTCTTTGAGAAAAGCACATAACTTTAAATTTTTTTTATGTTTAGCGGCATGTAATTTGCTTTACACCAATAAACAAGGTTGTTAAGATCTGCTTGTAAGGAAGATCTATCTTCTGTTGTGGAAAATGATTTAAATAGTTTTACATCATCAGCATATAATAAGATCTTAGACTGTTTTATTACAGACGAAATATCATCAATGAATAGCAGGAACAGAATTGGCCCAGGGTGATTTCCTTGGGAAACGGCCGAAGGAACGAAAATGACATCGGAAGAAAAATTTTTAAAAATAACTTTTTGAGTTCTGCAGGTATGAAGATATCCATCGAATTAAACTGGGTTGACGACCTATTAGACCCAGTTTACGGATTACGGATGAGCAATGAATGACATATCTACTTTGTCAAAAGCTTTACTAAAATCCGTGTAAACTACATCTGTGTGAGCATTTTCTCTAAATCCATTTGAAATATAAGTTGTGAACTGTAATAAATTAGTTGTGGTAGATTTTCCAGCAGAAAACCCATGTTGAGATGCCGATGTTGATGAGGAAATATAATACTTCAGACAATTAATAATGATCGCTTTCAATAAGTTTGGAACCGCTGACTGCTTGGCTATGTCTCGATAATTTTCAATAGAAGACCTACTGCCATTTTTGTGGCAACTATGTATATCTTATAACTGTGTAAGCATGACGATTTTCCGTGAATTTCTCTAGATCTATATGAGTAAAAACTGCAAAGTTTCCTGTGCCTTACTTTTTAAATAATTAATTTATGCCCAAGAAAGTTTACATGTGTGATTCTCTGCGAGCTTTCAGTTTTACTAACAAAATATGCCGGGAACAAATATTGCAATTTTGGAAATCTTTTTTTATCATTTTGCTATGTGTTCTTATAACTGAAATACGTTCCCAAATTGGCCGCGCTACAAGTATTAATCTCTGTCCTACACGTAGAAAAACTTTCCACCAGAAAAACAATTTCGTGCGGGCCATCTGACATTTTGAAAATTAATTGCTCATTTCAAAAAGCGATTATGACCGTAAATTTTTTGAGGTTATAACAGCAAAATATAAAAAAATGTTACAATGCAATATAATAAATATGATACCTACTTCAAAAATTAAAGTGCCACGGTTGTAACAAGGTTTTTTTTTTATAAATGTAGTTTTTTGAGATTTCCAAGTTTATAAAATTAATATTATTTATTTTCAGAGTACAACAGCAATTTAAAATAAAACGAGGATGACTGCTAATCAGAATTGCTGCATTCAAGTTACGCAACGCAACAATGAAAATACTAACACTGGTCGGCAAAAAAATAAAACTTTGTCATCCTTTTAGGTTTCATGATTGATTTCAATGGATTCTGGGGCGCTGATTACGAAAATTGTATTGAAAAAGCCTCTTCACATCAGGTTTTAAAGTTATTTAGTACATTTTTTTTTTATAATCGTTTCTTATTAAACAAAAACATCAAACCTAAAGGGAGGATTGATTTCGTTACCGACCAATTCAATTTTCGCTCCGAAACTCATGGACTCTTTTCACAGTCAAGTAACAGAATAACAAGTAAGGAATCTCCGGCATATCTGCAATGATGCAATCGACCATGGACCTGCAGATAGCGGAACAAAAAACAGAGATACTGCTAGTAAGCACAAAGAAAGTACGAGAAAATATGTACATTACGGTCGGGAAGTGCGAGATAAGTTCCCAGCCATCACTGAAATATCTGGGTGTGATTCTAGATCCCAGGCTGAGCTTCAAGGAGCACATAAACTACGCCGCACAAAAGGCGCGAAAAATTTGTGGCGGCCTTTCGAGGATGATGACAAATAAAGGTTGTGTGCGCTTCACACGTCGACACCTGTTAGCCAGGGCTATAAACTCTGCTATTTTATACGCTGCACCGATCTGGGCCGATGCTCTCAACTGCAAGTCATATGCCGCATGGCCGCTCTCAGAGTTATAAGCGCATTTCGAACAGTCTCTGGTGATGCTGCTGATATATTCAAGCCCAAGGAACTAGCAAAATATACAGTGCAACGAAACCGGTGCTAAACTCACACAGAACCGAAGAAAGGAAGAAAATTCGCCTATTGTGGCAGGAACGCTGGCAAACCTCGCTTAAAGGTCGGTGGACTTATAGGTTAATTCCTAATATAAACAGTTGGGCAGATAGAGAGCAGGGCGACCTCAATTTCCACCTTGCTCAATTCCTTAGCGGACATGGGTGCTTTAGGGCGTATCTTTACAGATTCAAGAGGAATTATAGTCCTTTCTGTCCACAGTGTCCCGACGTGGTAGGGGACGCAGAACAAGTGTTTTTTCATTGCCCTCGTTTCTCAGCTGTGCGATCACGGCTGAACGAGATCGCGGGAACAAGAGTTTTGGTGGAAAACTTGACTGCACTTATGTGTGAGTCCTCTGTTATGTGGGAGGCAGTTAGCGACGCGTCAGCGTCAATATTAGCCCAACTGAGATACTCTGACCAATGTAGTAGGCTTTAATAGTCCTGTCCGTTGAAAGAAGATTTTTAGTCTATCCGTCCTCCTACGAAGTAATACCTGTCCGGTGGCTCCGTAGGAGTGGCTTTGGGCGGGAGTAGGTTAGGTTTAGCGAGTTAAAGTCTCACACTTCGGCTTTCGATGCTTCCCCCTACTATAAACAAAAAAATACCAAAATGTGCGGGAACTAAGCTCGTAACTAACAAACATAACAAATCCTAAGACTACAAATAATTGGTATGTTTACGCATTGTTATCAGGAAACCCAATACCAAATAGCACAAATTTAAAGCTTGTACCTTTTTTCTGTAGATACGCAGTTAACGCTGAACCGGGATGAGAACTCTCTTACTGTATTTACATACATAAGATACCTCAATTTTGTTTTCAAATGCGATATTTCAGTGGAAATAAAAGATATTAACGGCCTTTGATAGTATTTTAAAATGATACTCACAGATTTTTGACTGAAGGGCATATATACAGTAAAAGATATATGTTTGTGGGTATGCGATAATATAAGTTTTGACCACTCAACCTTCAAAACCAAAAATAGGGATATATCATATTTGGATTCTGCATAAGAGCGTTAATGAAATTGGTAAGCATTATGGTCCGCTTAATTTTTATCGTTCTTTTATGTTTGAGATTTTATAAAATCCGTATTGGTTCATAAACATCAAATTTCGGAACATCAAAACTCAATTTAGACTTACTTATGTCGTAGAAGAACTTTTCAGTTAGAAAAATGAGAGGAATCATACTCGTAAATTCAATCGAAGATATGGCTTCCAAATCGCCCCGGCCTAATATTACATACATTTTTGAACTTTTCGTGCATTTTTGCTGGTTTCACCTCGAAGTCGTATTAGCACATTTTGTTGTCGTCGGTTGGGAAAAGATGTTCATTCGTACGCAATGAATTGGTCAGCTCATTATTTATTATGAATTCTATAAATATTAATGGATGTTTAAATGCAATTATAACAGCTAATTAATAATGTGCATTTTTAATTGCAACACACCGGCCGCATCTCCGCCTTGTCACTTCTGTACACACATATGTATGTACCTACATATGTAACACTGTTTGGCTACTGACGGGTCCGTCGATCATCCATCGGAATGCCTGCCTATCTCTTGACGGCGCTGGGATTTTCTGTCTTTGCGTGGTGGTCCAATGGTCTGTTGACTTTAACTTTTTTGTGTTTGTTTTTGTTTTGGTTACGTTCTTATGAATTTCGCATTTTTGGCAGTCCCCAAAATCGTTCACGGCAATCGAAACGCTGAAACGCCAGATGAGATTTTTTTACTTTGTTCAGTTTTGCTTTAATTAAGTAAGAGACGACTTAAGTATGTGACTAAAATACTTCAGTTATGCGAAATACTTTGCTAATAAAAACTAAATAAACTGTAGAAATACAAATGCTAAGGCATTAAAAACATGGTCATGAACATGCATACATACCCTGCAAAAAGGCTATGCTTATTGTTAACGAATCAGGCATGAAACAGGAATACGCTGGCAGCGCTGCAAGAGCAAATTGGGAATGAAATGGCGCTTAATGCATGCATGTAAAACAAGTACATGAAACCATGGTAACGCATCTAAACAACTTTATTTATAATCCTTTTAACATGTTTAGAGAAAAGGGAATGTCCGACGATTGGAACTTAAGTGTGCTCTGTCCAATCCACAAAAAGTAGGCTCCACAGTACGCGCCAATTGTCGTGGTATAAGCCTCCTGAATATCGCATATAAGGTCTTAGCAAGTGTATTGTGCGAAAGACTGAAGCCCACCGTCAACAAGCTGATTGGACCTTATCACTATGGCTTCAGACCTGGTAAATCTACGATCGACCAGATCTTCACAGTACACCAAATACTGGAAATCGGCGTACGCCGATGACATCGACATCAATGGCACTAACATGCGCGCCGTATGTTCTGCCTTCTCCAAGCTGGATAAAGAGGCTAAGCAAATGGGTTTGGCGGTCAACCAGGACAAGACGAAGTACCTCCTGTCATCACACAAAGAAACAGCACGCCTTGGCAGCCACGTCAATATTGATAGCTACAAATTCGAAACTGTTAAGGACTTCGTCAATTTGGGAACCAGCATTAACACCAGGAATGATGTCAGCACGGAGATCCAACGAAGAATCACGCTTGCCAATAAATGCTACTTTGGACTAAGTAGGCAACTGAAAAGTAAAGTCCTATCTCGACAAACGAAAATCACACTCTACAGGACGCTCATCGTTCCAGTCCTCATGTACGGCGCAGAAGCATGGACAATGTCAAAATCAGATGAGATGGCACTTGGAGTATTCGAGAGGAAAGTTTTTCGGAAGATTTATGGACCTTTGCGCGTTCGCGTGGGCGAGTATCGACGGAGATTTAAGACGAGCTGTACACAGACATCGACATTGTTCAGCGAATAAAGATGCAGCAGCTGCGTTGGGCAGGTCATGTCGTGAGAATGGATGAAGGCGCTCCAGCCAAGAAATTAATTCTATCGAAATCCGCTGAACGCAAAAGAAAAGGGAGACCTCCACTGCGTTGGGAAAATCAGGTGGACAGCGATGCTGCTTGCCTAGGTGTTACAAGAGGTCTCGGGTGCTAACCCCAGTCCGGACAAACACCAAAAAAAAATTTCTAATTAATTAAAAAACAAATTATTGGGTTTTTAGAAATAGCGGTCACCTCTCGGCATCGCGCGGCCAGCCATCCGAGTGTAATTCTGCTATGAAAAACTTCTCACAAAAAATGTATTCGCCGGTCGGAGCCGGTATAAAGCTGTAGGTCCACCCAATTAGTAGGAAAAACAAAAATTAAGGAGCACACCTCGAATTGGGAAGAGAAGCTCGGCCTTAAAACTCCTAAGAGTTATATCAGCGCCATTGTATTACAATAATTTGACCTCGTCCGGAATGTTAAGGGCAAGTTGGTGTAATATTTTTCGTTAAACATCTTAAACTTTCCATAACACAGCGCAAACAGCAAATGTGTACTAATTAAAATACAAAAAAGTAAAATAAACAACTAAGGAAGCCCAAGTTCGAGTGGAATCGAACTTTAGATACCCAGATACATACATATATGCTTTCATTGTTTGTTTGCGGAAACACGGTGTATCTTTATATAAAGCGGGCGCCGCATAGAGAGGGTGTAGCCACGCCCATTACAAAAATTGTGTATCTGTCAGCAAATTACTCATATAAATATTTTTGTTAGTACAAATTTTCATCGATTTCTGGCTTTAAGTTATAAAGATGTCACGTTACAAATTTCCATACGGCATTTTAGAAATTTTTTTTAAGTAGGCGTGGTTATAAACACATTTCGTTAAATTGCTGCACGTGTATTGCCATAAGTGATAAGAGTATGTTCACAAAGTTTCGCCATAATATCCAAACAATTTGTCGTTTTAAGGGCTCCAAAATTTCGTAGATTTCTTTGCCTAAAAAGAGGCTGTGACAGGCCCATTTTCAAAACTTGTTATGTTCTGTGTTTCATGTGTATAAGGGGCCTATGCGACAAACTTTCAATACATCTCTCTATATTTGACAGAGATATCGCTAAAAATGTTTTTATTAGGCGCATTTAGAATAACCATACACATATAATAGCGAATTTGGGAATTTTTCGCCCAAAGTTTTGCCTTGGTAAATCACGCGCACCAAATTTCATCCACATACATTTGTACCTGGCAGTGGCGTAGCTAGAGAATTTTTCGGGGGGGGGTCACAGCCAATGTAAAAAATTTACCAAAATTAAAATTACCAAAAAAAAAACTACAATATTTTTTACAAATGATAAAAATCGCTAGTTTAGAATGCAAATTGTGTAAGTCCTTTTTTAAAACTTTGTAGGAGAGACAAAAAACAAAAAAGAAAAAAAAAAATCGAAATGAAAAAAAATTTCTGTTCATATAAATATTTTGGACTTACACAATTTTTTTCTCTTTTTGGACTTACACAATTTGCGTATCACTGAATAACAACGAGTAGAAATATGACAAGTATCTCAGACTTGTTTAGCGCGGTGCGTATTTGATTTTTCTAGCGTTCTACATAAAAATACTACACTTTTTCATAAAAGTGGACTTACACAGTTTGCACTCTAAGCTAGCGAAATGTAATTTTTTCAGACTATAATTTAACATTTTAGTACACAAATATCGCTTATAATACATATATCAAACTCTTAAGGCCCTTGGCCACTTAAAATCTGGAATGTTAAGAAGTGTATACATATGTGTGAGTGTCGGGTGATTGACGCAAATATCTAAAAGATTTGATTCTCATCAACGCGAGCCCGAACGAAAACGTGTAGCACGACGACTGCCGATTGCACTAACACACACAAAAAACTCACACGTACACACTGCTTGACATGTCAGATTGTCAGTTGCCAAGGGCCTTTAACTATACTTCAAAAGTAAGTCTCATATTCTCTTCTGGAAATCTACGCGCATAGGTAGATTTTCAAGTTTTATGCGCCCAAAATTGAATTTTGTAAAATTGTTACAATTACAGAAAAAACAAGTAAGGAAGCCTAAGTTCGAGTGGAATCGAACATTAGATACTCAGCTGTATGCTTTCATTGTTTGTTTGCGTTTGATGGAAACACGGTGCAATTAATATAAAGCGAGTGCTGCATAAAGTGGGCGTAGTCACTCCCATTTTCTAAATTTTTATCAGTCATCCAACTAAGCATATCAATATTATACTTTGTGCAAAATTTCATTCCTTTATGACTTCTACTTACAAAGATGTCACGTTACAAATTCCCAAAAGGTGTTCCAGAAATATCTTTCTTAAACAGTAGGCGTGGTCATAAACCGATTTCAAAAAATTTTTGCGTGGCTATTAACACAAGTTATAAAAGTGTATAAACCAAGTTTCGTCATAATATCTCAATTATTTGTCGAGTTATAGGCTAAGAAATCTCGTATATCCCTTTGTGTAAAAAGAGGCGGTGCCACGCCCATTTTCCAAAATTTTTCTATTTGTTTCCGGTCTATTGTGAAAGTCATGCCACAAAATTTCAATGAATTATCTTTATATTTGACAAAGATATCGCTTAAAATGTTTTTATTAGGCCCCTTTAAAGTTCTCATATATAAAAGTGGGCGTGGTCGTCAACCGATTTCGCTAAAATTTCGAGCGTGTATTACCACAAGTAATGAAAGTGTACACACCAAGTTTCGTCATTATATATAAATTATTTGTCGAGTTATGGGCTCAGAAATCTCGTATATTCCTGTTTATAAAAAGAGGCCGTGCCACGCCCATTTTCCAAAATTTTTGTGTTTTTCGTTTTATGTCCGCAGTTGGACTCCTGCTATAAAATTTCAATGATATATCTTTATATTTGACAGAGATATCGCTTAAAATGTTTTTATTAGGTCACTTTGTAATATACATATATAAAAGTGGGCGTGGCCGTCAAACCGATTTTAACTATTTTCCGTCCAAACGTATGCCTAAGTAAGTAAATCACGCGTACCAAATTTTGTCGATATATCTTCAATGGTTTCTGAGTTATGACATATAAAACTTTCAAGGTTTTACGCTTAATAAGTGGGCGTGGCACCGCCCATTTTTCAAAATTTCATCAAATTTCTTCCTAGGGGCCTGAGCTCAACACGTGGGTAAAATTTCATCGCTCCAGCTATATTAGTGACTGAGATACCAAATTTCCGATTATTTCTATATAGGAAAAGTGGGCGTGGTCATGGTCCAATTTCGCCCATTTTCAATACCAACCGTCCCAGTCTCGATACCAACTTGCAATTCAAATTTCATCAAAATATCTCAATTTTTGCGCGAGTTAGAGCCGCTGTGGTGTAGTGGGTAGAGTGCTCGCCTGCTATGCCAGAGGTCTCGGGTTCAAACCACGGTCCGAGCAAAACACCAAAAAATTTTTCTAATTAGTAAAAATCCAATTATTGGATTTTTTAAGAGCAGCGGTCACCTCTCGGCAGTGGGCGGCATACCCTCCGAGTGTATTTCTGCCATGAAAAAGCTTCTCACAAAAAATGCATTCGCCGTTCGGAGCCGGCATAAAACTGTAGGTCCACCCAATTAGTAGGAAAAACAAAAAGGAGCACACCTCGAATTGGGAGAGAAGCTCGGCCATAAAACTCGTCAGAGTTATAATAGCGCCATTGTATTATATTATATTAGAGTGTTTACAGACGGACGGACAGACGGACGGACGGACGGACGGACGGACATGGCTAAATCGATTTCTCTTTTCACCCTGATCATTTTGATATATATAAGTCTATATCTATCTCGATTATTTCACTCTGTTACAATCCACCGTTATGTGATTAAAACTATAATACTCTGTGTACTAGTACAGCTGAGTATAAAAACATACCCACATATTGGAAATAGACTGGGGAACAATAATTCATCGCTTTTTTCCCGACCCCATACTCTGCACTTGCTTCCAGATGGTCGAAACTTAGCATATCTAAAGTAAATTTTTTAGTTTTTTATACATAATTTTAAGTGCTAGTTTCAACTTGAATATTTATTATTTAAAGCATTTCATTTAAGTAATCGTGATGAATCCTAAAGGTTCAAGTAATTATTAACACTTTTCAATAATATCCTTGGTTTCCAATAATTCTAAGTTTATAGTTTTAAGCTTTTAAAGTTGGGATATTTAAAAAAAAATTATCACTCTTTTTCGTGTTAAAAATTGGTTTTGTTACGTTGCTCTGTCAGACTCAGTCAAATTAACCCTCGGACATGATATCTAGTACAATTAGTAGTTAGCCGACAAAAAATTACGTCGCACAAAGCCGCACTTCACTCCTAGATACAGGGTTTTTCATATGTACCTACAATAATTTTCTTTTTGTGCTTATATTTAATTTTAATGTTTATATTTCTAACGCATATCGTGGTTAATGTAGGTGATGCTCGGAAGTAACCCAGATATTTAGCAGCGATTATTGTTAACTTTTTAGGCAGTATTTTTAGTATTTCCAATTTTACAAAGTTAAGGAAGTACTTATCATAAAAAGGGGCTAAGAATTATAAAGCTACATTTTTTAGAAGATTCTTGAGTATGCAGTTTTACAGCTCATTCAATTTTAATATAATAATATGCAACATTCAACTTTTTGAAAAATTTCATTGGCTTTTCGGAAATTTTAATTGGAACGGTCTCACGTACATATAACGCAAACACCCTACAGAAAAAAATTACTAAAATCGACGGAAATTTTTACAGCATTGAGAATAGCAATTTTTACACTAAAATTGGTTCGCTACATAACAGTACACTTAGAAATCTCCTCAAAATCTTCTATAAATTCTGGCCGCGCTTTGAAATTTTTAATCCACTTTTAGAAATTTCTACGATTTATCGCATTTTTCCATAAGCTTAGAAATCCTGCTTAAGGCGATTTTTATTGAAAATTTTTTTACATTTTTAAACGAAAATAAGAGAGTCAAATTTTCGACAGAACTGTTTGAAATAAATTTAAAAACTCTGGCGTATGATTTTTTTTTTGAGTCACTGTATATATTTTTCAATAAAATCGACTTTTAACTAGAGCCCTAGATACCCGGGTATCGAGCAATTCGATCTGATCGTTTTTGTTTGAAGCCCGTTTGTTGTTCAAATGCCCGTACAAACATTCGAGCATTCGAGCTTACAAACAAAAAAATGTGTATCGGAAAAACAAAAATAAAAAAACTACATATAAAGAAAAAAAAAATAATAAACAAAAGAAAAAAACAAACTTCAAAATACCCGAATTGTTCAAATGCCCGTACAAACATACGGGTAATAAACAAACAAACAGCTCTTCGAGCATTTGAACAACAACTGTTCCCAAAGCCCAGATCCTAATCCCATCGAAAATCTTTGGGATTTTTAAAAAAGAGGATGGCTGTGTACGAAAAAGTTCCCACAAATTTTAATCAACTTTGGCCGCGAGTTGAGGAGGAATGGGCCAAGAAACCAAGGGTAACCATAGCAGAACTAAAGGAAAGCATGCCAACGCACATTAAAACAGCCCCAAAATATACGGGGCTACGGAGGAAATAATATTACTCCATACCAAATAATTTTTTTCCTCACGAGCAAAATTGGATGAATGTGGATGTTCGAGTTTTTCGCCCTAAAAAACGTGGTTATCAAGATGGAATTAAATTTCTTTGTATGTTTTCTATTAAGGTAATACATATGCTAATTAATCAAAAAAATTTGGTTGAAATTAGACGCTTGGATTAGGTTTTATGAACACATAAGCACAGAAGTGGGAAACATTCATCCATTAATGCTCGCCACTGTACATATTTCAAGTTTTGCGCAAGTTAGTGTGTTTACCGACGGATGGATGGGCGGACGGACGGACATGGCTCAATCGATTTATTATTTCACCCTGCTCAATGTGATATAGGTACTTATGTGATCAAAATTATAATATGTACTCTGTGTACTACGTACAGCTGAGTATAAAAATACAATAAGCACATCTCACACTGAAAAACTTCAGTGTATGAATACACACGCTTTGGCCTAAAAGTATGCTATGTTTACATACATACATACATATATATGTACATACATGCATACATACATACATACAGGTGAAACTAATAAAAGCGTGTTAAAAATAACCTTAAACAAACCGAACTGTAGTGAACCGATCAAAAACATAAGTTTTTATGCAAATTCATTTTAACACCTACGAAGACGTAGATACATATGTAAGTAAGTACATATGTACATATACATATAACTAATAAAAAACATTCATACTTTTATACATATGTAAACAAGTCTATGTATGAATGTGTCTACATTAGGGTGGTCCAAAATCGTATGAAGGAAATAAAGTTCTCCCGCAAATGCCTCCAAATTTCCTTCTGTTTTTACATCAGTGATGGTACATAATTTTTTGGAAAGTCCTTAATGAACAAGAAAGATATTTTTTATCGTGGAACGATCTTCCGTGGAGACCAAACCAAACTTCCACAATACATCATATTCCTACCCTGTCGGAAAAACAAGCAACCAAAAAGTATATTTTTTATCATTAAAAAGGGAACACATATTGTTTTATGAAAATAGAATAAAAATAGCCTTGCTGCGCAATGATTTGTTGGGTTTTAATTTTTTTTGAACCACCTTAATGCGTACATGTGTTCACACATACATATGTATGCAAAAGCCAAATGCGAAGCAATTGCCACTTGTTAAATTCAGCTTTTATACAATATTTTTTTTGGTTATTTACCTATGTACATATGTACATTCGAAATGAAAAACAACTTCAAAATCCACACATTTTTAAAATTGACAATGTCGACTATGTGGCCGCTGTGATGCATTGGGTGAGTGCTCGCAAGCTATACCAGAGGTCTCGGGTTCAAACCCCAGTCCGGACAAACACCAACAAAATTTTTCTAATTAACTAAATCCCAATTATTGGATTTTTAGAATAGAATTTTTAGAAGTCACCTCTCGGCAGTGGGTGGCATACCCTCCGAATGTATTTCTGCCATGAAAAATCTTCTCACAAAAATTCATTCGCCGTTCGGAGCCAGCATAAAACTGTAGGTCCACCCAATTGGTAGAAAAAAACAAAAGTTAAGGAGCACACCTCGAATTGAGAGAGAAGCTCGGCCATAAAACTCGTCAGAGTTATAATATTGCCAGTGTATTATATTATTATTATGTCGACTACATATGTTCATATGCATACATATATGTATGTATATGTATATGTACATATTTGTAGTAGCGACAGACAGCAATTCGTGAGGCGTGAATTAATGCAATTGAATTGAGACGAAATTCCATGAAAACATTAAGGAAATTGTTAGCACGAGAAATGATCATCAACTATGGGCCCATTATACGATAGCGTTAAGCTGTGAAGTGCCATGAGATATTGTAAAGCGTTAAATATTTGTACATATGTATGAATGAATGCACATACATACATACATATGTAGATACATACATATGTTTGTGTGGTCTTGATTTAGCACACCGCACCCGTAGTCACATTACTGGCAAACACCAGTAAGCCAAATAAACCGTAATTTTCCGGTTTTACCATCAGTGATGCCGAAATTGGGCTTTTCGGACCAAATCTGGTCCGATAAATTTACTTTGGGCTGTTGGGCGGCTAAAATCAATTTTGGTCCGATTTGTAATATAAATATTTTTAGTGGAGACAATTTCTCTGACGTTAAACATTTTATCTTTCCCGTGTAAAGTTCTTTTATTGTTATAGGTATCTAAATTCGCTTGGGACTCGTCTCGCATGCCAAGTTTAATGAAACGTAAAAATCAGACAATCTGACATTTATTTTGCAAATAAAATGCTGAAATTTAACAAAAATTATGTTTCACTTTAAAAGCGCCAGCGAACATACGGGCTACTCCATGAATAGGTTAGGTTGGAGTGGCCGCCTAGAGTCGCACTTAGGCCAGTGCAGAGGCCCGTTGTGATACCACAAGAAGAAAACGGATTACTCCTCCTTTTTGAACCAATTTGAGAACTTAATGCAGTTCACCAGGGCCCTCACTATGTGAAAGCACATTCTTATTGCATAGAATATATGGAATAGAACTCGAAATCGCACGAATTTTATTTCGAATTAAACTACAGTGATGAGATCACTTGTGAACCCATTTCTGCCAGGTTCGCCTTGATGTTCGACATACTGGCTTCTGTTGCCATCTATCACTTGCTAGTTATAGATATGCTGTTTAAGAATTAGCTTGTTTGTGGCTAACGGAATACCTATGCGTTCTTTGTCAGGAAGAACGTGCTCGGTAGTGCCCTGCCTCGCAAGTTCATCCGCCCTACAATTGCCATTGATATCCCTACGTCCCGGGACGTACACGAGGTGCAGACAGGTCAGTTTGGCCATCTCCTTTAGAGATCGGCGACAGTCTAGTGTTAGTTCTGAATTGAATGAGTGGGAGCCAAGATTACTTAGTATGTACATATGTATTTAAAAATAGATATGTAATTCCATTTTAAGTTGACTTCTGATTTTTGGGCGTTTTTTGGCGGAATGGGGCGGTAATTTGGTCGGTAAAATTTTTTTTCAGTGGCAACACTGTTTACCATACCGGCTGGGAAAAGTTTTTTTATAACATTTTATTTTTCTTTAAGAAGCAGTCGCTGCTAAATATTTGTTAGTTTTTACCTATTTTCCAAAATCGATATTTGTTCAAATTAATTCAAAGAAAAGTATTTTCCGCGTTCTAAACCTAGACTTTAAACTTACGAAGCCACTTTGAATCACATACATATGTACCATAGATGGGCACACTGAAGTAATATTGTATTTCAGTAAAGCAAACAGTAAGCAGTAAAAGAATATTCCTTACTTAAAATTTTTTACAGTAATAAGTAACGCTTCACTTGTTACTTAAAAAATTTTACAGTAATAAGTATCGCTTTACTTATTACTTAAAATTTTTGACAGTAATAAGTACCGCTTTACTTATTACTGTAAAAAATTTCAAGTAATAAGTAAAGCGTTACTTATTACTTTAAAAATTTTACAGTAATAAGTAATCTTTACTCGTTACTCTAAAAATTTTACAGTAATAAGTAATATTTACTTGTTACTCTAAGACTACTTAAGTATCGAGGATACAGTAGTCTAAGTATTGGCATACATACACACGTACACTGATGAGCACAAACGCATAGGTTAACGAGCATCTGAGAGATGATGCCCAATAAACATAATAGAAAAAATCTCGAACGTTGAAAAAAATTATACAAAATTTTAAAATCAGAGCATTTTAAAATTCACAACTAAACGTATTCTCAATTTTTTCTCAAATATACCGAGGTACGTACCTAGGTATGTATAAATTAAGAACATGCAAATAAAAACTATATTTTTAGAACAATGCTCGGTAAAACTTGGGAAGCAAAAATTTATTTAAAAATAAATTGTAAATTAAATGTAAATTTATCTTAAAAACAAATTTACATATTTATTTGATATTAAATAAAATTGCTCTTCATCCAAATGTTATTTGAAGCAGTGGCAGGAAATATTGTAATTGTATTCTAGGTTAAGGTTTCATAAAAGCTGTTATATTCTTCAGGAATGGTACAAGCCTTTTAAGTTGAGAACATTTGAGATGCATTTGGGTTTTGGTATACATATGTATGTATATACAGTTGCTTACAAATACATCTCAAATTGAGAATTAAGAAAAATGTGTATTGGGTAATTTAGTAGGAGGAATAGTAGGTAAGAGAGCAGCGTTACCACTGTGATAAAATTCTGTCAGCATTGTGAAGCAATTTCTCGCTCGGTAGGTATAAGGATTTTTCTTTAGGTATGTATTTCGAGTAAGCAAATAACTGGAAGTAGAAAGTTTTCTTCTGCTTTACTTAAAAATACAAGTTCATCGATTTTTCGTTGAAGTTTTTTTAATAAGATGAAAATCTTTTATCGATTGTGAGCACATAGAATATAGGTATGTATATCTTTGCAGGAAGAAAAAAATGAAATGCTAAAAGTAGTTGACTTTTAATTGGCTATTTTGAGACAATTGAAAAAAAATCAATATGTATCACACAGCAAGAAACCCATTTTTGGTTAGTTTATTGACAAAAGCTTTCAAATTCCTGATGAAAATATTTTTATTCAAGAACATTTTAACTGATTTTGCTGTAAAAAATCCTCTTTTTTAGATTTGAAAAGCGAAGCAATGGAAATACATACATATGTATAGCGAAATGTTTGTGAATTCCATGATTCTAAACATGTATGCATGTAGCAGTTACATATGCAACCATTTCCCTTGTATTTTTTGTATAATTTTATAAACATTAATAGTGTTATATTTTGGGACTAACTATTTTTCACCCAAAAAAAGTTAGTTTATAATTACCTTCCAAGTAATGCCGAAGTACACATGACTGACTTTTTTATCGCCATTCCCATACAAAAGTAGTTAGCCTTTTTCAAAGAAAATATACCATTAACAGTTACCACTAGTGTCTTTGTAAACTGTTTAAAGTCAGTTTTAAGTTAGATGCCCATCCTGCAGGGGTATAAATGTAATAAACAGTTTTGAGAATTGGTTAAATTTCGAAACCCGTATTTTTTCATTCTTCATGTTATCCCAATCGCTTTTAAATAAAGTATCTCTTATCAAAACATGTAGGTACTTACATATGTAAGTAGTTATTACTAATAAGTGTAGAAAGAGATAATGGTAATTTTTCCCCCAAAATTGGTAGATTTTTTCAAGTAGATGGTTATTTTTTTGTTCTGAGTGGCAGGTAGTAAAGACCAAGTTAGATGCAAATGCGTACATATATGTATATGTACATACACATGGATTTGCGCTACATTGGTAAAAAGGGGTGTGAAATTTGTGATGCCATGATGTAGATACCCTACATAGCCATACAGATACCCTACAAAGAAATTCACATTAATCGGGAATTATTTCGGGATCGCGCGCAATGGAACATGCGACTGCTCGTAATTATGTATATCTGAACGACGTTGGTCATAATAAATAATTTTTATTAAATTGTATGCATGTAAAATCATTTATACATATGTAAGTATGTATATGTACATATGCAGGTAAGTATTGGCTGGCCTAAAATTTGACATGACCGTAAATTATTGCTTTCTTTTGAAATTCAAACAATTCTTTTTGGTAAGCTTGCTTAGGTAGCCGACTGTGCAGTTTTGTTTTCAGAGAGAATTTACATTGAATTTCGTTACGGATACTTAGTTATTAGCCTAAAACTGGGGGTTTCCGCGCGTTAACGCTCGTTAATGTAAATCATCGTATATTTTGCAACTCAAACAATCGTTTTTGTATGCTTAGGTAGCTGTTAAGTTTTTATTTTTCAGAGAGAAATTGAATAGAATTTCTTTACAGATCTTTAGTATTTAAGCAGAATCTGGGATTTCCCGCTAATGGGAACGCATTTCTCTCTCTCTCTATCGCTCTCCGAAAACGAAACTTACCAAAAAGGACAAAGGAAACATTTCGCTATACATATGTATGTATTTCCATTGCTTCGCTTTTCAAATCTAAAAAAGAGGATTTTTTACAGCAAAATCGGTTAAAATGTTCTTGAATAAAAATATTTTCATCAGGAATTTGAAAGCTTTTGTCAATAAACTAACCAAAAATGGGTTTCTTGCTGTGTGATACATATTGATTTTTTTTCAATTGTCTCAAAATAGCCAATTAAAAGTCAACTACTTTTAGCATTTCATTTTTTTCTTCCTGCAAAGATATACATACCTATATTCTATGTGCTCACAATCGATAAAAGATTTTCATCTTATTAAAAAAACTTCAACGAAAAATCGATGAACTTGTATTTTTAAGTAAAGCAGAAGAAAACTTTCTACTTCCAGTTATTTGCTTACTCGAAATACATACCTAAAGAAAAATCCTTATACCTACCGAGCGAGAAATTGCTTCACAATGCTGACAGAATTTTATCACAGTGGTAACGCTGCTCTCTTACCTACTATTCCTCCTACTAAATTACCCAATACACATTTTTCTTAATTCTCAATTTGAGATGTATTTGTAAGCAACTGTATATACATACATATGTATACCAAAACCCAAATGCATCTCAAATGTTCTCAACTTAAAAGGCTTGTACCACTCCTGAAGGATATAACAACTTTTATGAAACCTTAACCTAGAATACAATTACAATATTTCCTGCCACTGCTTCAAATAACATTTGGATGAAGAGCAATTTTATTTAATATCAAATAAATATGTACATTTGTTTTTAAGATAAATTTACATTTAATTTACAATTGATTTTTAAATAAATTTTTGCTTCCCAAGTTTTACCGAGCATTGTTCTAAAAATATAGTTTTTATTTGCATGTTCTTAATTTATACATACCTAGGTACGTACCTCGGTATATTTGAGAAACAATTGAGAATACGTTTAGTTGTTTTCAACGTTCGAGTTTTTTTTTATTATGTTTATTGGGCATCATCTCTCAGTTGCTCGTTAACCTACGCATTTGTGCTCGTCAGTGTACGTGTGTATGTATGCCAATACTTAGGCTACTGTATCCTCGATACTTAAGTAGTCTTAGAGTAACAAGTAAATATTACTTATTACTGTAAAATTTTTAGAGTAACGAGTAAAGATTACTTATTACTGTAAAATTTTTAAAGTAATAAGTAACGCTTTACTTATTACTTGAAATTTTTTGCAGTAATAAGTAAAGCGGTACTTATTACTGTAAAAAATTTTAAGTAATAAGTAAAGCCATACTTATTACTGTAAAATTTTGTAAGTAACAAGTAAAGCGCTACTTATTACTGTAAAAAATTCTAAGTAGGCAGTAAAAAAGGTAAAAATAATGAATTACTACTGGTACTTAAAAGTGCCCATCTATGATATGTACCTGCCCATTATAACTATGTATGTACCTTGTACCATATACCTTATTTTATTTTGTTATCGATATGTACCTATGCATATAGATACATAAATAGATACATATGCATATGTATGTACATACATGCGTCATTGCAAGAATTTTTTCACCTTCACAACCAGTGGCGGATTAAAGGTCCAGAGCGCCCTAGGCAGCCACTTTCTCGGCGCCCCTGTACCGACCATAAATGGCCATCATAATACTATAAATTTTAACTACCTAGTTGTTTTACACCCTAACAATCAAAATCTTTCCTCTTTATAATATTAGTGTAGATGTAGATATAGATGATGTAAAACCTTAGATAATTTGTTAATCTCTACATATAATAAAATTGTAACAGGTCGATGTCTGTACATTGCAGATATCGAGAAAAAAATGATTGGGGGAAGCATTATTAAGCCAGTAGAATCCAAATCAACCATTTTTAGAATTTTTGTCTGTCTGTCTGTCCGTATGTTTGTGGCCGTATCACTCAAAAAGTGCTGAATGGAATTGAACGAAACTTTTTTTATTGGATTGCTAGACGCTCAACTTAAAGTTTTTTTTTTTTTGTGGCTTTGATTACTAGTCAGCTGATACACAGACTGATAGTATGATGAATGGCAAGGCCTATGACAAGAACCTTAAAACGCCAGAACTTAAAGTTTAAGGTATTATTTGTTTCGATATCTCGACCGGTTTCGGAGTTATCGGCCAATATGTGCACCAAAATGTGTTAGTACAATATGGGTATCAAACGAAAGGTGTTTATGAATGCTGCCATAAACCATTTGATTAATTTCAATACCTAATCTGGCTTCGGAGATATCTCATAAAATGTGAACCTTCTTAATCTCAAAATGCTTAATATGGCTATTTTGTTATAAGAAATAAAATAATGGCTACCTGGTAACCGACGTACAGAGTGTACTTATGTTATGGAGTGATAAATTCTCCTCATTGATAAATTGCGAGGGAGTCGTCGAACCCGATACCACAATCCATGACGATGGAAAAAACATTCCACCACCCGACTATGATGAAGTGAGGACAGCTATACCCCGGGTCCAAAACAATAAAGCTCCTGGAAAAGACGGACTACCTGCCGAGCTGTTCAAACACGGACGCGAAGAGCTGGTTGAAAGCAGGCATCATCTTAGAGTTGAAATCCACAGTTGAAAAATAGAAGAGAAATTATACGCATACGAAGTCGCGGGCAACAGCTAGTATTTAATAAATTAACAAAATAAGTTTTGAATTATTTATTGAAAAAATATAAGTAAGTAGTAACAGAGCAAACAAAATTAAAAAAATTAAAAATCTCTGCGTCTACATTTTTGTTTTGCGAAATTGTCGATAACATCGTCCTAGTTTAATGACAGCAATAAGACAGATTCAATATTTATTATTGCTAACGAATTTAATCTCTTATCTGTCATGGTTGAGCGAAGATAGTTTTTCACTCTTTTTAGGTAGAAAAAACTCCGCTCCCCACTGCAATTACTGACTGCCGTCTATACGCACATTCTTAAGGCTATGCCAATGTTGGGGTAAATTGTGTCAAGCTCTTTATTTCTCAGAACCTGTAATACCGCGTTCGTTGTTCGGGGCAGTTCTCCGTCTCGAGCTATCGTTGTTAAATAAGAACGTAGATGGATACATTCGTCAACAAAGCATTTTTCTAAATCATGTCAGCTGAAGCTCACTGTCCCGTAGGATGTCAAAGTTGTACAGACCATCGTATCGTGGATAGGCGAGTGTGCAGACCAAAATTTTGGTTTGCACTCAAGTGTGCAGAAAATGGTTGCCTGAGTATGTAGTATATATTTATTTTCTCAATAGATCTCTACATATCGTAAGATTTATTGACAAAGTGGAGATAATGGGTCGTATTAATAAACAAAAAGCAATTGCTATTTCTCAAATTTTTTGTAATTTGACAAAAATTTGTATGAAGAAACTTTCAAAATTTGAGAAAAAGGCTTGAAAAAGTAATTGCTTTTTTATTAATATAATCTAATATTTTGATAATCGCCAAAAAAAAGTCGCCATCGCCAATTTTCATAAATTGGTCGCCAAAGTTTGTAAAAAATCGCCAATTTGGCGACAAATCGCCCGTACTGGCAAGCCTGACGACGCAACAAACGCGCAATATTGCACAATATATCGATGCTTGTGCAATATAATCGATTTATCTATTATCGATCTATTATAGATCAGCTTTAATTCTTAATCGTCGATATGTTATTTTCTTTATTTGTTTAAAAATTCTGAGTTCGCGCGCCCCTTGTAACTACGCGCCCCTAGGCAAGTGCCTAGTTTGCCTTAGGGATAATCCGCCTCTGTTCACAACATCGTATTATTATGAATATAAATATGTTTTTATGTATACGTATGTAGGTAGATTCCGATTGTGGTTTTGAGTTAAACGAAATAAATAAAAAAAGCAGTTCACTACAACAGCAAAATAATAATGTAATAAAATTGAATGAATGGGTGGCAGAAATGGCGTCGCAGCTTCCAGCACGTTGTCTCGCCATCTCACCAAAATACCATTCAGATCGTTGGTTGCAACGTTGGGCCACACTTTAAGAGACTCTCGAAACCTATGAATCAACCTGTCAAAATGCTCGTTAACGCCAACAGCATTTTTACGGTTGCAGTCCAAAAAAATCGAAAACGATTGCTCCAAAACGAAAGTCGAAGGCAACAATTTAACCAAATTGCCGTAGGGCTACCGTCCAATAGGCACAATTGTAAAATAAATATGTATGTACATACATACAACCTTAGCTACAATTTTACCTGCATATGTTAAGAAACAAAAACAAGAACATACATATGTATACAAATTATCGGATACTAAAACAAATGTTGAAAGAGGAAAAAGAAATTTCATTAAGAGTGCGATAAAGTTGACCTGGCGCCAAATCATTCGGCCGGACGGACAAGTTTGTTGTTTGTTTTCTGTTTTTGTATGTGTGCATTTGTATTGCGCTGGTGCTGGCGCATGTGTATGGTTTGGCAAATATGCCACACACCGGCGCCAGCGGCTCAACCTACAACTCAACCCCTCTCATATAAGGTATTTTTGGAAAAACATTTTTTGGACCACCTTAGATGTCGCCCATTGCCAGTTAATAATAATAATAAACAAATAAATAAATTTCCGAAAAATATTTTTTAGGACCACCCTAGTAGTGGTGCATTTTCATTTTCTTCATATAAACGGCAATTTGTCAAATTCATATGGGAATCAATAAGGATATAGAAGAGACAAAGGAGTTCTATTAGTAAATATAACTCTTTAAATTGAAGAATTTAATAATTTAAATAAAAAGCTAATTTGAACTATTTCACTTTGCTTCATTTTTCCTGCTACCGAATTGGAGAAATCAGCTCAAATTTACTTGCGATTTTATTGCAACTGAATGGGCAAAGGCAAGGTTTTCAAATCAGCATTATTCAGAGGTATAGGTACGATGATTTACATGCCACTATCGCTGAACTGAATTACGCTAAGGAACTAAAATCTTTCACCACTCACTGGGTGAAGGAACGCTCTGTGCTTGATATACCCCGTACAAATGTTATGGCTGCGAGAGCTGTGAAATTAATGGAAGAGCTCCAAAGGTTTTTTTATTCCTTATCAAAATTGTAGCCATTTTTGTAGATTTCATATAAAAACTCATCGTTTGCCACCACAGGGGTTTAAATCTAAAAAAAATCATAACCCTAATGTATAGGCAGAAAATATGCTATAAAATGTTTTCAAAATCAACCGCGGTCATTTGATACCCATATCGCTGAAACGCATACCTGGACCATTCGGGTCCACATTTTGGTCCATATTTGGAGAGACAACATCGAAATTTCCATGAAGACATTTCTTTATTGAAACGCCGATCAATACTTTTAATTTGATACCCTTATCGCTGAAAAGCATTCGAAGCGATAGGGAACTTCTTTTGGGGTCCTGACCCGGGTATGTTATCAAGAATTTTATACAGCCAATTTTATGCCTAGACCTCACATAAGTCTACTGTAAAAATTTCTTAAAAATCGGCTAATTAAACACACACACATTCATTTTCATATAATGGATTTTATGTACTGTAGAAATATCATTTAGAATCACCAAAATCCCTTTCGCTCAGTAAATAACAGTTATTAATCAACCTTTTGCATAAATCTCATTTTTTTAAATCTCACCAAATAACAGTTATTTTTTCACCACAAACATATCGCTCAGTTGAAAACCAAAAAAAGCCACCACATTGGAATTTATTACTGAGGCAAACCTTGCAAACACAGCGCAAAATGTTGTCCTCTGAATAATATGCTTTGGTTTTTTCTGGTTAACTGTTATTTGGGATCTCTGATATATTGGCCCCGAAAGACCCTCCTATTTCTATTCCCGTCGCTATCCCTGTGTGTGTCTGGGCTGCTCCGTGCGTTTTAATTATCTTAACGAACAGCCCAAATTTCAAAGTATTGAAGTTGGCAAACAAATTAAATAAAGAACCTTTCGAAACGGAGAATTGCCAATGCAAAGTAAAATAGTAACAAAGAGGTTTTTTATGCTTATATTTAAGAAAAAACTAAAAATTATTTAATAATTAAAGTTTTGAAAGTAAAAAAGACCAAAAGTGGCCCGATTTTTTAAAAAGGTTCAAATATTGCATATTTTCAAAAAGTTGGGTTCAGGTGGCCTGGCTTTAAAAAAGGTTCAAATTGCACACTTTAGTGGCCCAAACGGCAACGCTGCGGCGGAGGCACTTGTTGAGGTGAATTGGTAACGGTTTGTGTGATTGTGGGGCTGTGGTCAATTAAATGGTTGTATGTTTTGGGGAAGATGAATTGGTACAGGATTGTTTTTTGGGAACGGCCCCTCGGAGAGTTTTCGTGATGGTTGTGGTTGAAACCCAATTACGGGGAGATTTGTTCTCGAATAACTCGATGTGGAGATGCATTGGAACCGGGTGCCAAGGTGGTAATGTGTCCATTCCGAATTCCAATTGGTACCAAGTGCTTCCACTTACGGCGCTAATCAACGCATCGTTTTGATCCGCGTTTGAAGAAAACAGTTTGTTTAGCAGATCTTTCTTGGCACGTAAAATTAAAAGACTTTGACTGTACATATGCATGTTTTTTTTTTACGAGGCACTAAACCTCCTACTGTCGTCGTACCGAACCCCCCGGTACTACCGTCAAGCTACCGTAGGGAGGTGGGTTGAGCACCAGGCGCGAAAGTCAGTAATGGTCGCGTTATTGCCCTCAGTCTACCTTAAAAGGCTTCACCCATTTATAATAATAATATAATATACAATGGCGCTATTATAACTCTGACGAGTTTTATGGCCGAGCTTCTCTCCCAATTCGAGGTGTGCTCCTTTTTGTTTTTCCTACTAATTGGGTGGACCACCAGTTTTATGCCGGCTCCGAACGGCGAATGCATTTTTTGTGAGAAGCTTTTTCATGGCAGAAATACTCTCGGAGGGTATGCCGCCCACTGCCGAGAGGTGATCGCTGCTCTTAAAAAACTCAATAATTGGATTTTTACTAATTAGAAAAATTGTTTTGGTGTTTGGCTCGGACCGTGGTTTGAACCCGAGACCTCTGGCATAGCAGGCGAGCACTCTACCCACTGCACCACAGCATCACCCATTTACTACTTATAAAAGTGGTCAGTGTTAGGTGGTCTGCGGAGGCCAAAGCTCCGCACCACGCGTAATGACGGATGCAGGAGGCCTAGCTCCTGTGCGTATCCGTAACGGATGCAGGAGGCCGAGCTCCTGTGCGTATCCGTTCCACTCGAGGTGGTCATTGTTAGACGTGCCTATGATTAGAAGATCACAATTAGTGCTCATTTAGTCGCCGCTGCCTCGCCGTATTCTCTCTAGGCTTCTCAGTGTTTTCATGGTGTCTGCTATTACGTCACTCGCTGCAGTCTATTTTGCCTTGCTTTCTAGCATATGCATGTATAAATACATATATGTACATACGTGCATATGTAGAAATGCATTTTTATGTCGCTTAAGTACTTGGATTATCAATTAAAATTATGTTTAACCTTTGTGATGAGATGACGCATCGTTTCCAATTATTCGGTAGCATTCACGAATAGGAATATACTTATGCATATACCTACATACATACATATTGTACACATAAATATGTATTTGCGGCGAAAGCATAAAGTAATATGCACTTTATTAAGTACTTGAGATTAGGACCGATAAACAGATAATCCTGCGTAGGCACTTTTCGACATTAAAGAGAACTACCGATGTGCACCAATTTTCTCCTACTCGAAGTGATCCAAGTGATGGGACTAAAGTCGGTAGCTGACTAAATGTAATACCCATAACAATATCGCTGTCCGCCCAATTGACAAACCGAATCCCTCGACACACACACACAAAATATTCGGCAAGCGAATTGAACTGAAGCGAAGTGTGCATCATTCTTGTTTGAGACGTTCATACCCTATGGCATAAATGGTAAGGCCTGAAATATGGCGAATTAAATGAAGTATTATGTAATGCGTCTATTCTTAAAAACAAGTAAATCATGCCAAGTTAAGCGGTGCCTCAAATGTTAGTTTTGTGTGTTAAACGTAGTGACAAGGTATGGAGTGGAAGCGGCCGTCCCATTTGGGAATTTGAATCCTATCTTACGGAGGTAAACGCAAAGGTACGGAGTACTTTCTTCTATTCTTCTTGCATGAATTCAGCTGCCAAGAAAGCAATTTGGCCTTTCCTCTTCGTTTCCAAAGCGTTACCGCATTCTGCTGGGTAGGTATTGCCTTGATATAGTATGTATGTACAACGGTTTGTGAGCGTATGGTAGTGTGTAAAAAAAATGAATACATATTTTGAGGCGCTTAAACAATGCGGGCTGGAGTATGTTGCATTGTTTACGAAAATGGATCAGTAGCATTCCGGGCGCAATGTGAGGTGAGATCAATGACAGGCTTATCGGCGGCAACATCTTTTGTTGAGAAGTCTTTCTTTCATTCGTCAAAATAGCTTGGCAGAAAGTGAAATAGATCATCGCAATGCAATCACGCACATCCATACGTACATATGTATATACATACATACATACATACATACATAAAGATAAGAATACATACCAACATCTATTCATACCTGGATAGCCTTGCATGAGCAAGCTTCATTTGCCGATGGTCTCCTGCAACCGCAGACATCAATGTATCTACTGCATCCAACGCAAGCGGCATTTGGCTAGAACCGGACGATTCTTTCATCACTACTGGTGTTGGAAATGGCGGCTGGTGTTTATACTTTGATCACTGAAGCGAAATTTTAATTCTAATCGCAACGTCTTTACAACTCGCCGCCACAGTTGCCTTTTATGAGGGATTGGATGGATACATATCTACATCGCAGGTACCTGCATATACATACATATGTACGTATGTACATACATACATATATACATATATTTACATATATATATATATATACATATATATACATATAAGCATGTACATACGTTTGTGCATACAAAGGCACTTAAGTATATAAACACGTGTGTATTTATGGATGTACATACATATGTACCCTCCAAGCACAACAACTAGTTGAATACTCTGAAAAAAATACCCGTAGTTAAACCAACAACTTTCGGCTGTTGAATCTCCGTCTTTGATTCAACAGCAAAAGTATTTGTTTTTACAGCAAAGTTGTTGATCCAACAATTTATTCAAAGATGGGCGTTGTTGCTTCAAAAACTTGCTTGCCTTTAAAAATTTTTTGTGAGAAAATATTTTTTTGTGAGAAAACCAACAAAAAAAATAATGATGGAGAGAAGATGAAGAGAAAAATCCAAACAAAAGTTTATTTTTAGCAACAATTTTCTCCCCGTCGTTGATTTAAAGGCAAAAGTATTTGGCCCAAGAGTTTCCGTTGTAAACAAAACTAATGAGAACACATTTTTTTAAATTTTGTTTTACAATGATTCAAATAATTCATGGATTCGTTTTTAGGAAATGGAAGTATAAATAGGTTACTACAATTCAGTATAATGTTAAATGTTCCACTATGTGATGATTGGATAGAATTTCAGGTTGATGTCATGGTTCGAATCCGGAGGAGAATATAAAATAAGGAAGAAAAATCAGAATAAGAAATAAAGGTAACAACCAGTGAATGATAAGAAGGAGAGAAGAATAGGAGAACAAGCGGAGGCTATATATTTGCAGTTGGGACCCGGGCGGAGAGAAGATGAAGAGTAAAATGCAAACAAAAATTTATTTTTACGTGAAAATTTTTTCCAACAATCTCCGTTTTTGACTTAAATCAACAACGCTCGCACCTTTGAAACAACAACGGAGCGTTGTTGGGCACATTTCAACTGCGGAAAGTAATTGATTTAACAGCGAAAGTCTTTAGATTTACAACGTTTTTTTTTCAGAGTACTATAATTCTACCAGTTGGAAAATTTCGCCAATTAGTTGCCCAACTATACATTTTACTTGAAAGCAACTGGTAATAGGCGATTGCCTACGAGATCGCAATTGTCCTCCACTGCATCAGCTTCATACTACAAAAATACCGGTCAAACGCATACAATAACAATACCAACTCACATATACAGTCATTGAAGTGCAGCATTAAGTCAAGGGAACGGTGCCTCGCCCATTTTCCAAGATTTTTTTGTTTTCGGTCTACTGTGGGACTCATGCCAAACAATTTTAATGAATTATCTTTATATTTGACAAAGATATCGTTTAAAATGTTTTTGTTAGGATACTTTATAGTTCCCATATATAAAAGTGGGCGTGGTCGTCAATCGATTTTGGCAATTTTTCGTCCAAACATTTGTCTAAGTAAGTATATCACGCGTACCAAATTTCATCGATATATCTTCAACGATTTCTGAGTTATGACATATAAAACTTTCAATTTTTGACCCTTAATAAGTGGGCGTAGCACCGCCCATTTTCCAAAATTTCATCAAATTTCTTCATAGGGGCCTGAGCTCTCCAGCTATATTCGTCACTGAGATACCAAATTTCCGATTTTTTCTATATAGGAAAAGTGGGCGTGGTCATGGTCCGATTTCGCCCATTTTCAATACCAACCGTCCCAGTCTCGATGCCAACTTGCATTTCAAATTTCATCAAAATATCTCAATTTTTGCGCGAGTTAGAGTGTTTACAGACGGACGGACAGACGGACGGACGGACGGACGGACAGACGGACGGACGGACGGACATGGCTCAATCCATTTCTCTTTGCACCCTGATCATTTTGATATATATAAGTCTATATGTATCTCGATTATCTCATTCTGTTACAATCCAGCATTAATTGATTAAAACTATAATACTCTGTGTACTAGTACAGCTGAGTATAAAAAAAATAAAAATAAAACAAAAACTATAAATTTTTGAAAACTGAAATTTCCATGCTTTCAGAATACGTGATTTTGTCACCGTGATTTTAGAAATCAGTCACGGCAGTGACCAATGACTTTTGAGGAACGGTGACAAAACCACAGGTACGCGAAATATTTGCTATCTCTACTTCAAACCACGGGCTAACGGAAAGTCTGATCAAAAAAATGTAGGAAGAATCTACTTTCATTAATCCTCTTCTAACGATTTAAGTTAATTTCAGTATAAAAAAGCTTTAGGCATCCCAGAAATGAGGTCTTAAGCAAATGACTCAAAAATTGACCTCTTTCTTTTCGAAAATTATTCACTTCACTTGTACATGTACGAATCTCGGTACTGCTTCCAAAAATTTCCTTCATTCTTGATGAGCGGTTGTTAAACTGTTCCGTTATTTGGAATTACGCTATCTGAGTGTCAGAATTCTTGTATGAATGGATGTAGACGGACCCCAGAAATGTGTTTTTCGTGAAATCTAATTTTTGGCAAAAATGTCACTTACGCGGTATGGTATGTGGTCGATACGCGGTTTTGCACTTTAAACGACGATCTGTATGTATGAACTTTTACACAAATGTTGGCGTATGAGAGCCTATGGGCCTTTTCACATTACTCGGTACGACATCGGATCGACATTTTTTGCACAGCTTACCGAAACGATTCCGCGTTGCTGTGTTTTTCACACTTGTGGGAATACTTTCGGCGCGTAATCGGCAGAAAATAGGAAAACAAACATCGAAATTTGCAAAACAAAATTTTTAACTTCAACAAATCACTCAATAATAACAATAATGTCTTCTAGCGAAGACGAAGACATTATAACTTGCTACATTTATTACCGAAACGAGTTTTTTACTGACTTTGTTCTTCTTCTTTTATCACGCCGCAAAAATGTATGCAGTAATTCCTCAAATTTTACTGACCGGTCTTACCGCGTTGCGGTATACCGAAATTAATCCGCTCCGATTTCATGTATGCAACACTAATGTGAAAGTGCCAATTGAAACACATGTGGTCAGTAAGGTTTCGGTATACTTTCGGTAAAAACCAAAAATGTCGATCCGATACCGCACCGAGTAATGTGAAAGCGCTCTATGCTGTGCAACTTGACCAATGTGATCCTGTATATTAAATGATCATTTGATAACACCGACTCATTCTAGGCAAAGTCACTAACATCATTTCATGTTCATGAATGGTATAAAACAAACTACACGATTTGGAATTAATACAATCCATAAACGAATAGAAAAAAATTAGAAAACTTGGCGGGAAAATAAAATTACCTGATTAGGCCATATTGGCGGCGGCGGCAGTCTGGGCTTCAGACAGATCACACAAAGCTTCAGCAACAATAATAATTGACTCGTGCGGATATTTGTAACTCGAACGAATCTTAGGCCGAGTTTCTCCTCTAATTAGCGTTGTGCTCGTTCATTTATTCCTGTAAATTGGGTGGAGCTATAGTTTTTTGACGGCTTTTAATGGCAGAAATACACTTGTGGTGTATGCCGACAATTGCCGACTTATTATTTTTTAATTATTAATACATTAATAGGTTTCAAACTTGGTACCTCTGGCATGCAAAACGAACACATACATAAATATACATATGTCCACTATAATATAACGGCACATACTGAAACTCTGTGAGTGAAAAATGTGTGAGATAAAAATTCAGTAGTCAATTCGAATACTTAATTCATCGACAAAAAACATTCCATTATGAGTAACCATTTGACGGCTTCTTCGTCGGCTTTTGTTGATATCACATTTTTTCAATGGCTTTT
Organism: Urophora cardui; assembly: GCA_960531455.1. Lineage (NCBI taxonomy): Eukaryota > Metazoa > Arthropoda > Insecta > Diptera > Tephritidae > Urophora > Urophora cardui. The sequence goes on along the minus strand of OY482673.1, from coordinate 67,177,192 downwards.
GATTTTTCCGCCATAATATATGTGCATATGTATATGTATGTACATATACACACTTACAGATATTTATACCCAGCTGTACGTAGTACACAGGGTATTGTAGTTTGATCACATAACGCTTCAATAGGGGCATTTCAGTTATTACATCTGGGTCTGGGTTAAGATAAATTTTTACTGAAACAATCCGGCTCATAATGAAAATTGGCTGCACTTGAAAAGAACTAAAAAGAAGAAGAAACATATACAACATATATATAATATAATAATATATAATAATACAATGGCGCTATTATAACTCTGACGAGTTTTATGGCCGAGCTTCTCTCCCAATTCGAGGTGTGCTCCTTTTTGTTTTTCCTACTAATTGGTTGGACCTACAGTTTTATGCCGGCTCCGAACGGCGAATGCATTTTTTTGTGAGAAGCTTTTTCATGGCAGAAATACTCTCGGAGGGTATGCCGCCCACTGCCGAGAGGTGACCGCTGCTATGTATATATATGTATACATACACAAATGTCACTTTTCAGTTCTGCCAAATCAAAAAAGCACTGTGCTGCCAAATCAGCACGGAAAAAACAAATCGAACAGGGCGGATCAGAAATTGAACCAGCAATTTATCTGGTTTAATCGAGCTGAAATCTTTGTTGTTGCATTTACATGCAAACATTTTTATCTGGGTTAGGATCACCGTATGTGAAACACGGCTAATGTAACAGCATAAAATAATCTCTGAGCGATTTTGAATCATATTTTGAGTGAGGTGTTCTTGAACTAATAACACGGAGAAAGCTATGTATAAACCTATGTACATATATATAATGGATGTCACATACATTATGAATGATCCATATATACATATGTATATGTATGTACATACATATATTGATAATCCTGTCAGATCCATAAACTATGGATATCTCGCGGTTTTTAATTCGAAATTTTTGGTCTTTTAAAATATGGTTTATCATTGAGAAAAAGCGGCGCAGGCGAAAATTTGGAATACAAAATCGTGGAAAGCAGTTATTGGGAGAATAATCTTTGTGCCATACATACATAGATAACGTTTATATATCCGAAATGGACGAATCTCAATAAGAACATAAGTACGGCGGACAATCTTTCTTTCTGTTCTGTGTTATTTATTTTAACAAGCAACGATATTTTATTTTAAGCCCTTGTAATAATAATAATTGCATACCAAGTAGGCTTGCAATTATAAATGGTAATACAAATATTACCTACATACATACATATGTGCCCGGTTTGTCGTCAAATTGCTACCAACATGTATGTTTGTATGTAAAGTAAATACCCACCAAAAAATTTAAGCCTTATTTATGAATTAAAACAGCAAATTCAAAGGCTTACGAAACTAGGGCAGCAAATTTGTATGGCGTAAGGCTTAAAATAAGGCTGACTTTCCTGTGTTGATGTCATCAGTACATAAGGAGTACTCTCTCTCCGAGAGCACACCTTATTCCAAAGACTTATCCGCCATGCGAAATAAGGCCTAAATAAGTATTAGAAAGTTAGGAGCACAGAGAGTGAGTGCATAACAGAAGCAGCGCTGCTAGTGTGCTCCTTTTTTAGACCTGATTTGTCAACAATAAGCAAACCTTTTTGCAGGATACTTACTAGACATATACGCCGCCGATTGACGCCGCCGCCGCCGCGCCGATTACCTTCATAATCGGCCGCCGCCGCCATAATCCGTGAAATCGGCGTATCGGCGCGGCGGCGTGCGCTGGCGCGCCATACCCGTATGGAGCGAGATGTGTACATATTTTCCTAGTTTCGCTAACTGCTAAAGTTCTTCAAAATTAAAAAAAAAAAAAAGGAACCAATCGACGTGTTTTGACCTCAGGAACACGAAGCTGAATGCGGAAATGTTTTGTTTTTTGCCGGTTAAAAGTTATTAACAAAAACTTTGGCTGTTCCCTACTTTACTAGCCTCAGTCCTAAAGAACTTAAGCTACTGGAAAATTTCAGTTCGTTGGCTTACACAATTTTTTCTCAGATACGGGACTTTTCTAAGATCTCATCCATTTAGTCCTACTTCTCGAGGTCTGTTGCTAATTGTTCTACTCAAAACTGCAACATTTCAACCCTCCTTGATATCATTAGATGCCGAAAATGATCCCAAACATGCCTCCAGAATCGAAAACTCATAGTTTGAACGTAAGAAAGTTGCTGTTTTTGAGTAGCCCTCACAGTTGTCGAACCTCAGCCCTATAGGGAATATTAAAGAAGACGATTGGGGATCAAAAATGGAAAAATAAGCAAGAGTTATGGAAAAAAAATAAAGAAGCTTGGTACTTAATACTAGTTGCAAATTGCGCTGATGTGGTCAACCCTATGCCACGAAGAAGTAAGGAAGTTATAAAAAATAAAGGAGCTTCAACTAAACACTAGTTTAGTTAAATCTAGCTGCAGCAGTAATATTGTAGTTTATTTGAAAAAACAATCGAATTTAAAGTTTGTCCCTATTATTATTTCCAACTTAAATTATACATTTCATTATTTTTATTCATAAAAATTAAATTATTATACAAAAACCACCCCAGAGTCATTGAAGCATGTCCTCTCCGTGTAAGCATCAATATATGGTAATTATTATTTGGTCTTAAAATGAAATAAATGGAGAATTGCAAAATTTTGTCCCTATTATTTTTTCCAACACTGTATATACATATATTTATTTTAAAGTGCCATATATATATATAAATATGTATGTAAATACATATATGTATGCATGTTTAATATCATACAAAATAAGCAAATGAATTTAAATTTACCCTTACATATGGATTTGTGTATATTCTTGAATATTTATTTTCTTTATTTTATATTTTGGTTTATGTAACAATTGTTTTTTGCTGTTAATAAAAATGTTTCAACAATTTAAGGTGGAAATTAGTTTATTTATTCCATTCAGCCAGCGCTATTAAGGTAACTAAATAAAATTAATATTTGAATAAGGATTGTGATTTGTAGATTTGGGGCAGGCGCCGAAATGTTTTGGGAATAGCGCCGCCGCCGCCGGAATCACTGTCGGCGTATATGTCTAGTACTTACACGATGCAGTGAAATAACGCCCGTGGAATTAACCCTTTCCTTTTTGGGAAATAACGCCCGCGGGCGTTTTTTCCTTTCTTGAAAAAGAAATAGCGCCTGCGAATAAAACGAAATTAAACCCGTGGGTTTTATTTCCATTCAGAAAGGGAAAGAATGCCCGAGCGCCCTATTCGGCGATGTGGGCTTTATTTCTCTTTCGAAAGGGCAATTAACCCCGATTTTTAATCCCATTTTTCGCCTGCGGCGCTTTTTGCAATAATAATACACCATTTTAAAAAAAAACGAAAAATTGGAATTAAAAATCGCGCGGGCGTTAATTCCATGGGCGTTATTTCACTGCACCTACTTACACATATCGTCGTTCCCAACGAAGACTAGCACGGTACGTTGTTCGCATGGAAGACTAACACACTTCGTTGTTCGCGTGGAAAACTAGCATACTTCGTTGTTCGCGTGGAAGACTAGCATGCTTCAGTTCTCTGCGTGGAAGACTAGCATACTTCAGTTCTCTGCGTGGAAGACTAGCATACTTCGTTGTTCGCGTGGAAACTAGCATACTTCTGTTTGTTAGAAATAAGCTTAGGGGTTAAAAACCGGAGGAGGATGGTCCGAGGAGTGAAAGATATTTGATAAGTAAGTGCAAGAACAATAATTCATACTGCAATAAAACTTTAAACAAGAACCTTCAGCCAAACTATATGAAAAGTATATGAGTTTCAAATATTCCTAGACTTGTATTAGGCCTACTTTTAAGTATGTGCATTAGGGTGGGGCGATTTGTATTGAGGGAAATTAATCGATACCGCGCGAACTAAATTTGGATTCCTCTCATTTTTCTGAGTAGAAAACTCCTCCACGACATTTACCTGAAATTAATTTTGATGTTCCGGAATTCGGTTTTTATGAACCAAGACGAATTTTTGAAAATAAAAATTTGGCAAAAATCGACAAAAAATATCCAGGTCAATATGCACATCGAGTTGAAGCAGAATTTTATGCTAAATCCAGATATGAAATCGAAACTGAAATCGGATGATCCGTTTTCGAGATATAGCCTGATTTCCGGTTATGGAGGCTGAATGCCGAAAATCGCATATTTTCGCGATTATCTCTTGCTGTGTACAATATATCTTAAATTTTTTTGCAAATTTCTTAAAGATAGGTCAATACAATATATGAGCAATATTTTAAAATACTAATTTATCTTCCTGTATAGGAAAACTAGAATGCACTCTTTTTTCCTTAGCCCAAAATCGCAGTATGGGATCTCCATGTTATAGTCATCCGATACCGATGATTTTCGCCGACAGCGCTTTGTGTACAATAAATGATCTAAATACAAAATTTCAGAATTTTAGCTGCAAAACCTGAGGAGTTATAACCGAAAACGTAGACATATGCTGTTTGGGACTTGTTTTTTTTTACTTTAGTCAACTCTAAAAAAACTCAAGGTTACTCATACGCCATAGCGTACTATTGGAAGCAAAAAACAAATTTCAGAAGCATAAGTCTACGTTTTAGGGAATAACTCTTCAACTTTTACAGCTAAAATTCTGAAATTTTGTATTTAGAGCATTTATTGTACACAAAGCGCTGTCGGCGAAATTCATCGGTATCGGATGACTATAACATGGAGATCCCATACTGCGATTTTGGGCTAAGGAAAAAAGAGTGCATTCTAGTTTTCCTATACAGGAAGATAAATTAATATTTTAAAATATTGCTCATATATTGTATTGACCTATCTTTAAGAAATTTGCAAAAAAATTTAAGATATATTGTACACAGCAAGAGATAATCGCGAAAATATGCGATTTTCGGCATTCAGCCTCCATAACCGGAAATCAGGCTATATCTCGAAAACGGATCATCCGATTTTAGTTTGGATTTCATATCTGGGTTCAGCATAAAATTCTGCTTCAACTCGATGTGCATATTGACCTGGATATTTTTTTGTCGATTTTTGCCAAATTTTTATTTTCAAAAATTCGTCTTGATTCATAAAAACCAAATTCCGGAACATCAAAATTAATCTTAGGCAAATGTCGTGGAGGAGTTTTCTACTCAGAAAAATGAGAGGAATCCAAATTTCGATCGCGCGATATAGGTTAGTAAATCGCCCCACCCTAATGTGCATAGGTTGTGCAAATAAAAAAAATTCCGAGTTAGTTGTTACTCGAACTCTATATTTATATATCGTCGCTCCCAGCGAAGACTATCACGGTTCTATTTTTTTAAAATCATTTTAGAAATACAAAGATACACACTGTGCACACTGTTTGTGTAGTACATCAGCACTAGTCATATCTACATATACATATATAAATATAGAGTTCCGAATAATAACTAACTCGGTGTTTTATTTGATGCAAAAGCCAGGTTTTATTTGCACAACCTATGCACATACTTAAAAGTAGGCCTAGTACAAGTCTAGGAATATTTGAAACTCATATACTTTTCATATCGACGGCTGAGAATAAGATCGCCCTATTTGAAAAATTGTTTCAATAACGTTCTATTTCAGATTTTGCTTCAAAAACGCCCTATTTCAGAGAAAATTCCATATATATTTCTCTGAAATAGGGCGTTTTTGAATACTTGTCTGAAATAGGACGTTATTGAAACAATTTTTCAAATAGGGCGTTCTTGAAGCAAAATCTGAAATAGGACGTTATTCAAACAATTTTTCAAATAGGGCGTTTTTGAAACAATTTTTGAAATAGGGCGATCTTATTCTCAGCCGTCGATATAGTTTGGCTGAAGGTTCCTGTTTAAAGTTTTATTGCAGTATGAATTATTGTTCTTGCACTTACTTATCAAATATCTTTCACTCCTCGGACCATCCTCCTCCGGTTTTTAACCCCTAAGCTTATTTCTAACAAACAGAAGTATGTTAGTTTCCACCCAAACTAGTGAAGCATGTTAGTCTTCCACGCAGAGAACTGAAGCATGCTAGTTTTCCACGCGAACAACGAAGTGTGCTAGTCTTCCACGCGAACAACGAACCGTGCTAGTCTTCCACGCTAACTGAACCGTGCTAGTCTTCGTTGGGAGCGACGATATCACGCGAAACATTGAAAATTTGAAATCAAAAATTGGGCAATTTTTTATTACAAATTTTCGGCTGTGGCGATTTTCATAATAAGTAATACATCATATTTAAAAAAAAAAAAATTTTCGTCTTTGGGCTTAATTTCTGTTTCGGAACAAAAATAAAGCCCATACACGTAAACGAAAGCGAAAGGTTGCGTGGACCGACACAACGTAGACCAACACGAATCTATGCAAAAATTATGCGATTGAAAAGGAAATAAAGCCCATAGATCTTATTTCGCTTTCAAAAAGGTAGTAATGTCCATGGACTTTATTTCCCTTTGCTATGGGAAATAATATCCATAGACATTATTTCGGTGGACCATATTGCCTGTCACCCTTTTCTACAAGGAGTTTAAGCACATGATAATTGCAGCAATGTGTGCCTAAGCGTATGAGTAACTTTTTGCAGATAGAAAAGGATTTTGCAATAAAATCTTAATGGGCATTATACACCGTTAAATAGTAGTACAAAATCAATCAAAACTCAAAATCGAACAAATTTCGCATACCCTGTTTGATGGTGAACTACTCATATGTACATATTACATATCCCTAGCTTTGAGTGCAGATTGTGTAAGTACTTTTTTTCAAACTTTGTAGGAGAGACCAAAACCAAAAAATAAAAAAAATCAAAATGAAAAAAAATTTTCTGCTCATGTAAATATTTTGGACTTACACAATTTTCTGCTCTTTTTGGACTTACACAATTTGCGTATCACTGAATAACAACGAGTAGAAATATGACAAGAGTCACAGACTTGTTTAGCGTGGTGCGTATTTGATTTTTCTAGCGTTCTACATAAAAATACACTTTTTTTTATAAAAATTGACTTACACAGTTTGCACTCTAAGCTAGCGATATGTACAAGCGTAACAAGTAATAACATCATCCCAGTTGGAAAAGGATTACCTTGCGGACACATGAAAAGATGTACGAGAAATTTCCATTAAAGTATGTATTCCAAAGAAAACTATGATTTCATCTAAATTCTCTGTTGCGTGGCTGCCAAATTATAGGAAATCGGGTACATTATAGAATGCATCCCAAAGTAAGCGACGAGATCAGGTATCAGCTCTCAGCTACAACATTGAATCTAGCAACAAAAAACAAATGAAAATCAGTTTTTCTTTAGTTTTACTTTTTACGATGATGAGAACAATTCACAGATTATTTTTCGAAAAAAACGGACGTATAAAAACATCACTAAAATCCAATATAATATTGAATGTCCCACACAATTAAGCATGAGCCCATGGTTCGAATCGAGAGGAGAATATAAAAGGGACAATACTATATAGCAAGAAGTGAAGGGAAGAAGGTGCCACAATGTTGTTAGAAATCGGATGGGAAGAGCAGGAAGAGGAAAATTAAAAAAAAAAAAAATTTATTTAAGTCATAGATATTAGAAGGCATAAATGAATGAGAGAGAGAGCAATTGTGGTGAAATAATAAACCGAAACTTATGTCACGGTCGAGATCGACCTTCATCCAAACATTCTTTTTTGCCTTACCTTGGCAGGGAAAAGCAGATATGCAGGCCCGTAGCTAGGGGGGGGGGGGGGCATTGTGGGGCAATTCCCTAAAATTAGAATGCCCTACCTTAAAAAGGCCAACAAGTGAGATGAATTATTATAATTAAATTTTTTGTCTTAGTTCGAGATAAAAAATTATTGCGGTTTCAATGTATGATATGGAGAATCCACCCTGCATTTTTGTAGTTTGGTTAAAGGAATGGTTCAGTCCGGCACTTTTCTGACAAAAACTAATCTCACTGTGAGCGAACAACACCAAAAGCGCGGAATCGATTTCTAAGGCGGTGTGCTAATCTAAAACATTTTACTCGATGGTAAAATCAGGTGTCTAAATTTTCTATGGTTATCGTTCAATCATTTTCGAGAGTTTTTTTCTCACCTTGACTTGCGTGCATACCTACAGGCGACCCACATACCAAATTTAAAGATCTCCACATCTCCACATCTAAATTGGAAGCTGTACCATCTTGTTGGCTTATTCTCAATGAGTATTGCTTATGTACTGTCACAATAATTATGTGTCAACAAATAGGTATTAAAATTACGGAGAAAATTTTCAAACAGTCTACCATGCGTTGAAAAAAAGTCATTGGGGGTTGTAGAGGAGGTCCTCCTGATTCTAAATCCAAAAGTCCCGTCGACCGGAGATGTTGGCAAGTTGTAAAATTTACCAAACAAACCCCCAAAACTGCGTACGATTACCGAGGAAAGGCACTTATAAAAACATGCACATATGTATATATGCGTGTAGAACATCTTTTTTCTTCGAAAGTCATTTTTCTCGGACCGTGGTTCCTTAATGTAAAGCCGTCCCTTTGGGTAGACAGATGGAAATCTGAGCCAATGTACGTCACTGACCTAGAGAAAAGTGATATTTATGCTGACTGATTTTGGAAGCCATGCCTCGATGCACATAGGTAGATTTTCAAGTTTTAAAATATAAATAAAATAAATATTTTAGTGTCTACATCTATTCAAAATTGCTTGTTTAATGTAAAGTTTTAATAATTTGTGTTAAAAGTCGATTTCATTGAAAAATATATACAGTGACTCAAAAAAAAAATCATACGACATAGTTTTTAAATTTATTTCAAAGAATTCTGTCGAAAATTTTACTTTCTTATTTCGTTTAAAAATGTAGACAATTTTTAAATAAAAATCGTTTCAAGCAGGATTTGTAAGCTTATGGAAAAAATTCGAAAAATCGTTGAAATTTCTAAAAGTGGATTAAAAATTTCAAAGCGAGGCCAGAATTTATAGAAGACTTTGAGGAGATTTTTAAGTGTGCTGTTATGTAGCCAACCAACTTTAGTGTAAAATGTGCAATTCCCAATGCTGTGCAAATTCCGTCGATTTTAGAAATTTTTTTCTGTAGGGTGCTTGCAATATATGTATGTGAGACAGTTCCAATTAAAATTGCGAAAGGCCAATGAAAATTTTTAAAAAGTTGAATGTTACATATTATGATATTAAAATTGAATGAGCTGCAAAACTGCGTACTCAAAAATCTTCTAAAAAATGTAGCTTCAGAATTCTTAGCCCCTTTTTATGATAAGTATTTCCTTGACTTTGAAAAATTGGAAATACTAAAAATACAGCCTAAGAAGTTAACAATAATCGCTGATAAATATCTCGGTTACTTTCGAGCATCACCTATATTAACCAAGATATGCGTTAGAAATATAAACATTAAAATCAAATATAAAACACAAAAAAAAAATTTATTGTAGGTACATACATATGAAAAACCCTGTATCTAGTAGTGAAGTGCGGCTTTGTGCGACGTAATTTTTTGTCGGCAAAATATTAATTGTACTAGATAGCAGGTCCAAGGGTTAATGTGACTGAGTCTGACAGAGCAACATAACAAAATCAATTTTGAACACGGAAAAGAGTGATAATTTTTTTAAATATCCCAACTTTAAAAGCTTAAAACTATAAACTTAGAATTATTGGAAATCAAGGATATTATTGAAAAGTGCTAATAATTACCTGAAGCTTTAGGATCCATCACGATTACTTAAATGAAATGCTTTAAATAATAAATATTCACGTTGAAACTAGCACTTAAAATTGTGTAAAAAAAACTAAAAAATTTACTTTAGATATGCTAAGTTTCGACCATCTGGAAGCAAGTGCAGAGTATGGGGTCGGGAAAAAAGCGATGAATTATTGTTCCCCAGTCTATTTCCAATATGTGGGTATGTTTTTTTCTGCAATTGTAACAACTTTACAAAATTCAATTTTGGCCGCATAAAAGTTGAAAATCTACCTATGTGCGAGGTAAGACTAATTGTGATACATTATTTACTTCCGCCCTACCTTAAACCAATGCTGCCCTACCTTAAATTTAAGTCTAGCTACGGCCCTGCAGATATGTGACTTTTCTATGACATCACAATGAAAAAAATCATGCATTCTGGAATGTATGGATCCTATTGCCTTTATGTCCGTTTATATATGACCATACATTACCTTTTCCAGCTGGGATGTATCGAATACATATGTAAACTCGAATTTACGCTTTAGCAATCCCACAGTGTACAAGTATAAATTAAATATTTGAATAACAATAGTAAACGAATGCCTAATCATACGGTAAAATAATAATTACAAATGTCGGAAAGACACTGTCAGGTGGAATTGTGGATAGCAGCTACTGGATGTATGTACATATGAGTAGTCCACTCTCAAAAGTCCCTATGTGAATTTTTCATATTAAGCCACAAAGTAGAAAAACAAAAATAGAATTTTGAATGTGTAGATATAAAATATATAGAGATTTTTGAAAGTATAATCGTATTTAATGCTATTTTTATCAGAATACGGAAGGATTTTGCAATAAATTCTTAATGGACATTATACACCTTTAAATACTGCTACATAATCCATCAAAAAATCAATATCGAAACAATTTCACATAGCCAGTTTTGAGAGTGGACTACTCATATCTATGTATGTATATCCATATGTATGTATGTACATATTTAAATATGATATGATAAGAATTTAAATTGTCGTATTAAAAATTAAGCTTTTTTCACAACTTAATTAGCTACTGCTTTACATTAAGGTGGTCCAAAAAAACTAAAACCCAACAAATCATTGTGGAACAAGGCTATTTTTTGCTATTACTCCTAAAACAATATGTGCTCCCTTTTTTAATGATAAATAAAAACTTAATTTAGAGCTCGAGCAAAGCATTTTTATTTTTGCATGCCTGAGGTGGTCCAAAATATTAAAACCGAAAAAATCATGCGAAACGAGACTATTCTAATATTCCTAAAACAATATGTCTTCCCCTAATGATAAAAACGCCGTTCTTGTTCATTAAGAACTTTCCAAAAAATTATGAATCATCACCGAAGTTTTGAGGCGTTTGCGCGACCTCTAAACTTTCATATATGTACATATGTACATATGTATTTATATATGTATTAAAGCCAAATTTTAGGTACAGATTTCCGAATTGTTCCCCGGGTTTCGGGGGCTTTATTTTCTTCATACGATTTTGGACCACCCCAGGGAACATATGTATGTACATACATACATATATATACAAGTTCTATACAAACATCATACTTATGGAATCATATACGACTGTCTCCTAATTTATGTTGTGTTGTTTGTATTTTCTTGCTTCGTTATCTCCATTGTATTTCCGTTTTGTTTCTGTTTTTTTTTGAATATACCAATCTGCAAATAATATATTTCTCCAGTAATGTATGCGCTTGTATAAAAATTTTAACAATAAAGGAGGATATACATAAGAACTAGAGGTATACGCCGACAGCTACATATTTCGATGGCAGCGGCGAGGCCGGTGTTCTTTTTCGCGCTGGCGCAACTGGTCCTAATACAGGTAGTTATTCACAACCGTTATTTAAATTAAAAATGTATTTGCATACATACATACATATATATATGTATAAATCCTTTTACAAAGCGCTGAGAGAATAAATAAAATAGCTTCCACTTGAATTCATTAAATGGTTTTTATTTATAACTAGCTGTACCCGGCCAAGCTTTGCTTTGGCCCACTTCCTATTATAGGCATTAGAAGCGAAAAACGGCACACTTTAAAATAAGTTGGAAGTATCCAGAAACCGAACTTTGCTGGGGCTGCAAGACCTCAGCAAAAGTCAGATAAGTTTAAAAAAAGGAAGGAAAAAATGTATATTTTCTAAAATTTGCCCTTTTCAAGTCCTTATCCCATTTTTGTTCGTATTAATCTCCCACTCCTCTCCCCTCTACCAATCCCTTCTTTCCCTTTCCATCTACCTTTCCCTTTCCTTTCATTGCCGTTTTCTTTTCCTTTTCCCGTTACATTTCCGCTTCCTTTTCTCTACCGCTATCTCTTACCTCTCCTTTCCTGTCTTTCTCCTTTTTATTCCCTCCTCTTATACCTTCTGTAATTCCCTGTCTCACTGTCTCTCTCTCCATCCTCTTCATTCCATTTTTATTATATTCTCCCTCTCCTTTTCCGTCCCTTTGCCTTTGCCTTTTCCAGTCTCATTACTCTTCCCCTTTCCCTAGGGAACTGGTTTTGGCATAACATACCCTGTATTCCACTTCTCATTTGATACCATCATTGCTTAAAAACATTCCGTGGAATCCGAATCGTCTCTTTTACCCATAATTGCGTATCAGGCCTAAGAATCACTATGAAAATATCTCTATATAGCAGACCCGGTCAACGCCTTTCATTTTAGGTCAGTATTGCTCAGAAGCATCCCGGGCTCATCCGGGTCCACTTATTGACCCACATCTGAGAACTTGACCTAGGAACCATAATGGGGACGGTATCTGGAGACTTGACCAAGAAATCGTAATGGATACGGCCCTCCATGAGAGTCCGCTCAACACCTTTCATTTGGTACCAATATCCCTAAGATATATCCCGGTGTTATCCGGGTCCACATATTGGCTCGTACCTTGGGATCTCACCTAGGAATCGTCATGCGCCATGATTTAATAACAATATCGCTGAGAAATTATCCGGGGCCATCCAGATCTACATCTTGACCCACATCTGGGGACCTGACCTAAGAATCATAATGAGTTCATCTCTAGGCAAGGCTTTTGCCTTTCAGTTGACAGAAATTTTCCGGGGCCATCCCGGTCCACGTTTTGACCCACATTTAGGGACCAGACCTAGGAATCATAATCAGTTGATCTCTGTGTAAAGGCCCTGCTCAGCACTTTTCATTTGGTACCAATATCCCTGAGAAATATCCCGGTGTTATCCGTGTCCGCGTGTTGACCCACACCTTGGGACCCGACCTAGCGATCGTAATGAGTTCATTTCTATGTAAAATCCCTGCTCAAAACCCTACATTTGATACCAATATCACTGAGAAATTTTCCGGGGTCATCCAGGTTCACGTTTTGGACCATATTTGGGGACCCGTCCTAGGCATCATAAATAAAATAGTTCTATGTTGAAGTCCTCATCAAGACCTTTCATTTGATGTCAATATCGCTCAAAAACATCCGAGGGTCATCCGAGTCCACGTTGTGGCCTATATCTGGAGACCCGGGCTAGGCGTCACAATTATAATAGTTCTGTGCTGAAGTCCTCATCAAGACTCTTCATTTGATACTAATATCGCTCAGAAACATTCGAGGGTCATCCGGGTCCACGTTTGACCCATATCTGGAGACCCGATCTAGGAATCACAATGAGTACTATTCTATGTAAATTCTCTGCTCAACACCTTTGATTTGATAACAATATCACTCAGAAACATTCGAGGGTCACCCGGTCCACGTTTTGACCCATGTCTGGAGAAACGATCTCGGAATCACAATGAGTACTCTTCTATGTAAATTCTCTGCTCAACACCTTTCATTTGATACTAATATCGCTCAGAAACATGCAAGGGTCATCCGCGTCCATGTTTTGACCCATATCTGGAGACCCGACCTAGGAATCACAATGAGTACCATTATATGTAAATTCTCTGCTCAACACCTTTCATTTGATACCAATATCGCTCAGAAACATTCGAGGGTCATCCGGGTCCACGTTTTGACCCATATCTGGAGACCCGACCTAGGAATCACAATTAGTACTATTCTATGTAAATTCTCTGCTCAATACCTTTCATTTGATACCAATATCGTCCAAAAATATTCAGGGGAAAGCCAGGTCCACGTTTTGACCTTTTGACCTATATCTCGGGAACCGACTTCAGGATTTGAAAAAAATATGTATATAAACCATCTAGGGCAAGGTACTAAGCTGGTGTGTAAATTTGGTCAAAATCCCTCCACGCGTTTGGGCGAAAGCCGGCGACAAAGAAATGGGCTTGATTTTTATATATATATAGATAAAAACTCAACAAAACAGGTAAGGAAGTCTAAGTACGAGTGGAATCAAACTTTAGATACTCAGCTGTATGCTTTCATTCTTTGTTTGCAGTTGATGGAAACATGCTATATTTTATATACATATGTACATAAATCTTGCCCAAAGGCATTACTTTTTTACTCTTTCTGTGGCACTATAAGCTAAAAAGGCGAACCTGAAATGTTGACTTTGACCTGCTACATGCGTTCTTATATTTTTCTTTACTTGCCGTCTTCGGATAGTCTTAATGCTATTCTTTAAAACATTCTGGAGTCATCCTGGTCTACTTATGGGTCAGTATATCGGAGATTGGCTAAGAAATTGGCATATAATGATTTTGATACCAATATTGCCCAAAAACATTTTGGGGTCATCCGCGGTCCCGACTTTTCGAAATTTTGTTTACATTTCTGGAGTTATCCTAACTCTGAAAACTATCACTAATAACCCAAAAAACCGCCTTCAAGAACAAAATTATTAAATTTTTTTAGAAATTTTAAGGTATGTAAGTCCTATTATACCCAACTTTACTTCACTTAAACTTGATGAGCTCATCCAAATATTATTAGATTTTTAAACAGAATATGTTTTTGAAAACCGCATTAAATTACGCAGCCTTATTTGTGATTGAATTAAACAAAAAATAAATGTCCTCTATCAGAAAGAATATATGGCATGAAGTTGAAGATTCATGAGAAAGAAAACAAAATGTTTACTTTATTCCGCGATATTATGTTCCCTGGAGAATATACATACATATGTACCAAAAAACTTAATATGCCATTCGCTTTATTATCACACTCTCCCCGACCACAGGGCAACATTTTCTGCCCTTAACATAACTAAAGGTGTTGCGTTCTTTTAGTTTCATACATCACATGAAAAGTGCAACATTTTCTTGTGTTGACAATGTTGCCTTGTAATAAAGCAACATTTTCGTTTAGAATAGAAAATACCATAACTCTACAATACCCTATTCACATATTCTGGTGCCGGTGCATCTGACACATCTGACCGCGGTGGGAGCATCTGACACATCTATCTACTATTACCTGCCAGCATATCAAGTGGACTTGTTATTCTCATAATTATCTGCTGATATTACCACAAAGAGCTGAATGGGATTGTTTTGGTAAATATGTATATATGAATGTACATTGTACATCTACTACTCCATCTACTACTCCAAGTACATGTGCATACCCGGCAAAAAAGTTTTGCTTATTGTTGATAAATCAGGTCTAAAAAAAAAGTACGCTGGCACCGCTGCATCTGTTATGCACTCACTCTGCCTGCTCCTAACTCTCTAATACTTATCTAGGCCTTCTTTCGCATGGCGGATAAGCCTTTGGAATAAGGTGTGCTCTCAGAGAGAGTACTCCTTATGGCCTGATGACATCAACACAGGAAAATAAGCCTTATAGTAAGCCTGACGCCATACAAATTTGCTACCCTTATAATTTTCAGGCCTTATTTCGGAAGCCTTTAAATCTGCTGTTTTAATTCTTAAATAAGGCTTAGATTTTTTGGTGGGTATGTATGTTGTATACAGGGGCGGATTTACCTCTAGAAGCGCCCTGGGCAAACAAATCAAGCCGCGCCCCAATATTTCCAAAAAACCGTACTTGCCTTCGTGTGGTGAAATTTCATTACTGATATATTTTACGGATTGAAAAAATTTGATTCGATTCTTATATAGGTACCACATTTGTTTCCATTTTCTAACCTTCAAAATGATCTGACATTAAAGCCTCATTATTAAGTGGCACAGATTTCGCAATATCATTAAATTGCAGTTCATCATACGAATCTGAAAAACAATTGTATTGTGAAAATGTTTCGTCCTGAAACTAAACTCACAATTTTTTACAGTAGTGTGCCTCCCAGGTAGCGAAATCTGGCTTTCTGGCCCAGAATCTACCTGGTCTAACCTAGCTGTCGATCAATTGACTTATGCATTTTTACCTTTTTGGTTATGATCAACAACGGAGTCATTTTGTTTTCGAGGAGTTTAAAAAAAAAAAACAATCAAGTTTAGGGGTTTTCGACAGTAAATCTTTGTCTTTCTGCACTTTCTCGGCTGCACGTTTTTTGTTTGCTGGGCCGCTTAACTTTTTCATATTTGCACTCATTCTTCTATTTTTCACAAAAACATTAACTTTTTTGATGTTTTTAACTCGGAACGACTTTTAAGATTACATAAAATGTACGCAGCGCATTGTATAGAGGCGCGAACTATTCAAATAAACCAGAAGCAGATCTTAGTTTCCTTTGAAAAAGTGAGCTCGCGCATTTCCCCGAAAAAATACTTCAATGCCTACTTGATTTTTAAATTTCAATTAAATTTGAATCTTTCACGTCATTTACTGCACACAAGCTACTAAAACTTAGTGCTTACATATCGCTCATTTACTGCTAGACCGGCATAAATAAAAAAACGTGATTTTTGAGTTAATGCTGCAGAATAGTTAGTTACATCATACTTCATGTTGAGTAAAAAATTCTTTATGATTTTTTGAAAATTAAGCGCTTCAGATACAAACCAAATGTTGCATTTACTTGCGCACCATATGGCGGTTGAATCTCAAAATTTCCCTTCCTGAAAAGTTGTGTATTTTGAAAAGTGCGAATGCAGCAAATGAGCGATATTTAAGTCCCACTGGGGCGAAGGTTAAGAACTGTACCAATGTTCTGAAATGTACTTTGATTAATTTTTTCTCTGTAAAAAAATTGAAAAAATCTTTAATTCTTGTTGTACTCGTAATATTAAAAAAAACTTTTTTTGATAAATAAAAATAAAAAATTTTTTCCTTGTCTTAGTTTTGGCGCCCCTATTGAAACGGCGCCCTGGGCAGCTGCCCATGTTGCCCCTATGTAAATCCGCTCCTGGTTGTATATATGAGCACAGTAGACGTGTAAACTGTTGTGCATGGCTTAAGTGGCTCATAATGGATGTCTTCTACCATACAAGCAACGTACCTAAGGAGGCGAGCTCGTTAACAAATTTCGTTCGCATAGAAACATTAATGCTTTGGAAATTTGTTTCAGTTCGACAAATTGTATAATACATACATATGTACATACATATGTACCCTGTAGGATTTCGGAGTGGACTTAGAATACTCCATAAACTAGACTGTAGGGGATTGTAACTGGTCCAAAATTTGGTCCAATCCCATATAAAATTCTATTTACATTTAACATTGCATGTCCTAGGCTAGGACCAATTGTCCCTGTCTGCATTACATTCGGGCCAGCTTTAGGTCGATTGGACATTTCTGCATTACAATCGGACTATAATTTTTCTTTATACATTGAAACCATTTTATGTCTAGACTTTTCTCAATACAATCGAAGTAGATTGAAACCATTTTTCGTCTCTTTTTTTTAAACAATTTCTAAATATTTCATTTTATTTTATTAAAGAAGTACATACATTATATCTAAGAGTTAATAAACAAAATACATATTTCAAACAAATAAAGTTTTAATTAATTAAGTAAAATAGTAATGATAGGGTTATAAATATTATACACATAGATACATACATATGTATCTTGTAAAATATTTTATTATGAACATACATATATGTATACTCTTAAGTTCGTTGAATTTGACTTCCCGGAACTGGCAACATTTACAGCAGGATGCATTTCGTCATCTAAATAGATAAGAAAGATATCAGTATTTCATACTTATACATATATATGTACAAGCGTCTACTCACTTCGTGCAAGGTTAGAAAATTTCAACCTCTTGGATTCTGTAGCATCTTGGTTGTTATCGGACTGATTTTTCTCCAGTTTTTAGTTGTGAGCTGTTTTCTATTAATTTTCCAATTTGATTTTGATTTTTATACTCAGCTGTACTAGTACACAGAGTATTATAGTTTTGATTTCCTAACGGTGTATTGTAACAGAATGAAATAATCGAGATAGACTTATATATATCAAAATGATCAGGGTGAAAAGAGAAATCGATTGAGCCATGTCCGTCCGTCTGTCCGTCTGTCCGTCTGTGAGCACGATAACTCGCGCAAAAATTGAGATATTTTGATGAAATTTGAAATGTAAGTTGGTATCAAGACAGGAACGGATGGTATTGAAAATGGGCGAAATCGGACCATGACCACGCCCACCTCCCCTATATGGTAAAAATCGGAAATTTTGTATCTCAGTCACTAATAGAGCTAGAGTGATAAAATTTTACACACGTATTGAGCTCAGGCCCTTATGAAGAAATATGGTGAAATTTTGGAAAATGGGCGGTGCCACGCCCACTTATTAAGGGGCAAACATTGAAAGTTTTATAAGTCATAACTCAGAAACTGTTGAAGATATATCGATGAAATTTGGTAGGCGTGATATACTTACTTAGGCAAATGTTTGGACGAAAAATTGCCAAAATCGGTTTGACGACCACGCCCACTTTTATATATGGGTATTATAAAGTGACCTAATAAAAGCATTTTAAGCGATATCTCTGTCAAATATAAGGATATATCATTGAAATTTTATGGAAGGTGTCCAACTATGGACGTAAAAGAAAAAATACAAAAATTTTGGAAAATGGGCGTGGCACCGCCTCCTTTTAGAAGCAGGAATATACGAGATTTCTGAGCCCATAACTCGACAAATAATCGATATATTATGACCAAACTTGGTGTATACACTTTCACTACTTGTAGTAATACATGTTCAAAATTTTAGCGAAATCGGTTGACGACCACGCCCACTTTTATATATGGGAACTATAAAGGGGCCTGATAAAAATATTTAAGCGATATCTTTGTCAAATATAAAGATAATTCATTGAAATTTTGTGGCATGAGTTCTACAATAGATCGGAACCAAAAAATAGAAAAATTTCGGAAAATGGGCGTGGCACCGCCTCTTTTCAGACAAAGGAATCAACGAGATTTCGGAGCCCATAACTCGACAAATAATTGAGATATTATGACGAAACTTGGTTTGTACACTTTTATAGCTTGTGTTAATAGACACGCAAAAATTTATTGAAATCGGTTTATAACCACGCCTACTTATTAACAAAGATATTTCTGGAACACCCTTTGGGAATTTGTAACGTGACATCTTTGTAACTAGAAGTCATAAATGAATGAAATTTTGCACAAAGAATAATATTCATATGCTTAGTTGGATGACTGATAAAAATGTTGAAAATGGGCGTGGCTACGCCCACTTTATGCGGCACTCGCTTTATATAAAATACACCCTATATCGAACAAACGCAAACAAACAATGAAAGCATACAGCTGAGTATCTAATGTTCGATTCCACTCGAACTTAGGCTTCCTTACTTGTTTTCGTTCAATTTATTTAAATTATCAAAAATTTTCATTGAGAAAAGTTGACATGAACAAAAATATTTCAAAAACCAAAGTTGATATGTACGAAGTAGGTACAACAAACAATACACACAACTGACCTACCCAGCATTACATTTGGACCATTTTTGCGACAATTGACCTACCCAGCATTACATTCAGACCATTTTCGGGACAATTCACCTAATTAGCACTACACTGCATTAATTTTTGGAACTCTCTTTTGTCTACTTACAATGCGACTATACCTAGGGCTATAATTTTAAGACAATTGTCCCCATCGTTCCTTCAGGGTACATACATATGTACATACATACGTACAAATTGTGTTATATGTACAAAAAATTTTATTTACTTTGATTAAGTCACAACTCAATAAAATAGTAATTATGACTCATTCTTTTACAAATCGGAAGGATTTCGGGAAAAAAAATATGTTACCTCTCCGATTTGCTTGAAGCTCGGTTTATGAGTTCTCCGCCTAAAATCAGCTTACACGTATCCGGGGATTTAATTTTGAAATTTTTTTTTCGGAGGTATGATCTGTCAAAATTTTGACTTTTGATGAATTAGGTAAATCACGTACCTATTCAAACCCCAATATCTCCGCTTATAGTCATCGTAGAGACTTCACCTTGGCACTGTTTGAAAGCTGAAGAAAAAGGCTATTGTTTGTTTTATATAAGATTATTTTCATTGTCTTAAAATTTCCTTAATCTTTGGCCCGATTTACTTCGTGAATACCAATAAATTAAGGATTTAAAATTATACCATCATAATCCTTGTTAAATTATCTATAAAACCAATGTTTTAAAAGAATGGGCGATTTACAAGAACTATTTTTAAAATATTTTTTTTTTATGATGACCTCTATTTTATACGAACGCGGGCGTTTTTTCCTTTCTTGAAAAAGAAATAGCGCCTGCGAATAAAACGAATTTAAACCCGCGATTTTTAGTTCCAATTTCTCGCCTGCCGCGCTTTTTCCAATAATAATACACCATATTTAAAAAAAAAAACGAAAAATTGGAATTAAAAATCGCGCGATTTTTTATTCCAATTTTTCGCCTGCGCGCTTTTTTCCCTAATACACCATATTTAAAACAAGTAAGGAAGACTAAGTTCGAGTGGAATCGAACATTAGATACTCAGCTGTATGCTTTCATTGTTTGTTTTCGTTTGATGGAAACATGATGTATAGCCACGCCCATTAAAAAAATTTTTATCAGTCATCCAACTAAGCATATGAATATTATTCTTTGTGCAAAATTTAATTCCTTTATGACTTCTAGTTACAATGATGTCACGTTACAATTCCCAAAGGGTGTTCCAGAAATATCTTTGTTAAAAAGTAGGCGTGGTCATAAACCGATTTCAATAAATATCTGCGTGTCTATTAATACAAGTTATAAAAGTGTATAAACCAAGTTTCGTCATAATATCTCAATTATTTGTAGAGTTATAGGCTAAGAAATCTCCTATATTCCTTTGTCTAAAAAGAGGCGGTGCCACGCCCATTTTCCAAAATTTTTCTACTTTTTGTTTCCGGTCTATTGTGGAACTTATGCCACAAAATTTCAATGAATTACCTTCATATTTGACAAAGATATCGCTTAAAATGTTTTTATTAGGCCCCTTTATAATACCCATATATAAAAGTGGGCGTGGTCGTCAACCGATTTGGGCAATTTTTTGTCCAAACATTTTCTTAAGTAAGTATATTACGCATACCAAATTTCATCGACATATCTTCAACAGTTTCTGAGTTATGATTCATAAAACTTTCAATGTTTGCTTCTTAATAAGTGGGCGTGGCACCGCCCATTTTCCAAAATTTTTGTGTTCTTTGTTTTATGTTCATAGTTGGACTCATGCGACAAAATTTCAGTGATAGATCTTTGTATTTGACAGAGATATGGCTTAAAATGTTTTTATTAGGTCACTTTATAATACACATATATAAAAGTGGGCGAGGCCGTCAACCGATTTTAACTATTTTCAGTCCAAATGTTTGCCTAAGCAAGTATATTACGCGTACCAAATTTCATCGATATACCTTCAATGGTTTCTGAGTTATGACATATAAAACTTGCAATGTTTGACCCTTAATAAGTGGGCGTGGCACCGCCCATTTTCCAAAATTTCATCAAATTTCTTCATAGGGGCCTGAGCTCAATACGTGGGTAAAATTTCATCGCTCCAGCTATGTTAGTGACTGAGATACCAAATTTCCGATTTTTTCTATATAGGAAAAGTGGGCGTGGTCATGGTCCGATTTCGCCCATTTTCAATACCAACCGTCCCAGTCTCGATACCAACTTGCATTTCAAATTTCATCAAAATATCTCAATTTTTGCGCGAGTTAGAGTGTTTACAGACGGACGGACAGACGGACGGACGGACGGACGTGGCTCAATCTCTCTTTTTACCTTGATCATTTTGATATATATAAGTCTATATCTATCTCGATTATTTCACTCTGTTACAATCCACCGTTATGTGATTAAAACTATAATACTCTGTGTACTAGTACAGCTGAGTATAATAAGCACATCTTACACTGAAAAACCCCCATTCAGTGTATGAATACACACGCTTTTGCGTTAACTTATGCTACATAATGCGTATAAAAAAACATACAGTGAACTACACTGCGTATACGTAACTTGTTTACATACATACATACATACATACAGGTGAAACTAATAAAAGCGTGTTAAAAAGCCCGTCTGCGGGCTTAATTGCCCTTCCGAAAGAGAAATAAAGCCCGTGGATCAAACGAAATAACGCCCGCGGGTGTAAGTGAAGTACTTGGTATAAAGAGTGTTCTATTTGGATTTGCACTAATGTATATGAAATGAAAAGCTCCGCTTTGATTGAAAAAGTCCTAATGATGTTAAAATTTGAACACTTTCGAATAAAAAACACATCCAAACTCTTTTTCAAAGCTCTGATATAAGAACCAATCAAAATTTGTAGTCCTGTCCTGAAGATCATGTGAGAAAAATCGAAGATTTCCCCAAAAAATAACCCAAATGCGGTTTTGACCGCGGACTGGTACAAAATACCTCTGGAAATTTTGCAAAAATTAGCATAGTCGATAAATACACTCTTGGAAGCCATTTCGAAAAAGAACGGATATCATAAAAAATATTAAACACCAATACCAATATGCAAAATACTTTTGTGAGCAAAAATGTATGACTTTTTTAGTTTCTTTAATTTTATAAAAAAGATGAAATGCATTTTGGTTTTTTAATGAATGCGTTTTTGTAGTATGAAGATTCAGCTATAATACGATATTAAAAAAACTTCCAAAAGAATTCGAAAAAAGGCGAATTTCTAGCGTTTTCTTAATAAATGAATTATGCAAAATACTTCTGAGAGCAACTGTACATACATAAATACCCCCCAAAAAATCCAAGTCTTATTTAAGAATTAAAACAGCAGATTTAAAGGCTTACGAAATAAGGCCTGACAATTATAAGGGTAGCAAATTTGTATGGCGTAAGTTTTAATATAAGGCTTATTTTCCTGTGTTGATGTCATCAGGCATTAAGGAGTACTCTCTCTCTGAGAGCACACCTTATTCCAAAGGCTTATCCGCCATGCGAACTAAGGTATATAGGCTATGAAAGAGTTAGGTGCAGACAGTGTGCGTGCATAACAGATGCAGCGCTGCCAGCGTACTTTTTTTATACTCAGCTTTACTAGTACACAGAGTATTATAGTTTTAATCACATAACGGTGGATTGTAACAGAATGAAATAATCGAGATAGATATAGACTTATATATATCAAAATGATCAGGGTGAAAAGAGAAATCGATTGAGCCATGTCCGTCCGTCCGTCCGTCCGTCCGTCCGTCCGTCCGTCCGTCTGTCCGTCTGTCCGTCTGTCCGTCCGTCCGTCCGTCCGTCTGTAAACACTCTAACTCGCGCAAAAATTTAGATATTTTGATGAAATTTGAAATGCAAGTTGGTATCGACACTGGGACGGTTGGTATTGAAAATGGGCGAAATCGGACCATGACCACGCCCACTTTTCCTATATAGAAAAAATCGGAAATTTGGTATCTCAGCCACTAATATAGCTAGAGTGATGAAATTTTACCCACGTGTTGAGCTCAGGCCCCTAAGAAGAAATTTGATGGAATTTTGGAAAATGGGCGGTGCCACGCCCACTTATTAAGGAGCAAACATTGAAAGCTTTATGAGTCATAACTCAGAAACTGTTGAAGATTTATCGATGAAATTTGGTACGCGTGATATACTTACTTAGGCAAATGTTTGGAGGAAAAATTGTCAAAATCGGTTGACGGCCACGCCCACTTTTATATACATATGTGTATTATAAAGTGGCCTAATAAAAACATTTTAAGCGATATCTCTGTCAAATATAAAGATATATCATTGAAATTTTATAGCAGGAGTCCAACTGCGGACATACAACGAAAAACACAAAAATTTTGGAAAATGGGCGTGGCATCGCCTCTTTTTAGAAGCTGGAATATACGAGATTTCTGAGCCCATAACTCGACAAATAATTGATATATAATGACGAAACTTGGTGTGTACACTTTTATTACCTGTGGTAATACATGTTGAAAATTTTAGCGAAATCGGTTGACGACCACGCCCACTTTTATATATGGGTATCATAAAGTGGCCTAATAAAAACATTTTAAGCGATATCTCTGTCAAATATAAAGGTATGTCATTGAAATTTTATGGCAGGAGTCCAACTGCGGATATAAAACGAAAAGCATAAAAATTTTGGAAAATGGGCGTGGCACCGCCTCTTTTTAGAAGCAAGAATATACGAGATTTCTGAGCCCATAACTCGACAAGTAATTTAAACATAATGACGAAACTTGGTGTGTACACTTTTATTAGTTGTGGTAATACATATTCAAAATTTTGGCGAAATCGGTTGGCGACCACGCCCACTTTTATATATGGGAACTATAAAGGGGCCTAATAAAAATATTTTAAGCGATATCTTTGTCAAATATAAAGATAATTCATTGAAATTTTGTGGCAAGAGTTCCACAATAGACCGGAAACAAAAAGTAGACAAATTTTTGAAAATGGGCGTGGCACCGCCTCTTTTTAGACAAAGGAATATAAGAAATTTCTTAGCCTATAACTCGACAAATAATTGAGATATTATGACGAAACTTGGTTTGTACACTTTTATAGCTTGTGTTAATAGACACGCAAAAATTTATTGAAATCGGTTTATAACCACGCCTACTTATTAACAAAGATATTTCTGGAACACCCTTTGGGAATTTGTAACGTGACATCTTTGTAACTAGAAGTCATAAAGGAATGAAATTTTGCACAAAGAATAATATTCATATGCTTAGTTGGATGATTGATAAAAATTTTGAAAATGGGCGCGGCTACGCCCACTTTATGCAGCACTTGCTTTATATAAAGTACCTACACCGTGTTTCCATCAAACGCAAACAAACAATGAAAGCATACAGCTGAGTATCTAATGTTCGATTCCACTCGAACTTAGGCTTCCTTACTTGTTTTTACCTGATTTGTCAACAATAAGCAAAATTTTTTTGCAGGGTATGTAAATGTATTATGGTTTTGTATGCTAAAATGAATGTAACACACTTGAGATGCATAAAGGATAAGGAACATGTGTACATTTCTTAAATTCATTTCGGAGACAGAAAACAATTCCAGTTTAAAAAGGATAAGAAATAGATCAGATATTGTGCCCACAAGTACTTACATACATACATATGTACATTCAGACTTATAGCCATACGCATACGTACTGCATACATACATATATTGTATGTACATCCATGAATTGTTTACTTTGTTTTTAGTGTAATCGCAAAACGCAATTTGCTACTATCGATTAATCGACACTTATCCTTATTTGCTTATTTTCTTAAGCGTTTGTGTCCTGCTTACATGTGGGCATACATATGTTCCCGTCTGTGCTGACACTAATAAAGGATTCTGTAAATTGTCACAAATGAAATTTCACATTATCTTCCCATTTTCTTCTCGAGTGCTCCTATTGAAATTTTTGTTTGAGCATAAAATGGAAATGTTTTTATTGGTTTGTTTTCTTTTATGGGTTTCATTGTTACAACAATCTGGATTGTGGTTTACCATAAACAAATCCATTTTGCTGATCTGATGTGTTTTTCTTAAGCTATGTACATACATACATACAAACATATGTATTTATGTGTTTTAAGGGTACAAACTAGGGTTTTCAATTTTTCCGATTTTTACGATCCAGGGACTTTTTTATAATCCCGGGTTTTGGACATTAATTATTTTCCGACATTTTGTACATTTGGTACTCGATCGCCCTCTTGATGATTTCTAATAAAAATATTGATAATTTAACGATGCACTTCGTTTAAGCGTATATTCTTACCGGAAAATTCTCAAAATTCATACAACATTCGAAAAAATTGGTAAAAACGACAAAATTGGCGGCACACATTTTGAAAAGAATTCCGAATTAATTTTAGTACAGTTAGAAATGTGAAACACTCAAGCCTAATTAGAATTTTCCCTGATTTTTGGTAATTTTATTTTTTAAAGTGTTTGGCATTGTGTTGTAAACGCAAGTACGACTTTCAGTTTTGTTTCTTTGCTAACAACACAGGCCGGCAAAATTTCTACAAATTTTTGTGACATAAATGAAATCTACTTTTCTGTGCGCTGAATCTGAATATGAAGTCAGATTTCCTATGCTACGTGTGGTTTTTGAGATATACATACATGTCGAAAGAGGCGAACAACGCGGTTTTTAGCTACATATATTCCCTCTACCCTTTGTCGCTCTGTGTGATATAATGTCTAAAAGCGAGCTTCAAAACTTTCATTTTTTTTTTTGTATGCAGAAAAGATTGCAAACTAACCAAGGTCGTAGGCAGGGTAGGGGCAGGGGCATTCGCCCGCCATACTGGCTACTGCTTAATATTATAACGACATTAGAGAACAGTAAAGAAATTTACATGTTAAAATAAAACAGTGAGATTTGACTTAAGTTAGTCCAGATTTGGGGCTAACTTACTTTTGGGTTTCACCAAATGGGCGACTTGAATAATTTTGCACACAACAACCCGATCAGCTGTTTTATACATAGTGGTATTTTAGTAGTTTTTTTCCTACCTTTTGACTTTGCGCAACCCAGTTTGTTTGACATTTGTTGAAGTCATTTTTATATTAGCAGTTTTGCTGTAGTCGCACACAAAAATTAGTAATTTTTTTTTGACATTTAATAGTGGAACAGCAACACTTTATTTTAGTCGCAAACAGATTGATGTTTGACTACTTCAAATATTTGATGTGCTTGACCCCCCTGGATATATTGCAAGATACCGGAAAGATATCCGAAAAAGCAAAATGTTGTTTTTAAAAGAAATGACTGTGCTTTCAATAGCTGTAATACATTTTTTATTGAAATTAAGAAAGAATTGAGGAGTGAGTATAGCCAAAAACGCGTTTTTCGTCCTTTGGACATGATATCTCAAAAACTACACGTAGTCTCCAAAATCTGACTTCAGATTCACCGAAATCCTTTAGAAAAGTAAAATTTTATTTCTTTTTAAAAAAATGCGTTGACATGTGTAATAGGGGAATATTCTGTAGGTACTCATTTCATATTTTATTCCGTGGTTAAAATTCTAGAAATCCCGGGATTTATTGGGCGTTAAAAAGGCCGGGGTCCCGGGATTGGAATCCCTAGTGCAAACATACATACATATGTGTAGTTTTATAAAGAACATACATATGTCGTCGCCCGGATAAATTAATGTCGTATGTTGCATTTGAAGACTTTTGGGAAAACAGGTTTGAAGTTTGGAACTGTATTTCTCCAAAACTTCTGATTAGTTTTTCTCCAAAGTCTGGCAGAACACCACTAGGCCACAAAATTCTTAAATTATTTTAATTTTGTTATATATTGTTTATTATTTTGGAATTTATAAAGGATTTTCTTCAGTAAAATTTTGTCGTATGTTACCTTTAGCAACATTTTTGCAGGAAATTTGTATGACGTACGAAAAAAAGTGTTCCCAATTTTAACTAAATTAAAGATTTTTAAAATTAATTAAATATTGTATTTGATTTCTCATAAAAGTAAATAAATTAGATAATTGACAGCAATTAAAAGCACATTGGAAATTATACGAAATCGCTTGCGACCTTGCACAAACGAAAAAGTTCTGCTCAATATCTCTTAAACTAAAGGAGATAGCAAAAAACGGATTACGTCATTCGAAAGATCTTGATTAGTTTAGTATAACTGTATTATTAACTCAATTCGGCCCAAAATTCACATACGACACTAATTTATCCGGGCGACGATGTATGTACATATGCACGTTTTCGGTGAGCCTCCTTTGCATTTGATCTTCAATTGTAAAAGTTTTTTATTCGGCAAATTAATTATATACATACATACATAATTGGTTGTGCTACAATTTTAGATTAGATTAGATAAATGTAACTATTGCAAATGTGGCATATTTAAGGTGGAAGTTAAGGCCTATTATATTTTTGTGTAGCACCATAGGAGTGGATAATTCTCCTTTTGATGCTACGCAGGTATACCGAGTCGAATTTGCGACTTGACTTATAGCGTTTTCGATTCTGAACCAAAATGCTGCATTATTACAAGGCAACATTATCAACATGCGCCCTGAGCCCTAAGAAAATGTTGCACTTTTCATGTGATGTGTGAAACAAAAATAATGCAACCCCTTGGTCATATTAAGGGCAGAAAATGCTGCCCTGTGGTCGGGCAGAGGGCGACATTTTTGTCAATAGAACAATCAGCCCTGAAAAAATGTGTGGAATCTATGTGGAATAGAACAAACAAATTTGACAGCCCGATAAAAATGCAGAATCAGTGCGACATTTTTGCCAGAATCGAAAACGCCATTAGTCTATCCATAAAAGAGGGTGAGCGGAGAAGGGGGAATGCCTTGAGCACAGATACATATATGTATGTATGTAGATAAAGTACTGCAGGCTTTAGATTTACTTTAGTTGCTTTCACTTATAGAACTCATACAGTGATTTGACTAGGAATGGGTAACACTGCGCTGCGCCGCGCAATTGCGCTGGCGCCAACCCTGGTGTTATTGCGCTAACTCCGATTTGGAAAATGCGCCAACTCAATGTAGTGCCAACTCAATGTTGCGCTATTCCAATATAACACTGACTCAATTTCGTGCGCTAACACCAGCACCAATATAGCGCTAGTGTAAAATGGCACCACCACAAAGCCAATAACAGCACAGCGTATATGACACCGTCACAATTATGTATGCTAACGCCAATACCGAACCTTCGCTAATACGAAAGGGTAATGAAAGGTACTTTCACAAAGAAAGAAGACAAAATTGACATTATCTGTGAATAGGAGAGAAAAATATAATACAAAATAAATTAAATAAAATATTTATTAGCATATAGTATATTTTTGTTACGCATGGTAAATGGTAAGGGGAAATTTCGATATAATGCGCCCGGACCCGGAATCTTTCTTTTTAATAGGTATTCCATAACGAAGACGCAGCAAAACGAGATGCCAGCATATTTTCACAAATATACGCAAATGATTTTTTAAATTAAATTTAATTGTGGCACAATTATTGTGCCCGCGTGTTAGCCATGGGTAATGGCGCAATTTTTTTGGCGCTGATACAATAACGCCAGCGCCAACCGTGGCGCCAACTCACGGTACTGGCGCAATAACACCTTTAGCGCAATTGTCATCGAATAATCGATAAATAACATCTTTTCGCTTGTTACTGTTCACCATCCCCGTTTTATTTCTTTTGGTGCAATTCTGCTTACATTTACGAGCACAATTAATTTAAATTTTCATAATCATTTGGAAACATATTCCGTATATTTGTGAAAATATGCTGGAAATTAGAGTCACTTAGATCACTATCAAGCATACATAATTGTGACGGTGTCATACGTATACATATACTATGGTGCTGTTATTGGCGTTGTGGTTGCGCCATTTTACACTAGCGCTATATTTGAGCTGGTGTTAGCGCACGAAATTGAGTCAGTGTAATATTGCAATAGCGCATCATTGAGTTGGCGCTACATTGAGTTGGCGCTACATTGAGTTGGCGCTATATTGAGTTGGCGCTATATTGAGTTGGCGCCTTTCCCAAATCGGAGTTAGCGCAATAACACCAGGGTTGGTGTCAGCGCAATTGCGCCGCGCAGCGCAGTGTTACCCATGCCTACCGCGTGTATATAAGCAGAATTGCGCCAAAAGAAATAAAACGGGGATAGTAGACAGTAAGAAGCGAACAAGTGTTATTTATCGATTATTCCATGGCAATTGCGCTAAAGGTGTTATTGCGCCAGAACCGTGCGCTGTTGGCGCTGGTGTTATTGTATCAGCGCCAAAAAATTGCGCTATTACCCATGGCTAGATTTGACCAACTTAGGTAGTGAATAAAAAATGAACTACTAAATCTGAATCTACTAATAACTTTTCACTATTGCTAGAAGAAAAGAAGCCTACGAATAACCTGAAGATCTCCTAAAAATTAACTTCAAAGAGAAGCGAGTGGAATGCGATAGGCACTTTAGAATTTTGAGCGCCCTTTATACGAGGCGTATGAATAACCTACATATTTTAGATAGATACTTTTGAAAGTGTATAAATCAAACTTTTGGAAGTGTATTTTTATTTAATGTTTTTTTTTTACAGAATACGGAAGGATTTTGCAATTCATTTTTGATGGACATTTTACACCTTTAAATACTGGTATCTACTAAAAACTCAATATCGAAAAAAATTCACACAGACACTTTTGATAGTGGACTACTCATTTATGCATACCTATGTACATATGTATGTATGCATAAAATCAATACAAATCCTCTATAAGTACATACTTATGTATGAATGTACATTAGGTTGGTCCAAAATTGTATGAAGAAAATAAAGTTCTGTTTATTTTTACATGGCCGTTTATTTCTAATAATTATTTTATGTGTATTTTTTATAGAGCTATTGGCCAGTTTTATTTAAGAAATTTAAAAAATTTTGTTGGTAGAAGTTATGGATCGTTTTGGAGATCACCACATCTCTTCATCAAACTTCTTAGTCGCGCGGAACAATCCGCATTTCATGCGACTGTACTACTATTAAAGTTTAGAGGTCGCGCAAATTCCTCAAAGTGTCCTTCTGCTTTTACATCAGTGATGGTACATAATTTTTTGGAAAGTCTTCTTTAATGAATAATAAAGATTTTTTTATCATTAAAAATGAGAAAACATATTGTTTTAGGAATAATAGTTAGAATAAAAATAGCCTTGTTCCGCAATGATTTGTTGGGTTTTAAATTTTTGGACCACCTCAATGTAGATACATACACAGTTCTGTATACGAAGTGTGAACTAAAACAGTTGTTTATTTAATGAGAGAAAAATAAAAGCTTATGGTAAAATACGAACATCACCAACAACGATCCGTTGAACGTTGACTTTCAAAGAACCTTTTGCATGATATACGTATGTACTAGGGATTCCAATTTTTCCGATTTTTGAGATCCCGGGATTTTCGAGATTTTTTTCATAATCCCGGGATCCCGGTATTCGTCCCGGGATTTGGACGTTAATTACACTGGATCACAAAATGAAATTTTTTGTCTGTACTTTGGACGCGACTATCCTATCTATATGTAAAATCGGTCACTGATTCCGAAAATCGGGTTCATTTTTAATTCTATGGGAAGGTTTTTGAGATATCGGCAATTTACCGTTATTTGGCCAATGGGTCCACTTAATCCAGTATATCTCTTTAACACAGTGAGTTATCTTCCTTAGGGTGACACCAAACGAAAGAAAATTAAATTTCCTTTTTACGGTTCCTATAACATTTTTCTCTAGCTCGTATAGTTTCTGAAATATTGACGATTAAATTTGAATTTTTTCGATTTTTTACGATTTTTTGAAGAAAAAGTTGACTTTGTCAGACAATATCTTTAAAACCAATGTCTTCACCTTCGGTTTTACTCTTTTACGTGAAGCTCCATTCTATTGGGAAAAATATAAGCTATCAACGAAGAAAATCCATGGTAAAATGGAAAAGTTATAGGCGATCAAGTAAATACAGCCAAGTCGCGCAGTGCCTCTGCACGGGTATATTCTATGCATGTTATACCCGTAAACGCGCTTGTATCTACTGCGCTGCCAATGTGCTGCTACTGCAGATGTGTAGGTATTGGTACAATATGCATAGAATGTACCCGTGCAGAGGCATTGCGCGACTTGGTTGTATTTACTTGATCGCCTATAACTTTTCCAGTTTACCATGGATTTTCTTCGTTGATAGCTTATTTTTTTGGAAATGGAATGGAGCTTCACGCAAAGGAGTAAAACCGAAGGTGAAATCATTGGTTTTAAAGATATTGCCTGACAAAGTAAATTTTTTCTTCAAAAAATCGTAAAAAATCGAAAAAATTCAAATTTAATCGTCAATATTTCAGAAACTATAAGAACTAGAGAAAAATGTTATAGGAGCCGTGAAAAGGAAATTTAATTTTCTTTCGTTTGGTGTGACCCTAAGGAAGATAACTCACTGTGTTAAAGAGATATACAGGATTAAGTGGACTCATTGGCCAAATAACGGTAAATTGCCGATATTTCAAAAACCTTCCCATAGAATTAAAAATGAACCCGATTTTCGGAATCAGCGACCGATTTTACATATAGAAAGGATGGTCGCGTTCAGAGTATTTTTTGGCTGTAGAGCAGTGTTATTTTCCGACATTTTGGGTTGAAAAAAGTAAATATATTTGTCGAGGAACGCTACAGCTTTAAAATGCAAATAAAACAATTGATTTTTATTGCCATAAAATTTAACGAAAATTGCACCTTCAGTTACAGTTTCTCTGGCAGTTATCAAGATACATTAACAGCCTCATTCCTAGGGACACGAATTTCGATACGATACGATACCAAATCGATATTTTTTGCATTTGATACCGATACTTTTTACTCGATTCTTTTGCAACGATATTTTTTGGTATCGAGTACTTCAACCACGGTATCGAACAAATGAGTACATTGAGTGATGGAAAATTAAAATTGTGTCATATTTGTCCAAAAAATTGTGCAACGCAAAATAGTGCCGAAAATCGGTCGAGTGTGCAGAAGTGACAAGCTGCTCCCTAAAGAGCCGAAAAATGCACAAGCACGAGTAATTTTGCATCACTGGTACATATCGAAAAATAGGTCTAATCCACGTGCTGAAATAATTGCAGGATTGGGCTACTTCGTAAGGTTTTTTGTAAGAAGTTGTATGAAGTTACCGAAATCTGTTTACTGATTTTCACATTAAACGAGGCGCACACTTACCACTGAAACTAGCTAACAATTTGCAATTACCATGCGATAGAAATAATGATAACTGGAGATATACATAGGATTATATGTTTTTCATTTCCATACGATAATTTGACGTTTGCAAATAAAAAATCGTCATTTCAGCGAAAAATTGTCAATATCTTTTTTCTCTCACTTTACTAAAAATACGGTATAAACAAAAAAGGGTCTTTTTTTCCATTAATGCTCATATGACACTACGTTTTTTCCTGATATTCTACAAGGTTTTTTGTGTGGAAGAGGTGGTCAAATACAGTTTTGTGTTGGTGCAAGGGAGTAAGCTATGTTGGAAAAAAACCAACGAAATACCATCTAGGCGGTTAAAAACCAATGAGCCAGCTTGTATTTCGATAGGTTTTTTGACATTCGGCACTTTTTTCTGACAATTGTTTCAATTTGACAGCTATAAAATAAATTATTTTTAAAATATAAAATATATAAATACAAATTTTAAATTTGCCTCTTGTAAGCTTCTGCTTTGGCCGTAAGGGGAAAGAAGAAGTCCGATAGAAAAATCATACTGCGCAATGGCTTCTCTGTATAAAATGGAATGCACAGCTATTCTGCCACTTGAGTTTCATCTTTTTCTTTTGTTTCGATAATTTAAATTCAAATTTCCAAAAAAAATTCAATGATGGATACATACATATAATCTCAATAAAAATGAATTGTTAATGTTATTTAAGATGTTTGTTTTTCAAAATACTAAATATTTTGCAAATATCTTTTTACAACTGTGATTGCATTAAATACACCTGTTGTTTTGTAAAAGCTGTTGGTTTGTAAAAAAGTGTTTTCAAGAACTTAATAAACTTCTATAATTTTTTTAATCAGCTTGAACTATTCTTATGAGTTGGAAAAGGATTTACGTCAAAATCAAAACTTTGGAACCAGCCATGGCATACTATGCCATGGAACTAGCACTAATACAGTGATATGCGTATGCCTCAGTATGCAGTTTTCTTGCGTTTTTGGTAACTTTCTAGAAGACGGTGCAACTTTAAACCGTTTTAATAAATATCTTTTAAATGTGGAAAAACTTTTATCTCCGCTTTCGAATTCATAATCTAGAGGTCAGAACGCGTCGATTGGTACCTCTTTTAACTATTTTAGAGGAAATTTTAAGGTTGCACCTTCTAGAAAATTACCGTTTTCGATACCGATACTTTGAGTATCGAGTAGTTTAGTTTCGATATTATCGGGTTCGCGATTCTTTTTAACCGATATTTTAAATGAGTACCAGATCGATGCTTTTGATTCGATATCGTGTCCCTACTCATTCCCTTTGACGATATCGTGTCCAAAACGTTGTCGTTCGTCTTTTGGTATTATGAATGACGATACGACACACAAAACGAAAGCCAAGACGATAACAGCTAATTGTTACGTTGAAAACGTAAGAAATTGGTATTCCCAATCACGAACAGAAGTTGTCAATGCGAAAACCAACTGTCAAAATCAAACGAAAGGCTGGAGCATGGAGCAACAATAAAGGAGAATGCATAAGATCAGCTGACTTCTTCTTCAATCTTCATAAACACACGAACACAAGCATTTTTTTTGTTGACATATGCCACACGCACACGCACCCTAGCATTTCCATAGGGGCCGAATCTGTCAAATTCTTCTACATTCCTCTTTGCATGACACTTATGGCCCCACTATGTATGAAGGTATGTCGTCATGCGAAAACCTTTATTGTTGAATCATGGGCTGGAGGTATCATTTTGGCAGAAAAGTTGAAAATAAGTAAGAGAAAATAATACATTTCTGTTCTTAACATGGGCACATGTTAATAATTCTGTCATGTAATAATGCAAAACTAGGAGTTCCCGCTACTGTCGAAAATCGACAGTTTTCTAGTAGTTTAGCTACTCCAGAATGTAAAAATATTTTTAACTTTATGATATTTTTTATTAAAATTTATCTTTATTTGATTCAAAACCCATTTGTAGTTCAAGCACAACTCTTTTCCATTTTTAATTAATTAAATTTTTTCATACAAAATTATTTTTTTACCTTAGTTTGGATGGCACTGTTTTTTTGTTTTAGTTTGTTTAGCTTGTTTAGTCTTTATTTGTTAATAACAATTTTCCTTGATTATTTTTAGGATAAGATTTGTTGTAAAAATAGAATTATGCAGTTGATGTATTATAAAAGACATTGTCTTAAAATGCAGCCATGTGAAATAGGTTAAATAAATTGAATTGAATTGAATTGAATTGAATTGAATTAAATTGAATTGAATTTGGACACAGCCCATATATTACGCAACAAAAAATATTATACGTAGTTGTTTTGCAATAACAATAACATAGGTAGGGTTGCCAGATACCTT
The DNA here is from genome assembly GCA_960531455.1 of Urophora cardui. Lineage (NCBI taxonomy): Eukaryota > Metazoa > Arthropoda > Insecta > Diptera > Tephritidae > Urophora > Urophora cardui. Next base: position 67,142,033 of record OY482673.1, on the reverse strand, counting down.
TCCCAAAAAATCAGTACATTGCCTTCCAAAAAAAAAAAATATATATATATGCGGAGAAAATCGTCTTTATTACTGTCAATCATGTTTCTATGACATTTAACGTTCGCGTTACTTCCTTCTTCCTAATTTTTTCATGGTTATGCCGTGGTTATGCTTACGAGCAAATCACGGATGAAATTCGGAAACATTTTCGTCATGGGTGAGAGGTGGTTAAATCGATAATTAGAGCGCACATACACAAGATAACACATTATTACCCCGAAACCTCGGCGTGCTGGGTGCTTGTTTCACCGAGCAAATTTGATCGATGTGAGAGTCCGAAAATTCTCTCACTCTTCGGAGTGCACAACAACAATTGCACGTTGCTCGGCGATTATTGTCGTAAGCATAACCACGGCATTACAAACGTCAAATGACAACAGTTGGAAAATTAAAAAAAAGTCCAGCGTGATAAAAATTTATTTTTTTAGTGTCGGCTAAAAATCAGTAAAAACTCCAAAAAATCAGTATTTCTTAAGGTTTTTAAAACCATCAGTACGGAGCACGAAAAATCAGTATTGTACTGATCAAATGAGTACGTCTGGCAACCCTAAACATAGGAATTTTCTGCAATAACAACAATTACACAGAAATTTTCCAACCGATTTTAATGAAAATCAAAATGGACCTATTCTAAGGAATTCAGTTTGTAATGACGGTCTAACTTTTAAAATCGGTTCAGTAGAATCGCCAAAAGGTCGCGGACAAAATTCATTTTAGCGTATTAATATATAGATGATCGTTCAGAATAGGAAACGCTATTAGTATACAGATATGAGGTCAATAAAATTATATAAAATACTTTTTTTTGCTATAATAGTGGAATATTCTGTCTTTACTTTATACCGAAAATCCCGCGGTCAAATTCTAGCAATCCTGGGATTTTCGGGGTGTCAAAAAGGGCGGGATCCCGGGATTGGAATTCCTAGTATGTACTCTGAAAAAAAAACGTTGTAAATACAAAGACTTTTGCAGTTAAATGAACAACTTTCCGCAGTTGAAATGTGCCCAACAACGCTCCGTTGTTGTTTCAAAGATGCGAGCGTTTTTGATTCAAATACTTTTCGTATTTAAGTTAACAACGGAAACTGTTGAAAGAAATACTTTTACATTTAAGTTAGCAGTTTTTGCTTTTGAATTAACAGCAAAAATTTTTAGTCCAAATGCGAGCACTGTTGATTTAAATACTGTTCGTATTTAAGCTAACAACTTTTGCTTTTTAATTAACCGCAAAAGTTTTTGGTCCAAAAATGGGCACCATTGAAGCAAATACTTACGCATTTCAAAAAAATTGTAAACAATAGTAATTTTTTTTAATATAAAAGATATTATTTTATTTAGTTTTTTATATTATATATGTTTACATACATAGTAATATTAATACTAAGGCCCGGTTTCACCAAACAAACTTTTTCCATTCAGTGATGGTCATTTGATGCATCATATGAACAACACGATGCTTGGAAAGAGACACGGCCACAAAGGTTTGCATCACATTTTCACAGCGCCAATATAAATATTATGGAAACTTGTAGGCAGTAGTGGCAGAAATATCCATCAATCCTGCACCTCAAATGATATATCAAATGACTATCACTGTCTGTAGGGCTTTTTACACACACATAAACACAACTGATTTTATTTTATTATTTCATAACACATTCTTTATATTAACTTACATTGTTTTCCGACCGCCAGATTTGTAGGTTTCTGCGCAATCATCGCCGACAAATTTTACCTCGTTTGCTCGTTTTACCTCGATTGCTCGCTATCGGAAAAACGGGATAATCAAACATATTTAATCTGAAAATACAAAATACATATATATATTTTTAAACGTACACATGTACATATAATATTAATATATTATAATAATATATAAATATTATTATTGTGACTTACCTTTATTTATAATTATATATTACATGTACATACATATATGTACATATGTATAAATTTTTGCCGAAAATTTAAGTTTGGAAAAAAAATTTTCTATTTTTTATTTACTTCAAAATTTTTCAACAGCAAGGGAGTTGTTAAATCAAAAACTTTGCCGTTAAAACAAATACTTTTGCTGTTGAATCAAAGACGGAGATTCAACAGCGGAAAGTTGTTGATTTAACTACGGGTATTTTTTTCAGAGTACATATGTATGTAATTAGGAGCTTCAAGCAGCTCCTTACAAGTCCCTGATCCTACAATTGTCTTGTTTCTCTGGATCATATTAAGTAAGCTTTACCTTTACATAAAAAAACATTGTTTACCATTTCGGACGGTTAGTGGAATTCTGGCGAAGAAAAATAAACTAAATAAGAAATACCGATGAATAGCCTAAAGTGTGAAAAAGCATTTGCATAATCAATAATCTTCAAATTTTAAATTCATTAAAAACAACACGAGCAACAGCTACAAGACAACCTTAGCAGCCAGCCGCACCATCAAGCAGCCACAATCTGTCAGCATTCACAAAAAATAATGACAGAGCCAGCGTTGCCGTTTTCTGGGTAATTCCCCAAATTTGGGGAATTTTTTAATATTTGGGTAATTTTTGGGGAGTGCTATGATTTGGGGAATTTTGGGGAATTCGCCTTTTAATAGTTTTATATGAATACCTATAAAAAATTAATTATTTCCATGATTTTATATTACATTCGCATTGTGCGAAAGTGTGCATGAGTTTTTGCAGCATTTATTTAATCTTGAATTACCGGCTGGTCGAACATGTACAAGCAAATCTCACAAGCCCATTAAAGTAAGAAGTTAGCTAGGAAAAAAATGAGCAATTTTATACATTTCATGAACATGAAATGGTATTATAACTAGTGATGGGCGAGTCCGAGATGTTTAGACAATCGAGAGAATCGCCATCGTTGCAAAATCACAATCGAGTCAAAAGTTGACTCGCTCCTCGACTACACAATCGAGATGTTTTTGCGATTATTCCGAGTCGGCGAGTCGGAGGTTGTTTCGATGACATCTCGACTACACAAGCGAGATGTTTTTGCGACTGTTCCGAGTCGGCGAGTCGTAGGTTGTTTCGATGACATCTCGACTACACAAGCGAGATGTTTTTGCGATTGTTCCGAGTCGGCGGGCCGGCTGTTGCTTTGATGATATGTTTTAGTTGATAAAATAAACTGAATGAGGTTTGTTGATAAAGAAAGTAGGATTTTTAATGGAAGTGAGGCAAATACATAAATAAATTAACCAAATTGAAAAAAATGCTATACATAGACGCTGCATTATTGCAATCACAACTAAACAGTGTCGTGCATAATAATAATAATTAATTATTTAAACATTAATAAATTTTCTGAAGTGAGACGCGAAACAAATGAATTTTACGAGTAGCAACAACGGCAATAGATTTGTACCACTCTGTATGTTTTGTAAAGCACTTTTAATATTCAAGCGGCAACAACAATATTATGTATTTTTTGCAGCGAGTCCGAGATGTTGTAGGGTTTCTTTGAAAACGAGAGGAATCGTTGGCGAGTCCGAGATGTTTTAGCGATTGTTTCGACTGACGGCCATTTACGACTTGACTCGAATGAAAACCATCGAGAGCATTCGAGATGTTTCAACAATCGAGAGAATCGAATAAAACATCTCGGACTCGCCCATCACTAATTATAACATTGAGCCAAAACCGATTTTTGAGCATGTATTACCACAAGTTATTAAAGTGTACAAACTGATTTTCGTCATAACATCTTAATTATTTGTAGAGTTATGGGTTCCGAAATCTCGTAGATTCCTTTGTCTGAAAAGAGGCGGTGCCACACCCATTTTCCAAAATTTTTCTATTTTTTGTTTTATGTCTATAGTTAGATTCATGACACATAATTTCAATGACATATCTTTGTGGTAACGGTACATTAACAGTCAAAAAATTCGTTTGTGAGGGAGAATCGACAGCTAAGATAGAAATCAGAGAGCTTTTTCATCTCTGCTTACTGATGCTCAAAAGAGTTACAATGATTAATACGAATGCAAAAATATAAGGAAAATGCAAAAACGGCACAAGAAAAAAACACACGTACGCACATAATTCATTTGCTCTATTCTCATTCACGCTCTAATCATTAGTGACAAGTGTTGCCGCGATCTAAAAAAATTAAGTATATGTTGCCAAGCAAAAAAAGTATCAAAACCACAACCGTGGTTTTAAAAATTTTCATTTGAAAAACAAATAATAAGTAAAGTTGTGTATCTAATTCAGACCAGTTTTTTCTGGTTGTTTTTATTAAAAATATAGACATTTTAGTTAAGACACTCAAGTATTTTTTTGCAAATAGCATAATATTTTTAATTTAAATTTATTTCACAACATTTTGCTCATGGAACGAAAACTGAAAGTCATAATAAATGAGTTTTTATTTTTCCTGTATTACGATTAACAATAAACTCTAAAAAATAATAGAAACCTTATTGGTGACTTTTCAGTTCAGAACTAATTTTCAAAAGAAGTCCATTTTCGACTCACAATTCCCCTTAAATCTAAAAAAATCCAGTTCAGCAGCCACAGAGTTATAAGGCAAACTCATTACTTTGAAGCAAATTAAAAAAATTTCTCTGTCCAGTTTATATTTTTCTGGGTTTTTTAATTGGCCTACATTCCCACAACTTTTTAATACTATCCAGATACAATAGGTTTGTTTTTAGTTTAACATTTTCATAGTTGCAAAAAATTAAATTTTATCAGCAGAAAAGTATCAAAATAGGCCGTTTGTGAACAAAAAAGTATCAAATCACAAAATTTAGAAAAAAAAATATCAAAAAAGATACAATTGTATCAAAACGGCAACGCTGTTAGTGACTAATGTGCATTTATTTTACATATTCATACATCGTCGGCAGAAAGATTGCTTTGAAAACAATAAATTACAATTTTTCAAATGACTATGTAGAATTAAATTCTATTATTTAAAAATTCAATTACTTTGGGGGGGGGGGGGGTTTAACACCCCAAACCCCCCTGCGTTCGCCCCTGACCATGAGCTAGTTCCTCAGTTGCTGATCATTTGTCGGAATCGGCCAAATTGGACCATTATAACATATAGCTCCCCTACAACCAACCATACATTTTGGGGTAAAACCTCCACTTAAATTGCTAAGATCATTACAAATTTTTTTTTTATCTTCTACATAGTCTGTAAGTACTTTACCTTTGCATCAAATAAATAAATAAAGTAAATAAATAAATAAACAACCCACAGAATTGGAGGTACCTATAAATTAAAGAAAATCGGACTATTTGATGTTTCATTTCTCTTACTTGTTTTATGTTTCTTTATAACTTTTTTTAACCACACATATACATACATATATGCACATGAATTAGAAAATACAAACCGTTATAAAGTAAAATAAATTTGAAAATACTTGTTTATTGGAAATCTCTTGATAACACTACCCGACAAAAAAATATCCTCGACATTTCATTCCTATGTATTCCTGCTGATTCCAAATACATATGTAATCAAATGGTTCAAAAGTAGAACAGTTCTCGAGATATTTTGAAATTTCAGTTTTCGAGCTAAGAAGAAAAGGAGGATTACTAATCTGTTAATATCTCCGTCATTACCGTCTTGAGTTTTATGTTATTTCATTTAATTTTGAGAGGATGAAATACCCTTTCCAATTCCACATAAAATCGACGTTAAAGTGACGGAATTATGGCGGACAAAAGATTTGTTTTTAAGCAAAAAATTAGTTAAATACAAGATGTATAAAATGTCGAGGATATCAAAATTTTTGAAATTTTGTCGGGTAGTGTAATTTGAAAATTTGTATGGGGAATTTTGGGCAATTATGGGTAATTTGAATATTTTTTTGGGTAATCTCAAGAATTTAAAACGGCAACGCTGGACAGAGCAGAAGAAGATTTTTAAACTTGAAAGACGACTAATGAATGAGTAAATCATATGGCTCTGTGTTGGTAGAAAGTCAACAAAATTTACATAAAAAAATATTGGTAGTCACGATATGACGGCGCAGTAAAGTAAATAGTGCCTTAGTACTTCCACCATCTATCACGTCGTTGAAAATATCGAAAATGTTGTGAAGAAAAGATTTTCTCACTGAGCAAGTGCGTCGGTTTGTCACAAATGTTCGAATTTGTTAAACTAATAGAGCGTCTCGCAGAAGCCACAAAATAACACCAGCCATGAATAAACAAGTAAGAAAAGAAGTATCGCAAGCAGCGATCCGTAACTGCCAATTCGCCAAAATGTTTTTACAGAGCCCGTCGTCTTAAGTGGGGGTCCATTTCAAGGGACTGTACTGACCCCTCTTAACATAAATTTGGAATGCACACATATGTGCATATCGAGCCCTAACCGCCATAAAATGTATCCAACAAAACGCAAATTTTACAGGTTTTTTTTTTTTTTTAATTTTTTTTTCATACAGTTGTATGCAGCCTTGTGGCCGCTGTGGTGCAGTGGGTAAAGGGCTCGCCTGCTACGCCTGAATCCTCGGGTTCAAACCTCAGTCCGAGCAAAACACAAACAAAATTTTTCTAATTAGTAAAAATCCAATTCTTGGGTTTTTTAAGAGCAGCGGTCACCTCTCGGCGGTGGGCGGCATACCCTCCGAGTGTATTTCTGCCATGAAAAAGCTTCTCACAAATAATGGATTCGCCGTTCGGAGTCGGCATAAAACTGTAGGTCCACCCAATTGGTAGGAAAAACAAAAGGAGCACACCTCGAATTGGGAGAGAAACTCGGCCATAAAACTCATCAGAGTTATAATAGCGCGATTGTATTATTATATTGAATATTATGTGCTGATTTCCAGCTGACCAATACTGGGCGTTTCGGTTTTTTTTTGTGAATTAGAAATTTTTTTTGAAGTAATTGTTTTTAAATAGCTTATATACACTCAGAGAAAACCCGCATCGTAAAAATGACTATGAAAATAGTCAGCTTTACTATTCGCTTTTTTACTATGAAAACACGGAAATATGACTATGAAACAACTTGATCTGAATATAAACGTATTATTTCAACCGTTCAAGTATGAAAGATATTCAACTTGAATATGAAAAACTTTGAGTTGACTAGTAAATACTAATCCAACTGGACAAGTATTAACACCTGTCATTATAAAATTTGTAATAGTCATATTCAAGTTGAAACATATTTAGTTTAACTACTGTTGATGCTTCAACTTGAATATGGTTCATAGTAAACTTAAATATTTAGCACAGTAAAAGACATTTATGCTGTGTAGATTTTCGTTCCTTTATTTGAATGCGGCTTTTCAAATTTCCGTAATTCTTAGATGGTTTATACATTGATCGAGCTATATAGTATGATTGAGCAACTCAAATATAACTCATTTTCCACAAGGGAAATGAGTTGGCTTATTTAAAGCCATTTTTCGTACCCCAGAGATTGGCACTCTCGCCGAACCTTGGAGCTACAGCGCTCCCCCCACGTGAATACATAAAAAGGGTTTAAAAAAGCACATATGTATACATATGTACATATATATGTGCATATGTACACACAAAGTTTAGACACATAGTTAAATTAAATATGAGATATATGTATTTAAAACAAATATGCTGTCTCTTAGAGTTGAATAAAAACATATTGAACTTCAATATGAATCATAGTAAACTTAAGAATATGTCATAGTCAGCTTCAATATGAACATTTTTTAAAACAACTATGTTGTAACTTTAACTTGACTATAAAAATATTCAATTTGAATATGCTGCATTTTCAACATATTTAGGACAACTATTTGTCATAGTTGTTTTTACTATGAGAACACTTCAAGTCGAGTATGGTTAATTTTCATTTTAACTACTTAATATTTATTATGATGGTATGAAGTGCAACGTAGTCAGAATCACTATTTTCATCCTAGGCGCAAAACCATTGGTAAAAATAGTCAAATCAAGGTGTAAATAGTCAGATTTACGTGCGTTTTTTGCTAAGTGTAGCATTGACAGACGGCAGCGATAATCCGGAATATCTGGCTAATTCGGACTTAACTTGAGAATTAACTGGAGGTAATCCGGAATATCTCTTGAGTTAGTCCTCAAAATTTTAGCGGATTAAAGCATTTTGTAATGACATCCCTGGTGAAAAATGTCTATTGTGAATGAAAAGGAAGAAAAAGAAGAACCCAAAGCAGATCTAGGAAGGTAGGCGCATAAGTGAATTCAGAAATTTCGAATGTAATTTGTTACTGTAATTGGTAGTGTAATGTCAAATGATATTTCGCATTGGTTGAAATCTGAATTCGTTTGGGACTCGCCCATTCCTATTGACCATGATGTGACTTCGTTTTGATTTTGACATTACCCTACCTTTGGAAATAAAACAAGAAGTTTTTGAATTCGCCGCTGCGTCTACCTTCCTTCAGCTGTTTTGTTAATCCGCAATAGCCGTCTGTCAGGGTTAAATTTTAATCGAATTAAGTGTTGCCGTAATCGGGATTATCGCTGCCGTCTGTCAATGCTATTATACAAGGGTAAAGCTTGTTATAAATTCGTTTCCATTTTATCTGATTTTTAAGAGCATTTTAAATTTATTAATTCGTCCCCTCAATATAACAATAGCGTATAATTTTTTTTGGGTTTTGAGAAAATCGAGTTTAAAGTTTTTGTCAAATCAGATATCTATTACATTTTTGAACAAGAAATTATACACCATTTTTTCCAATGACATTTTGACCCACTTTGTGGAAGTAGAATTTGACGAAATTTTGACCAGACATAGAATCAATGATGGAAATTCTAAATATGCAATAAAAAAATAATGGCGTATGAGCACATACGCTATTGTTATATTGAGGGGACGAATTGTTTATGAATAATGTTTTTGCTTATTTGATTGATAAACTATTTATAAACCTTTGATATTTTTTTATGAATAAGGCTGTTAGAATATAAATTCCTAAAATCCAGTTAGACTCATAAATAAATAAGTTTTATATTTTTAACCGAACTCAGAACCAAACACATATGTGTGTACGTATGTTTCCTCATACATATGTACATACATACATACATACATATCTACATACAAATATATACATATGTCTCGCCAACTTAATGCGCTTTTTGAAAATTAGGCGCCACAACTCGTAGTAAACCTAAAATTATAAACGCGCGCCGCTTGCATCAACGGATGCGGTTGGAAGCACTTGACTTGGAGTGCCAACAATTTCATTAACTCTGCACATGAACAGACAGCAGACATTTTCGAGAAACGGAAGTAAAGTGATGCCGCATAAAAATGGTAAATTGAGCGATTTGAAATAATGGGGTGAAAAGGCGAGAGCGATTTGGGGCGGGCGCAGCGTTGCCAGAATGACGATGGCATCGTCATTTTGACGATTTTTGGACTCCATGACGATGGGACGATTTCATGCCACAAAATGACGATTTTAGGAAGCACAGAGAAATATAGATTTATTCGTAATAAAAATTAATTACTTTATACAAATTTCCATAATTAGAAAAAAAAAAAAATTAAGGCAATCTGAATGGTTTTCTTCAATCCTTTTACTACATTAAAATGCAACATTGCCTTGGTTCTGAGCGCACTGCCACACGAGAAGTTGGCATCTCTGCTGGTAAAGTGACATTTTCCAATAGAGTTGGGAAACTATCGATAGTGCCACCATCGATAGTTTTTGATAGTTTTAAAAAAACTATTGATAGTCTTCGATAGTCTTCACAAAAATAAACCATCGATAGTACTATCGATAGAACTATCGCCGAAAATTTAAAAATTCAAGAAAACATCAAAATCTCAATCTGTTACATTCAGTCCAGTATATTTTAGTACACGGAAGTGAAAGTTTGAAGTCGAAAAAAAATCTTCAAAGCCTTCTATAATGTCGTTTCTATTATTTCATACTTAGACGAATATAAAACCTTAACAGAATCTGAAATAGTAATGTGCAATATGGAGATGTAAAAGTTGTAAAACTATCCATAGTACACATTAATATCGATAATTTTTGATAGTTTTGAAAAGGCCATCGATGGTCTTCGATAGTGTTCAAAAAAATTAAATATCGATACTATCGATAGTGCCATCGATAGTTTCCTACTTCTATTTTCCAATGAACCGCCAAAACTAGTATTTTTATGTTGCAGACTGCAACTTGCAGTTACATTTTTACATTTTACATACAAATATGGACAAATTTGTGAAGAAATTAGGTAAGAAATATTTTGACTGTTTGTGAAAACTATTATACATACATACATATTTACTTTCATTACATTATATTAGATAACAATTGTTCGGCTAAAGATGTAACTGAAAATATATGCAAAGAGGTAAGTGGACATTTTTCCAAAATATATATGTTTATATATATGTGTGTACGCCATTTCTAATCGACATGATAATAGGTACCGAAAAAACGTAGATCATTTTGTGATGTTTGGCTTAGCGATGACCGTTTAAAATGTTGGCTACGAAAAACTGAATATAGCAAAGGGCATTTTTCCGCATATTGTACAGTGTGTAATTGTACATTGAAAGCAGCGTCCGGAAAAGCTGACCTGATATACCATGCTAATAGCGAGCGTCATACTACAAATGGCAAAAGCTTACAAGTTCAACCAACTATCAAAAAGCAACTAGAGGCTTCTACCAACAGCAGGAAAAAAACAGTTACGGCTGAACTGCGAATAAGTGCATTCATTGCTCAACATAATCTACCATTCTCCGCCGTAGATGATCTTGTAATGTGTATAAAAAGCAGTTTCGACGATTCCAAAACGGCGGCAGCTTTATCGTGTGGAAGAACAAAAGCAACAAGTATTATTCAGAACGCTCTTGGGCAATACCAGCTAGAATCGCTATGTGCCATACTCCGAACAACTAAATTTTCATTGTGCGTTGATGAATCCACTGATATAAGTAATACGAAATTACTCAGTCTTGTAGTCAGAGTATGTATAAACTTTTCAGTGAAAGACTTTTTTTTGGTTTGGTCCGTGTTGAAACCTGCGACGCTATCAGTTTACATAATGCGATAAGACAGTATTTCATCGAAAACAATGTGCCTTATGAAAACAACATGATTGCATTTGCCGCAGATGGGGCAAATACTATGACCGGTGGAAAACACTCTGTTGCACGACTTCTACAAAACGAAATTCCAAATCTTCTGATTTTTAAATGCATCTGCCATTCCTTAGCTCTTTGCTCCTCATATGCCTGCTTAAAGCTACCCAATCATATTGAGACGTTAATGCGTGATTTATATAATTACATATCACATAGCCCTCATAGAAACTAACAATTTAAAAAGATTACGGAGTTATTAGAACTCAAACCAAAAAAAATGCTGCATCCTTCCCAAACACGTTGGCTGTCTTTAGAGCAAGTTGTTTGTAGAGTGCTTGACCTTTACGAACCCTTAAAATTTTTTTTTAGTTTTGCTGCTAATGTGGACAACTTAGATAGGGCGAAAAATATTCTCGCTGGATTAAACGAAGTAAATGAACTATATCTTCTTTTTTTAAGGTATATTCTTCAAATAATTAACAAATTGAATAAAATTTTTCAAAGTGAGGGACTGCAAATACATTGTATCTATTCAGAAATGAAAAGACTGTTTTTAACTATATTAAGTAACTTTGTTAAACCTCAGCATATTCCCACTAATAACGTGGACTGTGTAGATTATAAGAATCCTTTAAATGTATTAAAAAAAGAGCAAATTTACGTCGGAAGTCACGCTGAAGATAAATTGCAAAATTCGAATATCCCTGCAAATGATATAGCTGTATTTCGACAAAATTGTATTCTATTCTATATCGAGTTGTGTGATCAAATAAGAAAACGGTTTAATTTTAATGACATAATTCTACAAAATTTAAGTTGTATTGATCCACAAAAAATTATGGAAAACAAAATTCAATCATTACATCTTTTCTTGCGTAACTTTCCGAATATTCTTGACAAATGTACTGCCCAAGAAATTGATAATGAGTTTAGGGAGCTCCGCTTTCTAGACTTTAAAACGTACTTTGGTGAAGATGACTTGGTATCACCGGAAGTATTCTGGAAAACCATTTCCAAAATTAAAAGGGCTGATTCAGCATACGCTTTCCCTAAGCTCTGTCAATTCGTATCACAAGTAATGTGCTTACCACATTCATCAGCAAATGTTGAACGAATTTTTTCTAAAATTAATTTAAATAAAACAAAGTTTCGAAATCGTTTAGAAGTTAATACATTACAAGGAATATTGTTATCTCAAGATTATCTTAAACTAAATGATGTAAAATGCTATAACATTGAACCACAAGTTGATTTGCTGAAAAAACTAAACTCGAGCTCACTATATACATAAATGTATAATAATTTGAAATATTTGCAACCAAGTACCTTTTGTATTCAATACATACAATACATTTGTAAAACCAAAAAAAATGGATGACGATTTTTATTTTTAAAATGACGATTTGGGGAAAAAAAAATCTGGCAACACTGGGCGGGCGTTAATTTAGCCATGTTTACATCATAGCTGTCCAAATGCGATTCACTACCACAATCAAGCAACGACCGTAGGCCAAAGTGAAAAATGAATGACAATAATCAGTCTGCATGCAGATGTTGAGCGAGCAGGGTCATGCTGCGCACGTTTTGCGAATTTATGAAACAACGTACGTATACTAATGCATACGTTTGTTATATGCAAACTCTTCGTACTTTTGTTTGTTGTTTGGCATCTGTATTTATAACAAAAGAATTTCAAGCTAAGACCAGCTAGCGACCAATTGCTTTCATGCCAGTCGAAGCCAACTTAATTACACTGGATCACAAAATTAAATTTTTTGTCTGTACTTTGGACGTGACTATACTATCTATATGTAAAATCGGTCGCTGATTCCGAAAATCGGGTTCATTTTTAATTCTATGGGAAGGTTTTTGAGATATCGGCAATTTACCGTTATTTGGCCAATGGGTCCATTTAATCCTGTATATCTCTTTAACACAGTGAGCCATCTTCCTTCGGGTGACACCAAACGAAAGAAAATTAAATTTCCTTTTCATGGCTGCTATAACATTTTTCTCTAACTCTTATAGTTTCTGAAATATTGACGATTCAATTTGAATTTTTTCGATTTTTTACGATTTTTTGAAGAAAAAATTGACTTTGTCAGGAAATATCTTTAAAACCAATGTCTTCACCTTCGGTTTTGCTCTTTTACGTGAAGCTCCATTCTATTGGGAAAAAGATAAGCTATCGACGAATAAAATCCATGGTAAAATGGAAAAGTTATAGGCGATCAAGTAAATACATCAAAGTCGCGCAATGCCTCTGCACGGGTATATTCTATGCATGTTATACCCGTAAATGGGCTTGTATCTACTGCGCTGCCAAAGCGCTGCTACTGCAGATGTGTAGGTATTGGTACAATATGCATAGAATATACCCGTGTAGAGGCATTGCGTGACTTGGCTGTATTTAGATGATCGCCTATAACTTTTTCATTTTACCATGGATTTTCTTCGTTGATAGCTTATTTTTTTGGTAATAGAATGGAGCTTCACGTAAAGGAGTAAAGCCGAAGGTGAAAACATTGGTTTTAAAGATATTGTCTGACAAAGTCAAATTTTTCTTCAAAAAATCGTAAAAAATCGAAAAAATTCAAATTGAATCGTCAATATTTCAGAAACTATCAGAGTTAGAGGAAAATGTTATAGCAGCCATGAAAAGGAAATTTAATTTTCTTTCGTTTGGTGTCACCCTATGGAATTTAGCTCACTGTGTTAAAGAGATATACATGATTAAGTGGACCCATTGGCCAAATAACGGTAAATTGCCGATATCTCAAAAACCTTCCCATAGAATTAAAAATGAACCCGATTTTCGGAATCAGCGACCGATTTTACACATAGATAGGATGGTCGCGTTCAGAGTATTTTTTGGCTGTAGAGCAGTGTTATTTTTGCTAATCGGCGATCGCCTAGTCCCATCGTTAGCGCTCGTTTTACGTTCTTTATTTGTCTGTAGTAGTGACAATCGGTGTGTGAACGTATACGGGCGCTTACTCTCATTGCTCATATGAGCAGGGATGCCACTTTTGGGCTTTTCCTACCAAAACTGGTAGGTTCTTTTCCTTTTGGTAGGTTGGTAGGACGATTTGAATTTTGGTAGGTTTTGCCTTCGTTCAACTAACATCACTGATTTTGTCCATTTGGTCACTTTGCCACAACACTGTTGAGAAAACGTGTCTTCTCAGTAGAGTTTTGTTACAAAAATCTGCTAAATAGAAACGTTTTATTCGAGCCTAAAGTACACTTGCCCCCACAGACACAACTGGAGGAGATTGAAAACAGGAAGGCATCTGACATTTTACGCTATATGAAGCAAACAAGGTTGTGCGTCTACATGGTGTGTAATAAAGAGCTCCATGTGGTATCACAACAGGCTATCAGGCCTGCCTAGGTAGTAAATAGCTCTGTTCAATAACAAAAAATTGTTACGAATTTTTCGTAAAAAATGACAGTTCTCCATATAAAAATGACACTTTTTATGAAAAACTCGTAACAATTTTTTGTTATTGAACAGAGCTAAATGTGTTTGCTGTACCAAGTTGGAAACAATGGCCGCTATTTCCCTCGATAAATCTTCTTACGTTTCCTTCGGAATCAGTTGCTTGCCCTCATTATTCCTCAAATGTTATTCCACAAATTGTAAATCCTGATTTCCTCCGCACTGGACGAGCAGTTGCAGCCACTAATATCCAATCCAACCTTGTCCGAATATCATTTAACGCCAACTCAAGTTTTTGTTTATCTGGAAACTACTGCTTCCTCCTCCTTTCCTTCACATATTTATCACTCATTCCAAAATTAATTGAAATTTGTACAAATAATATTAAATTTAATACTAAAGCTTTCAAAATCAAAAAAAAAAAATTACATTTATTTTATTTTAAGCGGTAAAAAAAACAAAAGTGTCCGGTTACTGCAGGATGTCCAGTAAACTGGCAGTTACCATAAATGAATTTATTGAATATGGTTAAATCTCACATTAAAAAAAAATTGGTAGGGTCCAAGGCAGATCTATAAAGGTAACAGCACGGCGGCCATGTTGAAAATCTCTCGTCTAAAACGTCAAAAAGCACGTACGAAAATGTAAACAAGACGGAAGTAAACAAAATAAAAGCAATACGATTTGACAATTTAGCCAAAATCAAAATGAATCAGCTGCTGAGCTTATATTACCGGTATAGATCTGCCTTGGTAGGGTCGAAGCCATTTTGGTAGGTTTTTGGTAGGAAAAAAATTTTTTCAGTGGCATCCCTGCATATGAGTCGCATTTGGACAACTATGGTTTACATCAGAGATCCCCAAAACAGGGATGCCACTATTGGGCTTTTCCTACCAAAACTGGTAGGTTTTATACCTTTTGGTAGGTTGGTAGGACGATTTGAATTTTGGTAGGTTTTTGCCTTCGTTCAACTAACATCAGTTTTGTCACAAAACTCTGCTAAATAGAAGCGTTTTCTTTAAGCATCAAGTACACTTGCCCCCACAGACACAACTGGAAGAGATTGAAAACAGAAAGGTATCTGACATTTTATGCTATATGAAGCAAACAAGGTTGTGTAATAAAGAGCTCCATGTGGTATCACAACAGATCATCAAGCCTACCTAGGTAATAAATGTATTTGCTGTACCAAGTGGAAACAATGTCCGCTATTTCCCTCGATCAATCTTCTTACGTTTTCTTCAGGATCAGCTGCTTGCCCTCATTATTCCTGAAATGTTATTCCACAAAATGTAAATCCTGATTTCCTCCGCACTGGACGAGCGGTAGCAGCCACTAATACCCAATCCAACCTTGTCCGAATGTCATTTAACGCGAACTCAAGTTTTTGTTTATCTGAAAACTACTGCTTCCTTCTCTTTTCCTTCACATTTTTATCACTCGTTATAAAATTAATTGAAATTTTTACAAATAATATTAAATTTAATACTAAAGTTTTCAAAATCAAAAAAAAAAGTTTTTTATTTTAAACGGTAAAAAAAGTGTTCGGTTACTGGCACAGTTACCCTAAATGAATTTGTTGAATATGTTAAATCTCACATTAAAAAAAAAAAAAAAATAGGTAGGCTCGAAGCCATTTTGGTAGGTTTTTGGTAGGAAAAAAATTTTCTAAGTGGCATCCCTGCCCCAAAACTCTAACTGCACACGGTAGGCAGGAAGCGACGATAGGTTGCATGAAAATGTCGAGAAAAAAGGAAAGTGGGGTTGTGTTATGTGATGTTTATAGATGGAACATCCGTTGAAATTAAAATCCGAGCTGCTCCTTTTTCAAGGATATCCACATTTTTTGTTTTTTTTGAAAGGATCAAATATTGAGAAAATCGAAAATTCGCCACCGTCCAAATTTTTCCGATTTCAATACATTATTTGGTCGCTAAGGGATACAAAAAAAGGTATTAAAAAGAAAAATGGACACCTGTAGTGGAAAAATCCAATGTGAACAGGATCTAAAGGATAACCACTGAAATATAAAATAACACAAAAAGTACCCACTTTAATTTGCGTATAACTCCTAACATGTTAACTCTACGTGAAAATTCCTTATAATATGTTTCATTCAGAATAAATAAAGGAATATTTC
Organism: Urophora cardui; assembly: GCA_960531455.1. Taxonomy (NCBI): domain Eukaryota; kingdom Metazoa; phylum Arthropoda; class Insecta; order Diptera; family Tephritidae; genus Urophora; species Urophora cardui. The sequence continues at coordinate 67,125,361 of OY482673.1, read as the reverse complement.
TTTGATATACAATTTTGATGTACCTGCAGTGGTTAATGCACTTTGGTCCATCTAAAGTGAAAATTTCAAAAAAAGTACGTTTTTTTTATGGTGCTATTTTAAGTTCAAATATTTTTCTAGTTTATGTAAATATTTTAATCTAATGATCCAATTCTCATTCTTACATATCTATACGTTAATATTAAAAAGAATTAGAGCTGAAATACGCGCTAGCTGTGCACGGTGGGCGGTAAGCAACAATAGGTTGCATGAAAATATCGAAAAAACGATCGCCGGCTAAACACTTACGTAAAATGATATTCTAATATACTTCATAAACACACAGCAAACGTGAATAAAATCTCCAACATTTTTTTTAAACGAAAATTAGTACCAGCACACAGCTAGGCACATATTCGTTGGGCCATCGTTTTTACGATATTCCCATGCAACCTATTGTTGCTTCCCGCCCACCGTGCACAGCTAGCGCGTATCTCAGCTCTAACTCTTTTTTAGTATTAACGTAGAGATATGTAGAAATGAGAGTTGGATCATTAGATTAAAATATTTACATAAACTAGAAAAATATTCGAACTTAAAATAGCACCATAAAAAAAACGTACTTTTTTTGAAAATTTCACTTTAGATGCACAAAAGTACATTAAGCACTGCAGGTATATCAAAATTGTATATTAAAGAAATATTTCTTTATTTATTCTGAATGAAACATATAATAAGAAATTTCCACGTAGAGTTAACATTTTAGGAGTTATACGCAAATTAAAGTGGGTACTTTTTGTGTTATTTTATATTTCAGTGGTTATCCTTTAGGTCCTGTTCACATTGGATTTTTCCACTACAGGTGTCCTGTTTTCTTTTTAATACCTTTTTTTGTATCCCTTAGCGACCAAATAATGTATTGAAATCGGAAAAATTTGGACGGTGGCGAATATTCGATTTCCTCAATATTTCATTTCATTTCATTTCATTTCATTTTATTAGTCTTGTGTAACAAATTCACTTACAGACTATGACAAGAATTTATACTTAACCTAATAGGAGACAAATTAAAAATAATTCATAATAACATGACTTTTAAAGTTACAAGATTTCATGCAAAACCCGAACAAAATTTGATTTGGATGAGAACAGCTCAAGTGCTGAAGAGTTTAAGAGATAATTAAGTTCTTTTAAAGCTCTGTAAATGGGCGCATTCGCCGCATAATTAGAACACACATGTGACAGAGAAAAAAGCTCGTAGTTTCTAAGACAGCGTTGTGGAATATTGAAACAAATAGACTCAAGAAGAAAAGGACAATCAATAGCACTATTTAGGATATCAAAGACAAAAGAGAGTGAGAGAGTAACTCTTCTAACATTTAAGGATTTGAGATTAAGTAATTGACATCGGGCACTATAACTGGGTAATGGGTCAGCAAAATTTAGAGAACGAAGAGCAAATCTCAGAAACACTTTTTGGACGCGCTCCAAACGTTTTATATGACAGTCAAAATAGGGTCTCCAGATGAAAACCGCATATTCAAGCTTGGAGCGAACTAGCGACGTGTAAAGAAGTTTAAGTGTATAAGGGTCACTAAAGTCTTGACTAAAGCGGCGAATGAAGCCAAGCATGGCATAAGATTTAGCAATTGTGCTGTTGATGTGGCTTAAGAATGAAAACTTAGAATCAAAAATGATGCCCAAGTCGGTAATCTCAGACAGGGTAGAAAGACGAGAAGCACAAATATAGTAAGAGGTAGGGATAGGAGAACGACGTTTAGAGAAAGATACATGGAAACATTTACTGATGTTCAGTTTCAAGCCATTACGTTCACACCACAGGGATACGTTGTTAATATCACTCTGCAACTTAATTGAATCAGATTGATTCTGAACAGTGGAGAAAATCTTAAGATCATCAGCATATAACAGAAAGTTAGAATGGGAGAAGCAATCACAAATATCATTAATGAAGATATTAAAGAGTAGGGGACCCAGAATGCTACCTTGAGGTACACCAGAGGTGGCTACAAACGAGTAAGAAGATGTGTTATCAACAACAACAACACATTTACGAAAGGAAAGGTACGTTTTCAACCAGGAAAGAAAAGTAGAGTGAAAACCAAAGGAAGAGAGTTTAGAGATTAGTAGCTTGTGACTGACCTTGTCAAAAGCTTTGGAGAAGTCGGTGTATACAGTGTCGACTTGCAGAAGATTATTGAAAGCTGAGGTACAGAATTGAGAAAAGACAGCAAGATTGGATACAGTGGAGCGCCCAGACATGAATCCATGCTGGTTATTAGAAATCAGGCGATTGACGGAAAAATATATCTTCTGTTTGACTATGGATTCAAAGAGCTTAGAAACGGTTGACAGCTTTGCAATGGGCCTATAATTGGAAACATCATGTTTATTACCCTTTTTGAACACTGGGGTGACTGAAGTGACCTTCCAGGCATCAATAAATACACCTGCTTCCAAGGATTTATTGAATATTATAAGCATTGGATAAGCCAATGCATGACAATTTTTAAATAAGACAGAAGATAGTCCATCAACATCAGTTTGCATAGACGATTTGATTTGTACAATACCAGACAAAACATCTTCAATCGACAACACAAGCGCACCGAAATTAATTGGCGTAACAGCGGGGGATGAATGATTAGAGGGTACAGAAGACACATCAAAATTAGAGCTGAAAAAGTCAGCAAATAGATTAGCAGTATCCTGAGAGGTTGAAGCTTGAGTTCCATTGAGAAAGACTTCAGAGGGGAAACTAGAGCATTTTTTCTTTGCCTTGACAAAACGCCAAAAAGCCTTAGGATTAACTTTTATGTCAGATTCATATTTACGTATATAATTCCGCTGCAGGGCTTTACTTAAAGATTTAAACTCTTTACAATAACGGAGATATTCGGCCTTGTGAAATAAAGAGTTGGAAAGCTTGAACTTTTTATGAAATTTGTTTCGCAAATTCTTAAGCCTCTTGAGTTCTCTAGTATACCAAGGAATTTTGTGGCATTTGCTCCTCATTACTGGTATATAATTCATACATATTGATCTAACATTATTTTTGAAAATTTCAAAACAATTATCAATATTGGAATTGGCAAACAAAGAGTCCCAATCTAAAATAGAAAAGGCATTATTAACTACATCAAAATTACATCGTTGATAGCAGAAATTTGTGTCCTTCGTGACTACAGCAAGGCTTCTAAAGTTATAAAACTCTAATTCAAGTGAGAGTGGAACATGATGTAAGCTAGCTTTAGAAAGGGGATCAAGACATTCGAACAGATTAAAATTAATGTTTTCACTCACAAATATAAGGTCTAGAATTCTCGAAAGACTATTAACAATTTTATTTACCTGAAACAGTTCGAGGTTTGAAAAATTATCAATTAAATAAGATTCAGCAAAACTATGGACATTATTAGGGAAATACGTGTTACTTTTGTCGAGTAGAATCCACTCGAGGTTACCTAAATTGTAGTCACCAAGAACACAAAAATTGCTAGAGGAACTCTTAGATACTAAGGCTCTTATATTGTCTACATGAGCTTTGTACAACGAGTCCACACTAGTCGGTGGAATATATGATGCACAGATAAATAAATCCGTCAAGCCACGCAAACGAACACACAGTTGATCCAGCAGCGAGTCGTCGTTTTCCATGGCCACAATCGAAGCGTTATATTTTTTTTGAACCGCAATCATAATACCTCCTCCTCTAGATAAACCCATTTTTGCAAAGTCTCTATCTTTACGGAAGACATTAAAAAGATTGGAATCGAAGTATTCGCTTTCACTGAACTCAGCATTTAGCCATGTTTCAATTAGTACATATATATCGAAATCACAATGGGCACTCATATTGAAGAATGTGTTCGACTTAGTCCTTATGCCTGACACATTTTGAAAGTAAATTTTTAGGTGATTAGAGCTGGGCCTAGTCGCAGGGCAATCATTTATGGATCCAGATTTAGAGCGTCGGCTTTCCGAAAAAAATTAAACGGTCGTAACATAACGTCAGTGGGCCAGATTTCAGAATTTAAAACTTTGTTATATGAACATTCGGATACTCCCAACTTGAAGTTGATATTTCTGAGCTCTGAAAGATTAGTATTTTTTTTAACAAGCGAGTTACATACCAATTTGATCCTTTCAAAAAAAACAAAAAATGTGGATATCCTTGAAAAAGGAGCAGCTCGGATTTTAATTTCAACGGATGTTTCATCTATAAACATCACATAACACAACCCCACTTTCCTTTTTTCTCGACATTTTCATGCAACCTATCGTCGCTTCCTGCCTACCGTGTGCAGCAGTGTTAGTAACTGCAGCAGTATTAAGGGTTCAATTAGTTATGCAGTATCTTTATTTCCATAATAGTAACAGTATCGGTATTAATTTGGTCGATTATTGGTGCAGTAACAATAAACAGCTGAACAGTGATCATAGCCCAATAAAGGTGGCCATAGCAATAGAGTCGCTCTTCTTCTTTTGGCTTTTTAGGTTGCGAAATTATCATATTTTGTATTAACGCTAATTGCGTGTTCTCTTTTGATTGCTACGACCATATTATTATTGGGTCATAACAGTGAACAACTGAAACAAACAATCGATCAGCTGGTTAGCGTTACGGCTGAAAACCAAAATTCATTTGGTTGTTACCGATAGCGTTACCGACTAGCGAATCACTAATCAAATACATTGTTTCCCATAAGGTTGGTTGATCAGCTGTTTTATAACGATACTGTTACTGCATAACTAATTTGAGCTTATGCCGGAATTACAATAGCGCTGTGGCTGTGGCAGCGACTGTTTTTCGAAATCAGCTGATTTTTAGAAACTACGGTTTGTAATGAAGCGGCACATAATACAGCAGAGGCAGCTGGCAGCACCGCTCCGTTTAGCCCAAATTCTAAATTCGCTGCCGCAGCCTTGAATCGCAGCCAACTTCAAAGTGTTGATGTGAACTTACGTCTGTTTCCGTACTATCCAATGTAATATATTTTTTACTAATTTTATGTTTCGGTACTTTGATGCCAGCAAGCGGGAGAGAATTTAATTTTTACTTAATTAATTTCCACTAGCAAATATTGCTGGCGGGATGAAAAAGTAAAGAGGAAGAAAGAGCAGAGGAAAAAATGAAACAAGATTGATTATTTTAATTGAAAAAAGTGGACATGAAAATGGTAAGTAAATTTATGTCACCACGTGTCCAAGGTAAAAGGAAACAGACCTAATATATAAAGAAGTCACTGCCAAATACTGCGAACGCTCTATTGTGTTTGGTCTGGCAGTCACTGCTCATATTAGACGCATCAGCTGATTTCGAAAACCGTCGCTGCCCGCTGCCACATCGCTGATGTAATTTGGGCTTTAGTGAAAAACGACTAGTTGACAGCATTGCCGTTGAAAAATTTTCGTGGTGGCTAGATATGATTTAATTTGTGGCTAAAAATGGCTAAAAAATTTGTTTCGTGGCTAAAAATGGTGGCTAAAAAATTTTTTTTCAAATTAACATGTTTTAAATTTATTTTTCAAATTCAGACACGAAAGTATTGCATGCAATATAAGGAAAAAATCATAAATTTGTGTAGAAATAAAGTATTCATACATACATAGTATGTACTTAACTATATCAAAAAAAAATTAGATATCACATTCAATATCTATCATTATGTTGTCATCACTAATTGAATCTTTCTCTTCATAAATTAATTCTTTCTTCATTAATTTAATGAGATCTTCTGTTATTTCAAATTCATTGCAACATTGTTTTACATTCTTTAAGCATAATCTTATTCATTAGGGAAAATGTTCTTTCCACTTCGGCGTTGCTAAGTGGTAGAAGTAGCAAACAATATACAAAGTCAGTTAGATCCTTATACGGACTTTCATGGACAGCCTACTATTCCACTAGCGAGTATCAACAGGCATTTATCGATAGTTGCGTTACTTGTTTTTTTTTAACACTTAAATCGATTTGTGATAATCGCTGAATTGAATTAGCGTTACCACATCCTCCCTATGTGGAAAATTATGGTTCATTACAAGCGGTGGCTAAAAACGTGGCTAGTGGCAAAACCGAAATTTTGGTGGCTAAAAAAACACGGCGAGGGCTAAATCTAGCCACACAATGGCTAAAACGGCAATGCTGCTAGTTGAGTGCCCAGCTACTACCGTCGCATCGTTCAGTAGCTTGCGGGCAAGCAAAAAGACAACAACGTGCACGCATATATTTTTCGCTTTTATGCGCTGCTATACCACGTCGCACAATGCAATACTTTATGATGCCCAATGCTTGCGCGACGTGGTACAAAAGCGTATGAAAACGAAGTATGCGTGTACGTTGTTATCTTTTTGCTTGCCCGCAACAAAGATGCCTTGATACGAAACTCTTTTTTACTCTCTCACTTTTACGATTTTCCCACGGGTCTAATGTGGCTTTGTTGCCAGCATCAACACAACATAAAACCCGGCCGATCAGCTGTTTGTGCAAATTGCAGGTGCCAGAAAGGAAAACGCGCCAAAATAAATTGTCACTATCGGTGGATTTTAATGTTTTGTTTTATGTGCCCAATTTTTATACTCAGCTGTACTAGTACACAGAGTATTATTGTTTTGATTTCCTAACGGTGGATTGTAACAGAATGAAATAATCGAGATAGATATAGACTTATATATATCAAAACGATCAGGGTGAAAAGAGAAATCGATTGAGCCATGTCCGTCCGTCTGTCCGTCTGTGCGCACGATAACTCGCGCAAAAATTGAGATATTTTGATGAAATTTGAAATATAAGTTGGTATCAAGACAGGAACGGATGGTATTGAAAGTGGGCGAAATCCGACCATGACCACGCCCACCTCCCCTATATAGTAAAAATCGGAAATTTTGTATCTCAGTCACTAATAGATCTAGAGTGATAAAATTTCACACACGTATTGAGCTCAGGCCCTTATGAAGAAATATGGTGAAATTTTGGAAAATGGGCGGTGCCACGCCCACTTATTAAGGGGCAAACATTGAATGTTTTATGAGTCATAACTCAGAAACCGTTGAAGATATATCGATGAAATTTGGTAGGCGTGATATACTTACTTAGGCAAATGGTTGGACGAAAAATTGCCAAAATCGGTTAACGACCACGCCCACTTTTATATATGGGTATCATAAAGTGGCCTAGTAAAAACATTTTAAGCGATATCTTTGTCAAATATAAAGATAATTCATTGAAATTTTGTGGCATGAGTTCTACAATAGATCGGAAACAAAAAATAGAAAAATTTCGGAAAATGGGCGTGGCACCGCCTCTTTTCAGACAAAGAAATCAACGAGATTTCGGAGCCCATAACTCGACAAATAATTGAGATATTATGACGAAACTTGGTTTATACACTTTTATAACTTGTGTTAATAGACACGCAAAAATTTATTGAAATCGGTTTATGACCACGCCTACTTTTTAACAAAGATATTTCTGGAACACCCTTTGGGAATTTGTAACGTGACATCTTTGTAACTCATAAAGGGATGAAATTTTGCACAAAGAATAATATTCATAAGCTTAGTTGGATGACTGACAAAAATTTAAAAATGGGCGTGGCTACGCTTGTATGTAATATTCAGTGAAGTTTATTGTTTTAAGTGGATAAAATTGTGTTTCAGTTAAAATTATAAAAAATATGTTAATGAGATGGAACGCGGGCAGCGTTCTTCAGTAGATTTATATATATATATCCTGTTAAAAATTATTATATTTCAATTCTAATATATTCACATTTTAAGAATTGCAAAATAGAGTAAAATATTTCTTAAAAAATACCACCCAACTACATGTATTATCGTTCACCACTTTTTGTGCGTTATTCTTAATTTGTCTGAGATTGGGTTTCGAACACGAATATTGGCAATGTGGGAAAATCATACTATCCTGTGTATCACTTTTGTGGTTATAACCTTATCTTAATTTGGTATAAACAAAATTTTATTATTGATATAGTCTTCAATAACATAAGGAAGCCGAAAAACTCCCAGAAATAATATGTAAAATACCCATTTTCAGTTTTCGAACAGAGTGGCACCAATGAAAAATGTTATAAAAAATGCGCATTTTGACAGCGCTCTCACGGAATGAAGAGTTTCGTATCTAGTTATCTATGCCCGCAAGCAATTGAATCGTCGCACGGTCGTAGATGGTCACCTAACTTTTGCGCTCTTACTACGACAAAACGAGAGAGTATAACAATCTGTGTGAGTTGAGCGTTGCACCTCAGTGCTATGAAACGAAGACCCCTGGTTTACATACACACATTAGATGGGCCATTCCTGGCATACAGGCCTCTTACGATTAGATTATCACCACTCAAAGCTAGTGAGCATGCATTATTATTATTATGCATCCCTATATGGACATTTACACAATACATGCATACATACTTGAACAATCAGACAGCGATGCCGCTGTCACTCCAATTGGAAGATTTCACTCCGATTTTGACCTCCCCACTCCGCCACTCCCTCTTGGACTAAATCACTCCCACTTTTTCATGTATGAAATAATTCAGAAATTTTGAATCAACTTTCAATTTTGTATGTATAAAATTACAATCTGGCAGCGTTATTGTTTACGTCTTATAATTCTGCCGCAGTGGCAACTTTTCACTGATCTTTGTTTTGTGCGCGCTTCCATGGAAAATTTCAAATCAATTGCTCTAAAATGAATAGCTGAGTTAAAATTTATAAAAACACATTAGCTGGTTTTTACATTTTTTTGTTTTCATCAGAAAAGTTTGCCCTGGACCAAATGCAAAAAAAGGTACATTGACAGGTAAGTTATATTTCTAAAGGATACTTTTCCATATTTCATAACCTCATATTCTCTTTCCAGCTATTTTATCAAAGAAGAAAATTCCCCTGCTGCTACAACACAGAAATTGGCCTATGATGTAGCTGTTGCAAATGACCATACTTATGTATATGATTTGGATCCTGTGGCTGCTGCCGTCTGTACGAGTGACTTCGATGCTGCTATTTCTGCTATAGTTTCCGATGATTGTAGTGCTGCTGCTATGAATGATTTGCACACCACAGACGGTGACTTCGATGCTGCTATAGTTTCGGGTGATTGTAGTGCTGCTGCTATGAATTATTTCCACACCATATGTATGGTAAATAATTGTAGTGCCGCTGTTTTCTGCGATTTTCACACCAAAGACAGTGAAAATAAAGCCGTTCAAACAAAAATTCATCGATAAATGGAAGATGAAATTTAGTTGGTTAGAAAACAAAGATGAGAAAAGCTTCTGTAAAATTTGTGTAAAATTGTTGGGAAATAATATTTCTGATTTGGAAAGGTATGGCAATTCTGATGGTCATAAAAGGGCAGAATTGTCTTTACAAAAACACAAAATACATAATTTATTTAAAAAAAAAACTTATCCTACTTATATATACATACTTGTACTTTTATATCTAAGACATTTATCTAATGCATAACATGCACTAATTTATGTATACAAAAGTTTATAAACAAATGTGCTATGAATAAAAACACAATTTTAATTTAATTAAATTCATTTCTAATAAATACATATGTCCTTTAATTTTTGCGTTTGCTTTCCCATATTTACATTTCTTGTTGATTTCCTTATTTTTGACATCCCTCCGCAATTTCACTCCGCTCTTTCGTCCGTCACTCCGAAACACTCCGCTATATGTCAATTTTCACTCCGCTCATAAATTTTGGAACGGCATCGCTGCAATCAGATATAGGAAAAAATAAGAAGATAGGGTGTCAATAAGCGTGCGGAGGGTGAAATGTGTGCTTGTTTGGCACGAGAGAAGACAAAGACATGTGGTTGGAAAACGGAATGGTTTCTTAAACGCTTTGATGCGTAGATATTTCTGTACATATGTATATATGTATGTATTTATTGAATTGACACGAATTTTAAAATAGAAAACTAATAGTGTTTCCTCATTCCGACAAATGTGCGACATTTATTCTTTCTTCTCTATGTGCGAGCTTTCAAATTTCATTGCTGGATTCCACACTTTCTTTCGGTGTTATTTGTTTTCTTTTCTCAAAATTTTTCACGTAACAAAGTTCTAAAATAAATCGATTAATCATATATATAATACTTCTATATTGCTAGTATTCACTTGTTTTGTTCGTCAAACATCACAGTAACGATATACTGTTAGAAAGGGAGGCAAGATTCCATGGGCGCCGTTAAACTTTTGTTTCGAAAAACAAGGGGAACCACAGAAAAATGTTGATACTATGAAATAGGTATTTTATTTAACAAAGATAAGTCCGAATTTTATTAATTTGTACATATGTATGTACATATATATGTGTGTACATACCCAAGAAACATTTTAGTTGGAAATTGATTTGAGGTCGAATGGATATTCAACTCGTTTCCCAATTTCAAATTAGATTCAAATGAAAAAATATTACTTACTAATAATTTTACTTGTGCATATTGGGTGCATATTGGGTATACGTATATAAAATGAAATTCCAAAGAGCGTTCATTGGACGTTCACGAGCATGTAGGTATGCATGTTATTTGGTTGTGAAATACGTTGAAATAATAAATACATTATTTTGTTTTCGAAAGATTGGCATTTTATTGTTCAATCTACTGCTTTGTGTTTTTATAACGATCATGAAAATTTTATATGAAGGGAATAACGACCCCTTTTAAACCCCCTTCTGTTTTTTTTTGTAATGCTACTACAATTTTACAAATGTGTATGTGACATATATTCACATACACGACTTTTGCTTGTGTTGACGCATGCGCACAAATTACATATGCAGTCAGAACCGAGTTCATGAATAGCGTAACTGAAACACATTGATTAGATAGATTGTTAGCAATATAGAAGTATTACATATATGCGATTAATCCATGTCTGTTCGCCCGTCCGCATGCTCTGACTGTGTAAAAATTTAAATATTTTGCTAAACTTTGGTACACAAATTCATATCCGGACAGGGTAGGTAGGTATTGAAAGTGGAAAAATGAGACGATAACCATGCCGAATTTCCCTATATAATAAAGCCAGAAACTTCGTTATTATAAAGAAGTATTTTGAAATTTTCGAAAATAGGCGCTGAATTTTTAATGCGCACATTTTCAAATTTTTATAATCATCAAGTGCCGTTTTATAAATGTTGATGAGGTTTGGTACATGCAATGCACCTCAAGGGATAACGAAAAATCGTTCCCAATACAACTTTATAAGACGTGCAAACTTCACAAATAAACAAATTATTTACTCCGACATCTAAATTGGCTTAATAAAATAATGATGTATCTAATTAATTTTACAATTTGCGTTGTACTGCAATTTACGTAGTACCTACTGCTGAATATCTAAGGTTCGGTTCCACTCAAATTTGGGTTTCTTATATACTTGTTCATTTACCTACATTTTAAATGGAAATTCATTGCATTATTTTATTACATACCTACAACTGTTGGTTTGTTGTACTAATTTAGAACGAAAAAAAACAAAAAATCCCAATAAACACAACGGATTTGCCTCGAATTCGCAGCGGATTCGCTTTCTCTGATTATATTATCGCGGCAATAGTTCGCGGTTATAGATCCGAATTCCCAGGAATGTCACCTATCACTAGCGATTCGAGAATTTGTTCATTCCCGGATCCTTGGCGATTATTGACCATAAGTATATCTATGTTTTTGATTAAAAACTGATTTAACCTGCTTTCGCGAACTCGCCTCTATTTCGCCACGATATCATCTGTGACATTCGACTTCAGGTCTAAATGTAAGATTTCAGAATTACCTACATATGGACATATATACATTTTTTTGTGCAAAACAACTTAAAAAAAGTAGAAAAAATTATATCGCGAAAATTTTCTCGAACTTACCGCGAACTCGAGGCGAGTCCGAGAAATTACATTCGCGAAAAACTACTTTCGCAAGCTCGTCTCGAATTCGTCGCGATATAATCCTCGCTTCTGTGTTTATTGGGATTATATCCCAGAATCAGAAGTTAAATGATATGTGATCCGGCGGAGTTGCATAAATTACTTAACCCGTTAAAAGTTTTCCCAATTTAAATAAATTCAAATTGCTTTGATAATTTTCCAACAACATAATGTGTACATATGTATGTATGTTAAAATGTTGCTAAGCGACGGAGTGAAAGAAGTCAGTGCCAGTACTTGAGTGTTGATCAAGTGCTCACTTGACAAAGCCAACAAAGACTTACTCACTTAACAGCGACGACTAGACGGAAGGACCTCCAGTGGTGATTTAGCACTTAATCGTCTCGCTAAGTGGCCAACGAACGCACAATACCGACTTCTTTTTCTTTTTAGTGCTTGAGGCCGGCCAGTATTGCCACATGTTACATACAGATATGCGTATAAATTTCCATATACATATGTACATTAGATGCGTTTTTTTGTATGGGATTCTTTAAACTTTCTCAGATCCTCCCTCCGGTACCGGAATATGAAAATAGGGTGTCGTAGAGTAAGTTAATTTAAAAAAAAACACTTTTACAAAAACTGAGTAGGGCTACTCCAAAAACCGTGCGATTTTCAGGAATTTCAAGGCAAGTTTAGTTTTATGTATGAAAAAAGTTAGGATTTTGCACAAGAAAAAACTTGATAACTACCCGTATGTAGAATTCACCGCTAAAGCGAATGGCGTATTCCGATTTTCAATACACTCCCCAGGGAAGGTAATATCGCGGCCTAAAGTGATCGTTTTCCTTTTTTTCTCATGAATCTTATACTCTTTCCGAAAGCGGACATTATTTTTTAACTAAATCATATGGTATGCTGCGTTATTTAATGCGCCTTCCAGAAATGTATAGCTATTAAAAATCTAATAAAATTTGGATGAGTTCATCAAGTTTAAGGGAAGTGAACTTGGGTATAAAAGGGCTGACATGATTTAAAATTTGTAAAAAAAATTTTAAAATTTTGCTCTTGAAGGCGGTTTTTTGGGTTATTAGTGGTTGTTTTATGGGGTTTGATAACTCCACAAATGTAAAAAAAATTCGAAAGATGGGGACCATGGAAAGCGAAAAAAACGTGGACCCGGATGGCCCCAAAATATTATTGGGCAATAGTGGTTCTTGTACAAAATCCCATCATTTTTCATACATAAATCTAAACATACCTTTAAATTCTTGAAATTTTCGCGGTTTTTGTTGTAGCTCCATCCAGTTTTTGGAAAAGTGAACTTTTTTTTCAGTTTACTTGCTCTAAAACACCCTATTTTCATATTCTGGTGCCGCAGGGAATATCTAAAAAAAAACGCATCTAATTTACATACATATGTATGCGTACATATGCATGTATTTATGTATACATATATGAATTTTAAATGGGCATGTGCATCCATGTTTCTGCAACAAAAAATATACATACAATAAAATCAAGTAGCACATTTTCGACATTTATTATTTACTTATGATAATTCGAGAGCAAATATAACCGACATCACCGTCAACACTATTCATATTCATAAATAGTTGTAGATATCGCGTTCGCTGTCATCACCAGTTCACAGATAACACGTGTATTTCCATATTACATACATACGTACAATGTAGGTACATATGGATATTTCCTGTATTTCTTCATATCGTCGTACCATACGGAAACTAGCACCTTTAAAATTTCTGGCGAAAGCTAGCAATAAAAAAATTCTGTATGAAAAGTAGCACATTTGACTTTTGGCCGACGAAAAGTAACAAAATCGACCTTTGGCTGACGAAAAGTACTCTGAAAAAAAAACGTTGTAAATCTAAAGACTTTCGCTGTTAAATCAACTACTTTCCACAGTTGAAATGTGCCCAACAACGCTCCGTTGTTGTTTCAAAGGTGCGAGCGTTGTTGATTTAAGTCAATAACGGAGATTGTTGGAAAAAATTTTCACCTAAAAATAAATTTTTGTTTGCATTTTACTCTTCATCTTCTCTCCGCCCGGGTCCCAACTGCAAATATGTAGCCTGTTCTCCTATTCTACTCTCCTTCTTATCATTCACTGGTTGCTATCTTTATTTCTTATTCTGATTTTTCTTCTTTATTTTATATTCTCCTCCGGATTTGAACCATGACATCAACCTGAAATTCTATCCAATCATCACATAGTGGAACATTTAACATTATATTGAATTGTAGTAACCTATTTATACTTCCATTTCCTAAAAAGGAATCCATGAATTATTTGAATCATTGTAAAAACAAAATTTAAAAAAATTTGTTCTCATTAGTTTTGTTTACAACGGAAACTGTTGGATCAAATACTTTTGCCTTTAAATCAACAACGGGGAGAAAATTGTTGCTAAAAATAAACTTTTTTTTGGATTTTTCTCTTCATCTTCTCTCCATCATTATTTTTTTTTGTTGGTTTTCTCACAAAAAAATATTTTCTCACAAAAAATTGTTAAAGGCAAGCAAGTTTTTGAATCAACAACGCCCGTTTTTGAATAAATTGTTGGATCAAAAACTTTGCTGTAAAAACAAATACTTTTGCTGTTGAATCAAAGACGGAGATTCAACAGCCGAAAGTTGTTGGTTTAACTATGGGTATTTTTTTCAGAGTATCAGTAATTACATATATATTGTTAAAATTGTTGTTGTTTAAACGAAATTGAAAGTTTTCGTCAGCAAAAAGTCGAACTTGTTTCTTTTCGTCGGCTAAAGGTCGAACTTCTTATTTTTCGTCAGCCACAAAAAACGTATGCTAGTTTTCGTATGGTACGACGATATGTAAAAACTAAAGTAGGTATTTTACATTCATAGAAAAACAGCATTTTAAAATCAAAAATAAAATTTTTATTTTCATACTATTTTTATTTTAACAATGAAAATTTTTAAATTAAAAAAATGAAATTTTTGAAGTATAAATGCATTTTGGATTTAAAAAGAAACATATTTAAATTAAAAATGAAAATGAATGTTGATTCAAAAACTCGCTCTTTGTTCAAAATTTTTTTGTGAAAAAATATTTTTTTTTGTGAGAAATCCAACAAAAACAATAATGAGGTTACTACAATTCAATTGATCAATATAAGGTTTAATGTTCCACTATGTGATGGCGTTGGATTGAATTTCAGGTTGATGTCATGGTTCGAATCCGGAGGAGATTCGCGTTTTGAGCCGTATTTGGGAACCCGGCCGAGGCAGTGGAATATTCATATATGTATATTCAGCAAATCCACAAGATATGTACAGTACGCATATAACTTTTTACAATTTTTGCAAATACGTAAAACGGCATACCATAGTCGAGTAGAGCATAAAAAAGTATGAACCCCATTATTTTTTTTTTTTTGCGAAATTGTAAAAAAGTTTCCGCGCAAAACGAAATTACTTTTTTATCAGAACTGCTGAAAAAACAAAAAGTTTTTTACAGTGTACACGTTTTTCTTCATAATAATAGATATTTATTTAACTAATAATCTTCATATTATTCCAAACGCCTTTTAATGGACCTAAGGGAAGTGCCCCACCCACCCCAAACTAATTTTTCTTCAGAAAATTCTGATTCAATATAATAATAACACAGCTGTGCGCGGAACGTTTTTGAACCGAAATCACCTTAAAGAGTGATATTCATTACTTGTACTTTACTTACTTACTTTTTTTCCACTTATCCCAACAATACTGTATTAAGTCGACTTAGTAAGTTTTCCACTTCTTGGCGTTTTCAAGTATAACGTGTCTTAATTTGGATGCTGTCAAATTTTGGTATCAATCGGACAATCCAATCAAAAGTTATAAGCAAAAGTGTACAAACATATGTATGTATAATACAATTCGAGATTTTTACATAATAAAAACACAGCTGATTGTCGTTTACTTTAATATTTCTCATTCTTGTTCTTATAGGCTTATAGTCCGGATTTTTGGGGCACTATGGCAAATATCAGGGACCGTGGCAGTTTTTTGGTATTTTAATTTGACGGTCCACAAATAATAAAAGATTAAAACCACATCACAGATTGAAGACAGAGCTACATACATATATGGAGAAAGGCGAATTCAGTTAATTACTTCCTTCCCATTTATTGTAATGAAATCACGCCTTTGCACCTTTTCCTTTATTATTGGTCATATGAAATGCAAGAATAAATAAATCCCTAAATTAAACATTGTAATACATACATATATATGTATATATGTATACATACACATACATATGTATGTATGTATGTATGTATCATTTGATCGCAAAAAAGGTTGATGACTAAGCAAACAGATATGTTGGGTTTCGATATCCATAAATACATGCATTTCTACCTATAGATACCTATAGGATTGCTGTCTGGGATTTGGTAGATGCGGAAATTTACTAAACAACAAACGCTGTTAACGTAAATTGCACTGATTGCGGATTAACAATGTTGGTTTGGATATCTATCCATATAGAATTTCCGGTCGGTGCCGACTGAAGATATGTATACATGTACATATATGTACATATGTATATGTATGTAGATAGGTGCTTATGCCACCTACTGTCTAAAAGGCGTCGCGACATGCACTCATAGTCATTCAATTGCAATTTGTCAGCACTACTAATTGTCCGACCTTTAACTATGTACATACATACATACATATGTATCAACATACATTCAAACCCTGCAAATAAGCCGAGTACTTCATGCACGCGTGTATAGAGTGCTCGCTGCGGACCAACCGAGTACTCCATAACTTGCCACATTTCATATATGTATGTAAAAAATATGGTCCACTTAACACTGCGATGTCCTAGGCAGGGATCACATATGTATGTACTCCGATTTCCGCATGACACCCGAGTAATCCAAGGAGTACCTACATTGGATTACTTCAAGGAGTAGGTACTAAAATTAATGAAATTTAATAATCTCTGAAAAGATTTGAACGACTGCCAATTCAATTTGATTATAAGCATTATATGTATATGATTTTCTTTAATAAAAAAAATAACAAACAAATAAGGAAGCCTAAGTTCGAATGGAATCGAACATTAGATACTCAGCTGTATGCTTTCATTGTTTGTTTGCGTTTTATGGAATCACGATGTATTTTATATAAAGCAAGTGCTGCATAAAGTGGGCGTAGCCACGCCCATTTTCA
Organism: Urophora cardui; assembly: GCA_960531455.1. Lineage (NCBI taxonomy): Eukaryota > Metazoa > Arthropoda > Insecta > Diptera > Tephritidae > Urophora > Urophora cardui. The sequence goes on along the minus strand of OY482673.1, from coordinate 67,108,239 downwards.
ACATTTTCATCAGTCATCCAACTAAGCATAAGACATATACGCCGCCGATTGACGCCGCCGCCGCCGCGCCGATTACCTTCATAATCGGCCGCCGCGCCATAATCCGTGAAATCGGCGTATCGGCGCGGCGGCGTGCGCTGGCGCGCCATACCCGTATGGCGCGAGATGTGTACATATTTTCCTAGTTTTGCTAACTGCTAAAGTTCTTCAAAATTAAAAAAAAGGAACTAATCGACGTGTTTTGACCTCAGGAACACGAAGCTGAATGCGGAAATGTTTTGTTTTTTGCCAGTTAAAAGTTATTAACAAAAACTTTGGCCCTACTTTACTAGCCTCAGTCCTAAAGAATTTAAGCTTCTGGAAAATTTCAGTTCGTTGGCTTACATAATTTTTTCTCAGATACGGAACTTTTCTGGGATCTCTTCCATTTAGTCCTACCTCTCGAGGTCTGCTGCTAATTGTTCTACTCAAAACTGCACCATTTCAACCCTCCTTGATATCATTAGATGCCGAAAATGATCCCAAACATACCTCCAGAATCGAAAACTCATAGTTTGAACGTAAGAAAGTTGCTGTTTTTGAGTAGCCCTCAAAGTTGTCGAACCTCAGCCCTATAGGGAATATTAAAGAAGACGATGGGGGATCAAAAATGGAAAAATAAGCAAGAGTTATGGAAAAAAAAATTAAAGAAGCTTGGTACTTAATACTAGTTGCAAATTGGGCTGATGTGGTCAACCCTATGCCACGAAGAAGTAAGGAAGTTATAAAAAATAAAGGAGCTTCAACTAAACATTAGTTTAAATCTAGCTGCAGCAGTAATATTGTAGTTTATTTGGAAAAACAATCGAATTTAAAGTTTGTCCCTATTATTATTTCCAACTTAAATTATACATTTCATTATTTTTATTCATAAAAATTAAATTATTATTCAAAAACCACCCCACAGTCATTGAAGCATGTCCTCTCCGTGTAACCATCAATATATGGTAATTATTATTTGGTCTTAAAATGAAATAAATGGAGAATTGCAAAATTTTGTCCCTATTATATTTTCCAACACTGTATATAGATATATTTATTTTAAAGTGCCTTATATATATATAAATATGTACATATGTAAATATATGTATGCATGTTTATTATCATACAAAATAAGCAAATGAATTTAAATTAACCATACATCGCACGTTTTATGCAATAGGGATTTAACTCAAAAAAATTTTTTTTTTGGAAAACGCAAATAAAGTTTTATAATTTCAAATAGTTTCCTTCTACGGCTAACTACAAAATCACTTCTATTTCCGCCATTTTTATCTTTTTGATTATTTTATAAGACTAGACTCAAAGGCACTAACCAGTTATTGAAATATATGGCAAAATCCCAGAAATCGAAAATTTCGAGTTAAATCCCTATTCCATAAAACGGGCGACATATGGATTTGTGTATATTCTTTAATATTTATTTTCTTTATTTTATATTTTGATGTAGTTTTTTTGGCTGTTTTATTGTAATTATATTTATTTTACTTTTGGTTTTTGGTCGTTTTTTTATTTTGATAACTACTTTATTATTGAGCTCTCAAGACCATTTTTTTTTTTTTTTTTTTTTAAGGAAATATTGGTATGAAAGATTAATACTTGTTTGGTAGAAGTTATAGATCCATTTCGGAGACCACCACATCTCTTCATCAGACTTCTTTTTTAACATTTTTATTCTTTGGCGTCCGCCGAGATCGAACCTCGGATTTTCCGGTTGGAAGTCTAATGGCATCACCACTAGGCTACCGCCGCCTTGCATTTTGCTTGTATTAATTTTTCTTTTCATTTTTTCCTTTTTACAACCTACCATCCAGCAACAGTGACCTTGCCGACGTTATCGGTATTTGTCACTTGTATGTTGGTGTGGTTGTGTGTTTGTTTGGTTTTTACAAATTCTATTTTAAGCACAAGCAATGCTTTGCACTAATTAGTAGAGTTTGTTTGTCGGCTGGCTCATCCGATTAAATTTTACTTTTGGTTTTTGGTCGTTTTTTTATTTTGATAACTACTTTATTATTGAGCTCTCAAGACCATCTGTGTTTATTATTGTTTTCAGTCCTGATGATGACTCCAGGCTGGAGTCGAAATATCGATAACAAATAAAAACCAAATTAAAATTCAAAATTTGTGTTTTAAATTTTTAATCGTGGCCTTGAGCTCAAGAATAAATAAATATAATTCTTTATTTTATATTTTAGTTTATGTAACAATTGTTTTTTGTTGTTAATAAAAAAGTTTCAACAATTTAAGGTGGAAATTAGTTTATTTATTCCATTCAGCCAGCGCTATTAAGGTAACTAAATAAAATTAATATTTGAATAAGGATTGTGATTTGTAGATTTGGGGCAGGCGCGCCGGCGCGAAAAAGCACGCCGGCGTCGCCGCCGCCGCCGAAATGTTTTTGGAATAGCGCCGCCGCCGCCGGAATCACTGTCGGCGTATATGTCTACTAAGCATATGAATATTATTCTTTGTGCAAAATTTCATTCCTTTTTGACTTATAGTTACAAAGATGTCACGTTACAAATTCCAAAAGGGTGTTCCAGAAATATCTTTGTTAAAAAGGCGTGGTCATAAACCGATTTCAATAAATTTCTGCGTGTCTATTAACACCAGTTATAAAAGTGTATAAACCAAGTTTTATGATAATATCTCAATTATTTGTCGAGTTATAGGCTCAGAAATCTGGTATATTCCTGCTTCTAAAAAGAGGCGGTGCCACGCCCATTTTCCAAATTTTTTGTGTTTTTCGTTTTATGCCCGCAGTTGGACTTCTGCCATAAAATTTCAATGATATATCTTTATATTTGACAGATATATTGTTTAAAATGTTTTTATTAGGTCACTTTATAATAAACATATATAAAAGTGGGCGTGGCCCTCAACCGATTTTAACTATTTTCCGTCCAAACGTTTGCCTAAGTAAGTAAATCACGCGTACTAAATTTCATCGATATATCTTCAATGGTTTCTGAGTTATGACATATAAAACTTTCAATGTTTGACCCTTAATAAGTGGGCGTGGCACCGCCCATTTTCCAAAATTGCATCAAATTTCTTCCTAAGGGCCTGAGCTCAACACTTGGGTAAAATTTCATCGCTCCTGCTATATTAGTGACTGAGATACCAAATCTCCGATTTTTTCTATATAGGAAAAGTGGGCGTGGTCATGGTCCGATTTCCCCCATTTTCAATACCAACCGTCCCAGTCTCGATACAAACTTGCATTTCAAATTTCATCAAAATATCTCAATTTTTGCGCGAGTTAGAGTGTTTACAGACGGACGGACAGACGGACGGACGGACGGACGGACGGACATGGCTAAATCGATTTCTCTTTTCACCCTGATCATTTTGATATATATAAGTCTATATCTATCTCGATTATTTCATTCTGTTACAATCCACCGTTATGTGATTAAAACTATAATACTCTGTGTACTAGTACAGCTGAGTATAACAATGATCTTCCCGTTTATATTTTGTAACTTACAACGTTATTCCTGGCTCGCCTTCATATGAATGTGCATCGCGACGCACAGTGGGGGACCTCCATACAAACGCGGCCAAAAATAGTAATAATTGAGCTAGAATCTTGAAGCTTGGAAAATAAGATTTTTTGGTTGAAATTAGTAAACTGTGAAAATTTGAACAAAATCCACCCACATATACGCCTACCTCCCATATAACGGTATTTTTGAAATTTCAGCATTTTCCTAACTATTATAGCTAAAATGCTCAATTTTGATTAGTGTATACACTTTTGAAATATAAATCAAATGCATTAATCATTTTGGAAAAGGGGTAAAGCACTTTACCGTTTTTAAATTAAAAATATATGCACTTTTAAGTATGTTATAATCATTTATCATAAAACTTTCATACAAAAAAATCGCGTTTAAATAAATAATAGCTTAAAAAAACTAAAAAACACGCTTTAATCTTAAAAATCGTACTAAAAATTGAGAAATAATTTAATTAGAAACAAAATGATGAACGAAAATATAAGTATTTAAGGAAAAGCGTGGGGTGCTCAGTATGTCAAAAAATATTTAAAATCGGTGTTTTTTTTTACTAATAATTTTATTTTGACTTTTTTGAGATTTCATATATCGTACTCTTTAATTTCGCAACTAAGTAGGTATATTTTTGTACTAGTTGTACGAATCGAATATTTTCATGTTCAAATATTATTGAGCACCCCCACGCTTTTCCTTAAATACTTATATTTTCGTTCATCATTTTGTTTCTAATTAAATTATTTCTCAATTTTTAGTACGATTTTTAAGATTAAAGCGTGTTTTTTAGTTTTTTTAAGCTATTATTTATTTTTAACTTTTTAGTCAAATTTTTCATTAAAGGATGTTTTATGCGGACGCAAGAATACAAGTAATAAGTGAATATTTTAAAAATATAAATACACGCGCGCCATCTGTTGGAAAATAGCGGTGGTTGTAACCTAATCTCATTAGTAAATATGTTGCATATATTTAGGCAGCAGCTAGAAGTTACATACCCACATACATACAGGTGAAACTAATAAAAGCGTGTTAAAAAGAAGTCTGATGGGATGTGGTGTTCTCCGAAATAGATCTACATACATATGTATTTATAACTTCTACCAAAAATCCCAATATGCAGTGAAGTAAACTAGCTTATTATGCAATATTTTGAAAACCCTTTTATTCAAGGTTTTCCAAACTAGTTTGGAAATACAAAATTTCCCAAACGTTTTGTTATATTTTACAATCAGAAAGTGAAGAGAAGTTGAGGTGAAGCATTTGAAAAGAACAAAAAAAAAAAGAAACCTGATTGAATAATAAATTCGAATTTAGACAACAAAGTTCCGAATACGTTTGTAGCGTAATGGTGAGGTATGCTGCCTACGGACCAAGGAGCTCAGGTTCGAGTCCCGAGTGACGCATTTTTTTTTTTATTTATTTTTTTTTTTAGAGAAATTTTTTTCACCTCACGTTTACAAAACATTGTATAAAAATTGCTTTCCAAACGTGAAATGCAATTATAGAATTAGGGTTCCTTTTCGTTGATTCAGCACTTACTATTTATTACTATGAATTACAAACAAAACCAGTTCTTGCTTTGCATACGTATGTATGTACATGCGGCTGATTTCATTGCAAATACAACAAACCCAAAACAGAAAGCTTCAAGCTTCATTTTTGAGTGAATTTATGCATTGAGTTTATCGCTATCGCTATGAGCGATCGCTGGCTGTTGTGTGTTAGTTCGCTCGCTATTTGAGTGGTTATACGTTTTTCTTTGAACATTTGTTTGTGATTTGAGTAGAATGTATTTTTGAGCGTTCGTGAGTGAGTTTTTCCGTACCCTGAAAGCTTGTTACTTATTGGCTTGTATACGGGAGTGAATTGAAATTCATAGAGGCTATTTTGAAGAAAGGTAACATAAAAGCCGCAATGAAGCATAAAGTATAATGTTGAATGTCCTACTATATGATGCCGTTGGGCTGTTGATGTCATGTTTCGAGGCCAGAGGAGAATAGAAATAATAGAGAGAACACAAAAAAGTGAATGTTTGAAAGATATAATTATTATTTAGTTAAATGTTGCAACTTTTAGGATGGGATGAAGTTACATACATACATACATACATACATACATACATACATACATACATACATACATACAGGTGAAGCTAATAAAAGCGTGTTAAAAAAATTTTATACCAGAAATGAAATTACACTTTTCTAAAGGATTTCAGTGTGCTAAACCCGAATCTGGAGTCAGATTTTCCAAATTGGTTCTAGTTTCTGAGATATTCATGCCCAAATAGGCAAAAAACACGTTTTTTGGCTCTATTCCCTGCTTAATATCTTTTATGTAATTACTACTTTCCTCTCAAATTCGATTAAACCAGTTGAAAGCACAATCATTACCCTTGAAAACAGCGTTCAGTTTCTTCGAATATCTTAATTAGAATTGGAAATATCGATATTTAAGTTTCACCATTTTGACAAATATTCCCCATACAAAAATATTTTAACTTTTTGAAGCATACTTCTGGGCATTTTGTATGGGAAAAATGTACGAAAACTCAAAAAACACCTTCCATAAAAATGTTCATAAAACAAAATGGAGCAAACGAATTTTTACGATTTTTTCTCCTGTTTATAAAAGACATTTAGGACTATGAAATATTAAAAAATTGAGGAGGTCATATTTTTTGTTTTTTTTTTAATTTCATTTTAAAGTTTTACAATTTTTACACATTTTTTTTTTATATTCCAAAAGAAACAAGTAAGGAAGCCTATATAAAAGTGGGCGTGGTCGCCAACCGATTTCGCTAAAATTTTGAACATATATTACCACAACTAATAAAAGTGTACACACCAAGTTTCGTCATTATATTTAAATTATTTGTCGAGTTATGGGCTCAGAAATCTCGTATATTCCTGCTTCTAAAAAGAGGCGGTGCCACGCCCATTTTCCAAATTTTTTGTGCTTTCCGTTTTATATCCGCAGTTGGACTCCTGCCATAAAATTTCAATGATATACCTTTATATTTGACAGAGATATCGCTTAAAATGTTTTTATTAGGTCACTTTATAATACCCATATATAAAAGTGGGCGTGGTCGTTAACCGATTTTGGCAATTTTTCGTCCGAACATTTGCCTAAGTAAGTATATCACGCCTACCAAATTTCATCGATATATCTTCAACGGTTTCTGAGTTATGACATATAAAACTTTCAATGTTTGGCCCTTAATAAGTGGGCGTGGCACCGCCCATTTTTCAAAATCTCACCAAATTTCTTCATAAGGGCCTGAGCTCCACACGTGGGTGAAATTTTATCACTCTAGCTCTATTAGTGACTGAGATACAAAATTTCCGATTTTTACTATATAGGGGAAGTGGGCGTGGTCATGGTCCGATTTCGCCCATTTTCAATACCATCCGTTCCAGTCTTGATACCAACTTGCATTCCAAATTTCATCAAAATATGTAAATTTTTGCGCGAGTTATCGTGCGTACAGACAGACAGACGGACAGACGGACAGACGGACGGACATGGCTCAATCGATTTCTTTTTTCACCCTGATCAATTTGATATATATAAGTCAATATCTATCTCGATTATTTTATGGTGTTACAATCCACCGTTATGTGATTAAAACTATAATACTCTGTGTACTAGTACAGCTGAGTATAAAGAGCTGTCAAAGATATGAATTAACGCTGATAAAAAAGATTACCTCATAATTTGAAAGTATGCACCATTTACTGCAAGACGATAAAGAAATATTCTCTTATTCGCCTAAATATAAACGTTTTTCATAATGTCAAAACTAACATATTTAATGCGTTTACAAAAACGCAGTTTTAAGCCAATGGGAAAAAAATTATAAAAGCAAATGGAGCAAGTGGATTTTCAAAATGAAAATGTAGTTTGATTAAGAATATATTATTTCAAAGCATAAAAAAAATTTGAGGAGGTCATATTTTTTGTTTTTTTAATTTTTTTATTCAAAGTCGACCAAAATTTTTTTCTTATAGACATTTTTTGTCAATATTTGAAAATTCATATAAATTCAATAGTGAACGGTATTTACAACTACGTTATAATTTCTGAAAGAGAAAATCATCATCTATGTAATGATGTATTACTCGAGTTCGTATGTTAAGAATTGAATGAGGTAGAGCATTTTGTATGAGGTGTGTTCATTGAGAAATAAAAGAACCTATTTTTTGCTCAACTTTGGGCACCCTGTACGGCTAAACGAAAAGAGACTCAAAAATTTTTATATAAGCTTTTTTATTACAATTTGATATATCTGTCGATCTCTGTTTAAAAAAATGGTTTTACTCATACTTTAATTTTGAATTTATTTTTGGCCGCAATCACCCATTGTGCGACGGTCCGAAAATTACGTTTTTTATGCACGCACTTTTCCATTAGCTGATGATTAGCGCTGCATTGGCTAAAATAGTTTGCGATAATGTCTCGTATGTCACAGGTAAATTGACTTCAAATGACTCCAACTGACTTCAATTGACTTCAGTGAGACTTTTTATTCAATGAATGCAATACATGAATAACCAAAAAATGAATGAAAAAAGAATTCGAAGTCAGAATATGAAGTCTGAATGGTGACTTCATTTTTTAAGTCCCAGTCAAAGAATTTAAAAAATGGCTGCAATCATTTTACGATAAATCAAGTGAATAATTATTCGCAAAAGAATGCATTCTTTTGCATCTCTGATCATTGGATACAACGTGAAATAGGATTTTTTTAGATAATTGGGTTTACAAAACTCTCCATGTTTGCATCGTATACCCTTCATAATTTAACCGAAAACCATTTAATTTCTGATAGAGCTCCTAGACCACCAGCGTTGCGCCGCAACTCACTTTTAACACGCATACAAAGTACAGAGAATTGAGCTTCTCGCTGTTAATTTGTTAAGAGTCGTACCTAGTATGTAATTAAAATTAGCTATTGACTATACGGCATTACAACAAATGCGTACGTATCGAGGCGAAAAGGGAACAAATAATAGAAACAACTTGTACTAAAGTATGTGCTTCTTAGCGAGTTTGCACATTGTGTACAGATACATATATGTACATAGCAGGCGCGGATCCAGGATTTCGGCAAGGGGGGGGTTTTGGTTTTCTTTTTTTGGAATATGTTTTTTAAGGGCAGACGCTGCACATAGGTAGATTTTACGAATTTATGCGGCCAAAAGTGAAAATTTTAAAATTGGTGCAAATACTAAATCCAAAATCGCTCTACGTTTATAATAGACCGGGCGATAATAAACCGGTCTTCTCGACTTTTATAGACAACGGGGGTGTCCCTGCCGCTAGTCGAAACTTATTATTCTCCCACTTTTTCGATTTTTTATTTTTTACGTATTTTAAGTAACCCATTTTTAAACGTCAATATTTTCAGATTTAAGACAGTTATCAGAGTAAACATCATTGATTCGAGTGCTTCAGGTAAATATCATTATTTATTGAAGAAATCGTCAACCTAGCATAATAAAAGACCCACCATTTTGAAGCTTTTAAGCATATTGGCCTTTCTTGAAAAAATATTGTTAATTTTTTAATTCAAAAAGCATTTTAGTTATATTATCGCCTCCGATCGATTACCCGTCAATTTCTCTACGGAAAAATGCAAAGCCAGAAATTATCAACAATGGATTAAAAATTGGCCTATTTGGAAAATTACCTGATTTCGTATTTTTAGTATTTCCAATTTTTCAAAGTCAAGGAAATACTTATCATAACAAGTAAGGAAGCCGAGTGGAATCGAACATTAGATACTCAGCGGAATGCTTTCATTGTTTGTTTGCGTTTGCTCGATATATGCTGTATTTTATATAAAGGGAGTGCTGCATAAAGTAGGCGTAGCCACGCCCATTTTCAACATTTTTATCAGTCATCCAACTAAGCATATGAATATTATTCTTTGTGCAAAATTTCATTCCTTTATGACTTCTAATTACAAAGATGTCACGTTACAAATTCCCAAAGGGTGTTCCAGAAATATCTTTGTTAAAAAGTAGGCGTGGTCATAAACCGATTTGAATAAATTTTTGCGTGTCTATTAGCACAAGTTATAAAAGTGTTTAAACCAAGTTTCGTCTTAATGTCTCAATTATTTGTCGAGTTATGGGCTCCGAAATTTCGTATATTCCTTTGTCTAAAAAGAGGCGGTGCCACGCCCATTTTCCAAATTTTTCTATTTTTTGTTTCCGGTCTATTGTGGAACTCATGCCACAAAATTTGAATGAATTATCTTTATATTTGACAAAGATATCGCTTAAAATATTTTTATTAGGCCCCTTTATAGTTCCCATATATAAAAGTGGGCGTGGTCGCCAACCGATTTCGCCAAAATTTTGAATATGTATTACCACAACTAATAAAAGTGTACACACCAAGTTTCGTCATTATGTTTAAATTACTTGTCGAGTTATGGGCTCAGAAATCTCGTATATTCTTGCTTCTAAAAAGAGGCGGTGCCACGCCCATTTTCCAAAATTTTTATGCTTTTCGTTTTATATCCGCAGTTGGACTCCTGCCATAAAATTTCAATGACATACCTTTATATTTGACAGAGATATCGCTTAAAATGTTTTTATTAGGTCACTTTATAATACCCATATATAAAAGTGGGCGTGGCCGTTAACCGATTTTGGCAATTTTTCGTCCAAACATTTGCCTAAGTAAGTATATCACGCCTACCAAATTTCATCGATATATCTTCAACGGTTTCTGAGTTATGACATATAAAACTTTCAATGTTTGGCCCTTAATAAGTGGGCGTGGCACCGCCCATTTTTCAAAGTCTCACCAAATTTCTTCATAAGGGCCTGAGCTTCACATGTGGGTGAAATTTTATCACTCTAGCTCTATTAGTGACTGAGATACAAAATTTCCGATTTTTACTATATAGGGGAAGTGGGCGTGGTCATGGTCCGATTTCGCCCATTTTCAATACCATCCGTTCCAGTCTTGATACCAAATTGCATTCCAAATTTCATCAAAATATTTCAATTTTTGCGCGAGTTATCGTGCGTACAGACAGACAGACGGACGGACAGACGGACGGACATGGCTCAATCGATTTCTTTTTTCACCCTGATCAATTTGATATATATAAGTCAATATCTATCTCGATTATTTTATGGTGTTACAATCCACCGTTATGTGATTAAAACTATAATACTCTGTGTACTAGTACAGCTGAGTATAAAAATGGGCTAAGAATCCTAAAGCTACATTTTTTAGAAGAGTTTTGAGTATGCAATTTTGCAGCTCATTCAATTTTAATATAACAATATGCAACATTCAACTTTTTGAAAATTTTCATTGGCTTTTCGGAAATTTTAATTGGAACGGTCTCACCCTACACCCTACAGAAAAAAACTTCTAAAATTGACGGAATTTTTCACAGCATTGAGAATTTCACTTTTTACACTAAAATTGGTTGGCTACATAATAGTACACTTAGAAATCTCCTCAAAATCTTCTATAAGTTATGGCCTTGCTTTGAAATTTTTAATCCACTTTCAGAAATTTCTACGATTTTTCAGATTTTTTCCATAAGCTCAGAAATCCTGCTTAAAACGATTTTTATTGAAAAATTTTCTATTTTTTTAAACTAAAATAAGAAAGTAAAATTTTCGACAGAACTCTTTGAAATAAATTTAAAAACTTTGGCGTATGATTTTTTTTTTTGAGTCACTGTATATATTTTTCAATAAAATGGAATTTTAACACAAATTATTAAAATTTTGCATTAAACAAGCAATTTGGAATAGATGTAGACAATAAAATATTTTTGGCCGCATAAAACTTGAAAATCTACCTATGTGCGCTGGTGAAAATATGGACTAATACCACCTACTATTATTATTCTATATACTAGTTGCGCCATTTCCCGCACCTTAAAAACACCAAACTCAAAATCCTCCAAATTAACAATAGGTTTGTTTCTTAGTAAACTAGAAGCTAGCTGTGAAGTGAGCAAAAACGGAAAGAATTTCGCTCATAAAGAGCGAAACGAACAGAAAATCAAGAAACGGAATAATAGTAAAAAATTAGCGATTAGTAATTTAAATGCCTTTTTTGACTGTTAATGGTTATTTTTTCTAAAAAAAACATTTAATTTTCTTTATTTCTATTTCAAAAATTCAGAAAATTTGAAAAGTAATAAAAATCAAAAGTATTCGTTTGTTTATTTTTTCAACAGCTGTTTCTTACTTTGGCAGCAAATAATTTCAGCTAGGGAAAATTTTACTAGCTGAAATTTGGAGCTGTCAATGGCTCTCTTCTGCTATTTTTTTGACTCAAGAAACGATTTTCCAGCCGAAACTTGGCTAACTATTCATAACTAGCTAATAATAAACGGACCTAATATGTATGTCATCACATAAAGTGCAGGAGATTTCAATTGAAGTTCTAAATAACATGTATAACGTATGTATGTACATATATTTTTGCATTGGTACGTGCGAATGAGTATCGTATGGTATTGTGGCAAATTGATCATCAATTTCACTTACCCTTGCATTTAAAGCCAAAATAAATAAGAATATATGTATGTAGTACTTTTTGGTTATATTTATATTTTTAATAGAATTTTTACTTTATTGAAGTTCTTGTGTTTATTTATTTATTTATTTATTTATTTAAGAATTGCGAAATGCCTCTGAAAAAGGCAATTTCTCCAACGATTCAGACATTTCTGACCAAATTAATTCTGTACAATCCCGATAAAAATAGGGATAAGAAAGAAAAGAAAATAAATTTGCGATTTGGCAATTTGCGAATAGCATTTGACAAATTTGATTTTATGCACGTGCGTCCAAAGGTACCTACATGAACTTTTTTCGCATTTAGGTACATATTTTGGATGTTATGTGGTCCAACCATTGCTTTTGGAATGATAGAGTTTTCCTTGATCAGTTTGGGAAATTTGGGCGCAGAATCTATAAAGGCATTAATTTGGGATCTATGATAAACCACAAGGGGGGGTTTGAACCCCCAAACTCCGCCCCCCGTGGATCCGCCACTGGTACATAGGTATGTATGTATGTGTAGATATACACAGCTATAAATATGCATTTCCTATAGATGCAGGTAATTAAATTCACAAGAGAAGCGACATAAATAACGCTAGAGGTACATACATATGTTTTGATAAACCTATTTATGCGTTTACACATTCATAAGCGAACTATGTACCTACATATAATTAGTAGGGCAACCAAAAAATTGCTTTAAGAAATGCCTTTTTGGCGCCTAAAAATTGCTGTTAAACTTAAAGAACTGGCACTTTAAAATAACTTTAAAAAATTTTTTATTTCAATTCATTTTCTTTATATATATTAAAAATATCAAAATCGCTAGCTATGAGCGCGAATTGGCGGCTAAGTCCACTTTTATGAAAGAGTGTATTTTTTATCTAGAAAGCTATAATTAAATACACACCACGCCAAAGAGGTCTGTGATACTTTTCATATTTGTACTGGTAGTTAATCAGTGATATGCAAATTGTCCAAGTTCAAAATATTTACATGAACAGATTTTTTTTTATATGGGCACATGACATTTTTTTGTTTTTTGTCTTTCCTGTAAAGTTTCAAAAAATGCACTTAGCAAACAGAAAAACAATTAAAATTAAATTAAATTAAGTTTTAATTCAAACAAGTTTGGCAAGAGAAACCAACAAACCGCATCCCTGATGAATTTGGCAATTTTTAGCTCCATTAAAAGTAGGTCAGAGTGTATACTTTTTGTTAAAAACTACTCTAAATTAGGTGTTATGTGATAGCTGTCATAGAAAAAAACTTGCTTGTGCAAGTTTTTGGTTGCCCTAATATTCCTGCAGTAAATTTGTTTCACTGCTGAAGGATCAGTGATGATTTTTTGTTGAGTATACATCACTGTCGTTATAACTCAGTAACCTAAATTTTTATTTTTTTTTTGTTTTGTTTTTTTTTCTGCGGAAAGTAAACCATTTATATGAAAAATTCAGCAGTCTTTATATGAAGGTATTCACTTATGCCTCCTCAGTCATAGGTGAATGGAGTACTTGCAAGGGGTACTACCGCATTAATAAAACGATGATCTTAAGTCCTACTGGGGTGGTACATCCATATGAACGCAAACATCATCATTGCAATGGTCGCTACCTGTAAAGAACCAATACATTTTGCCAAGGGGAGGAGTCGAGATCCAGCAACAGCTGAAGCACCGCAGCATTGATACGCTGCAACTGATCGATCGGGCAACAAGCAAGCAGGCAGCGAGCAATAAGAAAAGCAAACGCGACGGTGTTGGAAGTCAACAACCGTAAGCGTCAATATCATCACTTGCGGAGAGGGTAGAGTGTGATTTTCAAAATGGAGGCACAAATAAGCCAACCCAATATTCTCAGATCCGTATTGTAGTAATAAGTAGTAGTAACAATCTCTCACAATAATGCCACTTTTGAGTTAAGAGCAGCCAATAGGAAAACGATCCGGCAACATACATACATACAAATGCCTACAAATAATTGTCAGAATCAGAGAAAACGTAGATTGTAGTTATACTTATGTAGGTATCTATGTACATCCATATATAAGTATGTATGCAACTATTTACTTACATCCAGGTCTGTCACCAGTATTTTGCTTCAGGAGGGGTACACATGTACATATGTATGTAGATATGAATAAGAATATATACAGAATAAATGATACCTACATATACCTAATCAAGATTTCTAACGATTTCATAAAAATAGTAGCAGATACCTAGATACTACATAATTAAAATGTCGCCATTGCCGAGGAAGTTATGAGATAACTCTGTTTTATTTTGCACGGGGTTTTTCTGGGGGTTATAGTTGTCTAAAAATTTATAGCAGTGCCGACATCAAAAAACTAAATTGCTCAATTCTCAACAAAATACTGTTTTATTTGCAATTTTTTTTTACAAAATTATTCACAAATCTTTTGTGTGTTTACATATTAACATCCCACTGAAGCGCCTTAAAAATTAAAAATTTCCCTTTTAGTAAAGTAACCAAAAAATATTTCCACAAAAAAATTTGAGTATTGATCGTTTTTCACAATAATTCCTAAACTTTAGCCTAAAATGCTTTGAAAGTTTTACAAAACATTAATTATACTAATATTTGGTCGAAAACAATCGTTTTTTTTACTACCGCGCCGCACCTCCGTGGCCTAGGGCCAATGGGATCTTGGCAACGATTCATTAGGATCCAGTGCCGTGTTTTTCTTTTACCAACTTCCATAGATATCTTGAATTGGTCTTGAACTGGTTGGTTTATGTTAACCAACACCTTTTTTAATATCAATCCATAGCCAACGCATAACCTTAACCCCATTCACCCCAAACCACTCTTTTGCGGACTTTATCGTGTGTTTTGGACCACTATAGCGTTGGAGCACCCATTTTAAAGGCATGTTCGATGTGGCGTATTGTAACATAACGTTGTCTAATATTTGATCGATGGTGCGATCTGTGCGTCGAGCTAAAATCATATATGTATGTATCTAAAGAATACACAAGTAGATTTGCATAGCTCAATCGATTCTTAGCTCACAATTTTATATGTACATATTTTTACATTTCCACGGAGGCGTGTAAAGCCGGCCTCGAGCCGGTAAACAACTAATTTAAAATAAAATAAAAGTTCGCAAAAAAAATATATAAAAATGTTATGGCTAGAAGGGTACCGGCACCCCCTTAATATATCCCTGTGGATTCGAGCCTATCGGCCGCTGCAGACGGAGGTGGCGTGTCCGTGTTCAAAACAAAGCCATCCGTAGAGTGTGAAGGCATTTTACGCTCCCTTGCACATTTTGAATTCAACGCCGCACAGTGGAAGGTTTTGCCTATCTAGGAGGACTTAATTCAATTGCAGCCGTAGTTTAAGAGATATCGAATTGAAATTTGGTGTGTAGACTTGTATTTTATATAGACACATTTTAGTATCTTAAAAAAAAGTTATTTTTTTTTTAATAAAAAATAAGTTAATTTTTTTTTTAATAAAAAATAAATATTTATTTTTTTTAATTAAAAATAAATATTTTTTTTTTTTTTCAAAATATCCTTATTATTAAGACTATGCGAAGACATGAAGGTCAAAGTGAACATGCCACGTGCCGTGTTTTTTTAGCTTATAGTGCCACAGA
Source organism: Urophora cardui (assembly GCA_960531455.1). NCBI lineage: Eukaryota > Metazoa > Arthropoda > Insecta > Diptera > Tephritidae > Urophora > Urophora cardui. The sequence continues at coordinate 67,092,497 of OY482673.1, read as the reverse complement.
CAGAGTAAAAAATAATGCCTTTGGGCAAAATATGAGCAAAATTTTATTTTTCGGATCGGTACTGGGAATCTGTTCGCTTCTTTCGTATGCAGTGGCATTATAGAACACGACAGAACATAAAAGTTACAACGTAGGAAAAAGTGAAAATTTTTGAAAATTTTATCACTTTTTACCATATCTATGATAAAGTGAATTAAATAAAATTTTCCAGGGCATATATCTTAAGACCTGATTGGTAATTTTACACATTGGCTATTGCGGTTTAGGGGAAGAATGACATTTTGTCAAACAAAACACGGAACATCTAATTTTAATTACTTAAATTTTGTGTCTAATACAAGTTTAGAAAATCATTTAGGCGTGCATATAAATTACACGTTTTTGATAACCGTTATCATGCTGATAATGTTCTTTTTGCACTGATTTTTTTTTTTCTATTCGTAACAGGGGCACATTTTTCTCACATATACTAAAATATCATTGTATTTGGAGTACTTTTTTTTGGCCTAAAATCCTCCTAGATTAGCGAAACCTTCCACTGTGCGGCGATCAAGTTGAGAAAGCCACCATATGTATGTACATACATATGCACATTTGTACACCGTGTGTAAAACGCTGCACGATCTGTAGAGTGTCATGAGAAGCTCTACGTATAAGCAATTGAATTGTATGCACAATGGAGACGAATGCGGTGCTGGTAATGGTTACCCACTCAGTTTAAGCGTAAACTTTGTTAGAGACGGGCACGATTTAACGGCCGGTAAAGAAAGAAATAGTGGATACATACATACAAACATATCTACCCGTATGCAGCTGACAGCTGGGTATACTATGAATGCATACACCCATACGAATTACTGAAGATAGTGAACTGAGGAGACATGTGACAGACCCCCAGATCCCCTACATACATATGTACATACATAGGTATACCTATACCTACATATGTAGTTTTTTCGCCGCATGTGACAATTCATTAATGCTACTTACCGTTATTATTGTTGTTATAATTGAATTAACGCCCTCGCGCGGCACGAAGTGATGACAGAGTATTTATGTTTAAGCATCAATAACACTTCTTAAAAACAATAAAAGAAAAAATAGGTATGTACCTACATCTACTTTCGATCTGCAGTGAAATTTGTGAGGAAGTTGGAAGTTTAACAATAATCGTGTTACAAATAAATCCGTTTTCTCGCAACGTTTCGCAAAAATAAAGTTAAACCCATTATCACGCTACGCATGCCTTAACCAACAAACATGCTACATACATATGTACATACATAGGTATACCTATACCTACATATGTAGTTTTTTCGCCGCATGTGACAATTCATTAATGCTACTTACCGTTATTATTGTTGTTATAATTGAATTAACGCCCTCGCGCGGCACGAAGTGATGACAGAGTATTTATGTTTAAGCATCAATAACACTTCTTAAAAACAATAAAAGAAAAAATAGGTATGTACCTACATCTACTTTCGATCTGCAGTGAAATTTGTGAGGAAGTTGGAAGTTTAACAATAATCGTGTTACAAATAAATCCGTTTTCTCGCAACGTTTCGCAAAAATAAAGTTAAACCCATTATCACGCTACGCATGCCTTAACCAACAAACAGGGGGTTAAGGTTCAATTGAGAAAAATTCATAAAAGGAAAAAAGTAAAGAAAACTTGGTGATAATTATATATGTATGTACTTATGTATGTATATGAATATCGGACAAGTGAGATTATCCACAAAACAGAAAAATCAAAGCGGAGAAGCATACACACATATGTAAATCGGTCGTTCCGTCGGCTTGACGTCCAAATAATCTTGTGACATCAGTAAACCCCGGCTTTGGTTAGCACTATTACGCAAAATGATGACAATGAATGAATTGGTGGATCTTCGTATGCAACAACAAATTGCGCACGAGATTTATCGCCAGCAAATTATGCAACGCATTCCAGGTAAACAAATATTTATTTAATCAGTAATATTTAATAGATATTTTGTAGGTATGTGATAATTTTTAATTCATGGTTTGCCGTCTCATTTTTCCTCAATTACTCTGTGTAATAAGAGTTAGAAGAAAAAAATATTCTTTTCTACCCTCAGTGACTTTTCTTGGACTTAATGGCCGCCGGAGAATTCCCACTAGGTCATACTCTTCTGATATCACCACTATTTACAGCACAATAAAAACTAAAGCTTGGTCAAATTCGCTTAGAGCATATCATAACAAGTAAGGAAGACTAAGTTCGAGTGGAATTGAACATTAGATACTCAGCTGTATGCTTTCATTCTTTGTTTGCATTTGATGGAAACGGGGTGTATTTTATATAAAGCGAATGTCGCAAAAGTAGGCGTAGCCACGCCCATTTTCAATATTTGTATCAATCATCCAACTAAGCATATGAATATTATTCTTTCGGCCTTATTCCGGTGTGGTATCATAATTTACTTTACTGGTTAAATAAAGAATCTGGTACTTTAAACACTCTTTTCGTATTCTGGCAGAGAAAATTAAGTTACCACCTCAATACGTGGTAACATTTTGTTACCATTTTCAGCCCGATTCCATTCCGTTCGTATGGAAATGCTTTGACAGCGTTACCATTTGTGCCAGAATACCAATTGAAAAGACGGTAACAATTTTCAGCAACATAAATTACCAGTAAAATAATTTTCCGGTAACGCTCGGAATAGCAGTGTTTGTGCAAAATTTCATTCGTTTGTGACTTCGTTACAAAGATGTCACGTTACAAATTCCCAAAGGGTGTTCCAGGCGTCGTCATAAGCCGATTTCAATAAATTTTTGCGTGTCTATTAACACAAGTCATAAAAGTGTATGAACCAAGTTTCATCACAATATCATAATTATTTGTCGAGTTATGGGCTCCGAAATCTCGTAGATTCCTTTGCCTAAAAAGAGGCGGTGCCAAGCCCATTTTCCAAAATTTTTCTATTTTTTGTTTCCGGTCTATTCCAGTCATGTCACGAAATTTCAATGAATTATCTTTATATTTGCCAAAGATATCGCTTAAAATGTTTTTATTAGGCCCCTTTATAATACCCATATATAAAATTGGGCGTGGTCATCAACCGATTTAGGCAATTTTTCGTTCAAACATTTGCCTAGGTGAGTACATCGAGTACCAAATTTCATCGATATATCTGCTACGGTTTCTGAGTTATGACTTATAAAACTTTCAAATTTGGTCCTTTTATAAATGGGCGTGGCACTGCCCATTTTCCAAGGTTCACCATATTCCTTCATAAGGGCATGAGCCCAATACGTGGGTTAAATTTTATCGCTATATTAGAGATATCAAATTTCTGATATACATATACTATATAGGGAAAGTGGGCGTGGTCATGGTCCGATTTCGCCCATTTTCAATACCAACCGTCCCAGTCTGGATACCAACTTGCTTTCCAAATTCCCTCAAAATATTTAAATTTTTGGTCTTTATGAAATCAAAATTATACTACTCTGTGTACTAGTACAGCTGAGTATAAAAATTTATTGATGTTTTATATGTACGCCCTACACACGAATTTTTTTGTTGGAAAATCTTATGATAAATTTAAAAAAACGCCGTTATATGGGTGGTGGGCGTGTTTGTGCGTGGATTTTGTTAAAATTTTCTCTGTTTATTTATGACTGCATTTGTATGGAGGCGTCCCCATTGTGCAACTGTTGGTTCCGATAGAAATATTTACTGTTTATCCATTCTCATGACATGGCCCAACAAACATATGTTAATATAATAGTATTCAGAGCTTTATGGCCGGTGAAGAAAAAAAGCGAAACAAAGGTTTCCTTCTATCCTCCTACGCGTTTCGGTGCATATTTGCGCCTTCCTCAGGGAGTCTGATTTATTTCAATTAAAAGATAAAACATAAACAAGAAGAACATGATTACATAATTGGTTAACGATTAACAAATTGCACTATATAATATTAAACATTTATAATTTAAAACTTACTTTACATAAATTGAATTTAAATTTGAAATTTTCACTATGCAATAAACATATTTATATTTGACAATCAATCAACACAACATATATAAACATATACATATTTTGTTCAGTGGCGTAGTAACGGGGGGGTTTTTGGGGACAAATCCCCCCCCCCCCCGAAAGATTCGTTTTGACCATAAAACCATCTTTGACTTTATTAGCATACATTTCTTTTTCAGAAAAAAATCAATGAGAATAGTAATTTTTCGAAATTGGTAATTCGAAATTTAGCGCTTTTTCACGAAGTTTTACTTATAATTCTAGCGTTTGTTGAGCCGTAGGAAAGTGCAAGAACCGCAGGAATTTTACCACAATTTACATTCTTTGTACTTATATTCGCTCTTTTGTGGTAAAATTCCTACGGTTCCTGCACTTCCCTACGGCTCAACAAACGCTACAATTATTATACAGTATTGCTGTTATTAACATGCTAATAACAGAAAAGTAACGCCAATTATTTAAATTTCAAGTTTTCTTTCAATTACTTATCATCTTAATCAAATAATATTAGTATAAACTACAATGGGAATAAATATGCAATGTATAAGAGTATCTGAACTTGAGATTTTACTTAATGTCTGTCAAAATGGAATATTAAAAAACTAAATTATATAAGAAAATTATTATTTATAACCGTAGCACATAGGTAGATTTTCAAGTTTTATGCGGCCAAAAATATTTTATTGTGTACATCTATTCCAAATTGCTTGTTTAATGCAAAATTTTAATAATTTGTGTTAAAAGTAGAGCTCTCGATTTTTTTTTGAACATTTTCGAGTAGCCCGAACAGTTGTTGTTCAAATGCTCGAAGAGTTGTTTGTTTGTTTATTACCCGTATGTTTGTACGGGCATTTGAACAATTCGGGTATTTTGAAGTTTGTTTTTTTCTTTTGTTTATTATTATTTTTTTTCTTTATATGTAGTTTTTTTATTTTTGTTTTTCCGATACACATTTTTTTGTTTGTAAGCTCGAATGCTCGAATGTTTGTACGGGCATTTGAACAACAAACGGGCTTCAAACAAAAACGATCAGATCGAATTGCTCGATACCCGGGTATCTAGGGCTCTAGTTAAAAGTCGATTTTATTGAAAAATATATACAGTGACTCAAAAAAAAAAATCATACGCCAGAGTTTTTAAATTTATTTCAAACAGTTCTGTCGAAAATTTGACTCTCTTATTTTCGTTTAAAAATGTAAACAATTTTTCAATAAAAATCGCCTTAAGCAGGATTTCTATGCTTATGGAAAAATCCGAAAAATCGTAGAAATTTCTAAAAGTGGATTAAAAATTTCAAAGCGCGGCCAGAATTTGTAGAAGATTTTGAGGAGATTTCTAAGTTTACTGTTATGTAGCCAACCAATTTTAGTGTAAAAAGTGCTATTCTCAATGCTGTAAAAATTTCCGTCGATTTTAGTAATTTTTTTCTGTAGGGTGTTTGCGTTATATGTACGTGAGACCGTTCCAATTAAAATTTCCGAAAAGCCAATGAAATTTTTCAAAAAGTTGAATGTTGCATATTATTATATTACAATTGAATGAGCTGCAAAATTGCATACTCAAAAATCTTCTAAAAAATGTAGCTTTATAATTCTTAGCCCCTTTTTATGATAAGTACTTCCTTAACTTTGAAAAATTGGAAATACTAAAAATACTGCCTAAAAAGTTAACAATAATCGCTGCTAAATATCTGGGTTACTTTCGAGCATCACATACATTCACTAAGATATGCGTTAGAAATATAAACATTAAAATTAAATTTTAATTGTTGAATTATTGTGTGGACACAGAAGATTTTTAATTTTTTTTAATTATGTTGGGCGAGTAAAGGTGGCAAAAGAAAAGCGACAAAAAGTTCAACTGCGTACCAGGCCGTGTTTGGGTGAGTGGGTTAGCGCGTCGCTAACATTTACACCTTCTCACGGTGGGTCTAAGTTCGATTCCCGGCTTGATCCCGAAAAGAAATCTGATGATGAAGAATTGGTTTTCTTCGAAATAGCTATCATTTCTACCATCGCTGGTAATACGTAGCTTTGAACTTGTTCGCTTTTCGCCAAATTAAAATTAAATATAAAGCACAAAAAGAAAATTATTGTAGGTACATATGAAAAACCCTGTATCTAGTAGTGAAGTGCGGCTTTGTGCGACGTAATTTTTTGTCGGCAAACTACTAATTGTACTATATATCATGTCCGATGGTTAATTTGACTGAGTCTGACAGAGCAACATAACAAAACCAATTTTTAACATGAAAAAGAGTGATAATTTTTTTTTAAATATCCCAACTTTAAAAGCTTAAAACTATAAACTTAGAATTATTGGAAACCAAGGATATTATTGAAAAGTGTTAATAATTACATACTTGAATCTTTAGGATTCATCAGGATTACTTAAATGAAATGCTTTAAAAAATAAATATTCAAGTTGAAACTAGCACTTAAAAATATGTAAGAAAAAAACAAAAAAATTAACTTCAGATATGCTAAGTTACGACCATCTGGGGCAAGTGCAGAGTATGGGGTCGGGAAAAAAAGCGATGAATTATTGTTCCCCATTCTATTTCCAATATGTGGGTATGATTTTTTTCTGTAATTGTGACAATTTTACAAAATTCAATTTTGGGCGCATAAAACTTGAAAATCTACCTATGCGCGTAGATTTCCAGAAGAGAATATGAGACTTACTTTTGAAGTATAGTTAAAGGCCCTTGGCAACTGACAATCTGGCATGTCAAGCAGTGTGTATGTGTGAGTTTTTTTGTGTGTGTTAGTGCAATCGGCAGTCGTCGTGCTACACGTTCTTGTTCGGGCTCGCGTTGATGAGAATCAAATCTTTTAGATATTTGCGTCAATCACCCGACACTCACACATATGTATACACTTCTTAACATTCCAGATTTTAAGTGGCCAAGGGCCTTAAGAGTTTGATATATGTATTATAAGCGATATTTGTGTACTAAAATGTTAAATTATAGTCTGAAAAAATTACATTTCGCTAGCTTAGAGTGCAAACTGTGTAAGTCCACTTTTATGAAAAAGTGTATTTTTATGTAGAACGCTAGAAAAATCAAATACGCACCGCGCTAAACAAGTCTGAGATACTTGTCATATTTCTACTCGCTGTTATTCAGTGATACGCAAATTGTGTAAGTCCAAAAAGCGAAAAAAATTGTGTAAGTCCAAAATATTTATATGAACAGAAATTTTTTTTATTTCGAATTTTTTTTTTCTTTTTTGTTTTTTGTCTCTCCTACAAAGTTTTAAAAAAGGACTTACACAATTTGCATTCTAAGCTAGCGATTTTTATCATTTGTAAAAAAAATTGTAGTTTTTTTTTTGGTAATTTTAATTTTGGTAAATTTTTTACATTGGCTGTGACCCCCCCCCGAAAAATTCTCTAGCTACGCCACTGATTTTGTTTCCTACTGTCATCCGTATGGTGTGGCTTTAAAGCTCTGAATGCTATTATATTAATTAATTACTAATCAGTTGGCCTTTACTACATAATTAAACATATGTTCCATTTTTCAATGATAAGAAATGTTTTTCTTGTTCATTAAGGACTTTGAAAAAAATTATGTATCATCACTGATATAAAAGGAGAAAGAAATTTGGAGGCATTTGCACGACCTCTAAATTTTAATATATTAAGGAAAAATTTTAGGTATAGATTTCCGTATTATATTCCAAATCGGGTTGTTCCGCGAATTTCGGGAGAACTTTATTTCCTTCATAAAACCACCTTAATATGCCAATTAAGTTTCCTAACTAATGCCGAAAAAATCAAAAGAATCGAAGTATTGGTTACCGAGTTATTTTAAAATATATAGATCAGTTGGAAATATGTAGATCGTAAAAAGCTCTGGTTCGAAATTTATTTTAGACATATGGTTTCTTGGGCAAAAAAGCTTGAAATTACCCAAATTTTTATAATTGCGATGTGTCCCTGTTAATTTTTTTTTGGCCTCTACCAATCGACCCGCCCTAGTGTGCATACATATGCACATACACACACTCACACTAGCAGCGTAATTTTGCTGAACACAACGTCTGGATGTGTGTTTATGAAAATATGTATGTACATACATATATTTCGATTATATTCGAAGTATTTGCAAGTAGTGTACACTATTTGCAGAACCTTTTTAAGGTCATGTAATTGTCGCTACGAATAAGTAATTGTATTGGTCTGTTTATGGTTGTGCTCTACTTGCGCTTATTCTAAAACGACAGAAACAAGTAGGTACTGTAATTGGACGGCCGCGAATATTTTGTTGGCCGTTTCGAATCCATTCGTGCAGCCTTCTAATATGTATTAGACATATACGCCGCCGATTGACGCCGCCGCGCCGATTACCTTCATAATCGGCCGCCGCCGCCATAATCTGTGAAATCGGCGTATCGGGTTCCGTTCGTGGTTGCAAGGGCGTAGGCAGGTAGAGGAAGAGGGGGCAGCTGCCCCCCCTGGCTAGGTACTGCTTAATATTATAATGGCATCAGAGCATAGTACAGAAATTTACATGTCAAAATAAAACAGTGAGATTTGTTTCAATTCGTGTCTACAGTTCACTAAATATTTTAGCATTAGCATTGATAAGCAGAATCTAAGGCCCGGTTTCACCAGCGTGACTAAAGCTAATACTGGTTTCACACAGGCGGTTAATGGAGTAATTATCCACATTTTCTTCATTAAGTTGATAATGAAGCTCGATCTTCCATCCAGAAGTTCAATTATTAATGGATCCATTACTAATTAATTGAATTTTTAATCGAATAAAAATCCAATACAACTCTGAGAGGTAAGTTCGTTTTTATTAATTTTGAAGTTTTCAGTGTCAACCGTCAATTCGTTTTGGCATGAATTTATTATCCCAACAAACATTCTCATTGTTTTTTTAAATGATAATTGTAATCAGTGTTGCCACTGAAAAAAAATTTTACCGACCAAATTACCGCCCAATTCCACCAAAAAAGGCCCAAAAATCAGAAGTCAACTTAAAATGGAATTTCATATATATTTTTAAATACATACTATGTGCATACATACTAAGTAATATTGACTCCCACTCATTTAATTCAGAACTAACACTAGACTGTCGCCGATCTCTAAAGGAGATGGCCAAACAGACCTGTCTGCACCTCGTGTAGGTCCCGGGACATAGGGATATCAATGGCAATTGTAGGGCGGATGAACTTGCGAGGCAGGGCACTACCGAGTAGGTTCTTCCATAAGGCATAGGTATGCCTTTGCCACAAACAAGCTAATACTTAAACAGCATCAAGGAAAATCTGGCAGGTTCACAAGCGATCCCATCAAATAAGTACTCTGAGGAGAGATGACATCTCGAACCTTGCGGTGGTACTCACAGGACACTGCCTCATCGGGAAACACGCAGAGAGGCTAGGTGCACCCTACCGCAGATGCTGCATAAGCTGGAAAGACGATGAGGAGAGGAGACAATCGAATACCTCATCTGCCACTGGTTTGCTCGGCTCTTAACAGCGGCAGACAACGCTTTCTTGGGACTTCCTTCCTGGATAGCCTATGCAAAGTCACTAAAGTGAACTAGTTCACTGAAGAGAGCGCTCACCAATTGAGCGCTCAACAAAGTGAACTAAATTTCCCAACTCTAATAGATATGCGAATAGTGTGTTTCACTAACAATAAAAGAACTTTACACGGGAAAGATAAAATGTTTATAATATAATAATAATAATATAATACAATGGCGCTATTATAACTCTGACGAGTTTTATGGCCGAGCTTCTCTCCCAATTCGAGGTGTGCTCCTTTTTGTTTTTCCTACTAATTGGGTGGACCTACAGTTTTATGCCGGCTCCGAACGGCGAATGCATTTTTTGTGAGAAGCTTTTTCATGGCAGAAATACTCTCGGAGGGTATGCCGCCCACTGCCGAGAGGTGACCGCTGCTCTTAAAAAAAGCCAATAATTGGATTTTTACTAATTAGAAAAATTTGTTTGGCTCGGACCGTGGTTGGAACCCGAGACCTCTGGCATAGCAGGCGAGCACTCTACCCACTGCACCACAGCGGCCACAAAATGTTTAGCGTCCGATAAATTGTCTTCACTAAAAATATTCATATTACAAATCGGACCAAAATTGATTTTAGCCGCCCAACAGCCCAAAGTAAATTTATCGGACCAGATTTGGTCCGAAAGGCCCAATTTCGGCATCACTGATTGTAATTCGAAAAATGGGAAGTAGGTATAAAAGTATCACATTATTAATAATATTAATTAGTTTAAATTTGAATATTTGGTTCAATGCAGGATCGCCAAAAATGTATAGTATATTTTATATTATTTTATTTATAAATTCAATAAATGTTTTCTTGATGAAAATTGAAAATTTAATAATACAATTTTTATTTTTTTGATATACCAAAATTTCAATGAATAAAAGATAAAGTATTTAACAAATAATTGAAAGTAATTACTTAACAAAGTAACTCCTACAGACAACACTATAAAGCAAGGAATGAATGTCCCACAATGGTTGTGTTCAGAATCCCAACGGTTGCGCGACAGTTGTTTTTTTATCTTCTGAACGCAAAGTTGAGTATTTCTGATTAACACGTGAGTTTGGACACTTTTTTTCATCATAAATTTTTTAGGCTCACTTCGGACAACATTTGTGCTTACGATTTTGACATATGTACAAATATATAAATACCTATATTTAGGAATTTTTTAATGTGATAAAAATGTTTCAAAGTAGCGAAATTATTGCCGATTATGTTGTGGATAGGTAATTATAATAATAGTTTGTTTATTTTCTGTATCAGCTCGTTCAGAAGGAGCAAATTATATCCCTTTCCGCTCAGTGATATCTGCACAACAGTTTTGCTCAACAGTTCCGACTTCTGAACGCAACCAATGAGAGAAGAGGAGAATAAGCTGGGAGAATGGAGAGAGGGGATGAAGAGAATTGGGTCAGGGGAAGGAAAATGCAAAAACAAAAGACATTTTTTTTTGGTTTTACTACATATTCAGGCTCATAAAATGTATGTATGAAATTAGGCTCATATCAGGGGACTACAGAAAAAAATACATTTCGGACTCCAAAATGAGCTCATAATGAGTGTGAATGCTCCAGTTTACGATTCCTTTCTGATTTTTTTATGACTGCGAATGTTTACTGGGACTATTTATTAAAAAATTCTTGTCAATAATAACAAATTATTTAATGAAAAATGACATCTTCTTGTTAATTGAGTGTGTGTGAAACACAAGAATTTATTGTTAAACTAGCAAATACCCGTCCCGCTTCGCAGCGACAAAGAAAAGCTTTTATGTTATAATGGGTCTCTCCCTTTACCTTTACCTTTACCTTTATCTTTACCTTTACCTTTACCTTTACCTTTACCTTTACCTTTACCTTTACCTTTACCTTTACCTTTACCTTTACCTTTACCTTTACCTTTACCTTCATTTTTACCTTTACCTTTACCTTTCCCTTTACCTTTACCTACACCTTTACCTTTAACTTTATCTTTACCTTTACCTTTACCTTTACCTTTACCTTTACCTTTACCTTTACCTTAAACTTTATCTTTACCTTTACCTTTACCCTTACCTTTACCTTTACCTTTACCTTTACCTTTACCTTTACGTTTACCTTTACCTTTACCTTTACGTTTACCTTTACCTTTACCTTTACCTTTACCTTTACCTTTACCTTTACCTTTACCTTTACCTTTACCTTTACCTTTACCTTTACCTTTACCTTTACCTTTACCTTTACCTTTACCTTTAGCTTTACCTTTACCTTTACCTTTACCTTTACCTTTACCTTTACCTTTATCGGGACCACCCATCACCATCCGAGCTCACTACTTGAACCATTTCTGGGAAACCGACTCAAAAAATAACAATGAAAATATCTGTATGTTAAAGCACTGCTCGACACCTTTCATTTGATACCAATATCGCTTAGAAGCATTCGAGGGTTATCCGAGTCCACGTTTTGACCCATATTTGGGGACCCGGCCTAGGCATCGCAATGAAAATAACTCTATGTTGAAGGCCTGCTCAGCACCTTTCATTTGATACCCATATTGCTCAAACACTTGCTGGGTCACTCTGGGTCCACATTTGGGCCCATATTCCGGGAAGCTCCCACTTTTTCGAAATTCTATATACCCTATTATATGCGCTAGTACCACATGAATCTACTGTGAAAATTTCATAGAGATCGGTTGATTACTTTGGGAGTCCATAAAGGACACACACACACACACACATTCATTTTTATATAATCTATCTATATATATATATAAAAATCAAGCCCATTTCTTTGTCGCCGGCTTTCGCCCAAACGCGTGGAGGGATTTTGACCAAATTTACACACCAGCTTAGTACCTTGCCCTAGATGGTTTATATATATATTTTTTTTCAAATCCGGAAGTCGGTTCCTTAGATAGAGGTCAAAAGGTCAAAACGTGGATCCGGCTTTCCCCTGAATATTTTTGGACGATATTGGTATCATATGAAATGTATTGAGCAGAGAATTTACATAGAATAGTACTCATTGTGATTCCTAGATCGGGTCTCCAGATATGGGTCAAAACGTGGACCCGGATGACCTTCGAATGCTTCTGAGCGATATTGGTATCAAATGAAAGGTATTGAGCAGAGAATTTACATAGAATAGTACTCATTGTGATTCCTAGGTCGGGTCTCCAGATATGGGTCATAACGCGGCCCGGGTGACCTTCGAATGTTTCTGAGCGATATTGGTATCAAATGAAAAGTCTTGATGAGGACTTCAGCACAGAACTATTATAATTGTGATGCCTAGGACGGGTCCCCAAATATGGGTCAAAACGTGGACCCGGATGACCCCGGAAAATTTCTCAGTGGTATTGGTATCCAATGAAGGGTTTTGAGCAGGGATTTTACATAGAAATGAACTCATTACGATCCCTAGGTCGGGTCCCAAGGTGTGGGTCAACACGCGGACACGGATAACACCGGGATATTTCTCAGGGATATTGGTACCAAATGAAAAGTGCTGAGCAGGGCCTTTACACAGAGATGAACTGATTATGATTGCTAGGTCTGGTCCCTAAATGTGGACCGGGATGGCCCCGGAAAATTTCTGAACGATATTGGTGTCAACTGAAAGGCAGGGCTTTTACATAGAGATGAACTCATTATGATTCTTAGCTCAGGTCCCCAGATGTGGGTCAAAATGTGGATCTGGATGGCCCCGGATAATTTCTCAGCGATATTGTAATTTAATCACGGCGCATGACGATTCCTAGGTTTGATCCCAAGGTATGGGTCAATATGTGGACCCGGATAACACCGGGATATATCTTAGGGATATTGGTACCAAATGAAAGGACTGTCACGTAGGGCCGTACCCATTACGATTTCTTGGTCAAGTCTCCAGATACCGTAGCCATTATGGTTCCTAGGTCAAGTTCCCAGATGTGGGTCAATAAGTGGACCCGGATGAGCCCGGGATGCTTCTGAGCAATACTGATATAAAATGAAAGTGTTGACCGGGTCTGTTATATAGAGATATTGTCACAGTGATTCTTAGTCCCGATGCCTAATTATGGGTAAAAGAGACGATTCGGATGCCACGGAATGTTTTTAAGCAATGATGGTATCAAATGAGAAGTGGAATGCAGGGTATGTTATGCTAAACCCAGTTCCCTAGGGAAAGGGACGGAAAAGGAGAGGGAGAATATAATAAAAATGGAATGAAGAGGATGGGAGACAGTAACACAGGGAATTAGAGAAGGAATAAGAGGGGGGAATAAAAAGGAGAAAGACAGAAAAGGAGAGGTAAGAGAGGGCGGTAGAGAAAGGGAAGCGGAAATGTGATGGGAAAGGAAAAAGGAAACGGAAATCAAAGGAAAGATAAATGGAAAGGGAAAGAGAAAGAGAAAAGTAGAGGGAAAGGCAGTTGGAGACTAATACGAAGAAAAATAAAATAAGATAATGAAGAGGGCAAACTTTTGAAAATATACATTTTCTCCTTCACTTTTTTTGAACTTATCTCAATTGTGCTGAGCACTGCAGCCCAAGGTAATTTCGGTTTCTAGATACCTCCAACATATTTTAAAGTGTGCCGTTTTTCGCTTCAAGTACCTATAATAGGAAGTGGGCCAAAGCAAAGCTTGGCCGGGTACAGCTAGTAGATTATAAATGTAATGTACTACATTAATTTTCTGTCTGAAAACAGTATAAAACTAAGTTTTGACTTAAGTTAGCCCAGATTTGGGGTTAACTTACTTTTGGGTTTCACCAAATGAGCGACTTGAATAATTTTGCACACAACAACCCGATCAGCTGTTTTATACATAGTAGTATTTTAGTAGTTTTTTTCCTACTTTTTGACTTTGCGCAACCCAGTTTATTTGACAGTTGTTGTTGTAATTTTTATATTATCAGTGTTGCTGTAGTCGCACTCACAAATTAATATTATTTTTGACATTTAAGAGCGGAACAGCAACACTTGATTTTAGTCGCAAAAAAATTGATTTTTGACTGCTTCAAATATTTGATGTGCTTGGCCCCCCCTGGATAAAATCCTGGCTACGCCCTTGCGTGGTTGGGTTTCATAGACTGAAAAAAGCTGTGGTTCGGTTCAAAAAGCGGTTCGACTTACAGCCCTGCTATTTAAGTTTTGAACATTTCCAAAGATATTCAGTATGACGCAATGTGTTTGTATCCCTCAATATTTTCCGCTTTTTTTTTATCCTAAAACCGATTCGAGGTAATTACGAACAAACTTGCAGAAGGAAGTATTCAGTTTGGTCCAGTGGTTTTCTAGTTTTAAGAGACCGAACAAACCACGACTCATTTTTTTTATATCCATACATTATAGCATGCCTGGCCTAGCTTCGCATTGGCTTTCAGTTATCAACAGCCATCATCATCTTATTTGTGATTTGATTTTCAAAATGAAAGATACTTTTATTTTGTGATTTGATTCGCTATCCTAATAAAACATATCGTCGGTCCCCTGCCAGAAACACGAATGTGAAATTTTTTCTAAGTGCGATATCTGCTCTTCATCGGGTATATATTGATATAATAACAATTAATATCTGCATATATGCTTATGTACATACAAGTACATATTATGTATGTATGTTTACGCAAGAATTTATACCAATATTAATTATTATTACATCAATATATACCCGATAAATAGCAGACATCGTACTTAGAAAAAATTTCACATTCGTGTTTCTGGCAGAAGACCGACGATATCTACTTTTTATTATTGAAAATTTTTCTATTTTCCAAAAATGAAATACACGATATTCTTTGATTTGACTGAAAATCAAATCACAAATAAAAAGTTTTCTGGATTTGGATGAAGAACGAAATTAGAAATAAAATTAATTCATTATATGAAATCAAAAAGGATTTGACTCACGCAACCCTGAAATTCATGAATTTACGGCGGTGTCGCTGCTATTTTTTATTTCTATTTACAGCAAAATATCAGTACATATGTATGCATGTATATGAAATCCTCTAACGGCCTTATTCCGGCGTGGTAACAAAATTTACTTTGCCGCTAAAGTGAAGAATCTTGAACTCTGAACGCCCTTCTCGCATTCTAGCAGCAGGCAAATTATGCTTCCACCTCAATAAGTCAGGCCCGCAGAGAGCCGAGCCGGGCCCCTGGGACAGTTCGCGTTTACGGGCCCCCTAAAAAATAAATTCAATCTAGTAAAAAAATAACATACAAAAATTTTTCAATTCATATTGTCAGTTTTATTTCATATAAAATAAGATTTACTAGAGCACTTACATATAGGGTCTATGCACGATGCGTCTGATTTAAGAGTCAGTTTAGGTGTATTAGTGAAAATGCGCATGTAGTAGTTACACCGACATGACTCTGGCATGACTCAAGAAAAATCAAAATTAGTTTGATATTTTGCTGTGACTCGCCTGTCAAATTTTGTCAGTTAATTTCCAAACCGTTTAAAAAATAAATAACGAAAAGAAAAAATATATTTTATTTTCAAAAATGTTTGCCAATAAGTTCGATATTGAGGAAGATAACATTTTTTTTACTTGAATTCATCGAAGTATACAGATCGTCTGAGATATTCATTTCGAACCTTCTGCAATGAAAACTATTCACAAATGAATGACTCAAGTGAGCCCAGAATGACAGCGAGTCAACACGTACACAGATGACTCGCGAGTCAGACGCACTGTGTATAGACCCCAATACATACATAAATGAAATGTTTAACTTTTTTAAATACATTTTAAGAGCTTGAATCATCCAAGGAAAACCTTCCGTGCTTTTTGGTCTGTGAATATGGACATTACTGAGTCAAAACTAATGCTGCGAGCAAGGCTGGACGCCAATGCCAATATTCCAAGGCTTGTCAAGCTATTTTGGCTCATAGTAGAACGCAAAAGATTTTTCACGCGAGACTGAAAGAACGCTCCCCTTCAGCCACACTGACTGGAAGTGTGCAAAATATTCTTAATGCTATGCAGATGTTAGGAAATAATACTTCCATCTTCAAGTTATGAAGTTTGTTCAGAAGTTGTAATGGTGGCAGCGAATCACATCCCAAATTTGTTAAGTGTATGGCTTTGAGATAAATGATTTCATCTATTAGATCCGTAGAAATATCTATGCCATAAATTGTGCAGAATGCCGTAGCCTTTTCTCTGAGCTCTTCTTCCGACAGATCCTGATACTTCCACAAAAAACTAAATTTAATCGCAATGTCAGTTTATTTATTTAATCCTTCTTGCACTTGTTCCTGGTAATAACTCTAGTATCTAACTATAAAATCATGGAAATAATAGTAGATAGATAATGGTATTGGGTCAGAATTTTTCAAATCAGCACAAAAAATTTTTTTTTCTTCGATTTTTATGATTCGCATCTTAATCGATAGCTCTCCGTGTCAAGAATTAGTCCCCGAAATATTTTTGCAAAATGAACATTTTTGCAATAGTTATTCGCCAAAAAAGTTTTACATCAACTTCTTTAAAAAAAATTATTGTTAATCGACGGTACAATTAAATTTAACGCGAACTACGCCACATGTTAGGTAATTATGTATATTTTAAAATAGTTTTTGAAATAAATTAAAAAAAAAATTTGCTGTATCCTTTTTAAGGATAATTGTTGTTATCAATGTTCTCCGCCTAGGAAAAATTCGCAAAAAATATTGTAGATGTAATGATGCATCGTAAGCTGAATTCCGAAGAAAAAAAGATGGGGTCTCTTACCGTTTAAATGAAAAATGTGATTGAACGATTCCCCTCATCAGCTTAGTAACATTACACTACCCTAAAATTATTAATTTGAAATAATTCCAAGAGATTCAGGTATAGGGGAGTTGGTCCGGTCTTCCTGATCTCAAAAATTGTTTTCTTTATATTTTGTATGGTTAGTTTTCGAGATAACGGTAAATTTTTGCAGTTTTGGGTATCACTACGTTCAAACCTATTTTTCGCTAAGGTTGCAAGTGCGATAACCGCAAGCAGTACCTTGTTAGAAAGATAATTAAAATACGCTTCTAACGACATGCATCTTGCAGTGATTGAACAAACCCTTGCTCGTCAAAGTCAGAATTTTGTTGGTTTTTCTGATTCATTTTTTTATTCAAATATTTATCGTTTTTATAAAAAGGATTATGCACAGTATACACAGTAGATTCTCTACATTACAAAGTTTTGGCAACGGTTGGTATGAACGAGTGGTACGATCGAGTTCCAACTATGGTAATGGTTTACTAGAAACGAGTGCTTAAAGCATTCTTTTCGATTTAGTGAGCATTTAATTACCTACCACTTTTTTACATTTTCTGGCTCACTTTTTTCATTTATCCTTTTATGATCTACTTACTATCAACTGTGACCATAGTTGGAACTCGATCGTACCACTCGTTCATACCAACCGTTGCCAAAACTTTGTAATGTAGAGAATCTACTGTGTATACTGTGCATAATCCTTTTTATAAAAACGATAAATATTTGAATAAAAAAATGAATCAGAAAAACCAACAAAATTCTGACTTTGACGAGCAAGGGTTTGTTCAATCACTGCAAGATGCATGTCGTTAGAAGCGTATTTTAATTATCTTTCTAACAAGGTACTGCTTGCGGTTATCGCACTTGCAACCTTAGTGAAAAATAGGTTTGAATGTAGTGATACCCAAAACTGCAAAAATTTACCGTTATCTCGAAAACTAACCATACAAAATATAAAGAAAAGAATTTTTGAGATCAGGAAGACCGGACCAACTCCCCTATACCTGAATCTCTTGGAATTATTTCAAATTAATAATTTTAGGGTAGTGTAATGTTACTAAGCTGAAGAGGGGAATCGTTCAATCACATTTTGAATTTAAACGGTAAGAGTCCCCATCTTTTTTTCTTCGGAATTCAGCTTACGATGCATCATTACATCTACAATATTTTTTGCGAATTTTTCCTAGGCGGAGAACATTGATAACAACAATTATCCTTAAAAAGGATACAGCAAATTTTTTTTTTTATTTATTTCAAAAACTATTTTAAAATATACATAATTACCTAACATGTGGCGTAGTTCGCGTTAAATTTAATTGTACCGTCGATTAACAATAATTTTTTTTAAAGAAGTTGATGTAAAACTTTTTTGGCGAATAACTATTGCAAAAATGTTCATTTTGCAAAAATATTTCGGGGACTAATTCTTGACACGGAGAGCTATCGATTAAGATGCGAATCATAAAAATCGAAGAAAAAAAATTTTTTGTGCTGATTTGAAAAATTCTGACCCTATTGTTTTTAATAATTTTTTAAATTTTGTATACCTTAACTCTTTGAAATCAATTTAAACAGGGTTACCAACATTTTTCATTTAAAAAGTAAATATTTCTGAGAAGCTTGGTTCACCACCTTACCAATTGCGGTACTTTGGAAACTCTAAATCAAAGTCGATTTTCCTCAATTTCAACTCACTTTTCTAGGATTTGCCCATGTATAAACAAGGTAAATATTTGATTGGATGCTTATAATTTTAGTTTGGCGATTTGGTTAAGTTAAACACTTCAATTTTAAAACAATTTTTTGTAGCAACAAAATACCTATGTATGTATCTATGAAATCCTAGTTCGAGTACTGTCAATACTGCTTTGCCTTTCCGGGCCCCCAAAAACCTTCCGGGCCCCAGGGCGATTGCCCTGGCTGCCCCTCCCCCCCTATCCGCGGCCCTGCAATAAGTGGTAACAATTTGTTACCATTTTCAGTCCGATTTGATTCCGTTCGTATGGAATTGCTTTGACAGCGTTACGATTTGTGCCAGAATACCGATTGAAAAGATGTTAAAAATTTTCCGCTCAAAGATATTATTAATATCATGTTCAGACATAAAAATTAATTAAGTCAATTGGGCTTGATTGAACATCTCTAGGTTTGGTGTTCAGACATATTTAATTTTCTTGGTCCATTTAATAGGTGGGTGGGCTCAAGATACATACACACATACACGCCGTGAGCTGAATATCAAACTCTCGTGACCTAAATGTCAAAACTGCAAGAAGGACAAAATAATTTGACAATCAGCTCACAACTTTTACCAATCGTAAACACGAATGCATGTATAGAATAAGCAGAAATAAAAACAAATGTGATAGGTGATGAAGATGAACAAGAATTCAGCTGATCTGAACCTGTTTAGTGGACCCTGACGCTAATGACATTTCTCTGATCATGACATTTAATTTTTCTTATGAAACAACCTTTCTAACAGGGTTGCATCCAGAATTGTTCTTCATTAAGAACTCATTAATTTCTAATGAAGCATTAACTTAGTAAATTTTTGTATGGTAAATTGAGAACCATTAGGCTTTAAAATCGAATGACGGCTCTTAATGTACAATTAAGGTTGTGTCTGAACATAACATAACAAAAGTTTTGTAACAATTCCTAAGTTTTCGGTTATGAAAGGAACCCAACACTTACTCGAGCAATTCAAATTTGGACTGATACTTTGGTGTAAATAGAAATAAAATACAACATTATTATGTATGTAACTACAAAATTTCATTAAAATGCTTCAGTAGTTTTAAAGTTAAATGCGCACAAATATTGTGACAAGAAGATTGATATATACATACATACATAGATACATATATATTAAGGTGGAGTGAAACTTTTTTTTTGGAAATTCAATTTGTTCCAAAGCCAGAACGGCACCTTTCTAGCCCAGAAATAAGCGTGTAAAATTTTATTGACCTACTCGGATGTTTGGAGGTGCCCCCTGCCCCGCAAAGTTGAAAGCAACAAGCACGATCTGGTACAAATGTGAAATTTCTAAAATTATAAAATCAAAAAACGAAGTATGAGGATTGATAAAGATGGCTAAGCTGAGTATTAAAGTGAATTTTTATTTTTTGGAAACAACAACAACAAAAGTTATTAAAGGTCAAAGTTTATATAACGCATTTTTTAAATTGCAATTACTTAAAAACTACTGAACCGATTTCGAATATTTTTATACCATTCGATAGGTATTTTAATTCCCTTTAATTTGATATACATTTTATATGGGTTCCACAATACCCCCCTGCGGGGGTCAACTCCCCCTCTTACCCCCCTTACTTTTCATATATATAATGTATATCAAATTAAAGGGAATCAAAATATCTATCGAATTGTATAAAAAGATTCGAAATCGGTTCAGTAGTTTTTAAGTAATTGCAATTTAAAAAATGCACAATATAAACTTTGACCTTTAATAACTTTTGTTGTTGTTGTTTCCAAAAAATAAAACTTCACTTTAATTCTCAGCTTAGTCAGCTTTATCAATCCACATACTTCGTTTTTTGATTCTATAATTTTAAAAATTTCATATTTGTACCAGATCGTGCTTATTGCTTTCAACTTTGCGGGGCTGGGGGCAGTTCAAAACGTCATCCTATCGCCATAAAATTTTGTGGGGTTCATTAACTCATATAAAGGCAACTTTTGATTGCTAGTACGTTCAAAAAAAGAACAAAAAAAAAATCTCCATATGTTTTCACTCCACCTTAATATATATATATTCTAGCAAATACCCCTTCGCAATGACGAATAATATTTAATCTAGGTTAAGTTAAGTCAAGTCAAGTTAAGTTATTCCGGGGTTATCTGGGTCCACTTGGTGACACGGTATAGGCATCACAATGGAAATAGCTCTATGTCGAAGCCGTTCCCAACACCTTTCATTTGATAGAAATATCTCACAAAAACATCCGGTTCCGCATTTTGACCCATATCTGAGGACCCGGCCTAGGCATCACTATTAAAAGAATTCTGTGTTGAACTCCTGATCAAGATCTTTCATTTGATACCCATATCGCTCAGAAACATTCGATGGTAAGCTGTTAAATCTGCTGTTTTAATTCTTAAATAAGGCTTAGATTTTTTGCTGGGTACGTATGTATATATCTTCGTGTCATTTCTTTGCTTATGTACATACCCGGTAAAAAAGCTTTCCTTATTGTTGACAAATCAGGTCTAAAAGAGGAGTAGGCTGGCCGCTCTGCTTCTCTGTCTGCTCTTAACTCTCTAATACTTATCTAGGCCTTATTTCGCATGGCGAATAAGCCTTTGGAATGAGGTGTGCTCTCAGAGAGAGAGAGAGAGTACTGCTTATGACCTGATGACATCGGCACAGGAAAATCAGCCTTATTTAAAGCGTTACTCCATACAAATTTGCTACCCTTATAATTTTGAGGGCTTATTTCGTACGCCTTTAAATCTGCTCTTTTAATTCTTAAATAAGGCTTAGATTTTTTGGTGGGTACATATGCGTGTATGTATGTATTGTTATCGTTGCTTCGTCTTCTGCTACACTGCTCTACAGCCAAAAAATAATTTGAACGCCACTACACTATCTACATATACACGGTAGGCAGGAAGCGACGATAGGTTGCATGAAAATGTCGAGAAATAAGGAAAGTGGGGTTGTGTTATGTGATGTTTATAAATGAAACATCCGTTGAAATTAAAATCCGAGCTGCTCCTTTTTCAAGGATATCCACATTTTTTGTTTTTTTTGAAAGGATCAAATATTGAGGAAATCGAAAATTCGCCACCGTCCACATTTTTCCGATTTCAATACATTATTTGGTCGCTAAGGGATACAAAAAAAGGTATTAAAAAGAAAAAAGGAAACCTGTAGTGGAAAAATCCAATGTGAACAGGACCTAAAGGATAACCATTGAAATATAAAATAACACAAAAAGTACCCACTTTAATTTGCGTATAATTCCTAAAATGTTAACTCTACGTGAAAATTCCTTATAATATGTTTCATTCAGAATAAATAAAGAAATATTTCTTTAATATACAATTTTGATGTACCTGCAGTGCTTAATGTACTTTTGTGCATCTAAAGTGAAAAATTCAAAAAAAGTAGGTTTTTTTTATAGTGCTATTTTAAGTTCAAATATTTTTCTAGTTTATGTAAATATTTTAATCTAATGATCCAACTCTCATTCCTACATATCTATACGTTAATACTAAAAAAGAGTTAGAGCTGAGATACGCGCCAGCTGTGCACGGTGGGCGGGAAGCAACAATAGGTTGCATGGGAATATCGTAAAAACGATGGCCCAACGAATATGTGCCTAGCTGTGTGCTGGTACTAATTTTCGTTTAAAAAAAATGTTGGAGATTTTATTCACGCTTGCTGTGTGTTTATGAAGTATATTAGAATATCATTTTACGTAAGTTTTTAGCCGGCGATCGTTTTTTCGATATTTTCATGCAACCTATTTTTGCTTACCGCCCACCGTGCACAGCTGGCGCGTATTTCAGCTCTAATTCTTTTTAATATTAACGTATAGATATGTAAGAATGAGAATTGGATCATTAGATTAAAATATTTACATAAACTAGAAAAATATTTGAACTTAAAATAGCACCATTAAAAAAAAGTACTTTTTTTTTTTGAAATTTTCACTTTAGATGGACCAAAGTGCATTAACCACTGCAGGTACATCAAAATTGTATATCAAAGAAATATTCCCTTATTTATTCTGAATGAAACATATTATAAAGAATTTTCACGTAGAGTTAACATTTTAGGAGTTATACGCAAATTAAAGTGGGTACTTTTTGTGTTATTTTATATTTCAGTGCTTATCCTTTAGGTCCTGTTCACATTGGATTTTTCCACTACAGGTGTCCTTTTTTCTTTTTAATACCTTTTTTTGTATCCCTTAGCGACCAAATAATGTATTGAAATCGGAAAAAACCGTACTTGCCTTCGTGTAGTAACATTTCATTACTGATATATTTTACGGATTGAAAAAATTTGATTCGATTCTTATGTAGGTTCCACATTTTTTCCACAATTTTATAGTGAAAATGTTTCGTCCTGAAACTAAACACACAATTTTTGACAGTAGTGTGCCTCCCAGGTACCGAAATCTGGCTTTCTGGCCAAGAATCTACCTGGGCTAACCTAGCTGTCGATCAATTGACTTATGCATTTTTACCTTTTTGGTTATGATCAACAACGGAGTCATTTTCTTTTCGAGGAGTTTGAAAAAAACAATCAAGTTTAGGGATTTTCGACATTAAATCTTTGTCTTTCTGCACTTTCTCGGCTGCACGTTTTTTATTTGCTGCGCCGCTTAACTTTTTCATATTTGCACTCATTCTTTTATTTTTGACAAAAACATTAATTCACTGACACTTTCTTGATGTTTTTAACTCGGAATGACTTTGAAGATTACATAAAATGTACGCAGCGCATTGTATAGAGGCGCGAACTATTCAAATTAACCAGAAACAGAAAATATTCAGATCTTAGTTTCCTTTGAAAAAGTGAGCTCGCGCATTTCCCCGAAAAAATACTTCAATGCCTACTGGATTTTTAAATTTGAAATTTCAATTAAATTTAAATCTTTCACGTCATTTACTGCACACAAGCTGCTAAAACTTCGTGTTTACATATCGCTCATTTGCTGCAAGACCAGCATAAATCAAAAAACGTGATTTTTGAGTTAATGCTGCAGAATAGTTAGTTACATCATACTTCATTTGAGTAAAAAATTCTTTATTATTTGTTGAAAACTAAGCGCTTCAGATACAAACCAAATGTTGCATTTACTTGCGCACCATATGGCGGTTGAATCTCAAAATTGCGCTTCCTGAAAAGTTGTGTATTTTGAAAAGTGCAAATGCAGCAAATAAGCGATATGTAAGTCCCACTGGGGCGAAGGTTAAGAACTGTACCAATGTTCTGAAATGTACTTTGATTAATTTTTTCGCTGTAAAAAAATTGAAAAAATCTTTCATTCTTGTGTAATATTGAAAAAAAACTTTTCTTGGTAAATAAAAAAAATTTTTTCTTTGTCTTAGTTTTGGCGCCCCTATTGAAACGGCGCCCTGGGCAGCTGCCAATGTTGCCAGGCCCGACGAGAGGGGGGGGCTGAGGGGGTCAATTGCCCCGGGCCCGGGCTTTAGAGGGCCCGGGAATCTCAAAATGATATCCAAGTTTTTGCTTACAGAAAATAAACTAACAACACCTTTAATCACCTTTCGTAGATAGCAATCATTTTAAATTTCAACAAATTTTATAAATCTCTTAAAGTGTCTGCACCCCACTTAAGGAATTGTTGGTTTTTGGCGTCGACTTTGCAGCATAAATTTGAATTCGTTTTCTGTTGCAACAGAAAAATTCGGTATGATGCAAATTCTTATACAGCGATATGGGTATATCCTGAGCGTTTCGGACGGTATGTTCGCACGATTTTTTGAACTTTTGAGGCAGAAATATCGCGAAATATTGTATCGTTTTATGATATAAGGAAAGATTTAGGCCACAGCCAATGATTAAAGTATGTTAGCGACAGAAATTTAGTTTAATGCCTCTGTTTTAGCCACTTAAACTGCGTTCCGGACGCTACAAAAACACGTCCATTTTTTTTTTTTTGAGTGGCTAAAACAGAAGCCTGGCATAGCAGGCGAGCACTCTACCCACTGCACCACAGCGGCCATGTATAGATAAATTAAAGTTCGTAACTATATATTCATTGAATTTTGATTTTGAGAATTTGTTCATTTAGTATGGGGGCCCTTAGTTATTTTGACCCCGGGCCCGGATTTTCTCTCGGCGGCCCTGCATGTTGCCCCTATGTAAATCCGCTCCTGGTTATAGGCGATCAAGTAAATAGAGCCAAGTCGCACAATGCCACTGCACTGTACCATGGGTACATTCTATTTTGGTTGTGTTTTACACATTTGTACATAAAGTTACGCTGTTTGACCAAAAATTTAAATAAAAACTATTTGACTACTCAATTGGAGCACAATTACATGTTACTACCAAATATTATCAAAATCGGTTCAGTAGTTTAAAAGTTTTTCCCGCACAAAGAACGTGACATGAGATTTATATATATATGTACTAGCATTCCCGGCCAAGCTTCGCATTGGCTTTAAGTTATCAACAGTCATCATCATCTTATTAGTGATTTGGTATTCATAATAAAAGATACTTTTATTTTGTGATCTGCTTCGCCATCCTGATAAAACATATTTTTTATTACTGGAAATGTTTCTATTTTCAAAAAATGAAATACACGATATTCTTTGATTTGACTGAAAATGAAATCACAAATAAAAAGTTGTCTGGATTTGGATAAAGAACGAAATCAGAAATAAAATTGATTCATTATATGAAATCAAAAAGGATTTGACTCACGCAACCATAAAATTCATGAATTTACTGCGGTGTCGCTGTTGTGTTCTATTTCTATTTACGGCAAAATATCAGAACATATTTGAAATCCTCTAACAGCCTTATTCCGCGGGGTAACATACTTTCCTTTACCGCTAAAGTGAAGACTTGACCTTTGAACACCTTTCTCGTATTCTAGCAGCAGGAAAATTATATTACCACCTCAATAAGTGGTAACAACTTGTTACCATCTTGAGTCCGATTCCATTCCATTCGTATGGAATTGCTTTGATAGCGTTACCATTTGTTCGAGAATACCGATTGAGGAGATGGTAAAACTTTTCAGCAAAGTAAATTACCAGTAAAATAATATTAAAGTAACGCTCAGAATCGAGCTGTAAGTGGTGTTTCTTACATAGATACATACCTACTTATGTATATCTTTGTGAAAGGCTCGCCTGCCATAAAAGAGGTCTCGGGTTTTATCCCCAGTCCGGACAAACACCAAAAAAAAAATTTATTTAATTAGAAATCAGAAATAGCGTTCACCTCTGGGCGGTGGGCGGCATACCCTCATAGGGTATTTCTGCCATGAAAATGCTTCCCACAAAAAATGCATTCCCCGTTCGGAGCCGGCATAAAACTGTAGGTCCACTCAATTAGTAGGAAAAAACAAAAATTAAGGAATGCGCCTCGAATTAGGGAGATAAGCTCGTCCTTACAACTCGTTAGAGCTATTTCAGCGGCATTGTATTATACATACTATTATATTCTAGTCAAAGATATTATTAACAAACATTTTGTAACAATTCCTAAGTTTTCGGTTATGGAAGGAACCTAAAATTTACTCGAGAAATTCAAATTTGGACCGATCCTTTGGTGTAAATAGAAATAAAATACAACAGCGATACCTGTCGGATTTTTCTTCATATGTATGTACACATATTTTTGGTATTCTCTATCCCCATACTAATAACCTTAATGGAACCCAATGAGATATAACTACCAAATTTCATTAAAATGTTTCAGTAGTTTTAAATTTAAAGGCGCACAAATATTGTGACATGAGATTAGTATATATGTTTATGTATCTATGTATAGATGTATGTACACTCAAAAAAAAATTAATCAGATTATGGAAAAATGGGAATGATTCGGCGCTAAAGACATATTTCCATATTTTGATGTACAATTTTCCTTAAAACGTGGTTTTTATTCCTTGATTTGAAGAAAATCGTACATCAAAATATGGAAATATGTCTTTAGCGCCGAATCATTCCCACTTTTCCATAATCTGAGTAAGTTGTTTTTTCAGTGTAGATATAGATAAGTACATATCTAAGGCCAGAGCACCTTCAGAGGTTTGGAATATGAAAAATTCGGTTATAGATAGATAGATAAAAATAGGTACAGTGCCGAACTAAAGTATTGGCACAGCAAGATGCTTCAACTTTAACACTGTTTTTTGGCCGCATGTGAAGAGATTTCTTAAAAATATAAAACATCCCTGGATAGAATGATAAATTGTTAACCATTTCCATTTTATTTTATTTAATTATCTCTTTTATTGAATTAACGGCAGCGATTCTAAGAAAAAAAGTACTGTTTTGGGCTGAACAAAAGGTATTGGCACAGCTAAATATTACTCGCTATTTTGCGCTGATTTATCGGTCTAGCAACTTTTTTTAATTTGTCATGCTACGAGAACGTGTGACTTACGTACGTTGCTCTTAAAATACGAGCTGCGGACGTCGCAGTGTCTTAAATAAGTAAATTTTCCATTAAAGGGAGTAGCAAAAAAGTGAAACCGCCGAATCTCGGCGAAAAATTATGTCACATTTGCATAATTATGGAAAATCATTCTCTGGGATGGGTGAAATGATGGACAGAAACCGCCACACTATTCGGAGCATTGTTCAACGTTTCAAGAAGGCTTATCTTTGCAAAGTGTACAAAGAACGGATAGACCTACGGCTTTAAACGACCGTGAACGCAGTCAGATAGTAAGAAGAGTGAAAAAAAGATCGTAGAATATATTCCACCGACATTGCCGATTAGGTTAAGACAGAATTCGGAAGAGATATGCTCGCCATAACGATCCGGAGAGCCGTATATGAAAATAACTACCATTCTCGTATACTAATTGAAAGAAAAATTATTATAATTAAAATTGTTTGAGTAGTTAAAAAGTTTATTCCGCACAAAGAATGTTACATAAGATTTATATATATATATGTACGTAGATAGAGATATGTATGAATCTATGGCCAGAGCACTTCCAGAGATTTGGAGTATTAAAAATTCGGTTACAGATATACGTAAATAGATAAAAATAGGTATATACATATCTGAGGTCAAACTTTAAAAATAATTTTCCAATTTTCATTTCTGTTGTAAAAGAAAAATGATTGTTCATAATATTAGGAAAATACTTACCTTTCCAGATATTGTACCTAAATAAATTGAAAAATAAAGTGAAATTCAAAAAACCAAAACATTTTAATGTTAATCGAACCTACCATTTGCATGCAAAACGAATCGAATCCGTTTGTATCATTTAAACGAATTGCTTTACTTTTGGTCGTATATACATATGTATGTATCTTCGTGTAATTTCTTTGCTTATGTAGGTACATATGTACGTAGGTATCTATTGTTCTCGTTGTTTTGTCTTCTGCTTTAACGATTGCTTGTGGCGTCATGATGCGCATGACTCTTTTTTTTTCAAAAATTGATACTATTCTTTGTAAAATTTTTGTTATTTAAAAAGATAATTTATTAATTTTTTGAATGCAGAACTTTAGTAAAAGGTTCAAAGTTTCATTTCCAAGAAGAAATATTTCAATCGGTTGATCCGGTTTTGATTTATGGCCGTGTAAAGCTAATTTTGGTTGGTTTTTTACACATTTTTACATAAATTTACGCTGTTTGACCAAAAATTTAAATAAAAACCATGATACAAGAAAGAAGGTAGTGTAAACGTCAAATTTTTGTCGCCATATTAACCACCTGACAATTATATGGATTATGACATTTCGTGCTGCCATATTCAGTGCTAAAAATCCTCCATTTATGTTATTTTTTATTTCCATGGTAATCATGGTATCGATTGCAACAAAACGAATTTTTTAAATTTAAATATTGATATATATATATGTATATATATAAATACGCACATTTACGTGTTAAATTCTTCATAACATCAGATCAAAAATAATTATATAAAAAATAAGATTTATTCTTAAAATAAGTTGCGGCAAGTTTGTGGAATATAGTACATACTACATTCCCACTACACCTCCTGTGAATTTCATTGAAAAATTTCAGTGGTTTAGAAATTATGAATATTGGCACGACTTATGAACTTACAACCGAAAAAACAAGTGCGGTCGATGGCATGGTTATATGCAAAATTTATTAGTAAATACAAAATTTAATTTAGATGAAAAGATACTAAAAAGGTTTTTTTGCGAAGAATCTATTTCAGAATTAGGTAAATAATAAAATAAAGGAAAATAAATTTAGTAACGCAAGTAAAAACTAAAGAAAACTGCAACATAAAAATTTAAACTAAATTTACATTGTTATATAACTGCTAAACAATTTTTTTAATAAATATATTTTTTAAATGTGGAAATATTCTTGTATAAAACATTGAAACCAAATATGCATATATATATTTACACGTACGCAATAAATAATACATATAAAGAAAATCAAGAACTCTTACTTTATTCATAAAAAATCGAACAGTTTTCAAATATTGTATAAAGAACGTTTTGATACCATTTTTCGACTTTAATAACTGCATAAATCTATTTTATTTTTTATGAATAACTTATTTTTTATTTTCTTTGAAAAGCTCATTACATCGGCTCATTTGTTTTGTTGATTAGCATATGTGAAAAACACCATTTCATTTAAAATACCCAATATTTTGTTCAAATATACCCTCAGCCAAAAACTTTTGATTGGGCAACGCTATCCTAAATTTTTGACTTAAAATGAGACGTCAAAAATCCATATTATAATCAAAAATGACAAAGTCAAAGTGAAATGGAACTACCTTGATTGTTTGTATCATGATAAAAACTATTTGACTACTCAATCGGGGCACAATCACATGTTACTGCCAAATATTATCAAAATTGGTTCAGTAGTTTAAAAGTTTATCCCGCACAAAGAATGTTACATGAGATTTTTATATATATAGATATATATCGATAGATACATACATATGTATTTGTACATAGAATAGATAATACGCTTTTGAACTGTTCTGTGATGCACATATGTAAATAAATATGTACCTACATATGCATATATTACAGACCCCTTCCCGCCAATGTTGCCAATTCCGATACCCCGTCATGTGATTATGCCACCGAGAATACCTTTGCCCGACGCAGACGTAACATTGCAAAATAACGAGCTTTGGAAGCAATTTCATCAAATTGGCACAGAGATGATTATTACAAAGTGTGGCAGGTAAGAATCCAAATAGCTCTTAAGTACGTATGTACATATGTATGTATATGTACGTACGTATGTATGTATATTGTCGTTATAGGTACTTAACTGAACTCAATTGAAACGATTTAAAATTCTTTAATGTGTAACATAAAATCAGTAAAATATTAATGGTTAATTGTATCGAAAACATGTTTGACACTCGTTCGTACAGGCCCTGCAGTAAATTTGTTTCACTGCTGAAGGATCAGTGATGATTCTTTGTTGAATATTCATCACTGTCGTCATAACTCAGTATATTTTTATTTGTTTTCGTTTTTTTTTTCTGAGGAAAGCAAACCATTTATATGAAAAATTCATCAGTCTTTATATGAAAGTATTCACTGATGCCTCCTCGTCATAGGTGAATTTTATCAGTGATTCATTAAGGATTCATTGCGGATTTTTACTGCAGGGGGTGTTTGGACGAGTATGTATACATACATATAGATATAGCTATATATGTTGATACATATGTACATATATACATATGTACCTACCTATAGCTTACATATAATGCCAGAGATTCGTGTTTTTCGCTTGTCCTATGTGCATAAGATATAACGACTTAACACATTACCTCGAAACTATATATCTAAATATGCACATATGTATGTACATATCTGGATATGCACTCTGTATAATTTGAAGATCTGAACTTTGGAAGTGAGGTGGTAAGTTGTGCATTCGCTCGTATCACTTAGCAAGTGGAGATGTAATGTACATACATACATACCTACTACATGTAAAACCTAGTATGTAGTAAGTTCACGGTCGTAAAATCTCGCTAGCAACATTATTTGACAAATGCCTAGAAACGCCAAAACGAAAACTGAGCAAATGTAAAAAAAAACAAAATTTTGGAGCATCGCCTCAGAACCAGTTTTCAAATTTTGACAAGAAAAAAATTTTAATACCAAATAAAAATGTCAACTTCAACAAATGTCACTTTTCGCTCGAAATTAAATGGCATTATCTATATATTAATAGGCTAACATTTTTCCCATACAAACAATTGCCAGGCTATTTAGCACATTTAACATACTCATATCCACATAAAATTGATATGGATGTGTTCGTATGTGTGAGGAGCAGTGCATAGGGATATAATTTTTTCTATAAATTATTTAATTTCTTTATAATTAATAAATAAAGTTTTTAGTTAAGAGAAATAGATATCGTAAAAATGTTTACAAATATCGTAAACACAGTTGAAGAGTCGCTTTAATTTAAAAGCGCTCTCTCTATGTTATATGCATTGGCCCAGTTTACGCTCAGATCAAAATCAACGCGGCCAAATATCTCCTATTGCTTTTCCATTAAAGCGAAAAATGAGAGAGAGGGCGGGAGAGCACACTAAGTAATTTTAATTTTGACCAAGGCATATCTAACAGGTAGGCTCGGCGGCGAATTGAAAAACTTATTTTTTTATTTACAAAGGTAGAGTGTAATGTCAAAATCAAAGCGAATTCACATCATGGCCAATAGGAATGGACGAGCCCCAAGCAAATTCAGATTTTAACCACGGCGAAATATCATTTTGACATTACACTCTACCAATTACAATAACAAAATACATGGCCACCGGGCCTACCTTCCTAGATCTGCCTTGGTTTTGATCATGATTTCGCGTCGGACCGTGATCAAAAGGGCAAATCAGTATTGCGGTACAACTGGAATTTGGAAAGTGTTGCTTATCTCCGCGAAAAGCAATAATTTTTGTACCAATACAAAGTTGAAAAAATAAATTGCATGGTCGAATTTCGAGCACCGGCGATACTAGTCTATTTAAATTGGCTTGAAAAATGTTGCTAGCATGTTGCGCAACCTTTTCACGGCAGAAAATTGGTACAACTTTGTCGTGAAATATGTATCTCCGAAACTTCACGACCATTTCTTTTTCTGTATGAATTTTGACAGCAGTTTCACGTGAAACTCGGGTTTAGTACTATGCTTAAGGAGCAACTGACAACTCTCATGACACCTCTCATGACACTCCCAATGCACAGTTTTCAGTTTATCTCTTCGCTTCCCATGCTCTATAATATTATACTGGGTATGCATTTGACACTGGATTCAACATACATACATACATACATGCATACGTACAAAAATACCGCCAGCACAGCACTTAATGTAGCGATCCTCAATGGCGCGACGACATTAGTCAAAAATGCTGTTAAGTGGTCATCAAAGAATGGCGCCTCCGATGTGTGTTTACGTTTGCGATGGCGGCAACAGCAAACGGCGGCGCGACAAGAATTTCTCACAAGTAAATATGCATGCACGAGTACATACATCTGTATGTACATATGTACGTACGTACGCACAATACCTATGCGTAAAATAAATAAATGACGCGAATATCCTAAATGCCAAAATATGTAAAAACAAAAGAAAAAAAACAAAAAAAAAACGAACTTTAATGAAAAACATACCTGTGATTATTTGGATTGTAGGTGCAGGTGTGTATGCATGTGTGGGTGTTACAGAGTTGCCGTTGTCGATATAGTTAGCGTTGCCGGCGGCATAATAACCGGCGTATTCGGGCACCGTACCGAAAATCGTAAGCATTCCTTATGATCCTTAAGGTTTTGGCCCAATGTACGCTTGCTTTTCTTGCTTTGTTTGCTTCAGCTAGCTTTGCTTTCCTTTGAAAGCTTCTATAGCCCAATGGTAGCTTTGAACGCTGTCATATTAATCAGCAGAATCGGCTATCCAAAGAAATAAAACAAAAGGTTTTTTCTTATTAGCTGGCTATGGCCAAGTTTGTGCTAGCAAATCGTTTCTTGAATCAAAAAATTAGCAGAATGACAGCCAAAGCGTTACAGTAACAATCACAGAGAGCTCCAAACTTCAGCAAGTAAAATTTTCACTAGCAAAATAGAAATAATGAAAATAAAATGTGATTTTTAAAAAAAGAATAACAATTAACAGCCAAAAATAGCATTAAAATAATTTTTTGATAATTTTTAGTATTTTTCCGTTTCATAATTTCCTATCCGTGTTGCTCTTTGTGAGCGTAATTCTTTCAATTTTTCTCTTTTCATTGCACTTGACGGCTAGCTTCTAATTTTCTAAGAAACAAACCCTAATTTCAATGAAAAATGTTTACAAAAGCATTAACTTGATAAGAATTTCTTAAATCTTTCGTCGTCGATATCTTTGGGACAAATTAATCGATTTTTATAGAAAAATAGCTAATAAGTTTTTGATATTGGGTTTAGAAAATATTAGTAAAAAGTCAAATTTTTGAAATTTCTTGAAATACATTTTTTTCAGATTGAGTGAGACGTGAGTTTCATGCGAGCGCAATAATTAAAACCGAACAAAGTGCTTAGTATTATTCGGTTTGTCATTCTAGCAGGTCGATGGCGGATCAAGCAATGCGTATACCCCAGCAAAAATTTGGTAATCGCTGCTGCATGTATTGCATGACAGAATGCATTGCCATAGAATGCCTGAAAATTGTCTCCCTTCTCTTACGCATTACCAGTAATGCATAGTAGAATAAGATTCCGATCTATAGATCAAGGCATTCCGTCTCCGCTTCCACGTAAGGCGATAGTTAGACCTTACCGCCAATGACATTCCTGTGTTAAAATAATGGATTACGTAAGCGAGTGGGGAAGCGATTGCCAGCGTTTATTTCCATTCTACTTTCATTTCCGAGGTAATCATGTTTTTTGCTTGGACGTTTCCTACATACGTATATATGTTTGTTTGTAGGTATGTAAATACATATGCATGTTTTCATACGTACGCCCGCACATCATTGGACAAACGTCTGTTGTACTGTAGACCTGTAGGCAAGGTTAGCTGAAAAAGAAAAAATGATTGGTCTTTCTGGAGGTGAATATAGCGGACATTATCAGCACACCACACATCAGAGTTGCATATCAGTTGCTCTAAAAAACTTTAGAACTTGAAAACAAAAAAAAAAAAAACAGAAAACTGTCGTATTTGTAATAAAGTAGTGAGGTCAAAGAGCATTTTCTAATTATGCAAATGAATATCGTCGTACCATACGAAAACTAACATATTTAAAATTTCTGGCGAAAGCTATCAATAAAAAAATTCTGTACGAAAAGTAGAACATTTGACTTTTGGCCGACGAAAAGTATCAGCAATTATTTACTGTTTTTACATTAAAATTGTTGTCGTTTAAACGAAATTGATAGTTTTCGTCAGCCAAAAGTTGAACTTGTTACTTTTCGTCAGTCAAAACTCGATTTTGTTACTTTTCGTCGGCCAAAAGTCGAACTTGTTATTTTTCTTCAGCCACAACATATCGTATGTTAGTTTTCGTATGGTACGACGATATACATATGTTTTTTTCTATAATATTAAAATATACCACCATTCTACCACGACTTTAAAATATTTATCTCTCATATTTTCGCTGTGCTGGCAGCCCTCTTCTGTCGATGTTCATTTGGGAGGTGAATTTCCCAAAATCCCATCTCAAAGCTTGCCTACCTTCATGGTTTCATGGTTTTTTTCGTATCACCGAAAATTTTTTGGAAAAAACACTTCAATTAATCAAGAAAGCTGTTTTCGAGCTTTTAACCCGTATAAAAATTTGATACGTCCTTTTTTTTTCGTATCACCAAAAATTTTTTTACAAATACCCTCGATTTCTTTGTATTTCGGGCAATGTGCATACATGAAGACGCGCGTTTTCTGCCGTCATGTGTGGCTAGCTTTAGTGAGCCGTGCTCATTCCTTCACTGGGCAGTGATGCCTAGTATAAAGTTTGATAAAATATTGCTCTTTTTTAGTTTCAAAGACATTCATAGTACACGTTTTTCGTGGCATTCACAGGTTGTTTAAATTTTTAAGAAAATCTTAAAATGAAAAAGAATCGGTTAATATTCTTTTATTTTGATTAAATTGTATCAAAATTATTTGATACGGATTAAAAATGTATCAAATTTGTTCTACGGCAAAATAAAAAGTATCTACGTATCTTCGGCTTAAAAAAGTATCACATTTGATACGATTGTATCAAAACGGCATGACTGCTGCCGACATTGCCCGACAACGCTCTCTCACTAATACACATGCAGCTAATAATTTCTTTGCATGTATTGGAATGCCGATAACTGATTTATAGTAGGTCTGTTTGGTGAGATTTTGGGTAGAATGCTATTTTATGTCAAACTGAAGATGAAGGCAAAAGTTCAACAAACGCATTTGTGCGAAATGCTATTTAGTGTCAAAAATTACGCTTAGGAACAGTGTTGCCAGAGCCTCAAAAATTATGGTATCACAAATTGATGCCTTCATGGTTTTTTTTTTCGTGGTCACGCTTTCCTTTACCGATCGTAAAAACCGTTTATAAAAGGGGCGTTGCACCGTCCTCCGATCCTATATCTGAAGTCGGAATAGTCTGGAGGCCGATAGTTTTCGAAATATAAATATATGTTTTTTCAAAATACCTTTATTTTGGTGATAACGGGTTGAAAGGACCACATAATCCTCTTTCTGGGGCAAAATCTACGTACCCATCCACAGTAATCCTGCGTGCTTCATGAGGGAGTACTTAAATTTATAAAAAAAAAAACACCTAAGCACAATTACATATGAATGATACGTAGATAATTTTTATTTTGGCTTAGAACAAATTTTATTTTTATGAAACTTTTGGTTGGACCACTCCGCATAGCAGGCATTTTGACTTAAAGGAGGACAGGGCGACAAATATTTAGGAACTGATTCAATGACTCCAAATCAATTCCAGAATCAGCTCTGGCAACTAGATCACCCAGCTCGTTTGACCCATTGCATTTTATAGAACTTTTATATTACTCGGTACAGTACCAAAGTATACATATTTATTTGCATGTGAAATTTAAGTATTATCTTTATATTTTTATATTATTAAAAAAAAACAATATCGTTAAAACCATGAAAGTAGCTTACTTTATTAATTTTAATTTTTTTCTCAAAAATTTTTCTGTGTTAGAACCCCAAAAGCAGCATATTTTATTAATTTTAATTTTTTTTCAAACATTTTTCGGTAATACCAAAAAAACAATAAATGTATCAATTTGTGATACCAAATTTTTTGAGGCTGTGGCAACACTGTTTACAATTTCTTCCTCTTCTTCAGAGATTTTGACACATTTTAGGAAAATACCCACACAAATTCTGTGTGCGGATTCCTACAAATAGCTAGTCTTCTTTCTCGCTCACATCCTCTGATCCTCTCGCTCTTTTGTGGTAAAATACCTGCAAATCATACGCTTTCCTACACTCAACAAACGCTATTAGTATTAAAATAAGCACACCTCACACTGAAAAACTCCCATTCAGTGTATAAATACACACGCTTTCGCGTTAACTTATGCAATGCAAAAAGAAGTCGGTTACATACATGCGTACAAGTAAACATAGAGTGAACTACACTGCGTATACGAAACTTGTTTACATAAATACTAAAGGGCTGCAAAAGTGCTAAAAAAGTTAAGTCTGAGCTACACTAAAAAATTTTGAACTTGAACGCACACAACAATGCAGGCCACACTCTTAGAAATTTTCGTGTAATTTTGCATACAAAAAGGTAGGTTACTTTTTTCCTACCTTATTATGCGCAAAATCGCACACTGAAAAATTCAACAGATAAGCTGTTTAAATTTAAACAATAAAAGTGTAAATCCTACACAAACAAGCTTTAAATCTAAACACTAATCGAGTAATAAATTGTAATTTCGCATATAAGTTAAACAAAATTACCAATTCACTATGTAATTTTACCCCACTCAATTGTAATTTCGCGCACGAGATTTGAAATTACAATTTCCTTTAATCCAAAATGCGTGTAAAATCGCATGATATGCTCACTTTTGCTGAAAAGTGCGTAAATTTCGTTTAGAACTGTAAATTACACACTCCGCTCAACTCGTAGCACTCTCACAAGTAACGAACCACTCTTAGCAGAACACGCGTTGAAATGAACTTCATTGTTTTTGTGTGAATGAATGCTGTGCAGGCAAATTTGTGTGCGAGTGAATGAAGTTTATGAGTTAACAATGTCAACTCTGTCGACTGCTATGACTAGACGTGCGTCATTGCGTGCACAAAAGCAGTGGCATACATACATATGTACATATGTATGGAAATATGTATGAATGTGTTTTTCACAGAGATTCAACATTAAAATTCCTTTGGGTTTTTCACAGACAAAAAATAAAACTTTATGTCTGTGATAAAAAGGTGCTTTTGAAATCATTTATTTCTGCTTTTTGGTGACAAAGAATTTCGATTTGTAAAAAAAGGCGTTTTCTGCCGTCATGTGTGGCTAGTCTAAATCACACTTGCATATAAACCGAACTCAATAACAAAAATTGATGGGTACTAAATATTTTTTTCTATCACCAATTTTTTTTGTTATAAATAAAACTAAGTAGAACACGGAAAAATTAAAATTACTCACTGTCGAAAAAAAAAATTTGATATCAATTTTTCAATGGGTGTTTGGAGTTTTGTTTCCAATTACCTAATTGCTATTTTAAAATATTTAAATTTTCGATATCTGGTTTTTCAGTATCTTTTCAGGATAGCAAGCAAAAAATGATTCCTGGGGTTCATTGGCAAACTTTTCTCAGAAATAAGTATTATGAATGTTATAAGTTTTTTGACCCATTGCAACTTGATAAATATTTGTGCCGTTTTAAATCACATACATACATACATTTTTGAAGTGTAGTTATTCACCCTTGCTAATAAATTGAGTACCATCAAGCGGCAGTACATGTTTGATCTCTGATCTGCGATCGGTTTTTTTATACTCAGCTGTACTAGTACACAGAGTATTATAATTTTGATTTCATAACGGTGGATTGTAACATAATGAAATAATCGAGATAGATATGGACTTATATATGTCAAAATGATCAGGGTGAAAAGAGAAATCGATTGAGCCATGTCCGTCCATCCGTCCGTACGCACTCTAACTCGCGTAAAAATTGAGATATTTTGATGAAATTTGAAATGCAAGTTGGTATCGAGACTGGGACGGTTGGTATTGAAAATGGGCGAAATCGGACCATGACCACGCCCACTTTTCCTATATAGAAAAAATCGGAAATTTGGTATCTCAGCCACTAATATAGCTAGAGTGATAAAATTTTACCCACGTATTGAGCTCAGGCCCTTATGAAGAAATTTGATAAAGTTTTGGAAAATGGGCGGTGCCACGCCCACTTATTAAGGGTCAAA
This sequence comes from Urophora cardui, assembly GCA_960531455.1. Classification (NCBI taxonomy): domain Eukaryota; kingdom Metazoa; phylum Arthropoda; class Insecta; order Diptera; family Tephritidae; genus Urophora; species Urophora cardui. Next base: position 67,054,060 of record OY482673.1, on the reverse strand, counting down.
CATTGAAAGTTTTATATGTCATAACTCAGAAACCGTTGAAGATATATCGATGAAATTTGGTACGCGTGATATATTTGCTTACGCAAATGTTTTGACGAAAAATTGCCAAAATCGGTTAACGACCACGCCCACTTTTATATATGTATATTACAAAGTGACCTAATAAAAACATTTTAAGCGATATCTCTGTCAAATATAAAGATAATTCATTGAAATTTTGTGACATGAGTTCTGCAATAGACCGGAAACAAAAAATAGAAACATTTTGGAAAATGGGCGTGGCACCACCTCTTTTTAGACAAAGGAATATACGAGATTTCTTAGCCTATAATTTGACAAATAATTGAGATATTATGACGAAACTTGGTTTATACACTTTTATAACATGTGTTAATAGACACGCAAAAATGTATTGAAATCGGTTTATGACCACGCCTACTTTTTAACAAAGATATTTCTGGAACACCCTTTTGGAATTTGTAACGTGAAGTCTTTGTAACTAAAAGTCATAGAGGGATGCAATTTTGCACTAACAATAATATTTATATGCTTATTTGGATGATTGATACAAATTTTGAAAATGGGCGTGGCTGCGCCTGTTTATGCAGCACTCGCTTTATATTAAGTACGCCGTGTGTCCATCAAACGCAAACAAACAATGAAAGCATACAGCTGAGTATCTAATGTTCGATTCCACTCGAACTTAGGCTTCCTTACTTGTTATTATTAACTTCACAAAAAACCGCAAACAAAAAAAATAAAATAAAAAAATATGAGACGAAATGCAAAATCACGATTTCTAATAAAAATATTACGTAAAAAAATCCAAATAAAAAAACCACCTCCAACACACAATCATTTACAAGCATTCAGAGACTACTCGAGCAACACAACCTGCTAGCTCAACAGCTCAATGCTGACTGAATAGAAATTTGCAAAATTTCTGTGCGTGAACGAAGTGCTTTGACTCGTCGGTGTGAAAGCTATAAAAAGCTCCCGCACGCGTGCATAGGGAAATTAAACACTGATTTAAAGCATTGTTCCGAAGCGGAAATGTACTTATACACCGACTAGGGCAAGAAGCTAAGACACTAGTGTTGAAAATTGCAAGAAATTTCTTAAAACCCGACTTTTTTACAATTCCGTGGGAATTACAGCTAAAAGTTTTGGAACTTCCAACTCCATATTTACTTGACGTGGATAATGTTTACCTTGGTTATGAATTTGAAGATATTTTGACAAATTTAAATTTGGAGGAAAAGATTATATTCAAAAAAAAGTGCATGCACTTTTATGAAGCTTCTACTTTTCAGATAATATCACGTTTTCCATTTGATGGTGTTTTCGAAGAATTGCAGTTTTTAGATCTCGATTTTGTTTTTGATTTCTCTAAAAACAATCGCGTATCACTTCTTGCTCTAACTAAAAAATTAAATCTTAATCCTGATCTCACAGAATCGGAATACAAAAGTATTTGTATAGCTTTAAGCGAAACACAAAAAGACGATTTAAAAAAATTACCTGTTGATGTAATGTGAAGTAAAATGATAAACTTTAAAAACTATAATGACAATTTTTTGTTTCATAATCTTAAGCAATTGGTTGAAATTGTACGCACGTTATCTCATTCAAAAGCTGAATCAGAAAGAATATTTTCAATTGTAACGGATGTTAAATCTAAAAAGCGAAACAAACCATCTAGTGATATTTTAAATAGTATAAGTAAAGTAAGACTTGCCTTTCAATCCAAAAATATCAATTGCTTAAACTTTAAAATCAACAAAAATCATATGCACTTGCATAATACAAATCATTTGTACAACTGATACTTTTCACTATTAAAAAAAACTGTATTTGCCTGTTATATATTCTTATATTACTGAAATAAATGCTTTAAATTCGGTGGAAATTTTGTGGGATTTCTTTTTTTAAAATGTGGGAATTAAGGAATTTTTTTCCAATTTCTGAGGGAATATTAGCGGAGATTATCTGGCATCAGTGGTACATATGTATATACATACATATGTATGCATATAAGAGATATTTTTGGTTGTTTAAGCCTAGTGTAATTATAAAGTTGCCTAGCGTCGCCAGATACATAAATTCGGAATATCGGTAAAACATCGATCTTTTAAGCAATACATCGAACTGCCATCGATGTGTTTATTTCGAACATCGATTCTTTAAACATCGATGTTTTCATTGTAATTTACATCCCTAGTATAGACCTCTGTGGTACGGTCGCATGAAATGGGGGTTGCTCCGTGGATTTCGGGAGAACTTAATTTTCTTAAAGCAATTTTGGACCACCCTAATACTTACATATGTGGGTATAGGTACATATATGGCATTTTTTTCCAGCGCAAAAGATCCAAAAAATTGCTTTCTTCGACGGCGCCAGTAATGTGTCGCAATGACCTTCTGCTCAGCGCCATAAAAATGATGCTTTGACAAAGTCCGCAGCGTGTCATCCATTGGCCGACAGATACTACGAGCAATTTCACACTTTCAACAAACATTTTGATCGGACCACAGAGATAAGCAACAGGCTCGCTAGCTGACTGACTGCAAAGTGTTATAAACGACGATCGTACAAAGACAAAGTATGTAAAATGCGAAGGGCAAAATCAAGAGACAGTAGCAGTGCCGCCAGACCAAGAGCGCTACCACAGAGATCACTTCGATGGCCCTTTTGATTTTGGTCGTTCGGCTGGTTCGTTGGTTAGTGTGGGCATTGACGTTCCAGCATAATATTTCTGGTAGCGCTTTGAGAATTAGCATAATTTAGAGTTGACCAAAATCTTTGGGCACTTTTTTCTCACACGCTCAAACAACGATGCATCAAAAACAACCAAAGGCATGCTAGAAGAAAGAAAACACAGGTTTTCTCATTTTCGGGGAAGCTGCTGCACGTTCGGATTCCATGAATTATTTATGAGTATTGGCGAGTGGCGTAATTTCATGCTGCTCCAATGAAATTTCTTACTCATACATACCTACATATGTACATACATACAGACATTATATATATATATAATATAAATACATATGTATTTATGTACATATGTACAATAGGCCGGGGCGATTTACTAACCTAAACTATTCCGCGATATTTGTCTAGAATTAATTTTGATATTCCAGAATTTGGTTTTTATGAACCAAGACGGAATTCGAAATGGACAAAAATCTACAAAAAAAAATAAAAAAACAAAATACCCAGACCATCAGCTATTTCGTTGCAATGGATTTCGCGGTGCCCTGGCACCCGGGTCAGGGACACGCTGGGATGCCGCTTCCTGCCAAAAAGATCGATGGGCAAGATATTGCAAATCACGTTCCGGCCTAATGTACATACCTACCTACATTTGCTTGTAGGTAGAATCTACCTAAATGGACAGCGCAAGTGAAGCGCTCAACATTAGTGCGCAGCTTTGGTGTGTGGCTTTGTTTTTTATTTTATTGATTTCATTTGAATTTTTAATTGCTGGGCGCCAGTTGTCAGTGCGATCGGTCATTCTATGTATGTATGTATGTACATATGTATGTAATCTATACCTGTATAAGAATGGGAGATGTGATGGTCATGGATATGGATGCTGCCGTAATCGTTACTGTGGCGGTGGTGGCAATAGCACTGGAAAGCTGCTACCGATTATGATTTTGCCCAAATAGTGTATACCTACGTATATACATATGTATGTACATACATATATGTATGCATATACATATGTACATAAATAAATAAATACATAAATATGTACATACATACATACATGCATACATACATATGTAAATAGTACGATAACAACTTTGAGTCGAAGAAAGTTTTTAGTTTCCTTATTTTGTATTCGCTTATCTGAAAATCTATCACGGTATTTAGCATATGTCTGTATGAAATTCAAAAACTGGATACTTTCATAGGTAATTAATCACCGACAGAAATGCGATTCGATGTGGCTGCGATCGTCTCAGTTATAATTGGCCGCTAAATCGAAAATTTTACGCACTTGTTTGCACAAATAAATTCAAAATTATGAAACGAGAACGAAAGGAGAATGGGAAAACTGTATAGTAAGCCGTATCACGAAAATAAAGTTTGCGTGTGTCAGTTTTATTTGAACACTTACGTCGAAAAAATATTTATGGTGTAAAAAATTTTTTTTTAGGCCCGCGTTAAAAACAGCTAAATCGCGTTTTTGTAATAACTTCCTTATTTGATATCCGATCTCTATGATCTTAATGTCGCAGAAAAGGTCTCGCTCAGCACTATATTTGGCCCATATAAAGTTTCGACCTCAAAGGTTGTTCTGAGTTTTACCTTTAAAAATTTTGGAGTTACTATCCCTAGATTTTTTTATTTTTATCACTAATACAAAGCTCTCAAAAAACCATGAGGACTCCGCTAGAAAAGTTGTAGCCTTTACTCACAAACAAAAAAGTTATACCGTTTTAAAATCAGAGAACCTGTTTTTTGAAAAATTATCCCAAGTTCTTATTTATATGAGGCAGTAACGCCATATAGTATGAGTTTTTGATTAAAAAGTATTCTAAGTCCTCGCTTGACTTGAGAATGTTGTACCGCGATGGAACAGCTACCAATACTGGATACATGATATGCCAAAAATTATTGATGATTGGACTATTCGTGCTGATCAACGTTATTTATATTGAATGATAATGGCTGTAGTGAAGATTTGGTAAGTATTCAAGTGGGATCTCTAAGCACAACGCGCTGGCTTACAACGGCTTCACGATTTCTGCATCCGTGCGTATCGTAAAATCATCCAAGTTATTTAGAAAAACTGCTATAGTTCGTTGTAAAATTATACGCGCCTAAGAAGAGACAACGGAAGTCTAAATGTATTATCAATACTTGCGCTGGATGCGTCGTCTGCCCCTAGAAATGCAGTTAATTATTCAGCCTACAATTGAAAACAACGCACTTTACTTTAATCCCCAAAACATCTTCTTATCTATGATAACCGAGACCGAAAATCACGATGTCCTCCAAATTTTGAGATATTTATGAAAGCAGTTTCAGAGCTCTGAAATTGAATTCTTCGTCGCTTATATTACTTTGCTCACACTCAAAAAAAAATTACTCAGATTATGGAAAAATGAGAATGATTCGCCGCTAATGACATATTTTCATTGTTTTGAATAAAATTTTCTTTCAAAACGTTGTTTTTATTCCTTGATTTAAAGAAAATTGTACATCAAAACAATGAAAATGTGTCTTTAGCGCCGAAACATTCCCATTTTTCCATAATCTGGGTAAGTTGTTTTTTCAGTGCAGGTTTCGAACGTTTAAAACAAATTGGAATTTATGTGCAGGGAATTCTCTTTCTTCTCATATGCATTTTATAAACATATATGTACGTATAGTTTTTTCCCCTTTTCTTTATTTTTATTACCTCAACAATAGTTACTCATACGCCCCCACATCGGATCGCTTTGTATGTGAAAACTGAAAATGTTTTCTTAAATATCTCGAAAATGGGAGTGCATACACTTCACTTCTAAAAACGCCATCGTAATCTGGAGCCAAAAATTAAGTTGACGTGTTTCGCCGCTTCTCTGTGGTAATTTTTTATAAAAAAAAACAAGTGTTTCATTTTACAACGTTATAACTTTTTTGTTTGTGAATAAAGGCTAGAATTTCTTTGGGGGATTCCTCGTGGTTTTTTGAGAGCTTTGTAGTAGTGATAAAAATAAAAAAATCTAGGGATAGTAACTCCAAAATTTTTAAGGGTAAAACTCAGGACAACCTTTGAGGTCGAAACTTTATATGGGCCAAATATAGTGCTGAGCGAGACCTTTTCTGCGACATTAAGATCATAGAGATCCGACATCAAATAAGGAAGTTATTACAAAAAACGCGATTTAGCTGTTTTTAACGCGGGCCTAAAAAAAAATTTTTTACACCAAAAATATTTTTTCGACATAAGTGTTCAAATAAAACTGACACACACTAAACTTTTTTTTTGTCCATATAACGTGATACGGCTTACTGTATAGGCATATATGAATGTATGTATATGTAAGCGCAGGTCTACCAATACCAGAAAAGAAGTTATAAATACCATCGTTGATGGCGCCAAGTGCTTGACCACCTGCTGGCCACTCTTCGCATCCTTCTGCTTGTTGGACCAAACCTCTATACAGCTATACACAGGCACATATTATGTACATATGTACATATGTAATCAGGGATCGTAAGGGTTATGACTTTTATTGAAAAAGTTAAAAAATTACTAATAAAATTGTACCTATACATGGCACCGGTGATACACTGACAGCCAACGTGTTAAAGAAAAAATAACTATTAAAATAAATAAATTTATTCTTTAAGTCAAAAGTCCTTACCAGGGAGTGCAAATAATAATTTTTCAAATTTTGACCTAAAAAACATAATTTTTTTTTTCAATTTATATAAAAAAAACTGATTTTTAATAATTATTTTCTGAACTTTATTTTTTGCTCAATAATGCTCGTAGAATTTATTTTTTTTTAGTTTTATTTTTGGCTTAGAAATTAAAAGTATTTTTTTGAAAAATTTACATCAATATTTCGGACTGCGATTTTCGATTTCTCCAGAAAAATATATAAGTAAATCAGAGGCGGTCGCTTCATACAAGCCGAGAAGCCCGGCTTGCGTACACATTTTCGTTCATTTCATACGAAATTCTTTAAAATCTGGTTATTTTACGTTTTAAATGTGTTTACTATTTAATTTCTCAATAATACAGCCCCCACTGTAACATGCCCCTAAAAGCCTGCTAAGAAAATAGCGCAAATACACCACCAATCCACCTCACAATGTGTATTTTGTTTGTACAGCCAATCACAGCACAGTGAGCATGCTTCAACGTTGCCACACATTAGCTTTTACGTGGCTTTCAAAACAGAATAACATAGCTTGTTTTCTCGCTTTCGCTAAGGAGAAACCAATTGCTTATTTTCAGACTTAAATTGAAAAAAAAACTAGCAAAGCACTTTTTTTTTATTTTTCACATCAAATTTGTATGCGAATATGAAGCTGGCTTCGGCATTCAAAACTTCAGTGTTCACAGCCATATGCATATTTTATTTGATTTTCGTTTGCATGTAGGTACATACTTATGCACATAATTTCTTACATCTGCATGTGCATGCAAACATAAATATCAAATACCAGATTATAAAAGGGTTGATTGTGATTGTTGGCGACTATTGGCACAATATCAAGATAATTTTAAAAAGCGGTGGAAATCAAATTGGACCTCAGTTTTCACTAAAAACTAAAGCACCAATTTTTTAGGCAATAAGCAAATACACTTGCTACTGCTGAAATTTCCGTCGGTATAAGGAAACTAAAAATACCTTCCCTAGCGCACGTTTTTATACTCAGCTGTACTAGTACACAGAGTATTATAATTTTGATTTCCTAACGGTGGATTGTAACAGAACGAAATAATCGAGATAGATATAGACTTATATATATCAAAATGATCAGCGTGAAAAGAGAAATCGATTGAGCCATGTCCGTCCGTCCGTCCGTCTGTCCGTCCGTCCGTCTGTCCGTCTGTCCGTCTGTACGCACGATAACTCACGCAAAAATCGAAATATTTTGATGAAATTTGGAATGCAAGTTGGTATCAAGACGAGAACGGATGGTATTGAAAATGGGCGAAATCGGACCATGACCACGCCCACCTCCCCTATATAGTAAAAATCGGAAATTTGGTATCTCAGTCACTAATATAGCTGGAGCGATGAAATTTTACCCACGTGTTGAGCTCAGGCCCCTATGAAGAAATTTGATGAAATTTTGGAAAATGGGAGGTGCCACGCCCACTTATTAAGGGGCAAACATTGAAAGTTTTATGAGTCATAACTCAGAAACTATTGAAGATATATAAATGAAATTTGGTACGCGTGATATATTTGCTTACGCAAATGTTTTGACGAAAAATTGCCAAAATCGGTTAACGACCACGCCCACTTTTATATATGGGTATTATAAAGTGACCTAATAAAAACATTTGAAGCGATATCTCTGTCAAATATAAAGATATATCAATGAAATTTTATGGCAAGATTCCAACTAAGGACATAAAACAAAAAACACAAAAATTTTGGAAAATGGGCGTGGCACCGCCTCCTTTTAGGAGCAGGAATATACGAGATTTTGGAGCCCATATCTCGACAAATAATTGATATATTATGACGAAACTTGGTGTATACACTTTTATTACTTGTAGAATACATGTTGAAAATTTTAGCGAAATCGGTTGACGACCACGCCCACTTTTATATATGGGTATTATAAAGTGGCCTAATAAAAACATTTTAAGCGATATCTTTGTCAAATATAAAGATAATTCATTGAAATTTTGTGGCATGAGTTCTACAATAGACTGGAAACAAAAAATAGAAAAATTTTGGAAAATGGGCGTGGATACGCCCACTTCATGCAGCACTCGCTTTATATAAAGTACACCGTGTTTCCATCAAAGGCAAACAAACAATAAGCATACAGCTGAGTATCTAATGTTCGATTCCACTCGAACTTAGGCTTCCTTACTTGTTATATTTAAGAATTATCTAAATACTAAATTTTTTATTTTAAAAATGTTCAGAGTAAAATTGCAAAATCAAGAAAAAACAATTTTAATTTAAAAATGTTTATTTTTATTTAAGGCATCGTTTTTATTCCATTAATTTTAATTTTTAATTTAAACATGTTTCTTTTTTAATCCTATATACATTTTAATTGAAAAAATTTAATTTTTAATTTAAAAATTTGAATTTATAAAATAAAAATGACTTGGTTTAAAACGTGCATTATAAAAATAAAAATTTTATTTTTGATTCCTTTTCTCTGAGTACACAAACAAAAAAATGTGTATCAGGAAAAACAAAAAAAAAAAAAATAAACGAGAAAAACGATCTTCAAATACCCGAATTGTTCAAATGCCCGTACAAACATACGCGTAATAAACAAACAAACGAGCGTTCGAGCATTGAAAAGCATTTATTCGGGCCACTCGAAAATGTTAAAAAGAAATCGAGAACTAAATCAAAGTCAATGACGGAACGCAATCAGACTTTTAAATAATACAGTAAAGGAAATTACATAAATGGCTAATGGTTATGCTTCACACATAGGCTTGCCCAGGCAATTTATGCTAGGTCCGCCACTGATGTAAACCAATTTTTATTTTCTGGGCGAAAAAATCAGTTTATTTGATTTGGATATGCTGTTCAGTATTTACTGGCACATAATTGTTATATTAAAATAACAATAGGTGGCAACTCCGTCATTCTGACTTTTTTGAAAGCCATTGATACCAATTTTATTTAACTTGGATAAGCGCTTCATTAGTTATTGGTATATTATTTTTATATTAAAACTAGCTGACCCGCCAGACGTTGTTCTGCCTAAAATTTATTCCTATAAAGCCTAAAGGAAAAGTCCTAGATTACCGTGTTGCCGTATCCCTATCCCTAATCCCTATTCTTATACCTATCCCTATTCCTATTCCTATCGCTAACCCTATCCCTATTCCTATTCCTATCCCTATCCCTATCCCTATCCATACCTAAATCGATTCAAGATAGTGAACGACGACCTATGTCCGTGCGATGGCAGCACGCCCCAAACATTTATCCATTTGCCCTCGATACGCTCGTCATCGCTTGAAACATACCACGCTCTGCGAGGAGTACAGAACGTTAGCATACAGCCTAAAACAAATCTCTGAACACCAACATCTTATCTCTTCATTGAAAACATTTATTACCTATATTGTAAACACTCTAAAAAAATTTAATGAATAGAACTGTTTTAAAATATTGTTTGTACTACACATAACAAAGCATAAATATTACATTAGCCTGTATCCATTCGCAGGCAGTATTATTTACTATCTTAATTAAGTTTTAACAATATCAACACTGTATTAATTAATTATAAAGTGAACCATTATATATATGCAAGTGAATTGAGAAAATAATACATCACTCACAGCGCGGTTAGCGTGGAGAGAACAAAGAAAAAAATCCCTATCCCCATCCCTATCCCTCTCTCTATCCCTATCCCTCTCTCTATCCCTATCCCTATCCCTAATCCTTTATCCTCAATTCCTTATCCCTAATCCCGAAACCCTAATCGCTAATCCCTATCCATATCCCTATCCCTATCCCTATCCCTATCCCTTTCCCTTTCCCTATCCCTATCTCTATCCCTATCCCCATTCTATCCCTCCAGACTTTCTAGGGTCACCCCTGGCCCACGTTTTGGTCGATATCTCGGAAAACGGGTCGCATAGAGTCTTGAAAATCACCTCTTCTTTAAATACTCACCATCACCTTTTATTTGATACCCATTTTGTAGAAAACCCGTTTAGGGTCACACCTGGTTCATATTTCAGGAAATACCTCGAATACGAGGTCTTATATGGGGACCAATAACTGCACCATATTCAAGCACTCGTCAATACCTTTCATTTAATACCCATATCGTACGAACCCGTTATAGGGTTACCCTGGTCCACGTTTTGAGGAATATCTCCAAAACCTTCCCGGAATCTTATATTTTTTTTGGCCGTAGACCATGTCGGGCTCAATCGAAAACTACGTGCAAAATTTCATTTAATTCAGTCCAGCCGTTCTGGAGTTAAATCATCAGGGAGGAAAATGCGACTTATTTTTATATAACAGATAATAACTAGTAAACCCGGCCACGCGATGCTGTGGCTTTCAATTCCACTGTGCGACAATTTGAGGGTGGAAGACCACTTATTACCACATTTGAAAATTTTTTGACATACCTTCATAAATACCGGCTATTTTTATTTTCTGTGGACCTTGATTTTTTATACAAAGATTTTGACCAAGGAGCCCCATAGTGAAGTTTTGTGCCGAATATTTTTCTAGACTATGGTAACCTTAAAGCGACCTCCAAAAGGCCATTTGGCGCGCTCCTCCTTTTCTTTCTAGTTCTCTTTCTCTTTCCCTTTCCCCTTTATTTGCGCTTTCTTTTCCCTTTTTCCATTTTATTTTTCATATTTCCTCTTTCGCTTCCTGTCCTTCGATATATCCGTCCCTTTCATTTTCCTCTTCCCTTTCCTTTTATTACCCATCTTCAGTGCTAGGCCTTGCATGACACTTCAAATTTAAAAATGAGATAAACTGTAGCGTAAAAATGGATTATTGAACGGTGGCACCCTTTTTGTAAAAATTTTAACAAATTACTCATCTCCATGCCTAGTCCTTTCATATGACACCTCAGATTTAAAAATCAAACAAACTATAGCGTAAAACTGAATTTTTGAAGAGGTGGCAACCCTTTTTGAAAAATTTCTATTAAATTGCTCAATATCAGGTCAAGCCCCTTCATATGGTACCAAAAATTTTAAAATAAAACAAACTGTACAGTAAAATTAAATTTTCAACATCTGGCAACCCTTTTCAAAAAAGTTAAATCTTCCTGCACATCTACAGGTCAAGCCCTTTCATCTGACACCACATTTTCGAAAATCGGTATAACGGTGTAAAAGTTATGGTGCTTACAAAAAATCGCTTAGCGTAATATATATAAAGATGGGAGGCAAAAAGGATTAATGAAGGCAAAAAAAAATAGGTGACAACCCCGTCATATTGATCTGCAGCACTACATAAATTGGTACCAAGTTCGTTGAATTCAGTTAAACGGTTCATTAGTTATTGACAAATGATTTTTATTCTATCCTTAAAAAGTAAAAGGATAGGAACAATTTTTATTCCTGGATCGAAAAAATAAGAGTCCGGATTTTATAGTTATATTCTACAAAAATATATTGCGACCAGGATTTTGATACTAGAGGTCCTGAGATGAAGGAAAAGTTAATAATTTTCTTCGGGGAAGCTATTTAACCGATGATTTTTAAACCTTCGGAAAAAAATAATTTTTATTTTCTGTCCCTGGTTTTCATGTTTTAAGTTTCCGAACAAAACATGACTCATTTTTATTTACATTTATATGTATATATGTTTTCGTTTTAAAAGTTTAGAGTTCAGTAAAATACTACATAGTTAATTTTGTTTTTTTTTTTAATTTTGTTTTTAATACAAAAAAATCATCATCGTAATACTATTTATTTGAATATAGTACATACTTTTTTCTCAGTGAAGTTTTTAACGTTTTTTGTTTCTTTAAGAAATTGACTTATATTTTACTAGTCATAGTTCTTTATTGATTAAGAATTTATATATTTTAATTTTTATTTAAATGCATTACATGCATGTTTCATTTTATTCCCTTAATTGTAATAAAAACTAAACGTCTAATTTAATAATGTAAGTTTCGACATCTTGTTCCCATTTCCAACTCTATGTATGTACATCTGTTTATAAATATGTTGTTTATTTATTGTTTCTTATTTTCAATTTGAATTTATCCGCCACAGACGTATGTTTCCATCGATGCGACTTTCGCTTTCCGGCCTAGAAGATGAATCCAATTACTGTGTTTTACTGGAGATGGTGCCGATCGGTGAATGTCGTTACAAGTTTTCAGGTTCACAATGGATGCCCGCTGGCGGCGCAGAACCACAGAGCCCACAACGAATGTACCTACACCCGGATAGTCCAGCCTCTGGGGCACATTGGAAGGCCCAACCCATACTATTTAACAAAGTGAAACTAACGAATAATACGCTGGATAGTAATGGTCATGTAAGTATGTGCATACTATTTCTATAGCTTTATTAATCAAATAAAAACGAAAAAAAAAACAAAAATAGTAATTATATCCGTGAATGTGGAGCCCTAACCGCCATAAAAGCGTATCCAACAAAAAGTAACTTTGACAGGAGAAGGTTTTTTAAATTTTCTTTGTATACAGTTCCTATGCAGCCTTGAAATTTATTTAGTCTCTAACTTCGAAACTTCACATTTCAATGCTATGAAATTATGGGAGTTGATGCGTGTGATAATAAGTTATTGATTTCCATAAAAAAGCTAAACCCATAATTTCGTTGGTTACACTTTTTTTGGCGGTTAGGGCTCGATATGTAAATTCAATAAATTTGTATTTATGTGGTATGGAAACAATTAGAAAATAAAATTGCATTTTTATGAAGGGCAATTATGTAATCCGAGTGAACCAACGATTCACCGAAAGCCCCCGCCACGGACTCATCGAAAGTGGTATTACCTATCCCCTCGTTTCGAAGTTAGGTGTTGCCAACCGGGGTTGCGTGATTTTGATTTGGCTGAATCACGAATCAAAAATATTTTCTGATTACTGACTTAAAATATTTTCAAATAAAAGATAAATTTGATTTGTGATTCATTTCTCAAAAGAATCAAAAATAATTTTCTTGATTCAAACTTGGTTTCAAATCAAAATTATTTTCGTTCAAAATTTGAATCGAATCTAAAATTAAAAAAAAAAAAAAATTTTGAATCTTGATTCTAAATAAATTTTTGATTCGAATAAAAAAATTATTTTTAATTAAAAATGTATTTCAAATAAAAAATACTTGATCGTGATCCCGCCAACCCCCTCGAGTTGAGGAAATGCAAAAAATCTAAATCTAAAGGAAATGCAAGCATATTTTCGCAGTTGCCGTAGCCAAGCATTTGTGCTTACGTATATACTTACATATATACATATAACGAATAAATGAATCAAATAAAATTTTTGATTCTAAATAAATTTTAGATTGGAATCAAATTTTTGATTCGAATCAAAAATTTATTCCAAAAACTTTATTTGAATCAAAGATATATTTTGAATCAAGAATCAAAGAATATTTTAGATTCTTTTGAGAAAATCAAATTTATCTTTGATTTGAAAATAGTTTGAATCACGAATCAAAGGGTATTTTTGATTCTTTTATGAAACGAATCACAAATAAAATTTATCTTTAATTTGAAAATAGTTTGGACCACGAATCAAAGGGTATTTTTGATTCTTTTGTTTGTTTCCAAATCGTCGTTCTTACGGATTACATAATGTAGATTTACCGAACTTCGAAATATTCGGAACCACTGTCGGGATAGATAATATCGATTTACCGAAAAAGTAATTTCGGAGACACCGACGGAATACATAATAGCCCTGATATTTTCCATATTTTTAACGTTTTTATCTTTTCACAGATTGTTTTGGCAAGCATGCATAAATATCAGCCCCGCATACATGTGATACGAACTGCAGACTTAACGCAAATACCGTGGGCGCCACAACAGGTCTTTGTGTTCCCTGAAACGGAGTTTGTAGCCGTCACTGCGTATCAGGTACATACATACATATACATATGTATATGTACATATCTACATACATACATATATGTATGGCTGCGTATGAAGAGTATAACCCAGCAGTATTGATCAGCTGGAAAACAGCACATACTTCCTACTGAATATTCAGTACAGAATTAGTTCTAAAATCTGAACTTTCCTTTTCGTTTATATATAGAGGTGGCGCTGAAAATCAACTACCTAAAACCTGCCAAACGAGAAGGGAGAGTTTAGGTTATAACCACCGCTGTCTTCCAGCAGATGTCGCGCGTGTATTTGTCTTTTTAAAATATTCACTTATTTAAAATCTAAATACGTAAAAATGGCGCACAGAAGCGCAAACGTTTCCCAGTAAAAAGTCAGCACTTAGATCGGGGTTGGAAATAATAGACCTAGAGATCGGCTCCCAACACAAGTCATCAATGAATTCTCAATAACCTGATTCAATAAATGTTGATTTCATTCATCCATTATTATTTTCAAAAGAGTGTGTGCCTGATTGTAAATATTGAAATCAGTTTTCAAAAGGATTGTAAAACCAATCCAATCAAAAACGCAGTGATTTGAATCCAGTGATTAAAAATATTGATTCCTGAATGCATGCATATGTACATATGTATGTATGTATCTAATTTGGGTGAGTGCTGAGTTAAAATTTTCAATAGCATATTCAGAAACGGGAAACAGGATTTGAATCATTACCGAACACATTCACTGATTTCGAATCGCAAATGATTGGATTCCTTTACCGCTGTGCTGCATATGCGTGCGGATAATTGAAGAATTGATTTACGAAGATCCTAGAGACTTTTGAACTCTTCGATCTTCGTAAATTAATTCTTCATTTGAAAACTGATTTAACACTCATTCATACATATTTACGTATGTACATATATACATATGCAGTTGCCTTATGTACCTCTAATTGAAACCTGCATCTATATACATATTTATATTTGTGTGTACATAAATACATACATACAATACTAATCAGCCAGTCAAATTAGCATGTAACGCCCATTGCTGTTACCAAAATTGCAACCAATTCTCGGCCTCACATTGAGTTCTTATTTTGATCCTTTGTCTGAATGGATAATTTGGCTAGTTGCTGTGTTTTTGTTTCTAGCCCTTGGGGGCGCCAGTCTGGGCACATTTTATTAACCAAATCAATGAGCAATATGTGAGTTACGAAAATTGTTGTGTCATGTCATTGCTCCGGTTTGTTGTTTTTTGTGTGTTTTTTTTTTTTATAAGATCCTTCTCAACCAAATTTTGAGGTCCTGAAAGGCAACACAATGTACCCGACAATTGACCGAATGCCAAAGTCACAATCGTACCGCTCAAAATAACTAATTTTGCTTTTGTATACATACATATCGCAACCTAAATCATAAAGTGACACAACTCAAAATTCAAGAGTTTTCAGGAGAGCCAAAACTATTTCTTTTTTACAGGCAATTATATGGGAAAAAGGCCACGTATAACAGTTATTTTTCAGTTATAAAAGACGATGATGGCAAAGATTTTCTGGCTGTCGCTAGAGATATATTTTTTGTACCGATTTATGAAAGAAACCCCATTTCGAAAAATTTTGAGTTGTGTCACTTTATGATTTAAGGTGCGATATGTATGTACATATCAGACCTGGGCATCCTCAATTACATTTTTTTTCAATTACAATTACATTAATTGGTAATTGAAATTTTCCAATTACAATTACTTGTAATTGTAATTGAGGTTTTTTAATTACAATTACATGTAATTGGTAATTGATATTTTTCAATTACAATTACATGTAATTGTAATTGAAAATTTTCAATTACAATTACTTGGAAATGTAATTGAAAATCTCCAATTACAAGTAATTGTAATGGAATCACACCAATTACATTTTTCTTGGGTTTGAGAAAATTTAGTTATACAATTTGTTTTTGTTTCTATTCTTGTTCTTGTTCTTTTTGTTATTGTTATTGTTTTTGTTTTTGCTTTTGCTTTTGTTTTTGTTTTTGCTTTTTTTGTTTTTGCTTTTGCTTTTGCTTTTGTTTTTGTTTTTGTTACAAGTAATTGTAATGGAATCACACCAATTACATTTTTCTTGGGTTTGAGAAAATTTAGTTATACAATTTGTTTTTGTTTCTATTCTTGTTCTTGTTCTTTTTGTTATTGTTATTGTTTTTGTTTTTGCTTTTGCTTTTGTTTTTGTTTTTGCTTTTTTTGTTTTTGCTTTTGCTTTTGCTTTTGTTTTTGTTTTTGTTACAAGTAATTGTAATGGAATCACACCAATTACATTTTTCTTGGGTTTGAGAAAATTTAGTTATACAATTTGTTTTTGTTTCTATTCTTGTTCTTGTTCTTTTTGTTATTGTTATTGTTTTTGTTTTTGCTTTTGCTTTTGTTTTTGTTTTTGCTTTTTTTGTTTTTGCTTTTGCTTTTGCTTTTGTTTTTGTTTTTGTTACAAGTAATTGTAATGGAATCACAACAATTACATTTTTCTTGGGTTTGAGAAAATTTAGTTATACAATTTGTTTTTGTTTCTATTCTTGTTCTTGTTCTTTTTGTTATTGTTATTGTTTTTGTTTTTGCTTTTGCTTTTGTTTTTGTTTTTGCTTTTTTTGTTTTTGCTTTTGCTTTTGCTTTTGTTTTTGTTTTTGTTTTTTTTTTGTTTTTGTTTTTGCTTTTGTTTTTGTTTTTACTTTTGATTTGGTTTTGCTTTTTTTGTTTTTGTTTTTGCTTTTGTTTTTGATTTTTTTGTTTTTGTTTTTTGTTTTTCTTTTGTTTTTGTTTTTCTTTTTTTCCTTAAACAAAAACAAAAGCAAAAACAAAAAAAGCAAAAACAAAAACAAAACCAAAAACAAATACAATAGTAACAACAAAAAGAACAAGAATAGAAACAAAGAAATTATATAATAAAATTTTCTCAAACCCAAGAAAAATGTAATTGATGCCATTCCATTACAATTACTTGTAATTGGAAATTTTCAATTACATTTACAAGTAATTGTAATTGAAATTCTTCAATTACAATTACATGTAATTGTAATTGCCATTTTTCAATTACCAATTACATGTAATTGCAATTGAAATATCTCAATTACAATTACATTTATTTGTAATTGTAGAATTTCAATTACCAATTATATGTAATTGGTAATTGAAAAATGGCAATTACAATTACATGTAATTGTAATTGAAGGTGTAATTAATTACAAAATGTAATTGAGGGTGCCCAGGTCTGGTACATATATCTAGATATAGGCACAGAAATGCAGTAGCGTCATAGTTTAATGTGTTGCAACCGTATATTTTACAGAATGATCGCATCACCAAATTAAAGATAGACAACAATCCATTTGCGAAGGGCTTCCGCGAAACAGGTCAATCGCGGAGCAAACGTAAAATGTCTTCATCGCCCTCAGACGAAGACTCCTCCGAACAGCAGCAACAAAAGCAACTAAAACAGAATAATCAACAGCAACAACAACAACAAGTTTGGTGTCATCAAGGAGCGATACCAATGCAACCAATTAAGCTCCAACAAATGCATTCCCACAGTGAACGTCGGGCTGCTGTGTCGCCAATAATGTCAACGTTGACTGTGACCAGCGAGTCGGGATCATCAATTTGTTCAGATAAGACGATACATCTGCAAAACTACAGCAGAAGCAACAACGATGACGGCGACGACGATGACATCGCCTATGTGAACGTTGACATTGTAGCGGATGCTGTTGCCGATACCGATGCCGATGGGCCACAAATTAAGCGCTTGAGATCAAATGAATCTGCCGCCTCGATACCATCGCCACCGTTGCATGAGTTGATCGCTGATGCGCAGGCGCATGGGCGTGTGGATAACAGAGACGACGGTTCCCAATTGCTACTGTCACTACCACTACCATTGTCACATGAGGAAACCCGTTTGCACCAACAACCGGCCTTGCTTGAATGGTCACAACAACTGCCAGAGCAAACGGCTGGCATTGCGTTCGCCAATGGTGGCCACTCATCGGCATCCTCGTCACCGATTGCCTCGGCGTCGGCGTCGCCCTTCATGCAAAATTTGCAACAAAACATGCAATCAATGTTGCGACCTTCGCTAGTTGATTTGGCCTGCACTTATTTTGGCCGTTCGTCGCAACCAATTTATGCAAGACATGTGTTTTACCAACCACACACAGTCGCCGGAGATCAAAACCAACTCAGTGCCGCTATGCCGCCAACGGCCGAGCGATTCCCACATTTGGAGTTTGGCGAGTCGGCATTGCCGCCAACGACTCCGTTGACGCCAGCGATGCCCACACGTGCTAACGAAATCTTTCCGCCATTGTCACTTTACCGCCATAACCACCAACCCCACGTTGGGGGTGAAGAATCGCTTACACGAATGGTTGATAATATTGATGAAGAAGATGGCCAACAAGATTTCGATTCACAACAAAAACAGCAGTCGCCAAATATTACACAAACGTTGCAATTGGAGGGCACAAGGAGCCATTCGCCGCCAAAACGAAAAGGATTTAGTATTTCGGCAATTTTGGGCGGTGGCAGTTAGTAAGAACTGAATTCCATTCATACGTACTATGTACGTCCGTTTGTCTATACTTAAGCACTTGTTTAAAATACTCATTAAACATTCATTGTACATACATAAGTAAATACCAGACATGTATAGTTTTATGTAAGCTTTCTGTAATGAATAATATATAGTACTTATACACGAATGTAAATATCATAGCTAATGCAAAGCTTGAAAAAACCCAATAAACAGTGATACAAACGTTCGAAAATGATCCCCGACATTCAATAGGAATAGGGTAAGAATTTCTGAAGCTAACCAACACTCATAATATGTGGAATTGAAATGCATACACTCGAAATTGTTTTGAAAAAAATTAAAACCGTTATAAAAAGAGATGAGGACAAAAAATCTCTCAGTCATATTTTCTCTTCGAGATTAGGCTGGATTTCGGATTCATAATAAAGAGAAAACACATGGGAGAAACGGAACTTTCATTCCTATTTCATTATCGTAGGAGTGATTCCTTTTCCAATCGTTATTGGATTGTGAACCAGGCTAATATCATGTTCAGATATAAAAATGTAATTAAGTCAACTGGGCTTGATTGAGCATCTCTAGATTTGGCGTTCAGACATATTTAATTTACTTGGCCAATTTAACAGGTCGGCTCAAGATACATATACATATGTAAATAATAAATTTTCGAATTTTGTGCTTGCAACAATAAAAAATGTTGTTCAATATGAAAGTGATTTAGGAATATTTCAATTGAACCAAAGTAGCTTGGACAAAAAAAGCTGATTTCGATCAAATAAACCTTTCTGAAAACTGCATTAATTTGCGCAGATTCCTGTATATTTGGATTAAAAAGAAATTTAAGGTATCTTGGAAATACCAGGGTCCAAACTTGAAAATTCGTGACTAAAAAAATAAAATTCCACTTTAGGCGATCTTGGTACCTTCCCTATGGCTCGCACTAAAAAACTGAGTACACCATTCGATTAAGCCGTTAATTTTACATGAGCATATGTATCTTTTGTTTTTTCTTTTATTTTTTAATTCTGTGGTTTTTTTCATATATGAATCTAAACCTATGGAATTTAATAAAAATCGCTGTTTTTGGAGTAGCCCGCTCAGTTTTTTGTCTAAAAAAAACAAAAATCAGCTTAGTTATCCTACAACATCCTATTTTCATATTCTGTGGCCGAAGGGAAGATCTGCGAAACTTTGCCGAAAAAAACGCATCTAATGTATAGATCTATATCGAAAAAACGATGGCCCAACGAATATGTGACTAGCTGTGTGCTGGTACTAATTTTCGTTTAAAAAAAATGTTGGAGATGTTATTCACGCTTGCTGTGCGTTTATGAAGTAGATTAGAATATCATTTTACGTAAGTTTTTAGCCGGCCATCGTTTTTTCGATATTTTCATGCAACATATTGTTGCTTCCCGTCCGCCGTGCACAGCTAGCGCGTATTTGAGCTCTAACTTGTTTTGAGTATTAACGTATAAATATGTATGTAAGAACGAGAATTGGATCATTAGATTAAAATATTTACATAAACTAGCAAAATATTTGAACTTAAAATAGCACCATAAAAAACGTACTTTTTTGAGATTTTCACTTTAGATACACCAAAGTACATTAAGCCTTGCAGCTACATCAAAATTGTATATTAAAGAAATATTACTTTATTTATTCTGAATGAAACACAGAATTAACATTTTAGGAGTTATACGCAAATTAAAGTGGGTCGTTTTTGTGTTATTTTATATTTCAGTGGTTATCATTTAGGTCCTGTTCACATTGGATTTTTCCACTACAGGTGTCCTGTTTTCTTTTTAATACCTTTTTTGTATACTTTAGCTACCAGATAATGTACTGAAATCGGAAAAATTTGGACTTTGGCGAATTTTCGATTTCGTCAATATTTGATCCTTTCAAAAAAAAAAAAAAAAAAAAAAAATGTGGATATCCTTGAAAAAGAAGCAGCTCGGATTTTAATTTCAACGGATGTTTCATCTATAAACATCACATAACACAACCCCACTTTCCTTTTTTCTCGACATTTTCATGATACCTATCGTCGCTTCCTGTCCACCGTGTGTAATCGTAAATTAAATTTTTAGGATTACGATTACTGTAATCGCAATGCCGAAAATGACCGCGATTAGAATTATAGTAATTGTAATCGTAATCTTTAGCGAACAGATTTTATCCTAATCACATCCGTGCCAATTATTTTATGCTGCTATAACCAAGCCTTAAGTGATAGTTGCTATTGGAAGCCAAAATACGCTGTGTAGGTACTTCGTGCAGCTGAGTATAAAAATGGAGGAAGCGAAAAACTTATATTCCTCGGAATGTTTA
The DNA here is from genome assembly GCA_960531455.1 of Urophora cardui. NCBI lineage: Eukaryota > Metazoa > Arthropoda > Insecta > Diptera > Tephritidae > Urophora > Urophora cardui. Next base: position 67,032,897 of record OY482673.1, on the reverse strand, counting down.
ATTTGTTTTATTTCGGATTCCACTGAAGATATCGAAATACTTATTAACATGCATAATTTTTTAGGAAGTTTAACAGGCAGGCAAAAAAAGGTATATTTAGGTGGTATAAACTAAGTACTGGATGGTAGTGACCCCAATGGCGCACATAGGTTTAATACAATTATGTAGTCGAAGTCTTCTTCTCAATCCAAAGGCATTGGTGTATTAAACTTAGGGATCGGATGAAAAAATTGTATTTTAGCGAAATCTAGCGGCGTCTAAAGAACAAAATAAAACAAGTAAGGAAGCCTAAGTTCGAGTGGAATCGAACATTAGATACTCAGCTGTATGCTCTCATAGTTTGTTTGCGTTTGATGGAAACACGGTGTACTTTATATAAAGCGAGTGCCGCATAAAGTGGGCGTAGCCACGCCCATTTTCAACATTTTTATCAGTCATCCAACTAAGCATATGAATATGCATTATTCTTTGTGGAAAATTTCATTCCTTTATGACTTCTAATTATAAAGATGCCACGTTACAAATTCCCAAAGGGTGTTCCAGAAATATCTTTGTTAAAAAGTAGGCGTGGTCATAAACCGATTTCAATAAATTGTTGCGTGTCTATTAACACAAGTTATAAAAGTGTATAAACCAAGTTTCGTCATAATATCTCAGTTATTTGTCGAGTTATGGGCTCCGAAATCTCGTAGATTCCTTTGTCTAAAAAGAGGCGGTGCCACGCCCATTTTCCAAAATTTTTATATTGTTTGTTTCCGGTCTATTGTGGAACTCATGCCACAAAATTTCTATGAATTATCTTTATATTTGACAAAGATATCGCTTAAAATGTTTTTACTAGGCCACTTTATGATACCCATATATAAAAGTGGGCGTGGTCGTTAACCGATTTTGGCAATTTTTCGTCCAACCATTTGCCTAAGTAAGTATATCACGCCTACCAAATTTCATCGATATATCTTCAACGGTTTCTGAGTTATGACTCATAAAACATTCAATGTTTGCCCCTTAATAAGTGGGCGTGGCACCGCCCATTTTCCAAAATTTCGCCATATTTCTTCATAAGGGCCTGAGCTCAATACGTGTGTGAAATTTTATCACTCTAGATCTATTAGTGACTGAGATACAAAATTTCCGATTTTTACTATATAGGAAAAGTGGGCGTGGTCATGGTCCGATTTCGCCCATTTTCAATACCAACCGTCCCAGTCTCGATACCAACTTGCGTTCCAAATTTCATCAAAATATCTCAATTTTCGCGCGAGGTATCGTGCGTACCGACGGACGGACGGACGGACGGTCGGACATGGCTCAATCGATTTCTCTTTTCATCCTGATCGTTTTGATATATATAAGTCCATATCTATCTCGATTATTTCATTCTATTACAATCCACCGTTATGAAATCAAAACTATAATACTCTGTGTACTAGTACAGCTGAGTATAAAAAAAAAATCGGAAAGGTTTGCCAAAAAGATATCATATGTGGAGGCTTTTTTGTGGACTTTCTTTCGTCCATATAAGGCGAGACGGCCTAATGTACATATATTACATATTATGTACATATTCTGACCCTCAATTATAGCGTTTTCGATTCTGAACAAAAATGCTGCATTATTACAAGGCAACATTATCAACATGCGCCCAGTGCCTTAAGAAAATGTTGCACTTTTCATGTGATGTATGAAACAAAAATAATGCAACCATTTGGTTATCTTAAAGGCAGAAAATGCTGCCCTGTGGTCGGGGAGAGTGCGACATTTTTGTCAATAGAACAATCAACCATGAAAAAATGTATGGAATCTATGTGGTATTGAACAAAAAAATTCGACAGCGCTTTAAAAATGCAGAATAAGTACGACATTTTTGTCAGAATCGAAAACGCCATTAGTTTCAAATTTATATCTACTTCCCTGCAGAAAACGGAACTAGTCCATACACGCATGTACAAACCAGCCACTTGTGGCAATCACCTAGCCCAAAACCTGCCACATTCCATATAAAAATATTGGTCCAATTAACATTGCAATGTCCTAGCACAGGACCACATGGTCCATCGCTCGATCGCATCTAACTAGTTTAAAAACTAACTGTCCGTAGCTACTTTGCAAACCACCTACAAGAGGTTACTTTTTAAACTAGCTACGGCAAGTTACTTTTTAAACTACTCTAAGGAGTTAAAAATGTAAAATATTTCCATAACTACTTCATTCTTGAGCTCTCAAGACCAATTTTATTTATTTTTTTATTTTTTTAAGGAAAAATTGATGTGAAAAATTAATATTTTTTGGTAGAAGTTATAGATACATTTAGGAGACCGCCACATCTCTTCAAGCAATTATTTGTGCTAATTAGTAGAGCTTGTTTATCGGCTGGCTCATCCGATTAAGTTTTACTTTTGGTTTTTTTGGTCGTTTTTATTTTCATAACTATTTCATTCTTGAGCTCTCAAGACCAATTTTTTTTTTAATATTTAGATTAATGCTTCTTGGCAACACTGTTAATAAATATCGTGCAGCGGTTACGATCGTTAAAACCGATCTTCAAACACGAATCTACATACATACATATATATGAACTGGCCCAATTATTGGCTGCATGTGGCAAGTGCGTAACTAGTTGAATGTGGCACAAATGTACCAAGTAGTCCAACAATTTTTGCAGGGTTAACTCAAATAAGACCTAAACCACCACAGGAACTACGTATTACACATATATACATACGTATTATTTTTATTCAAGCTGCTTTCTTTCTACGAAAAATCTGCTACATTCCATTAATATATGCTCAGCGTTTTCTACCTTCCCATCACAGTGCAAACAGTATGGATGGTCGACATGTGTATATTTGTATAAGTACTGTCTGAAGCAGCCATGGCCCGTGAAAAACTGCGTTAGGTAGAAGTTGGTTTTACCATGGTTCCTCTTGATCCATTCACCTACTTTGGGTATCAATTTCCTCGTCCATTGTCCTTTCGATGTTTCCATCCACCTTCGTTGCCACTCTATTTGATATTTTTCCCAAATCTCATTACGTTTTGCTGGGTCGCACTTAATTTCTTCCGCCGCTTTTGCAGCTATATCCACTGGGTATCTGCCAGCCAGCAGATTTGCAGCTTCATCTGACACTGTCCCGAAGGCGCAGCATACCCTTAGCGAAGCTAGCCTGTTAACTGAGCAGGCGGTTTTATATATGATGGCACCTGCGTTGCAGTCACCCATACGTATGTATGTATATATGTGTATACGAAAATATGTAAATAAATAGAATCTGAAATACTAGACATAATGTAAAATCTCATCTCATTAGCGTCTTCTTATCTTTAGTTCAATGTTGCACCCCCTTCCATCAATTAATTTACTACTTGTTCGCTTCTTGTTTTATTTAAATATCCGATTTCACTACCAAAAATCCAGGGAAAATGTAACAACAATTAATGACAATAATGTTGCAACTTGTAAGTCTATAACATAACATAAAATAAAATAAACATCACATCACCTACACTAGTAGCAACAACTACAAAACGAATACATATGTACATACATAACTACAATAACGGCAGCAGCCAAGTGACAGCGGCAATAACAAATGCGGCGATTGCCACACCAACATCGTGTTGCATTTGACATCTTCAGCTGTCAATTGCCGCTATTAATATACATATGTAGGTAGGTGCATAAGAACATTAGGCCGGGTCGATTTACTAACCTATATCGTGCCGTAAAAATTCAGATTCCTCTAATTTTTCTGAGCAGAAAACTCTTTCAAAACATTTGTCTTAATTTAATTTTGATGATCCGGAATTTGTCATAGGCCAAGACTGATTTTTGAAAAATCAAATAGGATGAGTCGTTTTCGAGATATAGCCTGATTTACGCGTTTGGAGGCTGAATGCACATATTCTCATATTTTCGCAATTATCTCTAGCTGTATATAATATATGCAAAATTTCCTTGCAAATTACTAAAGATAAGTAAACTGAATATAATAAGAATATTTTAAATTATAATTTATCTCTAGGTATAGGAGAACTACAATGCACTCTTTTGTGTTTAGTCCAAAATCTTGCTAAATATGGGATTTCTATGTTATAGTCATCCGATATCGATTATCGATTACAATAAATGCACCAAATCTAAATTTCAGAATTTTATCTGCAAAAATTGAAGATTTATACCCCAAAACGTAGACTTATTCTATTTGGAATTTGTTTTTAACACGCTTTTATTAGCTTCACCTGTATGTATGTATGTATGTATGTATGTATGTATGTATGTAACTTCATCCCATCCTAAAAGTTGCAACATTTAACTAAATAATTATATCTTTCAAACATTCACTTTTTTGTGTTCTCTCTATTATTTACTTTATTGAACTCTAATAAAATTCAAGGTTACTCATACGCCATAGGGTACTACTGAAAGCAAACAAATTTTCAAGCAGCACAATCGGAAATCAGGCTATATCTCGAAAACGACTATTCCGATTTTAATTCCGATTTCATATTTGGATTCAGCATAAAATTCTGGTCGAACCTGATGTGCTTATTGGCCTGTGTACATTTTTGTCGAGTTTTGCCCATTTCTGATTTTAAAAAATCCCTCTAAAAAATAAATTGCAGAAAATCAAATTAATTTAAGACATAGGTATGTCGTGGAAAAGTTTTCTACTACCAATTCGATGTCATTATTTCGATTAATTTCCCTCCATACAAATCGCGCTGGCTTAATGTACATATTTATTTAGGTAACTACCCATTTTTATGTACATACATACATACATACATATGTAAGAAAATTTCAACAACAAAAACGCTCTGTAACATCTGCGGTGGGCCGCGTTGTTAGCGATGGCGATGGCGATGCCGGTGGCAATGGCGCTTATGCTGTCCATACCCCAGCGTATTCAGATAATGCATTGAACGAATGGGCAATTTCATGCATTATCAATTTATGCTTGTTTGTTTTCCTTGCCTATTTTCATGGTGCCTTTGCACTTAGTGTTTGTTTGTCTTCGGTCCACCTACAACTCATTTTACGTCGCCGTCCCTGTGGTTTGCTTTCAGACATCGCAACATCTTGCAGTCTTGTTAATTTTTTTTGTTGTATCACATTTGTGCATGCATGCATATCTACATACATATGTACCTACATATGTACATATTTACAATTGGTGCAATAAAATTTTCCCTTGCTTCCTTTGCTGTGTGAGGAGCGTGAGGGCGTTTCTGCATGTCATCGTAAACTTGGTTTAAGTCATTGTTGGTTTCCTGCCTCCGTCTGGACCAGCGACACACACCAACAGCTAATTTACTTTTCACCAATAATTTTAATTTCATATTAAAATGTCTATGTTGATTTTTTTAATTGTACATATACATACATACATACATGCATACATATTGAGCCCTAACCGCCATAAAAGTGTATCCAACTGAAAGTAAATTTTACAGGAGAATGTATTTTTAATTTTCTCTGCATACAGTTTGTAGTAGGTAAGTATGTAGCCAAGAAAATTATTTGGAGCATTCCATGCAAAATGGTAAATTTGTCCTATACAAACATTTCGATTTCTCACAAATATACTAGTTTTTCAAATGAAAGCTTCTGGTTTTTGTTTAGAAATTAGCCACACAATATCGATGTACTAGAAACATAGCTGGGGAATAATGATTAGTAATCCTAATGATTACTAATCGGATTAGAAACTTTTTTTTTTTAATCCTAATTGATTAATTAGGATTAGACGGCTATTCTAATCGACTACTTTTTGATTAGATTAGAACTAATCAAAAATCTAATCACGATTAGTGACGATTGGCATATCTAATCAAAACTAATCAAAAATAAAATCGATTAGATTTCTCGACTAGTTTTGATTAGATTTGATTAGATCAACTATTTTGAAATATTTGCAATCGTGAAGTTACTAAAGTACAAAAAGAAATTGAATAAGCTTTCCGATGAGCTGAATCTGTCTCCTTTCACATCAAGTGATTTTCGATATTTGGAGTCGTACAAGCTGCTAATGGAGCCTATTGCCCAAACTTTGGACTTTCTCCAAGGTGAAGCCAATGTGAAATATGGTTGTATTAATCCTGCGTTATTTTCTTTGAGTAATAAACTGCTAAAATTATCCAGAAAACCCGAAGTTTTGAGTAATGTTAGCTCAACAGCAGTACAATTAGAACATCAGTTGAGAGAACGGTTTAAACCATAGTTTACATTGGCTCCTGAGGGCTTTTTAAGAGCAGCGGTCACCTCTCGGCAGTGGGCGGCATACCCTCCGAGTGTATTTCTGCCATGAAAAAGCTTCTCACAAAAAATTCATTCGCCGTTCGGAGCCGGCATAAAACTGTAGATCCACCCAATTAGTAGGAAAAACAAAAAAGGAGCACACCTCGAATTGGGAGAGAAGCTCGACCATAAAACACGTCAGAGTTATAATAGCGCCATTGTATTATATATTATACTTTATGAATTAAATGACAAAAAAAAATTGATTAGCTCTAATCTAATCAATTAGTAATCAAAATATATAGAGAATAAAAAAAATCTAATAATTAGATTACTTAATTTTTCTAATCGTAATGATTTCTAATTCTAATCGAAGTTCCCCAGCTATGACTAGAAACTTTGTTTGATAACCTTTTGGTTTGGCTGTGAATTGTAAAGATTTATACCATTTGTCCCGTACAAACAATGTAAACAATTACATTACAGCATTTTTAATTCTTATGGAATAACCTTATTTCTAATATTTTTGCTGTTTGAATAAACCTTGGTATTAGTGCTACCACATTCACTTTTTTTATTTTTTCTAATATAATTAATTTGTCAAAAATTGCTCCTGGTTGGCATAAACCAAGGATCATGGCAGACCAGTCCTGTCGCGTACAAACACATAACTTTTAAGATTTTTCGCACATACACGAATATTTCAAAAGCAAGTTTCTGCTTTTAAGAAGAGTTTTATCAAACAGTAATAATGCACTAGATATTTTGTTAGTTAACATTTTGGTGTGCCTTTAATTCAAATCCAAAACTGTAAAAATTCGTACAATTTTTCACGTACAAATCATGGAATGCTCCATTTAGTCTCTAACTTCGAAACGCCACATTTCATCGCTTTGAAATTTTGGGAGTTGATGCGTGTGATAATAAGTTATTGATTTCCATAAAAAAGCTAAAATCGGTAACTTTGTTGGTTACACTTTTTTGGCGGTTAGGGCTCAACATGTACTTATACTTGTATGCACAGAAGCCGTCAAAAAATAATCCTCAGAGCAGATTTTGTAAAATAAAAACGCTCAATAAGAATATCAAAATGAGTATAACTTTGCATTCGAATATCTCGAAGAAACATACATATAAAATATTAGATAATTTATTAATTGTTAATTTATTCAGCCAAAGAAAACAATTCTTACTTACTCATTGCTTAAAAAGGACTTGAAGAAATTGGAAAGTAGTGATTGGTCATTCCTACTTAAACTAGGAAATCTAGGTCAGGCCAATTATTTAATTCTAATTGAGCCCTAGATAAAGGAGCATTGTTTGCATATTCGAATTTTGAGAATTTGAAATAAAATAAGGAAAGATACCGAAAGTTATGACAGGCACAAAAATAGATTGCAGTCGACTAAACTTTTTACAATGTTAACGACAAAGGTACATGATAGAATGGAACTTCTACGATGCAATGGAGTCAAAGGAAATAGTTCACACCGCGATTCGTAAGCCGGAATAGGGGCACTGAAGTTCATCGACCTGAGAACACATTTAGTAAATACTTTTTCAGTTTTCATGCATACAAGACAAGATTTACAAGGTAAGAGTGATATGGTCGCCAGATGAAAAATGGATAGTCTAATCGAGATTTTATTAGTGTTACTTAATCTGGTCCAATGGAATTATTATGAATAGAGCAGCTTGGTATTCAGTAAAAAATATCCTCCAGATCTTGGAATTCATGATCACTTTCACATGAATATAAAGTACATAATTTAAATAATTTTTAATATTTTGTCTGCAATGAATCTTTGGAGGAAATGTTATATAAATATGGAGTTTATTATTTATTGTAACGTATGATCTATCGATAAAAAAAATTGAAAATGAATTCAATTTCCATTGAAGGAAAGTAACAATTTTTCTTTTTGAAGACCACTTAATTTTAACCCGCACTGTATTTAGAATGTACATACATACATTCATACATATCTACATAAATGTATATGTAGGTACACGTATTTCACTTAAATTTATGAAAATGTATATAGGTTGCTTTGATTGCCCAGATTATCCTCGTTTTCCCCTAGAAATGTGCATTAAATGCCGCAGCCCTCAAGCAGACAGACAAGCATGCAAAAGAGATAAATATGGCTGATTATTGACTTCTGTTCGTGGATGATATTATCGAGGGGTTTTAACCGCATTTCGTGGTTAGAAAAATCATGTAGTATGTATATATGTACATGCCCATTCTGCCGTATATGTACGCATATGAATTGGTATGCCATGACTAGCACCCTTATTAATGATGCTAATGATGATGTTGAACTTGTTGGCATGGCGCGTTGCTCAGTCCTTACTTGCTAATAATTTAAAAGGGATTCATTCCATGCACATATCGACGATTCCAAACAATACTGTACCAAGTCTGAAAACTGTGTTTTATGCTTCGCTTGGATTGAAAGGTCAATACCAAAACTCGATTGATACCAAAATTTGACAGCATATAGTATATTAAGACACGTAATACTTGAAAACGCCAAAACGGGAGAACGTACTAAGTCGACATAGTACAGTATTGTTTGTAAGCGTCGATATGGAAGTACCTAAATATGTTTTTTTTTTTTTTTTTTTTTTTTTTTTTATAGTAGGGGGAAGCATCGAAAGCCGAAGTGCGAGACTTTAACCCGCTAAACCTAACCTACTCCCACCCAAAGCCACTCCTACGGAACCACCGGACAGGTATTACTTCGTAGGAGGGCGGATAGACTAAAAGTCTTCTTTCAACGGACAGGACTATTAACGCCTACTACATTGGTCAGAGTATCTCAGTTGGGCTAATATTGACGCTGACGCGTCGCTAACTGCCTCCCACATAACAGAGGACTGACACATAAGTGCAGTCAAATTTTCCACCGAAACTCTTGTTCCCGCGATCTCGTTCAGCCGTGATCGCACAGCTGAGAAACGAGGGCAATGAAAAAACACATGTTCTGCGTCCTCTATCACGTCGGAACACTGAGGACAGAAAGGACTATCATTTCTCTTGAATCTGTAAAGATACGCCCTAAAGCACCCATGTCCGCTAAGGAACTGAGTAAGGTGGAAATTGAGGTCGCCCTGCTCTCTATCTGCCCAACTGTTTATATTAGGAATTAACCTATATGTCCACCGACCATTAAGCGAGGTTTGCCAGCGTTCCTGCCACATTAGGCGACTTTTCGTCCTTTCTTCGGTTCTGTGTGAGTTTAGCACCGGTTTCGTTGCACTGTATATTTTGCTAGTTTCTTGGGCTTGAATGTCTATCGGCGGCATGTTTGCTAAAACTTCAGCAGCGTCACCAGAGACTGTTCGAAATGCGCTTATAACTCTGAGAGCGGCCATGCGGTGTACGGCGTGCAGCTCCTTTGCATATGATTTGCAGTTGAGAGCATCGGCCCAGATCGGTGCAGCGTATAAAATAGCAGAGTTTATAGCCCTGGCTAACAGGTGTCGACGTGTGGAGCGCGCGCAGCCTTTATTCGTCATCATCCTCGAGAGGCCGCCACAAATTTTTTGCGCCTTTTCTGCGGCGTAGTTTATGTGCTCTTTGAAGCTCAGCCTGGGATCAAGAACCACACCCAGATATTTCAGTGATGGCTGGGAACTTATCTCGCACTCCCCGACCGTAATGCACATATTTTCTCGTACTTTCCTTGTGCTTACAAGCAGTACCTCTGTTTTTTGTTCCGCTAGCTGCAGGTCCATATTCGAGAACCATCGTCGCACTCGGCTGATTGCATCATTGCAGATATGCCGGAGATTTTCTAGGTGCTTTGCAACTGCTATTATAATGAGGTCGTCTGCGTAGGCAATAAGTTCCACAGATTTTGGTTGTTCGATCTCAAGGACACCATTGTACATAACATTCCATAGGAGAGGGCCTAGGACGGATCCTTGTGGTACTCCGCTCGTAATCGAATAGATCTTGGCTCCCTCATCAGAGTTGTAGACGAGGACTCGCTCCTCGAAGTAACTTAAAATTATGTTTATCAGGTACTGTGGGACTTGAAAGCAATATAATGACTCAATAATTTTCGACCAACTCGCTGAGTTAAAAGCATTTTTTATATCTAGTGTGACCAGAGCGCAGTATTTTTTGGCTCCACCTTTCCACCTCTTTCCGCTAACTGCATTTCTAGCTAATTGGACCACGCTTTTTATGGCATCGACTGTCGACTTATGTTTGCGGAAGCCATACTGTTTTTTTGACAGACCACCTGCGCTTTCTAGAGCTGCCTCTAAGCGGTTACAGATCAGTGCTTCATATATTTTGCCCATAGTATCAAGCATGCATATTGGCCTGTAAGATGAAGGGTCATCTGGTGGCTTTTTTGGCTTTGGAATAAGGACCAAACGTTGGACCTTCCACGGATGTGGGAAGATACCCTCCTTAAGACATGCATTATACATTTCTGCGAACAATGTCGGGCTTAAGTGTAAAGCTGCCTTGAGAGCTTTATTTGGTATACCATCTACACCGGGTGCTTTGTTGTCTTTTAACCTCTTTGCTATGTTAATAATTTCATCCTCTGTAACTAAGTTAGAAGGTACCTGAGGAATTCTCTGCGCAAGATGGGCAGGCATTGGTTCGTGCTTGGGAAACAAGGTTTCAACCACCCTGGTTAGGAAAAAAGGGCATGTTGGTTGCACATAGTTGTTTTTAAATTTTTTCATACACACTTTGTATGCTTTGCCCCAAGGGTCGACGTTTGCTTCTTTACATAGCTCAGTGAAACAATGTTTCTTACTGCGCGCTATAGCTGCCTTTAGATTATTTTTGCTCAATTTGAATCTTTTTCTGAGCTCCTCTACGTTATTTTGTCTGCGGTTACGTTGGTAGATCCGTCTAGCCCCGTTACAGAGTTTCCTGAGCTCGGCTATTTCATTATTCCACCAGTAAACAGGCCTTCGACTGGTTTTATGCTTAGCCCTCCGCATTGTAGCGTTGCACGCTGACACTAATCTGCCTGTAACTTCGGTTACAAGACGGCTGGAAAATTGTTGCGTAGTTGGAGCTTGATCCCAAACGAGGCCAAACAGATCAGGGTCAAACTCTCGGTGAACCCAGCTACGTGATTGTGCTCTTTTCCTATTAACGACATGCGAAACTGTCATGTTCGATACCTCGGCGAGTATTGCCATATGATCACTATATGTGAATATGTCCAAGACTCTCCATGCTATTCGTGAGCTGAGCGGCTCACTTGCGAACATAAGATCGATTATCGAGCTTTTGTTTCCTTTTTTAAACGTAGGCTGGGTACCGTTGTTTATAATGGTCAAGTTAGTTTGCCCCAGAAATTCTAATATTAATCTCCCGCGCTGGTTTGTGCGTATACTGCCCCAGGCTGTGGACCAGGCATTAAAGTCTCCGGCAACAATAATGGGAGTTTTTCCTCTAGCCTCCATGATTAGGTCTAACAACGTGCTCTCGAACTCTGCCGCGGTAGAGCTGGGCGGTAAATAGCAGCTGAAGATGAATATATCAAATATTTTAGCCCAAGTAAAGCCACACTTGGAGTTTCTTGGATACATTTGGAAAGGACAGCCCTTGCACGACCATATTGCTGATTTCCCGCTTGCGTCCGACACCCAGGTGTAGTTCGGCCTCTGTGTGTATTGTTCGCTTAGTATGGCTACGTCAACATTTTCGTCGATGACCGTTTGTTTAAGAAGGTCTTGAGCTGCAGCACAGTGGTTGAGGTTAAGTTGCAAGATTCTCATTTTCGGACTGTTTTGACTATTTCGCAATGTTTTGGACACTTGACGCTGAGAACGGAGTGGCTGTCCCCGCATAATACATCTAGGAGTGTTAGTGCAGTCTTTTGCTTTATGGGCTGAGCCACCGCACCGTGTGCACAAAGACGATCTGTCAGTGGGGCTATTACAATGGCGCGCTATATGTCCAACATGGAAACATTTAAAACATCGGGTAATTGAGGTTTGTTCGCGAAGGCGACAGATTGACCACCCAATCTTTACTTTGTTGGCGCTGAGAGCTTTCTTCGCATCATCAGCTGTTAACTTTATTTGGGCTATTTGTGTGCCGCCTCGCAATTTCCTAATCGATGTTATGCTATCGTTCGTAATATTTTCTATTCCGCACTCCACTTTTAGGGCGTTACAAACTTCGGTGGGTGTTGTAATTTCATCGAGGTCTTTACATATAATTGTAACCATCGGGGTCTTCGGCTGGACTACCGCCAATTCACCTACCACTTTTTCTAACGCCTCCTTGTAATTAGTTGCTCTGGCGTTTGGCTGATTTTTCAATTGTAGTAAAAGTTCACCCTTCATAGTTTTGCGGATATTTGTTACATTGGAGCCAAGGTCGTCCAGCCCGCGATCATTTTTAATCTTCTTTAGAATATCCGCGTAAGTGGCGCCTTCTTTCGTCGACAAGATTATAGCCTCTGACTTCAACTTGGGTTTCTTTTCTTGTGGCTTTTTCCTTTTTACCACTTCCACCCAGGTACCATTTTCATTATTTGCCTGGGGTAATTCTGGCACCGCATTTGCAGTCGAAATTTGCTGCTGAGGTAAACCGGTACCATCTGGGCACGAGTTTTTGCACTTTTTCGGGGAAGGAAGGTTCGTAGTTATTTCCCGCGATCTTTTTGACGAGCTAACTCTCTTGATAGTCGGTAACGTTTGTGTTGCCTTTGCCGACTTCGCTACTGACCCTTCTTTTAGCATCTCTTGCTTGTATAGAGAGGTTATACCGCTCATAAGATCTCTCATAGCCTGATTGACATGCCTTTGGCCTTTTATCATAATCTCAAGCTCATTAATCTTTTCCCCGAGCTTCTTAAAGTTCGAAGAGTTATCAACGCAAATTGGGCTGCACGAGTTCGCTTGGGCAGCCACAACTCTTTCAGTGACAATGTCACAGCCTATTGTTGTTCCAGAAACGCTGGCAACCTCAACTGAGCCTTTTGGTGGCGTTCTGACCATTTTGGAATTTTTCCTAAACGGATTATCCGGTGTCAACACTGTTTTATTTTCCGAGGCCATGCCTCGGAGAAAAAAAGGGGGCTAACAATTAACAGCGTGACTAAAAGTTAAAACTAATTAAAAACCGTGCTTCTAGGGTTAAGGAATTTTAGTAGTATTATAGGTGGTTGGCAACGCGGGTGAAATATGTATGTATGTAAATAAATATGTATGTACATAAATATGTATATAGTATACATGCATGTGTTTCTTATACCACGATAAGATCAAATATAAAAAACAATTTTTTGTAATATTTGAGATAATAATTTTTTATATAATTATCTATTTAAACTTGGCATAAGATCGGCTAGGACTTAAGCGCAACGAATCTGACAACTGTGTAGGTAAGTGCCAAAGGCAAAAATTAATATTTTAATTACCTATATACAAATGTATTTACATATGTATGTATATGTATATGTACCTATGTACATATGTATGTACATATGTATCAGAGCTGTAAAGTGATTCCATCAACGTGGTTTTCATTAATCCATAATTCTTTTCAAAAAGGTGTTTGCCTGATTGTAAATAAATATTCAAATCAGTTTTCAAAAGGATTGTAAATTTGCAATCAAAACATTGAGTGTGTTTTTGAGTAGGGGAAAGCATTCAGTAGAGAATGTGAATGCAGCAGCATCCTTCCCAATCAAAAATTTTTTTTTTTTTTTTTTGAATACACTTTTATTTGCAATCTATCTACCATAAGACATTAAGCAAATCAGACCTTAGAATAAAATAGCAGAGGTAGATTTACACATGTGTAAACTACATAAGAAAGTATATACAATGTGCTTATTAATAAGTAAGGAATAGTAAAAAAAAAAAAAAATGTGTTTACATGTTGCTTAGCTTAATTTGTTACTTCATGATTTAACTTTTATCCAAATTTTTTTTTCAATCTTAATTATTTGAATTTAGGGGCAAACAAATTAGAGGAATGGCAAGTCTAGTATGTGAGTGCGTTTTAGCCTAATAGTTTCCTCAGTTGTATCTAATAAGTAGATAGCAGCTGGATTTTCATGGTTAGATAGACGCGTGAGATATCTACTACTGTATTTGGAAATTTCACTTTTTACAAATGGAATATCCAAATCCTTGTGGATAGATTCATTGGTGACAAACCAAGGTGCTTTAACAATAAGTCTTAATGTTTTGGATTGGTAACGCTGCAGAATTTGAACATTGGATTTGCTGGCCGTACCCCAAAGTTGGATGCCGTAGGTCCATATAGGCTTAAGAATAGCTTTGTATAGTCTCACTTTATTTTCTAGGCTAAGTTGCGATTTTCGACCAAGTAGCCAGTACATCCGCTTTGTTTTAATATTTAGCTGTTGTTGCTTAGCCTTAATGTGGTTTTTCCAAGTCAGGCGGCGATCAAGATGCATCCCTAAATACTTGACTGTGTCACTTGTGGGAATCTGGCTATTGTTTAAAAATACTGGAGGGCATTGTTCTTTCCTCAATGCAAATGTAATATGGGTTGACTTCTCTGGGTTTACTTTAATCTTCCATCTATTGAGCCAAGATTCCAGGGCGGCAAGCTGATTTTGTAGCAGAGAGGACGCTTCTGCAGGAGACTCGCTAGAAGCGATGAAGGCTGTATCGTCAGCATAAGTCGCCACCTCTACTTGTTCTGTTGATGGCATATCGGATGTAAATATGGTATATAAAACTGGACCTAAAACACTACCCTGCGGTACACCAGCATTAATCCTATATATTTCAGATGTGGCATCCTTGTGTCTTACAAAGAAATGTCTATCATTCAAATACGACTTGAGTACCAAATAGAAGTGTGCTGGTAAAAGTTTCTTTATTTTGAAAAGGAGACCCGAGTGCCACACTCTGTCGAATGCTTGTTGCACGTCAAGGAAAGCTGCCGAACAGTATTTTTTAGTTTCCAAGGCATCTGTGATTACATTTATAATCCGATGACATTGTTCGGGTGTGACATGTCTTATTCTAAACCCAAACTGGTGTTCAGGTATGATATTATAATCCTCAACTACGGGCAACATTCTTCGCAAAAATATTCGTTCGAATATTTTCGAAAATGTTACCAGCAAACTAATAGGATGGTAGGATTTTACAGAGTTTTCGGGCTTATTAGGTTTTGGGACCATAATTATTGCGGCACACTTCCATTGGGTAGGGTAGTGGTTTATATTGAGGATAGCGTTGTATACTTCAGTTAGAAATGTAATAGCTTTCTCAGGAAGAGCTTTAACAGCTTTACTGTCAACACAATCGTATCCGGGTGATTTGCAATTACTTAGCCTAACCACCTCATCAGAAACCTCACTAATCGTAATTCGGCTGATTGGAAAATCCATTTGACATGGCGCATCCAGGAAGCGTGAGACCTCGGCATCATAGCTGCTATCTATTGATAAGTTAGGCTGAAATGTCTGATAAAGGTGTTTAGCAAACGCTTCTGCCTTGGTATCATCACTCCTGCACCATACTCCATCTGCATTTTTTACAGGAACATTACGTTTTATTGGTCGCTTTAGGTACTTCGTGGCTTTCCAGAGACTATGCTCGTCGTTTTTTGTAGGGTCAAGATTCTTCATGAAGGTACTGAAGGACTGATTTCTTAAATCAGAAAGCTTTGCTTTCAGATCTTTAGTAACTTTATTAAGCGCTCTTTTATCCGTCGGATACCTATTTTCCTGCCAGACTTTTCTCAATCTTCTTTTAGTACGAATAAGCTGCAATATATCAACTGGAACTTGCATATTATGATTGGGAGTGGGATTTTTTTTTATCGGACTAGACAAATACGCAGCCTCATGTATGAGATTAGTGAATGATTCTATAGCTGTGTCCAGTTGAGTACCTGTTTCTAGTTGCACACTTAAGTCAATGTTTTTATCGATCCAATATTGAAAGGATTCAATGTCAGTTTTCTTGTTCAGAATCTGATATTTCTTAGCAGAGAGGTGGATACTATCATTATATGTTACAATTAACGGGGAGTGATCTGAGCTGAGCTCATTACAATTTTGTATACTTAGCTTTGAACTAGATATACCGGAATAAACTACAAAATCAAGGAGATCCGGGATCTTCCTGGGATCGCTTGGCCAATTCGTTGGTGTGCCTGTAGATAAGACGGAAAAATTTCGTTGACAGATACAGCTTTCTAGCTCTTTGCCCTTTGGATTTATAAGCCTAGATCCCCACATAGGGTGTTTAGCATTATAGTCACCGCCTACAAAAAATTTGGAACCAAATAGCTTAAAAATGTTAATATATTGATCCTTTTTTATGCTAAAGGAGGAAAGTACGCAGAATATATAGATAAATCTTGAGTGCCGCATTTAATTTTAACCCCAGCTGCTTGCACGTATTGCTCACACACTTCCTCTAATACATCGTATTTTATCCTTGATCTAATCAAGACAGCCGCACCTCCATGAGCTTTGTTTTGCGGATGGTTAGCACAGATAAGATCATAGCCAATAATTCTAAAGTACGACTTACTTGAGAAGTGCGTTTCTGACACTAACATAATATCTATATTATTTAAATTTAGGAACATTTTTACTTCTTCGGTATGGTTATTCAGACCATTGGCATTCCAAATCGCAATTCGAATGTTTACTTGCATAGCTTTTCCAATAAAGTTGACATCATTTTTATTAGACTTTGAGTTAACTCAAGTTGAGTGGCAATCAAACTTTCGATTTTTTTTAGGATATTATTGTTATTATTTTGTTCAGGATTACCCCGTAAACATTGGGCATATGATGTACTCGCATTTGGATTAACAAATGTATTTTCTTGCTGTGTGCTATTGAGATGGGGAAAACTTTGGGGGTTATAGGAGTGTGATGGTAAAGTTTGTCTTTTATCTGACATGTTTGGCTTTTTGGCAATGTTTTGGTACACCTTGCATCCCTTGTAGTTAGCTGGATGGTTTTGCAAACAGTTAACGCATCTGGCAGGTGTATCATTGTTTTTTTCACATACAGCCGTCGCGTGATCAAGCCCACATTTCACACATCTGTAAGGCTTCGTGCAGTAAGATTTTGTATGTCCAAATTCTTGACACCTATGGCATTGTACAACATCTGTTACCTTTTTAGGGGGGTCTACTTTAACAACAGCATTCCCTAAATATTTTATGTCAAATATGTTTTTGTTGTTGTTGTTCGGTTCTAGATCAACAAAGTGCATACCCAGCGGCATATTTGTGTATCTACTTCGTATATTAAAAACGTTCCTAACTTGAAAACCCAGAGCTTCAATTTCTCTTTTAATTTCCTCAATTGGAGTAGAATAGTGTAAGTTTTTTAACACAACTCTATACGCACGTTCTTGTTTAAGCTGATATGTATGATATTCAATACTCTTTTCTCTCATATTAGCTACCAGGGTTCTATACGAATTTACAGACTTGACCATTACTCGAATTTGGCCATCTCTTAAAGCTTTATAACTAAATTCAGACTTATTTATAATATTTTCAATAAACTTAATCATACCGCTAATATCTTGTACATTTGGAATAACAATTGGTGGTGGTTTTGTCTCTTCAACGATGTCTACTTGGTTCTGCATTGCATTATCATTATCCGACTCGTCTTGTAAGCCGGAAAACCTGTTTGTGATATGGCTGTTGTTGTTGCTCTCGTTATCATTGTTGTTGTTGTTGTTGTTGCTGATTATGGTTCCTACTGCGCATGCGCTGTTCTCTTTCTTTGAACGCTTGTAATTAGTAGTGGGTGAGCGCAATTGACGTCGCTTGGTTGTTGCAATTTGCCAATCTACTTTGTTATCACTTTCGTTGCTCATAACAATATCATTAGCAGCAGAAGCAGGTAAAGCATTCTGCTCTTGCATAGATGTCATATTGATTGGGTGATCTTCATTTGTATTTGTTGTTTGTATTGAGTATTGTCCGAGAATATTTAATTCATTGATGATATCAACTGCTCTCTGCAGCTGATGGCCTTGCTCTAAATGCGAGCTCTGGCCATACATTTATTCACGCGTTAAGTTCCACGTGTTAAATTCACTTACAAAGTTATATAAAAATGCAATTTAAACTATGAAATTGACTTTTTTTGTTTATATGTTTATATATATATATATCTATATATGAACGTATCTGATTGTTGTTTTTTCCACTTTATAAATAGTGTTTAAATTCACAAAATGATTCAAAATCGATAATAGACTTTATCACTCCACTAATGATGATGTGCACGATTCGACTTCTCATCTCCGAATCCCCAATCAAAAATGAGTGCATATTTAACAGAATGGAATCGGTTTAGTCATTCAGTACTGCAACTGCTCGTTACTGTAGCAACGAGAGTTGTTTCAAACAATTGTACTGAATGATTGGCACTGATTTGGCAATGCACACACTCAATGATTTTAATCGACGAATGATCGTTCATTGTTGAAAAATGTTAGCATCAACAGTCTTGATTTCAATTCAATTGGATTTCACCTGCTCCTCATATAACTTGTGATATGCTTCCAATTTTTTTTTTTTGACAACGTGTAGTACGTATTTATAGCTGTTGGTTTGGGTTTAACTTTTTGGGGAGTTGTAAATAGATATGTACCATTACTCCAGCCGGATACTACAACAACAATAAAATTATTGTCGGAATCTCTGCTGTTTTTGTGGGCGTAGAGATTTATTTGTTCCTAAACGATTCGTTTTTGAAATACTCTGTTGGAACAAACAAAATTGAATTGGAAAGAAAAGTAGAAAATCCCATCTGCCCTAGACCGGTTAGCCGATCCCAGTTGTGTGCTCGTGAAACGGTTACAATGTGGTTTTTATTCTTAACAATTATTTAGAGACAATGCTAGTTTATATGCAAAGAGAAAGGCGCACAAGTGGTTTCATTATTACAGTCTTAACGCTGAAAAGAGATCAATGGGCATATGCACTCTGATCTATTTGGTAGGTATACATAGATATGTATAAAAGTGTTTTCCATAATTCTCAAATTGTTGTCATTGTTCAAGTAAAATGCCATGAAAAGTAACACGCTCAGTAATTGCCAAACCAATTGTTTTGCATTATTACAATAAATTACGGATTTGCATGGCCTACTTTTAAATACTTTAGCCGATACACAGTGGCATATGTATGTACATATGTATGTATGCATGTTTGTGTGTGAGTATGTAAGCACTTAACAAATCCTTTAACAATGCCGCATTAGTAAACCAGACGCACTGCGCCCAAAAACTATGGACTACCACTTGAGTTTCCATGCTAATGCCTCTCCAAATAACAATGTCCACTTCATTCTATTCAACAATGAATTGTATGAATTTGCTTCTGTTCTTAACAAATGGTAAATTGTGGTACTTTCATTAGTTGCTGCATTCTTTAACTTACACAGGTACTTTATATTCGGACATTACCTCAATGCATAACTACATATCTGTTTATAATGGAAATACCTACGCCATCATTTCTCGCATATTTCGTTCCACCGAGGAAGATAGCCCAATATCTGGGTAGTGAACAACGAAGAGTTTCTTCCAATACAAATTTATGTCTAGACCTAGGTCCGATTATAATTTCGGTAAGAAAATTGGGTCACTATAACCACTCTATTAAATGTACATAGGTACATACATACATATATGTATGCACCCTGCAGCGCAAGTCCAAACTAGTCAGCCAATCTACCAGTTAACTGACTAGATAAATTATGGGAGTTTCCCAACTATATTCATAGGGAACAAATTGAGATTAGTTATGAAACAAGAAGTTTTGCCAAAAAAGGGTTTTAAATTAAAAACGAATGTATCCGGGGTTTCTGGAGGTTGCAATAAACACGTATGCAGTAAAAGTAAAGCAACTTCTTTATTGTTGTTGTAGTATTCGAACCCTGCGTAGTAGGCCCCTTGTAGATTTAGTTGGTTGCAAATTGTTAGATCATTAAATCAGGTGAATGCCACAAATATAACATAGTTTGAGATGTTAATATAGCCCTGTATATTAGATACTACTTCAGCCATAGAAAAAAGTACATGATATGTTTGTATAAAGTCAGAAAATCATCAATATAAATGTCAAGCTTAGAATGGTCAACGTGTTACTTATTCACAATGTTAATGTTAATTTACCTAAATATTTAATATGCAAGATCACAATCTAATGTGCCTGAATTCTTTAATTTAAATATCATATTCTAATAACTAAATAAATGTATTAGAAACTTTATTTTGCAATTTTTATTTTCATTGGAGTAGCATGTAAAACTAGTCAGTCAACTGGTATAGTTCTGATATCTACACTGACTAGTCAGCAAATTGGTATGATGCTGGTGTGTATACTGACTAGTCAGTCAAGTGGTATGATACTGGTGTGGATACTGACTAGTCAGTCAAGTGGTATGATGCTGGTGTGTATACTGACTAGTCAGTCAAGTGGTATGACTCTGGTGTGGATACTGACAATTGCCATTTCCTAGGTCATCACCGTGTTAAAAATACCAGTTGCTAATATGGAAAAAAGATAGATGGCTGACTAGTTGAGCTTTATGGCCAACCAGTTGTCAATTAGTTTACAACTAGTTGATTTCGCTGCAGGGTACATATGGACATACATACATATGTACATATGTATGTTGTATAGAAGAGTCACCTACGAACATGCCAACATAATGTCGATCAATAAACATTTAACAGTAACAAACCAAATAACGATGTGAAAGCAATAACAATGACGCGAACATCGGAGCGGAGTATGGATGGTGGCTTGGCGCCATCACTTTTGATGCGGCATTCTCTCAAGTACTGATAAGCGTGCATGCAACAACACTGCATATTTATTTCCCACTGTATGTGTGTATGTATGTATGTAAGTGCCCAATCGGAAATTTGAATGCGCATCTTAGAAGACACGAATATGAAGCGCTTCCCTTTTACATCATACGAATTAGTTTGAACGCTCGCTTTGGAAGCTCTTTGAGAAGGCAATATGAATCACTTCGATTATTTTAAAACCCAGTGGG
Source organism: Urophora cardui (assembly GCA_960531455.1). Classification (NCBI taxonomy): domain Eukaryota; kingdom Metazoa; phylum Arthropoda; class Insecta; order Diptera; family Tephritidae; genus Urophora; species Urophora cardui. The sequence goes on along the minus strand of OY482673.1, from coordinate 67,011,618 downwards.
AAAAACTTGCAAGGTGCATTCCGATCGCTTCTAAAGCGCTATCGATGCGTTCCATTTCTGACTGGGTAGGACGTAGGTACGTAGTTTCCCAGCAACGAATTAATCGATCCGTCATTCAGTATGTTCCGGATACATCATCAGCTGCATTATCGAGGAAAGAGCAGGCCATTAGTATGCGGATGTTTGAGGACTTACCTATTGGTTAAATGTCTTTTGGAAAAGTTGCTGACACGACTACAAAGTTCACGTTTGCTGAAAGTATCTACATATGCGGGTTTCTGCGCTAATAGTATAGAAACATATCCTAAAAGTTTCCATATTTTGCATACTTTTTTTATAGATCTTACTTTGGCGCTTTAATGGTGTGTTACCTTTAAAAAAGCAGAAATTAAATATCTAAGGAGAAATGTTCGCATTATGCTTATTTAACTTTGTAGAAATTTTATTTTCAAAAGTTCAAATGTATGTATAACAGCGCATTTTTTTTTAGGGAAATTTATATGTAAACTTAAAGAGACCTCCTGAAAAATATTTTATTATTAGGATTTGTTTTCGGAGGTGTAAGCTTTAGTTTTCTTTTGGTTTTATTAAATACGTGGACTATTTTTCGACTGTGTATTTTGTACCTTCAATTAACGAACGTAATAACAATGACATAAGCCATTTAAATTACTTTACTTCATTTTATCTCGCATTCGCGTAAGAAATTATAATGCATACATATGGGTATAATATTGCGTACAGGGTGCCTTTTTCAGGAGAACAAGCACATTTTTTTAGTTTGGCATCTTAGGAGAATCTTTTCTGGGGGAGGTAAGTGTAGGGCTGCCAGATATGTATTTATGCTGTCAAACCGGGACACTTACGCTGAGAAAAAAATATATATGTACATATACATATATGGAGGGGTCAAAGAAATTGCTTCCCTATTTTTAACACTATTTTCTTTGTTCTGAGCAAATTTTCCCTAAACCATGTTAAAAGGATTATAAAATAAAGTTTGTACATGCCTTGCCATGGTTTCATATATGTACCAAGGGCGTAGGCAGGTAAGGGCAGGCTACTGCTTAATATTATAAGGGCATCAGAGAATAGTACAGAAATTTACATATCAAAATAAAACAGTGAGATTTGTTTCGATTCGTGTCTGCAGTTCACTAAATATTTTAGCATTAGCATTGATAAGCAGAATCTAAGGCCCGGTTTCACCAGCGTGACTAAAGCTAAAACTAAGTTTTAACTTAAGTTAGCCCAGAACAGAGTTCTGGTGTGGTGGAAATGTCTTGAAAAGAGTTCAATCCTTCTTGCATTTAAAAATGTGCAAAGAAGCGCGTTGATTTGTATTGGTGGCGCGCTGCGCACCACTCCCAAGGAGGCTCTGGACACTTTATTTAATGTCCTGCCGATTGTCCTGATGGGTAGGCAAAGCGCTTAAGGGAACTTCCGGGGTGGAAGGTAAATGTAGGTGGTCATGCTGAGATGCTTAGCATTTCTTTGACGAGTGCAACGGACTACTGTGCACCGACCACCACTTGCGGGAGGAACTTCGATGTTTTTATGCCGGATAGGGAGTTTTGGTCCAATGGAACTCCGGATTTGCCGGGTGCCCTCCACATTTATACTCATGGTTCGAAGCTGAATGGTAAGGTGGGTGATGGAATTTTCGTAGCCCAAACGGATACGAAACTCTCCATTAACTTTCCGGATCACTGCAGCGTATTCCAGGCAGAGGTTGCTGCCATTCAAGAGGCGGGGGACTATCTTCGTAAAGGAGTCCTCATGCACGACAATATTTACATTTATTCTGATAGTCAGGCTGCGCTGAAGGCGATTGGGTCTACTACTTGCAAATCCAGGACTGTAGAGGGTTGTCGCAAATCTCTTGACGAGATGGCTACGCAGGCTTCTCTAACGCTGGTATGGGTGCCTGGACACTCCAATATACCAGGCAATGAGATGGCAGACGAACTTGCAAGAGGGGGCACATCTGCTCCGCTTTCGTCATCTTGGAAGGGTTTAAGAATGCCGCTCGCTACATGCAAGCTCAATATTAAGGGATTTTTCCATGCAGAAGCGGGTGCTAGATGGAAACGCCTTAGCACCTGCATTCATTCTAGACTCGTATGATCTCATTGGGATGCGAGACGTACTAAAGGGCTACTTATTCTAAAGAGGAAAGACCTGGCGCTTACTGTTGGCCTGATTACGGGCCACATCGTTATCGGCAGACATGCTGAGAGATTGGGCGCTCCTTTTCATGACTTCTGTAGGAGCTGTAGAGATGAGGAGGAGCCTGAAACTGTAGAACATTTGCTGTGTGAATGTCCTGCGCTGTGGACTAAGAGGCTAAAATTTCTGGGGGCACCCCACTTTTCTGGCCTCGGCGATTTGGCCGATTTAGAGCCTGTAAAAATCCTAAGATTCGCTGAATCCACTTTCTGGTTCGAGTAGGGGTTTAGATCCGCGTGGTTTCACAATGGGTCCTTATGGGCTGGTGTGTACCAGCGGTTTCGCCAAATAAGCGACTTGAATAATTTTGCACACAACAACCCGATGAGCAGTTTTGACTGCGCAACCCAGTTTCTTTGACAGTTGTTGTTGTCATTTTTATATTAGCATTGTTGCTGTAGTCGCACACACAAATTAGTATTATTTTTTATAGCAGCACTTGATTTTAGTCGCAAACTTGTTTTAAAGAAATTCATACATGAAAACAAGGAAAATTTCCTTGTTTTGAATATTTGATTTATGTAGTACATACATATTTAATTTTGATAAAATGAATTTCTTTCATAGAATTTCTTTGTAAAACATTCTGAAAGTGCTAGTTTTCGTATGGTACGACGATATGTACTATTGTAGTTTTCAGGCAGCGTAGGAGTACGATATGTGGTTGAAACGAACGGATACAACACTTTGGGAAATGTGCCACATTCAGTATCTTTTATCGTTCGTTGGCTTACAACCAAATCAAACTTGAAAATTAATGACGGAAATTCGTTCCTAAAAGTAGCTAAAGCACATTATCGATAGCAAACAGATTGGATCACCTGATACTATTCATTCTTGTGACTCGCACATAGCTGAAAGTGTCAACAGGCATTTATCGAGAGCTTGTGCTACTCGGCGCTGTGGTGTAGTGGGTAGAGTGCTCGCCTGCTATACCAGAGGTTTCGAATACTAACCCCATTCCGGACAAACACCAAAACAATTTTCTAATTAATCTCTCGGCAGTGGGCGGCATACCCTGCGAGTGTATTTCTGCCATGAAAAGGCTTCTCACAAGCAATGCATTCGCCGTTCGGAGCCGGTATAAAAACTGTAAGTCCACCCAATTTGTGGCAAAAATGTTAAGGAGCACGCCTCTAATTGGGAGAGAAGCTCGGCTATAAAACTCGCCAGAGTTATAAATTGCTGGCGGACGGAAATGATTCACGACAAATTTACTAGACCGAGAAGGGTTAGCAAAGGCTGTTGTTCGGTCGAGTCGGTCCCGTAAGGCGCGAGCCAGAGGGGATGGTGCGATACGGTGCTGGCGGAAGGCATAAAACGTATTCATCTTTCCGTGATGGAAAATAAACAGGATAAAGAATCACAACAACAAGAACACCATATCGAAAAGGTCCTTCACCACAGAGAGTGCGATAGGGGCCTTTCTTGATATATCGGGTGCTTTAGCAACGTCTCTACTTCGGCGCTGTTAGAGGGACTGGAATTGATCGTAATACCCCCAGTCAGTCGGCGCTGGATCGAGGACCTTTGGAGTTGCCTAACGGTGACGGGTGGATGGGGCCTTTCGATGATGTCAAGGAGGACACATAGGGACACCCCACAAAAATACTCTTCATAAATACACAAAATACTAAAACTTGCGAAGTTTTGCATTCCATGTTTAGTGTAACACCTCCAATACGATGTTGGTAACACTAAGGACCATATCATCGTACCATACGAAAACTAGCATACGATTTTTTGTGGCTGACGAAAAGTAACAAGTTCGATTTTTGGCCGACGAAAACTATAAATTTCGTTTAAACAACAACAATTTTAATGTAAAAACAGTATATAATTACTGTTAGTTTTCGTCGGCCAAAAGTCAAATGTGCTACTTTTCGTACAGAATTTTTTTATTGCTAGCTTTCGTCAGAAATTTTAAATATGCTAATTTTCGTATGGTACGACGGATATGTCGTCTATGTGAGGGATCACTATATCCGGCCAACCTAATCTAACCGACTAGATTTGCGGCTTCACAGCAATCGTCACATATCTACTTATTAAGTCGTGTTAGGCGACTGTTTCTTAATATTTTAACTCTTACGTGATATGTACTATATGTAAGTATGTAGATTGTTTTTTAATCGGGTTCTTACATGTTTAAATGAAAAATTAAAATTTGTGAGTTTAATTCTTAAATATTTTCTTATATTTTATAATCGATGGTAATTAAAAAAATTCACGTTAATTCATACATAAACATATCTAAATAACTGTGCATACCCAATAAACAGCGGACGAAAAAATCTCAAACGTTGAGAAAATCTTAATTCTCCATTATTTTCAGTATACGTTGAGAAAGACTTTATTATTCCATTCCATTTTATTCCATGTTTGAGATAGACTTGAGAAAATGAATTTCTGAATTAGACCACATCCCATACTAAATATGAGCCGTTTTAGGTGGAGAACGCTATCAACGGTAATTTGAGGTGCATTTGAGAACAAACGTGTGGGATTTGGGAATATGGTCAGCTCCCAGGTGCTTCTCAAGTTGAGAATTAAGAAAAATGTTTATTGAGTATGCTTGTGTGCATGTTTGATCGCGGAACTTAATTTTGTAATGTATTTTTGCCAGATTAGCTGGAGTTGTCGTTCGTATTGCTTTACATTTCGTATGAAGGAATGATTAAATAGATGCGCATATTGTATGTATGTATGTACTTAGTATTTAACTATGCCGTTTAGTGCATTTTAAGGTCCCCACAAACAGAAGCGATACGATACAGCCCACACAGCAAAATCGTGCATGACGCGATACGATTTTACTGTGTGGGCTGTATCGTATCGCTCCTGTTTGTGGGGACCTTTACGTCAACGTGAAAAGTCACTTCCGCTCATCAGTCATATACATACATATGTACTTTCTCAGTTCATGTGTACATAAATAAATTTAGATAATATGTACATTTTTATGTATACGAGTATATGCATTGTACATATGTACATATGTATGTACATATGTATATTCCAATGTATGCTGAGCTTTTCGTACTGCTCAATTCGCCGCTATCGTACAGACACAACAGCTCGGAAACCAAAATGAGTCCGTGTAAAGATTCTGGCCGCTGGCCTCTAACGCAATCAATCGCTTCTGCACATATTTCTGTTCACATCTGGAATTATAACCGTTGGGAAGTTGGCAAAGACTCGAGCAAGTGTTAGACCTGTAAAATAAATCAAGGAGAAAAGACAAAATTTAAAGCCAAGTCAAAATCAAATACAAAACAAAACATGTAAGGAAGCCTAAGTTCGCTTGGAACCGAACATTAGATAATTAGCTGTAACTATGAGCACTTTTATATAATGACTAGCAATTTGCTAGTAGCAAATACCCGTCCCGCTTCGCAGCAACGAACAAAAGCTTTTATGTTATAATGGGTCTTTCCATTTACCTTTATCTTTACCTTTACCTTTACCTTTACCTTTACCTTTACCTTTACCGGGACCATCCGTTACCATCCGGGCCCACTACTTGAACCATCTCTGGGAAACTGACTTAAAAAATAACAATGAAAATATTTGTGTGTTGAAGCAATGCTCGACACCTTTCATTTGATACCAATATCGCTTAGAAACATTCAAGGGACATCCGGGTCCACATTTTGACCCATATTTGGGGAACCTCTATATTGAAGGCCTTTTTCACCTTTCATTTTATACCCATATTGCTCAAACATTTGCTGGGTCACTCTAGGTCAGTGATGCACACCGCCGACTGCGCTACTTACACAAGCGCAACATATTTTTGCATTAGTGTGCGCGTATAAGCAGATGTCGCATACCTATTGCTCAGAAAAAAGAAAAAAATTCTTTGCGCGATCGATGTACACAGCATGAAATTCAAGGCTTGAATTTCAAGCGCAGACTAATTGGTTGTAGGTAGAGATGAGCGAAACTGCGATTTTTCGATATCTGTGATTTCGGTGATTGCTATTTTTAAATCACTGTGATTTTAAACTGCTATTGCGATTGCATGGACTGGTATAAAATCATCAGTTACCGGTAGAGATTAATTTTGCGTTTTCTGAGCGATATAACCTGTCTTTATTTTATGTTAACAAAATGATAGCAATAACAACGCATTCCGCAGTAATATCGCTGTTTGTAAATATTTTTCAAAGACAAATTGTAAATTCAATAATTTTTTTTTCTTATATTTCTATATATGTACGTATGTGGCTCAAAAGTGTAAACAAAAAGAAATTTATAATGCTTTTGCGATTCACATAGGTGAACTGCTTACTAGCTACATCGATAGCAGTTGCCAATAAGTAGTGAACTGCTATTTTGAAAAAGTGATCGCAATTGCGATTTGTGATTTTTTATTCACAGTGAAAAAATCACCGTTTGCGATATATCGCTCATCACTAGTTGTAGGCGTCGAAATTGCTTGCTAGCAGCACACACACGACTCGTATGTGTAGCCGAGCAGCTTCGTTTTGCTCCGTATTGCTCTTTCGTTCAACACTGCTCTAGGTCCACGTTTGGGCCTATATTCCGGGAAGTTCCCACCCCAGTCCCGACAAACACCAAAAAAAATTCTAATTAGTAAAAATCCAATTATTGGGTTTTTATAAATAGCGGTCACCTCTCGGTAGTGGACGGAATACCCTCCGAGTGTATTTCTGCCATGAAAAATCTTCTCACAAAAAATGCATTTCGCCGTTCGGAGCCGGCATAAAACTGTAGGTCCACCCAATTAGTAGGAAAAACAAAAAGGAGCACACCTCGAATTGGGAGAGAAGCTCGACCATAAAACACGTCAGAGTTATAATAGCGCCATTGTATTACATATTATTATGGCCTGATGACATCAACGCAGGAAAATCAGGCTTATTTAAAGCCTTACGCCATACAAATTTGCTACCCTTATAATTCTTAAATAACGTTTAGATTTTTTGCTGGGTATATATACAAATATTAATTGTTATCACATCAATATATACCCGGTAAAGAGCAGATATCGCACTTAAAAAAATTTTCATATCCGTTATTCAGGCAGGAGACCGACGACATCCTACGAAAGAAATCCTACGTGCTAAAGATCTATGGTGAAATACGACGAATTCACCAAAATTTATAAAGGTTTTTTAAAGAACGTAAATTGTAGATTGTACAATTTACGTTCTTTGGGTTTATTTAGCCAAGTTATATACCGCCATTCGAAGCCGCCGATTAGAATAATTAAAAAATATTCACCCAGTGATTATAGCAAAGAAATAAGAAACAAGTAAGGAAGCCTAAGTTCGAGTGGAATCGAACATTAGATACTCAGCTGTATGCTTTCATTGTTTGTTTGCGTTTGTTCGATATAGGGTGTATTTTATATGACACAAGTGCTGCATAAACAGGGCGCAGCCACGCCCATTTTCAAAATTTGTATCAATCATCCAAATAAGCATATAAATATTATTGTTAGTGCAAAATTGCATCCCTCTATGACTTTTAGTTACAAAAACTTCACGTTACAAATTCCAAAAGGGTGTTCCAGAAATATCTTTGTTAAAAAGTAGGCGTGGTCATAAACCGATTTCAATACATTTTTGCGTGTCTATTAACACATGTTATAAAAGTGTATAAACCAAGTTTCGTCATAATATCTCAGTTATTTGTCGAGTAATAGGCACGTAGATTCCTTTGTATAAAAAGAGGCGGTGCCACGCCCATTTTCCAAACTTTTTTATATTTTGTTTCCGGTCTATTGTAGAACTCATGTCACAAAATTTCAGTGATAGATCTTTATATGTATTTGACAGAGAGATCGCTTAAAATGTTTTTATTAGGTCACTTTATAAAACCCATATATAAAAGTGGGCGTGGTCGTCAACCGATTTTGGAAATCTTTCGTCCACACATTTGGCTAAGTAAATATATCACGCGTACCAAATTTCATCGATATATCTTTAACGGTTTATGAGTTATGGCTTATAAAACTTTCAATATTTGCCCCTTAATAAGTGGGCGTGGCACCGCCCATTTTCCAAAATTTTTATATTTTTTGTTTTATGTCCCTAGTTGGTCTCCTGCCACAAAATTTCAGTGATAGATCTTTATATTTGACAGAGATATCGCTTAAAATGTTTTTATTAGGCCCCTTTATAGTTCCCATATATAAAAGTGGGCGTGGCCGTCAACCGATTTTGATAATTTTTCGCCAAAACATTTGTCTAAGTAAGCAAATTACGCAAAACAAATTTCATCGATATATCTTCAACGGTTTCTGAGTTATGACATATAAAACTTTCAATGTTTGCCCCTTAATAAGTGGGCGTGGCACCGCCCATTTTCCAAAATTTTTGTACTTTTTGTTTTATGTCCGTAGTTGGACTCCTGCCACAAAAATTCAGTGATAGATCTTTATATTTGACAGAGATATCGCTTAAAATGTTTTTATTAGGCCCCTTTATAGTTCCCATATATCAAAGTGGGCGTGGCCGTCAACCGATTTTGATAATTTTTCGCCAAAACATTTGTCTAGGTAAGCAAATTACGCATACCAAATTTCATCGATATATCTTCAACGGTTTCTGAGTTATGACATATAAAACTTTCAATGTTTGACCCTTAATAAGTGGGCGTGGCACCGCCCATTTTCCAAAACTTAATCAAATTTCTTCATAACGGCCTGAGCTCAATACGTGGGTAAAATTTTATCACTCTAGCTATATTAGTGGCTGAGATACCAAATTTCCGATTTTTTCTATATAGGAAAAGTGGGCGTGGTCATGGTCCGATTTCGCCCATTTTCAATACCAACCGTCCCAGTCTCGATACCAACTTGCATTTCAAATTTCATCAAAATATCTCAATTTTTACGCGAGTTATCGTGCGTACGGACGGACGGACGGACGGACGGACGGACGGACGGACGGACGGACGGACATGGCTCAATCGATTTCTCTTTTCACCCTGATCATTTTTATATATATAAGTCCATATCTATCTCGATTATTTCATTATGTTACAATCCACCGTTATGAAATCAAAATTATAATACTCTGTGTACTAGTACAGCTGAGTATAAAAATTATAGTGAACTTACGCGCATAATTCTGCTTTCACCATTTGCCGCGCTGTGCTGGGCTCATTCACCACATACATCCAATTGCCTATAAAATGTATCACTGCTATAATATTACTATAATAACATAAACCAAACAACAGTTTGATGTTCACCTTTATTATTTAGCGCTGCTTGTGGTGTAATGAATTGTGAAGTGGTTTTGCAAAGTGTTTGACGTCCCGCCGTTTGTCGTTTCGTACGAGTTTTGGCGCCCCTATCAACGCCCATGATTTCCAAGAGATCCATGTTCAGTGACACGTCACGTGAAAGATGTGATTGTGATGTTGATGAAATGCTGATAAATCGAATAAACCGTTATTACATACAAATATACCTGTAGATAATATATACGTAATATACATACATACATACATATGTATAAGGTGAAGACATTACCTTCGTTTCGCCCGATGGGAGACCACTGCTGGCACCGTTGAATCCGCGCCAAATGTGCTTAATGCCGCACTAAAATTGCCACCCACCACCCCATCGATATCGCGTGAAATGCGCTTTAGCCAGAAGGTAGGGCTATTTGACGAAATCTTATGCACGCCACTCACCTCAGTTTTGCTTAAACGCTGACCATTCGAGGTATAAAAAAGAAATCTGCAAAGTTGGTCGAAAAAAGTGTATTGGTTTGCAATATTGTTCTACAAAGACTCTTACGTTGGTGTTTCTGTTGTTTGTGACTTTGTAATGATGAATGAGTTTTCGCTGCTGCTGCCAACTGCTGCTGCTGCTCCTCCTATTCTACCGACATTCCCCGCGGCGCCATTGCCATTGCCACCTTCGGGATTGCCATATTGGTAGCCATTAAAACCAGCTCCATTAGCAGCGCTATTGTATGGCCGTTGTTGAGGAAAGATAAAAGCTGGATCGTAGAAGACGGGCGTCTCCTGCCACGTCAGTGCTGTGAATTCCTCCCACGTCTCATCGATCAGCAAGTTCTTGGCCTCGTAACCCCATTTTTGGACAAGATGTTTGATGAGGTAACTGTGAGGAAGAAAAATATACATAACTATGTATCATTGAAATAAGTGCATACTAATATCTAACAACACACGAAAATCGGAATCTTTTGAAAATTTCAAAAAAGTTCTATGTATATAAAAAAAACTTTTTAGGCAATTCATAAGCTCCTGAAAAGTACTGTAACATTCTAAAGTGGTTTAGGTTTATAACAGTTATCTATCAGCAGGGTCGATTTTTTCTGTGAGAATTAGAATAACACCAATACAACTACGTAGCCTAAGTTTATTGAGTTTGCTATCTGATTTTGTTTTTAAATATTTCATTATTCGGGTTATATTAGTGGCTGAAGAAATTAAATTTTTATATTTGTTTTTTTTTTTTTTTGTTTTTAAATTCAAACAAATACAACAATTTGAATTTTTAATTTTCTTAAAGTACTTTATTGCGTCGTCTGGCTGTACCCTTAGGCAATACTGCTCTCCATATCCATTAAACTGTCACTGCATTGGTCAATTTTCAACCTATGGCTTTGAATATGATACAAATAAAATTTAGTTCCGTAGCAAAGTTGCATGTTGTTACCTAAATTTGTTAAAATATGTGAATTTCGTTGTGAATATTTAAAATATGTTGCCAACAAAAAAGTCTAGCTTATACACACCTATGTATGTAGGTATTTGAGACCCATTTGCATACCGTCACGTGCAGAAATACATATGTACATATGTATGTATTTATTATGCACATACATACAGTACGTGTCTTATTAACATTTTTACAACTTTATTTTCCCAAAGATTGTGAGAAAAAATCAAAACTGGCTGCTTTCGATTGTATTCAATTGCGACCTTGCAACCCAACTTGTTGTATAGATACTATACTTATACTAGTTTGGAAATTTCGGCAACCACTTGCTCAAGCGGTAGTTTTTCTATGAAGGCAACTAGTCGTTTTATCGTGGCTATAGCCTACGTATCGTATATACAAGGAACATACCACTCAGAATCATACTAGTAGACCAAACATCAGCTGCATACTAGAAGAATACCAGTTTGCATATAATTTAAAAATATCAATAAATTTCAGCCCTGTTTGGAATGTTTGTTTGAATTCAAAACTCTCATAACTCAATCAAATAAATTTATCTCTCCCCGAAATCTTTTTAGAAATCAAGCTTTAAATTCCAAACAATTTATGCTAAAACTAATGCCGGAATCACAATTTAGCGTTCGGTCGGTGGCGCTTTTGACAGGTGAGTAGTAATACTGCAGCGAAAGTAACCAGTTGCAAACTAGAATTATACCAGTTTGCAGGGTACAGTCAACTACTTGCCCGACTGTATATATCCCATGTAAACATCTGGTATTTTTCGTGTGTTAATGTCCTACGAAATGGCAATTGTCTTCCTCTGCATAGGCTCATACTAGTTAAATACCAGTTTGTATGGGTCAGTAAAATACTAGTAGCATCTACATCAGCGAATACCAGTTTAGGTATGCAAAAAAAAAATAAATTTTGAAGTCTATTTATTTCATATGTAATTCATTATATTCATTCATTCAATAAAAATAAATATTGCTTAGGTATACATACACAGGTGGCAGTTCAGTTTTATAAGCAAAAATAAAACGTAAGATACATATATATTCAGTATGCTAGAGACATCGTAGTATAGTAGAAATATTGCGATCTATCCCAGCAGTATTTATCAGCTGGAAAACAGCACATATTTCCTACTGAATATTCAGTAGAGATGTAGTTCTAAAATCTGAACTTTCTCTTTCGTTTTTATATAAAGGTGGCGTCGAAAATCAACTACCTGAAAACTGCAGAACGAGAAGGGAGAGTTTCTGTATGAAAAAAGGCCTGAATACGCAGGGAGAACTTCCATAGCATGTATTTCAGTACACCTGATGTCTTCACTGCGTGTTCAGTTCTTTTTTCAGCAATGAATTTTGAACTTAGTTTCAGGCTATTTTTCATAATGAATATTCTACTGAATATGCAGCTCCTTACCTCAAATACTGCTGGGATACCACATATGTGTCACTCTCATATTGTAGTTTAATTGAAAATTTTCATAGCAAAGCCAAATCATTGTATTGATATTATAATATTTCTACCACATGTGTGTCTGAGTCAGTAATTAAAAAACAAAAACAGATACATTGTATAAAAATTCAGGCACTCAGAAATCTTAAAAATATTTCAATTTAATTGTTGAATTATTGTGTAGGTACACAGAAGATTTTTAATTAATTTTATTTGGCGAAAAGCGAACAAGTTCAAAGCTACGTATTACCAGCGATGGTAGAAATGATAGCTATTTCGAAGAAAACCAATGAAAATCATGTGTACATAAAAATACAATAACAATGTTGAGCGAGCAAAAGGTGGCAAAAGAAAAGCGACAAAAAGTTCAACTGCGTACCAGGCCGTGTTTGGGTGAGTGGGTTAGCGCGTCGCTAACATTTACACCTTCTCACGGTGGGTCTAAGTTCGATTCCCGGCTTGATCCCGAAAAGAAATCTGATGATGAAGAATTGGTTTTCTTCGAAATAGCTATCATTTCTACCATCGCTGGTAATACGTAGCTTTGAACTTGTTCGCTTTTCGCCAAATAAAATTAATTAAAAATATTTCTTAAATTAAATAACTAATAAGCTACCATTTCAGTTTAAAAACAAAAAACTTAAGCCACATATTCAGTAATTAAAAAAAAACTCATTATATAAAAATTCAGGCACTATGTTTTTTCAATTCCTTTGCTTTTTTTTTTGAAAATACTCCTTTTTCTTCAATTGCAATGCTTTTCCTAGCTGGAATTCATTAAATTTCTTTATCCTGAATAAAATAAACTGGTATGATGCTGCCTTTTGGATACTAGTTTGTGGTTCAACTGCATTTAACTGTTATAATACTAGACAAAATAAACTGGTATGGTATTGTCATACGAATACCAGTTAATATACTACAATTTTGGCATACTAGTTAGCTGTTTCGCTGCAGGGAATGTATGGAAATACATGGAGCAAATCGCATTGTGACCTCAATTATTTGATCGTAAAATGGCACACTGTATAACGCTTGAGTAGAACATTTCTCTACTAAGTCGGGCGTTTGACATAAAATAAATTCAAATTTTTCTCTTTCGATGAAAAATTATTAAATATACATACATACATATGTACATATAAAAATTCAACAAAATATATTAGTGGCGGTTAACATGTTTCCATTCCAACATTTAATATCGAATGTCAATGTAACGCGGCTTTGAGTTTAGATCAACGCGCGACCGACCTAAAGCCAGATTGCGATTCCGGCATAATACCCCAAAATCGGTTGTATCTTAACAAACGGTTGTATAAGAGCTACATATCTCTAAAACCGGAAATCAGGCTATATCTCGAAAACTACTCACCCGATCTTAGTTCTCATTTCATGTCTGCATTCAGCATAAAATTATGATTCAACTTTATGTGCATATTGTTATTTTATTTCGATTTTTGTCCATTTTATTTTCAAAAATCCATCTTGGACCATAAAAAACCAAATTCCGGAGCATCAAAATTAATTTTAGACAAATGTCGCGGAAGAGTTTTCTAATCAATAAACGAGAAGAATCCCAAGTTCGATGCAACGATATTGATTAATTTCCCTCCATACAAATCGCCCCAGCCTAATGTGCATAAATAATATGTACAATGTACATTGTACATATGCATATCTACATTTTTACATACTATGTATATATAAATAATAAGTATATACATATACGAAATAGTATAAAGGTGAGATGGTAACATGCAATAGCTAAAATAAAAGCGAAAATATGCTAATCTAGAGCTAGACAATCCATCAATTTATGTTTCAATGGGACAAGCAGACAGACAGGCAGAGGTAATAAAACAGGTATTTTCTTCAAAAAAACAAAAATAAACGAAAATCAAATTGTTAAAAACAACAAAAATAAAATTACTGGCATTATGCAGCAGGCTTTTGGATTTAATGAATTCATTAATGTATGAATTTATATACATAAATTTTGGAAATGATGAATTTTGGTGATTTTTAAGTGATCGAAGCGTTTGTCGTACATATATGTATCTGTTAGATACAATTAATTTCATTTGGTTACCAAGGTCATACAAGCAGTGATTTGTTAATTTTTAATTAATATAAAATACATAAATATGTCCATATGGTCAATTTTCTGGCTGCTAGCGTTACATTCGCATGGAGTTTTTATTTAGTTTATATGAAATAATAACAAAAATGTTAGAAACGTCCAAGGTTCTGCTACTTATGCAGGTAGCAGAACCTATACCTTCATTTTAAGAGTAAAATTAGTCTGATGGCTACCATACCGTAAAAGTTATAAGCGCGTGAAACGCACTGCTAACGTTACATCATTTGGAAGTGAGATCAAGATACAGATCCTGTTTGGTTTAATTTCTGCGAACTTGATGAGACAATCATCCCAATTTTAGTTCATATTATATAGCAAGTATGTCACAAGGTCATGGCATACCGCTTTACCAAAATCTTTAGGATTTTTTAACGTAATTTAACATAAAATAAGGCACTGCCTACGTTACACAAAGTACTGCTAACGTTACACGTGCGAAAACTGAGTATCTCTACATATAATATGGTAAAAAAACACATTTTTGGTCAAATTTTTCCCACATTTTCAGTACTTTTTGCGTGATGCGCGCACAATCATACACACGGACGGACAGACAGACAGACAGATAGACTTCTAAAAATTGTAGATTTGGGTTCCGCTGGTCCAATAATGACCTCTCCTATCAGTTTTTCTTGAATATCTTCAATGTACAGACATCGACCTGTTACAATTTTATTATATGTATTATATAGATACAAAATCACTGCTAACGTTACACATTATTTAAGCTAACAATGTCTTCAAATCTTTGGAAGTTTAACTTTTTTTAATTGGAACGTGAGATATACGTATAGTATTAAGAAAATATATAAACAAATTAAATTAAAACGTATTTTAAAATGTCTTAAAAAACTTTTTTGGTTTTGCACTGCTAACGTTACATAAGATTTTTGCGGCACATTTACTTCTCACATAACTCCTAGGTGGAACATAACTTTTTTAAAAACTTTACGTGTTATGATATTATAGCTAATTTTCTAATAGATAAAACTTGAACGGCTAAATTTAGTCGCAACAAACATGTTATATTTAACTTTTTGTTTACTGAACTACTTCCGACCATATTTTTTTTTAATCACAACGTTTTATAAAAAGAGCGAAAAGTTTAATTTAAAACGACTAAAATTTAATGCCACTGTTTATAACAGCTACTATAATATGTCATGAACTCCGCAAGACTCCAGTGCTTGCAATATTTGACAAAAAAAAAAAAAAAACTACTTGGTTTACTTTCCCAGAAAATCGGCCATATGTACATATGTGTGTACATACTTATGTACATATAAATATGATGTACATACATATGATTTCTAATCATTCCTGTTCCATTTCTGTGACCCATATAGATATTCAAGGAAAATTAATAGGAGGACTTATTATTAGAGCAACATAATCCAAATTAACAGTTTTTAGAATTTGTATGTGTGTGGATAGGCAGAAAGTCAGATTTACTATAATAAAATGATATGTTACCTATTCCATTTTTATTTCATTTGAATCTAAAAATAAATTTAGTAAACTGTAAAGAACATATTTTATGGTACTTGCTCGTGCGGCTGACGAAGAAAAAACCGGACTTTCATATAATAGCGCAGATAAAGTTGTGCGCTTAGCAGTCTATAGAAAATTGAAGCGCAGATGTATATGCGCTGCAATAAAAATACGGCTAATATTTATTTATTTTCAACTCAATAATAACATTTTATGATTATGCTGATATACATCCATATATGTATGTATGTATGTACATTAAGGTGAACCTTAAATATCTATAGAGAGAAGACATTTACATCGGATTTCGTAAGCCTCAAACCCCACGTCGATACTACAACACTCGAAGTTATCCGATATGAATTTTCGTTCCGATAGGTGACCGCTGAAGTGTCTTGTATACATAAGTTTTAATGTTCGGATTACCCAACATCTTCAATCGGGACGCAAAATTTATACGTATGTATACATACATATGTGATATTTTTGTACTCAGCTGTACACGCAGTACACAGAATATTATAGTGTTAATCGAGATAGATATGAATATATGTAAGTATGAATATACATAGTATATCAAAATGATCAGGATGAAAAAAGAAATCAATCGTTCCGTTCTTCTGACTGTAAAAACCCTAACTGGCGTAAAAATTTAAATATTTGATGAAATATGTTACATAGGCTCTAACTATCCACATAGGAACGGTTTTGTTTTTTTTTTTTTTTGTTTTTTGTGCCAAGTCGTACAAGTTGGTATTGAAAATGGGCGAAATCGGACCATGACCACGCCCACATTCCCAAAATGTGATATCTCAGTCACTAATATAGCCCGAATGGTAGAATTTCGTTCACGTAATGCGCTCAGACCTTTATAAGGAAATAAATATGCTAAAATTTTAGAAAATGGGCAGTACCACGTGTACCTTTTAAAGGAGGCATTTTAAAAGTTCTATAGATCAGAACTGAGAAACCGTGGCAGATACATCGATGCAATTTGGTATGCTTGATTTATTTGCTAAGACAAATGCTTGGAAGAAAAATTGCCCAAATCGGTTGACGACCACGCTCATTATATATTGGTACTATAAAGGGACCTATTAAACAAATTTTATACGATATCCTTCTCATATATAAAGATATCTAATTCATTGGAAGTTTGTGGCATGAGTCCAACCATGGACACAAATTAAAAAAACATTAAAATTTTTGCAAATGGGCGTTGCCTCGCTTTTTTTATGCAAAGGAATCTAAGAGATTTCTGAGCCGATAACTCGACAAATAATTGAAATATTATGACGAAGCTTGGCGTACACAATTTTATTGCTTGTAATAATAAACGTGTAAAATTTTATAGGTTTATAACCACACCTACTTAAAAAAAATATTTCCAAAATGTCCTTTCAAAATTTTTAACGTGACATCTTTGTAACTTAAAGTCATAAATAAATTAAATTTTGCACTAACAAGAATATTTATAGGTTTGGTCTGATGACTGATAAAAATGTTGAAAATGGGCGTGGCTACACCCACTTTATGCGGCAACCGCTTTATATAGAATACACGGTGTTTCCATGCCACTCGAAATGAGGCTTCCTTACTTGTGGATTTTTGATTTCCGATTATGGGAGTGAGAGTGAAGAATATCGTTCATTTGAGTCTTTTAAGGGCCACCCTAATACACATACATATATACACACGTACATATGTAGGTATATCTATTTATTATGCGAAATCTCCGATTTCAAATTTATTAATCCCGCCAAAACTGAATGACCGTTGCGCTATTTTTGTCTGTTTGCCAAAATATTATTTATTGTCTCAAAGCACCGTTGATGAGCTCGCTTACCTTCAGCGATCCATTTGTAGGTCAATTTTATCAGCAAAGGCGAAAACGTCGAGACATATGTGGGCATGTGTGCATGTATGTATGTGCACAAAAATGCAATAAATCATAGTTTTTGATTTACAAATTAGATTTAAGCTTCCTTAGAATTTTTAATTTTAATTATGCTACACTCACGGAAAAATATTTTAAAATCAAGCATGAACAATGTTAAATCAAGTATAAACCGTGATGATTTCCAGTTAAGATGGAAAATTCTTAATCCTGGTAGAACGTTCTTAATTTAAGATTGGCCCATTTTATTTTTCATATTCCCAAACAATTAATTTTTCACCACGAAATCTACCTAAAAAAAAATCCTTATTATTACTTGCATATAAACTTGCGAATTTATTTGATAAACTTTTAAATACATACATATGTACACACATTTATAACGTTTTTCGTTTATGAAAAAGATTAATTAATCCTAATCCACTCGGTCACCTTACTGGACAAAGACATAGTTTCATCGTCAATTCCATAGTTACTGAGAAAAAAAGAAAATATCTTTAGGGTAATACTTCACTAATAATCCATATCATCAGTATCCACCTCCGTTTTCCTTCAAGTAAACAATTTTTCACGGAATTCGGCTCGTAATCCACAAGGAGGAGTCGCTTCCTTTATGTCATCAGCGCGTAAATATTTGAGGCTTCTATATGTTATCTGTACCGCTATAAAGTTAAAATATTTCAAAAATAACTACATACAAAGTGATTTGTGAAGCCTTATAATATCCAACTTACCTTTTAAATATTTTCCAACATCCTCCAAGTCAAATTCCTTAAGCAGCTGCGCCAGTTTCTAGTCATCTCCACATAACGCTTTCTTCAGCCACCAACATTTCGGGGTCCATTTCCACTAATTCACTTGTGTATACAGTATCATCAATATATTGTATTTCTACCATTTTGATATGAAAATATTAAATAATCAAAATATTTCACTCCGTAGGGTTTGCTTGCTTTTTAGTGAATGAAAATTGCACAGAATATCCAAAACACAGCGCATTTAAGCATGGCAATTTTAAATCAAACACGTTCTACTTGATCTAAGATTGCGCAATTTTGAATCAAAAAAACTCAACCTTAATTTAAGATGGCTACAATCTTGAATTAAAAATGAGTTTTTAAATCAAAATTGCCAATTTTAATTCAAAGTTGTTCATAGTTAAAACTGATTAGATTGCTTTAATAAAAGTTGAGCATTGTAAGATTAAGTATGATCGTACTTGATTTTATAATGCATTTTTTCTCTGAGTGTACACACACCTATGTAATTTATTAATTAAAAAACAACAACAATGACATCAAAGTTAAATATTCGGACATTTTTCCATTTTTTATGTCATGGCCATAACAAAGAGCTATTAAAAATTGTCGCCAGTATCAGATTAATCGTCAGCATAGTCAGCCGTGTCATCGACATTGGCTAATTGTTTAATCATCAGTTTGGTATGGTTTTACCAGAAATTTAGCGGGACACATTTAGTTTGCCTTTGGGTAAATTAGTAACAACAAGTAAGGAAGCCTAAGTTCGATTGGAATCGAACATTAGATACTCAGCTGTATGCTTTCATAGTTTGTTTGCGTTTGATGGAAACACGGTGTATTTTATATAAAGGGAGTGCTAGATAAAGTGGGCGTAGCCACGCCCATTTTCAAAATTTTTATCAGCTTCCAACTAGGCATATGAATATTATTCTTTGTGCAAAATTTCATTCCTTTATGACTTCTAGTTACAAAGCTGTCACGTTGCAAATTCCTAAAGGGTGTTCCAGAAATATCTTTGCTAAAAAGTAGGCGTGGTCATAAACCGAATTCAATAATTTTTTGCGTGTCTATTAACACAAGTTATAAAAGTGTATAAACCAAGTTTCTTCATAATATCTCAATTATTTGTCGAGTTTTGGGCTCCGAAATCGCGTATATTCCTTTGTCTAAAAAGAGGCGGTGCCACGCCCATTTTCCCAAAATTTTTCTATTTTTTGTTTCCGGTCTATTGTGCAACTTATGCCACAAAATTTCAATGAATAATCTTTATGTTTGACAAAGATATCGTTTAAAATGTTGCTATTAGGCCACTTTATAATACCCATATATAAAAGTGGGCGTGGTCGTCAACCGATCTCGCTAAAATTTTCAACATGTATTACCACAAGTAATAAAAGTATACACACCAAGTTTCGTCATTATGTATAAATTATTAGTCGGGTTATGGGCTCAGAAATCTCGTATATTCCTGCTTCTAAAAAGAGGCGGTGCCACGCCCGTTTTCCAAAATTTTTGTGTTTTTCGTTTTATGTCCGCATGTGGACTCCTGCCATAAAATTTCAATGATATATCTTTATATTTGACAGAGACCTTGCTTAAAACGTTTTTATTAGGCCACTTTATAATACACATATATAAAAGTGGGCGTGGCCGGCAACCGATTTTAACAATTTTCCATCCAAACGTTTGCCTAAGTAAGCAAATCAAGCGTGCTAAATTTCATCGATATATCTTCAACGGTTTCTGAGTTATGACATATAAAACTTTCAATGTTTCACCCTTAATAAGTGGGCGTGGCACCGCCCATTTTCCAAAATTTCGTCAAATTTCTTCTTAGGGGCCTGAGCTCAACACGTGGGTAAAATTTCATCACTCTAGCTGTATTAGTGACTGAGATACCAAATTTCTGATTTTTTTTATATAGGAAAAGTGGGCGTGGTCATGGTTCGATTTCGCCCATTTTCAATACCAACCGTCCCAGTGTCGATACCAACTCGCATTTCAAATTTCATCAAAATATCTCAATTTTTGCGCGAGTTAGAGTGTTTACAGACGGACAGACGGACGGACAGACGGACGGACGGACGGACATGGCTCAATCGACTTCTCTTTTCACCTTGATCATTTTGATATATATAAGTCTATATCTATCTCGATTATTTCATTCTGTTACAATCCACCGTTATGTGATTAAAACTATAATACTCTGTGTACTAGTACAGCTGAGTATAAAAAAAAATCAAAACAAAAACACTTGCCGTTGCAGTATCGTATCTGTTAATCTTTCACTAATAGTTCACAAAAGAACTTTTAAGAATTCCGCTGAAAGTAACGTGTAGAGACTAGTGTTGCTAGATTTTTGTTTTAGCTAAACGGGACAAAAAAAAAACTACGGGATTTACAAAAAGCAACCGGAAAATACGGAACATTTGGCAACGATTGTAGTAACATACATATATACATATGTACATAAAATGGACGTAGGAGATGCCTGATGAAAAATTCGCCTGTGGACGTTCAAAGTATTTTGACTTTTAATACTCATAATTCTCTCTTTCGTTCGTAAGACCGCCCGCACATTGGACACGGAATTTCTATTGTACACTGCATACGGTTTTCTGTGTCAAATAACAAATTAAGTAGATAATCAAAATTTAGTGATGGCAAAAAAAGATTTAGGAGCATTCCATGGAAAATGGGAAATTTGTCCCGTACAAACATTTCGATTTCTCACACATGCAGGCTTCTGCTTTTGTTTCGAAATTAACCATACAGTACATTGATGTACTACACAGTAAAAAATGATAGCTCATTTCCTCCTTTAAAATTGATGTTTCACCTCAGGATTATGAGACTCTATTAAATAGTTCATTTTGGCCACCCGGGGCCTTTGTTCGGGAATTTGAATATAGACCTAAAAATAATGATCTAAACCTCGCTAGAGTTAATACTAATCCAAAAAACTAATTTCTTTGTCTTCATTAAATATTTTGTACCAAAACGTTAGAGACGTTAATACAAAATTAATTGATTTGTACTTAAAATCCGTTGATTGCACTTTTAATATAATTTCACTTACCGAGACATGGCTAAAGCCTCACGTGTTCAATTCCGAAATTTTTTGCAACAGCTTTCAAGTTTACAGAAAAGATCGCTTAAACAGAGTCGGTGGTGGTGTTCTGTTTGCTGTACATTCTTCTCTGCCTTCTGAAGAAATCATGGTTCCCTCAGTTGATTCTATTGAACTACTCTGCATTCGAGTTAAACATGGAAGAGGTTATATTTATTTAGCCTTATGCTATATTCCGCCTGCGACTGATTTATCTGTATATATGCAACTCACAACTATTCTCAAAACTATAAACTTATCGATGAATCCTTCAGATTCGATGATAGTATTGGGCGATTTTAACCTTCCATTTGTGTCGTGGAACATTTCTGACCATCTCTTAGTACCAAATTCTTCTAAAGCGGGATTTAATGAATTTTTTGACGAAATAGCTGATCTTTGTCTCAACCAGGTGAACAACCATCCTAATATGTTCGGTAAAATGTTAGATCTAATATTTGTAAACAATCCCGAACATATATCTGTAAAGTCTTGCGATCCTATTTTACCTGAAGACACTTACCACCCTTGTTTGGAGTTAGTTTACGAATCCGTAAGCAACGTTCATGGGTCCACCATTGAATTTCCGGTCGATGGTGCAAATTTTGATTTTACTAAAGCAAACTTTAAGAAATTGAATCGTGACTTATCTAACTTAATTTGGCCAACATATTGCGGAGATATTGAGCAAAACGTTTTACATTTTAACAGTACAATTTACAGTCTATTTGATAAACATGTACCGAAGTGTATTCGCAAATATAATGAACCTTCTCAGCCTTGGTCCTCAAAAGAATTAAGAGCTTTAAAAAATAAGAAATCTCGTCTCTTCAAATATTATAAGAGAACAGGCTCTCATAATGACTATGTAAAGTATGCTTGTGCGCGTCACAGGTATTTTGACTTAAATAAGAAATGTTACAAAATGTACGTTAAAAAAATGAAACGCAATATTATTTGTAACCCGAAATCGTTTTATGGCTTTGTGAACTCTAAGCGGAGGGTGAAAGGTTTTCCTTCTGCTTTCAGGTATAATGACTATATTTCAAGCGATTCAAAAGAAATAGCTAACTTCTTCGCAAAATTTTTCATGTCTAATTACTCTTCTAATACCGCAGTTGGTTTGTCTAAATATCCGTTTCCTATTTCTTCTGGTTACCCCGTTTTTGTCCCAACAATATCCCCTGAGGATGTGTTGTTTTCTTTAGTGAACCTTAAAGAATCATTCAATTATGGACCTGATATGATTCCAACTTGCTTCCTTAAGAGATGTGCTAAGAATATTTATAAACCTTTAGCTCAATTGTTTAACTGCTCATTAAAACAAGGAATTTTCCCTTCGTCATGGAAAGAATCATTTATTTTACCTTTACATAAAAAAGGTTGTAGATCCTCTATAGATAATTATCGTGGCATTTCAAAATTGTCGGCTATTCCTAAATTATTTGAATCAATAATTTCTTTTGAACTGACCCACTCAATTTCTCCATTGATCTGTGTTTCCCAGCACGGGTTTTGTAAGGGTAAATCAACCGCCACGAATTTGCTGGAGTTTTCCACCTATGTATCAAATGGATTTAGACACAATAACTTTACAGATGTTATTTATACAGATTTTAGTAAGGCGTTTGACAAAGTTTGTCACCATTTACTCATTCAAAAGCTGGATATGCTCGGTTTTCAGCCTGGCCTACTTCGTTGGATTACCTCCTACCTTGTATGTAGAACACAAAGGGTGATTTTTAAAAATACTTTCTCCGAAGTGATCAATGTTTCGTCAGGTGTGCCACAGGGTAGCCATCTTGGACCGATTCTGTTTTTGCTTTTTATTAATGACATTTCAACTGTAATAAAAAACTCAAAAATTCTTATGTACGCGGATGATATAAAACTTTTCAAGTCATTGTCATCAATCGAAGATAGATTTTTGCTTCAAGAAGATTTAAACAGCTTAGTAACTTGGTGTGACGTAAATAAGATGCCACTTAATTTGAATAAATGTAAATGTATGTCTTTTTCGCGTAAAAACATTCAACCAGCTTCTTATAATGTTCTTAACTACTGTCTTGAGCAGGTCGACGATTTCTCGGATTTGGGTATTACAATGGATTGCAAACTTAACTTCAATCTTCACATCAATATTACTGTAAATAAAGCTAGAGGTATTTTTGCGTTTGTTAAGAGATGGTCGAAGGAATTCAATGACCCTTACGTGACAAAAACTCTTTTTACAACGTTAGTTCGGCCTATTTTAGAATACGGCTCCATAATATGGAACCCTCAGTACAAAATTCATGCAGACCGTATTGAATCCGTACAAAAGCAGTTTTTACTTTTTGCTTTAAGACATTTTCGGTGGGACGATCATTTTAATCTGCCATCTTTTACTAGTCGTTTAAAACTCATCAATCTTCCCACACTAGCTAGTCGTAGGGAGATGTTGGGAGTGATATTTATTACTAAACTATTAAGAGGTTCAATTTCAAGCCCGTATCTTCTTGCAGAAATTAATTTTAACATCCCATCTCGAATATCAAGACATTACAAACCGCTGTTTTTAAAACATTGTAGAACTAACTTTCAATTAAATGAGTCTCTAAGATGTCTATGTAATAATTACAACTCTCACTATAATTCGTTTGATATTTCCGATTCCCTCTACACTATAAGGAATGTTATCCTATCCTCCCTGAATAACTGATAACTAGGGCAACAGAAAATATGCCCTAAAAAACTCGTTTTTAGCGCTAAAAATATGTCCTTAAAAATATGGTTTAAGCGCTAAAAATATGCTCTTAAAACTTGGTTTAAGCACTGAAAATATGCCCTTAAAATTTTGTTTATATCTATTATATAAAAATGAATGTGCGCGTGTGTCCTTTATGGACTCCCAAAGTAATCAACCGATCTTTATGAAATTTTCACAGTGGATTCATATGGTATTAGCGCACATAATAGGGAACTTCCCGGAATATAGGCCCAAATGTGGACCCAGAGTGACCCAGCAAGTGTTTGAGCAATATGGGTATTATATGAAAGGTGCTGAGCAGGCCTTCAACATAAAGTTATTTTCATTGCGACGCCTAAGCCGGGTCCCAAATATGGGTCAAAACGTGGACCCAGATGACCCTCGAATGTTTCTAAACGATATTGGTATCAAATGAAAGGTGTCGAGCAGGGCTTCAACATACTGATATTTTCATTTTTATTTTTTAAGTCGGTTTCCCAGAGGTGGTTCAAGCCCGGATGGTGATGGATGGTCCCGGTAAAAGTAAAGGTAAAGGTAAAGGTAAAGGTAAAGGTAAAGGTAAAGGTAAAGGTAAAGGTAAAGGTAAAGGTAAAGGTAAAGGTAAAGGTAAAGGTAAAGGTAAAGGTAAAGGTAAAGGTAAAGGTAAAGGTAAAGGTAAAGGTAAAGGTAAAGGTAAAGGTAAAGGTAAAGGTAAAGGTAAAGGTAAAGGTAAAGTAAAGGTAAAGGTAAAGGTAAAGGTAAAGGTAAAGGCAAAGGTAAAGGTAAAGGTAAAGGTAAAGGTAAAGGTAAAGGTAAAGGTAAAGGTAAAGGTAAAGGTAAAGGTAAAGGTAAAGGTAAAGGTAAAGGTAAAGTTAAAGGTAAAGGTAAAGGTAAAGATAAAGGTAAAGGTAAAGGTAAAGGTAAAGGTAAAGGTAAAGGTAAAGGTAGAGGTAAAGGTAAAGGTAAAGGTAAAGGTAAAGGTAAAGGTAAAGGTAAAGGTAAAGGCAAAGGTAAAGGTAAAGGTAAAGGTAAAGGTAAAGGTAAAGGTAAAGGTAAAGGTAAAGGTAAAGGTAAAGGTAAAGGTAAAGGTAAAGGTAAAGGTAAAGGTAAAGGTAAAGGTAAAGGTAAAGGTAAAGGTAAAGGTAAAGGTAAAGGTAAAGGTAAAGGTAAAGGTAAAGGTAAAGGTAAAGGTAAAGGTAAAGGTAAAGGTAAAGGTAAAGGTAAAGGTAAAGGCAAAGGTAAAGGTAAAGGTAAAGGTAAAGGTAAAGGTAAAGGTAAAGGTAAAGGTAAAGGTAAAGGTAAAGGTAAAGGTAAAGGTAAAGGTAAAGGTAAAGGTAAAGGTAAAGGTAAAGGTAAAGGTAAAGGTAAAGGTAAAGGTAAAGGTAAAGGTAAAGGTAAAGGTAAAGGTAAAGGTAAAGGTAAAGGTAAAGGTAAAGGTAAAGGTAAAGGTAAAGGTAAAGGTAAAGGTAAAGGTAAAGGTAAAGGTAAAGGTAAAGGTAAAGGTAAAGGTAAAGGTAAAGGTAAAGGTAAAGGTAAAGGTAAAGGTAAAGGTAAAGGTAAAGGTAAAGGTAAAGGTAGAGGTAAATGTAAAGTTAAAGGTAAAGGTAAAGGTAGAGGTAAAGGTAAAGTTAAAGGTAAAGGTAAAGACCCATCATAACAGAAAACTTTTGTTCGTCGCTGCGAAGCGGGACGTGTATTTGCTAGTACTTAATAAAAAGATATACGGCATGGTAGGTTGTGTGCCCACCTTTCATGTAAGAGGTTCCAGGTGCAAACCCTGGCTCGAACAAATATCAAAAATTAGTTTTAAATAAAATTAGAACACTTTGTAACAAAAAATTATGTTTATTAAAGGTACGTTTTATAGGTTCAAAAGACGAAATAAAAAAATTCACATTTGCGAAACACATCTTCGTTACCAAAAGAAAACAAATATTTGTACTTACGAAAATATATACATACATACATATATTTATCTGCATGAATTTAAAATTTTATGTGTGGATGGCAATCAAAATTCCAGTGCAAAACTTGAATACTTATTTATTCAAATTGCTGTCAACTACAAAATTTTGCGATAAATTTTCAAATAGAAAACTATGTCGATTGTCGCGGTAAGTTTTTAGGCGTAGAAAAAGATCTTTCCACGTCAACTGAAGTTATCGGGGCGTATTTAAAAGTAAGAATTTCAGTCACTATGTAGCGTGTAGTGCTACACGTTCAATATGAATATTGCGATATTTTTCTCGCTCTGAGGTACAAGATATTTTACTTCCGTCGTTTTCGCACTTTCACTTTCAATTCGCTTATTGCCAATATTGCGATCCGAATGGCGGATTTCAAAATTTCTAAACATTCTGCGATCCAGAATCGCGATCCACCAATACTCGAAGCTACACTGTTAATATGAATCGCGATCCACAGATTTCATCAATATATATTGACCGTCTGACGTATGCCTATGTACATATGTAGATACACAGCTGATTCGTGTAACACATTTGAATGAAGCATTGCGAAAATTATTAAATTCGCCTTGAACTTGTCAGAAAAAGAGGAATGGCAAATAGTATGCGCATATACAAAACAAAGTTGCCAGAGTAAAAAATGTAAATAAAAACAATTTTACGAGTGAGATGGAAAAATATGACGAAATACTATGCTAAAATATGAATTTAAAGCAAAATATGCCAAAAATATGCAAATACGTCAAAATATGCAAAAATAAGCCTTTTGACCTAAATATGCGAAAATATGCCCTAACAAGTTAGGCTTATTCCCTTCGTCTTGAGCTAAAACGCCTATATATATTTATCATATGTAAATAGGACTGCAACAGAAAAATATGCATTTGCATATCTTCTGTTGCCCTACTGATAACTAACTCTGTAACTATCTTTCTTTTCTATTTACTCAGCTGATGATTTTATTCTGTAGCTGAGCAGTTTTAGATCTCGACGCTTAAAAACTCCTGCCTTTCAACACGGGTCGGCAAAAAAAAAAAAAAAAAAAAAAAAAAAAAAAAAATCCGCACGTCATGCGGATGCGCCCCTCGTGCGGTAGGGCGGGTGGAGGGCAAACGTTGGGGTTATTATTATTATTATTATTTCTAATATAATTTGGTACTTAATTTCTTGGAATTAAATTTGAATTTTAATGGTGTCAAATCAAGAATAATTTCTGTCTCTCAATATTCTCTTCTTTGTTTTAAACCAGAATGGTTTTAAAATTAAACTAAAATTTTTACTGTGTAACATTTTGGTTTGTCTGTAAATTGAAAAGATTTATACCATTTGCCCCGCACAAACCATGCACAGAATTACATTACAACATTTTTAATTCTTTTGAAATAAATTTATTTCTACTTAATATTTTTGTTGTTTTAATAAACACTGATATTAGTGCTACCACATTTACTTTTTCATTTCATTTTCAAACCGGGGTATCGATTAATTGTAAACATATAATAAATATTTAATAACATATTATGTTGCATAAAAACATTTGATTCAAGTACATTGTACAAACGTTACATAAGTAGGTATGCACACACAGATAAAGGTACGTATGTATGTATACGAATGTTTACATTTATCATAATGTAAAAATAAAAGAATAGTACAATTTTAATATCTACAGCAAATAGGTGAATTATTCACAATGAAATTAAAATAATTAGAGAATTAAGAGTTGTAAATTTTTATACTAAGTTTGAGAGAATACAAAACGACTTGCTCCAAAATTTTCTAGTAGGTTTCATTTCAAAGTTGAACATTTTGGCGAGAAACTCGCACATTTTCACAAATTTCTAAAATTGCCAAGATATAAATGACTATAAAATGCATTGTATTCAAAATCGTACTTCAGCAAAAAAAATTCTGAAAATATTCTATGGCGAAGTCATCGTGAATAATATCTGTGGTCAGAAGAAATATGCTCCTAAGTCGACTTAAGAAAGAATTGAGTTTGATATGCCACGCTATTCTTCTTTCGAAACTCTATATTTCTGTAAAACCTCGGGCATCTGATATAAAAAAAATGCTGTGAAATTGTTTGGTCCTTTCTTTGGTCTGAATTTTGACCCTGTGCGACGTCCTTTAACTATCTCCAATCGGGGCCAAAACTTACATGTGATATCTTTAAAAGTGCTGTTACCGATCTAGGGGGGTGAGACCGAAGAATGCCGCTAATTTAATTTTAAGGACCACCCTAATGTATTAATGTATATCGACGGCTGAGAATAAGATCGCCCTATTCCAAAAATTGTTTGAATAACGTCCTATTTCAGATTTGGATTCAAAAACGCCCTATTTCAGAATTTGTTTCAAGAACGTCCTTTTCAAACAATTATTCAAAAACGCCCTATTTCAGAGAAATATATATGGAATTTTCTCTAAAATAGGGCGTTTTTGAAACAAAATCTGAAATAGGACGTTATTCAAACAATTTTTGGAATAGGGCGTTTTTGAAGCAAAATCTGAAATAGGACGTTATTCAAACAATTTTTGGAATAGGGCGTTTTTGAAAAAATTTTTGAAATAGGGCGATCTTATTCTCAGCCGTCGATATATATATATCTATACAGTTTAATATTTTCGATCTTGGCAGTAAAAGCGTTTCAATAAGAGCTTCTTTTTTACTTACGTTGGATAATTGTCTGCATGTTCGCAGTATGTTCGACCAGGTCGGGCGCATGGTGGCGTTTCTCCAGGAGGCGCCGGTAAAAATTGGCATGGCGGCGCTCCATATAAGCCGCACGATGGCACGCTGTGCGCCACTTTTAATATACATACTAATATCTGCAAATAAAAAAAACTAAATAAATCAAAATGTAACTAATTAATTAATAAGGTAATTGTAGGGTTTTGAAAAAAAGCAGCGGTCACCGAGTCTAATTCTGCCATGACAAAGCTTATCTGGTAATATATTTTGGAAAAGTTTGTACCCCTTCGGAACCAGTTTAGAAGCATCTCGGGACTGTATTTTTACTAATTTGGAGAAGTTAAGCTTTTTGACGGTGAATGAAATAATAAGTTATTTGTTTATAAAATAAAATCTCTTTAAAATTATACAAATAATTTTCCGAAAGGAATTTTTTGTGACCTAGAAAACTATACGTAAACATGCAATTTAAAAAATTTTAAACCAAACTCACTTACCACATAAATAAAGCTGAGGCCATACTTGCTATAAAAGCGGGAAATAATACTCTTCATGGTGATATAGATATAAAAATATCTACGTGTAGAGGTTCAATCATTTGTGTGGTTATTGATGTTGCAGACGTGAAGTGGCCTTAAAAAAGAAAGAAGAAGACGAAGAAGAAGAGATACTAAATTATAGAAGCAAATGTATCTATATACATTTAGTAAAGATAATTTATTTATTTAAAACAATGTTTTACAACACTTAGAATGATGCTAGCATAAATGTCATTTTATCTGTCATAGTCGACTTAAAATCAGTTTTATCACTAAAACAACGTTCTAACTTGAAAATGAGGTGAATGGCATTTTAAAATCTTAAAAATTCGTCGTGAAAGACTGTAAAATAGAGAGAGTAGGTGAATTCAATAAAAAAATAAACGAATAAAACGTATAAAGAAAACATTTTAAAAAATATGTTTGAAAATAGCCGAAATTTTCAAGATTTTGCTATTATAGACGATGCTATCCGGGAACGGAGAACAAAAGTATATGGAAGCCGATGTGATCCGTTCCAAATGGAGGAAGAGAATTTTATTCGAGATATCGCTTTGATAAGGCCACAGTAGAATATCTTATAGATATTTTAGAGCCTGTCAGTAATAGGCTTACAAGTTCGGACGATTAAAATAAAATATGCAAACATCAAAATGTCGAAGAGATAGATACGCTTACGTGTTTCTTTTCAATTTAAAAGTTGGAACAGGGTGAAATTTTAAAACACTCGAAATTTCTGAACGTTACAGAGCGATTCTTATTATTTTTTATGGGTAACCGTGTTCCGGTTCATTTTAGCAAAAACTTTGTACTAACTCACTCTTTTAAAAGTCGTACTAAATTTAATACCGATATTAACTAAAACCGATTTAGTGAACTGGTATGGATCGATAGATCTGGACGTCAGGAGTTAAAGTTTGGCAAAACTTAATTTTGCCATAGGACACACATCATAAATAATAAGTTTAAAGCCATTTGAAATGACTTATTGCACTGATTCCTAATTACCTCCATATTTATTGTTGTTTTGTAGCACATTTGTGTATTTACTACTGCTAAGCAGACACGCCTATATAAACAATCGATGGCGTTTGTTGGATGTCAGATATTGATTGATAGTTGCGAAAGCGATAATTATTATTTACAGCAATAATTTGATGAATTTGCCATTTAGAATTATTACAGTCTTACAGTTTTCTCATATGAAATCAAAGTATTGATATATTTTTAATCTTAATTAATGGATACCATTATAATTATTATTTTGTTCCAATATAACCACGTTGAAGAGGATTGTCATAACAGAAATATCCATCTTTTAATTTATTTCTCTTTATAATTTTTATGAAAATTAAATGTTGTTAAGTACAACTTTGGTTCAAAACACGATATTAACACGGTTAGACTCAAAATACATATGTACGAGCATATACCGATATGATCGGAATCATTCACTACAATATATCGACGGCTGAGAATAATATCGCCCTATTTCAAATATTGTTTCAAAAACGCCCTATTGGAAAAATTGTTTCAATAACGTCCTATTTCAGATTTAGCTTCAAAAACGCCCTATTTCAGAGAAAATTCCATATATATTTCTCTGAAATAGGGCGTTTTTGAATAATTGTCTGAAATAGGACGTTATTGAAACAATTTTTCAAATAGGGCGTTTTTGAAACAATTTTTGAAATAGGGCGATCTTATTCTCAGCCGTCGATATACGTACTAGAGGTCGGAAACTATCGATAGTCAGCACCATCGATAGTGTACGATAGTTTTTTGCAAACTATCGATAGTATATCGATAGTTGACGATAGTTTCGGGTGATTTGGGAGAGTCTACGGCTACGCTCACACTGTAACCGCCTTTTGCCGTCCGGCAGCAAACACATCCACAAACACATCTGTTTTAAATGAGCTCATCCGATTTCACCCGAATGTAAACAAACTTTGCAAACCTGTTCTGGTCTTATTGTTACCAATACATGAAAGTAATAGAAGATGATTCAATAAAACTTTTTTCAGTACATTGTTTTGTTTTATTTATTTATTAGCCATTTATTCTTGTTCAAAAAAATTAATATATTAACCAGAGACCATAACAATTATAACAAATAAATATAAAAATCACTTGATAACAATTATTGAGCAATGAAAAAATTTTTCCATCATCAATAACAATTACTCAAAGATCGATATTTTTTCGATCAGATCATAATTGTTATGAGCAATTGATATTTTTTTCGATGTTCCATAACAATTTCTGGATGATGGATGTTTTTTAGATCAACGCATAATTGTTACTAGCAATTAATATTGTTTTCGATCTTCCATAACAATTACTGGATGATGGATATTTCTTAGACCAGTTCATAATTAATTAATACTCGACCAAATGATAGCCCTAGCCAAGCGCTTTCATTTGATACCCATTTTGCGGTGTTCGGTATTCTATATTCGTATTCCGTATCCATATTTATCCGCTTTTCCACAATTATGAGCTGACCCAGTTATCGATAAATTTATCAAAATATATCGTAGTCCAAATAAAACCTGGGGCCATCCCCTTTCGTTTGATACCCATATTGTAGTGCAATTTTAATGTTTTTGGGCAATCACATTTTGACCGATAACTCAGTTATCGATAAATTTATCGAAATATATCGAAGTCCGAATGAAACCTGGGGCCATCCCCTTTCGTTTGATACCCATATTGTAGTGTAACTTTAATGTTTTTGGGTAACCACATTTTAAACGACCATGCGACTAGAACGCATAGTCGTATTTATGTTGCTTTGACTACTTGCTAGTCAGCAATTAAAACCCTGCATGGAATAGTTACCGTTTGTTTGGTGCCTAGTGGTCACATTTCAAATTTTCAATAAACTATCGATAGTTCAAACGATAGTCGAAAACCATCGATAGTGTAAGCGATGTTCAGAAACCATCGATAGTTTCCGACCACTAATACGTACATAGCTCTCATATAACCGATTGTTGTGATATACATAAATATACTTATATGTATGTAAGTATATCGCTTTAATTTTTTTCATAGATGTCTATGGAAGATAGTTAAAATTAAATGCGTTTTTTAATAAAATTGGTTTTCCTTGCTTAAGCTATTAATATGTTCGGTATAAGTGCATTGCACCAAAGATCTGAAAATATTTCGTTCACGGACTTCGTCGCTTTTGTAATGCGCCGACTCATATGTATGTATGTATGTACATTAGACCGTATCGCTAAAAAAAGTTCGCCGTACGCCTCCCATGCGATGTCTTTTTGGAAGACATTTCCGGAAATTTTTTTATATTTTTTTGTACACCGCTAGATGTCGCTAATATGAATATAATCGTTTAACTCTATGTGCGCTATGTGGGTCACTACCACCCAGTACTTAGTTTACACCATCTTAATGTACCTTCTTTTGCCTGCATGTTAAACTTTGTCAAAAATCATTAACCTTTTGTAAAAGAAGCATTTCAATCGCCTCAGTAGAAACCGAAATAAAACACATTTAACATTCCGAAGAATATATGTTTTTCGCTTCCTGTGGTCTCTTAGGTTAATTTTACAAAGTTTTTTTCTAGAACTGATTTGGGGCTAACTTTTGGGTTTCACCAAATAGTCTAAGAAAATAGTTTTGCAACCAACCTCTTAGGGTGCGTTTATGTCGGAGCAATAGAAGAAAGAAAGAAAGATAGCGAAGAAAATTGTAAACGGGAATTCTGTACTTCTGTTTATGTCGGAGCTGCGATAAGCGCTAAGCTCACCACAGATAATAGCAAAGAAAATACCTTACGGAAATCACGTATAGTGTTTATGTCGGAGCAATAGAAGAAAGAGTGATACTAGCAACGAAAATTGTAAATGGGAGTTCTGTACTTCTGTTTATGTCGGAGCAGTGGGTGACTAAAGATATTCACCACATTAGCGCTATTATCATAGCAGAGAAAATACCTTATGGGAAACGCGTGTAGTGTTTATGTCGGAGCAATAGAAGAAAGAGTGCAATAGAGCGACGAAAATTTTAAATGGGAGTTCTGTACTTCTGTTTATGTCGGAGCCGCGCTATATGCGCGTATCAAAGTATAAGAGCGAAGAAAATTAATTCATTGATTTTCTTTAGTCGATTAGCGCTATTCATTATGGACACAGAAACTTTCATCAGTGCAATTTTTAAAAGGCAACCTTTGTGGGATCAAAGAAATCCAAATCATCCCAATAGGCTTGTCTTGGATAAACTGTGGACGGCCGTAGCATGTGAAATGAAGTCCACACGTAAGTAAATATATACGACTTCATGCATAAAAAATAAAATAGGTTTTAAAAATTTTTAAGTGGCATTTTCATAAAATTTTTCGATTTCGAAAATTTTATAAATCTATTTTATTTTTTATGAATAAGAGGGACATTGTTTATGTGTTTTATTACTTTTTATACATAATTTTTATATAACCTTTCAAATTAAAAAAAATTAAATATATAGATAAGTATGTGTGGAGCAGAAATATATGTAAATATTTATTATGTGTAAAATAACAACGTCTCTTCTCCTTTTCGGTTACTCTAAAATTTTTATTTAAGTACCACAATACACTAAAGACAAATCTAGTACCATAGCTTCAATATACGCAGATAACAGCGCTATTCCACTCTTTGCTAGCTTAGCTCCGACATAAATACTCAATAGCGCTATATGCTTTGGTCGAACAGCGCTATTACCTCCGCTTATTGACCTCTTCGCTACTATTGCTCTTATCACTGCTCCGACATAAACACTCAATAGCGCTATTCCGATAAGCGTATATCACGCACAGCTATCTTTCTTTCTTCTATTGCTCCGACATAAACGCACCCTTATGGCAAATACTGGGTTTTTTGGTTGCTGTATTTGCTAATTTTTTGTCATATTCGCTCTTTTGGTTGTTGAATTTGCTAAAGCGACGAAAAATCGGCTTAACTAAGTTGAGACCGGTTGGTGAAACCGGGCCTAAGCCAATACACAAATAGGACCTTGGTTTTATACTTCTTTGAAGTTGTCTCTGTTCTTATTATTTTCTTAGGCATAGTACTGAGTTCGAGTTTTACGTGAAACTGCTGTCAAAATCCATACAAAAAAACTGGTTGTGAAGCATGTGTGAAATTTCACAGATATTTCATGACAAAATTGTACTGAGTTCCTGCCGTGAAAACGTTCGCAACA
Source organism: Urophora cardui (assembly GCA_960531455.1). Lineage (NCBI taxonomy): Eukaryota > Metazoa > Arthropoda > Insecta > Diptera > Tephritidae > Urophora > Urophora cardui. Next base: position 66,976,713 of record OY482673.1, on the reverse strand, counting down.
TGCTAGCAACATCATGCCAGCAACTTTTTTTTACGCCAATTTAAATATACAATGCCATTTATTTTCGAGTGAAAAGTGACATTTGTTGAAATTGAAATTTATATTTTGTATAAAAATTTTTTTATTATCCCAAATTTTAAAGTTAGTTCTGGGGCGATGCTCCAATTTTTTTTCTTTTTTCATTTGCTCAGTTTTCGTTTTGGCATTTATTCTAATTTGACAAAAAAATTTTCTTGAAATATTTCACGGCAAAATAAATGCATATTGCTGGCGAAATTTCATGGCGGTGAACTCAGTACTAAGCTTTATACTTCAAAGGGTACATGCGACTTCCACATATTTGCTACAGTTTATCTCTTTATAGAGAACAAAATGAACGAATTTAAACCCAATATCAGCTTATCTGTTGAATTATTGAAAAAACCAATTTAGACTGCATTACCATAAATTCCAGTGTCTAAAAAGAATGAAAAATTGAGATAATTGGTAAACAGGGTCATCGAGTTGTGTTGACAATGTCGACCAAATAAAATACTGAAGGTTACCGCACAAATCCAAAATTAAACTAATAAAATTGCATCAAAAAGCCGTATTTAATGGCCACTGCGTTTTGAAAATATAATGTCAATAAAATGAAGTATACGCATGTACACTCGTACATATCATAATCCATATAGGGAGTATGCATGTACTTTAATGCGAAGACAAAGTTAGGGCGTAGATAGACATATTCAGCCAACGCCAAAACAAACTTTCAAATAATTGTGTTAATTCACTCTACATGCGTCCAGATTTAATGGCAAAATCCGGTAAAGATTAATCGTTAACTTTGCACAGCCTCTAAACAGTGTGGCGAACGTCCGAAACGCGCTACTCGATTATATTAAGGAATAGTTGGCGAATTTATAACGTGTTTTTTTGAAATTTGCTCTCTGTTTGTGAAATTTATCAAAGAAAACAAAATAAAACTGCACAATATTAATAATTTTTAACGAAAACAAAACGCGATGAGTATTGATTTAGACATTTATCCATCCACTTTCAATTGACCATTCACAATGAATACCATTTATCCAGTCGCTTAATCTTTTGGCGGGTTGGGTGCTTATTTTTTTTTTTTGCATACAATTCCTAAATTTTTGAGATGATATTTTGCAGGGCGCCCTCATAACAAGAGAAAACTCGACTATTACACAAAAAAATCTCATTCATAAACACTTCCCTTGAGCTAAAATTCAAATTCATAAAAAATCGGATACAAAGGTTTAATTTTAGCGGAGAATAGCTTAACGCTCGAATCGAATACCAATATGTTTCTTAACTTAGAAAAATGGATTAATTTTTCAACCGTTTCCAATCGACCAGATGCGATATTATTATTCATAAGATCCTGCTAATAATAAGACCATAATTTGTTGTACTATGACTATGCTCCCGGAAGTTTTAATGCTATTGATGGTCAATTCACAATGTTCCTAATAACAATGAAAGTTTATTTCTTTTATTTTTTTTTGTCTTTGGATTATTCATATTTACTTGAATGAAATTCAATTGATTTATGCTCCCATTTTAATTTCAACCCAACATATTTATGTACATAAGTAACACAAACGGCTATAAGACGTTCAACCACATGCTCATACACACACATACTTGTATTTATCCAATTGTTGGTCAACTGCAAAATATGTACATATTTTAATGAGCTTTCAGAGTATTACCGCCTTAGTAATAAACGTCAATCAAATTATATATTTATTGTTACATATTCACAACGATCGACGTTATTGTTTGTGGAGCCTGGGCGGCATTCATTAATTAAATGAATTATTAATTTCCAAAAGGTTTGCTAGAGCTCAGTTAGTACATATATACCAAAGTAGATATTTTGCCGTCACTATTTTCTTATATGCTGACGTTTTGCAGCTCACTAAAAACCTGTTTCGCACTGTCATTGTCTACCATTGTCATTTAACGCTTGTCTACACACCGTACATACTTTCGATTTTAAAAATAACAATAGTAAATCTACATATATATATATTAGGTAGGGTCGATTATTTTTCGATAAAATCGCATACGCGGATAATGTTCTATACACTATTCTAAGCAAGTTTCCCAAAGAGACCATGGGTCTTAAACCAATTCTTAGTCCGCGGGTTTTAAGCCGAAGTTTTTTTGTCAGGTAAAAAAAAATTTTGTATTTCGTAGGCAGACACAAATGATTCGAACTTCTTACCAAGAAGCCAGGATATACTTTTCCGAAGGATTTTGATGTGCTGAATCCGAATCTGAAGTCAAAATTACCAAATTCGAAATAGTTTTCGAGATATCTTGACCTAAAAATGCAAGTGCAAAAAGTGCAATTTTCTTCAAATTTTGGAATTAGGGCCAGCCGAAAGTTATGATTTCATTTAAAGTCTACGACCATTATCTTAACAAATAGGCTTTGCACTTTCAAATGCCGTTGGCCTTGTTAACGTGTCTTTTTTGGGCTCCGAGATATCGCTGTTTTAAAACCTGCATACTTTTCAGTGCGTACACAATGTATTTTTTCTTTAAAATACTTGCATTTCTTTGCTGTCATTTTTAACATGTTGCTGTTTCTTGACCATAATTGGTGGATCTGGTGACTGCAACAAAAAACGATGAAACCGGTGAACTATCGCAATTGGTTGTACCGGTGAATTCAACAAAATCGATAAAACCGGTAAATTATCGCTATTGGTGGAAGTGCTCATTATTGGTGCAACCGATGAATCAAAAAAAAAAACGACGAAAACGGCGAATTATAGCTATTGGTGGAGGTGATCATTATTGGAGCAACCGATGAATCAAAAAAAAAAAACGACGAAAACGGTGAATTATAGCTATTGGTGGAGGTGCTCATTATTGGTGCAACCGATGAATCAAAAAAACAATGTCGAAAATGGTAAATTATCGCTATTGGAGGTGCTCATATTTGGTGGAACCGGTAAATGCAAAAAAATATGAAACCGGTGAATTATCGCAATTGGTCATAATTGGTGGAACCGGTGACTGTTGCTATTGGTGGAAGTACTCATTATTGGTGAAACCGAAGAACGCAACAAAAGCGATGAACCCGTGAATTATCGCTATCAGTGGAAGTGATCATATTTAGCGGAACCGGTGAATGCAACAAAAATGATGAAACCGGTGAATTATCGCAATTGGTGGAAGTACTCTAATTCGTGGAATCGGTAAATGCAACAAAATCGAAAACCATTAAATTATCGCAATTGGTGGCACCGGTGAATGCAACAAAATCGAAAACCTGTGAATTATCGCAACCTGGTGGATGTATTCTAAAATGTTGGAGCCGGTGAGCACGACACAACCGTTGAATGCGGAGAAATAGTGCGGCTGTTGGATGTTTTGTATATTGGTGGAGCCGTAGTTTGACAAAGTAGAAGAAACAGAACATGTTAAAAATGACAGCAAAGAAATGCAAGTATTTTAAAGAAAAACAAGTAAAAGCGCGGCTGTCTTCGGCCGTACCGAAGACTTCATACCTTTCATGAGTGGGGAAATGAAAAGTTACCTATGTATGTACATAGCCGGATTAAGTTTAATTTATAATTTTAATTCTGTGGGTTATTTATGGAAAGATTTATTAGAAAAAATGGTGTCTTTACTATTTAAATGGAGGAGTTATACACCAAAATGTGCATATCTGAACAATCGGTTGTATGGGAGCTATATGTTATAGTGGTCCGATCTTGACAATTTTCGGTAATCCCGTTTGGGCCCATATGGGTACAAATACTTCAAAATTTCACGCCGTTAGCTGTTAAAATGGAGGAGTTATACACCAAAATGTCCATATCTGAACAATCGGTTGTAGGGAAGCTATATGTTATAGTGGTCCGATCTTAACAATTTTCGGTAATCCCGTTTGGGCCCATATGGGTACAAATACTTCAAAATTTCACGCCGTTAGCTGTTAAAATGGAGGAGTTATACACCAAAATGTGCATATCTGAACAATCGGTTGTATGGGAGCTATATGTTATAGTGGTCCGATCTTGACAATTTTCGGTAATCCCGTTTGGGCCCATATGGGTACAAATACTTCAAAATTTCACGCCGTTAGCTGTTAAAATGGAGGAGTTATACACCAAAATGTCCATATCTGAACAATCGGTTGTAGGGAAGCTATATGTTATAGTGGTCCGATCTTAACAATTTTCGGTAATCCCGTTTGGGCCCATATGGGTACAAATACTTCAAAATTTCACGCCGTTAGCTGTTAAAATGGAGGAGTTATACACCAAAATGTCCATATCTGAACAATCGGTTGTATGGGAGCTATATGTTATAGTGGTCCGATCTTGACAATTTTCGGTAACCCTGTTTGGGCCCATATGGGTACAAATACTTCAAAATTTCACGCCGTTAGCTGTTAAAATGGGGGAGTTATACACCAAAATGTGTATATCTGAATAATCGGATGTTGTGGAACTATATGTTATAGTGGTCCGATCTAGACAATTTTCGGTTACCTTGTTTGGGCCAAAATGGGCACGTCTACTTCAAAGTTTCATGTCCTTAGCTGTTTAAATGGGGAAGTTATGCACAAATTACTTCCAAAAATTTCATGTATATCTGAATAATCGGTTGTTTTCTATATGTTATAGTGGTCCGATTCGGCCGGTTCCGACAAATGATCAGCTGCATATAACAACATACCTGTATTCCGAATTTCATTCAGATATCTCAAAAACTGAGGGACTAATTTGCGTTCACACAGACGGACGGACGGACAGACGGACAGACGGACATGGCTTAATCGACTCAGCTCGTGATTCTGATCATATCGGTATATATTTTGGTGGGTCCCCCACGCTTCCTTCTGGTACTTTCGACAAAAAATTTTTGGCACTAAGTTATAATACCATTTCATTCTCATGAAAGGTATAAAAATACATTGTGTACGCACTGAAAATTATGCAGATTTTAAAACAGCGATATCTCGGAGAACAAAAAAGACAAGTTAACAAAGTCAACGGCATTTGAAAGTGCAAAGCCTATTTGTTAAGATAATGGTCGTAGACTTTAAATGAAATCATAACTTTCGGCTGGCCCTAACTCCAAAATTTGAAGAAAATTTCACTTTTTACACTTGCATTTTTAGGTCAAGATATCTCGAAAACTATTTCGAATTTGGTCATTTTGACTTCGGATTCGGATTCAGCACATCAAAATCCTTCGGAAAAGTATATCCTGGCTTTTTGGTAAGAAGTTCGAATCATTTTTATCTGCCTACGAAATACAAAATTTTTTTTTACCTGACAAAAAAAAACTTCGGCTTAAAACCCGCGGACTAAGGATTGGTTTAAGACCCATGGTTTCTTTGGGAAAGTTGCTTAGAATAGTGTATAGAACATTATCCGCGTATGCGATTTTTCACTTTTTTCACTCCCATACAAATGGACCCGCTCTAATATATATATATATATATATGTACTATATATAGATACATACATACATATGTACATTAGGGTGTGGCGATTTGTATGGAGGGAAATTAATCGATACCGCGCAATCGAAATTCGGATTCCTCTCATCTTTCTGAGTAGAAAACGCCTCTACGACATTTTTCTAAAACTAATTTTGATGTTCCGGAATTTGGTTTTTATTAACCAAGACGAATTTTTGAAAATAAAAATTGGGCAAAAATCGACAAAAAAAATATCCAGGCCAATATGCACATCGAATTGAAGCAGAATTTTTTGCTGAATCCAGATATGAAATCGAAACTAAAATCGGATGATCCGTTTTCGAGATATAGCCTGATTTCCGGTTATGGAGGCTGAATGCCGAAAATCGCATATTTTCGCGATTATCTCTTGCTGTGTACAATATATCTTAAATTTTTTTGCAAATTTCTTAAAGATAGGTCAATAAAATATATGAGCAATATTTTAAAATATTAATTTATCTTCCTGTATAGGAAAACTAGAATGCACTCTTTTTCCCTTGGCCCAAAAGCGCGGTATGGGTTCTCTATGTTATAGTCATCCGATACCGATGATTTTCACCGACAGCGCTTTGTGTACAATAAATGCTCTAAATGCAAAATTTCAGAATTTTAGCTGTAAAAATTGAGGAGTTATAACCCAAAACGTAGACGTATGCTGTTTGGGACTTGTTTTTTTACTTTAGTCAACTCTAAAAAAAAACTCAAGGTTACTCATACGCCATAGCGTACAAATTTCGGAAGCATACGTCTACGTTTTAGGGAATAACTCTTCAATTTTTGCAGCTAAAATTCTGAAATTTTGTATTTAGAGCATTTATTGTACACAAAGCGCTGTCGGCGAAATTCATCGGTATCGGATGACTATAACATAGAGAACCCATACCGCGCTTTTGGGCCAAGGAAAAAAGAGTGCATTCTAGTTTTCCTATACAGGAAGATAAATTAATATTTTAAAATATTGCTCATATATTGTATTGACCTATGTTTAAGAAATTTGCAAAAAAATTTAAGATATATTGTACACAGCAAGAGATAATCGCGAAAATATGCGATTTTGGGCATTCAGCCTCCATAACCGGAAATCAGGCTATGTCTCGAAAACGGATCATCCGATTTTAGTTTCGATTTCATATCCTGATTCAGCATAAAATTCTGCTTTAAATCGATGTGCATATTGGCCTGGATATTTTTTTGTCGATTTTTGCCAAATTTTTATTTTCAAAAATTCGTCTTGGTTCATAAAAACCAAATTCCGGAACATCAAAATGAATTTTAGACAAAGGTCGTGGAAGTGTTTTCTACTCAGAAAAATGAGAGGAATCCAAATTTCGATCGCGCGATATAGGTTAGTAAATCGCCCCACCCTAATGTACATATCGCACGTTTTATTCTATAGGGATTTAGTTCTAGGTTAGATTTAAGCTTTCTTTTGTAATACATATACTTATACATAAGCACTTTGTAAACCATTATGTACTTCATGATGTACTACACGAGACTTGTCTCAATGTACAATTTAATTGAATAAACTTATATACTCATAACTTATGAACTTATAAACTTGCTTATAAACTTATTTAACTCGAAATTTTCGATTTCTGGGATTTTGCCATATATTTCAATAACTGGGCCATGCCGTAGAGTTTAGTCTTATAAAATACTCAAAAAGATGAAAATTGCGGAAATAGAAGCGACCTTGTAGTTCGCCGAAGAAGTAAACTCTTTGAAATTATACATAAAAATTTGTTTGCGTTTTCCCAAAAAAACAAATTTTTTTTAGTTAAATCCCTATTGAATAAAACTTGCGATGTATACATACATACATTCTTGCATGTGTATAATTTGAGACCCTAATTAATAACAGGGCTATATTATACATAAAATTTTCTTATTATCGCTAGTTGCTTAAAACTAACAGGGAAAGACTCAATAAAATCGTCGCCTGTCAATGATAAGTCAATAGAAGTAAGCCTATGTTCGAGTAGAACGTGATGTATTGTGGCGCGATTTTTAGCCATCCCTTGCCAAATTTTCTTCGGTGCCATCTTCAGTACTTTTTTCCGAAAAAAAAAACAACAAAAACGAAGTTTGTAATTTGGCTGCATAAGGAATATCATTGACATACATAAATACCTATTCCTAAATTTCTTTTCAACAACTTTTGTTTGCTCTACCAAACATGCCAAATTTTCAGCATACATACATACATATGTATATGACCGAATAAGAGCGTCATTATGGACGAACTTCTATTTCGACGGCTGAGAATAAGATCGCCCTATTTCAAAAATTGTTTCAAAAACGCCCTATTCCAAAAATTGTTTGAATAACGTCCTATTTCAGACAATTATTCAAAAACGCCCTATTTCAGAGAAATATATATGGAATTTTTGAAATAGGGCGATCTTATTCCCAGCCGTCGATTTATTTTAATGAGGTCGAAATGTAAGAACAATTCCATGGTTTTAGTACATATGTAAATATGGAAACTGCATTTGTTAGGACAGATGCAAAATCGCCCTTAAAACTTATTTTAGATTTGTTAGAAAGACCAACGGTTCATGAAAATTATAAAATTACTAATCTCGCTTTATTGATAATTAGGCCAACAGAAAATATGCCCTAAAAAACTCGTTTTTAGCGCTAAAAATATGTCCTTAAAAATATGGTTTAAGAGCTAAAAATATGCTCTTAAAACTTGGTTTAAGCACTGAAAATATGCCCTTAAAATTTTGTTTATATCTATTATATAAAAATGAATGTGTGTGTGTCCTTTATGGACTCCCAAAGTAATCAACCGATCTTTATGAAATTTTCACAGTGGATTCATATGGTATTAGCGCACATAATAGGGAACTTCCCGGAATATAGACCCAAATGTTGACCCAGAGTGACCCAGCAAGTGTTTGAGCAATATGGGTATCAAATGAAAGGTGCTGAGCAGGCCTTCAACATAAAGTTATTTTCATTGCGACGCCTAGGCCGGGTCCCCAAATATGGGTCAAAACGTGGACCCAGATGACCCTCGAATGTTTCTAAACGATATTGGTATCAAATGAAAGGCGTCGAGCAGGGCTTCAACATACTGATATTTTCATTTTTATTTTTTAAGTCGGTTTCCCAGAGATGGTTCAAGTAGTGAGCCCGGATGGTGATGGATGGTCCCGGTAAAAGTAAAGGTAAAGGTAAAGGTAAAGGTAAAGGTAAAGGTAAAGGTAAAGGTAAAGGTAAAGGTAAAGGTAAAGGTAAAGGTAAAGGTAAAGGTAAAGGTAAAGGTAAAGGTAAAGGTAAAGGTAAAGGTAAAGGTAAAGGTAAAGGTAAAGGTAAAGGTAAAGGTAAAGGTAAAGGTAAAGGTAAAGGTAAAGGTAAAGGTAAAGGTAAAGGTAAAGGTAAAGGTAAAGGTAAAGGTAAAGGTAAAGGTAAAGGTAAAGGTAAAGGTAAAGGTAAAGGTAAAGGTAAAGGTAAAGGTAAAGGTAAAGGTAAAGGTAAAGGTAAAGGTAAAGGTAAAGGTAAAGGTAAAGGTAAAGGTAAAGGTAAAGGTAAAGGTAAAGGTAAAGGTAAAGGTAAAGGTAAAGGTAAAGGTAAAGGTAAAGGTAAAGGTAAAGGTAAAGGTAAAGGTAAAGGTAAAGGTAAAGGTAAAGGTAAAGGTAAAGGTAAAGGTAAAGGTAAAGGTAAAGGTAAAGGTAAAGGTAAAGGTAAAGGTAAAGGTAAAGGTAAAGGTAAAGGTAAAGGTAAAGGTAAAGGTAAAGGTAAAGGTAAAGGTAAAGGTAAAGGTAAAGGTAAAGGTAAAGGTAAAGGTAAAGGTAAAGGTAAAGGTAAAGGTAAAGGTAAAGGTAAAGGTAAAGGTAAAGGTAAAGGTAAAAGTAAAGGTAGAGGTAAAGGTAAAGATAAAGGTAAAGGTAAAGGTAAAGGTAAAGACCCATCATAACAGAAAACTTTTGTTCGTCGCTGTGAAGCGGGACGTGTATTTGCTAGTACTTAATAAAAAGTTATACGGCATGGTAGGTTGTGTGCCCACCTTTCATGCAAGAGGTTCCAGGTTCAAACTCTGGCTCGAACAAATATCAAAAATTAGTTTTAAACAAGTAAGGAAGTCTAAGTTCGAGTGGAATCGAACATTAGATACTCAGCTGTATGCTTTCATTGTTTGTTTGCGTTTGTTCGATATAGGGTGTATTTTATATGAAACGAGTGCTGCATAAACAGGGCGCAGCCACGCCCATTTTCAACATTTGTATCAATCATCCAAATAAGCATATAAATATTATTTTTAGTGCAAAATTTCATCCCTCTATGACTTTTAGTTACAAAGACTTCACGTTACAAATTCCAAAAGGGTGTTCCGGAAATATCTTTGTTAAAAAGTAGGCGTGGTCATAAACTGATTTCAATACATTTTTGCGTGTCTATTAACACATGTTATAAAAGTGTATAAACCAAGTTTCGTCATAATATCTCAGTTATTTGTCGAGTAATAGGCTCGTAGATTTCTTTGTATAAAAAGAGGCGGTGCCACGCCCATTTGCCAAACTTTTTTTTATTTTTTGTTTTCGGTCTATTGTAGAACTCATGTCACAAAATTTCAATGAATTATCTTTATATTTCACAGAGATATCGCTAAAAATGGTTTTATTAGGTCACTTTATAATACCCATATATAAAAGTGGGCGTGGTCGTCAACCGATTTTGGTAATTTTTCGTCAACACATTTGGCTAAGTAAATATATCACGCGTACCAAATTTCATCGATATATCTTTGACGGTTTCTGAGTTATGACCTATAAAACTTTCAATGTTTGACCCTTAATAAGTGGGCGTGGCACCGCCCATTTTCCAAAACTTCATCAAATTTCTTCATAAGGGCATGAGCTCAATACGTGGGTAAAATTTTATCACTCTAGCTATATTAGTGGCTGAGATACCAAATTTCTGATTTTTTCTATATAGGAAAAGTGGGCGTGGTCATGGTCCGATTTCGCCCATTTTCAATACCAACCGTCCCAGTCTCGATACCAACTTGCATTTCAATCAAAATATCATCAAAATATCTCAATTTTTGCGCGGGTTAGAATGTTTACAGACGGACGGACGGACGGACGAACGGACGGACATGGCTCAATCGATTTCTCTTTTCACCCTGATCATTTTGATATATATAAGTCCATATCTATCTCGATTATTTCATTATGTTACAATCCACCGTTATGAAATCAAAATTATAATACTCTGTGTATTAGTACAGCTGAGTATAATAAAATTAGAACACTTTGTAACAAAAAATTATGTTTATTAAAGGTACATTTTATAGGTTCAAAAGACGAAATAAAAAAATTCACATTTGCGAAACACATCTTCGTTACCAAAAGAAAACAAGTATTTGTACTTACGAAAATATATACATACATACATATATTTATGTGCATGAATTTAAAATTTTATGTGTGGATGGCAATCAAAATTCCAGTGCAAAACTTGAATACTTATTTATTCAAATTGCTGTCAGCTATAAAATTTTGCGATAAATTTTCAAATAGAAAACTATGTCGATTGTCGCGGTAAGTTTTTAAGCGTAGAAAAAGATCTTTCCACGTCAACTGAAGTTATCGGGGCGTATTTAAAAGTAAGAATTTCAGTCACTATGTAGCGTGTAGTGCTACACGTTCAATATGAATATTGCGATATTTTTCTCGCTCTGAGGTACAAGATATTTTACTTCCGTCCTTTTCGCACTTTCACTTTCAATTCGCTTATTGCCAATATTGCGATCCGAATCGCGGATTTCAAAATTTCTAAACATTCTGCGATCCAGAATCGCGATCCATTAATACTCGATGCTACACTGTCAATATGAATCGCGATCCACAGATTTCATCAATAAGTATATATTGACCGTCTGACGTATGCCTATGCACATATGTAGATACACAGCTGATTCGTGTAACACATTTGAATGAAGCATTGCGAAAATTATTAAATTCGCCTTGAACTTGTCAGAAAAAGAGGAATGGTAAATAGTATGCGCATATACAAAACAAAGTTGCCAGAGTAAAAAATGTAAATAAAAACAATTTTACGAGTGAGATGGAAAAATATGACGAAATACTATGCTAAAATATGAATTTAAAGCAAAATATGCCAAAAATATGCAAATAAGTCAAAATATGCAAAAATAAGCCTTTTGACCTAAATATGCGAAAATATGCCCTAACAAGTTAGGCTTATTCTCTTCGTCTTGAGCTAAAACGCCTATATATATTTATCATATGTAAATAGGACTGCAACAGAAAAATATGCATTTGCATATCTTCTGTTGCCCTATTGATAATAATTCGATATTTCGCATAAGTTACCGTTTGGACAGACGGACGGGCTCACTCAATGGATTTCTTATTCCATTCTGGGCATTTTGAGAAATCTATCTCGATTACACTGGGCCACAAAATGAAAATTTTTTCCTGTACTCTTGACGCCACTATCCTATCTACATATATGTAAATTCGGTCGCTGATTCCGAAAGTTCATTTAATTTAAATGGTAAATTGCCTATATCTCAAAAAAAATAAAAATGAACTCGATTTTCGGAATCAGCGACCGATTTTACATATATGTATGTATATAGGATAGTGGCGTTCACAGAGTATTTTTTGGCTGTAGAGCAGTGTTATTTTATGCTGTTACAACCAATTGTTGTGTGATCACAATTGTAATTCTCCGTGTACTACACTACATAATGCTGAGTGCTTCTGCAATCCATTTTATTGTTTTGTACATATAGACATACATACATACATCTGTATTTTTCAATATTTATGACACCTTTTATTACTATTATTGCGAGTATTTAGCAATCACTCATAGCTACAGATAAAAGCTTTACTGCTGCACAATCAAGTTAATGATTATTTAAGCGATCTTTATTAAGATGTGTATTAGTTATTATCAGAGATCCCAAAGAACAGTTATCGTTTTCAGAGACTCATTAAATAACTGTTATTTACAGAGAGAAACGAAAGCGGTCATATAATAACCATCATTTTTACAATCGCGCGATTTCGTATTCGTTCATAGAACAACATTTTGAAATGAAAATAAAAATTGTTCTCGGACAATAATGGAAATCAATGACCGAAAAATCATAAAGGTCTTTTTGAAACCATTTACAAACCAATGTATATAGACCAGAGCTGGGCGATAAGGATTACAGTAACTCTAATTTTTTTCACGACGATTACGATTACAGTAATTGTAATTTCAAGTTTTTTACGATTACGATTACAGTAATCCTTATTTCCTGTAATTTTAAATTACAAATTTAGGAATTACATGTAAAAAATCATATATATTATTCTAATTGGTGCTTTTTTTGCAAACCCTTTTTCTGCTCACATAATTTACCAAAATTAATAAGTAAGGCATCGTTTTAAAGGTATTAATTAGCTATGCATGCGAAACGGTGTTTTATTGGGTGTGGTACTTTTTTTAATAGTATTTTGCAAAAATAAAGTTTAAATTTAATCTAAAAGATTTGCGCCTAAAACTATGCCTTCAGAATTATTTTAGTCTAATAAGAGTGCAGAGTTAAATACAAATTTCAAATGTAGATGTCGCTCCAGTTGAACAGTCGTGTATATTATAAAATACTTTTATAAGCTTCAGCTTTATGTTTGTATGTAAACAGCACATTATTTTAGGCGAACACGTGTGTATTCATACTTACGCTGGATGGGGGGTTTTCAGCATGGGATGTGCTTATTTATACACAGCTGTACTTAGTACAAGATATGGACTAACATAAATCAAAACGATCAGGTTGAAAAAAAAATTGATTGAACGGCCGGCCGTACATAATCTAACTGGCGCAAAAATAGAAATATTTTTATTAAATTTGGTACACAGATTCCAATGGGATCAGAGAAGGTTGGGGTTGAAAATAAGGCATATGTATTAGGGTGGGGCGATTTACTAACCTATATCGCGCGATCGAAATTTGGATTCCTCTCATTTTTCTGAGTAGAAAACTCCTCCAAGACATTTGTCCAAAATTAGTTTTGATGTTCCGGAATTTGGTTTTTATGAACCAAGACGAATTTTTGAAAATAAAAATTTGGCAAAAATCGACAAAAAAATATCCAGGCCAATATGCACATCGAGTTGAAGTTGAATTTTATGCTGAATGCAGATATGAAATCGAAACTAAAATCGGATGATCCGTTTTCGAGATATAGCGTGATTTCCGGTTATGGAGGCTCAATGTCCAAAATCGCATATTTTCGCGATTATCTCTTGTTGTGTACAATACATCTTAATTTTTTTGCAAACTTTTTACAGATAAGTCAATACAATATATGAACAGTATTTTAAAATATTAATTTATCTTCCTGTATAGGAAAACTAGAATGCACTCTTTTTTCCTTGGCCCAAAAGCGCGGTATGGGTTCTCCATGTTATAGTCATCCGATACCGATGATTTTCACCGACAGCGCTTTGTGTACAATAAATGCTCTAAATACAGAATTTCGGAATTTTAGCTGCAAAAATTGAAGAGTTATAACCCAAAACGTAGACGATTGGTCATATATTGTATTGACCTATCTTTAAGAAATTTGGAAAAACATTTAAGATGTATTGAACACAACAAGAGATAATCGCGAAAATATGCGATTTTGGGCATTCAGCCTCTATAACCGGAAATCACGCTATATCTCGAAAACAGATCATACGATTTTAGTTTCGATTTCATATCTGCATTCAGCATAAAATTCTGCTTCAACTCGATGTGCATATTGGCCTGGATATTTTTTTGTCGATTTTTGCCAAATTTTTATTTTCAAAAATTCGTCTTGGTTCATAAAAACCAATTTCCGGAACATCAAAATTAATTTTGGACAAATGTCGTAGGGGAGTTTTCTACTCAGAAGAATGAGAGGATTCCGAATTTCGATGGCGCGGTATCGATTAATTTCTCTCCATACAAATCGCCCCACCCTAATATGTATGTATTGCGAAAAACACGTAAAACATGATAATTCAGTCACTAATAAAGCCCGAGTGATGGAATTTCATCCATGCAATGACCTTATGCCGTTATGAGAAAATATGCTGAAATTTAAAAAAAATGGGCCAAGAGGAGCAAATTGTCAAAGATTTATAAGTCAAAACTCAGGAACTGTAGCAGATAAATCGATTAAGCTTCGGCCACTGATTTGCTTACCAAGGCAAATTACTAAAAATAAACTAAGAATTTGAGCCGCTTTAGCAAATTCAACAACCAAAAGAGCGAATATGACAAAAAATGAGCAAATGCAGCAACCAAAACAACCAAAAACCAGTATTTGCCATAAAAGGTTGGTTGCAAAACTATTTTCTTAGACTATTTCGTCGCTACAGAAGAAAAAAGACACAAACTGTTTTGTTGAGGAAGAAAGACGCAAACTTTTATTTCTTTCAAAGAAAGACGCATTAAATATATTTTTGGAAAGAAAGACTCTTTATATTTGTTTTTATTTTTTTTTGATAACGAAGAAAGACGCTTTATTTTTTTTTACTATAAAGAAAGACGCATTTAAATATTTTTTAGGAAAGAAAGACGTATTCGATTTTTTATTTTTCTTTGTCAATATTAATGCTAATGCGTCTTTCTTCGCAGTTTATAATGCTAATGCGTCTTTCTTCGTCGAAATATTTTTTAATGCGTCTCTTTTCGTCGACATGTTTTGTAAAGCGTTTTTCTTCCCCGACATATTTTTAATGCGCCTTTTTTCGTCGACAAATTACTGACATGCGTCTTTCTTCTTCCGGAGCGACGATTTGGTGAAAGCCAAAAGTAAGTTAGCCCCAAATGTGGGCTAACTTAAGTCAAAACTTAGTTTTAGCTTTAGTCACGTTGGTGAAACCGGGCCTTAGTTTCATTCCTTTAATGAAAAAGAAATGGTTCTATAACCATGTGGTAAAAAAACTACATTGGTCATCAAGGAGTTATAATAATATAATACAATGGCGCTTATTATAACTCTGACGAGTTTTATGGCCGATCTTCTCTTCCAATTCGAGGTGTGCTCCTTTTGTTTTTCCTACTAATTAGGAGTTAGACCAACCAAAAAGATACTCCGATATGATCAGTATCACAAGATGAGCCGATTTGGTCATGCCCGCCTACCTGTCCGTCTGTTTGAACGCCAATTAGTCCTTCAATTTTTTAGATATTGGACTTGCTTGAATTGAGTCAATTCAATTTTTTTTATGTAGATCAATCTAACATACTGGGCGATGGCAAGTAAATTAAATAATTTGTATGCATTAAATAACCTGACTTAAGTTCCACCTAGAGCATCCAGTTTTTGTTAAGGTATTCACCACCCCACTCACATTTCATCAAAATTGGATCACATATGTATTTATATTTTCGTGGCACGGAATATGCTGTTCAAATTTGTGTAAAATCAATACAAAAAAAAACCTCTACTAAATTAACTAAAGTTTACCCTTTTTAAAATTTTTCACGTAAACGAAATTTTATTTTAAGCAATAATGAGCTTAAATTTATCTTCATTCACAAACTGCTTTCAAGTTAAACTTAAAAACACCACCAGCCTCTTACAGGCAGTAAAACTATGTATGTATGTACGAGTATAAGGAACATATGTCCGGAAATGTATGTTATTAACTGTCGAGGTATTGGGGCTACGAAAAACTGAAATCCACATACATATATAAATAATTGTAATTATTAATTAGATATTGGGATATACACAAATTCATAGTGAATAATAAAACATGTTTACCATTGTGTAAAGTTCACTTACGGTTTGCGTACTGCTTGTAGCTTAGCACTTAACATAAAGTGCCACCACTTGTGAAGTCCACGCACGTACAGCCGAAAATCGAGCAATTTATTTGGCTGTACGAAAAGGAGTAAACACCATACGAACAAATCAAATGAAACTCGATTTGATCGAGCAAATTACAAGTCCGAACACCGCGAAAGAGTTTGAAATATTGTCACTAACTTCACTGCTTCGCTACGCTTTTCTCTTGAGCTATTTTATCGCCTTCAAGATCGGATTTTATACATATTTTTTCGCTTTAGTTGATAAAACCGAATTAGTAATTTTAAACACGAATGCACCGTTGTTTTCGAATTGAAATGATTCGTGTTGGTTTCAGCGATGAATACTAATTAATACATAAAACATTTGTTATGCTCGAATGGGTTTTGTACACAAGTGAAAATAAACAAACCGAACAAATAAATTAATATACCTAGATACATATACATATATGTATACATGTGTATATTTCAATTTTGTTGCGCTGAAAAATGCAAGTCTGCGAATTTAAGGTTTTTTTCACATCGGAAATTTTTAATGCCAAATAAAATTAAGCTTAAGCTTAGCTTATTTGAAATTCCAAATTCATTCTACACACAGCATTAGCAGCAGCACTCATGTGTTACGAAGATAAAATAGACACATGAAATGGGTTGTATAACGGAAATAGTTGCACTAGTAAAAGGAGTTGAACACAGTTAGGCCCTTTTTTTTAATAAAAAACACTTTCAATTTTCTTTTTTTTTTTGTTGGCTGCTTCGTTTCGTTAAGTATGCGCGATCCGCCAAAGCACGTCCGTCCAGCTCAATGTGCCTAAACGCATTAGGCCAAGCGTGCGTTTAGGTTGCTGATCTTCGTTACTCGGCGTTGCCGACTTCGCGCCACTAACTGACAGTTTTTGTGACTTTTCGGATGGCAGTTTGAACTATTTTGTGCTTGTTGCTGGTGAAAAAAAAATCATATTATACCCAATGGCGCTAACTGGACTGTTGGGCATTTAAGTATTATTTCAAGTTTGAATTATGATAGATTGCCCTTTACGAAGGAATGTTTATACATCGGTACACTCTATTACAGCAGCTGAACTGGTTATAGAGTTGGTATGTAGATACATATATATATTTATATTTCAAGTCCTTACCAAAGCGCGAATTTGAAAGCTATAAGTAGTATAGGCATGAAAGCTTAACCTTTAAAATAAACCAGAATTACGGTATAGTTTAGTGGTTTTAACCGAATTATGACCTTTTTAATAATTTTCATGGTTTGCTCACTTTATTGTTGAACGACTGCGGCGTTTCACTCAGCTAGCCCAACTGTCTCAACTGTCTCAGCTATCTCAAATGTTTCCGAGCATTCTTAAGTTTGTTTCTTCAATCTTTCGATTCGGTATGACGAATACGGACGAGTGTACCAGCAGACTGTCAGCTGTTTTACTACCTCAACTAAATACACATAGATGTACATACATATGTATGTATTTATGTACGTACAGATATAATATGTATGTACATAGCTGCTTTTACTCAATTGGGTGTCTTTTTTCTGTCTGGCTCAACACACAACCCAGCGCGTGCTAGAATCAAGAGTTAAAAGCAAAATTGTGTTACATGCAAAGTGTATTTCTGCCATGAAAAGCTTCACACAAAAAATTCAATAAAATTTTAGCTCACCCATTTCGCAGGGAAATATAAGAAACGAATCGAAGGCAAAGGTCGGCCTAAAACCCATTAGAGTTATATTCGTACCAATGCATTATATAATTCAATATTGTGGTAAGTAGACAGATTTTTCGTTTTTAGAAGTTGCACGCGATAAATCTAATCACTACCAAATTCAAGAGCAGCGCTAGTCAAGTTTTATGATTATGTATGTACATATGTATGTATGTATGGATGTTACCATGTTAAGTACTAGGTAGCAAAAAACTCTGGTTCCCAACTGTCTCGTTTCTAGTGTTCTTTTCAACACTACTAGTGTGAGCTCTATCTCATTTTATGTCAGAGAGTCCTAGGCAGCGTCATTTGCAGCACTACTTTTTCGATAGCTCTGAACTAGATGCAAGTTCTAGTGCAGTGAAGAATTCCTGAGGATGGTCTCAAATACAATTAAACACATATGAGAAACTAGCAAATCTTGTTTCATTATACATATGTGCATGTGGCCTAGAGCTCGAGTATCAACATTTAGATTATTATTTAAAGGCCGAAAAATTTAATAAAACAAATTCTATATTTTAAATCTGCAATTTAAGTGCAACGGTTAAAACATTTGAAATCAGTGGTGCGAATTACAGCGGCTAAAATATGAGCCTTTTAATCCTGTAGTTTTATGTTCGATTTCAGGTGATGCTACACTCAGAAAAAAGAAATCAAAAATAAAATTTTAATTTTTATAATTTTTTTTCGGATATATTTTTTATTGTATCATTCTTTGAGAATATAAAAATTTTTATAAAATCTTAACTTAGAATACAACTCGTTATTCGTTGCCACTGCTTCAAATAACATTTGGATGAAAAGCAATTTTATTTAATATAAAATAAATACTTGTGAAGACATATCTGTAGTAGTATACTTATGTGAGTATTTTTTGGCTTTACTTATAGTATTTATGTACGTAATTTCATTTTATATTCGGCTTGATGTTCTTCATTTTCATTTTCATTATATAGTTAGGTGATTCACAAAGTGTCATAAAGTCATATGTCATATTAAAATATTGTACGGAAATAGCTATAAAAGACTTTTCCGAAGCCCTGTGAAGAAGTAAACAAACAGATGATCAAATACGACGACCCAAAAACATATCGTGCAGAGTTGTATTTATTTAGTACACATAAAGCATAGAATGCAACCACAAAATATTATGACTTGTGACGATATGACGCAATATGACAGGTTGTGAATCCCCTAATTATGTATTTATGCCGTCGGAATGGAGTGGAATTCCAATCAGCTGGTTGTATAGTATTAAAGGTTCGACCGACTTGAGGACAGGATCCTCGAGGAAACAATTGTGTGTTGCAAAAGTAAATGCTGTTGCAGTTTACGGATTGGAAGGTATTCCAATAAGTTGTCAAAAATAAAATTTTAATTTTTATAATTTTTTTTCGGATATATTTTTTATTGTATCATTCTTTGAGAATATAAAAATTTTTATAAAATCTTAAATTAGAATACAACTCGTTATTCGTTGCCACTGCTTCAAATAACATTTGGATGAAAAGCAATTTTATTTAATATAAAATAAATACTTGTGAAGACATATCTGTAGTAGTATACTTATGTGAGTATTTTTTGGCTTTACTTATAGTATTTATGTACGTAATTTCATTTTATATTCGGCTTGATGTTCTTCATTTTCATTTTCATTATATAGTTAGGTGATTCACAAAGTGTCATAAAGTCATATGTCATATTAAAATATTGTACGGAAATAGCTATAAAAGACTTTTCCGAAGCCCTGTGAAGAAGTAAACAAACAGATGATCAAATACGACGACCCAAAAACATATCGTGCAGAGTTGTATTTATTTAGTACACATAAAGCATAGAATGCAACCACAAAATATTATGACTTGTGACGATATGACGCAATATGACAGGTTGTGAATCCCCTAATTATGTATTTATGCCGTCGGAATGGAGTGGAATTCCAATCAGCTGGTTGTATAGTATTAAAGGTTCGACCGACTTGAGGACAGGATCCTCGAGGAAACAATTGTGTGTTGCAAAAGTAAATGCTGTTGCAGTTTACGGATTGGAAGGTATTCCAATAAGTTGTCAAAAATAAAATTTTAATTTTTATAATTTTTTTTCGGATATATTTTTTATTGTATCATTCTTTGAGAATATAAAAATTTTTATAAAATCTTAACTTAGAATACAACTCGTTATTCGTTGCCACTGCTTCAAATAACATTTGGATGAAAAGCAATTTTATTTAATATAAAATAAATACTTGTGAAGACATATCTGTAGTAGTATACTTATGTGAGTATTTTTTGGCTTTACTTATAGTATTTATGTACGTAATTTCATTTTATATTCGGCTTGATGTTCTTCATTTTCATTTTCATTATATAGTTAGGTGATTCACAAAGTGTCATAAAGTCATATGTCATATTAAAATATTGTACGGAAATAGCTATAAAAGACTTTTCCGAAGCCCTGTGAAGAAGTAAACAAACAGATGATCAAATACGACGACCCAAAAACATATCGTGCAGAGTTGTATTTATTTAGTACACATAAAGCATAGAATGCAACCACAAAATATTATGACTTGTGACGATATGACGCAATATGACAGGTTGTGAATCCCCTAATTATGTATTTATGCCGTCGGAATGGAGTGGAATTCCAATCAGCTGGTTGTATAGTATTAAAGGTTCGACCGACTTGAGGACAGGATCCTCGAGGAAACAATTGTGTGTTGCAAAAGTAAATGCTGTTGCAGTTTACGGATTGGAAGGTATTCCAATAAGTTGCATGTATGAATAGTAATTTGTTCTCCAAGCTCAATTTGGATTTTGGACCAATTATCCATTGTAATTTGTTTATTTTCAACTTAGATTGAACTATTTTGTTATCAGTGTGATTTTTCCATGTCAATCTTCTATCCAGTGTGATACCAAGGTATGTTACGAAGTATTTCTGGGGTATTTTTATAATGCACGTATTAAATCAGATCATTTTTATTTTAAATCTCATAGTGTTTAAAATAAATTTAAAATATTTTTTCTTGATTTTACAATTTTACAATAACCATTTTTAAAATAAAATTTTTCGGTATTCAAATCAGTTTTAAATACGTTTTTGCCCATTTCAAGCACGGCTTCATATATTTTTATAATGTTTTTTCTCTGAGTGTACCTTCTACTGATAAAAATTTTATTTATTTCTTTTTTCAATTTTTAACAAGAAAAGCTTATTTTTAAAGCAAAAAAAGGCACCATTTAATTTCGTATAAAAGATGCAATCATACCAAAGGCTTCATTAATTGTCTGAGAATTTTAGAAATATGCAAAGTCGACTGCAAACGAACCAACGAAAAAACTCATAGAATTTTTTTTACTTTGAAACTTCATAAAATCAAATAATTTCTTGTAATGCTCACGCAATGAAACGCTTCTGAAATGCGAAGGGTTTAACTACAATGAAACTGGTGCCTTTTTGACAACTTTTCGCTAGTTCTGAACCAGAAATCTTTTTCACTACTTATTGATTTGTATGCAGGGCATGTATGAACATACATAAGCACCTACCCAGATGGATGATAATGTTGTTGCTCAACCGGCTTATCATGTCAGATTTAACGTCGTGGCCGAAAACTTGCTTGCGGATGCCATTGAGCTGAATGCGAGCCAAGCCGGTAGCAACGTGTGCCAACATATGTACTTCTATACATACACACATATACAATATATCGACTCTTCCAAACAATACTGTACTAAGTCGACTTAGTACGTTCCCCATTTTTGGTGTTTTCAAATATCACATGTCTTAATTTGGATGCTGTCAAATTTTGGTATCAATCGGATTATCCAATCAAAAGTTATAAGCAAGAGTGTACATATAATACAACTCGAGATGTTTACAGAATAAAAACATTGAGAGCTTACCATGAAAAACAACTTGGCAAGTTTTTGTGTTTTTCTTATGGTTTTATGTAAAGCGTACCCTGACTTAGATGGTATCGAGTTTTGGTATTAACCTTTCAATCCAAATAGAAGTTACAAGCGAAGCATAGAACTGAAATTTCATATCGAATTTAAACTTTGAGAGCTTCCCCTGCAAAACACAGTTTTTGACTTAGTACAGTATTGTTTGGGAGCGTCGACATGTACATATGTAAATGCACATAAATACATTTCAATGGTCGTTGCTGATGATTTGTGGTGTTGCTTTGAAGAAAGCAAGTAAGGCCGCGGCAGTCTTTGGCCATTTCATATTTCCTTACACAAGTATTGAATATCTGCGGTTGTATCGCCGTGTGTATGTGCTATTCTTCCTCAATGGTGGGTGAAAGCATTGCGAATATCT
This sequence comes from Urophora cardui, assembly GCA_960531455.1. Lineage (NCBI taxonomy): Eukaryota > Metazoa > Arthropoda > Insecta > Diptera > Tephritidae > Urophora > Urophora cardui. The sequence continues at coordinate 66,954,337 of OY482673.1, read as the reverse complement.
AGGTATTCCAAATTCTATAGTGGCTTAACCCTTCAGCAGACACGTCGGACTATTTCGCCATAAAAATTATGTGGTAAAAAGCACGTCGTCTGTATCGAACATATTCACATACTTGCATATAAAAAGTGTCCTTCTGTAGAGATAAATTTCACAGGTTAACAAAAAAGTTGATATTTTGGTGCAGCCCTGCTCGTAACTGCATTCGGTAGCATTCGATACACTAATAAAAAAAAGATAATAACTTTTTTTAATGATACGTGTAATATTTAACATATGGGCCCTTAATGGGTTAAGGCATATTTTGCCCCATAACTTTTTTCTGCTTATCCTATCAACACATGTTTGGTGTCGTTGAAAATATTTGTATATTTATCTGTACATAAACAAATACGAATTCGTGTCTAGTTCTACTTTAATTTAATTTATGCTCAAATATTAATTTATCTACATATGTACAAACAATTAAAACTGTATCAGATTGCGAGTGTCGACACGGAACTCTATTGGCCATTAGCATGTCAAATGCAACAAATGTTCTGGTTCAAGATAAATGCAATAAATAAATAAGTTTAATATGCAAATAAATTCTCACGTGTGTTGGTATGTATGTATATAACTACGAGGGTTGTTTGACTAGTCCGTGACTTTTGGAATAAGCAATAACTTTTTGGGCAAAAATGCATTTTATTTTTCAACATAATCTCCCTTTAGCTCGATGCACTTACGCCAGCATTTTTCCAATTTTTTCTTCCTTCCAAAAAATATTGATTTTTCAAGGCTCTCAAAATAAGCATTTTTTTCTGTGATGACCTCATCATTTGACATGAATATTCAGGTTTAGAAACAGAAAATAATCGGAGTGGGCTAAATCTGCTGAATTTGGTGGGTGAGGTAGCAATTCGTAGCCCAATTTATGAACTACACATGAGTGCGGTCGTGCATTGTCATGATGAAACATAAATTTTTTTCTTGCCAAATTCGGTCGATTTTGCTTCAAATCAAGATGAAATCTGTCCAGAAGCTCTGAGTAATATTCGTCGTTAATGGCTTTACCTTTTTCAAGATAATCAATGTAAATGACACCTCGTGCATCCCAAAGAACTGTGGCCATAACCTCTTTGGGCGACAGACCCACTTCAGCTTTCTTTGGTGCACGTTCGCCCGGAGAAACACACTTTTTTGATTGTCCCTTGGTCTCTGATGTGATGTGATGAATCCAGGTCTCATGCACGGTAACAAAGTGGTACAAAAATTCGTTCGGATTGCGTCAAATACTCCTTTGAAGTTGTTGTTGCAAGCAATTGCGGTAGCCATCGTGCGGATAGCCTTTCCATGTCTAAATATTCATATAAGATGTGATTTATACGCTCAGTTGATATGCATATGTTCTAAGCTATTTCCTGCAATTTCATTCTCCGAACGTCCAATATCATTCCAAAGATCTTATCGACAATTTCTGATGTGACTACTTGTTTTGGGCGACCTGAACGTTGGGTATCACTTGTGCTATTACGACCACAATGGAATTCAGTACGCCACTTTTTAACCAATGAAAATGACGGAGCAGAGCCGCGATAGTTTTTATCGAGCCTTTTCTTGGTTTCCTTTATGGATTTTTCACTTTCTTCAATTTTGGTTAATACATGCGAGACTTTCGGATTTAAATAGCTGCCAACACAAACTAAATTGCGTAGGTTGGTCAAATTTGTACAGTAGTGTTTTAAGAGATGGTAGTTGACGTAGGAAGTGTTGAATTTAAAATTACTGGTCGCCAAGTTTATTGTACTGCAAAGGACGAACGTTTGATTCTTGCCCGAAACAAAAGTAATTGGATGAGTATTAGAGGGATCTAAGGTGAAACAGAAACAGTTACATCCATGCTTAAAAATTTTTTTTTGTAGTTTAAGCTGATTCCACATAGAACTTTGTGTTGCGCTACGTGACACTTTCAGCGTGACAGCTGAGATTAAAATACATTTATCTATATGAGGTTTCTCACATAACAAAAAGTAACGCAACGCCGAAGTTACGTAAAGCACAAAGTTGCCCAAATCTCAACTTTTGGGGGCGTTGAAATTTTTTTTCAGTTTCACTTTAATTCAAATGTAAATAAACAAATTTAAATTTCACACAATTGAAAAATAATTTAATAGATTTTTATTTTCTTATTTACTTTTTTGTAAATAAAACGGAGAATGAAAGATTTTTCAGAAAATAAATATTTTTTGAGTGATGTTGCAGCGTTCATTGTGGTATAGTTTTTCAGTTTTGCGTTGTTTGACATAGAAAGCGGCGTAACGCAAAGCAGAAAAAGTTTTATGTGGAATCAGCTTTAAAGAAAATAAGAAATAACATGGGCCTGTGCTCGTTAAATAAAAATAAGTATATAGTAGTTTTAATTAATTAATTTGTTTCGTTAGTTTCATTAGAGCTATTTGCTGTGCATTTTTGGATGAAATTCTGGAAGAAGTACGCTTTTTTAAAAAACAGCAGGTTTTAATTGTGGGCTTGGCCGTAAGCAGTCAAGTACTTGTAAATTCGCAGAAAAATTAAAAAAAAAAAAGATCAAGTGATTTAGGCATGATTCAACAATAAAGGTTTTCGCATGACGACATACCTTCATACATAGTGGGGCCAGAAGTGCCATGCAAAGAGGAATGTAGAAGAATTTGACAGATTCGGCCCCTATGGAAATACTAGGGTGCGTGTGTGTGTGGCATATGTCAACACAAAAAAAATGCTTGTGTTCGTGTGTTTATGAAGATTGAAGAAGAAGTCAGCTGATCTTATGCATTCTCCTTTATTGTTCCTCCATGGATTTAGGTTGAATTTGAGTTCAACGGCCTTATTCCGGTGTGGTAACATAATTTACTTTACTGGTGAAATTAAGAATTTGGAACTTTGAACATCCGTTTCGTATTCTGGCAGCAGAAAATTAAGTTATCACCTTAATACGTGGTAACATTTTGTTACCATCTTCAGCCCGATTTCATTCCGTTCGTATGGAAATGCTTTGACAGCGTTACCATTTGTGCCAGAATACCAATTCAAAAGATGGTAACAATTTTCAGCAACATAAATTACCAGTAAAATAATTTTCCGGTAACACTCGGAATAGGACTGTAAGTAAACGAAATATACATATTTTGATACGGTCGTAGGACGGGCATATTAAACCTCTAACATACGGAAAAACATTTTGGTAATTAGATTTCCAGTTTATTTTCATGTTAGCACCCTGTAGTAAATAGTAGTAGGTTTGTGCATTGGCTACGGTCAAAAACCATTACCAAGTGTGTACGTACTACGTAGTATATCAAAAGCAACAGCAGTGGCATGAAAAGTACTTACAGCAAATATCTCTATCTCTAGTCGGTTAAAGCCCGTCTCCACATAACTTGTTTCACCAACAAAACATCTATCAAAACATCTCGATAAATAACCCGTCTCCACGTGGCTGATCGTGATTCAGTTTAACATTTCTCTTTCTTGCTCTTCTTAAATGTTTGTATGTTTGCTTATATTTTACGTTTTTGTTTTGGTCTGTGTGAGATTTCGATAGATTTTCGATACAAAATTAGAGAAGACATCGATATCATCGAGGTTGGCAAGATGATTCAGAATGAAACAGTGTTTCAATCTTCACTCGCTCTCAGAAATTTGTATGGAAATTGGCGAGTTTCGGCACTGGTTTCCGTGTCGAAACAAGATTGAGAGAGAAAATGCAGAAAAAAAGAGCGAAACACGTTATGTGGAGACATGGTATTAAGATGGAGCTTGTTCTATAGACCAAGGTTTCCCACGTTGGTTTTTAAAATACAGAGTAATGTGAGGTATTTTAGTCGCAACATTCTCATGTTTAAATGGTTATAATGTTGATTTTGAGGGGCCGCCAATTGTTGACTGGAAATAATTGAAAAACATTCCTATTGAGTAGCCTAGAAGCTAGTCGATAGCTACTTTGGCTCAATGGCGGTTATCGCGATTGCTTAAAAATCTCTGATTCGCCCAATACTAGGTACATAGGAGTTTCTTGCTAAAAATTGTGATGTTTTGTTGATGAGGAAATCCTGCTCTCTTTAACTATACGGTAAATTTGTTCAGTATTTCTGTCGAAACACGCTGAGCGCAGAAGAAATTGGAGACCTCCACTGCGTTTTGAAGATCAGGTGGACAGTGATGCTGGATCCCCAGGTATTCCCCAATGGCGCCACGCTGCATGAAACAGGCTCTATGTTGGACTCGCCCAAAATCGTTTTTGCGGTTACGTGCCAATTAAGTAAGTAAGTAAATTTGTGCAGATCTATGAAAAGTACATACTTCTAGACGACACAATGAAAGTACTTTCATAAAGTGAGAAATTAAAATTTTCTCGTGTATTTGAATTTGTGTTTTTTTCACAAGGTTTTGGTTTCTTGCAATAATGAATGTAAATAGATTGGAGACGTTCAAAGCCGACAGACACTACTCTCTAACGCAGCAATCTGTATACATAATCACACCAGTTGTTATAAAAGACTGGTAAACCATATGAAATGCGAGGAAAAAGTAAAATAGTGAGAAGTGATCTACAGTCACGGTGTATCGGAAGCGGAAATTGAGGTTTGAAAGATAGCAACGCTTTGTTTGTTATGTATATTTACAGGAACATATTTACCATGTCCAGTCTTTACCAAATCGATGGAAGTGGCCAAATTGAATTGAAAATGCACCTACTAAATTGCGCCACGATAGCCATAATGATCACAAATTGAAGAAGAAAACACAAGCTAACTTCTCTTAAAAGTACATATATTTATATATGTATACATACATACATATATATCTAAGTAAATAATAAGCATGTAGTACTATGCACCTACGCAAGGCCGTATCTAGGGGGGGGATGGCAGGGATCAATCCCCCCCCCGAAATTAATGCGATTAAATTTTTTTTTATAATATAAATATGCTTAGTTGTATTTTTTAGAAGCATAGAAATCATGTAAAAAGTTAGTCTCAATTATTATTTGTATCTATGTACATATGTACTAGCAAGTACCCGGTTTACTTCGTTGCGCCGCAAAAATTAAATATACTGATGTTTAGCTTTGAGTAGAGTGTAAAAATGGGTTACACATTCATATTTTGTGCTTGTTTTCTGCAAGGAATGTAATATACCACCATCCTTTAGATGAAATGCAAACACTTTAAAATTAAACAACGTTATAAACAATACATTTATTAACAACAAAAAACTCAAAGTTATAATAATTCAAACAACGTTTGGTACCTACACAGAGCGAAAACCACCTAATAAAATAGAACAAAAGTAAGAAGATATCTCTATAGTTTTTCTTTAAGAAGAATCCCTACTTACTTTTAATGGGATAGTATTTTAATAAAATCCAGAAGAAATCTTCGAATATATATGTGGATATCTCCTTGAATTAATAAAGAGGGCGTTCTTCTTATTTTTATTAGGTTATCTAATTAAATTTATTATAAAGTTAGTCTTATATACATACATATGTAAACTGAGCTAGCGGTTCACAGTCGACAACAATAATGCGTAAAGAAAAGTTGAGTAGAAAGTTTTTTATTTATTGTAAGAAGGTATACTTTTAAATAAAATTAAAAAGATTTACCTCCCAAAAATAAGAAGAAATCTCTATGGAAATATTTTCGTCTCTGACCTCTGTCCTCTTTTTGGGCCTCGAAGCTGTTCAAAGAGACAATCTTCTTATTTTTATGAGGATTATTTGGCTCTGTGTACATTAGTAGGCAAATTAGTTCATAAAATAAGGTACATCTTGTTCATTAATTAAAAACTTCCGTAAACAAAACATTCTTTGTTTTGTTGCCATTTCCAGGTATAAGAAAACTCTGGTTTTGTGGTGAACCAGTTCGCGACAGAGCGACATACATTTGACCGTGAGAAAACACCTCGTTGCGAAGGTCTACCCCAATATAGCTAAATGTTTGCCCTTGGGATTTACAAAAAAACGCAAATTTCACCCATGAAAAGGGAAGAATGTTCCATATAGTTTAAATCCGGTCTGTAGTTAAATGCTGATTTCGTATGAATCGCCACATGTCTCCTCTGCATTCCACGCAACCGTGAGTTCTCTAAACGATTTGCATGTTCAGCGACTGTCCCGTTTCTTCTGAACCTAATTTGGCGCCTGTTTCCAGAAGATATAGATAACTGCGGTTTTGCTTTTGGCATGTCTAAGAAATTGTTTAACAAAATCATAAACTTATAATTAACTTAATTGGGTAAGAGCTTAATTTAAAATTTTACCATTGAAATTAATGGTGATTTCGTTTCATCAAAAAAATGCGCATTTTTGTTACACTCTTCAATTTTCCGTTTTCGTTTGCAAAATGAAGGTAAAACGTCAAACAGAATATGTCTTCTTTTTTTAGTGGTTTTATTAGGCTAGTGGATCTAGTGGTAATTTAGTGTAAAAAAACTACATAAGTTTTTCACTTGCTACCCTGTTTTCGTTTCCTAAAAATGTACACTTCAGTGGTGTAAAAAACTCACACTTTTTACCCTCTGAAGCTTTGACAGGGTAGCTGGTTGCACTGAAAATCAGCTGACGAAAATTTTATTTGACAGATAAATTTGGTGAAATTAATTGGATTTTGCAATAACAATTAAATATGGGTGATAAGCGAAACCTAATTATTCATGCACATAGCATAGCAAACGGGGCAGATATGTACATATGTAATTTGAATTTGAAATGTTTTTTTTTTTTAGTTAATCCCCCCCCCCCCCCCCCCCCCAAAATGAAATCCTGGCTACGGCCTTGCACCTACGTATGTTCGTATGTGATAAGAGTGGTTTCTTCGTTTTATTTCGCATATTTCCCCAACTCGCCATCACAACAAAACAAAAGATTGAGAAGGCACAAAAGCGAAACATACAAATAAAAAACGATTAACTACTAGTACAACAAACAATTAGAACAAACGGAAGAATGAACATCAATGGCAATGAAAAGGTCGAAAAATGGCAAAGCCTGCTGAGAGACGATGTAAATAATCACAACCAAAAAAAAAAAAAAATAGAAAGAGAGGGAGAAAAACATAATGATTTTTCTTATGTTTCAGAGAGAAAACCATTAAGTTTTCCAATAGCGTTGATGAGCGGAAAGGAAACACTGAGCCCATCGCCACAATTGGAAAAGCGCACGAAGGTAAACAGCTCAGCTTTAGCTCTCTTTGCTTTCGCTTGGATTCGGCGTGCTTTTCTCGATGTGAAAACTTGTCAGTGACGGCAACATTTAGTGGAGTAACGGTCACACCTGCAATCGGACGTCGAACGTAGAGAGCTTAGCTACGATTCAACGCGTTTGGGTGCGCACATACCAAAATTCAATAGAAAAAATGTTATGTACATTGATGATTGTATAAAAAAAATATTTTTGGGAAGAAAAAATATAAGAAAGAAGTGAATTTGCCTTGAAAAATTTGCGAAGAAAAGCGTGAAGCTCCACGAATGAAAGGGTTAAAATAGATCCAAGAAAATATATATGTAAATATGAATATGTGTATATGTGAAGTGAAAAATTGAAGCCCGAATACATATACTAAGGGTGTTAAAAATGAAATGACGTGTATAGATACATACATATGTATACATAAGAATATGAAATTAATTATTAAAGTTCTTATACGATTAGTAACCGATTTCAAGTGAAATTAAAATCAAGTTTTGCGATAAAAAAATATATTTACGGAAAACGGAAAAACGGATTCGCAGAAAGAGGTAATAATAAGCGCAGATAGGTACATATGTATTCTATATGTTGTTCTATAAGTATGTACATATGTATTTATAATCGAAGCAAAGGCGTGAAGGCCTAATTTTTGACATATTGGTAGAGGCAACGGAATGAAAAAAAATGTTGGCTGGTAATCAAAAGGGCGAAATTAGCAAATTTATAAAAGGTACATACATATATTAAAAAGCATAAAGCATTTTCTATATGTATGTACTTTGTATAAATATGTCGTATATATGTACATACACACATATGTACATACATGTTTATGTACCTGCATACATATATATGTAAATGTGCAAATCTTGATTTTCGTTTATTTAGTATATTTCTGAATTTTCTTAATACAGATTTTTGCGGGACAAATTGAAATGTTTGTTGTTGGTAGGTGGTTGTATACACGAGTTAGTGTGCACTTTTGTACATACATTTGTATATATATGTATATCTGTGGCGTAGCTGAATGCCCCTGCAAAAAAAGAAAGAAATGACAATTCGCCAACAAGAAAATGCTAAAAAACGGGCGAAAAATTTAGAAGATGAAACAACAACAATAAAGTCAATGCTTTCGAAACAATTTAAAAAAAAAACAAACATGTGTATATATTTTAAAGCAAAATCTAAAAAAAACATATATATACATACATAAATAAAATTCATTTGTGAAAATAAAACAAAAGAAGTAATACATGGGCAAAAAAGCTAATAATTTCTAATGTTTTTTTTTGCTTTTAAAGTGTGTGTGTAAGCGCGTCCGAATGTGTGAATATGAAATGTTTAGTATAATTTTGAAATTGTCCCTTAAATCAAATATGCTCCTCAAAATGAAACATAATGTCACAGATGCATACATATGTATATATATACTCATCAGTGGCGGATCCACGGGGGGGGAGGGGGGTTTTGGGGGTTCAAACCCCCCCTTGTGGTTTATCATAGATCCAAAATTAATGCCCTTATAGATTCTGCGCCCAAATTTCCCAAACTGATCAAGGAAAACTATCATTCCAAAAGCAATGGTTGGACCACATAACATCCAAAATATGTACCTACATGCGAAAAAAGTTCATGTAGGTACCTTTGGACGCACGTGCATAAAATCAAATTTGTCAAATACTATTCGCAAATTGCCAAATCGCAAATTTATTTTCTTTTTTTTCTTATCCCTATTTTTATCGGGATTGTACAGAATTAATTTGGTCAGAAATGTCTGAATCGTTGGAGAAATTGCTTTTTTCAGAGGCATTTCGCAATTCTTGTTTAAATTAATCTTTTAAAAATTTGAGTATATAAAAACAAGAACAAGAATAATTCTATTAAAAATATAAATATAACCAAAAAGTACTACATACATATATTCTTATTTATTTTGGCTTTAAATGCAAGGGTAAGTGAAATTGATGATCAATTTCCCACCAATACCATACGATACTCATTCGCACGTACCAATGCAAAAATATATGTACATACATACGTTATACATGTTATTTAGAACTTCAATTGAAATCTCCTGCACTTTATGTGATGACATACATATTGTTAATTTGGAGGGTTTTGATTTTGTTGTGTTTAAGGTGCGGGAAATGGCGCAACTAGTATATAGAATAATAATAGTAGGTGGTATTAGTCCATATTTTCACCAGCACACATAGGTAGATTTTCAAGTTTTATGCGGCCAAAAATATTTTATTGTCTACATCTATTCAAAATTGCTTGTTTAATGCAAAATTTTAATAATTTGAGTTAAAAGTCGATTTTATTGAAAAATATATACAGTGACTCAAAAAAAAATCATACGCCAAAATTTTTAAATTTATTTCAAAGAGTTCTGTCGAAAATTTTACTTTCTTATTTTAGTTTAAAAATATAGAAAATTTTTCAATAAAAATTGTTTTAAGCAGGATTTCTGAGCTTATGGAAAAAATCTGAAAAATCGTAGAAATTTCTGAAAGTGGATTAAAAATTTCAAAGCAAGCCCATAATTTATAGAAGATTTTGAGGAAATTTCTAAGAGTACTGTTATGTAGCCAACCCATTTTAGCGTAGAAAGTGAAATTCTCAATGCTGTGAAAAATTCCGTCAATCTTAGAAGTTTTTTTCTGTACGGTGTAGGGTGAGACCGTTCCAACTAAAATTTCCGAAAAGCCAATGAAAATTTTCAAAAAGTTGAATGTTGCATATTGTTATATTAAAATTGAATGAGCTGCAAAATTGCGTACTCAAAAATCTTCTAAAAAATGTAGCTTTAGGATTCTTAGCCCCTTTTTATGATAAGTATTTCCTTGACTTTGAAAAATTGGAAACACTAAAAATACGAAAGCAGGTAATTTTCCAAATAGGCCAATTTTTAATCCATTGTTGATAATTTCTGGCTTTGCATTTTTCCGTAGAGAAATTGACGGGTAATCGATCGGAGGCGATAATATAACTAAATTGCTTTTGAATTAAAAAATTAATATTTTTTCAAGAAAGGCCGATATGCTTAAAAGCTTCAAAATGGTGGGTCTTTTATTATGCTAGGTTGACGATTTCTTCAATAAATAATGATATTTACCTGAAGCACCCGAATCCATGATGTTTACTTTGATAACTGTCTTAAAACTGAAAATATTGACGTTTAAAAATGGGTTACTTAAAATACGTAAAAAAAAAAAATCGAAAAAGTGAGAGAATAATAAGTTTCGACTAGCGGCAGGGACACCCCCGTTGTCTATAAAAGCCGAGAAGACCGGTTTATTATCGCCCGGTCTATTATAAACGTAGAGCGATTTTGGATTTTGCATTTGCACCAATTTTAAAATTTTCAATTTTGGCCGCATAAATTCGTAAAATCTACCTATGTGCAGCGTCTGCCCTTAAAAAACATCTTCCAAAAAAAGAAATTTTCAAACCCCCCCCCCCCCCCCCCCCTTGCCGAAATCCTGGATCCGCGCCTGATACTCATGTACATACTTTTCCCTTTAAACATTCCACGAAACGACTTACGAAAGAAAGTCGAATGCGTGACCAATCAATAAAAAGATAATAAGTTATTTTATTTTTTCAACCACTCGATGGAAGTCCAGCGATGTCGCTAACCAAAATGAAAACTTTCATTTTGAGTGAATCGGGCATATGTATGTACATATGTATATTGGAAAGAAGAATAAAAAGAAAAATTTATCAAATTTAATTTAAAATTCAACTATTTCATATGCGTGTATGTATGTATGTACTTATGTACATTAGATGAGTTTTTTTTGTATGGGATTCTTTAAACCTTCTCAGATCCTCCCTCCGGCACCGGAACATGAAAATAGGATGTTTTAGAGTAAGTAAACTGAAAAAAAGATAAATTTTCCAAAAACTGGATGGAGCTACACCAAAAACCGCGCAAATTCCCAGAATTTCAAGGTATGTTTAGATTTATTTATGAAAAAAGTTGGACTTTTCCAAAAACTAGATGGAGCTACACCGAAAACCGCGCAAATTCCCAGAATTTCAAGGTACCTTTAAATTTATGTATGAAAAAAGTTAGGATTTTGCACGAGAAAAAAATAGAAGAATTAACCGCTAAATCGAATGGCATATTCAGTTTTTTGGTGCACTACCCAGGGAAGGTAATAACGCGGCCTAAAGTGACCATTTTCTATTTTTTCTCATGAATCTTCAATTTCTTGCCCTATACTCTTCCCGAAATCGGAAATTATTTTTCAACTAAATCACTCGGTAGGCTGCGTTATTTAATGCGCTTTCCATAAATGTATGGCTATTAAAAATCGAATAATATTTGGATGAGTTAATCAAGTTTAAGTGAAGTAAACTTGGGTATAAAAGGGCTTACATGATTTAAAATTTCTAAAATTTTTTAACAATTTTGCTCTTGAAGACGGGTTTTCGGGTTATTAGTGATTATTTTATTTGGTTGGATAACTCCACAAATGTAAAAAAAAATTCGGAAGATCGAGACCGTGGATAGCGGAAAAGACAGTGGACCCGGATGGCCCCAAATTTTATTGGGCAATATTGGTATCAAATTAAAGGTCTTAAGTAGGGCTTCAATATGGAACTCATTACATGACAATTTCTTAGCCAATTTCCGATATACTGGCCGATAAGTGGTCCAGGATGACTACAGAATATTTTAAAGAATATCGGCGACATTTGAGTCTAATTTTTGACTTATATGTGTCGAAACGGTGGACACAGCAAAATGGATTGGCCTTACATTGAAGTCCTAGGTGAAATCTTTATTTTGATATCCATATTGCCCACAAATGTTTTGGCGCTATCCGGCTCCACTTTTTGTCCGTTATCCACGGTCTCGGCCTTTGTATTTTTTTTTTTACATTTGTAGAGTTACCCACCCACATAAAAAATCACGAATAACCCAAAAAACCGCCTTCAAGAGCAAAATTGTTAAAAAATTTAAGAAATTTTAAGATAGTATGTTACCCTTTTATTCCCGACTTTACTTCATTTAAAGTTGATGAACTCATCCAAATTTTATTCGATTTTTAATAGCTACACATTTATGGAAAGAGTATAGGGCAAGAAGTTGAAGATTCATGAGAAAAAATAAAAAGTGACCACTTTAGATCGCGATATTACCATCCCTGGGTAGTGTACCAAAGAACGGAATACGCCATTCGATTTAGCGATTAATTCTACGTATGAATGGATATACATTTTTTTTCATGCAAAATCCTAACTTTTTTCATACATAAATCTAAACATACCTTGAAATTCTGGGAATTTGCGCGGTTTTCGGTGTAGCTTCATCATCATCATTGAAAAGCGATAAGGAACAGTTCGTTTCTTGCTGGCTGTGTGATGGGCTTGCCCATATGAAGTGCGCTGGCCTGACGGGTAGGGTTCTTGATGCAATTAAAGAGAACAAGGGAGTGCGCTGGTCGTGTTTAAAATGCAGATCAACAGATGTTGATCTTTTCAAATTTTTTAGACACACAAGAAATGGCTTTTCCGAATTATCAAAGGAGTTATCGGCTCTAAATGATAAATTTAAAAGGCACGAGGAAATGTTTAGTTCCTTCGCGTTGCCAAAACCTTTAAAGAAAACCAAAGCCATTAACCCGCGTAATGAAGAGGTTCAGAGCAACCTTCAGGTCGAATCGGCTGAGCTTTCCGTCGAATTAATCGATTTGGCTTCACCTGGTCCCTACATCGACAAACCTTGTTCCTCCAAAACTGCTTTAGCTGAACAAACGTCTCGGGAAAATTTCGTAACTCCCTCGATCGCTCTTGCATCAAAAGCCAAGGAGCCTGTTCCGAAAGCCAAGGAGCCTGTTACGAAAGCCAAGGAGCCTGTTCCGAAAGCCAAGGAGCCTGTTCCGAAGGCCAAAGAATTGATTATCGCTCCGCGTGATAAATCAGTTTTTGTATCTAGATTTCATAAAGATACAACTGTTGAAGACCTGAAGGCTTTCATATCATCTAAAATTGTTCCTGAAAAACTTTTCGTTAAAAAATTCAATTTTAATTATGAAAGAAATGTAGCTTCTTTCAAAATTGACGTCTCGCCTAAAGATTATGACACCGTTTTAAAGAAAACATTTTGGCCAGCCGGGACCTTTGTCCGCGAATTTGAAGAAAGGCCTAGATCCGTTAATAACAACTTACCAAAACTCGTCCTGCCTAGCAATAGCTCAAAAAACTAATAAATAAATCTGCCCTAAACATTTACTATCAAAATGTTCGGGGCTTAAATACTAAACTTACAGACTTTTATCTAAAAACTTTTAATTGTAACTTTCAAATAATTTCTTTTACCGAAACATGGCTTAAACCTCATATTTTTAATTCGGAAATCTTTAGTAAAGAATACCAAGTGTACAGAAATGATCGCTTGAACAGGGTCGGTGGAGGGGTACTAATTGCGGTTCATTCCTCAATTCCATCTGAAGAAATTAATGTAGCTGCAGGGGAATCCATTGAGTTCTTGTGCATTCGGATAAAAGCTGGCAAAGGGCATATTTACCTGGCAGTTATTTACATTCCTCCTTCTTCCGAACAGTCAGTTTACTTTCAAAGTGTTTCCTTGCTGAAACGTGTCGAGTCAAAAAAGACGCCCTTGGATTCTTTTATAGTCTTGGGCGACTTTAATCTTCCGCACGTTTCATGGAGCGAGGAAAACAATGAAATCATGCCGATTACATCTAAGGCTAATTGTACTGACTTTTTAGAAGAAATGTCGGATCTCTGTCTTCATCAGGTAAACGTCATTAAAAACAAATTCGGAAAGGTACTTGATTTGATATTTGTAGATGACGTTTCTAATTACTATGTGAATAGAACTGACCCTCTTATTTTCCCTGAAGATACTTACCATCCTTCATTGGAGTTAATACACGAAATTATAAGCGATGATGATCATTGTTGCTCAAAAACGTCTGATTCGTGTTTTCGTTTTAACTTTGCTAAGGCTAATTATAAAAAACTTAATAGTGAACTATCTAAACTAGTCTGGCCAAACTATGATGGCAACGTTGAACAAAATGTTTTGCATTTTATTAACACGATCCACTGTCTGTTTGATAAATTTGTACCCAAACAGAAATACATATATGTTGAGCCCCTGCATCTGTGGGAAACTAAAGACTTGAGAGCCTTAAAAAATAAGAAATCTCGCATTTTTAAATTATATAAGAAGACAGGCTTGCGGAAAGTCTACCTTCAATACTCAACTTTACGACATAAATATTTTGCATTGAACAAAAAGTGCTACAATGATTATCTGAGAAAAATGAAAATGAACATTTTTCGTAACCCTAAATCGTTTTATGGTTTTGTGAATTCAAAACGCAGAGTGAGCGGATTTCCCTCATCTATGAGTTTTCGGGATTGTGTGTCTAGTGATAATCAAAGCATTGCCAATCTCTTTGCACAATTTTTCGAATCTAATTATTCCAAAGATAATTTAAATTTCAGCATATACCCGTACCATCTTTCTCAAAATAATACAATTAATGTTACCTATATAAATTCAGATGAAGTTTTAGATCACCTTAAATCACTGAAAGAGTCTTTTAGTTATGGTCCGGATATGATCCCCGCATGTTTCCTTAAAAAATGTGCGGATCATATTCATCTACCTTTGTCAAAGCTATTCAACTTGTCATTGAAATTTGGTATTTTTCCTACTGCTTGGAAAGAATCCTTCATTATTCCTTTACATAAAAGCGGTATTAGATCTTCGATTGAAAATTATCGAGGCATAGCAAAATTGTCTGTTATCCCAAAACTGTTTGAGTTGATTATAAGCAACCAGATAAAAAACTCGATTGAGTCATTGATTGTGAACTCTCAGCATGGTTTCTGTAGGGGTAAATCAACCATCACTAACCTTCTGGAATTTACAACAAGTGTTTCTAATGGGTTCAGGGAAAATGCTAAAACGGATGTTATTTATACTGACTTTAGTAAAGCCTTTGACAAGGTTAATCACAATTTACTTATCCACAAGCTTCAACTACTGGGTTTTCAACCTATCCTCCTAAACTGGATTTCTTCTTACATTTCTAACAGAACACAAAGAGTTGTTTATAAGAATGCATATTCATTTAGTATTTATGTGTCCTCTGGGGTTCCGCAGGGCAGCCATCTCGGACCGACTCTGTTCTTGTTGTTCATTAACGACATCTCATGTGCTATAAATTATTCTAAAGTTTTAATGTACGCAGATGATGTGAAACTTTTCAGGTCCTACACCACACCGGAGGAAAGATCGCTCCTTCAAAATGATTTAAACGGTATGGTTACGTGGTGCAATATAAATCTTATGCCACTAAATCTAAATAAATGTAAATTTATGTGCTTTTCGCGGAGTAATGTCGAACCCATAGCTTACGCCATTAATAATCATGATCTGGAGCGAGTTTATGAGTTTGTCGACTTAGGTGTAAGATTCGATTATAAACTTAATTTCAACCTTCACATCAACGTCATGATAAATAAAGCTAAAAGTGTTCTAGCGTTTGTAAAACGTTGGTCTAAGGAATTTAGTGACCCCTACGTAACTAAAGCCCTTTTCACAACCTTAGTAAGACCGACACTAGAATACGCATCTATAATCTGGAATCCGAGTTACAAAATTCATTCTGATCGACTTGAATCGATTCAAAAACAATTTTTACTTTTTGCATTAAGAAATTTGAATTGGAACCCTCATTGCAATCTTCCTTCGTACACTAGTCGCTTAAAACTTATTAACCTTCCAACTTTAGCTAGTCGTAGGGAAACTCTGGGTGTAATATTCGTAACGAAACTGCTGAAGGGATCAATAAATAGTCCATTTCTTCTTTCTGAAATAAGTTTAAACATTCCTGCCCGTCCATCAAGACATTACCAGCCCATATTTTTAAAACAATGTAAAACTAATTTTGAATTATATGAGCCATTCCGATTTCTATGCAAAAGTTTTAACACATACTCTACCTACTTTGACATCTCTGACTCTCTATCCATTATAAGGAAAACTCTTCTTTCAATTCTTAACAAATAACAATTTGTCTACTAGATATAGTTTCCTTCTACTAATTTAGGATAATATGTATTTTATTGTTAACTAAGTAATTGCTTCTAAGTGTATATATAAACTTAAGTATGTGTAATCAGCTGATGAATTTATATTCTGTAGCTGAGCAGCATAAGAACTCGACGTTTAACAAACTCCAGCCACTCAACACCTTGGCAAAATTAAAAATATATATCCGTGCGTCATGCGGATTGCGCCCCTCGCGGCGGTCGGGCGGGATATGGAGGGTAAACCGTTGGGAATTATTATTATTATTATTATTATCCAGTTTTTGGAAAAGTTTACTTACTCTAAAACATCCTATTTTCATATTCCGGTGCCGGAGGGAATATCTAAAAAAACTCATCTAATGTACATACATACATACATAAGTGCTGCAGTTACTTGAGTGATTTTTTGTACTGTAACGTATACGCCATGTAGAATGACATATATATGTATGTACATATGTCTAGCTTATGTATGTACCTGTGCACGCGTGAATGCATTTCACTGCACTTGAAGCTCCATTCAAATGCATATATGTATATGCAGGTACATATGTAGATGTGTATGTGTACTTACACAGCAGAAAGCGTATTTAACCTCTACAATTGCTTAATACATAGTACTATTTTGTTTAAAATTAAATTTTTTATTTTATGCAATATTTTGTTTTAGAATAAAAAAATAAAAAAAACAACTAAAAATTGTTCGAAATGGAATAAGTGTGAGCTCTGTTAAATATTATATGGTTAATTTTTTAAAAATTTTGTTTCCAATACAAAAAAATCAGCATTGTAATATTTGCCAAGACTGGTTGATTTTATTTAAAATGTGAAAATAGTAAGTACTAATAGCGTTTTCGATTTTGGCCAAAACGGCGCACTTATTCTGCATTTTTTCGGGCTGTCAAATTTTGTTGTTCTGTTCGACACAGATTCCACATATCTTTTCAGTGTTGTTTGTTCTTTTGACAAAATGTGAAAATGTCGTCGACTGCAGGATAACATTTTCTGCCCTTAATATAACTACTTTTGTTTCATACATCACATGAAAAATGCAACATTTTCATAAGGCACATGGCTGGTATTAAAATTCTGTCTGTGCAAAATTCGGATAACAAGATTCTGCTTAGCAAAATTCTGGCTTTCAAAATTCTGTTTTTTTTTTGATTCTTCTTTTTCAAAATTCTGAATTACAAAAGTGCGCACTTTTCAATGTAATGATACATATATGTATGTCATGTTTAATACTGTTTACATTATATTTTAATACAGAACTTCGCTTAGATCCATTACCTTTTCATACACACTGAAATTAATTCTAACGCCTAATATCATCCTGAGTTTGGGTCCGTATATAACAGCAATGTATCGAAAACAGAAATCTATCCTAGAACGCAAAATAGTAGTGTCGATCTTTGGCATCGTCGGCTCAAAATAATTGTTGTATTAACATCGCAGTTTTATAATTTTGTACTGCATTTACGGAAGCAGCTGACTTCTTTTCAAAACTCAAATATTCAAAAAGGAAAATGGAGAAAAAATATGTGTATAATAAAGAAGTAATTAAAAAAATAAGCAGATCAGAAGAGTATTGCAAAGAATGTAATTTATTATATTATTTATTTAAAATATGATTATATGATTTACTTGTATATGACACAAATAAAAATATGCTTGCTTTGTTTATTACGCCACTAGAAATTTTTGTAAGGTGGTACGATGGTTATTCTATGCCAGGATATGTGCATTTGTTAGGTATACTGCAGGTACTCCTAAATTATGTTGACAACAAATTGAGCACAGATCATTTTTCCACTGACTAAAGTAGGAGTTAAGAAGGGTAAACCGAAACGGTAAATTTATACGAATGAGGTACACAACAAAGTTAAATAAAAGTTAAATAAAAGTATCATAAGGACCACATGAAAAAAGCATGCAGTTTGGAATGGAAGCCCGAACGCTTACGAACAATTTCCACTGCATTGTTATTTTACTATACAAGTCATTTATGCAAAGGCGGCCATCGCCGTGCGATAGTCATGGGGTATAGTCATTGGGTATAGTCATGGAAGTTGTTATGTTCCCTAAAGGAAATGTCAGGAGAGGAAAGTATTTTGTAGTACCTAGGGGCCTAATACATCTGTACATACATATTTTGAAAATAAAGGTAAAGAACAAAACTCATTTGCTGAAATTGTATATATGCATGGAGCTACCTAAAAAATATACAGCAAATGAGTTTTATTCTGGAACGTAAAGAAAATAAAACCCAGAAAATAACTATTATAAATGAGTTTTATGAATAAAAGGCTTTCGTAACAGTTATTGATGGACTTCAAAAATAAAACTCGCCAAAAGAGTTTTATTCAGGAGTGGCAAAATAAAACCCAAAACAGTTAATTATAGAGTTTTATTATAAAATTCCTCAATAATTGTTATTTACAGAGTTTTAAAATAAAAGTAAAAAATAATGTTATTTTTAATTTTTTCAATAAAAGTCCCAAAAAGCGTTTATGCCAGCGACGAAACAAAACGTTTATTGTACTTTGCGTGACTTTCATATTAAATTTTTGCATCAAGGTTTTGCTTGATGACAGTTATTCGCACTCCTTGTCTAAAAGTCTTCAGACTTACTACCAACGCAACACAAAATACCCATATCCATTTAAGCAATTTTGTTTATGCAACTTATGCTGTATAGCTTTCGTTCGTGCATTTGCATGCATGTATGTATGTGCATATATACATCAAATATATGCACATATGTACATATACACGTACATATGTATACACTCAAATGCTACACCTCCCCGTAGCCAAACCCACTCCAATTCCCTCCAAAAAAAGCAACTCGCCTTCCCCTCTCCCATCAAAGCTTTTTTTATAAATTTAGTTTAACACATTATCACACTGTGCCAATTTATTATTTAATTACAAACACTCAAACCCTTTTAATACTCCTTTTTAAGTATTATAATTAATTAATTACGAAAGCGAACAAACATACCTCTATGTACATGGTACTTACATATGTACATGCATATATAAAAAATCTTGTCTCATTGTCTCATTCGTTGACTTTCTGAACTTGATAATGAGACTTTGCTCTTGTCGAAGTATTATTGTGTACAAATAGCCAATGCTGATATTTTTAGCCGATTCAGTGCTTTCAAAAATACATACATATGTACATATATACATACTACAGTTTGGCATTTCTTTTCTACTTTTTTTAAATTTCATTTCAGTGTTTTCTGTTTTTATTTTTTATTTTTTTGTTTTATTATAGATTTTTAAGCGTTCACCTTATGATGCCGTAGTTATGATGCTATTTCGGCTTTTTCTACGCTTTCTCTTGTATTTATGCTAAAACAAACTATATTCAAAAAAAGAAACAAGCACCTATGTAAATAAAAAACTAAATTTTGTATACATATAAATACGTATATGTAGTCCATACAAAGGTCTATGCAACACTATTTGGATATTTTCAATTGAAAATGGCAAAAGAATCCCTGAAAACTGATAAAACATCACAGGAAATAAAAGGTGCCCACCTAACTTCAAATACCAAATCACTTACATGTGTTCATACATACATACATATCGCACGTTTTATGCAATAGGGATTTAACTCAAAAAAATTTTTTTTTTGGGAAAACGCAATTAAAGTTTTATAATTTCAAATAGTTTACTTCTACGGCTAACTACAAAATCACTTATATTTCCGCCATTTTTATCTTTTTGAGTATTTTATAAGACTAGACTCAAAGGCACTAACCAGTTATTGAAATATATGGCAAAATTCCAGAAATCGAAAATTTCGAGTTAAATCCCTATTGCATAAAACGGGCGATATGTACCTATATTCGAATCCCATTCGGCACTGTGAATGCGGATAAACTTGACTCACTAGATTTTTTATTATTAAAACAAAAGTCCTTCGCAGTCATTTCGGACTTAAGGCGCACATATGTACATGCAGAGCCACGGAGCGAATACATGAAAAAGACAAATTTTCTCTTGTGTTTTTATTTATGACCTTCTATATAAGAATCACTTTTATTTTTCTGATGTGACAACCATAATGCTCAAGATGTTCTAAATAATTATAATACTTTAAGAAGGGAAGAAATAGATATACTTGTTGCACTTGTTGCATTTTTAGTTTCTCATCTAATGCTGCGTTTTGTTCGTTTCATATGCAAAAAGAAATAAATTTATTTTCTTGTTTCGAAAACGCATCAAATGTCGTTCACCTCAAGCGAAAATTTGTGAAAAATTTAAAAGAATTCATGTACCAAAGAGAATAAATGCCTCTTTTTTTCTCTCCAAATTCAAATTTGCTACCAATTTTTCTCATCTTACTTTCTTAAACATAAGCGCAATTACTCATACATTTGAAACCAATTATATAATTACTCAACCACAACATTGGTACTTTTACTTAACACGCCATCGAGCTAATGATTCAATAGTAATTGATATTTCACATTTTTGTGCCAATTAAATGAAATTTGTAAAATTAATTGAAACACGCTAAAATAATAACGAAAAAATTCATTAAAAGTGCAAACGTACATGCACATATACAACAACAAAAAAAAAAAAGAAAACTCACGCTATGAACGTACCCTGCAGGCAACTCAATAACTAGTGAGCAAAATTTCTAGTTCCGAACTAGCGAAAAGGTGTCAAAAAGGAACTAGCTCCATTGTAGTTAGACCCCCACCAGTTCAGAAGGAGTGAATTGAGTTACCATTATAAGACACACTTTGATTTGTATGCAATTTCGAATTGACAAAAATTTCATGTATTTTTTTCATTCATCCATTTTCCGTGGGGTTTGCGTATTTCTACAATTCTTAGACTGTTAGTAAAGCATATCGTATAAAGAGTACAATTTGCATCTTCAATTAATGAAATGAAATGTTCGCCAAATTATGATTTTCTGATCCCTCAGGCTTATTTTGATTTTTTTTTATTTTTATTAATTTTTAAATATTTTTGTAAATTTTATTAAATAAATAAATAAAAAAAAAATTTAGTTAACAAAAAAATAATTAAAACAAATTATTCGCCTCGACACCGACAGGATTCGAACCCGCGCTCGTTAGATTGATTGTCACACGCGTTAGCCACTTAAGCGGCAGATGTAAAACTGTAGAATTTGTAGGTACTTGTAGCTACTTCGGAACTATCGAAAATGTAGTGAAGAGGGTGACAATTGACACCGCCAATGACATCGCCGTGTTAAATTCGCCAGATGATAGCATGCAAAGGAGATTTAGCTCGCACTAGTAGTGGCGAAAAATGCACTAGAAGCGACCTATTTCGGCACTAGAGATTTTTCCTACAGGGTACATACTTATGTATATGTGCTTGGTCGAGCACAAACGAAAAGTGCGCTGAAAGTGAATGTTACCAAATATCCTTAAAGTGGAATTCGAAAAATTCGTGCGCAATGTAAGCGCACTCAACGGAAGCGCACCTCAATGGAGAAATTGGCTGGTAAAGAAGAAAAAACAAAAGCGAAGTTGATTTTGATGTATTTACCTACGATGTGCGTGTGGCAAGCCAACTACCACAAATATGCTACAACAACTTAACAAAGAAAGCTATATCCGCTTGAAGTAAATCGCAGCCAACTTTAGTTGAAGTTGGCTGTTGCGGAGAGAGACTAATGGGGCTCAAACGAATGCAGAAATGTATGTATGTAACAGGGTAAAAAACCATCGACCTCTCTCGAGTCACTCAACTTTTCTTTCATGGTAAGACATACTCGTACATATGTGCAAATGTGAGCGTTCCAAAAGTGAGCGGGAGCATTTGATTAGGACGCTGTCAAAGCACTGTATTCTAGCTGTAAAATGCGAGCTTTAAAGGAAAATGAGTCGATTGAGTACAAAGGATTCTTTCCTCCTCTAATCGCTCTCTCGGGTTTACGCTATTCGTCATTGGAGTACTGCTCTTGGAATTTGTTTAAGTTTTCTTTGGCTTAAACCAATGATTAGTTCGTAAGAACACATCAGTCAGTTGGTTGCAGTTTGTCGGTTCAGTT
Source organism: Urophora cardui (assembly GCA_960531455.1). NCBI lineage: Eukaryota > Metazoa > Arthropoda > Insecta > Diptera > Tephritidae > Urophora > Urophora cardui. The sequence continues at coordinate 66,931,982 of OY482673.1, read as the reverse complement.
TGTTCGTGTGGCGCATAACAAATAAAAAACCTTTTGATATAATGAATGGAGAAATATTAAATTATTCAAATGCTCATTCAAGCTGAGCATTGCTCTATGATTGCGATTGGAAAACGTGCAAAATAATTTGAAACAAAAAATTAAAATGTGTAAACTCCAGTGATTTCCATTAGGAAATTGCAGAAATGAAATCGCTTTCAACTATTTGATAAAATCTCGAGGTAGTGAAAGTTGTGAAAGCCTTCAAATTATCCAACTCACATCCGTAGCTACTCATTCACCCCAAAGTGTTGCCCCACCACGTCACCCCAAAAAATACACTTTGCTGCGCAGTAAAGCCATTCAAACTCGAACTGTGAGTGGGATATTAAAAATTCTTGCATTCCAGGATTCGCAGGAAGACATACCGTCGCTAGAATAATGAAACAACGCATAATGTATGGAGGAGTCATGCATTATACGTTGTTTCATTATTCAAGCGACGATACATACACATGTGTGTATGTATACATATTTGTATGATTGTGTAGATACTTGCCATTTTCATTTTTTAAATTTCTGTTGTTGCTGACCTTCCTCGCATTTTCCACTATAATTCCATTATAATTTCAGTTTGTTGTGCTAAGTAGTACACACGTCATGAAAGTTATGTTTGTTAAGCGTTTTAAAAATTTGTATTTATTTTTTTTAGGTTGTCAATTTCTTGTTGTAATTTTTAAAGCATTTGTGTGTATGCAAGTATCAATGAATAAGTGTCCATTCGCCGATATTTACGCTTTCGAAGTCAAGGTGGCAATGCCAATGGCTTCTGTATCAACATAAATTTAGGCGTGTAGAACGTACATAGTCATCGATCAACCACACGATTTGTACACATAAAAGTTAAGGTAATACAAGACAAGGAAAAAATTAATTGTTTGCTTTATAAATATCGCCAAGCCTTTTGTTTTGTGTATTATGAACATACCCTCAAGGAAATAAAAAGTTAGTTGCAAAAATAAATATATTAAAAATTGATTTATATTCAACTAATTTTAAAGCAGCTTAAAACAAATGCAGCTCGGGAGATTTTCTTGTGATTTAAAAGTAATTGAATTTCCTACAGGGACTGTACATATGAAAATAGTATGTATGCTTTTGTGCACCCTAACGTAAATGACTATTTATGGTTTTGGTTTGGGAAACACGTGTAGCAGCTTTTTGTAGTATGTAATTAGTGAAGTGAAGTGATTTTCTTTCCCACTTGGTAAGTGAAGTTTCACTTCACTACATAGTGAATTTTAGTAGCACAAAAATTATTAACGACATGGTCAAGGAAAATAATATAATAACTATACATTACATTAAATTTATTAGGGCTCAAACACTTAGTATTTCAGGCGTGTGAGGGAGAAAGCATAATTTAGCGGAAATGCCGAAGCAGATCGCGTTAATTAGTGGTCTTTCCCAGCTCACTGATACTCGCATACATATGTATGTCTACATTTTATATATAGAGTATAATAGTTTTGGTCATATAACCGTTGATTGTAATAGCATAAGATAATCGAGATTAATACAACGCCATCTTTTCAAACATTTTGTAAATTCTATAAGTAACAACTCAGAGACCGTGGCAGATATATCGATAGAATTTAGGACACGTGGTTTACTTGCTGAGGCAAAAGTGTGGGTGAAATAATGAAGATATTTTGACGAATTTTTGTACACATACTTTTATTATTACACAGGCCGACAAGAAATTTGACCATACACCAGACCATACTTTCCTAAAGGTTGTCGATGCGCTGAATTCAAATCTGGACGCAGAATTGCTCTATCACGTCAGGATTTTGAGATATCCTAACCTAAATATGCAAAAAACACCGTTTTTGCCTATTTTTGAGGTTATATATAAACGACAGATTATTTTTAAAAAAAAAAAGTGCACATTGCATCTTAGAGAAGAAGTCTTTCTCTTACGAATGGCGTTGAGTTTGCTTAAATATCTTTTTTTTCGCTAAGATAGAGCAATTTCAAGTTTATATGAATTAACGTAGGTATGATGCAGTAGAACACATACCTATTACGATAAGTCTGCAAATTTCAATTGCTCCATCTTAGCGAAAAAAAAAGATATTTGAGCAAACTCAACGCCATTCGTAAGAGAAAGACTTATTCTTTAAGATGCTATGTGTGCGTTTTTTTTTTAAAAATAACCTGTCGTTTATATATAACCTCAAAAATAGGCAAAAACGGTGTTTTTTGCATATTTAGGTTAGGATATCTCAAAATCCTGACGTGATAGAGCAATTCTGCGTCCAGATTTGAATTCAGCGCATCGAAAACCTTTAGGAAAGTATGGTCTGGTTTGTGGTCAAAAAAATCGGTCTCATTTTGTCGGCCTGTGTTATCTAGTAATAATTCATGTGCAAAAACTTATCGAAATCGGTCTATCACCACACCTACTTTTTAGCAAATATATTTCTAAAACGCCCTTTTGAAACTTTTACTCAAATTAGAACATACGGCTGAGTGTCTAATGTTCGATTCCACCCGAACCTAGGATCCCTTACTTCTTTTAATGTTGATTTCGCCTTTTTTTTTTTGCAATAACACCTTTTTAAAATATATACATACATATACATATTTAAATTAAATTGGCTTCTGCATTTTAAACAATACGAAATAATTGATGTTCATATGTATGTAATTTCACTTTTCTTCTACTTTTTGTTTCTATTTTAGGATTGGTGGAAATACATATGTACATACATGCGCTGTAAATGGGGCTTCACGTTTCGTTGGAATAAAAAAGAGGATAATTGAAAATTTTTCTTCTCTGCCAATCCCCATTCACATACGAAATTCATTGAGAAAAATTTAATTAAGATTTCTTTAAAAAATAGTGTGAAGTGTAAATTAATGATAAAACATAGATATAAGTTATAATATATCATTCGCAAATATTCCGCTTGATAACTCCGCTGCTTACCTGATATTAAAATTTAAGAAGCAAACTACATAAAGTAATAATTATAATAGAATATAATCCAAAATATGCTGTAGTACTGGACGAAATGCATAATGCGTCAAAGGAATAGCTGAGAATCACTCAGTTTTAAGGTAAGTTTGAGACATAAATATGTACCTACTTACGTAAAACTTAATCTGATTTTCACAAGATCACACCAAGATCAACATATATATCTAGGGATATACTATTAATAAGATCAGAAGCATTTCGTCGCTCCGGAAGAAGAAAGACGCATGTCAGTAATTTGTCGACGAAAAAAGGCGCATTAAAAATATGTCGGGGAAGAAAGACGCTTTACAAACCATGTCGACGAAGATAGACGCATTAAAATATATTTCGACGAACAGAGACGCATTATAAAATATTTCGACGAAGAAAGAAGCATTAGCATTATTAACTGCGAAGAAAGACGCATTAGCATTAATATTGACAAAGAAAAATAAAAAATCGAATACGTCTTTCTTTCCTAAAAATTTTTTAAATGCGTCTTTCTTTATAGTAAAAAAAAAATAAAGCGTCTTTCTTCGTTATCAAAAAAATAAAAAGTCTTTCTTTCGAAAAATATTTTTAATGCGTCTTTCTTTAAAAGAAAAAAAGTTTGCGCCTTTCTTCCTCAACAAAACAGTTTGCGTCTTTTTTCTTCTATAGCGACGATTTTTTCTGCGGCCTATCGATTTTAAACTAAGAATGCCATAAGGAACCTACTTCTCTGTAGGCTTATTTAAGTTTTCCAATACCGTATGGTTGTTGTTGCTTGCAATATAGCGGTGTGACTCCATGCCCGCGAGTGTTGGTGAACTCAAAATGTACAATAAGTATAATATTTCGCTGTGAGTTCTGCGAATTTACCATGCAATTGTAAAATTGTGATTGCAAGAGGGTTTAAAGTTTCAAAGATGCAGAAAACTAAAACAGAATAATAAAGACAAAAGGACAACGGCTAAGTAGGAAAATAGAATACGGAGAAGAAGAAATAGAAACGAAAGAGGTACATATAACCAGGAGATATAGAAATAAAAGAAAAGTAAGAAGGAGAATCAGAAAGATGTACACAGAAGTAGAAGAAACATACACAACTAACTATAGTGTTTTTAGTTCTAAGGCAAGATGATTTTCGTCATTTTCCTTTTATCTGATTAAAAATAATTGCAAGTTATAGTAAATACATGCCAATTTCATAGAATTATATCACTTTGTCTAAATTAATAGCTTAACTATGTTAAATTCAGAATTAAAGTGGTGTATTCATGAACGATTTTTTTTTTTAATTAGGTAATTCTCTACAAAAGGTGTCAATGTTAATTTTTTATCTCAGTTTCCGATATATAATAGCATCCACTAATGACATCCATTTGTCCTTTTTGCATAAGTTTTTTAACATTATACCTACAGGTTTTTAACTATTGATCAAAATATATATTCTATTTTTTATGTAACGGAGTTACCAAAATTCATATTTTTCTTTAAAAATCGTGCTTTTTCATTCAAATTTCTTGAACTTCCGTTTAAGTAGTGTGTCCTTTCAGATACTTGTGTTTTTCAGCAGTAGCAAATGTGTAGCCATTTTTATAAGCGCTTTTATTTTGTAACGTGATTAACAATTTATACAGTACTTGTAAAAATATCGCTACTAAATTGGGTGGACCTACAGTTTTATATTGGTTTGTTTAGGTGCATTTTCACCCATCCTGTAATCTCTATGCCGATTTTATAGGCATTTATTATTTTAGTACAATTCGGATGTAACGTGAGTTAACGTCATATTCTTTAATATCTTTGAATTAAGTTAGGATTCTAATTTATTTATATATCTCACTTCCAAGCTGTCTTAATAAAGCCCTATCATTGAAGATTAGATAGCGAATGCTACTTTGATTTTAAAAATTGCTCTAGAATCTCTGCGTCAAAAATTGTAACGTGAGTTACCGATAGGGACACGATATCGAATCAAAAGCATCGATCTGGTACTCATTTAAAATATCGGTTAAAAAGAATCGCGAACCCGATAATATCGAAACTAAACTACTCGATACTCAAAGTATCGGTATCGAAAGCGGTAATTTTCTAGAAGGTGCAACCTTAAAATTTCCTCTAAAATAGTTAAAAGAGGTACCAATCGACGCGTTCTGACCTCTCAGTACAACAATTAAATGGTTATCTTCATGAAATAAATCCTTATACTTCATAAACTATTTTTCAAGGCAAAATTTTATGAATTAGTATTAATGAACAATGAATGTGATTTTTTATATTGTATAAGCGCAATGTTTACATATGTAAATGTGTAAGCTTTTTTCTAAATTTATACGAATTTTTATGAATTCCTACCTCTTTAAAATTGTTTTTGGAAAATTTTTCGCCCCGAAAAAATGATTTTTCAGGGGATAGAGGGGCTCTCACAAGACTTCGAACTGAAATCCAAACTTGCCGGAGCCTTACATATACATATGTGTTTAGAACAACTTTCTACAATGGCGGCCCTCGGCCGCGCTAAAAAAAAAATAACCCCCAGCTGACAGAATTCTCTTTCTGGGGTAATATCTATGGACCCATCCAATTTTAACAAAAAATATCTCGTAAATTATAAACCTACGGCAAGTTTTGATTTCAGTTTTGAGATCTATGAGAGTCCTTCATCACCCTGAAAAAGTTCTTTCTCGCGGGGCGTTCCTTATGTCTATATGACCCTATGTTTTTTTCTCTGATATTTTTGGTTTGAAAACCCACCGAAAGTCAAAATACAATAAAAATAGGTAAAAAAACTTTTTAAGTTAAACGGTTTTATGTTATACATACATTGCAATGTTTAAGATAAATGTACTAAAAACCAAAAAATAATAAAATAGATACAGTCGTGGGAATTATAAACATTTGCATAGACTAGACTAAAATAAAACCGTGGGGCACGTCAATTGTCTACAATCGTTGATTAAAATGTTTGTTTTGTAATGTTACACTATAATTAGGCAGTTGTTCAACCGACAACGATGGACGTGTGATAAGTAGGGCTAGAATGTGGAAAAAAGCTAGCAAGCTCGATTATAAGCGAGTTTTAGGGTTTCATAGTGGTGAGCGAGTAGTACTTTTATCATATGTTTTGTCGATTAAAGACAAACTACGAGCAGTGAAACGATTCCTCGTGTGAATGTCCAACGATAAACTAGTTGAAACATCTCTTTTATTAACATGGAGTGTATAACTATTGGAATTTCCATGAGCAAGAAAATAGTAAGTATTTTCCTCACCGTCTGCGGGCCAACTGCCTAACGACGAATTAAACGATTCTTCTATCGCACATTAAGTCGATAATTTGTAGACAATTGACGTGCCCCCCGGTTTTATTTTAGTCTAGTCTATGCAAATGTTTATAATTCCCACGACTGTATCTATTTTATTATTTTTTGGTTTTTAGTACATTTATCTTAAACATTGCAATGTATGTATAACATAAAACCGTTTAACTTAAAAAGTTTTTTTACCTATTTTTATTTTCTAGTTTTTAGTTTTTATTTCGCATTCTGTTTAATTCATTTAGTGCTTCATTATTGCAAGGTTTCTTGCCCGTTAGTTTATTGCAGTCCAACGCCTCTATAGCGACCCACGCGCCACCTATCGGAAGTTTTTTTTAGGAAAATATTTCCTTTCAAGGTAGTAATACATGTTCCGAATTTCAGCCAAATCGGACCATAAATGCGATTTTTGTAAATATAGCGACCCACGCGCCACCTAGCGGAATTTTTTTTTTAAGAAAATATTTCTTTTCAAGGTAGTAATACATGTTCCGAATTTCAGCCAAATCGGACCATAAATGCGATTTTTGTAAATATAGCGACCACGCGCCACCTAGCGGAATTTTTTTTTAAGAAAATATTTCTTTTCAAGGTAGTAATACATGTTCCGAATTTCAGCCAAATCGGACCATAAATGCGATTTTTGTAAATATAGCGACCCACGCGCCACCTAGCGGAATTTTTTTTTTAAGAAAATATTTATTTTCAAGGTAGTAATACATGTTCCGAATTTCAGCCAAATAGGACCATAAATGCGATTTTTGTAAATATAGCGACCCACGCGCCACCTATCGGAATTTTTTTTTCATAATATTGCATTGTCATCGGGGTTATACATGCGTGCAAAATTTCAGATTAATCGGTTGACAGGAAGAGGGTGAAATTTGAATTTCTAAATTTGACCCAAGAATAAAGAATAAATAATAAATAATAAAACAAACGGGGTGAGCTAAATAAAACCGTTTAAAAACAATTCTTCTGTAGGTTGAAAAGAGACAAATACTCCCTCAAAAACAATTTTATTCAAACTAAATGAAAATATTATTATTATTACAAAAATTATTTTTTTTTTTTGGAAATTTGAATTTAAATCGAAACAAAAAAATTATGAAATTGAAGTGGCAGAATAGCTGTACATTCCATGTTATAAAGGGAAGCCAGTACGCAATATAATTTTTCTTCCGGACTTCTTCTTTTCCCTTACGGCCAAAGCAGAAGCTTACAAGAGGCAAATTTAAAATTTGTATTTCCATATATTTTTTATTTGAAATATAATTTATTTTATAGTTGTCAAATTGAAAAAATTGTCAGAAAAAACTGCCGAATGTCAAAAAAAACCTACCGAAATACAAGCTGGCTCGTTGGTTTTTAATATAGCTTGCTCGCTTGTACCAACACAAAACTGTATTTGACTATTTCCTTCACACAAAAAACCTTGTAGAATACCAGAAAAAACGTTGGACGATTTTTTATTTGCAAACGTCAAATTATCGTATGAAAATGAAAAATATATAATCCTATATCTCCAGTTATCATTATTTCTATCGCATGGTAATTGCAAATTGTAAGCAAGTTTCGATGGTAAGTGTGCGCCTCGTTTAATGTGAAAATCAATAAACAGATTTGGGTAACTTCATACAACGTCATACAAAAAACCTTACGAAGTAGCCCAAACCTGCAACTATTTCAGCACGTGGATCAGACCTATTTTTCGATATGTACCAGTGATGGAAAATTACTCGTGCTTGTGCATTTTTCGGCCCTTTAGGAAGCAGCTTATCATTTCTGCACACTCGACCGATTTTCGGCACTATTTTGCGTTGCACAATTTATGACAAATATGACACAATTTTAATTTTTCATCACTGAATGTACTCATTTGTTCGATACCGTGGTTGAAGTACTCGATACCAAAAAATATTGTTGCAAAAGAATCGAGTAAAAAGTATCGGTATCAAATGCAAAAAATATCGATTTGGTATCGTATCGTATCGAAATTCGTGTCCCTAGTTACCGACTGTTTTCTTTTGTCAATTTTTAATAAAGCTCTAGTACTGGATTTTAATGCAATTATCGTATTATCTGCGAACTCTAAAGCTAAAGAGAATTACACGTTTAAATGATAAATTTTTGCCTCTGATGTATGTGGCCGCTGTGGTGCAGTGGGCAGAGTGCTCGGCTGCTATACCAGAGGTCTCTGGTTCAAATTAGGGCTTACGATTCGATCTCGAGCAGTGTCGAGAAATTCGAGGATCGAGAAAACCGAGACTCGGGTTCTCGATTAAATCTCTTTTCTCGGATTTCTCGATAACATATTATGTGTATTGTGTCAAAAAAATATGAATATCCATGGTATAAGTATACCAGGTAAAACAAACGTCAAGTTTTCGTCGCCATATTAACCACCTGACAATTAAGCAGATTATGACATTTCGTGCTGCCATACTCAATGATAAAAATCCTCCATTAATAGTATTTTTCACTGCTTTGTTTTAAAAATAAATTGTAACCATGGTATTCATAGTAACGAATTTTTTCAATTTGAATTGAAAGAAATTTTTTCAATTTGAAAAAATTGCACATCCTGCAGTAAATTTGTTTCACTGCTGAATGATCATTGATGATTCTTCTGAGTACAATTTTTATTATTATAATATTTTTTTTTTTTTTTGAAAAAAGCAAACCATTTACATGTATGAAAACTTCAGCAGTCTTTATTTGAAAGTACTCACTGATGCCTCCTCAGTCATAGATGAATTTCATTAGTGATTCATAAAAGATTCATTTCGGATTTTTACTTCGCGGAATATCAGTTTGGCCGTACTACAAAGTAGCCCCTTTCCGGTATTCTCGCTGAGTTTTTAATTTAGTTTAGTAGTTACGATCACTTTTAATTTAGGCTTTGTGATCACTCTGGTATATATTTTTGGGAGGTTTTGGAGATTGATCTATTATAACGCCATATCGTCGCATAAAGTGCAATACCGCGTATCCGCTATCACCCAAATTTTACAGGAGGCAGTAAAAACTGTTTTAATTCAAAACGGTTCGGAATTTTGCAAACTCACATCCAAACCAAGGTAGATTTTTGGATTATATTCTTAATCCAAATATCATTTTGGCGAAAAACAGTTAAATGTGCAGTTATTGGCTTACTTATGTATTTATAAGCGGTTTTGCGTCTTTTATTTTGTTCAATAGTGACGTATAGGCGGGTTTGCAGGCGTACGTAAAAACTTTTCTTCAATAAAGCAAAGTTATAATCCATTTCGTGTTTATGAAAGTATAATCAACTTTAGTACATTATAATATAATAATACAATGGCGCTATTATAACTCTGACGAGTTTTATTGCCGAGCTTCTCTCCCAATTTGAGGTGTGCTCCTTTTTGTTTTTCCTACTAATTGGTTGGACCTACAGTTTTATGCCGGCTCCGAACGGCGAATGCATTTTTTGTGAGAAGCTTTTTCATGGCAGAAATACTCTCGGAGGGTATGCCGTCCACTGCCGAGAGGTGACCGCTGCTCTTAAAAAACCCAATAATTGGATTTTTACTAATTAGAAACATTTTTTGGTGTTTTGCTCGGACCGTGGTTTGAACCCGAGACCTCTGGCATAGCAGGCGAGCACTCTACCCACTGCACCACAGCGGCCACTTTAGTACATTATAGTACAGTTATAAAGCAATAACACCTATTATTGGTTCGAAAAATTTCCTTAAAAAAGCGGTTTTGAAACTGTGTCATTATTTGGAATTGCGGTGTGTGAATCTCAAAATTGTTGCATGAATGGATGGGGACGGACGCCAGGAATGTATTTTTGATGAAATCTCATTTTTGGCAAAAATGTCACGCGGTTTTGCACTTTAAACGACGATATGTATGTACACCACCATACCAAGTGAGCATTTCAGTCTATATATGTATGTATGTACATATGTCCAATCCAATTACAAAAAAATATGTACCCTAGATTTTAACAATATGAGTTGCTTATTTCCGCGGTGCAATAATACCAAATATGGCTGCAAAGACGGTGATATAAAATTTCTCCAATTTCCGACGATACCCTTTATTCGCAGAGAGTGGATTAAGATTTGTGGAGTGCGCGAAGAGGAGCTACCGGAAGTTCCATAAATCTGCTTTCTCTTTCTGTCCTTTGATTCCTGAAATACCCAAACTTTCAAACAAAAATCTACGCATTCAAAAAATAAAAGTCTGGCATCGCTATACTCCAAAACTGACATAAGATCAAACTTCAAAAATCTGCTTTTTAATCAAAAAGACAGCGTCAAAATGACAATGCACATAACTGTATTTTTTATACCATGATGAATATCAAAAATTTGTCGTATGTCATTGGAAAGAAAAAATTTAATATTATGAAATTTTAATTGTATTTCACTTCGAATTTTCTGAAACGCATTTGGATTTTTTTGAAATACACCTGAAAATGATTGAATTATTATGCAGAATACGCATGTGAGTAAATACGTAAAATCAGAACAAGCTATAAAACAGCATAGTATGCTTATACCGCTATTTCTGCGATGTAGTTGAATGTCGATAAGCTCGCGAGCCTTTCGAGATTTTCGAGATTCGAGAATCTCGCGAGACTCGAACTCGAGAAATCGTAAGCTCTAGTTCAAATCCCAGCCCAGACAAACACCAAAAAAAGTATACTTGTCCTTCTTGATTTTGTGTATATATGTGTGAAGTTAGTGATGGGGGAAACAGCGTGTTTACGGGTTCAACCAACCCAATAACATCAATAATAAATGATTGTTGGGTGCCGTAGTAACGCCACCAACAGCGATATTCCATCGACAACAAAGAAAAGGAAAACGAACCGAAACATAATGAAAACGTAAATGTAAACAAGCAAAAGGTACAAAACAGCAAACAAAATATGGATGGATAATCAAACAAGAAAAATTATTAATATGTTCTACGTATTGACATGGCTTTGTAAGCCAAAGCGATTGGTGGAAAACAAAAGCCCTTTCAAGTGCTCCGCAGGAAATAAAACGTTCAAATGTGCACAATGCTCGTATAGTCACGGAATTGAGAAAGTTTTATTATTATGTTCTCGCTCTTTGTTTTCACTTGTTCTGTTATAGCGCACAATTGCACATACTCGCTCCTATTATATTATACATACATATTTGCTTTGTTTTGAATGAAGGAACTTTCATTAAGCGGTTATCCTTTTATTTTATATCTTGTCTTTTCATGATATTTTTTTTTGTGGATGGCTACTTCGTATGTATCAGAGATCAGCAGCGGTGCACCGCATTTTCTAAAGCACCGCAAAAATACTTATTATTTGAGTGGCTCAAAAAATAAGTACCCAGAAAAAAAATTCACCACCACCGCATTGATTGAAAACCTAAATGATATTGCGGTATTTAGTGTTGTTTACACCGCATACCGCAAACACCGCATAACGCAAACACCGTATACCGCAAACACCGCATATCGCAAACACCGTATATCGCAAACACCGCAATCACCGCATTTGTTTATTTGTATACTATTCAGTGTTGCCGGAAATTTTTCACACACTGCAAAGGTATAGGCAATTCATTTGTACATACATAAATACATATGTGTTACTGATTATAAGATATACGGCAAATTAATTCTCAAGTATTTTTTTTTTATTTTTGTGTGCTTTGTTTTTTGTGGCAGTTTGTTGAATAATAAAATATTTTTCAATAATGAAATAATCAAAAATTCATTTCTGAAATCCAATACGACTAATAGGGCCATCAGAATGAATACTTTTCCGTCAAACTAGCAATCCGTTAATTGACAACATAGTTGAATTAAATGTATTTAAATGACGATCGACACATTCAGTACTTCAGCTTTGCCGCAAAAAGACATCTAATTCAACTACATATGTTTCTAAGTTAAACGAATTGCTAGATTGACGGAAAAGTATTCATTCGGACGGGCGCATAATAAAATGTATAAAAATAAACATGTGTATTGTTGTTGCTCCAATAAAATGACAAAAGCTTTGGTTTCAATCAATGTATCGTAGCCAATTTTGTCGATTGTGAAAATTGAATGAATGCCTCGCTGGAAAATAAAGAATTATGTCACAGACAAACAAAAATGTGTAAACAAAACTTATGTGTATTACTAAGAATCCATAAATGTGATTCAAGGATTTTAGAAAAAAACTCTATTTCATGTAAATAGGACATATTTTCTCTTGAAATTCATTAGTCAAATTATTTTGAATGTAAACAAACTCTAAATTTTAAGTGGCCCTTTCAATGAAAAAATTAAAAAAAAAACCAATCCTGAGAGTTTTCCTGTATAGATATTCTTTGGTTAAAATCAATTTGTAATCAGTAGTATTTTTCAGCAGAAATCCATAAGACGGTAAAAATTACAAACAAAAAATCGCACTGGCAACATTGTAAATATCTCTATTTGGGAAATGCGGTGTTTGCGGTATGCGGTGTTTGCGATATGCGGTGTTTGCGATATGCGGTGTTTGCGGTATACGATGTTTACGATATGCGGTGTTTGCGGTGTTGTGATATCCATACTACCGCAACCGGGATTGATCAAGAAAATGCGGTACGGTGTTTATTGTGATCGCATATTTTGCGGTTGCGGTCATACTCCCACCGCATTTTTTATGAGTATACTCTAAATCACAAAAAATGTATCGCATGCTGATCTCTGGTATGTATGTATGTATATAAATTAGGGTGCGTTTAAAATTCAAACTAACGATATTTTACTGTATCGCCCCCTCAATAGGTAGTAACATGGTCAAAGATATCACAAATAAATTTTTGGTACCGATTTGTGGCGGTTGAGGTCAAAGATCAGAAAACTATATTGAGGGTCAAAAAATCAAAATACTTTGTTTAATTATCTAATACCAAAAATCAATAGTTTTCTATACCCAAGAATAACAAATATAAATTTTGGTCCCGATTTATGAGGGTTTAGTCGTGTTTCACGGAGGTTAAAGTTCAAGTTGCCATAGAAGACTTAAGTTTTTAGTGACGCATATAGTAATCTGATCTGATTAAGTATTTTCAATATGCATTTATTTTCCACTATAAAAATTTGTATTTTATATTACTTTTTTACTGAAACACGTTAAAAAAGTAGAACGATGATGTACGCAGGCTTGTTATAGTTGCCTTTCTGAATGAAAACGCTTAAAACCTTAATTTAAATCATTTTTATATTAGAAAAATTTAAAACAGCTTTAAAAGTGGATTTTAAACCCAAACTTTTTACGGGACTTGGAATTGATCCTTGTGCCTTGTTAAATTAGTGTATCCTTCTGGCTAACTAGTTCTCTTAACCTATAAGGATTTATCTAAAAATGATAATATACATATTTTCAATGTTATCATTGTAAACATGATTCTGTTTTGATTTTTGCAGTAAAACTAATCTGCAAATATGTACATATTTATGTATTTGCTAACAACCAATAGTCGTATACCACCGAATTGAAATAGGGTCAGAATGACATACATACATATATATTTACATATAGGCAGGTATATATGTACATACATGAATAAAGTAATGTTTCCTTAGAATTTACCTCCTCCAATGCGTTAAAGCTTCTCTAACACTGAAATTCACAACTTTCTCAAACTTAAATTAACTGCAGAATCTGTTTTACGCGCTTAAATTAAAAAATAAATATACCTAGATCTTTTTTTAAAGGCGGAGATAAGAAGGGTGTTATATTTATTTATTTATTTATTTATTTGTTTATTTATTTATTTATTAGTCAATGGAGTATTACATCCTTACAGACTAAGATTAAACAGGATATTAAATTATAATTAATTTATTGCTTAAAAATAATTCCTTAAATTTAGTTTGTGACAAATTCAAAAATCTCTCGTTTAAGAAAATTTCTATCCATGGAGATATCTAGATAATCGTATATAATTAACACATTATTTAATTCCATCAGAGACCTTGTAATAGGCTCATTTAAGGCATAATTGGTTCTATAAGAATTTATATAAAACAAATTGTTGTGTCGCAAGACCTTACGTGGCACATTAAATGCAATACTCTCGAGTAAATCTGAGCAATTTATTCTGCCACTAATGATATCCATTATAACGAATAAAGAATTAACTTTCCGCCTGCATTCCAGCGATTTTAAACTTATTAAAGTACAACATGCCTCATACGAAGGCAAGGGATGAGTAAATTTAAGCGAATGTAAAGCGAAGCGTACAAATTTCTTTTGAATGCGTTCTAGACGTTTGATGTGAACAGCATAATAGGGTCTCCAAATAAAGGATGCGTACTCAAGTCTCGAGCGAACAAACGAAGTATATAAAAGTTTCAAGGTATAGGGATCAGTAAATTCTTTACTATTACGTTGCACAAAAGTTAAAAGTGAATATGCTTTAGGAATGATGTAGTTCAAGTGACTAGCAAAGGTAAAATGTGAGTCGAAAACGACACCCAGATCTTTCATTTCACTAATGTTAGATAAAGTGCAATTTCCAATACTATATGATGATATAAGATTTGAGTGAAGTTTCGTGTAAGTGATCTTAAAACACTTGTTAAGATTAAGAAACAAGCGATTTTTGTTGCACCAAGTATACAAATTGTCGAGGTCCTCTTGTAGCCGAAGCATATCATCTGGATTTATTATTCTTAAAAAAATTTTCAAATCATCGGCATATAGGACGAACTTTGAACTAGCAAAGCAATAAGATATATCGTTAATAAATAGATTAAACAATAATGGCCCAAGAACACTTCCTTGCGGAACACCTGACGTTGAGACGAACGAGTAAGATCTAGCGTTATCAACAACCACTACAGACTGGCGGTTACTAAGATAAGATTTAAGCCAATTAAGAAAAGTGGAGTGGAAGCCAATCTTCGAAAGCTTCGAAATCAAAATTGAGTGTGATACCCTGTCAAATGCCTTTGAAAAGTCCGTATATATGGTGTCAACCTGGCAACCAAGCTCGAACGATTTGATGCAATACTGCGAGAGGACGGCTAGATTTGTAACCGTCGACCGGCCAGTGATGAAACCATGTTGATATGGGTTTAT
Source organism: Urophora cardui (assembly GCA_960531455.1). Lineage (NCBI taxonomy): Eukaryota > Metazoa > Arthropoda > Insecta > Diptera > Tephritidae > Urophora > Urophora cardui. The sequence goes on along the minus strand of OY482673.1, from coordinate 66,916,591 downwards.
CAGATTTTTTACGGCAAAATATATTTTGTCCTTGATAGAACATTCGAATAGCTTTGATACTGTAGTTAATTTGGAAATTGGCCTGTAGTTTAGAATATTGTTTTTGTTCCCACTCTTATGTATTGGCGTAATAAACGAAATTTTTAACTCATCAATAAATACCCCCGTAGACAAAGATTTATTGAAGATAATGGTAATAGGTACAGCTAAAGAGCTCTCACACATTTTTATTAAATAGCTTGACAAGCCATCATTATCCAATTTATTTGATACTTTTAGCGATCTAATAGCGGAAATAACATCATCAGTTGTTAATTTCAATGCACCAAAATCAATAGTTGATTCGATATTATCACAGACTGTATTATCCATTTCATGAAGATCAGTGTCAAAGTTAGATACAAAAAAGTCAGCAAATAAATTGGCAGACTCTGAGGGTGAGTTTGATATTCTATCAGTCAAAAACATTGACGAAGGGATATCAGACACCGCTTTCTTCGATTTTATGAAACTCCAAAAAGATTTTGGGTTCCGCTTTACGTTGCTTTCACATTGCAAAATGTACTTATTGTACAAAAATTTATTATGACAATTAAACTGGTTCGAATAGAGTAAATATTTGTGGTAGGCATCGACATTATTAGTGGCTAGAAAAACTTTATGGCATTTATTTCTTAGATTTTTTAATCTTTTCAACCGCTTAGTGTACCAAGGTATCTTATAAGCTTGCTTTGGCCGAAGCGGTATATTTTCAGAAACAATATTCTTAACCTTATTAATAAATAAACGATAGCAATCAGAAACTCTGACTTGACTTAAGAGTTCCTCCCAATTAATATCATTTAATGAAGCATTAAGCAGATCTTGATCACACAGACTGTAATTAAAATTCAAACAGTCATTACTACAATAACACGTTTGAAAATTATAAAACTTTATTTTTAAGACTAATGGTATATGATGCATACCAGGCTCAGAAAACGGGAGGTCACACTCAGTCAAGTGAAAGTCGAAGTTTTTACTAACAAAAATAAGATCTAATATTCTATTCAATTTATTTACATAAGCGTTAATTTGTATCAGATCCGCACCAATTAGGCTATCTATTAGACAAATTTCATGTGATTTATTTACATTAAGTGGCATTAAAAAATTTTTATCTTGTAAGCTAGACCAATTAACCTTATTCAGATTAAAATCGCCAAGTACGCATAGGTGATTTTCACCAATAGAAATTGAGAGACTAGTTACATTATCTGCATGCGCAGCATATAACTCATCAGAACTAAGTGGTGGGATATATGATACACAAAAATATAATGAATTAGTATCTCCAGAAATCTTCACACATAGTTGATCAAGCAACGAATCAGTGTTCCCAAGAATAATAAGTTCGGATTGCAATTTTCGTTTGGCAGCAATGAGAACGCCTCCACCTCTTATGCAACCAGTTTTAATTGAATCTCTATCCTTGCGATAAATATTGTATAGGTTTAAATCGCAAATTTCAGCATCAAAAATATCATTGTTCAGCCATGTTTCAGTTAGGACTATTATATCGTATTGGCAAAGAGAAAGAAACAATGTAGTAGCAACCAACTTTGTTCTCATCCCAGATACATTTTGGTAATATACCAAGAGCGATGAATTAGGTGCAAAATTGGCGTTCAAAGAAGGGATTTGTGCATTATGTTGAACATTCACTATGCGGCGACTGTTCCGACTTTTTTCGAAAAAACTCAAACGGTCGCACCCTGACGTTTTTAGGCCAAAGTGCTGGGTTCATTAATTCTTCATATAGAGCGCTAACAACACCAAGCTTGAAGTTTATTTTCTTTAGCGTACATGCTTTGACATCATTTTTAACCAACATAAAGCATTTAAGATCTTCAGATTTTATGTTAGCAAAGCTCTTTGACACATATGCTACAATATCAGTCTCAGTAACCGTATTTTTAAAAGACCACAGGTGAACCCATTTTCTTTTTTCCTTTTCTTCCAATTCCATCACTTCAAGTCCAGAATTATCATTACTACCAATAATAACATTCCGAGCAATTTTTGAATTTTTAGTGATGTTTTACCAACAGTACCCCACTGTTCCTGAGGTACAGTGGAAGCACTAGCAGCGACTTTAGAATACGTTAGTTGGGAGCAGAGCCCATGAGCGCCGACAGAAGAAGTTGAATTAGCCGGACTCTCACTCCCTTTATTAGTATCTTGCATAAATTCTAGTGGCGTAATGTTGGTAACAGCTGCAGATGTAGGTGAAAGAGCAGCAGCATTACATACGCCCTTTGCTGGAACATCAAGAGATAACAGATTATGCGGAGAGGTATTAACAGAGGCAGCAGCTGTGATTGTGTTGGTAGATGGGGAAGATGTACGGGGGGTGGGTGAGGATGACGTATTTGCTGTCTTGTTTATATTTTTTGCCACAGATGCGTTTTTATTATTTTCCAATTTATTGATATTGACTTGCTTTACTTTAGAGTTTATGTTTTTAGATAATGAGACGTTTTCATTAATAACCAAGTTATTAATTTTAGATTGCATATCTTTAATCGAATTAATTATGGAATCATTTGCAGATGAAGAGTCAGCATTACATAGAATGGTTTGTAGGGAATGCATTACACTTTCTACTTTATCAACCTTTTTCACTAACAGCATTTTATCTTCTTGCATAGAACTTAGCAGAGCAAACAATTTAGCATTTTGAACACGTAGGGCAACGATTTCATCGAGTAGGCTTTTTAAAGATATTTGTTTTTCGCTTTCACTCATACTTATAGCTTGTTGTTGTAACTGCGCCGAATTTGACGATTTACTTAACTGGTCGGTCACACTAGTTAAACTTTGTTGTTGCTTTTCACGAGAGGAATTATTTATAGCTTGTTGTTGCAACTGCGCCGAATTTGACGATTCACTTAGCTGGTCGGCCACACTAGTTAAACTTTGTTGTTGCTTTTCACGAGAAGACTTATTTTGGCGCTCAGAACATACTGAACCAGCAGAAGGTGGTGGAGGAGTGCGAATTGAGTCACGGCGCACAACCATACACACTTTACAAATATATGGTTTATCTATGCTCAGCAAATAATCCAAATCGGCTTGCTTAATGTCAATGCACTCAAGATGAAAAAACTCGTTGCAATTTTGACACTCGGCTTTATGTTTATGCAAGCGATCAACTTTTTGCCCACAAACACAAGGCATATTGCATTGATTAATTTTTAATTTTTAGTTAAATTGATGTTAAAAAAGCTAAGAAAAGAGTCACTGTCTCTGATAACTTAATATGCACCATACCAATTATTGGCTAATAGATAAATAACTATGAATGTATGTATATAAAATATTTTCACAGAAGTTAGAGAGCGAATGTAAACACGTCTAATCAGCACGACTAAGGGTGCCGACAGTCATCAACGAGTCGACCGAACGAATCGAGTACCCGTAAACATAACGAGTTGAACGAATTTCATGCCCGCATGACAACACAACAATCAGCTGTTTTCTATTTGGAACAGCCGTGTGAGTGTTACCGTATTTGAAATAATGGGAAGACACAAAAATTTCGCATGAAATACCCAAACTTAGTACCGATATTTATTCTCGATTTAAATTTTTAAATATATTGTTTCCTTTCAGAAAAAAAGACGTAAGCGAAAATTTTTAATAACAATATGCGCGATTTTGTATTCAAAGTTTTGGTAATTATCTAGTTTAGGTGACATGTTGAAAATTGGTAAATTTTCAAGAACTGGGGTGTCAATCGACGCGTTTTGATCACATGAACACGAATTCGAAGCGGAACTTAATTTTTTAACGCAATAAAAAATTGTTAACAAAAGATGGCGGGGTAAAAACAGTTTTTTGAGTGGTGTGGTCCTGTCCCTCCTCAGGAGTCAGAGTTGCATTTCTGATGCATTTTGTAATTTTCTTGTTGAACAGTGAAAAATAAGTAAAAGAAAATACACTTGTTTGGCAATAAATAAAGGAATAACCATACGCATTTTTTATTTCGTGCTTACACAAACAATTTTCCAAAAGCTGCCTTCGTCGCAATTTTGTTTGCCTGTGTGGATTTTATGACGGAAAATATCAGTTGTTCACCACCCGCTGGCCCGCTATCCGTTGATCCGTTCAAAAATGGTAAAAGGGATAATTTTGAAAAATAAAGTTACTTTTATTTATCGTAAATTACTATTTTCTTTTTATTGCCTAATTTCTCATTTATTTGAAAAATACGCTATCCATTTCCTATGTAGCAGGGATATGAAATAACTATTATTTCATTCAAACATGTACATTTTTCATGCATCATTTATGCAACTTTTTTATTTCATCCTGTGCGAAAAGTTATGCTCCGAAAAACATAAAAGTTATAACTGGATAATATCGATTTTAAGTTTATTTGAAACTAAAATAATGGCATTAAAAATGGTTACATGTGAATTAACAACATATACAGAAATGATAATTATTTTCAATAAATGAGCTAAACAATTATCTAATAACTCATATTTCGCTTGAGTAAACTTAAGCGGTTTTTCCTATGAACAAAGATATATTCTATTACATTTTAGACTCGCATTGATTTCGTTTAATAATACAATGAAAAATACCGTTCAAATGTTTTAGTGGCTAAAAAAGTTCGTTCGGCAACACCGCGTTGAGCAAAAGCAATCAGCTGACACGTTGTTATGGGAAAAATCAAAACTCGTTTGATTTCTTCGATACGGGCGGCTATGGGCGTTTATGTCAGCGTCGGTGAGATTTCGTTTACATGCAACTCCCATAAGATAGATCGTGTCAGCTGACACGGGTATGTGCGGGCGTTGATGACTGTTGGAACCATAACACTTTTCTATTAAAAATTATAAATAATGCTTTAATTGATTTACCCACTCCAATTAATATTTCAACATGATGAAATTTTGGATCCCTTTTAGGATTATGTTTAATTATTCAAATTTTAACAGGATTATTTTTAGCAATACACTATACAGCAGATATCAATATAGCTTTTAATAGAATTAATCATATTTGTCGTGATGTAAATTATGGTTGACTTTTACGAACAATTCATGCTAATGGTGCATCATTTTTTTTTATTTGTATTTATTTACATATTGGTCGAGGAATTTATTATAATTCATATTTATATAAACCTACATGATTTGTAGGAGTAATAATTTTATTTATAGTAATAGCAACTGCATTTATAGGATATGTTTTACCATGAGGTCAAATATCATTTTGAGGAGCAACTGTAATTACAAATTTATTATCAGCAATTCCATACCTAGGAATAAAATTAGTACAATGAATATGAGGAGGATTCGCAGTAGATAATGCAACATTAACTCGATTTTTTACCTTTCATTTCATTATACCATTTATTGTATTAGCCATAACTATAATTCATTTATTATTTTTACATCAAACAGGATCAAATAATTTACTTACGATATTTACATAAGTTACGACAATAAGTTCAGAATTGATAAGAGAACAATGGACATAATTTTTCCCCTTATTAGAAATAATATTTTCTTATTTTCCACTTAATTCGAGCTTAGCTAATTTTCGATAAGACGGCGGATATTCGCGTGTTCGTATGTGCATATGGATAAGTATGTATGTTTTTCTATCCAACTTTAAAGCAAATTATGTACATATGTATATCCACGTATATTTCAAATGAAGTCAACATTACTGCTGATGCCAGCCCAACTCCGATGGCAAGAAAAGTGATTCCTAGATTAGTTAGGTTTCGTAACTGACGTACATATGTATGTATGCATGTATATTATAAGATATAGTTACAGTTGAATAATATTTGCTTACTTTAATCAGGATCAATATTTGGCAGAGCTTCGGATGCATTTGCTTTGGCAGCTCGCACACATTAGCATATTTTGCAAAATTACCCAAATAAGGACACTAAGTGAGGAGAAAACTTCCCCGGAATTATTTAACAGTTATTTTTATTGATTCCTAGATACACTTCCCTTGTTTTTACCGCTTGAAGGTTAAAGGCATATTTTTAATCCTAATAAGAATAGAGGTGTTGTACTTCCCATGCAAAATTGGGGCGGTCTTTTGAATATCTCGGTCTTTAATTTGATTTTGTAGATTTTTTTTTTTGTTTTGAAATTTTGGTACGGATATTTGCTATTTCAAAATATTTGCAAAATAGTTAGTTAATTAATTAACCGAATCCGGGACCTCTTGCATGCAAACCAAGCACCAATCCGCTATGCCATAGTGGAAGTTTTGTAAAAAAATTTTACCGATTTGACTTTGCACATTTACAATTTGTCCTCACATTTATCTCTTTTAGCTGTTTCTACTCCTTTCATCAAAAACTTGTTTGGCGTTGTTTTGCACGAAAGTTCTAACATAATTTTGTTCAACCATTAACAAGCCATAAACAGTTTTAGTTTTTGTTACCAACAAATAGACGAACATACATACAAACATTTAAAAAGGACTACTAAATGGTTTGTGGGCGGATGTGAAGTAAATTTTTAGTTTACATGCAAATGGTGAAGTAGGGCATTGGGCTGCCTTTAGAGCTGATTGTTTTTGTAGGTATATTACTGAGAAAAGAAATATTAAAGAAAACATGTAAGTATGTCAGAAAGTGCCGTTGGCGTACTCACCCCGTAAGAAAAACGTACGAAGAAGAGAAAATATCTATACCGATGAATGCTAGTGTTAAACACGAGTTAAAACGCCAAGTGTTGCAATTTTAATTTCGGCTTTGATGTGCACCCAGTTGTGTAGATCCAAGAGGATGTAGTGGATTACTCCAAACCTAAAAATGAGATAAACAAAATCGTGAGCCAAAATTAAAAATATATAAGTATATTAATTAAATAAGTACAGAAATAAAAAAAAACATCTCTGTACTTTTTAGGTAATCACATTTAAATGCACTATTTAAATGGAAATTACATATTTCCTACAGAGGAGTAATACAACTTGACTACTTGGAAGCGTTATTAAGTTGTTGGCTAAATCTCAACTTAAGTTTGCGCCGGTGGAGGAGGGCGTTCTTTTGAGAAAGTCATTTTGTCATCACATATGTATTAAAGTTACATATTTACTTGAAAAACTGCAAACAGGCCCGACGAGAGGGGGGGATGAGGGGGTCAATTGCCCCGGGCCCGGGCTTTAGAGGGCCCGGGAATCTCAAAATGATATCCAAGTTTTTGCTTACAGAAAATAAACGAACAACACCTTTAATCACCTTTCGTAGATAGCAATCATTTTAAATTTCAACAAATTTTATAAATCTCTTAAAGTGTCTGCACCCCACTTAAGGAATTGTTGGTTTTTGGCGTCGACTTTGCAGCATAAATTTGAATTCGTTTTCTGTTGCAACAGAAAAATTCGGTATGATGCAAATTCTTATACAGCGATATGGGTATATCCTGGGCGTTTCGGACGGTATTTTCGCACGATTTTTTGAACTTTTGAGGCAGAAATATCGCGAAATATTGTATCGTTTTATGATAAAAGGAAAGATTTAGGCCACAGCTAATGATTAAAGTATGTTAGCGACAGAAATTTAGTTTAATGCCTCTGTTTTAGCCACTTAAACTGCGTTCCGGACGCTACAAAAGCACGTCCATTTTTTTTTTTTTTGAGTGGATAAAACAGAAGCCTGGCATAGCAGGCGAGCACTCTACCCACTGCACCACAGCGGCCATGTATAGATAAATTAAAGTTCGTAACTATATATTCATTGAATTTTGATTTTGAGAATTTGTTCATTTAGTATGGGGGCCCTTAGTTATTTTGACCCCGGGCCCGGATTTTCTCTCGGCGGCCCTGACTGCAAATCAAGTACATTCGACATGTAATTTGAAAATAAAAAGGGAAAAGTAATAAGAGTAAGTCATTAACTTTATTTAAGTAAATTGCTTGTTATTTACTTCTTATCTCACCTTCAGTAAATTGCCGTTATTCTTTACATGGATTTTTTTCGAGCAATTAACAGGTGCTCTTTTCGAAACAATTCCAACAATTCGCAAAGAGTGATAAATTACCAAAACTTATTTCTCTCTTTTTGATAAAATTTACATCCTCTCTAGTAGAAAATGATTAAAAGTTCGTATTAAAGTGTGTCATGCCTAGTTAAAGTTACTTATGCGGGTCCTAATAAAAGTTAAGATCCGTGGGGTTCGATTATAAATTTTGATTTTTCCGCTGTACCAAGACCTTTTTGCGCTCTCGGTCTAGCCACATATGGCAGAAGAGTCTGGAGAGACACTTGAGAATACTACCTAAGACCCTTATTTTACACCTCGGAAGAAGAGATAATACTAATTTTAAACGACATTACTAAAACATATATTTTGGAATATTATTGGGCAATATTGGTAGCCTGTATTTTGTTGTTGTGTGTTGTTTGTTTGCAATCCGTGCCACGTGCTAGGGTTATGCTAAGGATAGGGAATTCCCCGCGTATTTGAATAAATGTCCCTTACGATAATACTTAAAAAAGGTTTTATATGACAAATACAAGTGTCTTATTGCATACTTTTGCATTTTTAATGATGGGGTCATGGTAATATAGTGAGTAAGTGGGGTTCCACCTTCGATTTCCTACTAGCTCTATTCAAAATATTTTTTATATGGGCGATACGATAAATTCAAGCTCAAGAAAAAAGTATAGAATGTCCCTTACGATAAAAAAGAAACCCAATTTTTGACACAATTATAAGAATTGCAGCTAAAATATTTTACCAGGTTGTACACTATTGTGCCACCTTAATGTCACTTTGTATGTATATGTTTTCTTCGGTATTATTTAATAAAATTAAAAAACACTTGGGTTGGATTTTTTTGTATATGTTTGCTTTTATTTTTTAACAATTTGAATTTTATTTCAATTCGCAATTTATTTTATGTATTCACAAATTCTTTGTTGATTAGTATACTGTTTGGTTTTCTCGTTTGTTAGTTGGACCGATTCGCGCCCTTTTCGCATAAGTTCAATAACTCAACTAACTAATTACATACATGTTTTTATTTGATAGAGCAGAAAAAGGTAAGTGGATAGCGGGACTCTTCCAAGGAGAGAAGGTAAGTATATAGGTATATAAGAGTATTGAAAGGGTAAGTATGATAGAGCGAAGGTGAGTATGGGCAATTCCAGTGAAGAGGTAGGTATTTACAGGAGTAAGTAGAAGGAGTAATTCCAGGGAAAGCGGGCATAAAAGGTAAGTACATATATATATAACGGGTAAGTAGAGATGACCAAAGAATTTATTAAGTAGGTATATTTTATGTGTGTTTTTCTAATCAAACTGGATGAGATCCTCATCCTCACTCATGTCTTCAACATGGCGGCCGGCCTGCGCGGATGAGGGGATCAGCAGCTCTTGAAGCTCTTCCAACGATGATACCGCTTTTGTAAATAATGTTTTCATTAGCCGTTGATTGTTGTTGCTGGGTCGTTTCTTGGCACGTTTCACGATGACACGCCGATTGGTGCTCATGGGCTTCGGTCTCTGAATCACTCGTCGCTTGTTAGAGTTTGGCCGTTTTTCCCAGTGAATCAGGGTATGATGAGCTAGGCCACATCGGTGGCAACGGTCGGAGGAATTGCATGCACTCGTCACATGAGAAGTTGCCAGGCAGTTTATGCAATAGCCATGAGCCCGCACTGAGTCGTAGCGTTCCTCAGGCGTCATGGCCAGAAAGGCGCGGCACAGGCGGAGCGAATGTTTCTGGCAACACAACCGGCACGTGTTATATCTGGGATACCGTCTGTAAAGAGAATGGAAGAGAAAACTCATCATTTTGGCTGGATGCGAGAGAAGGGGAGAAGTCGTTAAGGACACTGGATAGAAATATTATTGTGCAGGTGGAAGAGAGCAGAGTTTCGCGATGGGGCGTGTGTATACTCCGTTTTGGGTGCGTACATCGACTACTCGGACTTGTTCGTCGGACCCAGGGTGAAGTTTTATTACGCGTCCGAGTCGCCATTCATTTGGAGGGAGTGCGTCATCTTTTATGACTGCTAAATCGCCTTCTTTAACGTTTGCTTGTTGGGTTTTCCATTTAGTTCGCTTATGGAGTTCTCTGAGGTATTCATTTTTCCATCGAGTGCTGATTTGATGGTGTAATACCTGCAATTTTTGCCATTTGTTTATGAGCGAGAGATTTTCGGAATTTGGCTCTGGGAGCGAGAGTAAAGGAGCACCACGCAAGAAATGTCCAGGGGTTAGAACGAGAAGATGGTTTGGATCTTGAGACATGGGAGAGAGCGGTCTTGAGTTGAGAACCGCTTCAATTCGAGTAAGTAGAGTGGTGAATTCCTCGAATGTAAATTTGTGATTGCCGGCCACTTTAAGAAAATGGGTTTTGAAGCTTCTAACTGCGGCTTCCCATAATCCTCCCATGTGAGGGGCATATGGTGGGATGAATTGCCATGACATGCCGTGAATGGAGTATTTATTTGCTATGTCAGATGCCGCTTCCTCGAGAAATTTGGCGAATTCTCTTTTGAGTTCTCGGCTTGCTCCAACGAATGTTTTTCCATTGTCTGACATAATTTTGTGGGGAAGTCCACGACGACTAACAAAACGGGAGAATGCTGCTTTGAATGCAGCTGTCGTCAAATCTGAGCAGACTTCGAGATGGACTGCTTTTGTGGAGAAACACACGAACACGCAAACGTACGCTTTTGCATATGATGCTTTTCGAAGCGTCGACGTTTTTACTTGAAAGGGTCCTGCGAAGTCTACTCCTGTGGTGTGAAATGGTAGAGAATATGTGCATCTTTCAGGGGGAAGTGCAGCCATTATCTGAGATCTGGTCTGCTGTTTGTAAATGGTACAGGTCTTGCAGTGAAATAGGCATTTTTTGACCTTTTGCTTGAGGCGAGGGATATAATATTCTTGTTGTATCATGCGAATCATTAATTGCTTTTCTGCATGCAGCAAGGTGGAGTGAGTGAAATCCAGCAATAATGAGCAAAATCTCGAATTATCTGGAATTATTATGGGGTGGCGTTCATTTTCGCTAAGAGGTGAGTGGGCGAGTCTGCCATTCACACGCATTACACCTGATTTATCCAACATCGGATTTAGAGATAAGAGCGAACTCTTTTTGTTAATTGGGTTACGATCTTGTAAATCTGCGATCACATCTGAGTAATATTTCGCTTGCGTATGAATAATTATGCGGGATTTTGCATATGTGATTTCGCTTTGAGAGAGAGTGAGACTTTGAGCAATTTTGAGTTTTTTCACTTTGTGTATAAAACGATATATGTATGCAAAAACGCGTAGAGCTTTCCCGAAGGATGAGAAGCGTTCGAGCATGTCGGGAGTTTCTATCGAGTGAAATGACTCGATGCGTTTTTTCTCTGGTGGAGTGGAGTTGTTTGGGGCTGTTTTTGGCCAGCATGTGGATGCCTTAGAAAGCCAATCTGGGCCATTCCACCATAGAGAGCTGTGAGATAATTCTTGGGGTTTGCATCCACGTGTACCAAGATCAGCTGGGTTATCACCACTGGATACATGACGCCAAGTGGCATTGCTCACATTATCGAGAATTTGAGACGTTCTGTTTGCTACATACGTCTTCCATGTGTGGGGTGGCTTTTCGAGCCATGCGAGTACAATTGAGGAGTCTGACCAGAGTATTAACTCTTGGGAAGTCAGTTTTAAGTGAGAGCGCATTTGTTTCACGAGTTTTGAGAGAAGTACTGCTCCGCAAAGTTCGAGACGGGGAAGGCTCACAGTGTTTAAAGGAGCCACTTTGCTTTTTGCAGCGAGTAAATGCGTTGAGAATGAGTGTTCGCTATTTTGCACTCTGAGATATACGCACGCGCAAAATGCTTTTTCTGATGCATCTGAGAAGCCGTGCATTTGATACTGTTTATCGGGAGAGAAATCGATCCATCGGGGGATTTTTATTTCGCTTATCGCGGGGAGATTTTCGCGAAATGTGTTCCATTTGTGAAAAGAGTTGGGTTTTACATGTTCATCCCAATCTGTTCCTTCTAGCCAGAGTTGCTGTAGCAGAATTTTGGCTACTATCATTATGGGCGATAGCCACCCTGCCGGGTCAAACAATTTCGCAATTGCCGAGAGTATTTGCCGCTTTGTGCTTGAGTTAGCGACGGGTAGAGGATCGTATGAGTAAGTGAATGTGTCACTTATTGCATTCCATTTTATGCCCAGAGTTTTTGTGGAGCTGGAATCGTGAAATTTCAGAAAATCTGCATCGAGTAAGTCAGATTTTGGGATATCTTTGAGGAGATCGGGGTGATTAGCCGTTATCTTTTTTAGTGGAAAGCCGGCTGATTTTAGTGCTTCGATAACTTGGTGAAGCGAGTCGAGAGTGGACTGTATGCTGTGTTCGCCCGATAAAATATCATCTACGTAAGTTTGGTGTAACAAGATATCGTGAGCGAGAGGGTGGGGGTATTGCGAGTCTTCTGCGAGTTGGTGGAGTGTTCTTATGGCCAGATACGGAGCACAGTTGACACCAAATGTCACCGTTTTGAGTTTGTAATCTGCCATGGGGAGTTCTGGAGATTTTCGGAAAACAATTCTTTGGAAGTCCTGGTCTTCCTCGTGTACGAGTATTTGGCGATACATTTTCTCGATATCGCCATTAAAAACGTATTTAAAAAGTCGCCAATTGAGTAGGACGAGCATTAAATCGTTTTGGAGAATCGGTCCTGTGTGAAGAACATCATTTAAGGAGTTTCCTGAGTGTGAGATTTTTGAAGCATTAAAGACGACGCGAACTTTTGTGGTTTTACTGTCTGGCTTCAAGACAGCGTGGTGAGGGAGATAAAAAGAGAAATATTTTCCGTTTTCTATGGACTCTAGAGGTGGGATTCGTTCCATATGACCCAACGTGATGTATTCAGCCAGAACTTCTGAGTATTTCTGCTTAAGTTCTGGCCGTTTTTCCAGGGATCGTTCGACGCTTAAATGCTGCAGTTGAGCTCCAATGCGTGAATGTCCAAGGGCGAGAGTATCGGGAAATTCCTTCTTAAATGGGAGTTTAACCACATATCGGCCATCTTGCTGTCGCTTGGTTGTTTTGCGATAGAGCTGCTCGCAAAATTCATCTTCTTGAGACAGAGTTTGAGTTGTGGGTACTTCTTCCTGTTGCCAGAATTTTTGAAGTAGGGAGTTGAGAGAGTCATTGGGGGCTTCTCTAACTTGAGTGGAGAAGGTATTTACCTTTTCTTTTAGGGGTCCGCTGATTATCCAGCCAAATATTGTATTTTGGGCTAGTAAACAGCCGCTGACATTAGCCTGTAAGCTTTGTAGCATTATTTGTGGGGTGAGATCGCTGCCTATTACCATGTCTATTTTTGAGGGGGTGAACCATGAAGGATCAGCGAGATTGAGTTTTGAGATCTCTTGGAGATTTATTCCTGACACCTTAAATGAGGGTAAAAAGTGTGTCAGTTTGGGGAGAATAATTGCGTGAGTGATTATTCGGGTTTGTAAATCTGACGAGCAGAGAGTTAGCTCGCAGATTTTGTTCAAGTTTTGCACTACCAAACCGCCCATTCCTGAGATTTCGTAGTGGGTTTCTTTGGTTGGAAGGTGCAATATTTTTTGGATCCGAGAGGATATAAATGTTTTTTCCGAACCTTGATCAATTAGGGCACGAATTTTGTGATATTCGCCGTTTGAGTGGAGTGTGACCAAGGCCGTGGGTAGTAGAGTCATTTCGCTGCTACTAGTGAAGTGGGTTGTTGTTCTGTTTAATGGGGGTGAGATTTGGGGTTGACAGGCCTCTGCAGAGGTTGAGGGCTGATCTGCATAATTGTTTGGGGTTGGCGCCACTTGGGTTGTGGCATATGCCTGGCTTTGTTGCCTTTGTGAGTTTTGCGGTGTGTTATTGTTTCTTGCGTTATTTTGAGGTTTTGCGTGTGAGTGTAGCAGGGAATGATGTCGTTTCTGGCAGTAGGTGCAAGTGAAACTGCTACGGCAATCATTTTCTTTATGTGAATACGCAAGACAATTTCAGCAGTAACCATTGTTTTTAACAAATTCGTTACGCTCTTGGGTTGAGAGATCTCTGAATTTCACACAATTCATGAGAGAATGATTCAAATTGCAAAGTTTGCAAGTGCCCTTTTTCTTTGAGTCAGCGTAAAATGATTGGGACTTGCTCTTGAAACTCGAGCTATTAGGTGTAGAGGACCTTTGTGAGAAGCTGGAGTTTGATGTTCGGGGATTATTCGGTCTATAATTACCGAGTCGTTCTACCACTTCGTATCGTGTGGTGAGGAATTTATCCATCTCTGACCACAGTGGCAATTCTTTACGTGATTCTAGCGATTGCTCCCAGAGTGCTAGAGTTTCACGGGGTAACTTTGAGGAGCATAAAAATACGAGGATTGGGTCCCAGTTATCCGTGGGAACATCATTTGAATTGAGGGTTGCGACGCAATTATTTATTGTTGTTTGGAGATCTTGTATTCTCTCCCCATTTTCTGAGAATACAGGCTGCATATTGAAAAGCGTTTTTAGCTCATTATCTACGAGAATTCTTCGATTCTCGTAGCGGGATTTGAGTGCGCCCCAAGCGAGCTCGAAATTTTGGTCTGTGAGAGAGTATTTCTTTATTACGAGGGCTGCTTTTCCTCTCGTTTTTTGTCTGAGGTGGTAGAGTTTTTGGACTGGCGAGAGTTTGGGATGATTAATATATACCGCCGTGAACATGTCACGAAAAGCGGGCCAGTCTTCATATCCTCCCGAGAACATTTGAGTATCACAAGCTCTGATTTTGAGAAAAGATTGCTCGCTAGAGAATTGAGTAAGGGGTATTGCACTAATCGTTTGGTACTGGGGGGTTTGGTTATGAGGGGTTTGGTTGTGAGGGGTTAGGACTGGGGTTTGAGTTCTCTGCATGGATGCTATGAGTTCTCCTATTCTAAGTTTTGTGTCTGTTGCAGTGCAGTTTGATGTCTCGAACGTTTCCTCGTATTGTTTCTGGGCCTCGTCGTCATTTGTGGAGAGATGTGCCGCGTCATATGCTGCTTCCAATGCGTCCATTCTTTTGTTAAGTGTGTCTGCGTAAATTTTGAGACTGGCTTCCGTGTGCTCAGTCTCAGCGATGCTCCACCATTTCTCGCAGAATTTTTCCAATTTTCGTAGCTCCAGGAAAAATTTCTTTTCTTGGGAATTGGATTCATCCTCCGATTGGGTCTTTGATCGGGTAATTGGACCCGATTGTTGTTGGAGGACTTTGGCCTTTTCTTGATTTCCAGGCATGTTTTATTTAGATTTAAGGCTTTTGGGATCCCCTTAATATATTTTATTAAAACTGCTGATTTTTTGAGAGTGAGTTCGTGTAGTTTGTCCCACTGTATTTTTGTTCGCGATTTTATGCGGTTGTGCCCACTGTGCACTTTTATATATAAGTGACTTACGAGAGAGTGAGAGTAATTACTTGTGTTAGCGCTTCTAAGTACAAGTGTAGTTGGGTATGTGACTGGGATGCAGAAATTGAAAAGGGGTGGAGTCAATGCAACTGAGGTGCAATTGAGTGATGATTATCTGTGTCTGTTTTTTCTTTTGGCGTGGGAAATTTGCTCTAATGGAATCGATTTTTGGTATCTGGGCGAATGCGAATTTTTGTTTGGTTAAAAATTTATGGGTGAGAAAGGGACACACAGATCCTGAATGCAATTTCTTATTATCGCCAATTTCGAGAATTTTTTGAGTGGCAACTGATTTTCAATATGGGGCTCGCAATGGGGTATATAATGAGAAATATACGTGAATATGTATGTGCGGGAGCTATATATTATGGGATGTGTATATATATATGGGATATATATAATGTGGGGTATATGTATATATGGGGTGTATATAAGTACAGCCGTGGCCGCTGTGGTGCAGTGGGTAGAGTGCTCGCCTGCTATGCCAGAGGTCTCGGGTTCAAACCACGGTCCGAGCCAAACAAATTTTTCTAATTAGTAAAAATCCAATTATTGGGTTTTTTAAGAGCAGCGGTCACCTCTCGGCAGTGGGCGGCATACCCTCCGAGAGTATTTCTGCCATGAAAAAAGCTTCTCACAAAAAAAATGCATTCGCCGTTCGGAGCCGGCATAAAACTGTAGGTCCACCCAATTAGTAGGAAAAACAAAAAGGAGCACACCTCGAATTGGGAGAGAAGCTCGGCCATAAAACTCGTCAGAGTTATAATAGCGCCATTGTATTATTATATTATATAAGTACAGCTAGCGAATTTGATTACCGTATCGGTTTTCTGTTAGGGCCAAAGTTCGCTTAATAGCTAATTAATTTTTCTTTGATAGTTTAGCTGTACTTATATATTGTGAGATGCAATGTATATATGTAAGTATGTATTTAAATAATTTTGGACTTACTTGGGCATGGCGCTACTGTATACGGTTTTTATTATATGAATATGTATATTTGCTTTGGGGTTACCTTTATTGTTTTTTGTTATTGTGATGTATTTAATTTTCTACGTATTTTATGTTTCACACCACTTTTTATGTATATATGTATATATTTTATAACTACTTTATTTTTATTTTTATTTTTTTTTTTGTGCTCTTTGTGGGATGGTATTTTATTTTTTTTTTTTTTTTTGGTAGGCCCTTTATTTACACCACCATGTACACTCTCGCACCTCTTTATGTATGTATTTATGTAGATTTTTGTAGGTATTTTTTTTTTGAACAATTTTTATTATATGATTTTTGTAGTTATTTGTTGTTTTATATATATATGTAGATATATGTATGTATGTATATCTTTTAAATTTTGCGGCAAAAATATTTTTATTTTCCACTTTTTCCAAACTTTTAAAATTAAAATTTTTTTTTTTTCGTTCACTTAATTTTCTTAAAAAATTTTCCACTTTCTTCAAAGATTTTTTTTTTGAATATATGTATTTTTATTTCTATTAATTTTAGTTTTTTTGTATTGTATTTTATACTATTATGGTAACTTCTTTTTGGCAGACGATGTAAATTTAGTTGTACTATCTTACTGCATTAAAATCTCAGTTTTGATAAAAATTGGACTTAGCACATTTGCTCACGAAGCCAACGAATTGCTTATTTCTATGTGTCTTTTGTGTTGTTTTTTTTTCGTGTTGTACACTCCAACCAACTTTTAAATATTTCTGTGACTTTTTGTATATATTTGTTCAATTTTATTTAACAAAACTTCACTTAATTCAAAAATTTTAGTTTCTGCTTTCAAATTTTTATTTTATTTTATTTTCTTTTTGAGGTCACTGTTTCGTTTTTGACGGGTCGAAGGACCATGTACACTATTGTGCCACCTTAATGTCACTTTGTATGTATATGTTTTCTTCGGTATCTATATATATAAAATTAAAAAACACTTGGGTTGGATTTTTTTGTATATGTTTGCTTTTATTTTTTAACAATTTGAGTTTTATTTCAATTCGCAATTTATTTTATGTATTCACAAATTCTTTGTTGATTAGTATACTGTTTGGTTTTCTCGTTTGTTAGTTGGACCGATTCGCGCCGTTTTCGCATAAGTTCAATAACTCAACTAACTAATTACATACATGTTTTTATTTGATAGGGCAGAAAAAGGTAAGTGGATAGCGGGACTCTTCCAAGGAGAGAAGGTAAGTGTATAGGTATATAAGAGTATTGAAAGGGTAAGTATGATAGAGAGAAGGTGAGTATGGGCAATTCCAGTGAAGAGGTAGGTATTTACAGGAGTAAGTAGAAGGAGTAATTCCAGGGAAAGCGGGCATAAAAGGTAAGCACATATATATATAACGGGTAAGTAGAGATGACCAAAGAATTTATTAAGTAGGTATATTTTATGTGTGTTTTTCTAATCAAGCTGGATGAGATCCTCATCCTCACTCGTGTCTTCAACATAGGTGATGCGCCGAAGGAGGTAGAACAAATTTGAAAGCTTTTGTCAATGCACACTTTCCGTTTTTTCTCCTTCATGACAAAGCAACTATTTGAAAATAAGTTTCTTGCTGTTTATGAAAATTGATTATTTCCTTCAATTGCTCAGTCAGTCTTCAGTTATTCTTTCTGTGTAACGACCACAACTGCACGGCCATAGCCTCCTAACCGATTAATGATTGAACAACAAGCAAATAACAACAACAACAAGAGCAATCACAATGCGCACTCCCATATGTATGTACGTACTGCAAAAAATTTAGTTAATCTGCCATCAATCACAACCCTGCAAAAAATGCCTTGATTTGCATTCATAGTTTTTAATCGACTTTTTTAAGAAACGCCTTCGAGTATAAAAAGCTATTTATCTCGAAATCACATTTTACGACTTAAGCGATTATGTGTCCACAGATATTTTCATTGTCTTCTTCAGCAGAATCGGTTTTGCCCAGAGTCCAACATAACTGTTAAGTTTTTTCTAAGTGTCCTAAAATAACAGTTTCATGTAAACACAAAAGCATAACAGTTGAGCAACGCCGATAACAGTTATTGTTTACAGACTAGCTGTTTCCCTCAGTGGGAAACCTTTATTTTCAATTTTTTTCCGTCACTGTTTGACAGTGACGGTTATCGCTGAGCAGCGAAAAATTTCTGTCGCGAAAGGACGGATATTTTGGGCAGAGAAAAAATAAAAGTCCTTTGTGCATGTATGTGTCGTACGCACGTACATGTGCCACTCCGTTGCAGGGTTCGGATTTGCCTCATTTTGGCTCCTCACTCACACATGCTTCACTCATGAGGGTGCAGCTGCATGAGTGGCCTCCCCTGCAAAAATCATTGGATTATATGCTCCATTTGTGGTAAGTTGGAGTACTTTCAAAGTGACCACTAACATAGCCCAAACGACCGATTCATGTATCTGCATCGGTTCGTAGTTAGCCGAACATAACAAAAACCAAATTTTATCGCGACGAAGGCGATATCCCTGCAAAAATCATTGGATTATATGCTCCATTTGTGGTAGGTTGGAGTACTTTCAAAGTGACCACTAACATAGCCCAAACGACCGATTCGTGTATCTGCATCGGTTCGTAGTTAGCCGAACATAACAATAAAAATAGGTAAAAAAACTTTTTAAGTTAAACGGTTTTATGTTATACATACATTGCAATGTTTAAGATAAATGTACTAAAAACCAAAAAATAATAAAATAGATACAGTCGTGGGAATTATAAACATTTGCATAGACTAGACTAAAATAAAACCGTGGGGCACGTCAATTGTCTACAATCGTTGATTAAAATGTTTGTTTTGTAATGTTACACTATAATTAGGCAGTTGTTCAACCGACAACGATGGACGTGTGATAAGTAGGGCTAGAATGTGGAAAAAAGCTAGCAAGCTCGATTATAAGCGAGTTTTAGGGTTTCATAGTGGTGAGCGAGTAGTACTTTTATCATATGTTTTGTCGATTAAAGACAAACTACGAGCAGTGAAACGATTCCTCGTGTGAATGTCCAACGATAAACTAGTTGAAACATCTCTTTTATTAACATGGAGTGTATAACTATTGGAATTTCCATGAGCAAGAAAATAGTAAGTATTTTCCTCACCGTCTGCGGGCCAACTGCCTAACGACGAATTAAACGATTCTTCTATCGCACATTAAGTCGATAATTTGTAGACAATTGACGTGCCCCCCGGTTTTATTTTAGTCTAGTCTATGCAAATGTTTATAATTCCCACGACTGTATCTATTTTATTATTTTTTGGTTTTTAGTACATTTATCTTAAACATTGCAATGTATGTATAACATAAAACCGTTTAACTTAAAAAGTTTTTTACCTATTTTTATTTTCTAGTTTTTAGTTTTTATTTCGCATTCTGTTTAATTCATTTAGTGCTTCATTATTGCAAGGTTTCTTGCCCGTTAGTTTATTGCAGTCCAACGCCTCTATAGCGACCCACGCGCCACCTATCGGAAGTTTTTTTTAGGAAAATATTTCCTTTCAAGGTAGTAATACATGTTCCGAATTTCAGCCAAATCGGACCATAAATGCGATTTTTGTAAATATAGCGACCCACGCGCCACCTAGCGGAATTTTTTTTTTAAGAAAATATTTCTTTTCAAGGTAGTAATACATGTTCCGAATTTCAGCCAAATCGGACCATAAATGCGATTTTTGTAAATATAGCGACCCACGCGCCACCTAGCGGAATTTTTTTTTAAGAAAATATTTCTTTTCAAGGTAGTAATACATGTTCCGAATTTCAGCCAAATCGGACCATAAATGCGATTTTTGTAAATATAGCGACCCACGCGCCACCTAGCGGAATTTTTTTTTAAAGAAAATATTTCTTTTCAAGGTAGTAATACATGTTCCGAATTTCAGCCAAATCGGACCATAAATGCGATTTTTGTAAATATAGCGACCCACGCGCCACCTAGCGGAATTTTTTTTTTAAGAAAATATTTCTTTTCAAGGTAGTAATACATGTTCCGAATTTCAGCCAAATAGGACCATAAATGCGATTTTTGTAAATATAGCGACCCACGCGCCACCTATCGGAATTTTTTTTTCATAATATTGCATTGTCATCGGGGTTATACATGCGTGCAAAATTTCAGATTAATCGGTTGACAGGAAGAGGGTGAAATTTGAATTACTAAATTTGACCCAAGAATAAAGAATAAATAATAAAACAAACGGGGTGAGCTAAATAAAACCGTTTAAAAACCAAATTTTTATCGCGACGACGACGATATGTGTATACATATATAACTACATATATACATATGTTTGTATGTATACACGTCATTCGTCGTCGTCGCGATAAACATTTGTTTTTGTTGTTATGTTCGACTAACTGTTAGGTACTCCATCAATTAATCCAATGTAGGTACTCCATGGATTAATATGATTGTTATGCGGGACTGGAGTATATACTCCATTGCAATGACATGCAATGTTAAATGGACCATATTTTTTGTATGAAATGTGGCAAGTTATGGAGTAATCGGTTGGTCCATAGCGAGCACTCCATGGATTAGCGAATGGAGTACTCGGAATTTTTGCAGGGTCTGAGCGTATAAACAACAGAGGCCACACATAAGCGTGAGCGCTCTGCGTGAGTGGCAGCAGAGTGTGCAGCCAAGATGAGGCACGCTAGTAACGTCGCCTCGCCTCAGCTGCGCCCTCATATGATACTCTGAGTGAGTGAGGGATATGAGCGACGCCTCATAGCTTGGCGATGACGCAGCCAACCGTCTGTAGTAAGTATGTAGTATGTACTACAAATTTGTTTATTCTCTGCAGTGTGCACACTGCACGCATATACAATATGGGTATCAAAGGAAAGGGGATGGCCCCAGGTTTCATTTTAACCCTAATCCTCTAAAGTGAGCCTCTCAGTCTCACTTTAAAGTTTGAAAGCGAATTATTCCTAAACAAAAAAAAGGATTTTGTCTGAAATTTTGGGTATTCCTCCATTTGTGTTCATAAATTATGAAATAATTATGATCTTTGGGATATTTATTTATTTTAACCATTTTTTTTGCAATCGTATAAAATTGTAACGAAAAACCGAAAGTGAGCCTCAAAGACTCACCTTAAATACGTTTGTCGTAATAAGCTTACATTTCTAGAATTCAACTAAATTTTGAATCCGTTGTTTACAAGGTTTATCCAGTGAGGTTTTTACATTGTGAACTCACCATACTTTCCCCGGATTTTGGTGAATTCATCGTATTTCACCATGGATCTTTATATAATAGGATGTCATAAAATTAAGGAGACCGGCAAAGTCAACAATTTCAAAACAATTAACATTTGATCATTTTTCTGTTTACTGAGATTCTAAATTACGGAAAAGATGCGTTCAGATAGAGAAACGAAAGATGAGCTGCTTTATGCGTAAGTAATTTCACCACGAACGTCGTGTTTTAAAAATTTGTAATTTGGTTGCGGAAAATATATATTAGGGGCGATCATATGAAAAATTTAGTCATATTCATTTCTTACATAGCTTTTCTCATTGTATGCACAAAAACAAATTTATAACAGATGTAATAAAACCATTTTTAATGAACATTCAAACAACTAAAAAAATGTGTGAAAATTGCAGTACATTAATATACCGTATTTTACGGAATTACCTTTTTTATCTTTATATACTAAAAAAATTGTCATAAACCGTTATAAGAATATATAAAAATGCTTCTGAATTCATTACGGCATAAATAAAAGTAAAAAACAAATACAGAAATAATGCGTTTCAAAATTTCTCCATAGGTGAGCCTCAGAGTCTCACTTTCGGTTTTACGAAACTTTTCAAAATTCGGTGATTAGGGTTAACTTCGATATATTTCGATAAATTTATCGATAACTGAGTTATCGGTCAAAATCTGATTGCACAAAAACTTTAATATTACCTTACAATATGGGTATCAAACGAAAGGGGATGGCCCCAGGTTTCATTTGGACTTCGATATATTTCGATAAATTTATCGATAACTGAGTTATCGGTCAAAATACGATTGCACAAAAACCTTAATATTACCTTCCAATATGGGTATCAAACAAAAGGGGATGGCCCCAGGCTTCATTTGAACTTCGATACATTTCGATAAATTTATCGATAACTGAGTTATCGGTCAAAATGCGAATGCACAAAAACCTTAATATTACCTTACAACATGGGTATCAAACGAAAGGGGATGGCCCCAGGCTTCATTTGAACTTCGATATATTTCGATAAATTTATCGATAACTGAGTTATCGGTCAAAATGCGATATCACAAAAACCTTAATATTACCTTACAATATGGGTTTCAACAGAAAGGGGATGGCCCCAGGTTTCATTTGAACTTCGATATATTTCGATAAATTTATCGATAACTGAGTTATCGGTCAAAATGCGATATCACAAAAACCTTAATATTACCTTACAATATGGGTATCAAACGAAAGGGGATGGCCCCAGGCTTCATTTGAACTTCGATATATTTCGATAAATTTATCGATAACTGAGTTATCGGTCAAAATGCGATTGCACAAAAACCTTAATATTACCTTACAATATGGGTATCAAACGAAAGGGGATGGCCCCAGATTTCATTTGAACTTCGATATATTTCGATAAATTTATCGATAACTGAGTTATCGGTCAAAACGCGATTGCACAAAAACCTTAATATTACCTTACAATATGGGTATCAAACGAAAGGGGATGGCCCCAGGTTTCATTTGAACTTCGATATATTTCGATAAATTTATCGATAACTGAGTTATCGGTCAAAATGCGATATCACAAAAACCTTAATATTACCTTACAATATGGGTATCAAACGAAAGGGGATGGCCCCAGGCTTCATTTGAACTTCGATATATTTCGATAAATTTATCGATAACTGAGTTATCGGTCAAAATGCGATTGCACAAAAACCTTAATATTACCTTACAATATGGGTATCAAACGAAAGGGGATGGCCCCAGGTTTCATTTGAACTTCGATATATTTCGATAAATTTATCGATAACTGAGTTATCGGTCAAAATGCGATTGCACAAAAACCTTAATATTACCTTACAATATGGGTATCAAACGAAAGGGTATGGCCCCAGGTTTAATTTGGACTTCGATATATTTCGATAAATTTATCGATAACTAATTTTGCACGATATATCGACCAAATTTTTTGTGTCACTTTATATGCTTTTGTTGTAGAAACTAAGCACATTTTATGCCAAAAAAGCAGTACTATATTAATTTGAACACTTTCCTATATAATACAGCCAGAAATATCACAATCCTTGTAAATATGTTCTGAGAAAAAAAAACCCGCATGTAGCACAGTACACGTGATGGAAATTGACTTATTACATTAATACCGGAATTCTGTAAGCAATCTCTAGTCACTGATAGAGACTTTTGGAGACTTTTTCGTGGTGAGATTGATTTTGAGACAATTTGGTATTCTGTAAGCGAGCTCACGTCTCAAGTCTCAAAAAATACGTCACTAATTAGTGACCTGGTGGCGAGGAGGTCACAGAATAAATAAAATATTGAGGTGAACTAAATAAAGCATCAAAATTTATAAAAACTTACAATTTGTTTGCTCTTTGCTTGTTCGCTTGCTATTTTCTGTAATAAAACAAGCTTATTTGTATGAAATTAGCAAAATAATAAAATTTTTCTGGTTTTGCTAACTTACTTTTTTCCGCCATTTCCATCAAGTGTAAATGGTGATGAGATACGACATTTATCGATATTTCAATGTTTTACGTTACATGATTTTTTTGCGAATCGGTTCAGGTAAAACACTCATAAAATATTATATTCATAACTATTTTTATAAGTGATAAGTAGAAATGATACGCTTTATTTTTTTAATGCAATATATTGCTCATAAGTTCATTTCCAAAATCTCTTTTCGTATGTAATCGATTAGTGAGTATTCTTTAAATTATTTTGTTATCTCAAACAGTGTCAGTACATTTTCACCACTGTCTTTGGTGAAATTTTTAGTGACTGCCGGTTGCTGAATACCAAAATTGGCTCAAGTCACTAAAAATGTCTCATGTCTCAAATCTCAAATTTAGTGACTTGAGATGAGACAGAGTTACAGAATTCGCCTATAAGAGTAATTATGTATAACGAAAAAATCTGAAGTAAAATGACGTCTAAGCTTGTTACTTTGTTTTGTTTTTATTAAATTTTTTAAACCAAAATGAAGTAAGATATCCTATACAAATAAAAAGCTGATGGTTTCAGAAAAATCGCAAGAAATAGTATACCTTTGACCCATAGCTGGGTACCCGACCTAGGAATAATAATCAGTACATCCTATGTGAATGCCCTGCTCAACACCTTTCAGGAGCATTCCATCCGAAATGGTAAATTTGTCCCGTACAAGCATTTTGATTTCTCACACATATACCAGTTTTTCAAATGCACACTCAGAGAAAAAGCAACCTAAATTTCAGTATAGCGGGCTTAAATCAAGCCGAAAACGTTATGAAAGTCTGTTAAGCTTGAAAATGCTAAAATCAAGAATATATTCTTAATTTTAGAACGGCATTTTTGAGAAGAAAAAGCTTATATTAAGAACTTTCCGGTTTGAAACCAGTTTGAATAAATTTATTTTAAGCATTGCTCATGATTGATTTGAGAAAGTGCGTTCTTATTTTCAGAATATTCAACTTTGTTTTAAGAATGCTTATACTTGCTTTCCACTTTTTCGAAATTCAAATTTCGAAATCATTTAACCCACCTAACAAAAATTGGAGAGAACATTTTTTTTATTTCTTTGCATTGTATTTTATTATTTTTTTAATGGATGAGTCATATATACATGTAAGGAGATGCATTCCTTATTATCACTACATATACATATATAATTCAGTCCTTACATACATACTTATAAATAAGAAAGATCTACATACATATACATATCTTATACCAAACTCATTTTAGAAAAGTGTATACATTTTTCCGTAATCTTTTTAAAAAAAAAACCCAGTCAATACTTCCACTACCAACACAGATTTTCACCACCCAATTTGAGTGGTAATATCCGTATACAAAACAATTTTGAACCGTTTCTTACCAAAACCGATTGTCTGGAGTCCAACAATTTTGGCCACGATTTAAAAAAGTCAACGGCTTCCAAATTATTCAAGTTTTGCTTTCGCGGTTCATACATACATTCATACTTTACTTGTTTGGCCACTCATCCACATTGAATGCAATTATTCATCTATATCAAATTATTAAAAGCCATATTAAAACATAAGCAAAATTCTCATCAGCGCGATAACTCTTACCTGTTCCTTTTTCCTAGCAAATGATTTCACGCGAAGCTCCATTCACAATCCCAGCGGGGGAATAGCTATTTTTTTTTTGTTTTATTAATCTCTTTCACACAAAAATCAAAAACTATTGAAAATTATATATTTTCTGGTAAACATTTGGCTCTGGTGCTCTTAAATTAGGAATTTCATTCTTAAACCAAAATTTTTTCAGTTTTTTATCTTGTTTCAAGAATGCTATTCTTGATTCAAAATTGGGGAAACTTAAATTTCATTTATTTTTTATAAATTTCTGTAATTCTTAATTCAAGTACGACACAGCTTGTTTTTAGCCCGCAACTTTTCTCTGAGTGCAAGCTTCTGCTTTTGTTTAGAAATTAGCCACACAATATTGATGTACCAGAAACTTTGTTTGATAACCTTTTGGCTTGTCTGTAAATTGTAAATATTTATACCTTCTAATATTTTTTCTGTTTGAATAAAACTTGATATTAGTGCTACCACATTTACTTTTTTATTTTTTTCTAATACAAATAATTTGCCAAAAATTGCTCCTGGTTCGCATAAACCAAGGATCATGGTTCGCATAAACCAGCCCTGTCCCGTACAAACACATAACTTTTTTAAGATTTTTCATACATACACGAATATTTCAAAAGCAAGTTTCTGCTTTTAATAAGTTTTATCAAACAGTAATAATGCACCAGATATTCTGTTGGTTAAAATTTTGGTGTGCCTTTAATTCAAATCGAAAACTGTAAAAATTCGTACAATTTGTTCCGTACAAACCATGGAATGCTCCTTCATTTGATACCAATATTGCTCAGAAATATTCCGTGGTTAACCAATACCCGGATTCTAGAAATTTCCATCTCTAAATGAGATCGCCATCCCCTTTCGTTTGATACCCATATTGTAAGGTAATATTAAGGTTTTTGGGCAATCGCATTTTGACCGATAACTCAGTTATCGATAAATTTATCGAAATATATCGAAGTTGAAATGAAACCTGGGGCCATCCCCTTTCGTTTGATACCCATATTGTAGGGTAATATTAAGGTTTTTGGGCAGTCGCATTTTGACCGATAACTCAGTTATCGATAAATTTATCGAAATATATCGAAGTTCAAATGAAACCTGGGGTCATCCCCTTTCGTTTGATACCCATATTGTAAGGTAATATTAAGGTTTTTGTGCAATCGCATTTTGACCGATAACTCAGTTATCGATAAATTTATCGAAATATATCGAAGTTCAAATGAAGCCTGGGGCCATCCCCTTTCGTTTGATACCCATATTGTAATGTAATATTAAGGTTTTTGGGCAATCGCATTTTGACCGATAACTCAGTTATCGATAAATTTATCGATATATATCGAAGTTCAAATGAAACCTGGGGCCATCCCCTTTCGTTTGATACCCATATTGTAGGGTAATATTAAGGTTTTTGGGCAATCGCATTTTGACCGATAACTCACTTATCGATAAATTTATCGAAATACATCGAAGTTCAAATGAAAACCGGGGGTATGTAATATTTACTGAGTTTCTGCGCACTCACCCACACGCTCATACGCATTACACAAAGAGAAGAGAAACCCTACGACGGCTCACCTCACACGCAGCGTGAGCGCCTCATTTCTTCATCACTCATTCGAAATGAGTGAACTCTCACTCTGCTTTCTAGATGAGTGAGAAACGCAAAGGGACACTCATCACCATGCCGTGAGGCTGAAATTCCTCACTCACTCACTCATACTCTGAGTTTCTTCCTACCCTGCTCCGTTGAGGATGAACATATGTATGCATGTAGGTATGTAATTATACTAAATGGTACGCCGGTATGCCTGCGATCTGGTGGAACGGAAAGCAGGTAATGCAATTTTCCATGTTTATTATACATTATTGAATCTTTCGTTTAACATTTTTTTGCATATACATACATACATATGTAACGACCTCTTTTTATACATATATAGATTAGGTAGTCGCCTTTTATTAAATTTTAAGTGAGAGGCGGTAAAATCTTAATACCAAAATAATAAATTCGTTATTTTTAATAAAGCCGAACTCTAAGTATTAACAATAATAATATGAAGTAGCTATGTACACAGGTATGCACCTACGTACTACTAAGCTTAACTATGATAAGTTAATATGTATGTAAGTACATATATATATACATATGTATGCTGTATAAGAATTGCAGAAATATGCAATGCCGACGACAAATGAACTGGTGCCTCTTTGACACATTTTCGCTAGTTCTGAACCAGCAATTCTGTTCTCTAGTTACTTATTAACTTTCCTGCAGAGTATGTAAAAAAATTGAGACACATGCCTTTATAATTAAATACCTATGTATATTAATATGTACATAAATATGTAAGTAACGAATTTAACATCAAATTATATTTTAATACATATATTATGTATCTATTAACTAAATAATTCAAAATAAAATTTCTGTCCATCCTGCTAAGTTACAAAATTGGTTATTTTAAATACAGTCATACCTACTACGAATACAAATTTTCTTCCATTTGCACACATGCTTATGCGCACGAACGTGCATGCATATCTACATATGCAAACATATTTTTCAGCAACACTTTTCTTTATCCCTCTGTTTTTAACTGTTATCAAAGGACGGAAAAAAATAAAAGTCTCATTGAAACCGTCACTTGCTGAGGGATATTTTTGAGTGTTGAAAAATAACTCTTAAATGGCAACAGAAAGAAGATCGTTGAGAGAGGTTGCCCACTGAGAGAAACACTTTGAGTCTAAGAGTTTTCTGTTTCAGTCAGTGGGAAACACTTTGCGCTCAGCGTTTCTGTGTTTCCGTCAGACTGAAATGGAATGAAAATAAGTGTTAACTGTTAAAGTTGGTCTCTGGTTTTGCCTGAAGGGATCGCCATAAAATTTCAGTGTGTCTCTTCAGAAAACTTGTTTGCAAAATGAACCTTAAAGACCACTGGAGGCGAAAAACATATATTTCTTGGAATGTTGAACGTGTTTTATTTCGGGTTCTGCTGAACCGATTGAAATACATACTTCTTTTGCAAAAGATAAATGATTTTTTACTATGTTTAACATGCAGGCATTAAAAAGGTACATTAGGGTGGTATAAACTAAGTACTGGGTGGTAGTGACCCCAATGGCGCACATAGGGTTAATAATATTCCATAGTATAAGCCGCCGGCATTGGTGTATTGAACTTGGAGATCGGACCATAAATACCGAAGATATGAAAAAAATGTATTGGGCGAATTCTATCGGCGCCAAAAAAAATACCGAAAATGCTTTCTAAAAAGGAAGGGGGGGGGGGGGGCATACGGCGAACTTTTTGTTTTGCGATACGGTCTAATGTACATACATACCTATACATTGGGTCATATTAATAAAAGCTGAGCATTTGCTTTTGCTTAAAATTTGAGACCTTTTACTCAAATTTCAAAATTTGGTTCATACAAATTTATGTCAAATTTCTAAAATCTTGAGTAAAAGCATTTGCTTGGATTTTATTCATATGGCGCATTGTTTGACAATATTCTGTTTTAATTTTTTCAAAACACCATACACTTCGGCCACTTCAACAGCTAATTAGGAAATTGTCTACTGCTTGCTTGGTTTCCTTTTTAAAGCTTTGATATGAAACACATGTCAGAAAAGTGTTCGGTTAACGCTTTCAAGATTATGAAAACAAAAGTGGTAAGTAATCATTCAACCACAACCACCACAGGCATTCATACGCGCATGCTTTCTTATGTCACATCAACAGCCTTCTTGCGCTATGAAATAAAAGAGAACAAACAAGTAAAACCGCAGCTGCTTTTAGCATTGCTGAAGACTTCATACATATATGTATACACAGTAAAAATGTTACTTTATTTATAATATCATTTGGTACTTCATTTAATAATTCCTGGAACTAAATTTGAATTTTAATGCCAAACAGTCTTATTTTTAAACTATGAGAAATTTTACAATTTTATATAATCCAGAATAGTTTTGAAATAATATCTTGAAAATTATTAAAATTTCCACGAGAGAGGTTTAATTATTTAAAGTTAAAAAAAAATCCTGAAATGTATAAAAAATGTTCTCTTTCTCACTTTTGGTTTGAAATCAAAACCAAAAAAATATCAACAAAAAATTTCTGAAAAAAGTTGTCAAAGGAAATTAATACGAAACGTTTCTCAAAGTAAAATACGATGGAGACAAAATTTTGCTTAACCCTAATCACCGAATTTTGAAAAGTTACGTAAAACCGAAAGTGAGACTCTGAGGCTCACCTATGGGGAAATTTTGAAACACATTATTTTGGTATTTGTTTTTTACTTTTATTTATGCAGTAATGAATGCAGAAGCATTTTTATATATTCTTATAACGGTTTATGACAATTTTTTTAGTATATAAAGATAAAAAAGGTAATTTCATAAAATAGGGGATATTAATGAACTGCGATTTTCACACATTTTTGTAGTTGTTGAATGTTCATTATAAATGGTATTATTACATCTGTTATAAATTTGTTTTCGTGCACACAATGAGAAAAACTAAGAATCAAATGAATATGAATAAATATTTCATATGATCGCCTCTAATATATATTTTCCGCGATCAAATTTAAAAGTTTTAAAACGCAACGTTCGTGGTGAAATTACTGACGCATAAAAGCAGACGATCGTTCGTTTCTTTATCTGAACGCATCTTTTCCGTAACTTAGAATCTCAGTAAACAGAAAATGATAAGATTTTAATGGTTTTGATATTGCTCACTTTACCGTTCTCCATAATTTTATGACATCATATGATCTAAAGATCTATGGTGAAATACGACGAATTCACCAAAATCCGGAGGAAGTATGGTGAGTTAACAATGCAAAAACCTCACTGGATAAACCTTGTAAACAACGGATTCAAAATTTAGTTGAATTCTAGATATGTAAGCTTATTACGATAAAGATACTTAAGGTGAGTCTTTGAGGCTCACTTTCGGTTTTTCGTTACAATTTTATACGATTGCAAAAAAAATTGTTAAAATAAATAAATAGCCCAAAGATCAACATTATTTCATAATTTATGAACACAAATGGAGGAATACCCAAAATTTCAAGCAAAAAGCTTTTTTGGTTTACGAATTATTCGCTTTTAAACTTTAAAGTGAGACTGAGAGGCTCACTTTAGAGGATTAGGGTTAAATAAATGACCCGCAAAGCGAATTTTTCATGACTGATGAAACAATTTCATCAAGTACGTAAAACAGGAGCTTAATTAAATATTATGAGTAGGGAAGCTAAAAATATGCAAATGCATATTGCTTAAAAAATATTAGACGATTTGATTTTATTAACTCTAAAATGTGAACTAATAAATAAACTATTGCATTAGTGTAGAATAGACTAAAATTAACCTCTGTAATATTATAATAGTTATCTCAAATAAAATGAACATTCCTATATATTTCTCATTAATCTTTTGGATATATGTAGGATTATTTGGGGGATTGTTAACTTGTTGATTAGTGTATCCAGTGGAAATAATATAAGGGTTTATTTTTAAATTCAGAAAAGTATAGGATTTATTTCAATTTTGGAATAGATTTTATACCATTTCAACTATTTTTAATACCAAAAAAATTCTAAAAATAATCAAAATTTGGTCTGGATTTAATTCCAAGAAAGTATTGATTTGACACCAAGAATAATTTCTGTCTCTCAATATTCTCTTCTTTATTGTAAACCAGAATGGTTTTCATTTTATACTTGGCATTGTTATATATAAATTAGCATTGTCATATATAAACACCAAAATGGTATTAAAATTAAACTAAATTTTTCACTGTGTATGTTTGTATATTTCGTTGATGGGAGAAATGTGTAGATTTTAATTAGTCTGTACTGTGCACTTTTGTGGGTTATAAGCACATATGTGGCCGCTGTGCCAGAGGTCTCGGGTTCAAACCTCAGTCCGAGCAAAACACCATACAATTTTTCTAATTAGTAAAAATCCAATTATTGCGTTTTTTTAAGAGCAGCGGTCACCTCTCGGCAGTGGGCGGCATACCCTCCGAGTGTATTTCTGCCATGAAAAAGCTTCTCACAAAAAATGCATTTCGCCGTTCGGAGCCGGCATAAAACTGTAGGTCCATTCAATTAGTAGGAAAAACAAAAGGTGCACACCTCTAATTGGGAGAGAAGCTCGGCCATAAAACTCGTCAGAGTTATAATAGGGCCATTATATTATATTTTATGCACATACGTACATACGTAAGGATTTGACACAAAAAAGTTCTTTATTAGCTCTTTAGCGGTTTAAATGGAGAAGTTATAGATTAAAAAATTATGTATATCTCAAAAAGACGGTTGTATCTAATAGTGGTCCGATTTGGTCGGTTCTGACAATTATCAATTGTACATAAAAGCACATTCATGCCGAATGTCAGTTAGATACCTTAGAAACTCAAGGACTCGCTTTAAATACACCACTAAGCACCACATGGGGAAAAAATATTATAGTCTAGACTCGTATTAGCCATGGTAAATTTTAGGAAAATAAATGCCTCGAACATGCAAGTATTTGCCTACAATGTGAATGTTTTTGTTCAACTTAAAAGGGGGTAGCTTCTGGTCGATTTGTGTTAGGCTTTCTAGTGGTGAGTTACCCATTCATTTCATCACAATTCATTTTGATTGTTTCGTTTTCGTTTTATTTTTTCGCACTCAGTTTCACTTTTAGAAGTCTTCACGTGAAACCACTTGTACATCCACTCACTCACTCACTCACTTAAGTGGCCACCGTGCCGTGGTAAATTCATAAGTGGAAAAGCTTTTCTAATTCAGATGCGTGCCCTTGCCGGTGGGGCTTATAGTTACCTAAACACTTGACACTTATTACGACGGAAAAGTGACATGAAAATTACTTGAGTGCAAATTAAGAATTTAATTCGCAAAAAAATGCAAGAATCAAAATGAAATGTGGTGAATTTGGTCTGGTCAGTGGTAGATACCGCGCGCTCCTACAAAAAAGGAAGTGCTTATGACGTTTTTACTATGTCCGCACTGATGAGTACGAAACAAGTTAATTGCGAGGTTTAATTTAAAAATCATGTGATTTGGGTGTATGCATTTGCCATTGATACTTGCCATGTAACATTGCATTTTCCCGAAAGATATCCGAGGCTTTGTTTTTGTTTTGCGGTTTTGAATGCATCGTAATAAAAAGTGCTGCTAGTAAAATCTATGTATTTTCCTCGATTACAAGAGCCCCACAAAATGTTTTATGTACGGACTGTTACACTGTTGCTCTATATTTTTTCATTCACTGTCTTCCGCGATTATATTTCAAACGTAATTAATTTTCAGAATATTGACACAAACAACCGTGCACCACTCGTGCGTAAAGCTGCTATTGAAACCAATTAAATAAAAAAAATTTAAGTAACTATGGATAAGAATTTGGTATGCATGTAGTTGTTTTTGGTTCTTTTTCTTCTCATTTAATTTCGAAACTACATAAAGAAACGTTAAATTTGTTTTTAATTTGCAAACTAAACAAATAAAAATAAATTTTTATGCTAAAAAATTAGGAATGCCGAGATACATATATTCATATGCATGTACATATGCATATAAATTATTCGCTCATTTAATTTAATACATTTATTTTTGTGCCAAATTTATTACTTTTTAAAAACTAACAAACATTTCATAGCTCGAATACTTTTCACACTCGCCAAATAGCAACTGCATTTAAATTTCGGAAATATGATAAATAAACAAGCAATTGTAATAATTTTTCGCAATCACCATAAATAATGAGTAGATTTTTTTTAATTCGAAATTTAATTGTTTGCGCTTGTTAGTAATTTATACTCGTAACTCATACGCCATGGAGCACTTCGATTGAAGTGGCAGTGCTCTGAAATTCGGTACATACATATTAGGGATTCCAATTTTTCCGATTTTTACGATCCCGGGATTTTCGGGATTTATTTTTTAAATCCCGGGATCCCGGGATTTATCCCGGGATTTGGACTTTAATTACACAGGCCGACAATATTTCCAAAAAATTTTCTAACTCAAATAAAATTCTACTTTTCTAAAGGATTTCGGTGCGCTGATTCTGAATTTGAAGTCGGATTTTCGGTAATGCGTTTAGGTTTTGAGATATACGTGTCCAAAGAGATGAAAAATGCGATTTTTTGCTATATTCACTGCTCAATGTTAAATTATTTACTTTCATTAAAAGATGATTGCAGCTATTGAAAGAACGATCATTTCTCTTGAAAACAGCGCTTTCCTTTTTCGGGTATCTTATTCGGATATCTACGTTGTCTTCAAAAGAAATGATCGTGCTTTCAATAGATGTAATCAGTTTTTAATGAAAGTGAGTAGTTTTAAAAATATTGAGGAGTGAATATGGCCACAAACTGCGTTTTTCGCCTTTTTGGACATGAATGTCTCAAAAACTACACCGAAATCCTTTTGAAACGTACTCTGAAAAAAAAACGTTGTAAATACAAAGACTTTTGCAGTTAAATTAACAACTTTCCGCAGTTAAAATGTGCCCAACAACGCTCCGTTGTTGTTTCAAAGATGCGAGCGTTTTTGATTTAAATACTTTTCGTATTTAAGCTAACAATTTTTGCTTTTGAACTAACAGCAAAAGTTTTTGGTCCAAAAACGGGCACCATTGAAGCAAATACTTACGCATTTAAGTTAACATCAAAAAAATTGTAAACAATAGTAATTTTTTTTTAATATAATAGATATTATTTTATTTTATTTAATTTTTTTTATATTATATATATGTTTACATAGTAATATTAATACTAAGGCCCGGTTTCACCAAACAAACTTTTTCCATTCAGTGATGGTCATTTGATACATCATTTGAACAACGCGATTGATGAAAAGGACACGGACACAAAGGTTTTCATCACATTTTTCACACCGTCCATATAAAAATATGGAAACTTGTAGGCAGTGTGTGACAGAATTATCCATCAATCGTGCGCCTCAAATGATATATCAAATGACTATCACTGTTTGCAGGGCTTTTTACACAAACACAAACACATAAACTCAACTTATTTTTTTTTTTATTATTTCATAACACATTCTTTATTGTTTTCGCCACATTTGTAGGTTTGCGGAATTTTATCCTGTCGGCGATGAGTTCTTTTTTATTTAATATTTCGTCGATGTCGTGGGAGTGCATCATTGCAAGCAGTTCAATATTTTTGATACCGCATTCATTGAACTGCATCAATGCACCTGTACATAACTCCCACGACAAGAATAACTTTTTTTTTTTTTTTTTTTTTTTTTTAGCATCCAATATATTTTGCCAACTGTATAAATAAAATACATCCAACAATTTTGTGGTTCGTTAAAAGTAATTAGTAATTAATAATGACTTAATAAACATGGTGGGCATGTATGGATTGCTCTCAGTAGTGCATCCATTTATTGTAGTGCATCAGCAAAGATCTGTAAATGATTTTCTTTTGAGGCGTACGAAATTGGTTGGTCTTGCCGTCAGGGCTAGAACGAGTGGGTTGGGGTGAGCTAATATTCTCATTTTGTATGATGCAGCATACTTTCTGATTTCTTGAGAGATAGTAGGTATCTTTAGGTCACGATGTAGTTGGTCGTTCGTGACGTAGTAGGGCGCATTTACAATCATTCTAATGGTTTTCGATTGGAATCTTTGGAGAATCTCTATATTTGAGTTTGCTGCGGTTCCCCATAGCTGTATGCCATAGGTCCAGATGGGTTTTAAGATAGCTGAGTAGAGCAGGAGTTTGTTGTCGATTGATAGTTGGGAGTTTCGATTCATGAGCCAATAAAGATTTCTCAGTTTTATACCAAGAGCTTTTCGTTTGGTGAATATGTGGGTTCTCCATGTTAGTTTTCTGTCGAGATGCATACCCAGGTACTTTGTTACGTCACTTTGCGGTATATCAATGCCATTGAGTTTTACGGGTGGGCAAGTGTTGCGTCTAGTGGTAAACGTCACTTGAACAGATTTTGATTCATTTGACTTTATCCGCCAGTCTTTCAGCCAATGGGTAATTTTATTTAAACTTCTTTGAAGCTTGAGTGAGGCGACGTTAGGGTTGAGGTCTGAAGCCAGTACAGCAGTGTCATCAGCAAAAGTGCCGATAGTGACTCCTTCTGCTATTGGGAGGTCGTATGTGTAAAGTAGGTACAGTATTGGGCCCATTACACTACCTTGCGGGACGCCTGCTAAGCTCTCGTAAAGCTCAGACTGCTCTGCTCCTTCTTTGACGAAAAAGTAACGATTTTTTAGATAAGATTGTATAAATAGAAAGTAGCTTGTAGGGAGAGTATTTTTTATTTTATAGAGCAGGCCGTCGTGCCATACGCGATCAAAAGCTTGGGATATATCTAGAAAGGCAGCTGTACAGTATTTTTTTTGCTCAAAGGCAGAGTAGATTTTCTCGGTAAGTCTATGTACTTGTTCAATTGTTCCGTGTCCTCTTCTGAAGCCAAATTGGTGATTAGGTATAATGTTACGCTCTTCTATTTTGGGTAGGAGTCTTTTAAGGAAGAGAACTTCCAAGACTTTTGAGACAATGGGCAGCAGACTAATGGGTCTGTAAGACGCTGCCGTATCAGGGGGCTTTCCTGGTTTCGGAATCATTTTCATCTGAGCGACTTTCCATTGAGGGGGTATGAATGCAGTTATTAGTACTGCATTAAAAAGTTGGGTGAGAAATTTTATGCCTTCGTAAGGTAAGTGTTTTAGTACATTGCCATTAATAATATCGTACCCAGGAGCTTTCTTTGGGTTGAGCATCGCTATTACGGTTTTTACCTCCGATATTGCGAATCGTTTTATGGGGAGGTCCATTTGATAGGGATGACTCAGAGTATTTTTCACTTCTGTTGTTGTGCTTAGTGGGGGTTCAATATCATGTGGGGTGAATACTGATTTTAGGTGGCGTGCAAAAGTATTTGCTTTCTCTGCGTCACTTTTCGCCCATTCGTTATTTTCCATTCGTATTGGAGAATTGTAGAAAATCGGCCTTTTTAGCTTACTAGCAGCTTTCCAAAGGGAGTAATCAGTTGCAGCTGTTGCATCAATATTACTGAGATATTGTTGAACTTGTCTGTTGTGTTCAATTTTGAGGATGTTTTTGAGTTCTTTGGTGAGAGCATTCAATCTTTTCTTGCCGTCGGGGTGACGGGTTTGTTGCCATTTTTTCCTTGCGAGTCGTTTTTCTTTGAGCTTAGCTTGTATGTTGTGGGTAACGCTTGTCCTTTTTTGTCTGATGAGGGTGGGAGTTGATTTCCATGCAGCTTGTTGGATGCAGCTGTTAAAATGTTCGACTGCTGCCTCTATATCTTCAGCAGATTTCAGGGCTAATTTGAAGTCAAGATTAGACGTGATGATGTGTCGGAAGTATTCCCAATCAGTCTTCCGATTGTAAAGGCTGCATTGTTCCGCTGCCGGTGTAAAATTTTTATCAATTGTTACCAGGATTGGAGAGTGGTCGGAAGACAATTCAAGGCACGATTTGCAATTTATATCTGAAGAATTCACGCCTTTCACCACGCAGAAATCGATTAAGTCGGGTATTTTATTTTTATCTGTTGGCCAATAAGTGGGAGTTCCAGTAGAGAATGGAGTTAAACTGAGATTGCTAATAGCATTATATAGTTGTCTTCCTTTAGGGGTAATGAGACGAGAGCCCCAGAACGTGTGTTTGGCATTGTAATCGCCCCCAGCTAGAAATCGATTTCCAAGAGTTTTGAAGAAATTTTCATATTCTGCAGTGCTGATAGAGTGCCTCGGCGGGCTATAGATAGCAGAGAGTGTAAGCTGGCCGCTCGGGTCTTCAATGACAATATTTGTGGCTTGTATAGCATTTGTACGGAATGAATTCGTGCTGTAATGTTTAATACTTTTCCGTATCAAGATACCTGAGCCTCCATGAGCGTTGTTACTGGGGTGTTTTGTGTGGTAAAACTTGTAGTTGGGTACTTCAAAGTAGCTTTTGTCAGTAAAGTGGGTCTCAGATATGAGGAGTATATCTATATTGTGGGTCTGAAGTAAAGTTTTAACTTCAAGTAAGTGTTTGGATAGGCCATTGGCATTCCAAATGATAATTTTCAACGGGTTGAAGATGCACAGTTTTTAGTCGTGAGGGTGACGAGGAGGCTCATCATTGATGTCATTTGTTGCATGACTTGTTTCAGTAAGTCTATCATTTCTCGCATTTCGTTAGTGTTTTGCGTTGGGGTGTGGGTTTCATTACTATTTGGAATGGCATTATTAGGGTTCGAGCGGGGTGTTACGCCTTTCCTTGCTGCTTGAGCATATGTGGCTGGGTATTGGTCAATTTCAATTGGGGTTTCAATCTGCATTGGGGTTTGAATTGGCTGTTGTGGTTTCTCTTGGGGCTGTGCAGGAGCTTTTTTCCTCAGAGTTGGGTATTTGGCGCTTTGGATGTTTTTGTATACCATACAGCCTTTATAATTTGCTGGATGGTTGCCTTCACATAGAGCGCATTTGACATCTTCAGATCTTGTCTTTCGCTTGCAATCAGCGGAGAGGTGGTTTCCAGCACATTTTATACATACTGATTTTCGACGACAGTAGGACTTTGTGTGGCCATATTGCTGACAGTTGGCGCATTGCGGTATTTCACGCTTCGGGTGTGGGGGCTCGAAAGCAATTCTTGAGTGCAGGAGACTTTTAATTTGATATATCTCCTTGTTATTGGAGGCGGGTTTGAGTTCAATGATAAACATTGGGAGAGGATTTTTTGTGACTCTGTGTTTTATGTTCCAAATGTTTGTGACTGAGTGACCGAGATCTTTTAGAGAATCCACAATTTCTTTTGTGTCTATTGAGGAGTGCATGTTTCTGAGAACAACTCTGAAGGTACGTTCTTGTTTTGTTTTATAAGTGTGGAACTCTGTGCCCTTCTGTTCCAGTTGTGACACTATGGTTTTGTAAGCATCCAGGGATGATGCTTGTACTTTTACTTGATCCTTGCCTGTGAGCTTTAGATCATAGGAGTTTGGAGCAACTTCTTGTAGTAAACTCATTAAGGGGGGAATGTTTAGAACTTTGTCTATAAATATTGGCGGCGGCTTGGGTATTTTTTCAGTTGGTTGGTTAGTTTCCTCAACTTCAAGGGAGGCAAATCTGTTTTCGTTTTCATTTTCATTTGGTTGGCGGCTTCCAAGCCAGTAATAATTATCAAGTTTAGCCTGTTTTTTAGAGGCAGTATTTTTACTTGGGCTTTCGCGTTGGCGTTTGGGATTGACGATCTTCCATTGGTCGGTTGGGGTAGCAGTTGTCAAGTTTCCTGCAGTTTGGGGTTTCTGGGCTTGTTGTTGTTGGGCATAGAGAATTTCCAGTTGCCTTTGGAGGGTTTCGATCTGCTGTTGTACGTTTGGTACGTTGGTACTAGGCAGGCGGGATGGGGTTAGATGTTGGGACATTTGTTGGGGTGTACCTAGGGATCTCGGTGTTTGGTGCTGTAGTTGCACTTGGGCTTGTTGGGCATCTCGCACTTCGACTTGTTGGGAACCTCCTACTTTAGGAGGAGTATGGTTGGGGGGCATCTCGCTGGTGCAAACGAATATTTTAGTCTATATTCATTTGCACCCGGCTGCGCTTGTAATATGTACAACTTTTTATGATTGTAATACAATGTGGTTGCAGCTTTTTACAGCTCTGATACTTATGTATAAACTTTACACGAATGGTTTGTGTCCACACTAATTCACCACTTAGTGGTGAAAAAGAGGTTTGTGGTGGAGTTTTGTGTGTGGGAGCTTTTGCTATTGTGCGATCAATGCAACAACAATATGCACAATCACTCAGCAATAACACTTAATTTACGCTTTAGAGTTTAAATAAAGCAGTTTTATATTAATTTGATAGCACACTAAATTGCGACACTTTTTCCGACACTTTTTCACAATATTATTGAGTTAAATTGATCAATTATATATTTTTTTTAGCACAAAAGTACGGAGGAAAAAATTTTTGACAACTTCACAGCGCGACCAGTGTGACCATATGTTCATTACATAAGAATAACTTGATTATCTTCTCATCGCCGACAAGTTTTACCAGATTTGGCTCGTTCGATTGCTCGCTATCGGAAAAACGGGATAATCAAACATATTTAACCTGAAAATACAAAATAAAA
Organism: Urophora cardui; assembly: GCA_960531455.1. NCBI lineage: Eukaryota > Metazoa > Arthropoda > Insecta > Diptera > Tephritidae > Urophora > Urophora cardui. The sequence continues at coordinate 66,876,630 of OY482673.1, read as the reverse complement.
TTTTCAACGTATATATGTATGTACATATAATTTTAATATATTATAATAATATATAAATATTATCATTATTGTGACTTACCTTTATTTGCAATTATATATTGCATATATGTACATATATATATTTTTCCCGAAAATTTAAATTAATTGAACGAGTTTGAAAAAAACAATTTTCTATTTTTTATTTACTTCAAAATTTTTCAACAGCAAGGGAGTTCTTGAATCAAAAACGCCCGTCTTTGAATTAACTATGGAAAGTTGTTGAATCAAAAACTTTGCCGTTAAAACAAATACTTTTGCTGTGGAATCAAAGACGGAGATCCAACAACGGAAAGTTGTTGAGTTAACTACGGGTATTTTTTTCAGAGTAGAATTTTATTTCTGTTACAAACATTTTTCGACCAGTATTATTTTCCCAACATTTGGGGTTGAAAAAAGGAAATATATATTTCGAGGAACGCTACAACTTTAAAGTGCAAAGAAAAATTATTGATATTTCCAAGCTTGCCGAAAAATTCAGAAAATTAATGCAACTTCTGAATAGATAAATATCGGAGGCAAAATTTTGATATGAATTCCGAGTATGCAGCTGCGTATTTAATTTTAGTACAGTGTTGTAAGACTATCAAGTCTAATTAAAATTTTGTTTCCATTTTCTTCCATTATTTACTTTCCATGTGGGAAAATTCCAAAAAACATTTGAGAAATAAATGACCAAAAATCAGGAAATAGAAATTATCGAATGAATTTTGCCACAAGCTAAAAGCTTTAAAAATACCTAACGTACGTTTCCTTACAACGCGTACTTCAATATAAAAAAATTTAATTATTAAAAAAAAATCAAAAATTTTAATCCTTACTTTAACTAATGGACTTTTTTATTCTAGAAAAAATGTCGCACTTTCTTCCGGCTGTCACATTTTTTTGTTCTCTTCTACACAGACACAACACTTTTTTGGGGATGTTTGTTCTATTGACAAAATATAAAACTGGCCCGACTACGGGCAACATTTTCTGCTCTTAGCACAAGTAAAAGGTTGCATTATTTTTGTTTCATTAATCACATGAAAAATTCAACACTTTAATAGGGCACATGACACATGTTCATAATGCTGCAATGTAATAATGCAACATTTTCATTCAGAATAGGAAATGCTATTAGTATACAGATCTGATTATATAAAATATAACTTTTCTTTGCTATAATAGCGGAATATTCTCTCTTTATCTTATCCCGAAAATCCCGGGATAAAATTCTAGCGATCCCGGGATTTTCGGGGTGTCAAAAAGGGCGGGATCCCGGGATCCCGGGATCCCGGGATTGGAATCCCTAATACATATGTATGTAGGTATGTATGCCGTTAGATTGAATTTAAAACATAAGATATTATTCAACTAATGCACATACATATACATATGTAGATACCCAGCAAACTCAATCTCTAATGTTGGAGAACTTGTGGAGACTACATTAGATAAGTATGTAGTGTAATTCTTCGATTTCTCCTGCGAAGCAGACTTATTCCTTATAAGATGAGCTCATCTCTACCCAACACCCAAGTTAGCTACATATTTATGCAGATTTTCTAAAGATTCCATACCCATGCTCTCTTAAAGCTCAACGAAATTCGATCTAAATTTCTCTATAAAAATGTCCAGCCGGGAATAGAGGTTCTCAAAACAAAAGTCATGCTCCATTTAATGCTTTAAATTAATGGAACATTTTGTAATGAAGTGTGAAACCACTTCCTCATTCACCCGAGCAATACAAGTACAAATTACAACCATAGTTTACCTACATTTTACCACTTCCTCATACCTTCCGTAGAACTAAGGAGAAACAAGCACCCCGCGTAGTCAATTTACATCATTAGCCATTGCATCAACGTGCAAAGCAAATCATTTTTATTGATTTCTCCAAGTCTTCTAAGTGACATTAAAGCAAGTGTAGTAAAGCATACAGATATATGTACATTAGGGTGGGGCGATTTATATGGAGGGAAATTAATCGATACCGCGCAATAGAAATTCGGATTCTTCTCATCTTTCTGAGTAGAAAACACCTCTACGACATTTTTCTAAAACTAATTTTGATGTTCCGGAATTTGGTTTTTATTAACCAAGACGAATTTTTGAAAATAAAAATTGGGCAAAAATCGACAAAAAAATATCCAGGCCAATATGCACATCGAGTTGAAGCAGAATTTTATGCTGAATCCAGATATGAAATTGAAACTAAGATCGGATGATCCGTTTTCGAGATATAGCCTGATTTCCGGTTATGGAGGCTGAATGCCGAAAATCGCATATTTTCGCGATTATCTCTTGCTGTGTACAATATATCTTAAATTTTTTTGCAAATTTCTTAAACATAGGTCAATACAATATATGAGCAATATTTTAAAATATTAATTTATCTTCCTGTATAGCAAAACTAGAATGCACTCTTTTTTCTTTGGCCCAAAAGCGCGGTATGGGATCTCCATGTTATAGTCATCCGATACCGATGATTTTCGCCGGCAGCGCTCAGAAAAATGAGAGGAATCCAAATTTCGATCGCGCGATATAGGTTAGTAAATCGCCCCCACCCTAATGTACATACATACATACATATGCACATACACATACACATATATATATATATATTTATTTATCTTGATGGCGTTGGTAATGTACGTTGACGAAGGTTATTTAAGAGCAACCGCAACAGCGACGGCGGCTGGTAATTGCACTTGGATGTGAAGAGTTAGTGTTGCCATTTCATTAATTGTATGACAAAATGGGCGTGCTGTAGGTGTGTATGCTAATTTGTATGTGTTTGATTAAATGTGCCCAGCAGTTCCGGTTGTGGCAAGTGACGAACATGAGCTAACGATTTCGCACAAAACAGTCCGCTATTTCTGTAGTTCGCTGACGATGGCAACGTGGTGTTCACCAATCACATTCTGTATTAAGCTAGGTATCCAAATCGTAAGAAACTGCCCGAGAAAATTCTTTTGATTACTTCTTGGCAAAGCCAGCGTTGCCATGCTCATTTTTCGGCAAAAATTGTAATAGATTTCCTTGTGAAGCGGATACAAAGTAAAGAAAATTTGACAAAAGAAAATTTCTTGACTATTTCTTGAGTTTTTTTTTAAATGGAGTTTAAGCATTTCTTGTCAAGTGAATACCCAGCTGTACTGATGTTTGTGTTAGCGAATATTTCTACGATGATTGTTAGTACATGGAAATGCACTCGCAAATACACAACAGAACGACGAAAGCAAGAGAAACAAGAATAGACAAAAAGGAAATGCTTCATGCAAAAGTTAAATATGTTTGAATGTTTACAAAGGCTTTGGCACCATTACTTCCACTTGAGGGCTAACCAATTCCTTAGTGCTGCATCGCTGAAACCGACCTACTAGGTGTGGTATATGTGTACACGGTTGGGTATAGTTCGTGCTTTGAGCATGGTGTAACGGGCTATTGATTGGAAACTTTACCACATATTTTATACTTTCGAGAAAAACAAATTAGATTATACACCGACCGCTGTTACATATGTACATATGTACATACATGCATGTGTACATATAAATACATATCGATACGCATTTAGCCGGTCGTAAAGTAGACACAACATATAGGTCTTGGCCATTCATTTTAATTAATGTTTTAATTAGATACATTATGCGATGGTGTGGAAAATGGTTTTAAATCTATATACATGCATACATACATACATACATACATACGCAGATACTTACTTATGGGTTGGCTGTCTGTAGACTATCGAATTAGAGAAATAATGTTTTTTCAATAAAATGTATCATTTTGTTTATTTTTTCGCTACGATTTTGTTGCAATAAAAGAAATTACATTACTAAATGGAGAAAACTATATTGATGTCACATCCATTATATGGATAATCCTGTCTGATCCATTAAATATGAATGTCATATCCATATAATGGGTGCAATATCCAAAAAAAATTAAAGCGTGAGTAACGAGTACTCATGAACATTGATGTGTAAACAGTTTCGAAATCGGATTTTTATTCCCTTTGCCTTATTCTTTTTTCCCTGGTTTTCTATGGATTACAACGCGACTGTCATTTTTATAATTTTTTTTGTCATTGTCACTGTTACATTTTGTTGTTTTAGTTTGTTTTGCTGTTTGGTTTTTGATTTTTAATTTTTGATTTTTGAGTTTTAATTTTTGATTTGTGATTTTGATTTGTTTTGTTTTGTTTAGCTCAGAAACATGCAAGATCATTTGGGTCCACGCTCGACCAATATCTCGGGGCCTTCTCAAAACCTTTCATTTGATACCAATTTTGCTCAGAAACATTCATGGATCATCCGGGTCCTTGTTTTGACCCATATCTGGAGACCCGGCCTAGGGGTCACAATGAAAAGAGCTTCATATCGAAGTCCTGCTCAAAACTTTTCATTTGATACCAATATTGCTCAGAAAATTAGATAGGTAGATGTAGGTATGCGTATCCATACATTTGCATACATGTTCAAATGGGTTGGTCCTTTTTATTTTGCCTATTTGTCGCATTGTGGCAGAAAACAACAACAACAACAACAACTTCACTTCGCTTCGTTGCTGTTGTTGTTGACATGCCTAGCTACCTACCTACCACTGACAATGCCAAGCGATTCACACGGACGCAGCAGTGCACTAACACAAAGGTCATTTACGTTTACGCGTAAACTTTGCCTGTTTTTCAAAATCACTCGTAGCTACAGCAAAGATGTTTACACATCAAAAAAAATTGTAATATATGTATAAATAAATATGGATATGACATCCATGGTTTATGGATCAGACAGGATTATCCATGTGACATCAATATAGTTTTCTCCGTGTATGGTTTCTTAGGTAGGTGTGGCACCGCCCATTTTCGAAAATTTTAGTTTATTTCCCTATAACGGCGTAAGGTCATTGCATGGATGAATTTCATCCATTATCACTTTTGCGTTTATATAGGGAAAGGGGGCGTGGTTATAATTCTATTTCGACCATTTTCAATACCAACCGTCCCTATTTAGTTAGGAACATCTGTACCAAATTTCATCAAAATATATAAATTTTACTACGTACAGGGGAGTATAATAATTTGTGCTAAGTCCATCTAAAAAAAAAGAAAATTATAGAAAGCGAATCTGCTTTATATTAAAATGTGCCGAAAACTGTTATATTAGCACGACCATCTGAGAAAGAAAATTGCATTTTCAGATTTTTAAAATAGTAACAAGAAAAAAGTTAGGAGGTTTTTTGCCTATACTGAAAAGTTACAATAAATGGACTTAGCACATTTGCTTACGAAGCCAACAATATATCAAATCGAAAAATTTCTAGCAAATAATTAAAAAAAAAAAATAAAAAAAAAACACGCTTTAATGATAAAAATCGAACTACACTGCGTATACGTAATTTATTTACATACAAGCATATAAACGCACAGGTGCAGCTAACTAAAGTGTGTTAAAAAGAGCCGAAATTCTATTGGAACTTGTTAAATAATTAAAATCAAAACAAAAAAATTCCAAATGCTCTAATTGAAAATCCACGCCTGAGTAAAAGATCACCCTATCTCAAAAGTTGTTTCAAAAACGCCCTATTTCAGAACTTGCTCCAATAACGTCCTATTTCAGAATTTGTTTCAAAAATATATGATCATCGCTAACAGTATGATCCCTTTTCGTAACTGGAAATGAATCGAAATCCGTTGGGCGGGTTATTTTGAATGATACGCAATACTAAACCAGAAACGGTCAACAACACCTAGCTAAAAGGACAAAATAAACTATAAAATTTCCAAAAAAAAATTATAAATCATCAGTTTTATTTTAACGCTACAAGTTAATTTCCATATAAACAAGTAAGGAAGCCTAAGTTCGAGTGGAATCGAACATTAGATACTCAGCTGTATGCTTTCATTGTTTGTTTGCGTTTGTTCGATATAGGGTGTATTTTATATGAAACGAGTGCTGCATAAACAGGGCGCAGCCACGCCCATTTTCAAAATTTGTATCAATCATCCAAATAAGCATATGAATATTATTCTTTGTGCAAAATTGCATCCCTCTATGACTTTTAATTACAAAGACTTCACGTTACAAATTCCAAAAGGGTGTTCCAGAAATATCTTTGTTAAAAAGTAGGCGTGGTCATAAACCGATTCCAATACATTTTTGCGTGTCTATTAACATATGTTATAAAAGTGCATAAACCAAGTTTCGTCATAATATCTCAGTTATTTGTCGAGTAATAGGCTCGTAGATTTCTTTGTATAAAAAGAGGCGGTGCCACGCCCATTTTATAAACTTTTTTATTTTCTGTTTCCGGTCTATTGTAGAACTCATGTCACATAATTTCAATGAATTATCTTTATATTTCACAGAGATATCGCTAAAAATGATTTTATTGGGTCACTTTATAATACCCATATATAAAAGTGGGCGTGGCCGTCAACCGATTTTGATAATTTTTCGCCAAAACATTTGCCTAAGTAAGCAAATTACGCTTACCAAATTTCATCGATATATCTTCAACGGTTTCTGAGTTATGACATATAAAATTTTCAATGTTTGACCCTTAATAAGTGGGCGTGGCACCGCCCATTTTCCAAAACTTCACCAAATTTCTTCATAAGGGCCTGAGCTCAATACGTGGGTAAAATTTTATCACTCTAGCTATATTAGTGGCTGAGATACCAAATTTCCGATTTTTTCTATATAGGAAAAGTGGGCGTGGTCATGGTCCGATTTCGCCCATTTTCAATACCAACCGTCCCAGTCTCGATACCAACTTGCATTTCAAATTTCATCAAAATATCTCAATTTTTATGCGAGTTATCGTGCTCACAGACGGACGGACGGACGGACGGACGGACATGGCTCAATCGATTTCTCTTTTCACCCTGATCATTTTGATATATATAAGTCTATATCTATCTCGATTATTTCATTATGTTACAATCCACCGTTATGAAATCAAAATTATAATACTCTGTGTACTAGTACAGCTGAGTATAAAAATATTAAGCTTACTAGAAATGAATCAAAAATCCAACTTTTTTTTCGAAAATTAAGGTATATCACTTAGTTAATTAAGTTACATTTAACTTAATATTTATGAGAATAACAATAATATGTAATGCAACCATTCATACGTTTTTGTTCAATAAGAAACGATTAAAAAAATGAATTAAAAACTAGGAAAAAAAGTTTGCTAAATAGCTATAAAATCTGATGTGATGGAACATTTTCAACATGATTTTCATAATCAGTGAACCAAAATCTATTAAAATCAATAATGAAACCTAAAAGGGGAAATCCATTGCAGGCCTGTGTACTTAATAAAGAAATAATAAACAAACTACCAAGCCTCCAAATTCAATTTATAGATAATCTATACATACATAGATACATGCGTACATATCGCACCCTAAATCATAAAGTGGCACAACTCAAAATTCAAAAATTTTCAGGAGAGCCAAACAACTTTTTTCATTACAAGCAATCGTATGGCAAAGGGCCAGGTATAATGGTTATTTTTCGGTCGAAAGAGACAGTTATTCAAAAGTTTTTTTTGGCAATTGCTAGAGATATGTTCCGTATACCCGTTTATGAAAAAAACTCGGTTTCGAAAAATTTTGAGTTGTGCCACTTTTTGATTTAGGGTGCGATATATTAATTTAGATCAAGAAAGAAAAAATTTTTGTTTCAAAATCCTTCCTTTATATTTGTTTATAAACTAGTAAAGTAATAGCAAATGATCAAGTTTTCCGCAAATTGGCCCGTAAGCTTATTCCGTTGATGCTTTGGTGTAATACATTATATGCCTATTTTTTTCCCCTATACATCCTCTATGGTTGAATATGTACATATGTATGTATGTATGTACTATTTTCAATCCATCGATGGCACATCACACCAGGTATTTATCAGGTGGTTTTCGTTCAAAGCGGTGCAGCAACTAAATCTAAATGTTGCATTTTGTGATGTGCTTCTGACGTAGTTGTTATGTACATCACGTCATATAAAACATATTTTTAAACAGCCAGGTATACATATGCATATCCACATACATACATATATACGCGGTATTAATATAATTTTTTGCATTTTGTATTTGTTTTTTACTCCCACTCTCCATGGTAAGATTTTCTCGTTGTTGTTATTTTATTGTTAAACAGCTGTTCGTAATTTAGTTGTTTCACTGATTTGGCTATTATTTTTATAAAATATGTATGTACATATGTATGTATTATACACATACGTCTTATATACATACATATGTGCATGTGTTTATACTAGAATTCAACATCATTTTTAGATTTTCCAATATGTATATAAATATACATATGTACGTGGGAAATTTATTTTTAGATTGTTTTTGTTTCTTTTTCACGTTCGATTTTACTTCCTTGAGATTTACGCTAAATTTCTTGCTTATACAATACAACCTGCCCTGCGAACGTAAATCATACCTACATACATATGTATGTATCTAAATCTAGATCTATATTTACACCTTGAACCATGAACATGAAATGATTTATAACTTTAGTTCAAAATATAATTTCCATAAGCACCAGAGGAGGGGTGATTGACCCACACATAAATGATCCGAATTACGATCTGATTCGATTGAGCCATGTATGTACAAAATTAACACACGTACTTTTATAAATCCTTACCTTTTTCTAATATACATATGTACATACATAATTCTTCTTACTACTTTGATGGGGTAAAATAATAAACCTTTTGGCTTTTCAAACTCAGCATTGTTTTAAATCGGAAATTTAATAGATTTATGGTACATATGAATACGCAAAAACATAGATCATAGAATCGGTTAATTTATACAATAATGCAGTACATTAATATGACAGTTCATGTCTGAATTGAATTTGTCTGAATTCGCAGATACGAAGACAATCCTTTCGAGATATTGAATTATGCAGGTTCTCCGACCGAGCTGGTTGGTTGGTATGCGACATCTGCAATTAGTGTCACATCAGCAGCCCAAGAGGATATTATCCTATTCAAGTCTATATATCCATTAATCTATGTTGTTCGTCATAGAAACACCAACAGTTTTCTTCTGCTCATAAATAGCCGGGACAAATAAAAAGAGATAAATAATAGAGGAGAAAACGAAAAATGTATACTTGCGGCCCATATCTGGCGTGGTAACATAATTTACTTTGCCGGTAAAGTGTAGAATCTGGAGCTTTGAACACCCTTTTCGTATTCTGACAGCAGGAAAATTAAGTTGCCACCTCAATATGTGGTAACATTTTGTAAACATTTTCAGTCTGGTTCCATTCCGTTCGCATGGAATTGCTTTGACATCATGCCATTTGTGTCAGAATACCAATTGAAAAGATGGTAACAGTTTTAAGCAAAGTAAATTATCAGTAAAGCAATTTTGCGGTAACGCACAGAATTGGGCTGTTAGTGCAAATTTTAAAGTTCACTTAAACTCAAATTTTTTGTTGTTGACAACCTGAACCAAATTTGTATGCATGGGATTTTATGTCTATTTAAATAATTTCTGCCAATGTACAAAGCATTCGTTTCATTGAGAAGGTCATTGTATTTTCGAAAAGTTTTATTTTCAGTTGTGCATACTCATAATGCGTGGGCGATTGCAATTTTCCGCGGCGACCACGGCTGCCTTACACAAATTTGATGCGCCTCTCTCCGCAGTGTGCATGGGGAAGAGATATTTTTTACACGATTGTAAAACATTGCGTTTACAAAACTATTTGATTCTAATTTTATTTCCGTTTATTATGTCATCTTTTCTAGATGAGTAAACTGTTGGCAAAATTGCATATATGTAAATATGTATGTACATATATACATATAAATTTATGTATACAAAACAAATATTTAATTGCTCATATGAAGTGGTGATATTTTGGAATATAGCGGTGTTGAGAAATAGAAATGGCGTGGGTGAGTGGGACGACTGCCTAACAAATCCGCAAAAACGCGGTACAAGGTGGCGAAAATCAACCAAGTGTTTGTTTGACTTTAATGGCGTAAAAAATCTACATAGTTTATCAAACAAGCCACAGTAAAGAAACTAATCTCACTGGAATTTCTAATTTAAATGAGATTTGGTTACAATATTTAAAACGCATCACTATGGCATTCTGAAATACTATCCTGAGAATGCTTATTTTCCTCTTCCACTTACATATTATAAAACAAATTATTGCAGTTGTCCCGCGAAAAAACTATCATAACCCAAGTTTTGTGTACCTATGTAGGTAATATTGGTATATTCTTGTTGGAAATGAGATATGTCTTTTAATGACGTACCTAGAAAACCTGTCTGTTGAAATATTTGCTACGATAATATCTCTTTTAAGATTGCTCGACAGATTAGAGTCAGGAAGCCATCATGGTATTTGTATCGTAAAGAACTTCCTCTAGAAGACAGTATGGCAAAATTGTGAGAGAGTTTGTGCTGGTGAGCGCAAGCCGCATTGCGTTACATTGGTTACACTGTGTGTCATTTGTCTGTGCGGCCCATTTTTGCCGGTCTATGATCTAGAACCACAAAAGATCAAAAGCCACCACTGCAGGCTCCACCTAAATATATTTAGACATTTACGAATATAATGAGTTCTTTGGCATGCTGTATTTTAGATAATCATTTAGATGAACATACATACCTACATAGATATTAACAAAACACAATCCAAATAGTGGAATATAAATATTGTTTTACGAGAGTACATAATACTATTAACAACAAACTCATACATATATGTATGTATGTATGTACATATAAACCATAAAATAAGTTGTTCAACATTTAATTTCTTTATTATTGCATTAAGTGTGGGACAACAATTAAAACTTGTAAGTATGTATGTATGTACTACATTAGGCAGGCTTGGCCCCATACGAAAAAAAGTTGTAACAGTCAGCCCCCAAATTTGCAGCTTATGTCAAGAGGGTTTTGTGACAATATTATTATTTTTATTTTTTTTACCCTTCGAAATACCAACAAATTGCTTTTTATGCCTTTTGTAAATATGGAATGGTATTATCACTTTGTGCCAAAACAGTTTTGTCGAAAGTACCAGAAGGAAGCGTGGGAGACCCACCAAAATATATATATTATAACCCAGATATAGGCTGAACAATCGGTTGTATGGCAGCTATATGCTATACTAGCAAATACCCGTCACACTTCGCTGCGACAAATCACACTATGCCACTCCCTTCCCTATCGGTCTCCCCACCAGTCAGCATTTCCCGTTCCCCCTATCTCTTCCTCCTCTTATACTACTCTCTCTCTCTCTCTCCCCGTCTCACGTTCCTTATCAACAACTTTCCATGGCCATCCGGTGCACATATCGGTGTACATCATGATTACTAATATATTTTGAATAACCGACTGGAAAATTGGAATGGAATGAACTCTCTATTGAAGCTCTGATTGATACCTTTAATTTGATACCAACAATGCCCAAAAATATTTCGGGGGCTATTTAGGCCCATGTTTCGGCCTCAATCCCGAGAACCGATTGAGGTATCCGTATAGTGTAAAATATATATGGATACACTGATCAGTACCTTTAATTTGATACCAATATTGCGAAAAATTATTTGGGGCCATCCGGGTCCACGTTTTGGTCTCTATCTGGAGAACCGACTGGAAAATTTTAATGTAATGAACTCTCTATTGAAGCTCTGATTGATACCTTTAATTTGATACCAACAATGCCCAAAAATATTTCGGGGGCTATTTAGGCCCATGTTTCGGCCTCAATCCCGAGAACCGATTGAGGTATCCGTATAGTGTAAAATATATATGGATACACTGATCAGTACCTTTAATTTGATACCAATATTGCGAAAAATTATTTGGGGCCATCCGGGTCCACGTTTTGGTCTCTATCTGGAGAACCGACTGGAAAATTTTAATGTAATGAACTCTCTATTGAAGCTCTGATTGATACCTTTAATTTGATACCAACAATGCCCAAAAATATTTCGGGGGCTATTTAGGTCCATGTTTCGGCCTCAATCCCGGGAACCGATTAAGATATCCGTATAGTGTAAAATATATATGGCTACCCTGATCAGCACCTTTAATTTGATACCAATATTACGAAGAAATATTTGGGGTCATCCGGGTCCACGTTTTGGTCTCTATCTAGAGAACCGACTGGAAAATTGGAATGGAATGAACTCCCTATTGAAGCTCTGATTGATACCTTTAATTTGATACCAATATTGCGAAAAAATATTTGGGGCCATCCGGGTCCACGTTTTGGTCTCTATTTGGAGCACCAACTGGAAAATTGGAATGGAATGAACTCTCTATTGAAGCTCTGATTGATACCTTTAATTTGATACCAATAATAGTCAAAAATATTTCGGAGGCTATTTAGGTCCATGTTTCGGCCTCAATCCCGGGAACCGATTGAGATATCCGTATAGTGTAAAATATATATGGCTACCCTGATCAGCACCTTTAATTTGATGCCAATATTGCGAAAAAATATTTGGGGTCATCCGGGTCCACGTTTTGGTCTCTATCTAGAGAACCGACTGGAAAATTGGAATGAAATGAACTCCCTATTGAAGTTCTGATTGATACCTTTAATTTGATACCAATATTGCGAAAAAATATTTGGGGCCATCCGGGTCCACGTTTTGGTCTCTATTTGGAGCACCAACTGGAAAATTGGAATGGAATGAACTCTCTATTGAAGCTCTGATTGATACCTTTAATTTGATACCAACAATGCCCAAAAATATTTCGGGGGCTATTTAGGCCCATGTTTCGGCCTCAATCCCGAGAACCGATTGAGGTATCCGTATAGTGTAAAATATATATGGATACCCTGATCAGTACCTTTAATTTGATACCAATATTGCGAAAAATTATTTGGGGCCATCCGGGTTCACGTTTTGGTCTCTATCTGGAGAACCGACTGGAAAATTTTAATGGAATGAACTCTCTATTGAAGCTCTGATTGATACCTTTAATTTGATACCACCAATGCCCAAAAATATTTCGGGGGCTATTTAGGTCCATGTTTCGGCCTCAATCCCGGGAACCGATTGAGATATCCGTATAGTGTAAAATATATATGGCTACCCTGATCAGCACCTTTAATTTGATACCAATATTACGAAAAAATATTTGGGGCCATCCGGGTCCACGTTTTGGTCTCTATTTGGAGAACCGACTGGAAAATTGGAACGGAATGAACTCCCTATTGAAGCTCTGATTGATATCTTTAATTTGATACCAATAATGGTCAAAAATATTTCGGGGGCTATTTAGGTTCATATTTTGGCCTATATCTCGGGAAGGGGTTGAGATACCAGAATTAAATGTGGTCATAATTTCAATCTAATACCAGGTGATCATTGTGTCAAAATTTGAATGTGATCGGCCCGGTAGTTTCGGCGTCCATAGGGAACAAACATACAAACAAACAAACAAACAAACAAACAAACAAACAAACAAACCAGAGATGCTTAACGAACGAACGGATTCTATTTCGTTTTGTTAATTCACAATCCTAAATTATCAAAATGGTTTGGTTTCGTTAATTAGCAACGCTAAATTATCAAAACCATTTCGTTTCGATAATTCACAAAACTAAATTATCAAAATGCAACCGGTAACGTTGAAACGAAGTAAATCAACAAAAAGATTGCCTGCACGAGGCGCATACATACACAGCTGTCACTCAGATCGTAGCAGTTCGTGTGCATATGCATATATGTATGTATGCATGCGAGTACTCGGCCGATTGTTCGCGACGGCATTGCGAGCGCACTAAGCATTTCAACGTTATAAATTTGGTTATGATAACGCTAATCAACGAAATGAAATTATTTTGATAATTTCTTTTCGCTAATCAACGAAATGGTATTATTTCGATAATTTCATTATCGTTATTTTGCGACTATAAATTATTTTGATAGTTGTGTAAACGGTAAAAGCCTGAATAGTTTCAACGGAAACGAATGCTTTTTTTCGGTAAACGATAATATTAACGTTACGATGCATCCTTGAAACAAACAAACAAACTTTCATCCTTATATATATAGGTTGGTCTATGCCGACATATCGCACCCTAAATCATAAAGAGGCACAACTCAAAATTTTTCGAAATCGAGTTTTTTTCATAAACGGGTATACGGAACATATCTCTGGAGATTGCCAAAAAAAACTTTTGAATAACTGTCTCTTTCGACCGAAAAATAACCAAAGTTATAACACCATTTCATGTTTATGAAAGGTATAAGAACAATATTGCCCCGAAACCCTCCAGCATAAGCTTCAAATTTAGGGACGGACTTTTACAACTTTTTTTGACACAGTCTAATGTACGTTTTGGAATACAAATACTTGTTTCTTTTCTTTTTCACATTCTTGTTTATTTTTGCAAAGAATAATTGCCCTTTGTTTCGTTTTCTTTTGTTTTTCTAACGAATTGATGGGAAAATTCGTGACATATGCGCTCTGAAATGAAGTGCAATTCAAAAAGAAGACATTTGAGCAAAGTCGTTTCGAGCAACGAGAAAAACTACGAAAGCAAAAGAAGTCTTTCATAATTGGAGTTACTATTATTTCTTAGAGCTCACTAGGCTAGTTGCGGTAGCAAACTGACTAAGTCCAAATAATTTACGTGATTTATTAAACATTTGCTTATTATCATTTACCTAGGCTATTTCATCATGCTCGTATACATATGTATATAGTTAAAGGATATACGTACGCCATAAATTGTTTTGGGTAAAAGGCTGAACTGGAAGGATGATAGTCTCATTGCATTGAGAGCTAAGTGCATCAGCTTAAACTATCATGGAAGTTGAGAGGTACCTTAGAAATTTCTTAGCATAAATAAATTAGTGTATGCTTAGTGGTAGCCTGGCGGTAACTAAAGTGCTGTGGTGACAGCAGTTTGCTTCATTCAATATTTATTGTGCATTGTCGACTACCTATACTCCAGAAATTTTATTACTAAATTTATTCAAAATTATTATTTTATCTCTTTTAGCTGCTGTCGGCTATCTTAATTATACAAGCACAGCGCCTAATTCATTTCATTACACGTTACATTCACTGAATACAAATAACCGAACCGGACAAAATTGTGTTTTCATGTCTATTTGTATAAAAAATAAATTTGAACAACATACTTATGTACAACCATCTGTACGATTTGAATTAGAAAGCTTAGTACGTTCTAAATGGGCAACAGGACAAATGGTGAGGCCACATTCTGAGGAATTTCTTTAGCAGATGGATGAAATCCGCTTCGCTTGCTTGTTTATACTATTTCTGCTACTTGTGCGAAAAAGGTTATCGAGCCGACAGCTTACTGGCTAAAAAAGCCTGGCCGAATTTCACTTTTCTTCTTAATATTTTTCTAATTTGTGAGCAATAAATATTTATGGCTTTAATAACCCCATATTGTTGTATGTCAAGGCAACTCAGTCAGTTTATTTCCTCAAAAGAACAATATAATCAAATATGGAGCTTCCCTAACTTCCAAGAGACCAAATTTATGTTATGGATCGACAGAGCTGGGTACCCTGAGTTAAAGTTTAGCAAATCTAATTGTTGGCATAAGCGATTATGAAAGTTTCACTTAGACGGTTATGACGATATTTAAGGCACCATAATGAATCAACATGGCTGCAATGGTTTTATGTATGGCTTAAGAATATACAAATATGTATAAATCTCTTATATTCATTGTATCTTAATAATAATAATAATAATAATAATAATATAATGGCGCATTTAGAACTTTGACGAGTTTTATGGCCGAGCTTCTCTCCTAATTCCTTAATTTTAGCTTTTCCTGCAAATTGGATGGACCTACAGTTTTTATGCCGGCTCCGAACGGCGAATGGTCCAACGTAAATAGCTCAATGCGTTACAAAGACATACTGTATTAAGTGGAGCTATTGGCCAAAGAACGGTAAATTGCCGATATCTCAAAAACCAGCGACCGATTTTACATATAGATAGGATAGTGGTGTTCAGAGTATTTTTTGGCTGCAGAGCAGTGTTATTATTATTATTATTATTTTGCATTAAGTTCCTAATATGGAATTACCTTTGTACACTTAGATTACCTTTGCTTTAAATAAATAAATAAATAAATAAATAAATAAATAAGTGAATAAAAAATAAGTATGTGCAAACATATATGTATGTAAGTATGTATGGATGAGTATACGTGTACATCACACCTGATACGGAAGCTGTAAAATGCAATTTTCCACGCATATTTTATGCTTTGGCAGATGTACTGCTGTTGTTAGCAAGCACAACAAAGCCCATTTTGTATATTATATATACATATGTACATTATGTATGTATGTATATACACATATGTAAGAATGTTAAAGCACACCTCTATTTTTATACTCCCGCACAAAAACATTATGCACCTGATTTTTCAGTTACTATATCGAGGAAAATGTGTGAGGAGAAAGTGTTAGAGCGTTGCAGCGTAGAAAATGCGAAAAACACTTTACCACACATATGCATACACACAAGCGGATATACATATATCTGTGGCAATTTGCAATAATCGCTTAAGTCGAAAAATTTGATTTCGAGATAAATTGATTTTTATATTCGAAGGCGTTTCTTAGCAAATCATAAAAGTCGATTAAAAACTATGGACGCAAAATCAGTGAGCCATTCACAATGTTGCGATCAAATTTTGTAAATAAAACAAAAATTCATGAAGAAATTTGATTAAGTATGTACTTCTACTTTGGCTGTTATGGCAAGTTTAATACACCTCTATATTAAGCCTAAATATTTTTATACTCAGCTGTACTAGTACACAGAGTATTATAGTTTTAATTACATAACGGTGGATTGTAACAGAATGAAATAATCGAGATAGATATAGACTTATATGATCAGGGTGAAAAGAGAAATCGATTGAGCCATGTCCGTCCGTCCGTCCGTCCGTCTGTCCGTCCGTCCGTCCGTCTGTAAACACTCTAACTCGCGCAAAAATTGAGATATTTTGATGAAATTGAAATTGGGACGGTTGGTATTCAAAATAGGCGAAATCGGACCATGACCACGCCCACTTTTCCTATATAGAAAATATCGTAAATTTGGTATCTCAGTCACTAATATAGCTGGAGCGATGAAATTTTACCCACGTGTTGAGCTCAGGCCCCTATGAAGAAATCTGATGAAATTTTGTAAAATGGGCGGTGCCACGCCCACTTATTAAGGGTCAAACAAGGAAAGTTTTATATGTCATAACTCAGAAACCATTGAAGATATATCGATGAAATTTGGTATGCATGATTTACTTACTTAGCCAAACATTTGGACGGAAAATAGTTAAAATCGGTTGACGGCCACGCCCACACTTTATAATATAAGTGACTTAATAAAAACATTTTAAGCGATATCTCTGTCAAATATAAAGATATATAACTGAAATTTTGTCGCATGAGTCCAACTGTGGACATAAAACAGAAAACACAAAAATTTTGAAAAATGGGAGGTGCCACGCCCACTTATTAAGGGGCAAACATTGAAAGTTTTATGAGTCATAACTCAGAAATCGTTGAAGATATATCGATGAAATTTGGTATCCGTGATATACTTACTTAGGCAAATGTTTGGACTAAAAATTGCCAAAATCGGTTGACGACCACGCCCACTTTTATATATGGGTATTATAAAGTGGCCTAATAAAAGCATTGAATGTACGAGATTTCCTAGCCTATAACTCGACAAATAATTGAGATATTATGACGAAACTTGGTTTATACACTTTAATAACTTGTGTTTTTATTCAAATTGGTTTATGACCACGCCTACTTTTTAACAAAGATATTTCTGGAACACCCTTTGGGAATTTGTAACGTGACATCTTTGTACACGGTAGGCAGGAAGCGACGATAGGTTGCATGAAAATGTCGAGAAAAAAGGAAAGTGGGTTTGTGTTATGTGATGTTTATAGATGAAACATCCGTTGAAATTAAAATCCGAGCTGCTCCTTTTTCAAGGATATCCACATTTTTCGTTTTTTTTGAAAGGATCAAATATTGAGGAAATCGAAAATTCGCCACTGTCCAAAGTTTTCCGATTTCAATACATTATTTGGTCGCTAAGGGATACAAAAAAAGGTATTAAAAAGAAAAAAGGACACCTGTAGTGGAAAAATCCAATGTGAACAGGACCTAAAGAATAACCACTGAAATATAAAATAACACAAAAAGTACCCACTTTAATTTGCGTATAACTCCTAAAATGTTTACTCTACGTGAAAATTCCTTTTAATATGTTTCATTCAGAATAAATAAAGGAATATTTCTTTTATATACAAATTTGATGTACCTGCAGTGGTTAATACACTTTGGTCCATCTAAAGTGAAAATTTAAAAAAAAAAAAAAGTACTTTTTTATGGTGCTATTTTAAGTTCAAATATTTTTCTAGTTTATGTAAATATTTTAATCTAATGATCCAATTCTAATTCCTACATATCTATACGTTAATATTAAAAGGAATTAGAGCTGAAAAACGCGCTAGCTATGCACGGTGGGCGGTAAGCAACAATAGGTTGCATTAAAATATCGAAAAAACGATCGCCGGCTAAAAACTTACGTAAAATGATATTCTAATATACTTCATAAACACACAGCAAGCGCGAATAAAATCTCCATCATTTTTTTTAAACGAAAATTAGTACCAGCACACAGCTAGGCACATATTCGTAGGACCATCGTTTTTACGATATTCCCATGCAACCTATTGTAGCTTCCCGCCCACCGTGCACAGCTAGCGCGTATCTCAGCTGTAACTTTTTTTTAGTATTAACGTATAGATATGTAGGAATGAGAGTTAGATCATGAGATTAAAATATTTACATAAACTAGAAAAATATTTGAACTTAAAATAGCACCATAAAAAAAACGTACTTTTTTTTAAATTTTCACTTTAGATGCACAAAAGTACATTAAGAACAGCAGGTACATCAAAATTATATATCAAAGATCAATTATCAATTATATTATTTATTCTGAATGAAACATATTATGACGAATTTTCAAGTAGAGTTAACATTTTAGGAGTTATACGCAAATTAAAGTGGGTACTTTTTGTGTTATTTTATATTTCAGTGGTTATTCTTTAGGTCCTGTTCACATTGGATTTTTCCACTACAGGTGTCCTTTTTTCTTTTTAATACCTTTTTTTGTATCCCTTAGCGACCAAATAATGTATTGAAATCGGAAAAATTTGGACGGTGGCGAATTTTCGATTTCCTCAGTATTTGATCCTTTCAAAAAAAACGAAAAATGTGGATATCCTTGAAAAAGGAGCAGCTCGGATTTTAATTTCAACGGATGTTTCATCTATAAACATCACATAACGCAACCCCACTTTCCTTTTTTCTCGACATTTTCATGCAACCTATCGTCGCTTCCTGCCTCCCGTGTGTAACTAGAAGTCATAAAGGAATGAAATTTTGAGCAAAGAATAGTATTCATATGCTTAGTTGGATGACTGATAAAAATGTTGAAAACAGGCGTGGTTACGTCCACTTTATGCGGCACTCGCTTTATATAAAGTACACCGTGTTTCCATCAAACGCAAACAAACAATGAAAGCATACAGCTGAGTATCTAATGTTCGATTCCACTCGAACTTAGGCTTCCTTACTTGTTATTTATATCTTTTGATTTAATTAAGTTATAAACATGGAGGTTTTAAAGAAATATAGAGTTTTAAAAGGAGAATAACGTGGTATATATAACTCGAAATCTTCCTAAGTCGACTTAAGCGGTTATTGCTTGTGACCACAGATATGTATGTACATTAAGCCGTATCACGAAAATAAAATTTGCGTGTGTCAGTTTTATTTGAACACTTATGTCGAAAAAATATTTTTGGCGTAAAAAATTTTTTTTTAGGCCCGCGTTAAAAACAGCTAAATCGCGTTTTTATACTCAGCTGTACTAGTACACAGAGTATTATAGTTTTAATCACATAACGGTGGATTGTAACAGAGTGAAATAATCGAGATAGATATAGACTTATATATATCAAAATGATCAGGGTGAAAAGAGAAATCGATTGAGCCATGTCCGTCCGTCCGTCCGTCCGTCCGTCTGTCCGTCCGTCCGTCTGTAAACACTCTAACTCGCGCAAAAATTGAGATACTTTGATGAAATTTGAAATGCAAGTTGGTATCGAGACTGGGACGGTTGGTATTGAAAATGGGCGAAATCGGACCATGACCACGCCCACTTTTCCTATATAGAAAAAATCGGAAATTTGGTATCTCAGTCACTAATAAAGATGGAGCGATGAACTTTTACCCACGTGTTGAGCTCAGGCCCCTAGGAAGAAATTTTATGACATTTTGGAAAATGGGCGGTGCCACGCCCACTTATTAAGGGTCAAACCTTGCAAGTTTTATATGTCATAACTCAGAAACCATTGAAGATATATCGACAAAATTTGGTATGCGTAATTTACTTACTTAGGCAAACGTTTGGACGGAAAATAGTTAAAATCGGTTGACGGCCACGCCCACTTTTATATATTTGTATTATAAAGTGACCTAATAAAAACATTTTAATCCATATCTCTGTCAAATATAAAGATCTATCATTGAAATTTTGTCGCCTGAGTCCAACTATGGCCATAAAACAAAAAACACAAAAATTTTGGAAAACGGGCGGTGCCACGCCCACTTATTAAGGGGCAAACATTGAAAGTTTTATGAGTCATAAATCAGAAACCGTTGAAGGTATATCGATGAAATTTGGTACGCGTGATATAATTACTTAGTCAAATATTTGGACGAAAAATTTCCAAAATCGGTTGACGGCCACGCCCACTTTTATATATGGGAAACAAAAAGTGACCTAATAAAACATTTTAAGCGATATCTCTGTCAAATATAAAGATATATCATTGAAATTTTATAGCAGGAGTCCAACTGCGGACATAAAACGAAAAACACAAAAATTTTGGCAAATGGGCGTGGCACCGCCTCTTTTTATAAACATGAATATACGAGATTTCTGAGCCCATAACTCGACAAATAATTTATATATAATGACGAAACTTGGTGTGTACACTTTTATTACTTTTGGTAATACATGTTGAGAATTTTAGCGAAATCCGTTGACGACCACGCCCACTTTTATATATGGGTATTATAAAGTGACCTAATAAAAACATTTTAAGCGATATCTTTGTCAAATGTAAAGATAATTCATTCAAATTTTGTGGTATGATTTCTACAATAGACCGGAAACAACAAATAGAAAAATTTTGGAAAATGGGCGTGGCACCGCCTCTTTTTAGACAAAGGAATATACGAGATTTCTTAGCCTATAACTCGACAAATAATTGAGATATTATGACGAAACTTGGTTTATACACTTTTATAACATGTGTTAATAGCCACGCAAAAATTTATTGAAATCGGTTTATGACCACGCCTATTTTTGAAGAAAGATATATCTGGAACACTCTTTGGGAATTTGTAACGTGACATCTTTATAACTAGAAGTCATAAAGGAATGAAATTTTGAGCAAAGAATAATATTCATATGCTTAGTTGGATGACTGATAAAAATTTAGAAAATGGGCGTGGCTACGCCCATTTTATGCAGCACTCGCTTTATATTAAGTGCACCGTGTTTCCATCAAACGCAAACAAACAATGAAAGCATACAGCTGTGTATCTAATGTTCGATTCCACTCGAACTTAGGCTTCCTTACTTGTTTGTAATAACTTCCTTATTTGATGTCGGATCTCTATGATCTTAATGTCGCAGCAAAGGTCTCGCTCAGCACTATATTTGGCCCATATAACGTTTCGACCTCAAAGGTTGTTCTGAGTTTTACCTTTAAAAATTTTGGAGTTACTATCCCTAGATTTTTTTATTTTTATCACTATTACAAAGCTCTCAAAAAACCATGAGGACTCCGCTAAAAAAGTTGTAGCCTTTATTCACAAACAAAAAAGTTATACCGTTGTAAAATCAGGGAACCTGTGTTTTTAGAAAAATTATTCCAAGTTCTTATTTATTTGAGGCAGTTACGCCATATAGTATGAGTTTTTCATTAAAAAGTATTCTAACTCCTGGCTTGACTCGAGTATGCTATACCACGATGAAACAGCTCCAATACTGGACACATGATATGGAAAAAATATTGAGGATTGGACTATTCGTGCTGATCAACGTTATTTATATTGAATGATAATGGCTGTAGCGAAGATTTGGCACGTATTCAAGTGGGACCTCTGAGTACAGCGCGCTGGCTTACAACGGCTTCACAATTTCTACATCCGTACGAATCGTAAAATCATCTAAGTTATTTAGAAAAACTGCTAGAGTTCGTTGTAAAATTATACGCGCCGTTTTGGCTACTAAAGAGACAACGGAAGTCCAAATGTATTATCAATACTTGCGCTGGATGCGTCGTCTGCCCCTAGAAATGCAGCCTACAATTGAAAACAACGCACTTTACTTTAATCCCGAAAACATCTTCTTATCTATGATAACCGAGACCGAAAATCACGATGTCCTCCAAATTTTGAGATATTTATGAAAGAAGTTTCAGAGCTCTGAAAGTGAATTCTTCGTCGCTTATATTACTTTGCTCACACTCAAAAAATAATTACTCAGATTATGGAAAAATGGGAATGATTCGCCGCTAAAGACATATTTTCATTGTTTTGAATACAATTTTCTTTAAAACGTGGTTTTTATTCCTTGATTGAAAGAAAATTTTACATCAAAACAATGAAAATATGTCTTTAGCGCCGAAACATTCCCATTTTTCCATAATCTGCGTAAGTTGTTTTTTCAGTCCAGGTTTCGAACGTTTAAAACAAATTGGAATTTATGTGCAGGGTATTCTCTTCCCTCTCATATGCATTTTATAGACATATGTACGTATAGTTTTTTCCCCTTTTCTTTATTTTTGAGTAACTATTGTTGAGGTACAATAGTTACTCATACGCCCCCCATCGGATCGCTTTGTATGTGAAAAATGAAAATGTTTTCTTAAATATCTCGAAAATGGGAGCTAATCGGGATTTTCTAAAAACGCCATCGTAATCTGGAGCCAAAAATTAAGCTGACGTGTTTCGCCGTTTCTCTGTGGTAATTTTTTATCAAAATAAACAAGTGTTTAATTTTACAACGTTATAACTTTTTTGTTTGTGAATAAAGGCTAGAATGTTTTTGGGGGATTCTTCATGGTTTTTTGAGAGCTTTGTATTAGTGATAAAAATAAAAAAATCTAGGGATAGTAACTCCAAAATTTTTAAAGGTAAAACTCAGGACAACCTTTGAGGTCGAAACTTTATATGGGCCAAATATAGTGCTGAGCGAGACCTTTTCTGCGACATTAAGATCATAGAGATCCGACATCAAATAAAGAAGTTATTACAAAAAACGCGATTTAGCTGTTTTTAACGCGGGCCTAAAAAAAAACTTTTACACCAAAAATATTTTTTCGACATAAGTGTTCAAATAAAACTGACACACACTAAACTTTTTTTTTGTCCATATAACGTGATACGGCTTAATGTACATACACTCGCACAAAAAGTACCATAAAGTGACTAATTTGGCATACTAAGCGAGTTAGCGGCAGCCAGCCGCCCAACTGTTAGTCAGTCAGCCAGTCAGCTTGCCTCCCAGTCTGCCTCCCGAGCCTCGGGACCCGAGGCTAAAATGTTCGTAAACAAGCGTTGAAGCATGCTTTTAGGGGCACAACGAAAAGCAAATAGAAAGTTTAAAAACAGTGACATTTTCTAAATTTTAGGTCAGATTTTTACCAGCCAATAGCACTTAGTAGAAATGAAAATATGGCCAAATAATATTCATGCATGCATATGTATGTACCTATGTACGTATGTAAATACCAGACCTGGGCATCCTCAATTAATTGAGATTTTTCAATTACAGTTACAGTAATTGTAATTGAAAATCTCCAATTAAAAGTAACTGTAATAGAATCACTTCAATTACATTTTGCTTGGGTTAGAAAAAGTTTAGTACACAAATTTTTTTTGTTTTTGATTTTGCAGCCCAAAAAGAGCCGAAATTTAATAAAAATGTGGTTAAAGGCTTCGAAGATGCTCTTTCTGATGGTAAACACAATATTAGTGCATCCTAAAATTTCTTTAAAGTCTTGTTATATTAAATCCGACATTGCAGGCAAAATGACCCGAAACCTTTAACCGCTATTTTATGAAATTTTGGCCCTTTATGGGCTGAAAAAACGAAAGCAAAAAACATTCGTGTACATAACTAAATTATCTTAAGTCCAAGAAAAATGTAATTGAAGCGATTCCATTACAAATTACAATTACTTGTAATTAGCGATTTTGAATTACATTTACAAGTTATTGTAATTGTAATTGAAAATCGTGATTGAAAAATTTCGTGATTGAAAAATCTCAATTACAATTACATGTAATATAATAATAATATACACTGGCGCTTTTATAACTCTTTAGTTTTATGGCCGAGCTTCTCTCCCAATTCGAGGTGTGCTCCTTTCTTTTTTTTTTTGTGGGAAGCTTTTTCATGGCAGAAATACACTCGGAGGGTATGCCGCCCACTGCCGAGAGGTGACCACTATTTCTAAAAATCCAATAATTCGATTTTAATTAATTAGAAAATTTTTTTGGTATTTGTCCGGACTTGGATTTAAACCCGAGACCTCTGGTACAGCAGGCGAGCACTCTACCCACTGCCCACAGCGGCCATTTAGATGTAATTCTAATTAAAATATCTCAATTACCAATTAATGTATTTGTAATTGAAGAAAATGTAATTGAGGATGCCCAGGTCTGGGAAATACATACATATGTACGTATCAGCGTTGCCGTTTTGTGGGTAATTAAAACAAATTTGGGGAATTTTTTAATATTTGGGTAATTTTTGGGGAGTGCTATGATTTGGGGAATTTTGGGGAATTAGTTTTATATGAATAATAATACCTATAAAAAAATTTATTATTTTCATGAGTTTCTATTACATTCGCATTGTGTGAAAGTGTGCATGAGCTTTGGCAGCATTTATTTAATCTTGAATTACCGGCTGGTCGAACATGTACAAGCAAATTACATAAGCCCATTAAAGTAAGAAGTTAGCTATGAAAAAAGGAAGCAATTTTATACAGTTCATGAACATGAAATGGAATTATAACATTGAGCCAAAACAGGTTTGTCGAAAGTTCCAGAAGGAGAGAAATTAGACCCACCAAAATATATACCGATATTATCAGAATCATGAGCTAGTTTCTCAGTTGTTAAGATACGCTGATCATTTGTCGGAATCGGCCAAATTGGACCATTATAACATATAGCTCGCCTACAACCAACTATACTATAAAATAAAATAAATTTGAAAATACTTGTTTATTGGAAATCTCTTGATAACACTACCCGACAAAAAAATATCCTCGACATTTGATATTTGATTCCTATGTATTCCTGCTGTCTCCAAATATGTAATCAAATGGTTCAAAAGTAGAACAGTTTTCGAGATATTTTGAAATTTCAGTTTTCGCGCTAAGAAGAAAATGAGGATTACTAATCTGTCAATATCTCCGCCATTACCGTCTTGAGTTTTATGTTATTTCATTTCATTTTCAGAGAATGAAATACCCTACCCAATTCCACATAAAATCGACGTTAAAGTGACAGAATTATGGCGGTCAAAAGATTTGTTTTTATGCAAAAAATAAGTTAAATACAAGATGTATAAAATGTCGAGTATATCAAAATTTTTGAAATTTTGTCGGGTAGTGTAATTTGAAAATTTGTATGGGGAATTTTGGGCAATTATGGGTAATTTGAATATTTTTTTGGGTAATCTCAAGAACTTAAAACGGCAACGCTGGTACGTATAGCACATAAATACATATGAGTCTAGGCTGATTGAAATTTAATATTTTTTCATAGGCTTCCTCTTTCAAGTCTTTACAATGATCAACAAAAGCACTTAGTAATCCATAAATATTTTAAAAAATTATGGTAATTGAAGCAAAACTTCTGAGCGGTGGATTTCTATTTTTTTGTAGAACGAACCTTAACTTAGAAGTTAAAATGTGTAAAAAATGATTTTCGAGAAATCATTACACAGTGCTACAGTGAAAATACACTCATGAAGCGACCTAGCTAAGATTGTTTATCTAGTCAAGTGTAACACGAAACGGTATTTGAAAAATCCGCTGTACCCTCAAATTTTTTTTTATTGCTAAAAAACCGTTATTCCATGCTTGTCGGCACATAAAAATTCCTAGAGGGCCTATTTTTGAACCGATTTCAATTTTTCCAACGGTTTCGGAAAGTTAAATAATGGTATTCTTAATATATAAACAGAAGTTTGTTAGTTTATAAGGTATAAGAAGAAATTTTTGCACTTAAATCTGAAATTTTCGTAAAATTTTTTCGTTTTTTCGAGTTTGACGTCATTTTTTTGGTACAATTCGAAAAACATGCTTTAATTACAACAAATATTATTGTTCTACTATTAATTCTTAGTAAAACTAGACCTTATTTTTTGAAAAATTTAAAAAATTGTCGAAGTTACAACGCTTTTTCGAAAACAAGAATTTCAACGTTTTTACCACCCACTGCATAGCATAGCATAGCATATAAGATGAATTTCATATCAAAGGCTGAAAAAAAACGAACATTTTGAACCCGACCCCCTCAGAATTTGATGAAATTTTGCATAGAGGTACATCTTACCTACCCAAACACAACCTCATTTTTACAAATTGCATTTTCGAAAAATTGTGGGCGTGGCAAGGTATCGAAATATATACCTTGTAAACTATATACCTTATAAACTAACAAACTGCTGTTTATATATTAAGAATACCATTATTTAACTTTCCGAAACCGTTGGAAAATTTGAAATCGGTTAAAAAATAGCCCCTCTAGGAATTTTTATGTGCCGACAAGCATGGAATAACGGTTTTTTAGCAATAAAAAAAAATTTGAGGGTACAGCGGATTTTTCAAATACCATTTCGTGTTACACTTGACTAGATAAACAATCTTAGCTGGGTCGCTTGATGAGTGTATTTACTTTTTTTTTTTTTGTAGCACTGTGTTATTTTTGTTGAAGACCTACAAGAAGTGGAAACGGACTGAATATAGGTAATCGGTATCCTGTGATATATGTATGTACTTGCCCAATTTAATTGCGTAAATCTTGAGCTATTTAAGCGCGTTTATGCGGCCTTTACACGGGTCGACCCGTGTAAATAGCTTAGTCGACAAAAATCGACTAGCTCGAAGTAGACTTGCGTTCAACTTTTACCTAGTCGATTTCCCAGTCGTCAAAAATCGAACCTTGTAAAGGCCCCATTACATAGCTTTCTTAGAGATTCTACTTGTTAAACCTTAGATTTTAATTTATAATGAAGGAATGATAACCGTTTCATAATACACATTTGCCTTACTTAATACTTTCGAGTTTACCTTTGGTTAATATTTCGTTAATTGTGTCTTTATATTATTATAAGCAAAACATAAGGCAATTCGAGCTTCCATTGCAGCGTTCTGTTTCCCTTCACAATGAGCGCAAATTTCCTCCAAACATTGATATTGGGCTAAATGCCAACAGCGAAAAAAAGTTTTTTTTTTTAAATTATGAAAGCATCAAAATCACTGCGACGCACAATGGCGCTTATGCCGGAAAAACGTTGTAAAATCGAATATTTCATGAAAGCCTTTGATGAAAACAATAATCGCATCTTAAAAAGAATTTTGAAATATAACTTTTTAAACATACTTAGATTACTAGTTTAAGAGGTACAGTGGCTCAAAGTTGACACATTTTCCAAAACAGGATTGTGAAAGAACCGGAAGGAGAACACTTAGACACACCAAGATATATGTATACAGATACTAGCTGACCCTGCGTTAAATTATGTCTTTGAAATCAAACTTGGCGTTCTTGAGTTATACGAGTTTGTACTAACGTCACTTTCTTTCATATATAGATGATCAAAATCATGAACTGAGTCGAATAGGCCAGTTCTGTCTGTCTGTCCGTCCGTCCGTATACAATGGAATATGAGAGAGATTATCTAGGCCGTTACTGAGATAATAATTTGTATCATAAATGAGAAAACCACGCCGCTTTACTACAATTTTCAATTATTCTTATATAATGCTTAAATTTAGATTTATTAACCCACATTTGAAAAATATTCATCAATATTTTCTGAAAAAACTTCGATTTTTGCATATTTTGAAATTACCTTAAATTTTACGATGATTTTTAAGGCATTCCGTTTTTGTGACACCCAGCTTTTCTACTTATTTTAACACTCAGAGAAAAGTTCCGGGCTAAAATCAAGCTATGTCGTACTTGTTTTAAGAACTATTGAAATTAAGGAAAAATATATAAAATTTAAGTTTCTCCAATCTTCAAACCAGAATTTCATTCTTAAAGAAAGATTTAAGAATAACATACATATGTATGTACATATAATTTTGAAGTCGTTGCTTTTCTTGTTCAAATAAAACATTTTTTTAACAAAAAAAAAAAAAGAAAAATTTAAATACATTCGATGTACAAGATGGAAAATAAAAAAAAAATCAATTTAAACTGCTTTGAAGTGACGCTCATGGCAGTGGAGGGGACTCCAACGCCATCATCTTCTAAGAGGATTTGCAGTTTTGCGGCGCAAACTTTTGTGTGCTTGGCTCCAATGGTCATGGCAGCTTAAATCGTGCACCAGACAATGAAATCTTCGAAGTATCAATGGTTTATATGTATGTATGTATATCTTGTACTGAGCCTGTTGCCATTATTGTTATCTTTTGGAATTCCTTTAAGGGTTTACAATCGGCACAAGAACTATCGGGCATGGAGCTATTATCGGCCACTTTCCATCAAATGAAGAAACACAAACAAAAATTGCTCATTCCATTATGGTTTTCATTCAGGCATTTATTTGGAGCCGATTGCACACAAGCCTACGTGTCATGCGCATTGGGCATCAATCAAATTGGTGTGTTTGGTTCTGTGATGAAATTTGGACGCCTCTCAAGTATCATACTCGGCGCTGTTATGAATTTCACTTGAATCACAATCGAGCTGTTCTGGCGGCCGAGTCCAGAGATTCCAGTCATCTTCTATGCGATGTCGGGACTATGGGCGTTGGTGATGCTGTGTGGCAAACACAAATCAATGGGTTGTATGGTCTGTTGTTCAGACGCAAGAAGAAGCGGCATTCTCATGAGAAATCTCGGATATTTTAGGAATTTGACTTCATCAAATCAGCATAAAATAATACACATATGTATAACAAAGTTAACATCCTAATAGTTTTATATCTTTCGATTGCTAATTAGCTCCCAAATATAAATCAATTATATTTTTTTTGCATTAGTTTACTCATGTACAATGTAGTTAGGAAATAAGTTTTTTTTATTTCCTGTAAAGTTTCAATGTTCAGAGATGTGCCCTTTTCGAAATTGCCGAATCAATTATAACACCTTAAGACCTGTTTTGCATAAATATGTACATATTTCTAGTTTTATAATATAAGATGTGTGCGGAACATATATATGTATATGGAAGTATATACGTATGTATGTACATACATATGCAAATTTCTGAAAATAAAATACAATTCATTGAAATAACCACTTTATTTTTTTTATTTTGTGAGGTGGGTTAAATGATTTCGAATTTTGAATTTCGAAAAAGTGGAAAATCAAGAATAAATATTCTTAAAACAAAGTTGAACATTCTTCAAATAAGATTTTACATTCTGAAATCAATCATGGACAATGCGGGAAATAAGTTTATATAAGCTTGTTATTCTCAAAAAATATCGCCCTAAAAATAAGAATATATTCTTGGTTTTAGTATTTTCGAGCTTAACAGACTTTCATAACGTTTTGGGCTTGATTCAAGCCCGCTATACTGAAATTTAGCTTGCTTTTTCTCTGAGTGAAAGCTCTGATTTTAAGCCTTCAGTTTAATTTTTATAAATGTCTTTTTTAGTTTTGATTTTTGAAATGAAAAAAGCCAAAAGGCGACACTGTGCGACGTTAGCTTTGATGCTTATAAAATTTTACTATGCGCACCACGAAAATCATCAAATCATTTTAAGGGGTAAATCCACAGATGTGAGGGCGTATCCGCTACTTATGCATGTATGTATGTATGTATGTATGTATGTATGTATGTATGTATGTATGTATGTGCATTTATGTATATATTTAAACATTTGCGTTGGCGTTTATTTCCATTGCCTCGCCTTGACAATAAACTGGCAGCTAAATAGAACACTTAAGGACTATTGTCATTCAGCTGTCATTAAACATGTGTACATGTTTTACGATTATCATTAACATTGCCAATATTTAAATGACAAACATCGAGCAATGCCCAAGAATGCTTAGACATATTACGACTCTCATTACTCACTAATTATAGCATACCGAGAAGTTCACGGAAATGTAGTGAATTCTGATAGTTGTTCGTGTGCGTCTGCTGCGGCAGTGACAACCCAACTGGAAAGGTGGTGGTGCATGACCTTCCCTGCAAAAATTCCGAGTACTCCAGTCGCTAATCCATGGAGTGCTCGCTATGGACCAACCGATTACTCCATAACTTGCCACATTTCATACAAAAAATATGGTCCATTTAACATTGCATGTCATTGCAATGGAGTATATACTCCAGTCCCGCATAACATTCAAATTAATCCATGGAGTAGCTACATTGGATTAATTGATGGAGTACCTAACAGTTAGCCGAACATAACAACAAAACCAAATGTTTATCGCGACGACGACGAATGGCGTGTATACATTCAAACATATGTATGTATGTAGTTATGTATGTATGTATACACACATCGTCGTCGTCGCCATAAATATTTGGTTTTTGTTATTTTCGGCTAACTACGAACCGTTGCAGATACACGAATCGGTCGTTTGGGCTATGTTAGTGGTCACTTTGAAAGTACTCCAACCTACCACAAATGGAGCATATAATCCAATGATTTTTACAGGGTTGCGGACGTATGAAAAGATGTATGAAAAATTTACATTAAAGTGTGTATTCCAAAAAAAAATCTGATTTCATATAAACTCTATGTTGTGTGGCTGACAACTTTTAGGAAATCGAATACAATCTAGAACGCAACCAAAATTAATCGATGAGTTTAGGTATCGGATCTCAGCTATAACATTGACTCTAGCAACAAGAACAGTTATGGGAATCAGCTTTTCTTTAGTTTTGCTTTTTACAATGATGACAACAATCCAGATTCTTTTTGAAAAAAAAAAAAAAACGGACGTATAAAAGCATCACTAAAGTCCAATAAAATGTTGAATGCCATACAATATGATGGCGTTGCGAAAATAAACCGAAACTGAGATCACGGCCGATAGTGACTCACATCCAAACATTCTTGTTTGTCTGACTTTGACAGAGAAAAGCAGATACATGAATTTCCCATGTTATCACAATGCAAATTCCTATGCATTCTGAAATGCATAGATCCTATTGCCTTTATATCCGTTTATCGATGACCACACATTAACTTTTCCAACTGGGGTCTTTCTTAAACTTTATGTTGTAAAATAGGTACATATAATAAGTTCGGGATTTGATACTGGCAGGCATCAGATACTTCGATTTGATAATAAGTCATTTAAAATATTGGAAACCGACTTAAAGTAATAAGAAATGTCATTGTACATACATTAAGTTGGTCCAAAAAATTAAAGGCCCACAAATCATTGCGGAATAAGACTATTATTCCTAAAACAATATGTGTTCCCTTTTTAATTATAAAAGAACACCTCTTTCTTCTTCATTAAGGACTTACCAAAAATTATGTATCATCAGAGAGATGCAAGCGAAGAACGAAATTTCGAGGCATTTACCCCAACTCTAAACTTAAATATATTAAGGTATAAATTCCCGTAGTACAGTCGCATGGAATGAATGTTGTTTTTCTTCATACAAATTTGAACCACCCAAATGTACATACATATGTATGTATATTAAATAACCCAGAAAATATGCTCCAATTTTAAATAACACATGTGGAATGACTATTTTCGGAGGCCTGGAGTCCCCTGTTTTTGAATACCTTATTTTATATCTTTCAACCATCCAAAAATATGCGGGAAGTGACAACCTTCGGATATAAGTGCTCAAAGGTAAATATGTATATCATTTCAAAGTCAGCATTCAACACTCTTTTGACATACGCTATTAATTTAGTTTTTTACTGTTTTTGCTGTTATTTTTACTGACCATTTCATTTTTTACTTGCAATTTAAAAAGCTTAAAAGTGAATAACCAAGATAAGTCCCACGCGGCGTATACGTAATATTTGTATTTGGTTACCTTTATTAGGCTACCGCTGGTCATGTATCCAAAAATCGTTTATGACTCCAATTTTTGAGAAAATACACGTGCTTGAAACCCTCGGCAGCTTTTCATAAAAAGCGTGCCGCAGATTCCGAAAAATTAACCACGCCTCTTTCCCTATATAGCATATTTCTAAAAACACCCAAAATGTGATATCTCAGTTACTAATATAACCCGAGTGATGGAATGTCATCCACATAATGAGCTCAGGCCCTTATAAAGAAATATTTACGTATGTAGAAAATTTTCGAAAATGGTCGGGACCACGCCCACTTATTAAATGACAAATTTTGAAAGTTTTATACGTCATATCTCAGAAACCGTAACAGATATGTATGTCGATGAAATTTGGTACGCGTGATGTACTTGCTAAGGCATATCTTTGGACGAAAATTTTGCCAAAATCAGTTGACGACCACGCTCTCTTTTTTAGTTTATTGGTGCATATGTATTTTTGTTTGTATTCCGTAGATTTTGATATACATTGTACATATGTAAATATTGTTATTGTTTACGTTCAAGCAAAATACTTTCCAAGAACAGATATGTACATATGTACATACATATAAACAAACTTAAAACACTGAAAGAGTTTCTCTCTCATCAATAATTTGTTTTATTTCCTTTCATTTTCGTACCATATATCTCTTCACCCCCTACGTCTAAATCTGTAGCGCACTCGATCTCCTTCAATAATTTGTTAAAAAAAAAAAGCGCCAAATGCTCAAGGCGTGAAAAGATTTATTCTAAAATAGGTCGGCCTCAATTTTACGTCATCGTTTGGGCAAATTGTTATGACGTCATTGGTTACGCCGTCCATTTATCTGTGCTCATTCGCAACGAAAAGTCCATGAGCGCTGTAACTTTTAAATGTCTGCCATATATTCACTCTCTTCGCTGTTCTTGTGCTCGCATATTTAAGCTTATGCGCATGTGCCTGCTGTTCTCATTATTCTCCTAATGCAGAGAACGCTCTTGAACTACTTAATACGATGCATATATCGCAATACAAATCATAAAGTGACACAACTCAAAATTTGTTTAAAACGAGCTTTTTTCATAAACCCTGCTAAAAAAAGTTTCAATCAGCGCCTCTTTTGACCGAAAAATAACTGTTATACGGGGTCCTTTGCCACATCACTGCTTGTAAAGAAAAGAAGTAGGTAAACACTTTTCAGTAAAATTTGTTTCCAATTAGACACTAAACATTGTGACATATAAAAGAATATGCATACATACTTACTTATAAGCAGCCTTGGGCAAAATCTTAGCACCTTCTAAATGAGAGTAAGCGCCCGTGTACATATACACACCGATTGTCACTACTACAGACAAATAAAGAGCGTAAAACGAGCGCTTACGATGGGACTTGGCGATCGTCGCTTAGGAAAAATAATCAGTTTGCCTTCGACTGGCGTGAAAGCAAGTGGTCGCTGGGTGATCGTCCTTGAAATTCTTTTATTCTATTTGCAGATGCAACAAGCAAAACTACGAGAAGTTTGCATATAACGTGGGTACACAAATACATATGTATGTGTATACGTACGTTGTTTCATAATTTCGCGAAGCGTGCGCGCATGACCCTGCTTGCACAACATCTGCATGCAGACTGATTATTTTTAGTAATTTTTCACTTTATCCTACAGTAGGCGCACCAACACACACTCATTTTTTAGTAATGGCTTGAGTGTAGTGGTGCCCAAGGCTGCTTATAAGTAACCGTCTACACCATTTCCAGATGGATTTTAGAATGCCTTAACTGGATTTTAGAAATGGGAAATTGGATTTTAGAATTGTCAATTGGATTTTAGAAAGCGGAAAATGGATCTTAGAAATATCAGTTGGATTTTAGAAAAGGGAAATTGGACTTTAGAAACTGTAAATTGGATTTTAGAAAATTTATATAATTACGTATATGTATGTACATTATACTTTCATACGCAATAAAGAATTTCTATTCGAAAAATTCTGTGTAAAATTTATTTTACACGCACATTCTGAAATCCAATTCATGCTTTCGAAAATCCAATTGACATTTCTAAAATTCAATTTCCTCTTTCTAAAATCCAATTGTCTTTTCTAAAATCCAGTTAAAGCTTTCTAAAATCCATCTGGAAATGGTGTAGACCATTTTGGCCGAGTCCAACGTAGCACGCCAGCTATTTCTGTTTCGTGCAGCATGGCGCCATTTGGGAATACCTAGGGAGTCAGCATCACTGTCCACCTGATCCTCCCAACGCAGTGGAGGTCTCCCCTTTCTTCTGCGTTTAGCGGGTTTCGACAGAAATACTTTCTTGGCCGGAGCACCTTCATCATCCATTCTCGCGACATGACCTGCCCAGCGGAGCCGCTGGATCTTTATTCGCTGAACAATGTCGATGTCTGCCTACAGCTCGTACAGCTCATTGTTAAATCTCCGTCGATACTCGCCCTCGCCAACGCGCAAAGATCCGTAAATCCTCCGAAGAACTTTACTCTCTAATACTCCAAGGCACTCATGTTATGACAAAACCGTTTATAAAATGGCGCCGAATTGACATGCCGTGTACGCAGAAGCACTTAGAATGTTAAAAAAAATTGTTTAAAATTGGCGGTGATGCTCGCAAACTATATATATGCACTTAATGTTCTTTTTATTTATTTTTTTTAGCCGAAACACTCAAGCAAACGGATGCCGTGCGAAATTTCACATTCAATGTGGAGATGTTGCCACTGTGAATTTTTCGTTGGAATTTAAAATTAGCTGCCAAATCAGCAAACTGACAGCCCATGTTAAACCATTGATGTTAAACCGGTTGGTTTGACATCTATGGTATACCAGAAGACAGAGGCGGTCTCCATATGACATCTATGTTAAAATGGCGCTGATTATGACAGAATTCTTTTTTGTGGAGACGCCGGGTTATGAAAGTAGAATGAATATACCAGTAGTGGACGCTTCACACAAGCCGAAAAGCCCGGCTTGCCTAAAAAATTTTGATCATTTCATTTTACGTATTTCTTTAAAATCTGATTATTGTACACTTGAAATGTGCTTACTATTTAAGTTGTTCAATGTCTTTACTAGAGATGGCCGATCCCGTGATTTTTGACGAACGGAGTGATTCGTGACTGTGACTTTTCAATTACTGTGATTTTTTTCAGTGATAGTGACTTTTAGGGTTCCTCACAGGAACCAAGACTTTTATTCACTTTTTAATAAAAGTAAAAAATGTGTTTAATCGAATTAGTTATATTTTTGAAGTCCGGTAATAATAGCTAAGCTTGTCCAGATGCTTTTTAGTGTGAACAAAAGTGTTTCTTAATAAAATAAATAAAAATTACTTAGTTCCATTAGTTTGGAAATCTTTAACAAAATCAAGTTAAAATATTTTTTTAAAAATAAAAAAACAAAAAACTATAAATTTTTGAAAACTGCAATTTTCATGCTTTCAGAATACGCGATTTTGTCACCGTGATTTTGGAAATCAGTCACGGCAGTGGCCAATGACTTTTGAGGAACGGTGACAAAATCACAGTCACACCAAATATCTGCCATCTCTAGTGTTTACTACTAAAGTTCTCATGGCGCGTTAGCCCACCAACAACAGTCACATGTATTTTGTTTGTACAACCAATCACAGCACAACCTGGGTTAGTGAGCGTGGTACAACAGTTCCACACATGGGCTTTTATGCGGCTTTTAAAACAGAATACGTTTGGAGACAAACCGGTTTCGTCTAATATGCGCCATCTTCAGTGTCTTTTTTCGTCAGAACATCAAAAACGCGCCTCCAGCAAATTCGTGCCAACAAAATCTCATTTACGTTTGTTTCACTTAATTCCTCTATTCTCACAACCGACGCTTTTCTCACCAATAATAATTATCATCTCCTTTGGTTTTTGTATACTTTCCTTTTTCCTTTCAATATTTTCTCTTTTTCGTGTATCGCCGTTGTTTCGTGCTTTTTATGATGACCGCACCCAAACCTCAAGATATAATTTTATTTTTTACTAACATACATGTTTATAAACATTTACATCTCCTTCCACATTTGGCTTCGATTACTTGTACCTAAGTAGTACATTTCTCATCAGTATGACCCCTCGCCCTGGATCGATTTCCGTTCATGACATTTCATTCATTTGACCCTTTTTAATTACGATTGTATACTCCATGGATTTAGATAAACGCAAATTGCTGTCTCCATCGAGACTGTGACACACATCGTTTATGGTTCAAATAGAGCCCCGCCAGCGTCGTTAGCCTTGCCAGCCAAGTTGTCCCCGCTTTTTAAACGGTTTTATTTAGCTCACCCCGTTTGTTTTATTATTTATTCTTTATTCTTGGGTCAAATTTAGTAATTCAAATTTCACCCTCTTCCTGTCAACCGATTAATCTGAAATTTTGCACGCATGTATAACCCCGATGACAATGCAATATTATGAAAAAAAATTCCGCTAGGTGGCGCGTGGGTCGCTATATTTACGAAAATCGCATTTATGGTCCGATTTGGCTGAAATTCGGAACATGTATTACTACCTTGAAAAGAAATATTTTCTTAAAAAAAAAATTCCGCTAGGTGGCGCGTGGGTCGCTATATTTACAAAAATCGCATTTATGGTCCGATTTGGCTGAAATTCGGAACATGTATTACTACTTTGAAAAGAAATATTTTCTTAAAAAAAAATTCCGCTAGGTGGCGCGTGGGTCGCTATATTTACAAAAATCGCATTTATGGTCCGATTTGGCTGAAATTCGGAACATGTATTACTACCTTGAAAAGAAATATTTTCTTAAAAAAAAATTCCGCTAGGTGGCGCGTGGGTCGCTATATTTACAAAAATCGCATTTATGGTCCGATTTGGCTGAAATTCGGAACATGTATTACTACCTTGAAAGGAAATATTTTCCTAAAAAAAACTTCCGATAGGTGGCGCGTGGGTCGCTATAGAGGCGTTGGACTGCAATAAACTAACGGGCAAGAAACCTTGCAATAATGAAGCACTAAATGAATTAAACAGAATGCGAAATAAAAACTAAAAACTAGAAAATAAAAATAGGTAAAAAAACTTTTTAAGTTAAACGGTTTTATGTTATACATACATTGCAATGTTTAAGATAAATGTACTAAAAACCAAAAAATAATAAAATAGATACAGTCGTGGGAATTATAAACATTTGCATAGACTAGACTAAAATAAAACCGGGGGGCACGTCAATTGTGTACAAATTATCGACTTAATGTGCGATAGAAGAATCGTTTAATTCGTCGTTAGGCAGTTGGCCCGCAGACGGTGAGGAAAATACTTACTATTTTCTTGCTCATGGAAATTCCAATAGTTATACACTCCATGTTAATAAAAGAGATGTTTCAACTAGTTTATCGTTGGACATTCACACGAGGAATCGTTTCACTGCTCGTAGTTTGTCTTTAATCGACAAAACATATGATAAAAGTACTACTCGCTCACCACTATGAAACCCTAAAACTCGCTTATAATCGAGCTTGCTAGCTTTTTTCCACATTCTAGCCCTACTTATCACACGTCCATCGTTGTCGGTTGAACAACTGCCTAATTATAGTGTAACATTACAAAACAAACATTTTAATCAACGATTGTAGACAATTGACGTGCCCCACGGTTTTATTTTAGTCTAGTCTATGCAAATGTTTATAATTCCCACGACTGTATCTATTTTATTATTTTTTGGTTTTTAGTACATTTATCTTAAACATTGCAATGTATGTATAACATAAAACCGTTTAACTTAAAAAGTTTTTTTACCTATTTTTTTTATTATCTGTTTGCTATTTGCTTTCTGTCTTTCACTGAACTTCGAAATGGATTTATAGTATTATCCTTTGTTAGTGGCATTTTGACGTGCCACTACGGCAAACCCCAAAAAGGCAATGTGAATTATATGTCTCGTCATATGTACATACATACATAATATGTATATATGTATGTATGTATGCATTTACATACAAATTTGTAGGAAATTTGTACTCATATAAGCACGTATGGCATTATAAGTACATATGTACATATAGATACATATATGCTTTTAAATTTTATTCCAAATTCTATCGCAAAATACTTAGTACGTATTGACTTAGCTTATATTTTATTTTGCATTTTAATAGAGTTCTCAATGCATATATATATGTAGCTCAAAGAGAATTTTATTTTAACTTTGGTTTAGTAGTGACTTAGTCCATAATTCATTTGGCAAACAATGTGTACCTACCTTCCCAAATTCCAACTCAGTGCCTTTGGCGATAATTCTCAGCAAAAGATACATTTAGAAAATCAATTTTCGAAATCCGGTAAGTCAATATTTTATATAAAGGATTATTACAAAGAACTAAAGCCTTTTACTCCCCAATCAGCTTACTTCCGCAACTTAGGCTCTTTTTCTCTTCTTTACGCAAACTATAAATCAATTGACGTCATTTGCTGATTTCATATTAATCTTACATATAAATAAGTATGTAACTCCCCTGCAAAAAATGCGATTGATCCGGGACGTGTCCGGGATCAATCGCAAGGGAGCATGCGACTAATACAATTTTACATACCCTTATATGGAGTGAATTGATCGCATTTATTCGAGCATGTCCTATGAAGAGACTAATTCTTCAACTTGTATACCCGAACGGGTACCAATGTAGATTAATCACCAACATACCGAACGGGTACAAATGTAGATTAATCGCTTACATCCCGAACGGGTACAAATGTAGATTTTTCCAAGTTATTCGCCAAGACAATTTTTAATAACAATCTTTAAAAAATTGTAAATTTTCATGCATATATAAATAAATATTATATAATGTTTTACTTTTGAAAAAAAATCTTAATAAATAAATAAAAAAAAATTGTAAGTTTTGAGTATGCATTATATGAGCGTAATGTAAAGGATTTTTTCATAGGATATTTTAGGCAACATTTTGTTAAAATTATTATTCATCATTGTTATTAAAAGAAAGGGTGTTCAATTCGTTTCACCGGTTGTTCTACAATTTTTTAAATACATTGCATATTTTTGTAAAATTTCTACATTTAAGGAATCTAGATTTGAACCCGTTCGGAATGAAAGCGATTAATCTTCATTTATACCTGTTAGGGAACAATTAGTCTACAATTAGTCTACATTTATACCCGTTCGGGAACAATTGGTCTACAATTAGTCTACATTTATACCCGTACGGGAACAATCGGGGACTAATTGTGGACCGATTGTTCTCGAAAGAGATTAATCCGGGACAAATATCTTTCGGTATTAATCTACATACATATGTATGTATGTATTACAAATGTACGTATGTCTAAATCCTTACTCCATAAACGTTTTTCTCAATTCTCAACTTGGGGTGGATTTGAGAAATAACCTTATTTTAAACCTCAAACGTTTGTTCTCAAATGCATCTCAAATAACAGTTGATAGCATTCTCAAACAAAAAGGCTAATTTTTCTCAAACGTTAGAGAAATTTTTCAGAAAATCTTTATTATCAAATTGAGAATTAAGATTTTCTCAAACGTTTGATATTTTTTGGCCTGATGCTTATTGGGTAGTAAATAATTTTACTGCAATAGGTACATACATATGTAAGTAAGAAATTGTATTGTATTAGTAAAAAATTATTCAAGTACAAACAAATGAACATCATTGATTTTGAATTGGGTCTAAAAACGTCTATTTTTAGCTTCATACCACGAGAAAAGGCCGCCATCAAGCGGTTAACTTGACGTTGCCAATTTTATTGTAATGAACGGCAGCTTCCCAGGCTTACTTAAGCACATATCGCTAGCTTAGAGGGCAAATTGGCTAAGTCCACTTTTATAAAAAATTACATTTTTATGTAGAACGCTAGAAAAATTTTACCGCTCTATATCTGTGGACATTTGAAAGAAAAACCTATGTCGACCTTAGTGCATTTTCAGCATTTTTTATTATAAATATACATTTTAAAATACGCTTCTTTTTGTCTATTCAGTGTTATGATATCATTTCGGGTTCAGGAGATATGATGAAATCGAAAATCATATTAAGTCCATATTATTCACACATGTATTTGCCTAAGCCACTTAACTTAAGATAAGATAGAAGTGATAAGAAAAATTGCGAGAATTACTCTTGAAAAAATAACCTAATTTAATTTAGGTGACATATTTTTTTCAATATGCTTTTGAAAAACCAAACTAATTACCAACTTAAGTCGATTTTCTCTCATATTTCAGTTTGCCAAATGAACTTAGTTCCAATTAGGAGGCTAAAATTCTATAAAATCTCATCAATTTGAAAAAAAAAGAACCTAAATTGAGATAAGTTGGTGTTTTTTTTTTTTCAAAGAACGATATAAATAAAAACCGTTACGCCAAGAAATAAAAATTCACTTTAAAATGCACAACAGAAGATTGTTTTATCATGCCACGCTCTTACTTCTATGAAAATATATGATGGAAAGACTCTGTGCACTTGCAAAACTGTTTTTTGGTCTCCTGTAAAATTAAGAGTTTAGACTTAGGTTGCTTTTCCAAATGTCCACAGAATTGTCGCCACATTAGCACTTTGGCAATGGCCCAATATGAAAAGTGAACGAAATTATTACTGTGGTATATCGAGCAAATGTGAAAATTTGAAAAGAAAGTACATAGTAAAAGAAGAGCAACAAAGCAGGACGAAAGTATTCTAAGCTCACAAAATGAAAAATATTCAAATAAGAAAAAAAACGTGCATGTTCTTGTTGGCCCGCAGAGGCAAGTTTGGGTAGGAATGTCCAAATGTACAGGTTCATAAACATCTTGCGTGTTGATACATATGTATGTATGTATTATATATATGGACGTGTGTATGTAAGTACATACATACTTAAGCATGCATATATTTAGATGTATGTACATACGTAAATCATTTAAAATAATGACATTGATGTACAGGAAATCGCCAATAATCGCCCGCGGCTGTCAGTGTATATACGGCTATGACGTCATGAACAAAAGCTCTTTATTGCTACTATTGTAATGGTAGGGTTATTGTGAATGGATGGCTGGACCAGCTATAGAATAAATATTTATACCCAGCTGTGCCAGCACAAATAGTGATATGAATTCGTTTATATAATGGAATTATTCCAACAAAAACTGAAGTTAGATATTGATTATAGAGTGACTTGATAATTCGAGAACTATTCCAATTCTTAAATTTCTAACGTTGGAGTACGACTCACTATTTAACATTTAATTTCTAGTCCTATCACTTACTCAAATCCCATTTATGAGGGGCAATTTGAAGTTATTTATCCTACCATTTACTACCTCCCTCTTTAAATAGGAGTGAGAGTCGAGTTTCATTCAGCTACCATACAACAAATAAGACTAAAATTAGAAATAGTGGGATTTCATTGTGTGGACATAGGGCGTTGTTTAATTACCCCATAACCTATGCTGTTCACAAAATGATTTTCCGCAACGTTAAGTGGCCCGAAAGTAAACATTTCAATATTTATACGATTTCCTTTGTAGCTGATTGATTTTTGATAGATTAAAAAACAAATAAACAATCGCCGTTAGGTTTGATTTCTGTTTAAACAATACAAGTTTATTTATGCTAAAATCATATATATTATTTCTAATTGGTGTTTTATAAATATCCCTTTTTCTGCTCGCATAATTCACCAAAATTAATAAGTAAGGCATCGTTTTAAAGGTATTAATTAGCTATGCATGCGAAACGGTGTTTTATTGGGCGTGGTACTTTATATGAAAAGTAAGGGGGGTAAAAGGGGGTTTACCCCCGCAGCGGGGAGTGTTATGGAACCCACATAAAATGTATATCAAATTAAAGGGAATCAAAATACCTATCGAATGGTATAAAAATATTTGAAATCGGTTCAGTAGTTTTTAAGTAATTGCAATTTAAAAAATGCATAATATAAACTTTGACCTTTAATAACTTTGGTTGTTGTTGTTTCCAAAAAAAATTCACTTTTATACTCAACTTAGCCTGTTTATCAATCCTCATACTTCGTTTTTTTGATTTCATAATTGTAGAAATTTCAAATTTGTACCAGATCGTGCTATTTTTTCAACTTTGTGGGGCTGGGGGCACCTCTAAACATGCGAGTAGGTCAATAAAATTTTAAAGGCTTATTACTGGGCTAGAAAGGTGCCGTTCTGGCTTTGGAACAAATTGAATTTCCAAAAAAAAATTTTCATTCCACCTTAATATATACGAGTATATCAAAACGATCAGGATGAAAAAAATGATTGAACCATGTCCGTCCGTCCGTCCGTCCGGCCGTATACACTCTAACTTGCGCAAAAATAGAAATATTTTAATGAAAGTTGGTACACAGATTCTAATGGGAACAGAGAAAGTTGGGGTTGAAAATAAGGCATATGTGTGTATTTCGAAAAACACCTAAAACATGATAATTCAGTCACTAATAAAGCCCGAGTGATGAAATGACGTTATGCAGTTATGAGGAAACGTGCTGAAATTTTGAAAAATGGGCCAATAGGAGCAAATTTTCAAAGATTTATAATTCAAAACTCAGGAACTGTAGCAGATAAATCGATTAAGCCAAGGCGAACGAGTGGAAAAAAATTACCCAAGTCGGCAAGAACCACATATACGCACATAAAAATATACATAAAATATATAAAAATATATTACACATACATACCTACATATATAGGGATAATAAAAAAATTGTATGCGATATCTTTGTCAAACATATAGGCAATTCATTGAAAGTTCCATAAGGTCCACCAAACCAAATAAATAATAAGTTTTTTAAAATGGGCGTGACAGCACAAACCATACCGACTGGCGCCACGTATGTTTTGTTATTTTTTGCGCAAGATGCGCACGGGTCCGGCTAGTATATACATATTTACTATTATTGATGTGTAAACATCTTTGCTGTAGCTACGAGTGATTTCGAAGAACAGGTAAAGTTTACGCGTAAACGTAAATGACCTTTGTGTTAGTGCACTGCTGCGTCCGTGTGAATCGCTTGGCATTGTCAGTGGTAGGTAGGTAGATGGAAATGTACTTACAAATGCTTGCATGCATAGCCGTGCAAATGAAAATATCAACAACAACAGCAACGAAGCGAAGTGAAGTTGTTGTTGTTGTTGTTTTCTGCAACAATGCGACAAATAGGCAAAATAAAAAGGACCAACCTGTTTGAACATGCATGCAAATGTATGGATACGCATACCCACATCTACCTATCTAATTTTCTGAGCAATATTGGTATCAAATGAAAAGTTTTGAGCAGGACTTCGATATGAAGCTCTTTTCATTGTGACCACTAGGCCGGGTCTTCAGATATGGGTCAAAAGGAGCACCCGGGTGATCCTTGAATGTTACTGAGCAATATTGGTATCAAATGAAAGTTTTTGAGGAGGACTTCGATATGAAGCTCTTTTCATTGTGACCCCCAGGCCGGGTCTCCAGATATGGGTCAAACGTGGACTCGGATGATCTTGCATGTTTCTGAGCAATACAAAACAAAACAACATAAAAAATCAAAGGTCAAAAACCAAAAACCAAAAAACAACAAAAACAAAACAAACAAAAACAACAAAATAGTAGCAGTCACAATGACAACGAAAAATTACAAAAACGATAGTCGCCTTTTAATCCATAGAAAACCAGGAAAAAAGGAATAAGGAAAAGGGAATAAATATCCGATTTCGAAACAGTTTACACATCAATGTTCATGAATACCCGTTATTCACGCTTTAATTTTTTTTTTAATGAATTTAAAATTAGATTTGGCCGCTGTGGTGCAGTGGGTAGAGTGCTCGCCTGCTATGCCAGAGGTCTCGGGTTCAAACCACGGTCCGAGCCAAACAAATTTTTCTAATTAGTAAAAATCCAATTATTGGGTTTTTTAAGAGCAGCGGTCATCTCTCGGCAGTGGGCGGCATACCCTCCGAGAGTATTTCTGCCATGAAAAAGCTTCTCACAAAAAATGCATTCGCCGTTCGGAGCCGGCATAAAACTGTAGGTCCACCCAATTAGTAGGAAAAACAAAAAGGAGCACACCTCGAATTGGGAGAGAAGCTCGGCCATAAAACTCGTCAGAGTTATAATAGCGCCATTGTATTATTATATTATAAAATTAGATTTACTACGCAAATTTCCAAAGACTAAATGCTATACCTATTTTTTACAAATTTCAATATTGTTCGACAAAAAAAATCGCTGGTAGTATTATTAATTTAGACGGAGATATACTTACATATGTATGTAAGTACTTTTCTATTCCACCATTACTTTTCGGGTTAATTGGCTCTAATATGTATTACAATTTATGAAACAAACGTCGATTCTAATGAAAATGGCTGAGCA
Source organism: Urophora cardui (assembly GCA_960531455.1). NCBI lineage: Eukaryota > Metazoa > Arthropoda > Insecta > Diptera > Tephritidae > Urophora > Urophora cardui. The sequence goes on along the minus strand of OY482673.1, from coordinate 66,831,827 downwards.
GCCTTCGAAAAATTATTCAATGAATTGATTATTCATCATTCCATTTCGCTCGTCTTTTCTGCAGGAAAATTCGTTGACTTCGAGCAATTGTATATTTTACATATATGTATGTAGGTATGCATTTTAATACATCTGTTGTATTATTTTAGTATGCAATATGTGCATGCTTTTGATTAAAGTACCTAACAGATTGACAGGCAACAAGAGTATTTTCTTTCGCATAACCGACTAATCGCAAATACATAATGGTCGAGTGAATTTTTCTGTGATTTCATGAATCTAAATTCAGGTCAGTTAATCGGGCAAGGCAAACGTATTTATATATCGTCGGTCTCCTGCCAGAAACACGAATGTGAAAATTTTTTTAAGCACGATGTCTGCTCTTTATCGGGTATATATTGATTAATAACAATTAATATTTGTATAAATTCTGGTGTAAACATGCATACATAATATGTACTTGTATGTACATAAGCATATATACAAATATTAATTGTTATTATATTAATATATACCCAATAAAGAGCAGACATCGTGCTTAAAAAATTTTCACATTCGTGTTTCTGGCAGGAGACTGACGATATGTAGGTACATACATATGGTATATATGTACATAATATATGTATGTATGTACATTAGACCGGCGCTTAAAAATAAATTTTAAACCTCCGGGCTTTCCTTTTTAGCTAAATACTTAAAACATATGTAAAATTAGGTGAAGATCGGATAAAATTTAATGGCCGCGCACATCCGGTGAAATATATATAAAAATACTTAAAATATAGCTACTTAATAGCTTGCTTTACTCTTAGTCAAATGCAGCTCAATGTTTCTAATAAGTTTATTACTATGTCCATTGAAATTCCCTATCTAAAAAGCTATCAAGCACTAGAATCAGATGAAAACTACAAAAGTTAAATTTGCAGTATCGTTGTTATTACAGATAATTCAAGCAATAATAGCACTGACAAACGACAGCGACAATCCGGAATATCTAGCTAATTCGGAGTTAACTTGAGAATTAACTGGAGGTAATCCGGAATATCTCTTGAGTTAGTCCTCAAAATGTTAGCGGATTAGGGCATTTTTTAATGACATCTCTGGCGAAAAATCTCTATTGTGAATGAAAGTGAAGAAAAAGAAGAACCCAAAGGAGATATAGGAAAGTAGGCGCATAGGCGAATTCAGAAATTTCCAATGTTTTTGTTATTGTAAATCGTAGAGTGTAAATGATATTTCGTTTGGGAGTGTAAATGATATTTCGCCTGGGTTGAAATCTGAATTCGTTAGGGACTCGGCCGTTTGAAACGAATTAATTGTTGCGGTAATCGGGATTATCGCTGCCGTCTGTCAAGCCTATAATATACATAAATTTTCTGTAAGTCAGTAAGTTAGTAATTTGCTATCCTTCCATATATGTATGTACTCGTATATATGTATGTATGTACATCGAACAACAAACCACAAAATACGAATAATGCGTAAGGGTGTGCTACATACATATGTACATATATAAGTTGCTATGACTGTCGATTATATTCTTGTTTTCACTCAGTTCAACGTTTTTAGGTCAGAAAACTTAATATGCATTAAATGGGCAATAATTGAAAATCGATTTCACTTACATATGTACATATTATCGACAGTATGTCAATAACATAAACAACAGCTATAAAATTGATAAACATGTTTCGCTCTCCTGAATTTTAAGAAGTTCATGCTATAGAACTTATTGGTCAAGACCTTTTCCTACGGTAGATTACGTACGTACATATATATGTAAACCTTTAAACGCCCTAAAGGAAATTCAATTCATTTTAAATCACTTTATAAACTACTTTATTTTCAATAACATCTAATTGAAACTGTGACTTTTTCCTTTGCAATGAACTAACTTTTTTAACTTGGTGATGTCATAGCAAGTAGTCAATTGCCTTATCCTGCATTTGTTTTCAACTACTTTACTTGCAGTAAATAAATAACTTAATCCTGCATTTGATATGTCGAAATTCAAGAAATGGAAAGAACAGTTTTTCTCAAATTTCGCAAGTTGTTCTCAAGTTGATAAACAATATTTGACAAACACTTGAAAACATGTTTATTTTCAAGCGATAGATATGCTGATTATCAAATTGAGAAACAATATTTTCTCCGTTTGAGAATTTCGTTTTCAGTGTTTAATGGGATGTGAAGCTGAAAACGGTAACCAAAAAGGAAAGAAGTAAAGTCGGGTATAAAAGGGCTGACATGATTTTAAATTTCTAAAAATTTCAACAATTTTGCTTTTGAAGGCGAGGTTTTGGTTTATTAGTGATTGTTTTATGGGGTTGGATAACCGCAAAATATTATTGGACAATACTGGTATCAAAATAAAAGGTCTTAGTCCATCTAGTTTTTGAAAAAGTCAACTTTTTTTCAGTTTACTTGCTCTAAAACACGTTGCCGGAGGGAATATCTAAAAAAAACGCATCTAATGTACATATGTATGTTATTTCGCATATGTTTATTTATATGCGTATGTATATGTATGTATACGTTCCCTGTGGGGAAAATCTCTAGTTCATAACTGGAGGGCAGCTAGTGCATTTTTCGACACTACTAGTGCGAGCTCAATCTCTTTTGTATGTTAGCAACTGGCGAATTTAACATGGCGCCGTCAATTATCCACCACGGCATTACCTATTTGATAGTTCTGAACTAGTTAAAAATTTCTAGAAATTCTACAGTTTTACATCTGCCACTTAAGTGCAGCATTTGACATGCTTAAACCAAGTAGCGCGATCACAGAGTGGTTAGCTAGTGAGGCTTTCAATCTGGCGAGCGCAGGTTCGAATCATGACTGTGGCAGATGATTTTTTTTTTATTTAATAAAAATTTAAAACAATATTTAACAAGTAAGGAAGCCTAAGTTCGAGTGGAATCGAACATTAGATACTCAGCTGTATGCTTTCATTGTTTATTTGCGTTTGATGGAAACACGGTGTAGGTACTTTATATAAAGCAAGTGCTGCATAAAGTGGGCGTAGCAGCGCCCATTTTCAAAATTTGTATCAGTCATACAACTAAGCATATGGATATTATTCTTTGTGCAAAATTTCATTCCTTTATGACTTCTAGTTACAAAGATGTCACGTTACAAATTCCTAAAGGGTGTTCCAGAAATATCTTTGTTAAAAAGTAGGCGTGGTCATAAACCGATTTCAATAAATTTCTGCGTGTCTATTAACACAAGTTCTAAAAGTATATAAACCAAGTTTCGTCATAATATCTCAATTATTTGTCGAGTTATAAGCTAAGAAATCTCGTATATTCCTTTGTCTAAAAAGAGGCCGCGCCACACCCATTTTCCAAAATTTGTCTATTTTTTGTTTGCGGTCTATTGTGGAACTCTTGCCACAAAATTTCAATGATATATCTTTATATTTGACAAAGATATCGCTTAAAATGTTTTTATTAGGTCACTTTATAATACCCATATATAAAAGTGGGCGTGGTCGTCAACCGATTTCGCTAAAATTTTCAACATGTATTACCACAAGTAATGAAAGTGTACACACCAAGTTTCGTCATTATATATCAATTATTTGTCGAGTTATGGGCTCAGAAATCTCGTATATTCCAGCTTCTAAAAAGAGGCGGTGCCAAGCCCATTTTCCAAAATTTTTGTGTTTTTCGTTGTATATCCGCAGGTGGACTCCTGGCATAAAATTTCAATGATAGATCTTTATATTTGACAGAGATATCGCTTAAAATATTTTTATTAGGTCACTTTATAATACCCATATATAAAAGTGGGCGTGGCCGTCAACCGATTTTGAAAATTTTTCGTCCAAACATTTGCCTAAGTAAGTATATCACGCGTACCAAATTTCATCGATATATCTTCAGTGGTTTCTGAGTTATGACTCATAAAGCTTTCAATGTTTGCTCCTTAATAAGTGGGCGTGGCACCGCCCATTTTCCAAAATTCCATCAAGTTTATTCTTAGGGGCCTGAGCTCAACACGTGGGTAAAATTTCATCACTCTAGCTATATTAGTGGCTGAGATACCAAATTTCCGATTTTTTCTATATAGGAAAAGTGGGCGTGGTCATGGTCCGATTTCGCCCATTTTCAATACCAACCGTCTCAGTGTCGATACCAACTTTCATTTCAAATTTCATCAAAATATCTCAATTTTTGCGCGAGTTAGAGTGTTTACAGACGGACGGACGGACAGACGGACAGACGGACGGACGGACGGACGGACGGACGGACATGGCTCAATCGATTTCTCTTTTCACCCTGATCATTTTGATATATATAAGTCTATATCTATCTCGATTATTTCATTCTGTTACAATCCACCGTTATGTGATTAAAACTATAATACTCTGTGTACTAGTACAGCTGAGTATAAAAAGTAATAAAATACAAAAAAAATAAAAATAAGCCTGAGGGACCAGAAAAGCATAAGTAGGGGAGCATTTTATTTCATTAAATGAGAAGTCATTAAATGAGAAGTCATTAAGTGAAGATGCAAACTGTAAATACTCTTTATATAATATGTTTCAATAACAATCTGAGAATTGCAGAAATATGCAAAGCCGACGGCAAATGAACTGCCGCCTCTTTGACACCTTTTCGCTAGTTCTGAACCAGAAATTGTGTTCACTAGTTATTGATTTCCCTGCAGGGTTATTGAGGGGAACTTTTGGATTAGGGCGCCACGAGTTATGTATGTATATATGTAGATATCTACATATGCATATTTTACATATTTCTGTACATATGTATTTATAAAACTTTAATTGATTAAAGGCTTGCCAAATAATTATTAGACATATAATTTAATATTTAAATAACCGGTTTCCAGTCTCTTGGGCAATCAAATTGTGAGCATGGCCATTGCAAACTCTAAAGCATACATTAGGGCGGTTAACTAATTAGAGCAAAACCCTTCTGCACACACTTGCCCATTTTCTAAGAATGTGTATTGGGACAACATTGGTGTCGTGTTACTTTCATTTTGAGTGAAAACTTACATATATACACATGTATTTATTTTGGATTTGGATATGGAAGCAAATAGCGCATTAGAAAGGAATCAAGGAAATTAAAGAGTAAACGAAAAGACAACGACGGATTGTTGGTTGTTGTTTAATGTAAATACTTATGTTTTTATGCCGAAAAATCCAGGCATCCTAATGTGGTCGATTTTCAGTAAACACACACATGCCTACTCTATGGGGAAAATCTCTAGTTCCCAACTACTTACATAAGTAGTTCGCTTCTAGTGTACCCGACGCTTTTCCTGAAATACTTATATTTTTGTTCATCATTTTGTTTCTAATTAAATTATTTCTCAATTTTTAGTACGATTTTTAAGGCTAAAGCGTGTTTTTTTAGTTTTTTTAAGCTATTATTTATATTGATGATATGCAAGTACAATATTAGTGTGAAATCGTACGTCATTACAAACAGAATAACAACAAACATACAAAAAGTAGGTGCAATCAAAGTTTAAATCTTGCCCAATGCCAGCTGTCAATGAACAAAGAATAGCGATCAACGGCAGCAACTTTGACTCGAAAATTAGCGTGCCAAAGTCCAATAAACCTACCGAATTTCTCAAATTGACAAACGGACAATCAAGGGTTAGGTGAAGCACGATAGAGTAACGACAAGATTGAGTGAGTAGCATTTGGCCCATCAATCTCACAGCGAAACTTTCGATTACAAATTTCCGCCCGCCTGCCAGCTCAAGCATTTTTCGATCAAATGCGAATAGAAATTAGAGATGGCAAATATTTGGCGTACCTGTGGTTTTGTCACCGTTCCTCAAAAGTCATTGGTCACTGTCGTGACTGATTTCCAAAATCACGGTGACAAAATCACGTCTTGTGAAAGCATGGAAATTTCAGTTTTCAAAAATGTAGTTTTTTGTTCTTTTTTGAAATAATGTTTTAAATTGACTTCAATTTATTTTGTTAAAGGAAGTAAGTATACTGCAGTTATTTCCCAATTTATATCAATATTTGTTTTGTTTTATATGGAAAAACTTTTATTTCACACTAAAAATGCATCTGGAAAAGCTTAGCTATTATTACTGGACTTCAAAAATATAATTCGATTAAACACATTTACATATTTACTTTTATTAAAAAGTGAATAAAAGTCTTGGTTCCTGTCAGGAACTACTCATATAAGAGTCACTGTCACTGAAAAAAATCACAGTGACTAGAAAGTCACAGTCACGAATCACTCCGTTCCTCAGAAATCACGGGATCGGCCATCTCTAGTAGAAATAAGCACAAAGCTAGTGAATGGCAATCAATTACTCGAAATGCACCAGGCCAGCGAAAACGCATACCAAATAAACATATATGTATGTACATTAGAGTGCGTTTAAAATTCAAATTAACGATATTTTACTGTATCGCCCCCTCAATCTGTAGTAACATGGTCAAAGATATCACACATAAATTTTGGTCCCGATTGGTGACGGTTAAGGCGTGGCGCATTGAGGTCAAAGTTCAGAAAACTCTATGAAGGGTCAAAAAATCCAAATATTTTTTTTAATTATCTAATACCCAAAATTAATACTTCTATACCCAATGATAACAAATATAAATTTTGGTCCCGATTGATGACGGTTTACTGGTGTTTCAAGGGGGTCAAAGTTCAGATTACCATATGCGACACTAAAAATGTAAGTCTTCTATGGCAATCTGAACATTGACCCCCTTAAAACACCACTAAACCGTCATCAATCGGAACCAAAATTTATATTTGTTATCATTGAGTATAGAAGTATTAATTTTGGGTATTAGATAATTAAAAAAAATATTTTGATTTTTTGACCCTTCATAGAGTTTTCTGAACTTTGACCTCAATGCGCCACGGCTTAACCGCCACCAATCGGGACCAAAATTTATGTGTGATATCTTTGACCATGTTACTACAGATTGAGGTGGCGATACAGTCTTTTTATGAACTTTTAAATTTTTCATACAAATTAAAAGCACCCTAATGTACATACATAGTATGTGGGTACATTTGTTCAGAGCGTATTTGCGTAGGCTCATGCAACCCTGCAAGGAATGGCTTAGGTAGGGAATGAGCCCAGCAGTAGGCGTAAAGTGATAAGAGATTGAGAGTTACAAATATTCGAAATTTCGTATGATACCGTGTTCTGACCGACATCGAATGAAAGAGATGTTTAATATGTGAAAGAGATGTTTAGTGAAGTGTTTTCCTTTAGCAAAATATTCCAACAAAGTCAATTTAAAGCGCGATGTATTGTGTTCACTTGTTATTAAATTCGGAAATGGCTTTCATAGTTTGATAGTGCTGACAAAGAACGTTTTTGGTGATGAGAAGTGCTTACAGCATGGAACGACTGTCCGACTTCGCAAAACATAAATTTTTGAACAGATATTCTGGTTGTTTTTTATAAATCAATTGGTTTAAGAAAGTTGGGTTGCGATATTAAAAAAATGTCTAAGGCTGCAGTCAAGTATTTTCGAAGAAACTTCCGATATACATAGGTTCAAGTTTTCGCTTTGGTAAGATATAACTGACACAAAAGTTCAAAGCAAGTTGCAACTTATTCCTTGACTCGCAATCAATATTACCATACACGAGCCCAACAAATATTATGAAAGGAACTAAATATGAGAATTCTGAGTAGCTTTAATTTTTCGTTTTGAGGAACGAATTCAGCTTTGTATCATAATTTTATTAATACAAAACAAAATTTGGTTAAAATGTAGTTTACAACCAAGATTTGAATTCAATCTAAAGCCTTCACTAGTAACAAACGACACATACTTCATGTTAATCCCTTGGAAGATAACCGAAGGCAATTTTTTTGCAAGTGGCGAAAACGCGAAATGCAAATGGCAGTGGCGTAGTAACGGGGGGCGGTTTTGGGGACAAAAATAATAAATATTCAAGTTGAAACTAGCACTTAAAAATATGTAAGAAAAAAACAAAAAAATTAACTTCAGATATGCTAAGTTACGACCATCTGGGGCAAGTGCAGAGTATGGGGTCGGGAAGAAAGCGATGAATTATTGTTCCCAATTCTATTTCCAATATTTGGGTATGTTTTTTTTTTATGTAATTGTAACAATTTTACAAAATTCAATTTTGGGCGCATAATAGTCCAACCAGTCAACGACGCACGCACGTAGCCCGTGTCAGCTGACACAACCCGTCTTATGGAGTTGTAGTATAAATGCCCAGTCACCAACGCATGACGACGGCTCTCTTGACGCACGTATCGTAGAAACCTAGCTCAGTTTGATTTTTCACGTAATAACGTGTCAGCTGATGCTCTCATGTTTGTTCTCTTTGCAACAGGCAAAGATAACTAGATGCGAAACTCTCAAATTTATCTGCTCTCACGGGGGCCTGAACTGTCTTTTCACTTTCAAACACTGACGAATCAGGGAAAACAGCTGACAGCAAAATCAGCTGATACCACAAACCAGATCAAATCCACCATAAATAATAAACAAATGAGGGATTTTGGATATTTGCCACCATTTCATGAAATGACTTTATTACTTATTATATTAATCGAGAAGTGAATTAAAAATGTATAATAAAGTTTGAAAAGGGGTGAGAATGGAATTGTTTGCATATTTACCTTTTTGAATCAAAAATATGTAACAAATATCTAGATATGGGAAGTAGGATATACTATAAATATAAAATATTTGCCTTAAAATTAATGCTATATTAATTGATTTCTCAATGAAAACACAATATCATTTTCCTTTTTAGCCTGGAAACAAAATTTGAATGAAATACTTGCGTTCATTTTATTAACTGGTTTAATAACATATATACCATTTTACATGATCTTAAATACTCAAGATTATACTTTAGATCAAGTTTAAAGTATAATTGTGAAGTCACTGTCATATTTTGCAGCAAAAATTACGTAATTTTATTCATTTGCAAGAAATAACGAAATACCCCCAAATTTTATTTTAAAATACCCACATTCACTTTTTTACGCACTGGCACCAATGGAAAATGTTATAAAAAATGCGCATTTTTCAGCGCTCTCACGAAACAAAGAGTTTCGTATCTAGTTATCTATGACAACAGGGTTGCCGGAGCGATCATTTTGTAGTAAATTAGTACGAATCTTTCAATATGTTCCCAAAGTACCTCAATAACTATTCCGAATGTTATCGATTATAAAATTATGTTAACATAAGTGTATTTTTTTTTAATATGGAGATAAAAATCTAAAAAAAAAATAAATTTTTTTCTCGCGTTTTTTTTACTAAATTTTGACATTGCCGCAATTGTTTTTGTTTTTTTAAACGGAAATAAAAATGTTAATAGAAAAAATGAAGGTTTTTTGGCGCTTTTTTTACAAAAGTTTACTACATATTGTATCAATCGTTTGTATTTTTATATGGAGATAAAAATTTAAATAGAAAAAAATTAAGTTTTTTCTGCTGTTTTTTCTTTATTAAATTTGACTATTGTGGATATTTTTGACTGTTGCATTTAATATATTTGACTATTGTGAATATTTTTGACTGTTCAATTTAGCAAAATTAGCTCGGATAGCAAATTTTTAAAACCTGTTTGTTGAATAATATTTGGCGAGCCGGCAAGACTAGTGAATTTGACAACAAGCATAAACAACAAAATAAATTAAAAAATAACCGCAGCAAATATTATTACTAAAAATTAAAACAAAAATAGTATCTGTATATAATTGCTGCATTTTATTAATTGCAAAAATTAGGTTTCTTAGTGCACATGTGTACATATGACGTATTCTTAAAAGCCTTTAAGAAATAGTATAGAAAACGTAGAAGCACGGAGTCAGAAGTAAACAAAACTGCAATTAATATTTGGTTTTAAATTATCATGATACAACATTTTCAATTTAAAAATTTATTTATTAATAAATTCTATGAATAATACGATTTAAAAAAACATTACTACGAAACCAAACACAAGTTACTACGAAATCAAAAACTGCATGTATACTTTGCTGTACATTGGTAACGCTGTTATTCACCTCATTCCAAACAAACCAAAAACAATGCAGAATGTAAACAAAGGAAAACAACTGATTCTTGCGTTGGGTATGCGTGCGTTTACGTGCGTGAATGGTGTCGATTTTGAACTATTGCGTGAGGTAACTGAGAGATATGATGCCGTCGGTCAGTGGTTGGACTATAAAACTTGAAAATCTACCTATGCGCGTAGATTTCCAGAAGAGAATATGAGACTTACTTTTGAAGTATAGTTAAAGGCCCTTGGCAACTGACAATCTGGCATGTCAAGCAGTGTGTATGTGTGAGTTTTTTTGTGTGTGTTAGTGCAATCGGCAGTCGTCGTGCTACACGTTCTTGTTCGGGCTCGCGTTGATGAGAATCAAATCTTTTAGATAATTGCGTCAATCACCCGGCACTCACACATATGTATACACTTCTTAACATTCCAGATTTTAAGTGGCCAAGGGCCTTAAGAGTTTGATATATGTATTATAAGCGATATTTGTGTACTAAAATGTTAAATTATAGTCTGAAAAAATTACATTTCGCTAGCTTAGAGTGCAAACTGTGTAAGTCCACTTTTATGAAAAAGTGTATTTTTATGTAGAACGCTAGAAAAATCAAATACGCACCGCGCTAAACAAGTCTGAGATACTTGTCATATTTCGTTGTTATTAAGTGATACGCAAATTGTGTAAGTCCAAAAAGCGAAAAAAATTGTGTAAGTCCAAAATATTTATATGAACAGAAGTTTTTTTTTCATTTCGAATTTTTTTTCCTTTTTTGTTTTTTGTCTCTCCTACAAAGTTTTAAAAAAGGACTTACACAATTTGCATTCTAAGCTAGCGATTTTTATTATTTGTAAAAAAAATTGTAGTGTTTTTTGGTAATTTGAATTTTGGTAAATTTTTTACATTGGCTGTGACCCCCCCCCCGAAAAATTCTCTAGCTACGCCACTGGCAAATGGCTTTTGTCTTGGAGCCATTTAAATTTAAGTTATTAACACCCGCCCACGAAGAGATACGTTCAAGTTCCTTGTTAACCCTGTACACTAAATCCTCTGATAAACCAATTGGACGAAAAAAAATATATTTGTGCACCGTCAGCGTATATATTAAAATGTATCGAGACACTCTCAAAACAATATATAATATCATTAATAAACAATCTGGACCAAATTCATCCCAGAGCAATTCTTTAAAAATTTTCATTTGTTAGCACCTAATGTTGCTTTTTAATTGCGGCATATTTAACACCAGCAATCATTAATATTTTGCGAAATAAGTGTTTATAATAATTCAGTAGAACTCGAAATACAACATATATTGATTTTAGTTGGAAAACCAGAGTGGAAAAAATTAATGTTTTTTTCTACCTGGGCGTTATATGTACATAAATCTATTTTGGGAGATCACCACATCCTCGTATCAAAGCTTTCTCGCCGAGAGACCGTCAAGAAAAAAGAAGCCTGATGAGCGAATGAAGTGAGTTGGGCCAACTGTTGTTCAATACGGTCTAATGGGAAACATATCGCACACTAAATCAAAAAGCGTTACAACTCAAAATTCAAAAATTTTCAGGAGAGGCAAAAAACTTTTTAATTTTTATATGGGAAAAGGCTACGTATAATAGTTATTTCTCAGTTAAAAAAGACTCTGAGTGGCCGTTGTGGTGCAGTGGGTAGAGTGCTCGCCTGCTATGCCAGAGGTCTCGGGTTCAAACTAATTAGTAAAAATCCAATTATAAGGTTTTTTAAGAGCAGCGGTCACCTCTCGGCAGTGGACGGCATACCCTCCGAGAGTATTTCTGCCATGAAAAAGCTTCTCACAAAAAATGCATTAGCCGTTCGGAGCCGGCTTAAAACTGTAGGTCCAGCCAATTAGTAAGAAAAACAAAAAAGAGCACACCTCGAATTGGGAGAGAAGCTCGGCCATAAAACTCGTCAGAGTTATAATAGCGCCATTGTATTATTATTATATTATTATTAAAAAAGACTCTGATGGAAAAGATTTTTTGGCAGCCGCTAGAGATATATTCTGTGTACCAATTTATGGAAGAAACCCGATTAAAATCACCTTTTGAAAACACACACTGTAAAAATTCTATATTACATATTACACTGAAAAAAATTTTTCTAAATTTTGTTTTTCAAACTGGGAGAACACTTCAAAGACCAAGCGATTTTGAAAAATAAGAATTTTTTTTAGAAAGGTCTATTTAATATATATAACATATCTGAAAACTAAAATGGCCTTTTTTAAAATTTTTTTTTTAAATTTATTTAAGTAAATGCATCTCTTGGCTTTCTTGTATTTTGATATCACGCGTAAACTTATCCACTGATTTCAAAAATTTTTATACTGTTAGAGCGCTTTCACATTACTCGGTGCGGTATCGGATCGACATTTTTGGTTTTTACCGAAAGTATACCGAAACCTTACCGACCACATGTATTTCAATCGGCACTTTCACATTAGTGTTGCATACATGAAATCGAAGCGGATTAATTTCGCTATACCGCAACGCGGTAAGACCGGTCAGTAAAATTTGAGGAATTACTGCAGACATTTTTGCGGCGTAATAAAAGAAGAAGAACAAAGTCAGTAAAAAACTCGTTTCGGCTATAAATGTAGCAAGTTATAATGTCTTCGTCTTCGCTAGAAGACATTATTGTTATTATTGAGTGATTTGTTGAAGTTAAAAATTTTGTTTTGCAAATTTCGATGTTTGTTTTTCTATTTTCTGCCTATTACGCACCGAAAGTATTCCCACAAGTGTGAAAAACACAGCAACGCGGAATCGTTTCGGTAAGCTGAAAATACCGAGCAAAAAATATCGATCCGATGTCGTACCGAGTAATGTGAAAAGGCCCTTAGAAAGGTATTAAAATCACCTTTTGAAAACATACACTGTAAAAATTCTGTATTACATATTACACTGAAAAAAAAAATTTCAGTTCAGTTTGAAAAAAAAAAAATTTTGAAAATTTTTTTTAGGTGTAATATGTAATATAGAATTTTTACAGTGTATGTTTTCAAAAGGTGATTTTAATACCTTTCTAATGCTAGAGACACACATCGTAGTATAGTAGAAATATTGCGATCTATACCGCATATGTGTCACTCTCATATTGTAGTTTAATTGAAAATTTTCATAGTAAAGCCAAATCATAGTATTGATATTATGATATTTCTACCACATGTGTGTCTGACGCATAACGGTATAAAAATATCAGAAAGCCAAGAGATGCATTTACTTAAATAAATTAAAAAAAAAAAATAAAGAAAAAGGCCATTTTAGTTTTCAGATATGTTATATATATTAAATAGACCTTTTTAAACAAAATTTGTATTTTTCAAAATCGCTTGATCTTTGAAGTGTTTTTTCAGTTTCAAATTTTATTTTGGAAAACATTTTTTTTTCAGTGTACTAAAACAAAACAAATTATTACAGTATATTTTTACTACTACTTTCAGTACCTTTCTAATGGTGTAAAGATCTTTGAAATCGGTAAAGCCGTTCCCTAGTAATCACACTTTAAAAGTACCTATTATCGTTATTTTTCGATTATTTTCGAATATTTTTGAATATTTCGATACCTTGCCACGCCCACAATTTTTCGAAAATGCAATTTCTGAAAATGAGGTTGTGTTTGGGTAGGTTAGATGTACCTCTGTGCAAAATTTCATCAAATTCTGAGGGGGTCGGGTTCAACGCATATTGGGTTTGATATGGAATTCACATATGTAAGTATTTTCATATAGACATACATACACATTAAAGTACTGCAAAGTTCAACATTTTCTGTAAAATTGTCCTTTTCAAAAATTTCATACATTGTCATACCATGTCATCACAAACATACTGTCTTGCCATGTTGTTCGAACTCAAACATACTATTGTTACATGTCAATGTTGTTGCCTATACTGTTGTTCGATTTTGTTTTCAATAACATGCCTCTGCAGTATGTTTTCATGCTGTTGTATGAAAATATATGTACGTATGTACATACATACATACATATATGTAGACTATTATTTTTTTATTTAGAAAATATTTATCTACTATGTATGTATATAAAAACGAAATGGGATAGGGATAGGGATAGGAATAGGGATAAGGATAGAGATGGGATAAGGAGAAGGTTAGCTTAAGCTTTTACACAAGGGATTAGTAATCTCTATTTATAAATAAAACTATTTTGTTTTTCATAAGAAAATATATATGTTGTGTGTAATTGATCCCTGGTCCAGATAACAACAAAAAGTTTTCATAATAGCGTTCACTCTTCACAAGTGGCCCGCAACCGAAAAAACTTATCATATCAAATTCATCTGCCTTGGTAAATGCCGTTTGAAGTAGGCATAAAACTCGTTAGATTTATATCGCGCCAGTACCGAATAGGTGTTTCCTTAAATGTTAAGCTATAGCTTATAAGCTATTATAATGATCTTAAACTACATACATATGTACATACCTGTGTTCATATGGAACAGTAGCTTAAGTGTACTTAAGGAAAAAATTAGTTAGCTTCCAAAAAGTTGAAATAATGGGTGCAGTGAAATAACGCCCGCGGCGATTTTTTCACTAATACACCATATTAAAAAAAACCCATATGCGGGCTTAATTGCCATTTCGAAATAAAGCCCACATCGCCGAATAGGGTGCGCGGGCGTTCTTTCCTTTTCTGAATGGAAATAAAACCCACGGGTTTAATTGCGTTTTATTCGCAGGCGCTATTTCTTTTTCAACAAAGGAAAAAACGCCCGCGGGCGTCATTTCACTGCACCGAAATAATGCATCTCAGAGAGTACATTCTGCAGGTTTGTTTAAACTCCTTCTCGGGCTTTAAACCAGCTTCAATCTCAATGATTTTACTTAATAATTCTGTGCGGGGAACTGCTAGAAAATTACACAAATTTACGAGTATTTTGAAAATTTGCCTTTCGACATAAGCTACTGCGGCTAATAATACAATGGCGCTATTATAACTCTGACGAGTTTTATGGCCGAGCTTCTCTCCCAATTCGAGGCGTGCTCCTTTTGTTTTTCCAACAAATTGGGTAGACCTACAGTTTTATGCCGGCTCCGAACGGCGAATGCATTTTTCATGAGAAGCTTTTTCATGGCAGAAATACTCTCGGAGGGTATGCCGGCCACTGCCGAGAGGTGACCGCTGCTCTTAAAAAACCCAATAATTGGATTTTTACTAATTAGAAAAATTTTTTTTTGGTGTTTGCTCGGACTGGGGCTTGAACCCGAGACCTCTGGTATAGCAGGCGAGCACTCTACCCACTACACCACAGCGGTCACAATAATGATATATCAATTTTAAAAATCGGATTCAAACAAAAAAGTTATAAAAAAACAAATTCGGTGGTTTTTCGCGGGATCAAAAAAAAAAAATGTTGTCCGGAGACCTCCTCAATATTAGCTTCATATTTAGGGACGGACTTTTAAAGATTTTTCATATCTAGTCTAGTGTACATGTGAATTTGACTCTTCTGGACTATGTATCTATACATACATACATAGGTGCATAATTACTATAATTCTTCTTTGTTGAGACCAGATTCATATTCAGCGCATCTTCCACTTGTAAAATTTGATTTAATTTCGCTCACAATGCTAATTTTTACGGAATTGTAATATAAATAATAATGCTGCCACAATATGTCGCAAGTGTCGCATGTGTCGCACTTGTCGCATGTATTGAAAAATTGTTTTTCTATGTTCATGCATGCCAAACAATTATAAAAAAAATGTATAGGTTTGATTTGAATTTTTTCGATAGTGTCTTTGTATGTCGTTGTTAAACATGTATGAGCAACATGGCAAGGCATGACATTCGCATGATGTGGCAAATGTGGCATGTTAAATAGTTCAACAATTGCAGGCCTTTAATACACATACATATGTAGATATCCGATTTAAGAATCTACGAATAAAACTAAGGCCTTTTTAAATATTTTAAAATGCCAAATGCGTCTTTCTTAAAATTAAGGGCCGATTTCATAATGAAATTCTTAAAGCTCCTTTTGTTAAAGGAGCCTTTTAGTTAAAGAGCCATTTAAATGTTCTTTAAAGTGGAAGTGATTTCATAATAATATAATATTAAAGGCTCCTTTAACGTCAAATGATTGTCATAAATTTAAAAATATTGAAATTTGACATTTGACATTTGTTTTTTTCTGAAAATAAATAAATTTTTTGATTGTGGCTTTATTATTATTTTTTTTTTTTTTTTGAAAAAAGAAAAAGAACAAAGAAGCATAACTTGGAAACCCAGTGCAGAAAAAATAGGAAGCGGTCATCCAACCTCACAAAAGAGGAAGAAGATTAATATTGCATTATAGGACTCAATAAACAAAACAACAAACAAAATCGGTTCAAAAATTTTAATAAATTTTTGATATTTGATTTTGACAGACTGCAGAAATGAAATTTTTTCTGGCAAAAGGAACCTTTAAATATAAAATGCCCGTTTTTGGGTATTTAACTTTAAAGGAACTTTTATCTTCAAAAAGGCTTTATGAAATCAATCAGCAAACTAAAGGCTCCTTTAGAATTTAAAGGAACTTTTAATTTGATTATGAAATCGGCTCTAAGTATTAAAAATAGTAATAATAATTTACATTTAGCCTTGCACAAATCACGCACAGAAGAGCTTACATGCATATGTACATCTATTAAAAATATGTATGTAAATAAAATGCAACTCATGCACAACAAAGAAAAGAAGCGATACGTAGCTTATAAGAAATTGGCTCCTGTTGTGAGGTCAAAAGTTCGTGCAAATAAATAGCGAAAGGGTTGTATGATTTTAACCAAATAAATAGCGATTTAATTTTTTTTTGCAAAGAGTTCTGAATTTTCAGAAACAACTTCCGTTTAAAAATTGCTTCTTAGTTTAAATGGAAATGGTCTGTGATAAGGTTGGAGGTAGAAATATACCTACACAGATGCTCAAGCAGAGCGTTTTGGAATGAAATAGCTTTTCAATAGCAACAACAGTGAATATTTTCTTATCCATAGTAAATATTAATATGTGCGCGAAGGATTGTTTACCAAAATAGACTATACCAAAAGTATTAGCTTTTTGGCCACGTGATTTTTGATATTTAATGCGAATATATGTAACTCTAACGAATTTTAGGCTGCGATCTTTTCCCGATTGGAGGCGTGGCCCTTAATTTTGCTTTTCCTACTAATTGGGCGCAAACACAGTATTATGTCGGCTTCGAATGTTGAATGCATTTTCTGTGAAAAGCCTTTCAAGACGAAATACACTCGGAGGGTACATCGACCACTACCGCATTTTTTAAGCCAAGCTTCTTCTCCAATTTTTTTTTTTTTTTTTAATTTTTTCTGGATAAAATCAATAAAAAATATTTTCCTTATATCAAATGAATCGCTCTTACAACAAAAATTTTATCTTTGTATTTGGTGGAAATCGAAAAAATGAAATAAGAAGTAACTACAATTCATAGATGTCACAAAAACGATTTTGATTTAGAAAACGGGCTGCCTTTACATCAACAATACTCATGTACCTACTCATGTTCTGGTGTAAGATTGACTTTTATTTAAATTACGCTTTCAAGGAGGGAATTAAATTAATAGCTCATTTAGTCGACAAGTTTATTACACTTTAATTGATTATGGAAGCGCAACACGAATATATATTTGATGTATTAAATATGTTTATATGTACACACATATGTATGCACATATATTTGAAAGAGGACGTCGCGACGTGTTCACATGCTCAATTGTTTTGATACTAAATGTATTTGTTAATGAAAAAAACTAATAAATTACATGCCTTACTGTAATGCGATCACAAAATTACTAAACCAATTAAATATTAAATTATTGTTAAAGTGAGAATGAAATAATTTGTAGCATGCACGCTGCTTCTACACACATATGTATGTATGTAGTATGTACATACAATTCAAGTATATACATATATGTGTTCTATAATTTACGTATACTAGGGTGGTTAAAAAAATGGAACGAACGAATATTGCCCCCTCCATGGGTAACAGTATGGTCAAAGAAAATTTCACTTTTGCAAAAACTTAATGGAGCTACACGAAAAAAAACGCCGAATTTTTAAAAATTTCAAGGTAAGTCTAGATTTATGTATGAAAAAAGTTATATCTACCCGTACGTAAAATTAACCGCTAAAGCGAATGACGTTTTCATAAACTTGATTAACTCGTCCAAACATTTCTGGAACGCAGCCTACCGTGTGATTGAAATAAAAACAATATCCTTTGGTTTTCTTTTTATGCCTCCTACGCGTTTCGACACATTATTGTGCCTTCTTCAGGGAGTCTGTTTATTTTTCAACAGGAAAACATCATTATTACATATATTATTGCAATTGATTACATTAACATACCTTAATTGAACATTATATCCTAAAATCCAAAAACAACAGAATTGTACATAAATACTCGTACATTGAACAATTAATTACAAAAATATATTAAACAATTATTTAAACAAAACTTTCTGTATAACATTATTGTTACTCGTCAAAATATCACAGGTTTGTATGTACTACTTATATTGTCAACGTCTTCTTTATGGTTCATTGCGCATTGTATTTTTTGTTGTATTCTTAAGCTTTCTAATGTCAGTCTTTTTCTAGTTCTCTTTTCTATGTCCAATATTCGCACGCTTTCAAAATCAGCTGTGTGTCCGCTGTTAACTAAATGTTGAGCTAAAGCTGTTGACATTTATTTTATTTTTTTTTTTTAACAGCTTTAGCACAACATTTAGTTAACAGCGGACACACAGCTGATTTTGAAAGCGCGCGAATATTGGACATAGAAAAGAGAACTAGAAAAAGACTGACATTAGAAAGCTTAAGAATACAACAAAAAATACAATGCGCAATGAACCATAAAGAAGACGTTGACAATATAAGTAGTACATACAAACCTGTGATATTTTGACGAGTAACAATAATGTTATAGAGAAAGTTTTGTTTAAATAATTGTTTAATGTATTTTTGTAATTACCCAATAAACACAGACACGAGGATGATATCGCGGCGAATTCGAGGCGAGTTCGCGAAAGCAGATTTTCGCGAATGTAATTTCTCGGACTCGCCTCGAGTTCGCGGCAAGTTCGAGTAAATCAATTTTCGCGATATCATTTTTATACTCAGCTGTACTAGTACACAGAGTATTATAGTTTTAATCACAGAACGGTGGATTGTAACATAATGAAATAATCGAGATAGATATAGACTTATATATATCAAAATGATCAGGGTGAAAAGAGAAATCGATTGAGCCATGTCCGTCCGTCTGTCCGTCTGTCCGTCTGTGCGCACGATAACTCGCGCAAAAATTGAGATATTTTGATGAAATTTGAAATGTAAGTTGGTACCAAGACAGGAACGGATGGTATTGAAAATGGGCGAAATCGGACCATGACCACGCCCACCTCCCCTATATAGTAAAAATCGGAAATTTTGTATCTCAGTCACTAATAGAGCTAGAGTGATAAAATTTCACACACGTATTGAGCTCAGGCCCTTATGAAGAAATATGGTGAAATTTTGGAAAATGGGCGGTGCCACGCCCACTTATTAAGGGGCAAACATTGAAAGTTTTATAAGTCATAACTCAGAAACCGTTGAAGATATATCGATGAATTTTGGTAGGTGTGATATACTTACTTAGGCAAATGTTTTGACGAAAAATTGCCAAAATCGGTTGACGACCACGAACACTTTTATATATGGGTCTTATAAAGTGACCTAATAAAAACATTTTAAGCGATATCTCTGTCAAATATAAAGATATATCATTGAAATTTTATGGAAGGTGTCCAACTATGGACATATAACAAAAAATACAAAAATTTTGGGAAAATGGGCGTGGCACCGCCTCCTTTTAGAAGCAGGAATATACGAGATTTCTGAGCCCATAACTCGACAAATAATCGATATATTATGACGAAACTTGGTGTATACACTTTCACTACTTGTAGTAATACATGTTCAAAATTTTAGCGAAATCGGTTGACGACCACGCCCACTTTTATATATGGGTATTATAAAATGGCCTAATAAAAACATTTTAAGCGATATCTTTGTCAAATATAAAGATAATTCATTGAAATTTTGTGGCATGGCCCATTTCGGAAAATGGGCGTGGCACCGCCTCTTTTCAGACAAAGGAATCAACGAGATTTCGGAGCCCATAACTCGACAAATAATTGAGATATTATGACGAGACTTGGTTTATACACTTTTATAACTTGTGTTAATAGACACGCAAAAATTTATTGAAATCGGTTTATGACCACGCCTACTTTTTAACGAAGATATTTCTGGAACACCCTTTGGGAATTTGTAACGTGACATCTTTGTAACTGGAAGTCATAAAGGAATTAAATTTTGCACAAAGAATAATATTCATATGCTTAGTTGGATGACTGATAAAAATTTAGAAAATGGGCGTGGCTACGTGGCTAACAAACAATGAAAGCATACAGCTGAGTATCTAATGTTCGATTCCACTCGAACTTAGGCTTCCTTACTTGTTCATACATAAATCTAGACTTACCTTGAAATTCTTGAAAATTGCGCGGTTTATGGTGTAGCTCCATTCAGTTCTGGGAAAAGTGAAATTTTTTTCAGTTTACTTAGGGTGCGTTTATGTCGGAGCAATAGAAGAAAGAAAGATAGCAGTGGGTGATATACGCTTATCGGAATAGCGCTGTTATCTGTCAATATTGAAGCTCTGGATTTGTCTTTAGTGTATTGTGGTACTTAAATAAAATGTTTAGAATAACCGAAAAGGTTTAAAGGTGTATAATGTCCATTAAGAATTTATTGCAAAATCCTTCCGTATTCTGAAAAAATAGCATTAAATACGATTACACTTTCAAAAGTCTCTATAGATTTAATATGTACACATTCAAAATTATATTTTTGTGTTTTCTACTTTGTAGCTTCCCAGCCAGCAAAATCATCGTAAACGAGCTCGTAAACGGATGTTTTCTCGAAGAAAACTCTAATAAAATATCGTTTATGATATCCGTTTACGATTCGCCTACGAATACTGTTTCGCTTTAAAATGTTCAGTGCCTACGAGTGTCGTAAATGTATCGAAAAAGCACTCGTATATGAATCTTTTTACGTCCGTTTTTTATATCGTAAATGTAGAAATTTTACAAACATACATACTTACTTTTAAAATATTGAGTTTGAAATTTTTCGTTTTCTTTTTTTTTTTGACATGATAGAAAAAAAAAAGTTTCTTTTGTTATTGTTTTTTATTCGAGAATAGCTCGTAAATCGCAATGTTCGTAAAATGTACGGTACCTTGCTGGCTGGGTTAATATAAAAAATTCACATACATACATAAGAAATATTTACATATATTTCTGCACACATATTTATCTACATATTTAACTTTTTTTAATTTGAAAGGTTATATAAAAATTATGTATAAAAAGTAATAAAACAGATAAAGAATTATTCATAAAAAATAAAATAGATTTATAAAATTTAAAAAATCGAAAAATTTTATGAAAATGTCACTTAAAAATTTGTAAACCCTATTTTATTTTCTACGAATGAAGTGGTATATATTTACTAACGTGTGGACTTCATTTCACATGCTATGGCCTTCCACAGTTTATCCAAGACAAACATATTGTGGTGATTTGGATTTTTTTTGATCCCACAAAGGTTGTCTTTTAAAAATTGCACCGATGAAACTTTCTGTTTCCGTAATGAATAGCGCTAATCGACTTAAGAAAATCAATGAATTAATTTTCTGCGCTCTTATACTTTTGATACGCGCTTATAGGACAGCTCCGACATAAACAGAACTCCCATTTACAATTTTCGTCGCTCCATTGCTCTCTTTCTTCTATTGCTCCGACTTAAACACTATACGTGATTTCCGTAAGGTATTTTCTTTGCTATTATCTGCGGTGAGCTTAGCGCTTATCGCAGCTCCGACATAAACAGAAGTACAGAACTCCCGTTTACAATTTTCTTCGCTATCTTTCTTTCTTCTATTGCTCCGACATAAACGCACCCTTACTCTAAAACAATGATGCCCAAACATTTCTTATGGACGAGCAATGTCATAATTTAGAAAAAAAAAATATTTTTCTATATGTTTGGTTTTGTAGTTTTCTACAACTTCATTTTCATCTAGTAGATAACGCAGGAAAAAAATTAGGACACAAACCAAATTTTATTTTCCTATGCTCGCCTATGCTCGCGTATATACACAAATTTCTTATGAAAGTGGCGTTCAAAAACGCCCTATTTCAGAGAAAATTCAATATACAAATGTATATTTCTCCGAAATAGGGTGTTCTTGAATAATTTTGTGAAATAGGACGTTATTGAAACAAATTCTGAAATAGGGCTTTCTTGAAGAAAATTCTGAAATGGGGCGTTTTTGAAACAAATTTTGAAATAGGATGATCTTATACTCAGGCGTCGATATGTAGCTGATATATGTATGTTAAAAGTGTACCGTGATTCAAAAGCATTAGTAAGTGGCAGAAGCAATGGCGTGGCATTCCTTGTTTGCTACAATAACCTCCATTCGAAAACGGGTAACACACTTACACAAGCGGGAAAGTTTTTGGTATTTATGAATGAATGAAGCAGTGCAGTTTTAACCGATATATGCTAACTCTTTCAATCTCCCTATCTCTCTCTGTTAATAACACAGATATCGGTTATTTATTGCATAGGTACTTTTAGGTGGAATAACTCAGTGTTACTATACCAAATAAGCGAGCAGATCAGCGCATAACAGGGAATTAGGTTTTAAAATTTTCAGAGCGGTTCGAATGATCACATAACAGAAAAAAAGGTGTTTATGTATTTGAGTTTCATTGAAAAATGTGTAGATGTGTGAAAATTTTGGAGAGAAGGGGGTAAAGATGGCTGGCAGGGTATGTACATATGTACATATGTATGTACGCAACGAAGAATATTATTCGACAGCCCTCGAGACGATTGAAGATAAAGTGAGTATTGACGTGAAGTTGTTGGTGGAATTGATATGTTAATTGAAACTAGTATCGCCGGTGGTCGAAATTCGACCATGCAATTTATTTTTTCAACTTTGTATTGGTACAAAAATTATTCCTTTTCGCGGAGATAAGCAACACTTTCCAAATTCCAGTTGTACCGCAACACTGATTTGCTCTTTTGATCACGGTCCGACGCGAAATCATGGTCAAAATCAAGGCAGATCTAGGAAGGTAGGCCCGGTGGTGAGCGCTTTTAAATTAAAGCGACTCTTCAACTGTGTTTACGATATTTGTAAACACGTTTACGATATCTATTTATCTTAACTAAAAATTTTATTTATTAATTATAAAGAAATTAAATAATTTATAGAAAAAATTATATGCCTATGCACTGCTCCTGACTCATACGAACACATCCATATCAATTTTATGTGGATATGAGTATGTTAAATGTGCAAAACAGCCTGGCAATTGTTTGTATGGGAAAAATGTTAGCCTATGTATTAATATATAGATTCTAGAGAACAAAAGCTTGTCTTCCAAGACGTTTCGTTAAAGTTGACAGATGTTTAGGACGTTCTACATGATGGATTAATCAGTTCCTTGCTGGGCATATGTGCATTGATTATACATATATGTATACTAAATTTTTATTTTGTTTTTATTTTTGCAATAATTGTTGCACACGCGTCCGCCACTCGTACGTGCTTTGGCATCAAATTCTTTTAAAACGCTTTCCTTTCGCTTCGTTGTTATAGCGCACCCTTCATTTTAATATTCCGTATACATGCATACATAACTATGTATGTACATACGAGTATTTATTTGCACCAACATGGTAATGGAAGTCTTTTATAACCAACTGAGTATTCATGAATATTTGTCAACATTACCGTTATGTGTAACATTATTAAAGAAAACATCACTGAGAGAGAGAAAGTGAAACTCTTTCGCCAAGTCCTCGATTTAGTGATCTGAATATTATAGCAATGGGCATTGAAATTGATAATAACACATTTTATTACACGTTCACATTTGTTGAGTTATACAAAAGAATCAATAATTATGTATATAAAAGCGCTATTTACCATTAGTATAAATATTTATAATTTTTTATTACACTGGCGCTTCTCTCCGAATTCGTCGCGTGCTCCCTAATTATTGATTTTCCTATTAATTTGGTGGACTTATAGTTTTATGCCGGCTCCAAAGGGTATATGCATTGTTTGTGAGAAGCTTTTTCATGGCAGACATACATACACTCGGCGTGTATGCCTCCCACATTTATATTAATTAATAGTCTAATTAATTAAACACAATTATTAAATTTTCTGAAAATAGCGGTCACCCGGTATAAAACTGTAAGTCCACTAAATTTGTAGAAAAAAAGTTAAGGAACACGTCTCGATTTGCTAGATAATCTCGACCGAAAACTCATTATGCTGTGGTTATGGTACCAATCAACATTGCCAATCAAAATCGGAAACATTTCGTGATTGGTGAGAGGTGGTTATGCTTGCATTGATGATTGGAGCGCACATACACAACATAACACATGATTATTACTGAACACATACACAACATAACACATTATTACCCCCGAAACCTCGACTGCTGGCTGCCTGTTTCACACAGCAGATTTGCTGGATGTGAGAGTCCGAAAATTCTCTCACCGTCGGAGTGCACAACAACAATTTCACGGTGCTCGACCAGCAAGATTGTAACCATAACCAGGCCCTTAGAGTTATATTCGCGCATGTGGATCTATCTGTAAAAGATGTTTAAATTTAACAAGTCAAAGTCAGAGAAAATTACCTAAAGCAGGCCCAGGCAGCTAGTGGGACAATTCGCACCCTAAATCATAAAGGGGCACAACTCAAAATTTTTCGAAATGGAGTTTTTTTCATAAACGGGTATACGGAACATATCTCTGTAGATTGCCAAAAAAAACTTTTGAATAACTGTCTCTTTCGACCGAAAAATAACCATTATAACTGGCCCTTTGCCATACGATTGCTTGTAATGAAAAAAAGTTTTTTGTCTCTCCTGAAAATTTTTGAATTTTGATTTGTGCCCCTTTATGATTTAGGGTGCGAATTGTCCGAAAAATTGAGAACCAAATTCACACAGATTATTACGCTCTTTGTTTGCTTCGCTTGTGTGAGCGCTACGATCAATGAAGTGCTGTCGTTTGTTTCTGTTCAGTGGCTTACTATCAAGCAACAAGACAATAAATAGCGTATGCGGAGGAAGGTTTGCTATCTGTCGGGCTTTTCTGCGCTTCTTTGTATTACCAAAATGGAGGCTTAAAATGAAAGTTGAATGTAAATGTACATGTGTACATATTTACATTCCTTTTATACCTTAATATTTCAATCGTTTCAGTCCATTTTGTTTTCTAATACCACGTCTCCACATAACGTGTTTCGCTCCTTTTTTCTGCATTTTCTCTCTTAATCTTGTTTCGACACGGAAACCAGTGCCGAAACTCGCCAATTTCCATACAAATTTCTGAGAGCGAGTGAAGATTAAAACACTGTTTCATCCTTGCCAACCTCGATGATATCGATGTCTTCTCTAATTTTGTATCGAAAATCTATCGAAATCTCACACAGACCAAAACAGAAACGGAAAATATAAGCAAACATACAAACATTTAAGAAGAGCAAGAAAGAGAAATGTTAAACTGAATCACGATCAGCCACGTGGAGACGGGTTATTTATCGAGATGTTTTGATAGATGTTTTGTTGGTGAAACAAGTTATGTGGAGACGGGCTTTAAGCCGCAACTTGTTGTATAAAGCTTCGCTTCACACTTTGGCTTTTTCACTTGTTTTTATACTCAGCTGTACTAGTACACAGAGTATAATAGTTTTGATTTCATAACGGTGGATTGTAACATAAAGAAATAATCGAGATAGATATAGACTTATATATATCAAAATGATCAGGGTGAAAAGAGAAATCGATTGAGCCATGTCCGTCCGTCCGTCTGTCCGTCCGTCCGTCCGTACGCACGATAACTCGCGTAAAAATTGAGATATTTTGATGAAATTTGAAATGCAAGTTGGTATCGAGACTGGGACGGTTGGTATTGAAAATGGGCGAAATCGGACCATGTCCACGCCCACTTTTCCTATATAGAAAAAATCGGAAATTTGGTATCTCTGTCACTAATATAGATGGAGCGATGAAATTTTACCCACGTGTTGAGCTCAGGCCCCTATGAAGAAATTTGATGAAATTTTGGAAAATGGGCGGTGCCACGCCCACTTATTAAGGGTCAAACATTGAAAGTTGTATATGTCATAACTCAGAAACCATTGAAGATATATCGATGAAATTTGGTATGCGTGATTTACTTACCTAGGCAAACATTTGGACGGAAAATAGTAAAAATCGGTTGACGGCCCGACGCTTTTCCTTAAATACTTATATTTTCGTTCATCATTTTGTTTCTAATTAAATTATTTCTCAATTTTTAGTACGATTTTTAAGATTAAAGCGTGTTTTTTAGTTTTTTTAAGCTATTATTTATTCCGATAACACCCACTTATATGCGTGGGAATGGTTTTGATATCATTTATCTCTATACCAATTTTCAGCTCCCTACCTTGAACTGTTTTAGAGATAATCAGCTTTAAAAATTAAGGTTGTATGGGAGGTGCCACGCCCCGTTTTCTGATAACCCCCACTTTTCTGAGTGAGAAGGTTTTTGATTTCACCAACCTCTATACCAATTTTCAGCTCCCTACCTTAAACTGTTTTAGAGATAATCAACTTTAAAAATTAAGGTTGTATGGGAGGTGCCACGCCCCCTTTTCTGAGTGAGAAGGGGTTTGATATCACCTACCTCTATACCAATTTTCAGCTCCCTACCTTGAACTGTTTTAGAGAAAATCTGCTTTAAAAATTAAGGTTGTATGGGAGGTGCCACGCCCCCTTTTCTGATAACCCCCACTTTTCTGAGTGAGAAGGGTTTTGATATCACCTACCTCTATACCAATTTTCAGTTCCCTACCTTAAACTGTTTTAGAGATAATCAGCTTTAAAAATTAAGGTTGTATGCGAGGTGCCACGCCCCCCTAACATTTTTAAATTTTTTCTTCGACTAAACCTTCACGAGGTAACAACAAACAAACCCCCCTAAGGAAGTATTTGATTTGGTTCAGCCGTTTTCAAGTTTTAGCGTTTCAATTAAATACCAAATCATTTTTATATATGTAGATTACCCCTTGAATGTTCTGTGTGAATTTCGTTGAAAATTTTCCAGTAGCTTAAGCTGATTCCACATAAAACTTTTTCCGCTTTGCGTTACGCCGCACACTGGGGATTTTGCGGAAAAAAGTCAAATTGTCAACATACTCTTCATGCAATATGCAGTGATATTTTGGAATTTAGACTAAATGGTACAACCAAATCAAAAAGAATTACTCCGATCTGACTGCTAGTTTTTTTTTATAGCCGTCTCAAACTCAGTACTTGTATGTTTTACCGAACCAACTTAATTTAAACCTAAGAATTTCAAAACGAATAATCTTTTATTATGTGAGCTAACGTTTTTCTTTTTATTTTTTATTTAAAGTAGGATATTTCAGTCTACTAAAATTGAAAAAATAAACTCTGCAGAGACTTAAGTTTTTTTTTTTGTTTATTTTTATGAACATATAACAAAAATCCCTTTTTTCTCCAAACATTTGGACCTGTAATTTTAGCGCCACTTCCCTCCAGTTGGAAATCACTACTAATACATTGTTTCATATCTGTTTTTACATTTTTAATCAATTTCAAGTGCCCCCAGGTGCCCCTTTTCAATTTATTGTATTATACAGTACAACATTTTTCAGCTAATTGATTCGCGACTCAATTCTGATAAGGCTCTTTTGTTTAACATAACTCAAGAACCACTAGTCGGATTTTGTTTAAACAAATTTATAAAAATCAAGAATTACAAGTACTTTCATCTGTTTATATAACGTTTCGCTATATAGGCAACAGTTTCCCAGTTATAAATAAATGTATGGAGAAAAAAAAATATTTTTTGCCTAAAAATAATTTTTTTTTTTTTAATTCATAAAAAATCGAAAACGGTAAAAAAGTTCAAAGTCCTATTATTTTCACGTAAAGTCGCATAACCTATGAACAAAATGATACATAAATCAAGAAAATCGATGAACGCGTTTCGCTTTTATTCACAATTAAGTACAGGTATGGATTAAAAATTATTTTTATTTTTTACTATAGGTCCAAGGGAGGTACCCCTAGGGAGTGGCCGATTTCAATTATTTTTTGTACCGTCAATGCCCTTTATGAGGGTAACTGATATGCGAAGTTTCGTAAAGATATCTTACTTTTTTGAGCTGAAATTAAAATTTTTATTTAAATTTTTTTTTAATTTTTTACTATAGGTCCAAGGGAGGTACCCCTAGGGAGTGGCCGATTTCAATTATTTTTTGTACCGTCAATGCCCTTTATGAGGGTAACTGATATGCAAAGTTTCGTGAAGATATCTTACTTTTTTCGGCTGAAATTAAAATTTGTATTTAAATGTTTTTTTTTAATTTTTTACTATAGGTCCAAGGGAGGTACCCCTAGGAGTTGACCGATTTCAACCATTTTTGGAAATTTTCTTAACTAGCTCATATATAACCTGTCTGCAAAATTTCAAAGCCCTACGACAACTCCTTCTATTTTTTTCCGCTGAATGTATGGAAGCTTCCCCACTGTGCGCCGCTTTCTATGTCAAACAACGCAAAACTGAAAAACTATGCCACAATGAACGCTGCAACATCACTCAAAAAATATTTATTTTCTGAAAAATCTCTCATTTTCCGTTTTATTTACAAAAAAGTAAATAAGAAAATAAAAATCTATTAATTTATTTTTCAATAGTGTGAAATTTAAATTTGTTTATTTACATTTGAATTAAAGTGAAACTGAAAAAAATTTCAACGCCCCCAAAAGTTGAGATTTGGGCAACTTTCTATGTGGAATCAGCTTTAAATTCTTTTATATATTTGTATTATAAAGTGACCTAATAAAAACATTTTAAGTCATATCTCTGTCAAATATAAAGATCTATCATTGAAATTTTGTCGCATGAGTCCAACTATGGACATAAAACAAAAAACACAAAAATTTTGGAAAATGGGCGGTGCCACGCCCACTTATTAAGGGGCAAACATTGAAAGTTTTATGAGTCATAACTCAGAAACCGTTGAAGGTATATCGATGAAATTTGGTATGTGTGATATACTTACTTAGGCAAATGTTTGGAATAAAAATTGCCAAAATCGGTAGACGACCACGCCCACTATTATATATGGGTATTATGAAGTGACCCAATAAAAATATTTTAAGCTATATCTCTGTCAAATATAAAGATATATCATTGAAATTTTATGGCAGGAGACCACCTGCGGACATAAAACTAAAAACACAAAAATTTTGGAAAATGGGCGTGGCAACGCCTCTTTTTAGAAGCAGGGATATACGAGATTTCTGAGCCCATAACTCGATAAATAATTGATATATAATGATGAAACTTGGTGTATACACCTTCATTACTTGTGGTAATACATGTTCAAAATTTTACCGAAATTGGTTGACGGCCACGCCCACTTTTATATATGGGAACTATTAAGGGGCCTAATAAGAACATTTTAAGTGATATCTTTGTCAAATATAAAGATAATTCATTGAAATTTTGTGGCATGAGTTCCACAATAGACCGGAAACAAAAAATATAAAAATTTTGTAAAATGGGCGTGGCACCGCCTCTTTTTAGATAAAGGGATATACGAGATTTCTTAGCCTATAACTCGACAAATAATTGAGATATTATGACGATACTTGGTTTATACATTTTTATAACTTGTGTTAATAGACACGCAAAAATTTATTCAAATCGGTTTATGACCACGCCTACTTTTTAACAGAGATATTTCTGGAACACCCTTTAGGAATTTGCAACGTGACATCGTTGTAACTAGAAGTCATAAAGGAATGAAATGTTGCACAAAGAATAATATTCATATGCTTAGTTGGATGACTGATAAAACTGTTGAAAATGGGCGTGGCTACGCCCACTTTATGCAGCACTCGCTTTATATAAAATACGCCGTGTTTCCACCAAACTCAAACAAACAATGAAAGCATACAGCTGAGTATCTAATGTTCGATTCCACTCGAACTTAGGCTTCCTTACTTGTTTTATTTTTATTTTTATTGTGCCTTTATGCTAATGCTTTTATTAGTTGTAGAAAGTTCTTTGAAACGGTTCTTCAACAATTTATTGAATTGTTCAATTAACTTTCTTTCAATTTCAACATCACACTTATTTTAAACTCATAAGCACTCGAGCATTTTTTGTATGCGTGTTACATATAAATTTACCCTTACTTTGAAGTTTCTTTGACTTGATTGTTGTAAGGTGTTATTTGAGGATATGCATTCACAATGTCGTAAAAGTCTTGTGAACACGCGCCCAAAAAGTGCAGGTGATATTGTGCTTTTGTTATGTGTGTAGGTATGTATACATACAGTCTTTATTTGGTTTTATGTGTTATGTGTGCTAGTAGGGTAAATGGAGCGAGGTCATCGAAGCGGTGTATGTAAAAAGATATGAAGCGGACTTTTATAAAATACATACTCGTACATATGTACGTACATATGTATGTACAAATTGAAGAACACACGACATGTTACACACAATTTCTTAACTCAACAAGTAGCATGGTGTGGCTCGAGTGCACACAAAACACGTAGGAATACTCAATGCACCTTTATTTGTACATCTGCATAGTACTTACTCGTTCTCGAAACGGATGCACCATAACCATTTTTCACCACTTTTTATTATAAAATGCCACTTCTAACTAATAGCATTTGCATTGTCTTAGAAAGTACTTGTGTACAATGTATTTCTCCAATAGCATAACACTTTTCTTTTGCCCGGAGTTCTTTTCTATTGACCTTTTTGTGTGAAAGTATTTGCAAAGTGTAGCTGATGGTGCAGAAGACATGTATATATGCACATTAGGGTGATCCCCAAATGTATGGAGACAAATTGTATATTATATTTCTTCAACCTCCCCCCTAGGTCGATGCTGATATAGTCGAAAATAACACAGATCAATTTTTGTCCCGATCGGAGAGGGTTAAAGGCAATCGCAAATTAGTATAAAGATATCAAATATAAATTTTGGGCTGTCGCACAGGGATGAAAACTAATATTACCATACCTCTTTGCGACACCATTTAACCGTCTTCGATCGGGACCAAAATGTATACTTAGGGCCGTTTAATCAACCTCTGATTAACGCTAACCAGGGTTAAAGTTCGGCTAAACATCATTATCGACTTCATCAAACCATACATTTAATATATGGTCGACAATTCAGTCCATAGCTTAACCGGACCCTTTATCCTCCGGTTAGCGTTAATCAGAGGTTGAGTAAGCGGCCCTTAATGTCCTTGAGTGCAGGGGTGGCTTTCCGTAATTCGATATCAAGCGAAATTCGATATCGAGGCATCGTTTTTACTTTCCGTAAACACAAATATCGTCAGAAACAATTCGACACCACCTTAGCTATCGTTTTGCCTTATCGAATATGTCAACCGCAGAAAAATATAACTTCAAAATTTTAATATTTTTGTGGGTTTAAATCAATTCTTATTTGTTTACAAGTGAGAACACAACTTTTGAAAGATAATAAGGGGCTTTCATGCACTTTTTAAAATATTATAATAAAAGTTTTCCTATCGAAATACAGAAAGCAAAACGGTATCTTCGCTCGTTCGATATCGAATTGAAATATCGAGCCGACGAGAGTCGAATATCGAATTACGGAAAGCCACCCCAGGACTATCGATTTCGTGCATTAGATATACAAAAAATTAAATTAAATTTTTTGAGTCTCCATAGAGTTTTCTGAACTTTGACCTTTATACGACACCCCATAACCATCTCCGATCGGGACCAAAATTTATTTATATGTGATGCCTTTGACTGTGCTGTTACCAATGTAGGGGGTGAGACCAAAAAATCGTTAATTTTATTTTTTAAGAGCCACCCTAATGTACATACATATACATATATATGGATATGAATTGAATAAATGAAAATATGTACATACCCAATAAACATTTTTGTTGGAAATGCATTTGAATTCCATTTGAGATCAAATCCATTTTCCAATTCCCAACATTAGTTTTCAACTTGAATTCAATTGGATAAAGAGCCCGTTCTCCAGGAAAAGGTCACTCTTTTGATATGAAAATATTTTTGTTTCCCCACTTGAACAAAAGATTTGAATTCGACTTGAATTCCATCGATATTCTCCAAATAAAATCAAACGTCAGAATAAAGTTTTTACGCAACAAAAGCTCATCCGATTGAAATAAAAGAACAAAAATGTAACAATTATGATTGCCTGTCTTAACTTCTTTTTACTTTTTTGTTAGGCATTTAACAATAATAAAAATATTTTACACACAAAAATTAGTTGAATTATACCTTCCTTTTTATATTTTCTTCTTCACTCACTTTTTAGTTCTCTTCTTGATAATATGATTGAATTGAATTAATATTAATTAAAATTATGCTCTGAGTTCTGACAAAAGCTGAAGTATTGTCATGTGCAAAAATACACATGCATTTTCAAAATGAACTCCAATGGTTTTCCAATTGAGATCAAACTTTAGAAAAAATCTTGTACCTCAATCGTAAAAACATGTTGGATGTAAACTTGGGAATTGAGACTTTTCTCCAACATTTGATTTGTACTTATTGGGTATGTATGTATAAGCAATCGAGTGCGTTTCCATTTCTCACAAAATATTGCATGAATACAAAAAGGGGACGACGCCTTCAAGTGCATATAGCCAAAGGTTGTACTCGTAGCAGCTATCAGTCGACGAAGGTCAAGTTTTCATTTCTTCCTACCACTATTGAAGTGGCTAAAACATTTTTTTATTTTGTTTTGAAAATAGAAAAAGTCGCTATTGTCTTATTTCTTATATAAATGCTGAAAAATGCCACGATTACTTTATATCTTTTTGTTTGTTCTTTAAATTCACTTTTGAATGAATAGCTGTTGAACATTTATTTTTGTCATTGTTTTACATCATGTCACTCTGATGGTTTTTCAGTAAATTCTTTTGGGTATAAAATTTCACACGATTGGAAATGCTTCCATAAATTCATTAGCCTATTACTAGATTTTTATTTTTTGAAAATTCCCCAAAAAAGGCAATTTAATGATTAGCAATTTGCCACATTATTTCAATTCATTATACGTTATAATTTAATGATTCAATAAAATTTATCTCTGCTTGTATTAATTACCATTACTATTTATTCATAGAGTAAACTAAATCCAATATAATTTATGTATAAGGATTTGTTAAACGGCATGTGTATGCCCTAATTTTATGCATCCACAAATGCAGTTTGTATAAAGTACTTACATATGTGTATATATCTAGATTGCTTTAGCCCTGTGCTAATAACCCTGAAACACTTAAAAACGTCTTTTATTACCACAATTAACGACCGTAAAGCTAAACACAGTTAACACCGATTTCCAACAATTTACATAATGGAAATGAAGCCAAATCATCAACTGATACAAAACCCAAACAAATTCCAGTTATTGCAGTTGTTGCAGTTATTGCAGTAACATAAATAAATGCGCATGTATTTGCATAAGTTGAGTTGCTATAATACGAGGAGTACGTAAATATTAGGATCATTAAAACAAGTAAGAGTGCTGGTGGCTTCGCCCGTACCGAAGACGTTTCATGAATGTGGAAATTAAATTTTACATGATCTGATATTTTTTTAATTCGGATTGCCATTTCTGTGGGTTATGTATACAAAGCCTAATTAATCGCGCTCCAGTAGGTAGTTTAAATGGAGAAATTATACCCTATATCTGAACAATCGATTATATGGCGGATAAACATATGTAGTTTAAATTGATCCGAACTTGAAAATTTTCAGTCACGTAGTTTTGGTCAGTATGAGTGCAAATAGTATACAGTTTAATGTCCTTAGCTGTTTTAATGTAGAGGTTATACCCCAAAATATCTATATGTGAACAATAGGCTATAAGGCGAGACGGCCTAATGTACATAGCCTCGATCTCCTGCCAGAAAAATGTGTGTTAATTTTTTTTAAGTACGATGTCTGCTCTTTTTCGGTTATATGAGTATATTGTATAATAATAATTAATATTTGTATCTATGCTTACCCTGCAGGGAACTCAGTAACTAGTGAGCAAAATTTCTAGTTCCGAACTAGCGAAGAGGTGTCAAAGGGTAACTAGATCAATTGTAGTTAGACCCTCACCAGTTCAGAAAGAGTGAATTGAGTGACCATTATGAGACACACTTTGATTTGTATGTGATTTCGAAGTGACAAAAATTCTATGAAAATTTTTCGTTCGTTCAATTGCCGTCGGCTTTGTATATTTCTGCAATTCTCAGATGTTTAGTAAAGCATTTTATATAAAGAGCTTTCTACGAGTATTTGCATCTTGTATGAAATGAAATGTTCCCTTAATTATGCTTTTCGATCCCTCAGGCTTATTTTCAATTTTTTTTATTTTATTACTTTTTAAATATTATTGTAAATTTTTATTAAATAAATAAATAAAAAAAATATTAGTTAAAAAAAAAATAAAAAAAAAAGTTATCATCCTCCTTGACACCGACAGGATTCGAACCTGCGCCCTTCAGATTGAAAGGCACATGCGTTAACCAGTCGGCCATCACGCCACTTGCACGAAGTGTGTCAAATGCTGCACTTAAGCGGCATATGTAAAACTGTAGAATTTGTAGGTACTTGTAGCTAGTTCAGAACTATCGAAATTGTGCCAATAAAGGAACTAGTGTAAACTGTATAATTTAGTACTAGTTCGGAACTATCGAAAATGTAGTGCAGAGAGTGACAATTGACACCGCCTAGGAAATCGCCGTGTTAAATTCGCCAGTTGGTAACATGCAAAAGAGTTTTAGCTCGCACTAGTAGTGTCGAAAAATGCACTAGAAGCGACCTAGTTCGGAAATAGAGATTTTCCCTACAGGGTATGTATGTACATCTATGTATCTGTGCATATCGAACAGTAGCTTATGCCGAAAGGCAAATTTTCAAGATACTCATACATATGTACATGCACGTGTAGGTACATTGAAATATGATTTGCGATTATAGAAACCTTGTGAATTTGTAAATTTTTAACTCCGTAACCCTAAATGTTCCAATTTCCTATGAAAGTACGACGCCCATTTGATAGCATCGTCTAGGTTTCCGTTGCTGTTGCTCTTGCCGCTGGGCCCTCTCTATCACTGCCATTCATCATTAGATCGTTATTACATAACTAGCAATGCATGAATTGACGGGCGGTCATCCCCCGCCCCCCCTAAAATCGAGCCTATGAGCTTACATGTTGTAGTAATCGTGTATGTTTTCTTGTATATAAGTATGTACATATATTTCTATATACTATGTGCACACCCTACAGAGGAGACCTCTAATTCATAACTGGTGTATTTCTACTAACTAGTACAACTACTATTGCGAATTATTTGTTTTTTTTTTTGCTTGTTAGCAACTGGCGAACTGACGTCTTAGGCGGTGTCAATTATCCACCCGCTGCATTGCTTATTCGATAGTTCTGAACTGGATAAAAGCGCCTACAAATTCTACAGTTTACATCTACCATTTAAGCGCAGCATTTGAGACGCTTAATACAAGTGGCTCGATGGCACAGTACTCACGCGTTTAACTTGGAATCAGGCGGTTGCGGTTCCTGTCGCTGCCGAGACGATTGATAACATGTGTGACAAAAAAAAAGAGTTGAAAGTACTTATTTCGGGATTAACATATGTTATAGGCCTTACCAACTATACGAAAACTGCATAAGAATTAAATAAAAACTGTTCATTACCTTAAATTAGAAAAAAAGTTATATTATTGCATAACATGCATACTGCATATTTTTTCCATACTTACGTACTTTTTGCATACTTTCTGTATATATTTTGCATATTGAAATTTCATAAAAATCCGGCCCATAGTTATAACTCTATATAATATCTATAAGAACTCCTTTATGTTCTTTGTATTTAAAATAAATTTACTAACAACTTTAACACCTATTGATATACACATGAAATATTACAATGCCGTGTTGGTTTCCGTTCACGTTGCTCAGCCTAATTCCATCTGTACAATATCCCATAAGCTTTCCTGCCGTCAATAAATAGATTTGCCAGTTAATACCTTTACTACGATCATAGGCTTCCACTGCTATTAAATGATTTAATTAATTAAACTCGCACTCATTTTTCATTGGTAGTGCAAATCAATCACTTTTGAATGTATGGTAATGCAATCAAAATTGAGTGCACTTTGCCCAACCCCGGTACATATATATATGTATGTACATATGTACATAAGTATGTATGTAATGCTCGAATTAAATCTAATTGCGTTCTTGCTACATTGTTATGCGTAGTTTACAATTTATTCATATATTCGGTGGTCTTCTCTGGCTTATACAATTTTCTGACAAGTTTTTTCTTTCTTCTGCTTTGCCCATTTGCCTCCTTTTGGTTTCAGTTTACAAACATTTGCATGCTTTATTGTACTTATGAAATCATTCATTTCCACTTGGACATGTGAGAAAATGAAGGTTCTTAAGCATTAACCGCCTATCTCAAAACTTAAGAAACGCATGAATTCCACAGTTTTCTTTCTTAATCTACCAACGAAAACTGTATCACAATGCATTCTTTTAAAAGTTACGGGTTTAAAAGAGGTATGAAGCTTGATACAAAAAAATAATAACGAATCCACAAAAATATGCATTTTTTTAGTAAGAAAACGAATGCAACTCCATGCAAGTCACACGCTTAATAAGTTCAGTTAGGCGGTTATCGCTTGCGACTATAGATATAAAAATAAATTTATACATATGTATGTACTTGCACTGAGAAAAAGATAGATACATATGTATACAAAAGGAAGATTTTATAGGGTTTCCTACTTGAAATGTTAATACCATTACAAATGTTATATGATCTGACAGTTGACAGTTGCCTTTTGATTTGATTGTTTTGTAATCGAAAAATCATTTTTTGTACTAAATGACATTAATAAATGAATTTGTATGACCTTCAAATGGATTTTAAAATTTTATACCTACAGCCATTCAAATGTATCGCTTACTAAACAAATGTTACTCATACGCACTGGTGTGCTTTGTGGCGCTGGTATGCTCTGCATATTTTCTGATTTTAGTTATGTACATATGTATATGTAATACATCTTCTAATTTTTAGTGTTAATCACCAATTGCCGTATTTATTTCTTCTTAATTATAAATTCGCTTTTCTCACTTAGCTTTGGTGCCGTCAAAACGCTGTACGCCTGATAAGCTGCCAAAAAAATTATTTGCTCCGTTGTGATAAATCAGTACATGTGAATCCTATGGAAATAATTTGTGACTGTTAACTGTGTTGATGGGAAAGTAAACCAATTTACTAAGAAAATTCAATCTACTGTGATCCAAACTACTAAAGAAAGACATGATCAACTGGAATTGCAATGCATCCGAAACTTTCGACTGTGAAATACTAGAAGTAGAATGGAATGCAATCAGAAATAGTGGAACGGAAGCAAAAGGAAAAACATATATTTCACAATAAATAAATTGACAAAAATTCTGCTGAAATTCACATATTATAAGTTTTGCTTGATTAATTTTGAGTGTGACTATAATAGAAGGATTGATGCAATGTAGCGGTAAGTTTACATTCAATGTTTACTCAATTAAAATGACTTAAATCCGAACCGGTTCAAAAGCCGAACCACAGCGTCTTTTTTTTTCAATTTTTGAACCGAACCACGAACCGAACCGTTTTTATTTTGAAATTCAAAAAACCGAACCAAAAACCATTAAAAAATGGTTCGATTCGGTTTAAAGCATTTTCAGGCCTTATAAATTATAAGTAAGCATAATAGATACACACACTAAAACTGTACACGATCTCCTATAACTTTTCCATTTCACCATGAATTTTCTTCGTTAATAGATTGTCTTTTTGCCAATAGAATGGGATTAACGTACAGGAGTAAAAATAAATGAAAACACTTTTGTCTTAAAGATTTTCCTTGACAAAGTAAATTTTTTCTTAACTTTTCCATAAAAAATTGAAAAAATTCAAATTGACTCGTCAACATTTCAGAAACAGTAAGACGTAGAGAAAGCTGTTATAGGAGCCATGTATAGGAAATTTAATTTCATTTCGTTTAGTGTCACTGCAAATATACGTTAAAGAGATATGGGCATTTCCTGGGCGTTTTGGATGGTATGTTCGCACGATTTTTTTAACTTTTGAGGCAGAAATATCGCGAAATATTGTATGGTTTTATGACAAAGGGAAAGATTTAGGCCACAGCTAATGATTAAAGTATGTTAGCGACATATCATATTATCATAAACGATACAATAATTCGCGATATTTCTGCCTCAAGGGTTCAAAAAATTGTGCGAACATACCGTCCGAAACGCCCCGGAAATGCCCATATACAGTAGACAGGATCGAAAAAAAGTTGTAAAAGTCCGCCCCTAAATTTGAAGCTTATGTTGAGAGGGTTAAGGGACACAAAAAAAAATTTTAGAAACTGATTAAAGTAGAATTTCATGTTGATGCGGTAAACAGAGAAAAAGTTATGGTACAATATATGACATAACCTATGAAAAGGGGTTTTTTGGCCCCTATCTCCAGATTTTGGGGGTATATTGGAAATTCTAAGTACCTATGTAGTTTTTATATACCCGGCTAGACCTACAACTTGAGGTATGTCTCGCCAAAAGTATTTTTCCACTATCACACAGCGTTATTTCGTTTCGTTGATCATGAAAAACAAAATATCAAAAAAAAAATTTTTTCGGGCTTATGGTAGAAATGAATCAAATGTATTTCAGAAATTTTCTGTTCATTTCACTTTGAAAATTTCTTGGATACTTTTTCAAATTTTATTAACGTTATTTTTTGATAATTTTTTTGTGAATACCGAAAAGAAATTTTTCCCAATATTTTTTATTTTTTTTTTTTTTTTTGATAATCAACGAAACGAAATTCTTTTTGATAACTTTTTTTTTGATAATTATCAAAACCGTATTTTTCTATTGAATTGTTTTTAAAAGTTGGATTGAAAACAAATTTTTTTTCGGTTATTGATAAAAATTAACGTTTAAGTGCAGACCTGAATTTTTGTAATTAACGAAGCAAAGTTTGGATAAATATTAAAAATCATCTTGAACCATTTGGAACCGAATCGAACCGAACCGAACCAGTGGTTCAGAGGTACCACGAAAAGGTTCTTGTACCGGTACAGATTTTTTCCAAGAGGTTCGAACCACTGAACTGAACCACATCGACTTCCGGAGTGGTTTGCAGCCCTGCTTAATTCATATGTATATGTTTGTAGTACCCTAGCATATTACCCTTTTCTTATCATTTACTTCTTTACGATTTCAATTTGCAGTGGCGGTCTTATGGTCGGCGAACGCGATAGAGACCGTGACACGGTACGCTGGGAAACGGGTGATGCAACACTGCCCCGATTTAATAATGGAGGTATGCAAATGGTCGGACAATTGCATGGTGGACAGGCTGCTAGCCAACAACAACAGCAACAACTACAAAAACAGCAGCGTCAGCAACTGTCTCAACGCGATCTGCAATTACAACAACAACAACAACAGCAGCAGCAGCAACAGTACCAAAAAACTAGTAATTGGATTGAGAACGAATCGATCAACCGAAGCCCGGCTACCAGATCGATCGGTGGTGCCCCAAATTACGGCGCCGATCACGCCGCGGACAACAACGATAATCAAGCTTACTACGATACAAGCGGTAATGTCGATTGGGTTAGAGCGATGGGAACCGGCGGAGCTAGCTCATTTGGTTGCGGCACTGGAGCTGCATCACCCACTCGCAATCTTACTTCTAACACTGACGCTTCTGCTGCCGGTGTCGTCGCTGCAAGTCAACGCAATCTCAACAACATCGGTGTTATCGGAGTTGGGCCTGCTGGCACTGGTGGGGCTGGTGGTGTCAGCGGCAGCATTGGTAATTTGGACTATGCCGATGGCAGTAGCATTACTGGCGCATCGGCCGCAACCACACAGACTGCCGGCGCCCTGGGCGGTGGCCCAATGGGTAATGGCTGCATCGGCGGTGGCGGCACGAACAGCAGCATTGGTGGTGGCGGCACTACAATGGCGGGTAGTCAAAATATTGTCGGTGGTACCAGCACCGGAGGGGGTGCAGGCAACACCGGCGCCGTTGGCAAGGAAGTACGATACGCACCATTCCCATTACCATCACCTACACACTCGAATCCAACGACATCCCATCTGCACGGCAGCAGCATGGGCACTGGCGCACTGCAGCGCGCACATTCCAGATCCATGTCCTCCATACCACCACCCGAGCCCTTTATGATAGCCCAGTCGAAGCAAATGAACAGCCGCGTTTCCATCAATGTGGGCGGCGTTAAACACGAAGTGCTCTGGCGCACGCTCGAACGTTTGCCGCACACCCGTTTGGGACGGCTGCGAGAATGCACCACACACGAAGCGATCATTGAGCTATGCGACGACTATTCGATTGTCGACAATGAATACTTCTTCGACCGGCATCCGAAAAGTTTCAGCTCCATATTGAATTTCTATCGCACCGGCAAGTTGCACATCGTCGACGAGATGTGCGTGCTGGCATTTAGTGATGATCTCGAATACTGGGGTGTGGATGAGCTATATTTAGAGTCTTGCTGTCAGCACAAATATCATCAGCGGAAAGAGAATGTACATGAGGAGATGCGCAAAGAGGCTGAATCGTTGCGGCAACGTGACGAAGAGGAGTTCGGCGAGGGTAAATGCGCCGAATATCAAAAGTATTTGTGGGAGTTGCTCGAGAAGCCGAACACTAGCTTTGCGGCGAGGGTGAGTTGAATTGATGTTTGTTCTCTGCTAACGGTGTAAGCATTTTATATAAATTTTTTAAATATCTAAACCATCTATGTACATACATATGTACTTAACTCTATTGAATCTCCTTTTGGAACGAAATTGTTTTAGTTGTTGTCTGTAAAACATTTTTTTTATATTATTTTTATATTATATTGCCATTGGTTTTTATTTATTAGCCTAGTTCTTAGTTTATGTTTTTTCATTTATCAAGGATCGCAAATAATAATTCTTATTTATATATATTTAATTGCTAACATCATATATTTTTTATATTTTTAAAATGCATATCATCTAATTGTTTAAAATCGGCACACTTATTTACTCACATATGCGTGCTCGAAAGACACTTGTTGATAAATTTAGTTATTTTTACACAAGACTCTCTAAATGGATTTTGCGATTCTCCATATTTATGTAGATGCTCAATACTGGACAGTTTAGCGTGGCTGCGGGTACTCCTCTTCAGTGCCTGTGCAACAGCATCCTTAGCCTCTCTGTGTATTTGTTGGTAAAGCAATATTGAAGCACTTTCCCATCGCAGGAAAAACGTGCTTCCTATTTTGGAAATATATGCAAAGAAATATATATATACTGCTGTGGTGCAGTGGGTAGAGTGCTCGCCTGCTATGCCAGAGGTCTCGGGTTCAAACCACGGTCCGAGCAAAACACCAAAACAATTTTTCTAATTAGTATAAATCCAATTATTGGGTTTTTTAAGAGCAGCGGTCACCTCTCGGCAGTGGTCGGCATACCCTCCGAGTGTATTTCTGCCATGAAAAAGCTTCTCCCAAAAAATACATTCGCCGTTCGGAGTCGGCATAAAACTGTAGGTCCACCCAATTAGTAGGAAAAACAAAAAGGAGCACACCTCGAATTGGGAGAGAAGCTCGGCCATAAAACTCGTCAGAGTTATAATAGCGCCATTGTATTATATTATAGTATTATTATATGCAAAGAAATGCATTCGATGAAATTTCCATTAGCTACTCAAACTCTCGTTAAGCATTCTTTGACTTTTTGTTCAAGAGAATTTTTCTTGCTTATACCGTGAATGTGTAAATTATGTTCTGGCGATTGTCGGCAGTTCAAAACAAGTTTAGAAATAGGACTGAAGACAGTTTGACCCCATTGCTCACGGAGCCTCACTTCCAATGCATCTCGTATTCAACTTTAGCCGAAAGTTTAGTTTCAAGTAAC
Organism: Urophora cardui; assembly: GCA_960531455.1. Lineage (NCBI taxonomy): Eukaryota > Metazoa > Arthropoda > Insecta > Diptera > Tephritidae > Urophora > Urophora cardui. The sequence continues at coordinate 66,789,524 of OY482673.1, read as the reverse complement.
TGACATTGACCGATCGGAAAGAATGAATGTTACGGACTTAGATCTCCCGCGAAGGTATCATCTATAGCTCTGTAATTCGCTTGGGGTCATCGGTGTAGATGCAACTGCTTCCAAGAAGATATTTAATTCAACAACAAATGTACACTTCTGAATGTCTATCAGAAAATTGGAGTAAAAGTATACTAAATGCGAATCAAAATCAATCAATTAGCATTTGCTGTAAATTTTTGCCTCAGTCAACACTTCACACACGAGACTTTCTTTTACACTTTTTCATTTCTTGTCAATTATTATTAAAGAGCTTTAAATCTATATGTAATGTATACATAGTATGTATACTGCCAACTAAATTTTATATTTTAAGTTTCATTGGAATATACCACATACAAACATACATACATACATATGTACATATATACTAACTAACTAAAATACACATTGATGTTTCTTGGCTTTGTTGTGTTTGTTGTACAATAAAAATATGGCAAATAATTTACATACATACATACATACATACATATAAGCTGCGATGTTTTTTCTTGAAAAATAATTGTTGCATTGTTACTTATTGTAACTAAATATACATGAATCTTTTTTTGAAAATGTTGTCGCACCATAATGCAAATTTTTAAAGTTTTGCAGCAACAAAAAAGACACTCGCTGTAAATAAGAAACGCCCGCTGTAAATAAAGATGCCATTCGTTGGATTTATATACTAAATATAATTACATATTTAATTATGTACAATAGATATGTATGTATATACATTTGCTAATACGCTTACATGTTTGTGATGTAAGATAACAAAGCGACGGTTATTGCATTTCTTTCTTGCTCGTGTTCGCTGTGTTGTTGTTGCGTTTATTTTCAAGCAGTACAAATTTTTAATTCTCTATTTTTACCGCGAACCTCGAGTCACATTTGTACCTAGATATATTTTTTTAACCACCAATGAGTTTTTGTCATAAACGGCTTTTTGGCGGAGCGATATCAGATGACAGGTGAAATATGTACCTACATATATTCCTTGCTATTTGTATCTACATACATACATATGCTCTTTGGTACATGCTGTTTAGAAAATTTACCAAATAAATCATATTAATTGTAGGTAGACATAAGAAAACTTTGTTGCGCATTGAAAAGTAGGCATGATGATGTTGGGAATTAAAACTAAAAGTCCGTCTCCACATAAATTAATTTGCACTCGAATAATGTAGCGAATAAGCTTACGATATAACCCGTCTCCATGTAGCTGATCGTCGTTCAGTTTGATATTTCCCATTCTTGTTCTTCTTCAATACAAGGCCGTATTTAGGGGGGGAGGGATTTGGGTGTTTGAACCCCTCACGAAATTGTGGCAGATAAATTTTACTTCTATCATATTCAAAGCTACATGTTGAAAACACTAGTTTACAAATAATTAATTTGAGAAAATACCAAGAATTTCAGGCATAGGGGAACCTGCTGAGGTCAAAACCATTTTTTTATGGTTAGGTTTTTGGGATAACGTAACTTTGGGTTTTTTTGGTTACAACTTCAATCAAAATTCTTTTCGCTGAAGTTACAAATACCGGCAAACCGTATCTACTCCGTTCGAAAGATAATTAAAGTACGCTTCTAACGACATACCACTTATAAATTAAATTATGTTACATACATTTTCTAAAATTTCAGCACATTTCCTTATCACTGCATAAAGTCATTGCATGGCTGAAAATCCATTACTTGGGTTATATTAGTGTCTGAATTATAACATTTTGTGTGTTTTTCGAAAGATCCATCCCATATATGGAAAAGTTGAAGATAATTTCAAACCCTGCTCAAAAGACTAAAATAATGACATATCTATCAATTTTAAAAATTGGATGTCAAATAACAAAGTTGCAAAATAAAACAAGTTAGAGTCTCAACATAAGCTAAAAATTTTGGGGCGGACTTTTACAGCCGAAAACAACTGGGTAATCTAAACTTCTTATAAAAACCCTAATTTGAAAACCAAAAGTTTTGTAAAAAAAAATTTTTCTTCTGAATAGCACTTCAGAAACCAGATTTTTTTATACTCAGCTGTACTAGTACACAGAGTATTATAGTTTTAATCACATAACGGTGGATTGTAACAGAATGAAATAATCGAGATAGATATAGACTTATATATATCAAAATGATCAGGGTGAAAAGAGAAATCGATTGAGCCATGTCCGTCCGTCCGTCCGTCCGTCTGTCCGTCCGTCCGTCTGTAAACACTCTAACTCGCGCAAAAATCGAGATATTTTGATGAAATTTGGAGTGCAAGTTGGTATCGAGACTGGGACGGTTGGTATTGAAAATGGGCGAAATCGGACCATGACCACGCCCACTTTTCCTATATAGAAAAAATCGGAAATTTGGTATCTCAGTCCCTAATATAGCTGGAGCGATAAAATTTTACCCACGTGTTGAGCTCAGGCCCCTATGAAGAAATTTGATGAAATTTTGGAAAATGGGCGGTGCCACGCCCACTTATTAAGGGTCAAACATTGAAAGTTTTATGAGTCATAACTCAGAAACCGTTGAAGATATATCGATGAAATTTGGTACGCGTGATTTACTTACTTAGGCAAATGTTTTAACCGAAAATTGTCAAAATCGGTTGACGGCCACGCCCACTTTTATATATGTGTATTATAAAGTGGCCTAATAAAAGCATTTTAAGCGATATCTTTGTCAAATATAGAGATAATTCATAGAAATTTTGTGGCATGAGTTCCACAATAGACCGGAAACAAACAATATAAAAATTTTGGAAAATGGGCGTGGCACCGCCTCTTTTTAGAAGCAGGAATGTGCGAGATTTCCTAGCCTATAACTCGACAAATAATTGAGATATTATGACGAAACTTGGTTTATACACTTTAATAACTTGTGTTAATAGCAGGGTTCGGATTTGCCTCATTTTGCCTCCACGCTCACACATGCCGCACTCATGAGGATCCTGTGAGTGTGCAAACAACGGAGGCCACACAATAGCGTGAGCGCTCCGCATGAGTGGCAACAGAGTGCGCAGCCAATAGGAGGCAAAAATGAAGCGTTGGCTCTCCCCCGCTGCGCCTCCATATTTTACTCCGGAGTGAGTGAGGATGAGCGAGGCCTCACAGCTTGGCGATGAAACAGCCAAACGTCTGTAGTGTGTAGTAAGCAGCTGCATGGATGCTACAAATTTGTTTATCCTCTACAGTGTGCACAGCTCATTCTGCAAGCTAAACAACAAGCTGGACACGTTATTAAGCAGTCATTGTGCAACAGAAACTATGCAAGTAAACTTAAAGCAAAAGTTGGAGAATCTGGCATATGCTCAAAGAGTTCCTTGTGAAGTAGATATTCTGAATTACTGGAAATCCCGTTTATTAAATGATCAGGACTTAGGAAACCTGATTTAAGTAGTATTAGCGGTTCCATCGACTCAAGTGTCTGTTGAGAGGGCGTTTAGTGCTCTGGCTACAATTTTAACAAAACTGCTCACGAGGCTTTCAAAAGAAACCTTGAATAATATATTGATTGTTAAGCTAAATAATGATATTCTCGGCAAAGTTTCTTATTTTGATTAAATAGGTACCTAAGTGCTAAGAATAGTTAAGAAATATGTATGTACATACATACATATCTGTGTTCATATCGAACAGTAGCTTATGTCGAAAGGAAAATTTTAAAGTGCAGTTTCCCGCACAATATTATTACATGAGTAAAATCATTGAGACTGAAGTTGGTTGAAGGCCTAAGAAAGAGTTAAAAAAAAAACTGCAGAATGTACTCTCTGGGATGCATTACTTCTGCTTTTTCCAAACTGACTCAATTTTTCCTTAAGTACACTTAAGCTACTGTTCCATACGAACACAGATATACATATACTGTGAGTTATGACTTCTATTATGAAGTAATAAATATTTCTTTTATGCAAAAAAAAAATATGATTCTAATGACGAATAAATAGTTTTTTGCGTTAATCGCATAATAAATAAAAACTAAACAGGTAGGTAGGTACCTACATACATATGTACAACGAATAATGCACATTCTTGAAAATAATTTTCCTTTTACCTACCTACCTATATACGTACATATGTAAATATGTATTCGTAATTGCATCTGGTGAATTAAATACATATTTACATATGTATCTACACATGTACACAGATGAAAAACAACAAAAAACAAGTTTAGGTAGAAAGATGGATTTTACATACCTACTCAATCGCCTGAAACGGGCATAAATACGAAAAAAAGGCAAAAAACAAGCCTACATGCTATTTAGCAGAAAAACCATGGCACTAAATTGCACACTGCAACATACATATGTATGTATGTGTATGTATGCATTTTTATGCAGCGTCATTACGCATTCCTCACTCACACGCTCCCACACATTACACCGTGAGAAGAGGAAACCTACGGCGGCTCACTCCACACACAGCGTGAGTGGCTCTATCGAACCTCACTCCAACCGCACACGTAGTGTGAGCGGCTCCTTCGAAACTCACTCCAACCAAAGGAGCGGAGAAACAAAAAAAAAAATACTCACTCCGCGTTCTAGAGGAGTGTGAAACGCAAACGGCCACTCCACAGCACGCCGTGAGGAGGAGTTTCCTCACTCACTCACACATACTCGGAGTTTCTTCCTACCCTGGTTAATAGACATGCAAAAATTTATTCAAATTGGTTTATGACCACGCCTACTTTTTAACAAAGATATTTCTGGAACACCCTTTGGGAATTTGTAACGTGACATCTTTGTAACTAGAAGTCATAAAGGAATGAAATTTTGAGCAAAGAATAATATTCATATGCTTAGTTGGATGACTGATAAAAATGTTGAAAATAGGCGTGGTTACGCCCACTTTATGCAGCACTCGCTTTATATAAAATACACCGTGATTCTATCAGACGCAAACAAACAATGAAAGCATACAGCTGAGTATCTAATGTTCGATTCCACTCGAACTTAGGCTTCCTTACTTGTTTCTTATTATTTTTATTTAGTGCACGAAATAGTTTATATGTATATTCTTCTCAAAAAAAAAAAAAAAAACTACAACGATGAAACCCCCCCACGAAAAAAATTCCTGGCTACGGCCCTGCTTCAATATATGTATGTATTTTCAATCCTTTTGTGTTTTTGTTTTGGCCTCTGTGAGATTTCGATAGATTTGCTATACAGAAGTAGAGAAGGGATCGATATAATCGGGGTTGGCGAGAGTATTGAGAACGAATAACGTATTTCATTCGTAATTCGCTCTCGGAATTTTGTATGGAAATTAGCGGGGTTCGGCACTGGATTCGAGGTCGAACGACGATTGACAGAGCGAATGCGGATAAAAAGAGCGAACGACGTTATGTGGAGACATGCTATAAAGATAATCATGCCGCGTATTTAAAAGAGTACAAAGATATGTGCGCGTACTGCGTATAGGTACAAAGAAATGTTGCAAATGAAAATTTATACATACATACCTGTGTATGTATGTACTTAACAATGCTTATGCGCAGAAAATAGTTAAAACAACACACAATTAGTTAAACACCTAAAAGAGAGTAAGGGCAGGATTTTCTTAGCCTCTATATATTTACGTACATGCATATGTACATATTTATATGGCTTTATGCTGCTTACATCCAGAATGGCAGTTCGAATGTTCGTCAATTAAAAACGTGATTTGATTTATTTTCATTCGGTTATCAACTAACAAGGCTGGTAAACCCTGCTTCAGAACATTTACATAGCGCGCAATCCAGAATATACATACATACATAACATTGCTTTTATTCATCATTGAGTCAACATTCGGGTTGTACCCCCACTTAGTATGTTTTCTGTTATTCTATTTCGTTTTAAGTTTAAATTTTTTTATTATCTTTCTTTGGTTTCGTTGTGTTTTTTTTTTTTTAATTTTGTGTTTCAAAATTTTTTTTGCTCTATATAAAAGAAATTATTCTACCTTTTCTAGCAAAAAATAAAAATAGTCCGCCAAGTAATACAAAGAGGAAATGAGACAAGTGTTAAACTAATAAATAGAATTTTCCAAATGTTCATACATATGTGTTAAATTTTTACTAATTATTTTCTATTAATCTAATTACCTATATCTAGTATATGCAGCACGTGCGATAAACGTTCAAATGTTGGTGCTTTGCAAAAAATACAAAAAAAAAAATATTTACATATAAATAAACGAAGAGCCAATCCAATAACCATGTTTGGGAATGGGCAAAAGCGATATGACCAGGCGGCAGGTGTGCTGTAGAAATCCTCGAATAAATATTTTACACACAAGAACTCTGGGGAGAAGTGGCCAAATTCGTGTTGTAATACATTTTCGCTTTCAAGAAAGTTAGCTTTATTTAGCTTTAAACCAAATGAAGTTTTTCCCCTTGCTTCGCTTGAGACACAGCCGACCGCAAAAACTATTAGGGTGACACTATACATCTCAGGTGCCTGAGCAATTATCCAGAGTGAGACGCAGCTTAGATATATCTATATTTATGTATGTATATTTTCTTTGTTATGTTTTTTGCGGAAAGCGGAAATAATTACAACATATTTGGGGGCATCTCCTACAATTTTTCCACTAATATTTTTCATTCATTTTTAACACTAACTTTAGTTTTCTTAATTTTTTATTTACTTTTTTTATTTATGCATATATATAAATATATGTATGTATATTTACATATGTGTTGTTTTCATTTTAAAGTAAATATATGTACTTATGTATATATAACTTCTTTGTGTTTGATTCGGAGTAAATCTTATAAGTAGCAAAGAAAATGGCGTACTCATTACTAAATGTCTAAATGTTTTGTAAATGTGTAGTTTGGTTTTGTGTATTGAACAGTATTTTATTTTTATTAAAAAATCGTGTATTTCTCTGATCAAAGATCAATTGAATAGCACTTCACTCTTAACTAAGTGTGGCCTATATGTACTGATATGTATATATAGGTGATTCACAAAGTGTCATAAAGTCATATGTCATATTAAAATATTGTACGGAAATAGTTATAAAAGACTTTTCCGAAGCCCTGTGAAGAAGCAAACAAAAACAGCTGATCAAATACGACGACTCAAAAACATATCGTGCAGAGTTGTATTTATTTAGTACACATATAGCCTAGAATGCAACAACAAAATATTATGACTTATAACGATATGACGCAATATGACAGGTTGTGAATCCGCTAATAGTATACTTAATTGCCATATATTCCAGTGCTTTCGCTGTTATTAACGCTAGCACTCATTTCCAATGTGAAGATATTGGATTCTGTATGTACGATGTGGGTGGCTGCTTTTTATCAATACCAAAAAAAAGATCACCGCAAGCTTATGTTTACAGAAAGGCAATTTTGTCATGTGTAATAAACTGTCCCAGGCAAATGCATTATAAAACTACGAATGTCATAATGTCCTTACAGAGAGAAGATAATGGCATTTTCTTAAAAGTATGCTCATTTATAATTTCATATATTAATAGATCTGACCCGTCTCTTTAGTAACGTATCTTCTATAACGTGCGTCATTTTACAGAGTCCAATTTACATCAGATTCGACACCAATTGGCTACATAAAGGTGTTACCTCGCTGTTGTTTAGTAAATACTTGTTTGGCGAAATCATTGTGCCTTAAGGAGTCAGACTAGAGCAAGGAAGTGCCATGTGGTAACATTTAATGGCGTTGAAAAATTTTTTACCCGCTTCTGACTAAGAAATCTCTTGATTTTATAATTTATAATAAGATTGGAGTATTCCGAAATTTAAAGTTGATACAGAAATTATCACTGAGTAATGAGTGCGCGCTCTGCCTTTGTTATTCACAGATCTCCACTTAAAACTCTGAAACCACTTGTTTCATATTTTGTTATCCTAAAAACTATTTTCCCATTAAACTTAACATTTTTCTTTTTTTTTTTCACCTTATTCTTAATTTTTGTGAGGAAAAATTTCCAGAGTTCTTTGTCAGTTGTGCCGTTCTTTCGAAATTTTTTCATTTTCAAAAAGATATTAACCATAATTGAATATATCTAAAAATACTTTTTTTTAATATACCGCCCAATACCTCATCCTTTTTCAATACGATGTTTATAAGAATAATATGAGAACAAACAATATATGTACCATTTTTCTGCTTCAACATTTACATACTAGAATCCTGCAACAATACAATATAATCCGACGTTAAAAGAGTAAAAAACTAATACAATACCTAAATACTTATGTAGTAATACAAATGTTTGTGTTTAGTAAAAAATCAAATATAGAAAACCCACTCAAATGCAATTTACTACAGGCATATTCATTCGTATCTGTCGAGTCAATTAACAAATATACATATTATTACATATGAAAACAAACTCCTACAAACAGAAAACAAACAATTTTTCCACTGTTCTTGGATTCGTGTACAGAAGTAGAGTAAGCGCGGGTAATATGGTATAAATATTATTAACTTTCCGATCATAAAGTCGAATTTATACTTATAAAATTGGATAAACGCCATAGTTGAACTATTGACTAAAATAGTTAATAACAAAAACTGGACAACTTTCGCAATTAAAGCTCATTTCCTTTTCACTTTTTCAAATTTAAAAGATTTTTTTTTCGTATTCAGCATTGCCAAAGATCAAACTGATTTGTAGACGATTAAAACCACGTATGTACCATAATACCCGAACTTCTTCTGCGCAAAACTCGTTAAAGATATTCTCGTTGTTGTTTCTTTATTCTCGCTAACAACAACTATTTAATGTATCCAATTACAAAACAGACACTATCTATAATATCTGGAATGTAAAGTTTTCGGTTGTAAAGTTTTTAAATAGTTAAATACCTACACATGTATCTTCATTTTTTGTGAATTTTAATGGCGTAGTTTAGAAAAATATTTTCTGTTCCTTTTTTCATAAAATATTTCGTATGCTTGAGGTTTTATCTATCGTTGGTGTTGTTGGGAAACACTCGATAGTGAAAAACGTTAAATGTAATGCTGTATTAGCTCAGCTTGATAAAGATTTTTTTTCTTTCCATTTTTTATTTTTTTTATTAAGAAAAATCTTTATTCGATAATATTCCGACTGGCATGTAATATTCTCATTTATGCCACTATCACAAACACCGTCGGCGGTACCGAAATGACGTTTTCGGCAAATCGGCATTATGACAACCGACGGCGCGCCGAAACTTTCGAAGTTCGGTAAATCGGCTTTATGAACACCGAATGAACGAACATTTTGACAGTTTTTCGTGCCGAAATTTGCCGCAAGTATTTGTTTGCGGCGATATTAACAAAATATCAAAAATTACAATAAAAGTTTAAGTAAATTATGTAAATGCATGTATGAAGTTGTAATAAGTGTTAGTGAGTGTGAATATATGTAAATACATTAATCAAACGGTCGCGAGAAGCCACAAACATGGAGTGGGTCCATTGCATTTTTCACCGCGATTGAATTGCTGTTATATGCAAAGAAAAACTTCAAAGAAAAAATTGTGAAATGATAAGAAGAGCGATTTACGTGCGTATGTAGGTTTTGGAAATTAAAATATATTTTCACCCAAGAATAATAATGCATTTTCTGAAGTTGATAATTATTGTTTGACTACTATAAAAAAGCAACTAGCGAATTATGAATGTGTATTACCAACAATTTACCATTTTAGTAAAAATTTTCGTCTCAATAAAGACGCGTTCAAATAAATATTGCAGGTGGTGGAAGGTCGGCTTCACTATAATACACCCGCCGTATTTATTCTCAAACCACTAAGAATGTTTCAATGAATCCTTCAGGAAAAGTTCTGTGAACTGTGTGAATCCTTCGGGAGTTCTGTCGGCTGATGGTTACTTTTCAAAGCGCGGCAGCCTTCGCAATGCATAAGGGTGCTCTACGCCAAAATACTGTGTTATTAATGAACTATAAGTTTCCGCAAGATTTCGCTTGCATTTTAGTGATCTATCAGAAACGAAAATTCCGGTGCCGGGTACAATTTTATTGAAATTTTCCTCTGTTTTTGTATACAATTTGCTTTTATGTAGTTCAAAATAATTCTATGAAAAACAGAAAAAAGGACAAGGTAAAGATTTCTTTCACGCAAAATTAAGACTCTTGTTTTTATCTTCAGCCTGTAATTAAATTTACACTTGTTTACTTAAAGTAAAAGGATTGCTATGATCTCTCAAAAACTTTCTTTCCTTCAGAGAAATCCTTTGCTCCTCTTCCTCTACTAATAAAGCTGCTATCGCAAAAGAATCCATTATTTTATTATTTAAATAAATTGTTTTTAGTAAAATAAAGTAAAAATATTTTTGGTTTTATCAAAAAGATAAGAAAACTGAGAAAAACCGGCTCAATTTCGCATCAGCACTTCGTAACGCTGATTCGAACATAGTTCATATAGTTGGCAACACTTAACTTCGAACCGACGGGGTAGCTGATACGATTTTCGAGGAGTTCGGCACCGTGGCTTTCGGCGTTTCGGTAGTTCGTTCGGTGTTCGTGATACTGGCATTAGTTTATTATTAGCCATGGGTAATGGCGCAATTTTTCTGGCGTTAGCACTGTAGCACCACTGCCAATTGCGGCGCTAACGCTCGGTGCCAGCGCAATAACACGTAGCCATGAAATACTCGGTAAATAACACTTCTTCCTTTCTTACTGTCTACCATCCCCGTTTTATTTCCTTTGCCACTAAAATTTGAAATAAATTGAAAAAAAAAAAAATAAAATAAAATATTCGTTTGTATAATGGATAAAATCTGCAACTGGTTGTATACTTTATTCGGTAAATTTCTTCTACGCCCAATTCAAATATCGAGACCTTTTGATATTAACGTTGGTTTGGTGTGGGCGTTAGCATATGTACATACATACATAATTCCGACGGTAATCATTATTCTCGCGTTCTCAAGAAATGCATACACAGAAAATTTCCCGTTTTTCCCTAGTGTGAAAAAAATCAAATTAAAACATTCCATCCTTTCCTTCCATAACCAGTATTTCCTTTATCGAACATTATTCTGAATGAAAGGAGTAGAATAATAGAGAGGATCCGACAACCTCTCTTGGAATCAATATTTCGAATTGGGAACTACATTTCTATTAACCAGGGCAACATTGTTAAAAAAAAATGTAGTATTTTCCGCAATCGCAGTTTTATTAGAAAAATGATCTTTCATTGTTTGAAACCGACATGAGATTTTATCTCTGGTACTCTAGGTTTCAAGTGACGTCAGCATTTGGAAACTATTTCTCGTTCTTGCCACAATAATCCCAAAATGGCGGCGGACTTAATAGTACATAAGATTGCTAAAAATCGAGGTCAGAGCTCTGTTTTTACACTCTAATATATGTACACATATGTACATATATATTAAAAATTTAGTTTTTTTTTATTTCATTACATTTTTTTGTTACGTTTAAAAATTGTCGGTGTTTCCACGGTATTTCTCCTTTGTTGTAGTATTGTTGTAAAAATAATAATCTCCCACCAAATGATAATGGTGATCGAAGGCACGAAAAAAATTCAAAAAACTAAACGACCTCCATACCATTCCGTTGTTTGTTTCGAATTTTGTTTGTTTTCTTTGGTAGAGCCAAGAAAAGAATGTGAACCACATGCACCTCACTTTAAACCACATAAGAACAAGTCCCAGTTTTTGCTAACCACGATTTATAGCGTCAGTTAATACACATGCATATACTATTAATAATTATGCGAAAATAAAAACAGAACGGATTTATCCGCCTTTAACACATAAGTTTTTGCTCGATATACCCCGTAGTGAATGCAAACGATGGGAAGTACCTACATATGTACATAATAAGTAAATGCAAAAGAACAATCATTCCACACAAATATGTGCGTGTGTCTTCTTTGTACTACTTTTTGTTCTGCAATGGAATGGAATTTTCTTACGCCCCACACTTTCTTTTTTCTGTATATTTGAGCTTGCTTCCCGAAAATATGTCGTCGTCCATACGAAAACTGGCACATTTAAAATTTCTGACGAAAGTTGGCAATTAAATAATTCTGTACGAAAAGTAGCACATTTGACTTTTGGCTGACGAAAAGTAGCAGTAATTATATACTGTTTTTACATTAAAATTGTTATTGTCTAAACGAAATTGATAGTTTTCGTCAGACAAAAGTCAAATCTGTTACTTTTCGTTAGCCAAAACTCGTTTTTGTTACTTTTCGTCAGCCAAAAATTGAATGTGCTTGTATTCGTCAGCCACAAAAAATCGTATGCTAGTTTTCGTATGGTACGACGATGTATAAAAACAATTTTATTGTTTAGCTTTATAGAGATGTGTATATAGTGATTAAATAAATATGTACATAAATATCCATTTTCGTGTTTTTTCTTTAAATACACAACTTACATATGTATGTTCGTATGGATCTGCGTACATACATATGTATGTAGGTATATATTTTAACTATTCTTTATTGTATATTATATTTTTTAGATTTTTTTCTATTTTAGTTAATTATACAACATTTTGCATATACATATGTACAACATTCAAGTATTACCTGAACATATGTAGTAGTATTGCGCTTCATCTCCTTTAATACATATGTACATACGTACCTACATATACATATATATATACATAGGTGTGCGTTTATGTACATATTTCGATTAGCTACATATCAAAGTTAGCATATTTATTTTTGTTGCCATTTACAAATATGCAATGTAATTGATATACATATCTACTCACATTTGTATGTATTTAATTGCAAGTAGTTACAGTTATGAAACATTATATGCACGTTCTTTATATAATTTTTAATTGAATTTATACATATATGTATACAAACATACCTACATACATATAAGTAGGGCAACCAAAAAATTGCTCTAAAAATGCTTTTTGGCGCCAAAAAATTGCCGTTAAACTTCAAGAATTGGCACTTTTTAGCCCTAAAATGTTTTTTATTTCAGTTCATTTTCTTGAAACATAAAATAAAATAAGGGCCGATTTCATAATGAACTCTTAAAGCTCCTTTTGTTAAAAGTTCATTTTAGTTAAAGAGCCATTTAATCGTACTTTAAAGTAGGAGTGATTTCATAATAATATAATATTAAAAGGCTCCTTTAAGCGAAAATATTGCAAATTACAATGCCGTCTTCGGGAGTTTCACGTCAAATTATTGTCATAAATTTAAAAATATTGAAGTTTATCATTTGTGTTTTTCTGAAAATAAATAAATTTTTTGATTGTGCTTTAATTTTTTTGAAAAAAAAAAAAGTAAAAAGACGCATAATTTGAAAACCCAGTGCAAAAAAAATAGGAAGCGGTCATCCAACCTCACAAGAGAAGAACAAGATGAATATTGCATTATAGGACTCAACAAACAAAACAACAAACAAAATCGGTTGAAACATTTTAATAAATTCTTGATATTTAATTTTGACAGACTGCTAAAAGGGATTTTTAAATCACTTAAATGCCCGTTTTTGGGTATTTAACTTTAAAGGAACATTTATCTTGAAAAAGACTTTATAAAATCGATCAACAAATAAAAGGCTCCTTTAGATTTTAAATGAACTTTTAATTTGATTATGAAATCGGCCCTAAAGTAAACTAAAATAAAATAAAATAACAAAATGTAAACTCTTAGGTACATGTCTCAAAAGAGAAAGACAATATGCCGGAATCATAATTTGGCGTTAGGTCGGTCGCGTGTTGATCGTACCTCAAAGTTGCTTTACTCTTACATCCGATATAACATGTTGAAGTGAAAAAATGCTTACTGTCACTAATATATTTTGTTGAATTTTTTACATATTTAATAGCTTTTCATCGAAAGAGAACAATTTGAATTTATTTTTTCATCGATATTTACAAAAATTTTACGATCAAACGCTTGAGGTCAAAATGCGATTTGCTCCATTTATTTTCATATATTTCTACTCACCTGTCAAAAGCGCGACCAACCGAACGCCATATTTGGATTCTGGTATAAAAAATTTAATTCATATTGCCACATACGGCATCCCCGATCAACACAACAAAAAAATGGGAGCGAGAGCAGAGCTCGCAGCAAAAAAAAATTGGGAGTTAGGAGCAGAGGCAGGGGAAAAAAATTTTTGAGAATGGAGCAGGAACGTAGCTAAAGAAAAACCAAACTTTTGCTGCGATGCCCTGGTTGTGAAGATTAATCGAAATATATATGGGGGTTTAGACGTGCAATAAAGTTTTGTTGTGAATTACCCGACGACTATACATGCCATATCTGGAGCAATTCAATTGACAAATTGAAGCGACTAGCCAATCAGAGAGCAGAAAATCCGTAACATATTTTTTCCGATTTTTTTTTGTAATTTTCATTAAATAGTGAAATTAGCATTTATTATGAATTTGGAAATTTTTAGCTCTATCAAAAGTTGGTCAGAATGTATAATTTTTCTTAAAAACTACCCCAAATTAAGCATTATGTGATAGCTACCATAGAAAAAAACTTGCTTGTGCCAATTTTTGGTTGCCCTACATATAAGTATATACATAAATACCCTGCAAAAAAGTTTAGCTTATTGTTGAAAAATCAGGTCTAAAAAAGGAATACGCTGGCAGCTCTGCTTCTGTTATACACTCACTCTGTCTGCTCCTAACTTTCTAATACTTATCTAGGCCTTATTTCGCATAGCGGATAAGCCTTTGGAATAAGGTGTGCTCTCAGAGAGAGAGAGAGTACTCCTTATGGCCTGATGGCATCAACACAGGAAAATCAGCCTTATTTTAAGCCTTAGACCATACAAATTTGCTACCCTTATAATTTTCAGGCCTTATTTCGTGAGCCTTTAAATCTGCTGTTTTAATTCTTAAATAAGGCTTATGGCGTTTTCGATTCTGGCAAAAATGTCGCACTTATTCTGCATTTTTTTCGGGCTGTCAAATTTGTTTGTTCTATTCCACATAGATTCCACACATTTTTTCAAGGTTGATTGTTCTATTGACAAAAATGTCGCCCTCTGCCCGACCACAGGGCAGCATTTTCTGCCCTTAATATAACCAAGGGGTTGAATTATTTTTGTTTCATACATCACATGAAAAGTGCAACATTTTCTCAGGGCACAGGGCGCATGTTGATAATGTTGCCTTGTAATAATGCAGCATTTTGGTTCAGAATCGAAAACGCTATTAGATTTTTTGGTGGGTATGTAAGTAAATACCTACATACATATATAAATACATATTTATCTACATATGAACATGAAATTGGTTATGCTTAATTTGAATTCTCTGCAGCATGTTGGAATGGATGTCAACTGCACATACATACATATGTACTTACATATACATATATGCATACATGCACGTATTATTACCGCGTTGAATATTTTAAGTTGTCAAAGCTAGGCTGGTCACTACTGAGTACTGGACTTGCAGACGTACTGAAAAATTACTCGAACCCAAAAAAAAAATACATATGTACATACCTACTATGTACTATCAGCAAAAATAATTAACGCAATTAAAGTTTTTATGTAATATTCTTCAGAAAATCGTTGGCAATTTTGCATAGTACCTAATCTCTTTGTTACTATTGAAGCTTACATATCGCACCCTAAATCAAAAAGTGGCACAACTCAAAATTTATCCAAATCGAGTTTTTTTCATAAGCGGGTATACGGGACATATCTCCAGCGATTGCCAAAAACAACTTTTGAATAACTGTCTCTTTCGGCCGAAAAATAATCATTATACCTGGCCCCATGATACAAGAAAGAAGGTAGTGTAAACGTCAAATTTTTGTCGCCATATTAACCACCTGACAATTATATGGATTATGACATTTCGTGCTGCCATATTCAGTGGTAAAAATCCTCCATTTATATTATTTTTGATTTCCATGGTAATCATGGTATCGATTGCAACAAAACGAATTTTTTTAATTTAAATATTGATATATGTATATATAAATACGCACATTTACGTGTTAAATTCTTCATAACATCAGATCAAAAATAATTATATAAAAAATAAGATTTATTCTTAAAATAAATTGCGGCAAGTTTGTGGAATATAGTACATACTACATTCCCACTACACCTCCTGTGAATTTCATTGAAAAATTTCAGTGGTTTAGAAATTATGAATATTGGCACGACTTATGAACTTGCAACCGAAAAAACAAGTGCGGTTGATGGCATGGTTATATGCAAAATTTATTAGTAAATACAAAATTTAATTTAGATGAAAAGGTACTAAAAAGATTTTTTTGCGAAGAATCTATTTCAGAATTAGGTAAATAATAAAATAAAGGAAAATAAATTTAGTAACGCAAGTAAAAACTAAAGAAAACTGCAACATAAAAATTTAAACTAAATTTACATTGTTATATAACTGCTAAACAATTTTTTTAATAAATATATTTTTTAAATGTGGAAATATTCTTGTATAAAACATTGAAACCAAATATGCATATATATATTTATACGTACGCAATAAATAATACATATAAAGAAAATCAAAAACTCTTACCTTATTCATAAAAAATCGAACAGTTTTCAAATATTGTATAAAGGACGTTTTGATACCATTTTTCGGCTTTAATAACTGCATAAATCTATTTTATTTTTTATGAATAACTTATTTTTTATTTTCTTTGAAAAGCTCAATACATCGGCTCATTTGTTTTGTTGATTAGGATATGTGAAAAACACCATTTCATTTAAAATACCCAATATTTTGTTCAAATATACCCTCAGCCAAAAACTTTTGATTGGGCAACGCTATCCTAAATTTTTGACTTAAAATGAGACGTCAATAATCCATATTATAATCAAAAATGACAAAGTCAAAGTGAAATGGAACTACCTTGATTGTTTGTATCATGCCTGGCCCTTTGCCATAGGATTGCTTGTAATGAAAAAAAGGTTTTTGGCTCTCGTGAAAATTTTTGAATTTCGAGTTGAGCCACTTTATGATTTAGGGTGCGATATGTACGTGTATTTCTGCCATAAAAAAGTTTCTCAAATACATATGTACATAAATGCATTCGCCGAGCAGGCATAAAACTGTACGTTCATCCAATTTGTAGAAAAAAAAATATAAGTAGAACACCTCAAATAGGAATATAAGCTCGGCCTAAAATTTTTTATTGAAATTTACTAAATAAAATTCACTATTTAAAATGCTTTTTGTTCAACATCAGTCAGTTTTGTGAATTGTACTAAGTTCAATAATTTTAGCGACGAGAATGTCTTGTAACATCGTTTTGAATTGCTTTCGCCATTCAAACATTGTTCCATAAGAATATTCAAGTCGCTTTCGATTCACAATTTCTCTGCTCGCTATAAATTTCCATCTGCCAAATTTATCCATGAATTATAGCGGGCAGAGGGAATTTTTTTTCGACCAGTTAGCGAGTATGGCTACTACTCATTGTGGTTTCGAACACTTTTGTTCGACCCGACTTCGCTTATTCGATGCCAAATCGAAAACGCCAACAGAAAATTTTACTCATGCAGCATTTACCTACATACATACGTGGGTAATAAAATATATAAATTTCATTAAAATCAGTGACTGCCCAACGTACTTTTTCCAAAATCTCTTAAGGAATGTAATTTAATCTCATCTTTGATTAACTA
Source organism: Urophora cardui (assembly GCA_960531455.1). Taxonomy (NCBI): domain Eukaryota; kingdom Metazoa; phylum Arthropoda; class Insecta; order Diptera; family Tephritidae; genus Urophora; species Urophora cardui. The sequence continues at coordinate 66,771,889 of OY482673.1, read as the reverse complement.
AATAATCAACTTTTTCCAAAAACTACCCGGTATGACATATTACCATCAAAAACTTTAAATATTTTATAGAATTGCATTTGGAAATAAGTTTTTTTTTACACTTAGAGACTGTTTTAAATACTTTATGAATGTGTTTAATTCGTCGTTTTCAACTTTCGATTGCTATATCTACCCATTGAAAGCGGAATGTTTTACCCCCTTTTCCCTTATATTCCATAATATTTTCCATTAGTTAGTTTAATTAGAATTCGCTCTATTAATCAAATTCTTATTTCTGTGAATTCTTGCCGTAATTCCGTATTCCGCCATTATTTAACACACACTTCCTATGCAGTCGCACACTTACCTATTGCATCATCTAACAACAAAATCAAGAATCACACTTAATTTATTGGGAAAATGATTATTAATGCGTTGTTGCGTACAGTGTTCGCCATGGTAGATGTGGACATACTATTCACACATCCATACGCAAAAAAAAAACACACACAAACAAAAAAAAATTAATTCAAGACGGATATGATCATAAGCCAAAAATGGAATCACCCAAATGTCTTAATAGGCGAAAATGATATTTAAAAGTAATCATTTTAAGTACTCGACTTGCAGAATTACAATGCATTGAATGTTGCAACAACACAAAAAATGTTGTTGCAGTTAATACACATGTATGTAAAAATCAAATGTTGAGCATGAAATTTATTTAAATATTAATGGTATACATATGTATAACACATACTCGTACATATAAAATCGTACATAAAAAAGATACAAAAACTAAGCGAAAAATCAAATAAAAAAATACCAAAAAAAATACAAACAAAAAAAATTGATTCAGCGCAATATGCATATTCGTATTACAATAATGCAGTACCTCCCTCCGACCAGTTACAGTACCACCCTAAAACAGTTGTTCTACAAATAAAAAGTCAGCATTCGTAGTTAAAGGTGTTGTGCATTAATTTTGATGGAGTTCCTTTTTTAATTTTCTGTGCATAATCTTTATATGTATATTCGTTTGTACGCTGTCAGGAACGCTGTGTTTAATGCTAAGAAAACATTTACTGGTTCCAAAAGTTCATAAATTATTGACATTTTTATGCAATTAAACAACCCCAATTATATTTCCTTGCGTTATTGGTAGTTGTAATTGATTGATCAAATCAGTAAAAAATGCTTAAAAATTTAATCCTTTTCTTTTCGCTAAAAACAAAGTATTCAAATGCCCTTTTCAATAATATTTATGTACGCATCGTGCATTAGAATTTTAAGTTCTTTGGTTGCTTTCAAATTTTAACGCTTTTTTCGTACCTTTTTTTAGCAAACAATACAGAACAAAAACAGTACAAAAAATTAATTGAAATCCTGATAGACTCAAAATAAAATGCTTCCATTTTTTTTTTGTTTCAATTAGAAAATATCGACTGCAGACCCGATGACTGTATACTCGTTGCTTCCCATACACAGTATAAATTACAGCGAGATAAAAGTGTTTAGTTTTAGAATTAGAATTTTTTTTTTATACAAACTTTGTGTCTTTCAAATTGGTGCGAGAGGAAGTGATGTTAAGTTGCTTGCAACTTTATTAACAACCGTTTTTAATGGACTTTTTTCCCATCGAACAAATAAAAATCGCAAAACAAATCATTAAAGTGCATAATTTTCTCGGTGTGTGTTTGTTCTAATTGAATACGAAAAATTATTTTTCAATCCATTAAAAATTAATTTAAACCAGATCACTTTTCATTTGCACATAGAACGATGCATCAGTAAATATGTTCTTAACTTTATAAATTTTCCACTAATGGTAAGATCCACGTCGAGAGAGAGACACAAAGTTTCAAGAACCAAAAAGTGTTTGGCCTTTCTCACTATGAACCAAATGAACCACTTTAGTGTGCAAACCAAAGCTATTATTTAGGTAAAGTATACATACATACACATGTACATACATACAAAGCTGAAAGACATCACGACTGGCAGTTCGCCTTACCGCCTCTCCTTAGAGTCCTCAATATTGAACCAACCAATTATCTGCAGCAGCAATTTTAGTTGAGCTTAACGAATTTTCATCCGTAGTTTTACTTTTTAACTTTATGTTATTTATTTTTATTTTAATGAAAAATATATATTCACTTTGAAATTTCATTTCCACCAACACCAAATATAATATCGTACATATATGTATACCAAGTATTTTAACTAAATACATTTTTAATATTTTTTTATGGCTATGGATATACATATGTTTATATATTATCTGTTATGTTGTGTGAATTCGTCCTATTATAATTACATACTTATTTTATATTTTTCATTCAACGATTTTTGATTTCCGCGCAAAGTGAGGGACACATAATATGTAATATGGTTTTTAATTGTCATAAGTTATTTTATAAATGTACATATGTATATTGCATAAATTTGTGTTATTTTCACATCTGTGATAAAGTCCATTAGTGTAGTTTTTGGTGTAGTTTAATGACTTGTCTTTGTCTCTCCCTAAATATCATATTAACTCTTCCCTTCCGAGCCAGCTGTAAACTTGTGTTTACAATAAGCCTCTCGCAACAGTCAAGGCACAAGCTACGAATCACGTTGGTGACACACTTATACGAGTATAGATACATATACACATACCTACATATGTATGTAGTATGGAACGCAGTTCAGATTAAGACCACCATTGACCATTATTATTATGAATGTAAACCAATGCAATTTCGATACATTTATCTACATATGTATCTATGTATGACACCAAAACACTATTCCCCAATGTGTCGCATTTTCCACAAAAATTAACACATTTTATCTTCAGCGAACAAACCTATACTCCGATATGTAACATTGTCCGATTAATCCGGATGCAAGAATTTTAGCAACCTGTTCACTATCACAAATAAAATAAGAATCGTGCTGAATTCCTTGAGCGCCGTGTAGTTTCATATTAATAATAATTAGCATTAATTCAATAAACTTGCAGTTCTTAGAGGAACCACTTTGATGAAACTCAGTTAATCGTTTCCTAATTTAGACAAAATTGTCTTCCGTTTCAGACCTGAAATTCTGCTGATACGTTGATACGAAATAAATACAGTCACTTTGTTGCATTGGTTAACAACTATCCCTACATGTTTACATACTTATACTTAAATAATATCAGTCATTATACTCATTTTAATGTTTGCATTTCAACGACAACAGATTTTAAACATACCTCTTCTAAGTTTTAAACTTTAAAATATCCCAATTCCAACCGAACCATACCATAAAATCACTTAACTTTTACCCTATGCGCAATAGTCCAACAAACGTCCCAAACACAACCACATACATCAACAACTAATTCTTAAATCCAACCCGCAAATTCACACACAATTAGCCCCACTGAAATATATACAGAGACAATTATATTCCGATTTAGTCTCAAAACAGGCTATAAAATGAATTCTTTGGAACTGGTTTGATGTCAAAAAAATAACCTGAAAGTGCCTATAGATTTTGTGCAGCAACAAACATAACCAACAACAATTTTCAGCGCCTTGACTGCTCCCCTGTCTCCAACCGCTTTCCGAATGCATCCGTGAAAGAATGCATACCACTGATACCTGTTTCAAATGCTCATAGCAAACGCTAACTCTTTAACGAAATTATATTTGAAAGTACCTACTTCTAATACTTTTAACCTCTTTTTGGTAGGGGCCTAATACTTAATAGGTGTTTTGATATTAAGTTTTAATTCTAGTGAGTAAACAATGAGAAAAGCCTTAAGCTTCACCTGTTTTAGTTTTTAACTAATTAAAATATATACATAAAAGGAAAATTATTGAAATTTCAAGCTTTTCTAATCGCTCAGAGAAATATTTTGCAAAAACAAAAACCAAACACCGAGTTAAAAGTCAGAATTGAATTGATTCGAATTGAATTCTTCTCAACAGGTTATCGCAGTGATATCCATACTATTTATAGTCCTGTCTACCATAGCCCTGACGTTAAACACCCTACCACAACTACAACACAGTGAGAATGGTACACCATCCGATAATCCGCAATTGGCTATGGTTGAAGCCGTTTGCATATCGTGGTTCACCTTAGAATATATACTTAGGTTTAGTGCATCACCGGATAAATGGAAATTTTTTAAGGGCGGCTTAAATATAATCGATCTATTGGCAATACTCCCATATTTTGTTTCACTATTTTTATTGGAGACAAATAAGAATGCAACGGACCAGTTCCAGGATGTGCGCCGGGTGGTGCAAGTATTTCGCATCATGCGCATCCTGCGAATCCTTAAGCTGGCCCGTCACTCAACGGGCCTGCAGTCGTTAGGCTTCACGCTACGTAATTCATATAAAGAACTCGGTCTACTAATGCTGTTCCTGGCCATGGGCGTTCTCATATTTTCTTCGCTGGCATATTTTGCCGAAAAGGATGAAAAGGATACAAAATTCGTTTCAATACCGGAAACATTTTGGTGGGCGGGTATTACAATGACAACTGTTGGCTACGGGGACATCTATCCCACTACTGCACTGGGAAAGGTTATTGGTACTGTGTGTTGCATATGCGGTGTTCTGGTAATCGCTTTGCCTATTCCCATCATCGTTAACAATTTTGCTGAATTTTATAAGAATCAGATGCGACGCGAGAAGGCGCTGAAGCGACGTGAGGCGCTCGATCGTGCCAAGCGTGAGGGCAGCATCGTATCGTTTCATCATATCAATTTGAAAGATGCCTTCGCCAAATCGATGGATCTCATAGATGTCATTGTGGATACAGGTGCGTACAAATAAACGATTTTGTTTTTTTTTTGTGTACTTTGAATAACTATATACCATACATACATATGTATGTAACTCACAGCTTGTATTACTAACAATAAGATACATATATGTATGTAGTTTGTGGAACACATAATCAATTAATTTTTATACTCAGCTGTACTAGTACACAGAGTATTATAGTTTTAATCACATAACGGTGGATTGTAACAGAGTGAAATAATCGAGATAGATATAGACTTATATATATCAAAATGATCAGGGTGAAAAGAGAAATCGATTTAGCCCTGTCCGTCCGTCTGTCCGTCCGTCTGTAAACACTCTAACTCGCGCAAAAATTGAGATATTTTGATGAAATTTGAAATGCAAGTTGGTATCGAGACTGGGACGGTTGAAAATGGGCGAAATCGGACCATGACCACGCCCACTTTTCCTATATAGAAATAATCGGAAATTTGGTATCTCAGTCACTAATATAGCTGGATCGATGAAATTTTACCCACGTGTTGAGCTCAGGCCCCTAGGAAGAAATTTGATGAAATTTTGGAAAATGGGCGGTGCCACGCCCACTTATTAAGGGTCAAACCTTGAAAGTTTTATATGTCATAACTCAGAAACCATTGAAGATATATCGACAAAATTTGGTACGCGTGATTTACTTACTTAGGCATACGTTTGGACGGAAAATAGTTAAAATCGGTTGACGGCCACGCCCACTTTTATATATGTATATTACAAAGTGACCTAATAAAAACATTTTAAGCGATATCTCTGTCAAATATAAAGATCTATCATTGAAATTTTGTCGCGTAAGTCCAACTGCGGACATAAAACGAAAAACACAAAAATTTTGGAAAATGGGCGGTGCCACGCCCACTTATTAAGGGGCAAACATTGAAAGTTTTATGAGTGATAAATCAGAAACCGTTGAAGATATATCGATGAAATTTGGTACGCGTGATATACTTACTTAGTCAAATATTTGGACGAAAAATTTCCGAAATCGGTTTAGGGCCACGCCCACTTTTATATATGGGTCTTATAAAGTGACCTAATAAAAACATTTTAAGCGATATCTTTGTCAAATATAAAGATAATTCATTGAAATTTTGTGACATGAGTTCCACAATAGACCGGAAACATAAAATAGACAAATTTTGGAAAATGGGCGTGGCACCGCCTCCTTTTGGACAAAGGGATATACGAGAACTCGAAAAATAATTGAGATATTATGACGAAACTTGGTTTATACACTTTTATAACTTGTGTTAATAGACACGCAAAAATTTATTGAAATCGGTTTATGACCACGCCTACTTTTTAAGAAAGATATTTCTGGAACACCCTTTGGGAATTTGTAACATGACATCTTTGTAACTAGAAGTCATAAAGGAATGAAATTTTGCACAAAGTATAATATTGATATGCTTAGTTGGATGACTGATAAAAATTTAGAAAATAGGCGTGACTACGCCCACTTTATGCAGCACTCGCTTTATATTAAGTGCACCGTGTTTCCATCAAACGCAAACAAACAATGAAAGCATACAGCTGAGTATCTAATGTTCGATTCCACTCGAACTTAGGCTTCCTTACTTGTTTTTTTTTTCATTTCTATGTACAAGTATACACATATTTTTAACCACATTTGTACAGGCATTAGTTACATATGTATATATATATATAGCTACTTATGTAAATATGATCCGTACGATTAACACATTATTTAAATATTTATTAATTTACATATGTACATTAATACTCTTATAGATATTTTTAGTAATCCTTTCACTAAGGAATTCCAAATATTTTTTTTTTAACATTAAAGCATAAATATCAAAATATTACAAAAGCTATCACATACATAAGTATGCACATATGTACTTATAAATACATTCAGATTAATACACATGTATGTACCTACATATTCATATACATACATATACATATATTGGCAACAAATTGTTATTAATTTGTATGTAAACACGTTATGATACACATATATTTGCGTGAAATTTCTAATGTTTGTCACGGCGCACAGTACTTCGATCGTGGACAAAAATAAAAAAAAATCGATAGTCTTGAGTTTTTTGGTATCAATTGATGACAAGAACTCCAATTAAGAAGAACTTGTAACTTATTTTGTAATAAAACAGACCCTCAGCCCTATACACCCCCTCAAAGTACACGTATTTTGTTTGTACCCAGCATTTCAATTAGGCGCATAGCATATAAAAGTGGTCATGGTAAGAAATTGTTTAAAATACAATTTTAGCCCGAGCAAGATCAACTGCTGTTATTTTGTAAAGGAATATGTGGTGAATTCAAAAATATACATAACATTATGTCTCAAGAAAAAAAAATAAAACAAAAACATATCTTTTTACAGGCTTTTATTTAACTTCATTTTTAATATTAAATAAACCCATATTTAAAAATGCCAAAACCCCAAAATTGCGAATGTTCATACAAAAAAACCTAAGACCTCCTAAAATTGTTGTTCATCGTTTGTGTGGGATCGAAACACTCTGCGGCGTGAGAACACCGCGCAACATGCTAGCAACATGACGCCAGCAACCCTTTTCACTTTTCTTAAGTTACGCATGTGGGCAAATGTAAAAAGAATTGAATATAGTTCTATTATTATGTTTGAGAATTTTTTTCTTACCAAAATTCGCAAATTGCTTCTGAGTCGGGCTTTCGGTCGATAGTGCGTTCGAAAATTTCTACAAATTCAAAATCTAAAGAAAAAACAAATTGGTTCAAATTCCTTTACTGCGGCGGTTAAGTACGAACAACGCGCAACCGACTGAAAGTGCAATAGCGATTTAGCTATTACATACATACCCTGCAGGCAAAATTAAACTAGTATGAAAATACTAGTAAAATACCAATTTATTTATTAACTAAATATAGCTGTTTACGCCAACTCTCACTCCAAGATGTCGCTGATAGGAGTCATGATTGACAGATCATGGTGAATGATCATCTCGGTGTGAGAGTTGGTGTAAACAATAGCAGTTTGTGCAATTCTATCTCAAACTAATACCTAAGACACACATGTGGTATGAATATTATTATATCAATACTATGATTTGGCTTTACTATGAAAATTTTCAATTAAACTACAATATGAGAGTGATACATATGTGGTATAGATCGCAATATTTCTACTATACTACGATGTGTGTCTCTAGCATTAGCTTTATTGGCGATTTTCAAGTAGATTTAAGCTTTTATTTAACAAAAGGTTGCGAATAGTTATTACATACTTACTTTCATTTGCCAAAAAGACACACAACAATTTCTCACAAAATAAATATTTTTAAGACTTCATTTATTTTTGTGCAAGTATACACAGAAACAATTGCATATGTACATTTGTATGTTTGTAGCGGATGGCCAGAAAATTTTCAGAGATTTCATCCAACTGCCGCAGTAACACGAAGCCATTATTCTACCTTACTATACATTTTTGCGTGTACTGTATGTATATAATATGTACTAAATGTAACTTTAAAAAGTACTGAGCTAATTAAAGTGAGCTTTATTAAATTAACTAAAATGGCATTTTTTCACCTAGTTGAACTGGTATTTTTCTAGTATTTTTCTGACTGGTATTCTTCTAGTAGTACACCCTTAACTGGTATTTTTCTAGTATGAGGCTGATGTGTTGTATACTGGTATGAAACTGAGTGGTATTTTTGTAGTATGAAGCTTCTGCAAGGGAAGACAATTGCCATCTCGTAGGCAATCGCCACGTGAAAACTACCAATTGCTTTCAAGTAAAATGGATAGCTGAGCAACTAATTGGCAAAATTTTCAAACTGGTAGACTTATAGTATACAACTAGTTTTTTTGCCTGCAGGGTATGCACTTAGATACATTTGTATTCTCATTTGAGAATAAATGTTTCAAGCAACATTTCACGCTAAGCCAAATGCATGTTTCTGGCGAAATTTTACTAGTTTAGGTTTTAACTGGAAAATTGTAGTTGTAGATGTTTTTCACTTTGTACTACGTGTTTTGTTAATTTTTTTACTTACGACTAAGTTTTCTCGCTTTGGCAAGTAATTACCTTTAAATTATTTTTAACACTTATTTTCACAAATTTTCTTAATAAATAGGATTTCCTGCATGATGTGAAAATATGCACTTACAAAGTTCTCAAATTTACGGCTATACTTTCGCATTTTCCTGCATTCACAGAAATCAAATTGCTGCCAAATTTCAAAAATTATAAAGTTACTGAAAATAAATAAAAAGAAAGAAGCACAGATGCCCAATAAACAAAACGAATTCGCCTCGAATTCGAGACGAGTTCGCTTCTCTGATTATATTATCGCGGCGATATTTCGCGACGATAGCTCGGCGAATCCGAATTCCCAGGCCTGTCACCTCTCATTAGCGATTCGCACATTTTTATATTCTCGCATCGTTGGCGATTCGAGATTTAGGCTCATTAGCGAATACATTCCAGAAAATCTTCTTCTGCGAATCCGCCTCGAATTCGTTGCGATATCATCCAAGCTTTTGTGTTTATGGTGTGAAAACAATTCTAAAAAGTAAAATAGTTGGAATATAATTATACATATTCGAAATTACATACATAATTAGAAATCTAAAAACACAATTTATTTTTAATATTTTACAGTTATAAAAAAATATTTGAATTGTATCAATGTATTTCTTAAAACACATTATGTACATACAGCTACGGTCAACTAATTAGCAATGCTTCGGCACGTATGTATGTAACGGTAGTAAAAATATTTTCAAAGTAAATGTTTTATTAAAAATTTAAAGTCGTTTTTCACATGCTGGTACATACATAGTACCTACACAGACATTGACATATCGGCGTTTATAGTGCAAAACCGCGTATCGACCAAGTACAATACCGCGGAAATGACATTTGATGGGGACAGACTCCAGGAATGCGTTTTAGGGGAAATCTAATTTTTGTAGAAAATGCAGATTCGCACTGTAAACGACGATATGTATGTACTTTTTATTAATTGCATTAGGCGTTTTAATGAAAATATTATAGTGGCATTGTGGGTAAAAAAAGGTTACTCGATTTAACGCATTTTTCGATTTTACAAATTAGGCGTACAACATAACATTCATTATATTGGACGATCACTGTATTTTTAAAAGTTAATGTTTTTTTTTTTTTTTCAAAATTAATTAATGCATTCATTTTAAAATTGCCATCATATAAATATGAAATATTGAAGATGAGCGTTATTTTGTAAAGAAACTACACAAAATGTCGTATTTATAAAACTAAGAAAATTAAAGATAATGGGGTAAGAATTTCTGAAACGGGCCACCCAAAACATAAAATATTTCCGTTTTGGTCGGCAGTGGCGTTTTTGGAAAGCTCTTTGTGACACAAATAAACACCTGATTTTGATTTTGGCGACAAAATTTTTTTTTGTTATATATAAGCAATTAAATTTTTTTGACCTTTTTTTTTTTAAACGCGATTGCAGACGATCTACCTAACCGATTTTGACAATTAAACCAGCATTTTCTTTGTTTTTAAAAGTTTTTTATTATAAAAAAAAATTAAAGCGTGAATAACGGGTATTCATGAACATTGATGTGTAAACTGTTTCGAAATCGGATATTTATTCCCTTTTCCTTATTCCTTTTTTCCTGGTTTTCTATGGATTAAAAGGCGACTATCGTTTTTGTAATTTTTTGTTGTCATTGTGACTGCTACTATTTTGTTGTTATTGTTTGTTTTGGTTTTTGGTTTTTGGTTTTTGACTTTTGATTTTTTATGTTGTTTTGTTTTGTATTGCTCAGAAACATGGAAGATCATCCGAGTCCACGTTTGACCCATATCTGGAGACCCGGCCTAGGAATCATAAAGAGTAAAGCTCCGTGTAGAAGGGCTGCTCAACACCTTTCATTTTATACCAATATTGCTCAGAAACATTCCTGGTTAATCCGGGGTCACATTTTGACCCATATTTGGGGACCCGACCTAGGACTCATAATGAATAGGGCTCTATGTGAAAGCCCTGCTCAACACCTTTCATTTGATACCAATATTGCTCATAAACATTCAAGGATAATCCGGGTCCTCGTTTTGACCCATATCTCGGACCCGACCTAGGAATCATAAAGAATAGGGCTCCCTGTAGAATCCATGCTCAAAGCCTTTCGTTTGATATCAATATTGCTCAGAAAAATGCAAGATCATCCGGGTCCTCCTATTGATCCATATCTCCGGACCCGACCTAGGAACTATGAAGAATAGAGCTCCCTGAAGAAGGCCTGCTCAAGATCTTTCATTTGATACCAATTTTGCTCAGAAACATTCAAGGATCATCCGGGTCCTCCTTTTTACCCATATCTTGAGACCCGGCCTGGGGCTCACAATGAAAAGAGCTTCATATCGAAGTCCTGCTCAAAACCTTTCATTTGATACCAATATTGCACAGAAAATTAGATAGGTAGATGTAGGTATGCATATGCATACATTTGCATACATGTTCAAACAGGTTGGTCCTTTTTATTTTGCCTATTTATCGCATTGTTGCAGAAAACAACAACTTCACTTCGCTTCGTTGCTGTTGTTGTTGATATTTTCATTTGCACTGCTATGCATGCAAGCATTTGTAAGGGTGCGTTTATATCGGAGCAATAGAAGAAAGAAAGATAGCTGTGCGTGATATACGCTTATCGGAATAGCGCTATTGAGTGTTTATGTCGGAGCAGTGATAAGAGCAATAGTAGCGAAGAGGTCAATAAGCGGAGGTAATAGCGCTGTTCGACCAAAGCATATAGCGCTATTGAGTGTTTATGTCGGAGCTAAGCTAGCAAAGAGTGAAATAGCGCTGTTATCTACGTATATTGAAGCTATGGTACTAGATTTGTCTTTAGTGTATTGTGGTACTGAAATAAAAATTTTAGAATAACCGAAAAGGAGAAGAGACGTTGTTATTTTACACATAGTAAATATTTACATATATTTCTGCTCCACACATACTTATCTATATATTTAATTTTTTTAATTTGAAAGGTTATATAAAAATTATGTATAAAAAGTAATAAAACACATAAACAATGTCCCTCTTATTCATAAAAAATAAAATAGATTTATAAAATTTTCGAAATCGAAAAATTTTATGAAAATGTCACTTAAAAATTTTTAAAACCTATTTTATTTTTTATGCATGAAGTCGTATATATTTACTTACGTGTGGACTTCATTTCACATGCTACGGCCGTCCACAGTTTATCCAAGACAAGCCTATTGGGATGATTTGGATTTCTTTGATCCCACAAAGGTTGCCTTTTAAAAATTGCACTGATGGAACTTTCTGTTTCCATAATGAATAGCGCTAATCGACTAAAGAAAATCAATGAATTAATTTTCTTCGCTCTTATACTTTGATACGCGCTTATAGCGCGGCTCCGACATAAACAGAAGTACAGAACTCCCATTTACAATTTTCGTTGCTAGTATCCACTCTTTCTTCTATTGCTCCGACATAAACACTACACGCGTTTCCCATAAGGTATTTTCTCTGCTATGATAATAGCGCTAATGTGGTGAATATCTTTAGTCACCCACTGCTCCGACATAAACAGAAGTACAGAACTCCCATTTACAATTTTCGTTGCTAGTATCACTCTTTCTTCTATTGATCCGACATAAACACTATACGTGATTTCCGTAAGGTATTTTCTTTGCTATTATCTGTGGTGAGCTTAGCGCTTATCGCAGCTCCGACATAAACAGAAGTACAGAATTCCCGTTTACAATTTTCTTCGCTATCTTTCTTTCTTTCTTCTATTGCTCCGACATAAACGCACCCTAAGTACATGTCTATCTACCTACCTACCACTGACAGTGCCAAGCGATTCACACGGACGCAGCAGTGCACTAACCCAAAGGTCATTTACGTTTACGCGTAAACTTTCGAAATCACTCGTAGTTACAGCAAAGATGTTTACACATCAAAAAATAAAAAAAAATTTTTAAGTTAAATTCTTATGAAATTTCTTTAAAGATGGTCGCAAAAATTGTGTTCTCCGCCTCCTTTCCATAAAAAAAAATTAGCCGCATGTGCAAAATTTTACTACCTATAATATTCAGAAGTCAAAAAAAATGGATCGCAATATGGAAAAAATTAGTAATTTTTTATATGAAACTGAAATATGGAAATCTGTTCATTTAATCGTTTACAACTCTTGAACCGTGGTACGGAATCGCACGACATTAAGTATGCTTATTTACTATAATACCGTGAAGCCGTAAGACATAATTTAGCCATCATCGGATAAGTGGGAGTGGTACCTCCAATACTAACTAATGCATCCATGCACATTTTATGTGGGTTCTATGACACACGCCCTACGGGGGTCAACCCCCCTTTTACCCCCCTTACTTTTCATATATAAAAATGTATATAAAATTAAAGGGAATCAAAATACCTATCGAACGGTGTACAAACATTCGAAATCGGTTCAGTACTTTTTAAGTAATTGCAATTTACAAAATGCATAATATAAACTTTGACCTTTAATAACTTTTGTTGTCGTTGTTTCCAAAAAAAAAAAAAAATCACTTTAATACTCAGCTTAGCCATCTTTATCAATCCTCAACTTCGTTTTTTGATTTTATAATTTTCAAAATTTCATATTTGTACCAGATCGTGCTTATTGCTGGGGGCAGTTCAAAACGTCGTCCTATCGCCATAAAATTTTGTGGGGTTCATTAACTCGTATAAAGGCTACTTTTTATTGCTGGTACGTTCAAAAAAAGAACAAAAAAATCTCCATATGTTTTCACTCCACCTTAATGTACATACACATATACAGTATATTTATGCCTAATTAGCAGTCACTTTAAGCAGATTAATTAAACGAACGCCTTTGTATATACTTCAAGCATAAAATTAACTTAAAAATTAAGCCAACACTATGCGTTTCACGCCAACATATGTATACATACATACATAAGAAAGGGTAAAAAAAAATTTAAATGTTCGCCCCTAAATTTGAAGCTTATGTTGAAAGGGTTTCGTGACAGAAAACAATTTTTTTTGGTCTTCGAAATACCGCCAGAATTGTGTTTTTTTTTTTATTGTAACTTTGTTTTTGACATCCGATTTTCAAAATTGAAACGTCATTATTTTGGTTTATATTTACCTCCTTTTGAAATGTGAAGTTTATTTCACATACATAGTCGGGTCACCTAACCGAGTTGTACGTCCATAAATATCCTTTTTATTTCACTCTTGTTTCACCAAACGAAAGTACTTTAAATTTTTTGGCAATATCGCTTTTAAACTGTTTTACTACATTTATAAGCCAGGAAGTTATAGCATTTCCAACATTATTTAAGCGGACTTTTATAACCTTCTTTTATGTAAAAAATATAAAATAGCAAAAAGAAAATCCGAAGAACTGTGAAAATCGAGCAAGAAAAATTACTAATCGACTTCAATTGTGTCACAACACAAGAGCCTGATTATTCAGTAGTATTTTCCATTTGCATGTATGTATGTACCTACATACTATAATAGTAAACTTCACTGAATGCCTCATTTAAATCTCAAAACTCGTATTTTTTCAGTTATGACACTATTCGAACAAACAAACAAACAAACAAACAACAACATAAACAACATATGTATGTACTCGAATGCGAAATTACTAGAAAAAGTAGCAGCAAAAAAATGCTTGCAACAAAAAGTAGCTTAAAAAATAGAATTGGTTCAAGCAGCGCATTGCAGCGTCGCCGATTATCAGCCAAGTTTCAAGTGCAAAAAGCTTTTCCACCTCCTGCCTCTATCCGTTTTTTTTTTTTGGTCTTTGATTTCCGTATTCCGCCCGAAAGGGAACTTAGTAAAAGTGCAAATTACAACACTCAGGGCAATTAAGTGCGCTCGTAAGCATACTTAAGCAGCTTTCTTTCCGCAATGCATAGAGGCTCATATACATAAGTACCTAAACACTTACTTAATCTAACTTAAGAGCTATGCACATAAATTACCTATAAATATGAGTGTATACAAATACCTATACAACTTGCTTACCGATATGTTTACATATGTATCTTGTAGGTAGCAAGCAAACAAATGTCGTACATCCGAAAGGTAAAAATAAGAAAGTACCAAATATAGGAGAACAGCCCTTAAATGCAATAAGAGCAGGTGAATGCATACAAACACATATGTACGTATATATATATGTTGTGCATTTGCACATACATACATAAGTAATTTATGTAAATATCTTCTCACTGTTAAATTTGTTTAATAAAAAATTCAACGCTGGACATTAGGCTTATGAAAATCGCCGATTCGATATTTTGGCTTTCACATAATTTCAACGGACACATTTATTTATACACATAAGTAGCAGCATTTTAGAAATAAATATTAGAATAGCACTGTAATGATACGCCGCCCCTACTGATATATACATATATTTATGTAAAAATTAATACTCTCAATAATTAGCAAAGCTGTGAAGTTGAAAAATTCAAAGACAAAGTTTGGTTAAGCATAGATATACAGTACTCAAAGCAATTGATTCAAAACGCCAAAAGTCTTGGAATGTTTTTGAAATCAACAATAAACAATTCTGTCATGTTAAATTAGTTTTAATTTGAAAAGCATTGGAATTTGGAAATACTCATACTATATGTACATTAGGCATATAACTTTTTACAATTTTTGCAAATACGAAAAACGGCATACCGTATTCGAATAGAGCATAAAAAAGTATGAACCCCATTATTTTGTTTTTTGCGAAATTGCAAAAAAGTTTCCACGCAAAACGAAATTACTTTTTTATCAGAACTGCTGAAAAAAACAAAAAAAGTTTTGTACATCTGCGCAGAGCGTGCAATTAAAATTGTGCAAGACATTTTTAAACTTATTTCATATAAAAGTTGACAAAAATGTAAAAATAAAAATATTAAAAAAAATTAAAAAAAAAAAATCTGCCTTTTTTAGAAAACCATTTTTGCGCGGAACGTTTTTGAACCGAAATCACCTAAAAAAGTGATATACATTACTTGTACAATATTTGCCACCACGTGGTGGTATGCCAAATTTTTCGTCAAAATTTGTTATATGCCTAATGTACATATGTATAAAAATTTAATATTAAGTAGCCTTAAAGGATATGTACCAAGTAAATAAAACGGAAATCGAAATTGGATGCTTGATCACATCATCACGCAGAACTCCGCACATCTTCACCTAAAACAACGTTTGGGAAGTCAACTATGTATATATGTACATATATCTATGTATATACACATGCATATATAAATCGTAGTATACATATGTTATTAAAAAGCTCAGCTATGAAAAGTGCTTTAAAACAATCCAATGAAAAAATTAAGTTTACACTGAAAAATAATCGTATGTGTATGTAGACTTCAAAAAATTTATTTTAATTTTTGTAATAGTGATCGCAAACCGACAATCAATAAATATAATCACAAACTAATGATTGGCCATAAACAAGGTATAGATATTATTATTTTATTTTAATTACTAATTTAAATTTCGCTTAAGAAGAACCAAACGAATTGGGCCTAAGTTATAAAAAGAATAAGAAAATATTTATACGCTTTATTAAACTTGAATTTACATAAATGGTGATAATGGATTAATATTTTAAAAGTATGTTCGTTAATTTTTTGTATTAACCATTGTGTTCCTCTAGTTTGTGCATTCCTCATAGCTCAACTCTCATCGATATACTTACAATATACCTATATATGTAGATATTTATACTGATTTATACGAACGCAAGCAAAACACTCAACATATGTAACTTTAATTTGTAATTTAGTTGCTTGAAATTTGCTTACATATATTATTTTTCAAATTTATGTATTTGAAATATGTATATATGTTTTGAAAATTTTTTTTGCACCCAAATTACAAAATTTTCATATCCACTCAAGGTGGATTGTATTTTTTCCTCGACGTCAAGTCAAGTCAAGTTAAAATTAAATAATTTTAAGATTACCTACAGGTCCTAAATTATTTACATATGTATGTGATGTTTCGTATGCAAATAAGTTGTAACAAATATTGGTACTATTTTTTCTATATATCAAGTATATATTGGTAATGTTGTTGTCGTCCAAATATAAAAGTAATTATTCCACCTCCTTCCAAAATATCAACTTAAATGAGTTTTATGAATAGTGTTGTAGAAGATTGTTTTCTCACTACAACTATATGCTTTGTAGTTCTCCGTCAATGAACTTTTAAAAGTTTTAGCAAATGTGTATGTAGGAAAAAAATCCAAACTTATGTGATTTTCAAGTGCTGATTTGTTGGATTATGCGAGCAATTCCAATTAATTTGCCTAAAAGATAAGATGAAATTAATAAGCAAACACGGATATAAAATGAAGAGTTTTTTTTTTTTTTGAGAAATAGTTTTCTTTTAAAAAATTGTTTGCGAAGGTTTTGCTATTTTTTAATAAGAAACATTTCTTGGTTCCTGCATGAATAGTACGAATTCATAACATTCAAAAACGACTCAGATTTTAGTATCTATTAACCTTTCAAAAATTTTTGTGTAGCATTTAATGGTTTTTAAAATTACTTATATTAGTACCTGTAGAATTTTAAAATAAATTAAATGAAATATACTATGATATGACTTTAGAAAAAAATTGTATAAGTAAATAAATTTGTATGTTTTATCAATGTTCATGTACATAATATGTACACTGCTTATTGTTTATTGAAAATTGGTTGTATTTTAAGACTTACAATACAAATTGACAAAATTACAATTGGTATTCTCATAAATCTAATATATACATATTTAGGGGATTCACAAAGTTTCATAAAGTCATATGTCATATTAAAATATTGTACAGAAATAATTATAAAAAAACTTTTCTGGAGCCCTGTGAAGAAGTAAACAAAAACAGCTGATCAAATACCACGATCCAAAAACAAATCGTGCAGAGTTGTATTTATTTAGTACACATACAGCATAGAATGCAACAACAAAATATTATGACTTATGACGATATGACGTAATATAACAGGATGTGACACCCTAATTATATATAAAAGCATATAGTGCTGAATTACTTAACCAAGAACACAAAACACCGACTGAAACTCCGCCACAAGTGCTTCTCGAGTAATTTTAATTTGCTAATAATAATAATAATAATAATAATCATAATAATAATAATAATAATAATAATAATAATAATAATAATAATAATAATAATAATAATAATAATAATAATAATAATAATAATAATAATAATAATAATAATAATAATAATAATAATAATAATAATAATAATAATAATAATAATAATAATAATAATAATAATAATAATAATAATAATAATAATAATAATAATAATAATAATAATAATAATAATAATAATAATAATAATAATAATAATAATAATAATAATAATAATAATAATAATAATAATAATAATAATAATAATAATAATAATAATAATAATAATAATAATAATAATAATAATAATAATAATAATAATAATAATAATAATAATAATAATAATAATAATAATAATAATAATAATAATAATAATAATAATAATAATAATAATAATAATAATAATAATAATAATAATAATAATAATAATAATAATAATAATAATAATAATAATAATAATAATAATAATAATAATAATAATAATAATAATAATAATAATAATAATAATAATAATAATAATAATAATAATAATAATAATAATAATAATAATAATAATAATAATAATAATAATAATAATAATAATAATAATAATAATAATAATAATAATAATAATAATAATAATAATAATAATAATAATAATAATAATAATAATAATAATAATAATAATAATAATAATAATAATAATAATAATAATAATAATAATAATAATAATAATAATAATAATAATAATAATAATAATAATAATAATAATAATAATAATAATAATAATAATAATAATAATAATAATAATAATAATAATAATAATAATAATAATAATAATAATAATAATAATAATAATAATAATAATAATAATAATAATAATAATAATAATAATAATAATAATAATAATAATAATAATAATAATAATAATAATAATAATAATAATAATAATAATAATAATAATAATAATAATAATAATAATAATAATAATAATAATAATAATAATAATAATAATAATAATAATAATAATAATAATAATAATAATAATAATAATAATAATAATAATAATAATAATAATAATAATAATAATAATAATAATAATAATAATAATAATAATAATAATAATAATAATAATAATAATAATAATAATAATAATAATAATAATAATAATAATAATAATAATAATAATAATAATAATAATAATAATAATAATAATAATAATAATAATAATAATAATAATAATAATAATAATAATAATAATAATAATAATAATAATAATAATAATAATAATAATAATAATAATAATAATAATAATAATAATAATAATAATAATAATAATAATAATAATAATAATAATAATAATAATAATAATAATAATAATAATAATAATAATAATAATAATAATAATAATAATAATAATAATAATAATAATAATAATAATAATAATAATAATAATAATAATAATAATAATAATAATAATAATAATAATAATAATAATAATAATAATAATAATAATAATAATAATAATAATAATAATAATAATAATAATAATAATAATAATAATAATAATAATAATAATAATAATAATAATAATAATAATAATAATAATAATAATAATAATAATAATAATAATAATAATAATAATAATAATAATAATAATAATAATAATAATAATAATAATAATAATAATAATAATAATAATAATAATAATAATAATAATAATAATAATAATAATAATAATAATAATAATAATAATAATAATAATAATAATAATAATAATAATAATAATAATAATAATAATAATAATAATAATAATAATAATAATAATAATAATAATAATAATAATAATAATAATAATAATAATAATAATAATAATAATAATAATAATAATAATAATAATAATAATAATAATAATAATAATAATAATAATAATAATAATAATAATAATAATAATAATAATAATAATAATAATAATAATAATAATAATAATAATAATAATAATAATAATAATAATAATAATAATAATAATAATAATAATAATAATAATAATAATAATAATAATAATAATAATAATAATAATAATAATAATAATAATAATAATAATAATAATAATAATAATAATAATAATAATAATAATAATAATAATAATAATAATAATAATAATAATAATAATAATAATAATAATAATAATAATAATAATAATAATAATAATAATAATAATAATAATAATAATAATAATAATAATAATAATAATAATAATAATAATAATAATAATAATAATAATAATAATAATAATAATAATAATAATAATAATAATAATAATAATAATAATAATAATAATAATAATAATAATAATAATAATAATAATAATAATAATAATAATAATAATAATAATAATAATAATAATAATAATAATAATAATAATAATAATAATAATAATAATAATAATAATAATAATAATAATAATAATAATAATAATAATAATAATAATAATAATAATAATAATAATAATAATAATAATAATAATAATAATAATAATAATAATAATAATAATAATAATAATAATAATAATAATAATAATAATAATAATAATAATAATAATAATAATAATAATAATAATAATAATAATAATAATAATAATAATAATAATAATAATAATAATAATAATAATAATAATAATAATAATAATAATAATAATAATAATAATAATAATAATAATAATAATAATAATAATAATAATAATAATAATAATAATAATAATAATAATAATAATAATAATAATAATAATAATAATAATAATAATAATAATAATAATAATAATAATAATAATAATAATAATAATAATAATAATAATAATAATAATAATAATAATAATAATAATAATAATAATAATAATAATAATAATAATAATAATAATAATAATAATAATAATAATAATAATAATAATAATAATAATAATAATAATAATAATAATAATAATAATAATAATAATAATAATAATAATAATAATAATAATAATAATAATAATAATAATAATAATAATAATAATAATAATAATAATAATAATAATAATAATAATAATAATAATAATAATAATAATAATAATAATAATAATAATAATAATAATAATAATAATAATAATAATAATAATAATAATAATAATAATAATAATAATAATAATAATAATAATAATAATAATAATAATAATAATAATAATAATAATAATAATAATAATAATAATAATAATAATAATAATAATAATAATAATAATAATAATAATAATAATAATAATAATAATAATAATAATAATAATAATAATAATAATAATAATAATAATAATAATAATAATAATAATAATAATAATAATAATAATAATAATAATAATAATATTAATAATAATAATAATAATAATAATAATAATAATAATAATAATAATAATAATAATAATAATAATAATAATAATAATAATAATAATAATAATAATAATAATAATAATAATAATAATAATAATAATAATAATAATAATAATAATAATAATAATAATAATAATAATAATAATAATAATAATAATAATAATAATAATAATAATAATAATAATAATAATAATAATAATAATAATAATAATAATAATAATAATAATAATAATAATAATAATAATAATAATAATAATAATAATAATAATAATAATAATAATAATAATAATAATAATAATAATAATAATAATAATAATAATAATAATAATAATAATAATAATAATAATAATAATAATAATAATAATAATAATAATAATAATAATAATAATAATAATAATAATAATAATAATAATAATAATAATAATAATAATAATAATAATAATAATAATAATAATAATAATAATAATAATAATAATAATAATAATAATAAAAAGTTATTTTTGACAAAACTTTTATACTAGTAAATATACACTCAAAAACAAAATTTCTCTCGATCAAAGACATAATTTTCCTTATTTTGAATACGCGTCCCAATACAAAATTTTCTTTGTTTTGTGTAAATTTTCTCAAAAATGTGGAAAAAACATAAAAAAAACATTCAAACAAATTCGTTGCCATGGGGGTTTGTATGGGAATTTAATTTCTCAAAATTAAAGAAATCAAGTCTTCAAAACAAGGAAAGTTGGGAATGGAATGGCGCTTAAAGAATTTTTCATTATTTTAATGTATGAATTTTTTCAAAACAAGTATATGAAACCATGGTAACGCATGTAACAACAATATTTTATAAACCTTTTAACATGTTTTAAGGAAAATTTACTCAAAACAAAGAAAGTAGTGTTCAAAATAGGTAAACAATTTCTTTGACCCCTCCATATATTTTTTTTCTCTCAGTGTAGGTAAATAATACGACTTATAAGAACTAAAGTAGTTAAAATTTATATACACTTGTATATATGTATATATATTTAGTACATTATCAAAAATTGACCTACATACCATGTGCTAAAAAATGGACATTTAACTTAACTATTTTTTGTACAATCTTCTTTCTCTTCTCTTTCCAACCATCTCTCTTTCTCTCACACACACTGCGCATATCGCTCATTTTTGCCTACTTCGATTCTGCATTCACCATCACGACATGCCTTCTGCAAAAAACAACAACAAAAAAATCAACTTGCCGCAACCGAAATTGTCATATTCACCGTTAAATCACTAAAAAACTTAAACACAATCAACAACATTCTGTAACTATGAACACACCAAAAAATTTCACCACTTCCATCATTGTCACCAACACCAAACTCGACCAACCACCATATACCGTGCCATTTCACGAAAAACTATATAAACATTTATCATAAACAAAAAAAAAACATATTGAATATTTCATCCTATTGGCCTACAACTAACAAAACGAAAAAATTTCAATTTTAACACAACCAAAAATATGGAAAAAACGAAAAACAGGTGAAAAGAATACATTAATCGAACAGCCACCACCGCCAACGTTCAGTACACCACGGCGACGCGCACTCTCGGCTCGCATTCAGGAATTAAATCGCAGCCTTCTGGAGGAGCGTGAGGTGCAAAATCAAAACAGTTCCAGTGACAATGAGGATAGTAGATAATTTCTAATTCAAGGCAAAGTAAAATGGCGACTGTTTCTATATATTTATAATGAGGCGATTAATATTATCACAAGGACCACGCACACGAAAACTGAATACAAAAAAAAACGGCGAGTTTAAAGAATAAGGAAATGCAGTTAAAACATTTATACATACAACAGACATACATACATAGAAATGTACACAACCCCATATGTGCATATGTATGATTGTAAATACATCTATATGTACAGTTATTAGGATGAGCAAAAATACGAAAAAATATATTGAAATCCACCCCACAAATACCATACAAAACCATACGACTGAGTAAAATATCACCATATTTCAAAACTTGTTTCAAAAACGCACTATTTCAGAATATGTTTCAGTAAACTATTCAGAATTATATTCGAAAACACACCAACTCAGAGAAAATTTTATACATACATATTTTTCTATAATAGGGCGTTTTTGAAATAAGTTTTGAAATAGTGTGATCTTTTACTAAGGCATCGATATGTACATAAACTGAATAACTAGATTTTGGGTCTTTATGGAAAGAAAGAAAAATAAAGGAAAGGAGTGGTAAAAAGATAAGGTAAGGAAAAAAATAGGAAGGAAAGAAAGGGAATGGAACTGAAAATAGGGAAATAAAGGAGGAATGAAAAGGACAGGCAAGGAATGGAAAAGAAAGGAAAGCAAAGGAAAGTAAATATACTTACCAAAAAATACAGCCATTAGTTTTGTGTAACGAAGCAACGGAATTTTCCCTTGTTTACTTATTTACTCACTGCTTTACTTATAAAGGACGAGTCACGCACTGGCCACAATTTCAAACTAACTAAATTAAACAAGTCCAAACATGAGGTTTGTCGAATGGAAATTTCCACAGAAAGTAACGGGATTTTTTCTTATTTTTATACTCAGCTGTACTAGTACACAGAGTATTATAGAACTATAAAAAAAAAAAAAAACTTTTTAATTACATAACGGTTGAAAGAGTTTTTAGTGCTTAGCACGACATTTTTTTATTTTAATTCAATTTTTAATTGTTGGGGTAAGTGGAAAAAAATTCAACAACTATTTACAGCGAAGGTTGAGTGTATAGCTATTTCACGAAAAACCAATTTCGATCATCAGCACTCTTTTCGGAAGTGGATGCACCGGGGACGGTTGATTGTAACAGAATGAAATAATCGAGATAGATACAGACTTATGTATATCAAAATGATCAGGGTGAAAAGAGAAATAGATTGAGCCATGTCCGTCCGTCCGTCTGTCCGTCCGTCCGTCTGTAAACACTCTAACTCGCGCAAAAATCGAGATATTTTGATGAAATTTGGAATGCAAGTTGGTATCGAGACTGGGACGGTTGGTATTGAAAATGGGCGAAATCGGACCATGACCACGCCCACTTTTCCTATATAGAAATAATCCGAAATTTGGTATCTCAGTCACTAATATAGCTGGAGCGATGAAATTTTACCCACATGTTGAGCTCAGGCCCCTAGGAAGAAATTTGATGAAATTTCAGAAAATAAGGGGTGCCACGCCCACTTATTAAGGGGCAAATATTGAAAGTTTTATAAGTCATAACTCAGAAACCGTTGAAGATATATCGATGAAATTTGGTATGCGTGATATACCTACTTACTTAGGAAATTGTTTGGACGAAAAATGTCCAAAATCGGTTGACGGCCACGCCCACTTTTATATATGTGTATTATAAAGTGGCCTAATAAAAACATTTTAAGCGATATCTCTGTCAAATATAAAGATATATATATTTTATAGCAGGAGCCCAACTGCGGACATAAAACGAAAAACACAAAAATTTTGGAAAATGGGCGTGGCACCGCCTCTTTCTAGAAACAGGAATATACGAGATTTCTGAGCCCATAACTCGACAACTAAATGAGATATTATCACGAAACTTGGTTTATACACTTTTATAACTTGTGTTAATAGACACGCAAAAATTTATTGAAATCGGTTTATGACCACGCCTACTTTTTAGCAAAGATATTTCTGGAACACGCTTTGGAAATTTGTAACGTGACATCTTTGTAACTGGGAGTCATAAAGGAATGAAATTTTGCACAAAGAATAATATTCATATGCTTAGTTGGATGACTGATAAAAATGTTGAAAATGGGCGTGACAACGCCCACTTTATGCGGCACTCGCTTTATATAAAAAACGCCGTGTTTCCATCAAACGCAAACAAACAATGAAAACATACAGCTGAGTATCTGATGTTCGATTCCACTCGAACTTAGGCTTCATTACTTGTTTTCTATTGCATTACCCGTAATTGATCGAAGAAGCAAAAGCAAATTAAAGAGGTGCAAATTTGAGCATGCTTCGCCTTTGCATTCTTTTATGCATTACCAAGAATGTGTAGGAGAAGCGAATTTACTTTAAGATATTTTAATGACTTCTGGCATACATTACCTTTAAAGCTCACTAGCAATTCTTTGCTGCATTACCGGCAACGAAATAAAGAAGTGGAATTATTTTATTTCATTTTAATCAATGTCTTTTGGAATAAGTATATTACTACTCTGAAAAAAAAACGCTGTAAATATAAAGACTTTTGCAGTTAAACGAACAACTTTCCGCAGTTGAAATGTGCCCAACAACGCTCCGTTGTGGTTTCAAAGATGCGAGCGTTTTTGATTCAAATACTTTTCGTATTTAAGTTAACAACGGAACCTGTTAAATCAAATACTTTTACATTTAAGTTAACAGTTTTGCTTTTGAATTAACAGCAAAAGTTTTTGGTCCAAAAACGGGCACCATTGAAGCAAATACTCACGCATGTAAATTAACCTCAAAAAAATTGTAAACAATAGTAATTTTTTTTTTAATATAATATATATTTTTTATTTTATTTTATTTTATTTTATTTTTTTATATAATGTATTTTTACCTAGCAATATTAATACTAAGGCCTGGTTTCACCAAACGAACTTTTTCGATTCACCATTTCCATCTTTATTTTTTTATTCTTCATCTGCCTTGGCCACTCCTTCCAGCCTTTAAAACAACTCTTGTTTGCAGCGTAGTAATGCTTATGCTTATGCTTATCCACTGCAATACAATTTCACTAAATTTAATTTATTTGTATTTTGTTTTTATTATTATTGTTATTGATTTTATATGCTATTGTTTTCTTCACTGGTATATTTTGCAAATCCGCCTAATTTTTGCCACACTCTCACATGATGGGTTGTTGAAGTAGTTTGAATACATTACTCGTGGTGCATGTTTATAGCTTCGTAGTGAAAAAGTTCGTATACACGCTAACCGTTTATTTTATGTATTTGTTATGGAATTTGAAAAATTTTTTTCTATCTTTTTATTCTTCTTTTTTTATACTTAAAAAATTTTCCACAGCAAGGGAGTTTTTGGATCAAAAACGCCCGTCTTTGAATTAACTACGGAAAGTTGTTGAATCAAAAACTTTGCCGTTAAAACAAATAATTTTGCTTTTGAATCAAAGACGGAGATTCAACAGCGGAAAGTTGTTGGTTTAACTACGGGTATTTTTTTCAGAGTATTAGATCTATTCTTTGCTGCATTACCGGCAACGGGTTAAGAACTGAATTTATATTAATTCATTTAAATCAATGCCTTGTGGAATACATTACCCTCACACCTGTTTTACTGCATTACCCGTATGAAATTATTTGAAGGCTTATAAGGCAAAGCCTTTTGGAAGAGATTACACATAGAAGCGATTACCGATTTTTTGCTGGGATTTGGTGTTATATTATGTTAGCCTTAAAACAAAGCAGAGGATCTGGTGTTAACTCAATTAAACAAATAGATGCCAGCATACATTCTTAGCCCCCAGACAAACAGCAGTTATAGCGTGGACAAATTAAAATATAGATGTAGAAAATACATATGTATACATATAATGTATTTGTGTACAAATTTAAAGTCATGTAATATTAAATGCTCATCCATAAATATCTAATTCAATTTAAAACAAACATACATACATACATACATATACAAAATATTCATAACGAAATAGTTGAGCTGTTCAAAGGTATTTATTAAAAAGCTTCCATAATCGTTCATCATAACTCTGTAAAATATTTCATTAGGATTTTAGAGATGAAATGGACGAAAATCTGCTCAAATAAAGCGAATGGGATTGAAGAATAAAAGACTAGGTATACATATATGTACATTAGATGAGTTTTTTTTTGTATGGGATTCTTTAAACGTTCTCAGATCCTCCCTCCGGCACCGGAATATGAAAATAGGATGTTTTAGAGTAAGTAAACTGAAAAAAAAAAAATTTCACTTTTCCAAAAACTGGATGGAGCTACACCGAAAACCGCGCAAATTCCCAGAATTTCAAGGTATGTTCAGATTTTTGTCTGAAAAAGGTTAGGATTTTGCACAAGAAAAAAAATTGATACCCACCCATACGAAGAATTAACCGCTAAATCGAATGGCATATTCAGTTTTTTGGTACACTACCCAGGGAAGGTAATAACGCGGCCTAAACTGACCATTTTCTTTTTTTTTCTCATGAATCTTCAACTTCTTGCCCTATACTCTTCCAGAAAACGGAAATTATTTTTCAACTAAATCACACGGCTGCGTTATTTAATGCGCTTTCCACAAATGTATAGCTATTAAAAATCGAATAAAATTTGGATGAGTTCATCAAGTTTAAGTGAAGTAAAGTCGGGTATAAAAGGGTAACATACCCAAAAATATCGAAATTTTTTTTTTTTAAATTTTGCTCTTGAAGACGGTTTTTTGGGTTATTAGTGATTGTTTTATGGGGTTGGATAACTCCACAAATGTAAAAAAAAATTCGGAAGATCGAGACAGTGGATAGCGGAAAAAACCGTGGACCCGGATGGCCCCAAAATATTATTGGGCAATATTGGTATCAAATTAAAGGTCTTAACTAGGGCTTGCATATGGAACTCATTACATGCCAATTTCTTAGCCAATTTCCGCTATACTGACGAATAAGTGGTCCAGGATGACTACAGAATATTTTAAAGGATATCGGCGAAATTTGAGTCTAATTTTTGACGTATATGTGTCGAAACGGTGGACACAGCTTTACATTGAAGTCCTAGGTAAAATCTTTATTTTGATACCCATATTGCCCAAAAATGTTTTGGCGCTATCCGGGTCCACTTTTTGTCCGTTATCCACGGTCTTGACCTTTGTATTTTTTTTTGCATTTGTAGAGTTATCCACCCACATAAAAAGATCACGAATAACCCAAAAACCGCCTTTAATAGCAAAATTGTTAAAAAATTAAAAAAACTTTAAGGTATGTTACCCTTTTATACCCGACTTTACTTCATTTAAACTTGATGAACTCATCCAAATTTTATTCGATTTTTAATAGCTATACATTTATGGAAAGCGCATTAAATAACGCAGCCTACCGTGTAATTTAGTTAAAAAATAATTTCCGATTTCGGGAAGAGTATAGGGCAAGAAGTTGAAGATTCATGAGAAAAAAAAGAAAATGGTCACTTTAGGCCGCGTTATTACCTTCCCTGGGTAGTGTACCAAAAAACTGAATATGCCATTCGATTTAGCGGTTAATTCTTCGTATGGGTGGGTATCAATTTTTTTTCTTGTGCAAAATCCTAACTTTTTTGAGACATAAATCTAAACATACCTTGAAATTCTGGGAATTTGCGTGGTTTTCGGTGTAGCTCCATCCAGTTTTTGGAAAAGTGAAATTTTTTTTTCAGTTTACTTACTCTAAAACATCCTATTTTCATATTCCGGTGCCGGAGGGAATATCTAAAAAAAAAACTCATCTAATGTACATACTTATGTAGACATATTTGAGCTCGTTAACATGTTACTTATTTAGTCGAGAAAATTACTTAAATCGCTTTTAACATTCATATGAATGTGATATATGTATTATTGCGGCTAGTTTTTCGTCAATAACTTTGTTTACAGCAACTTCCACTAAAATGTTAACACTTCCAAGAATTGTGCTTTCGATTCAAAAAAGAACTGCTAAATTGTGATTTTGTTTTATCCCAATGCTAACATTACTCGTACGTATGTATATCAAACAATTTTGGCATAAAGTATAAAATACTTGTAAGTACTTAAATAGAGCAATAAATAGTTCTGTAGGCATGTATTAAATGGAATTTTGCATAAAGTCATAGATTAGATATAGGAATATACACATAGCTTAGTTCTAACTGAAATATGTGCAGATATGGTAAATTATAGTAACATCGGTAAATGTATGTATAATTATATACTCGTACATATGTTGCATTCTTATTTCAATTTGGTTTTTGACCATAGACCGACAAAAGTGTCCCGCACGGGCAAATGAGAAACATCACACAGATTTTAGCTCAAATCGGTCTGCGCTCTCAGAATTTTGCCGTACTATGTTTTTGACGCCCCATTGGCAGAAACAAATTTCGTCTCGAGTTGTGATACAAGCTCGGCCCAGGCTCCTTCCAAAAATACAATTTTGGTGTAATCCACAAAATTATCGATTTTAGTTTTTTGATTAAGATCAATAATTTTACATCTTTGTATTATCTTAGGAAATAGCATATCCGTTTACAAAGATAAAGCAAAAGTTATTATAAAATTATAACTCTGCTCTATTTGAAAAAAAAAAATTAAAAAAACCCGCGCCTGTAAAATTTACTTTTTGTTGGTTACACTTAAATTGCGGTTAGGTCGAAGTGATTGTAACCGGCGATTTTTTTTTTTTTTTGCGAGACGCTTTAATTTCTAAGTATCGATTGTGTAATTCATAAAAACATTTTATGAAGAATATCAAAAATTTTAAACGGATGGTTTAACTTGTTGCTGAACGGTTCCTATCATTAAGTTAAGGTAAATAACACCAAATGATTATCGGTAAATACGTGGCGGTACCCTGACATAATCCCAAGGGGCATAATCCCAAATTTTTTATTTGGGATTATGTCACTCCCCCTAGGGTGACACAATCCCAACTTTTTTACTTGGGCTTATGTCACCCCAGACGTAGTGACATAATCCCAATTGGGATAATGTCATTTTCAAGCCCAAAAAAACATTTCAGATTTTTTCTTAGATTTTATTACATTAAGCAAAAAAATTAAAGCTGACAATAAAGTTAATGTTGTTATACAATTGGCGTTTTCGATTCGCCATCATACAAGCGAGGTCGAATCGAACAAAAATGTTTGAACCCATAATGAGTAGTAGCCATACTCGCTAACTGGTCGATAAAAATTTCCCTCTGCTCGCTATCATTCACATATAAATTTGACAGAAGGAAATTTATAGCCAGCAGAGAAATTGTGAATCGAAAGCGGCTAATAATACATTGAGTATATATATAAGATGAAATATGTATGTACTTAAATAAAAAGAAACTAAAAAATTACATTAAAATTAAATATATTTACATATATACAGACTTTTTTCAATAAAACGATAGGTATATAAATATTTGTGTACATTGTATATATGTCTATAAAAAGATGAAAATTTGGAAGAAAAAATCGCGCGATTTTTGATTCCAAATTTTCGCCTGCGGCGCTTTTTTTTGAATAGATCGATAGGTGTATACATATGTATGTACATATGTCTATAAAAAGATGAAAATTTGGAAGCAAAAATCGCGATTTTGCTTCGCACTAGTACCTACTCGAGTGATTTGGTATTCTGGCTCCCTTTTATTTGTGATTATGTCCCTCCCACATAGTTGACATAATCCCAAGTAAAAAAATTGGGATTATGTCACACCACGGTGAGTGACATAATCCCAAATTTTAAAATTGGGGTTATGCCACTTGGGATTAAATCACGGCACCATACGTGGTATATATTCACTTACACACAATCACACATCCAACCATTTGCCCACACATATTTAACTCGAGTTTAGGGACTGCACTTTACATTTGTACGTATGTATAGGGGCATTCGCTATCCCTAGCAAGATAGCAAGATAGCACGGATTGCAAATATCCTAGACCAAAATATGCTACACATCGAGAGCACCCCATTGCACAGTCGTAGGAAATTTTAAGAAGCAGCTTTTCTTTTTAGCCAAAGGGACGCGTTCATCACTCACTTTTTAATAAATAAATCATTTTATTTTAGTAAATTTAATAAATACACATAAAAAATAACATTTTAAGCAAAATTCGAATGATCAAATTGAAATTGAAATTAGCAATAGGCAAATGTCAGCTGACGCAGGGTCGCAATTAATTTCCTACACTTCATAGCAAATAAATATACATAGGTTTTGGTGTAGCATATTTTTGAGGTCTAGCATATTTTTGTGCGCCTGTATTTTGTTGTTGTGCGTTGTAAAACTTTGCAATCCGTGCAATCCGTGCTACGTGCTAGGGTTATGCTATGGATAGCGAATACCCCTCATATGTATGCATAAAATAGCAAATATAATTTGTTTTCAATTTATGTATCCCTTAATTAGGCGCACTAAGAAAATCAGACAATTAGTCGTGTGCGGTCTTTACTGACCCCAGACAACATTTTGTAAAAGAAGTATAAGTAATAATAAAACACATTAGAGTTCGCAAAATCACTAAGATACTTTATTATAAAGTATTTTATAAAACAAAAACATTACTTTTACTTCAAACTTTAGCAAAAAACTAAACGGCTTCAAATTCATCTTGAAACTATAGGTTATTGGTACAGCCGAGATGAAATTGTCACCACAAAAATGAAAACTAGTCTCCGCAAAAAACCTTACGAATTTAGTCGCATATGTTACCAATATATACGCTCCGATGCTTCACTCGATACTAAGCAATTTGCGTTCATAGCAGATAAATAGAAAGCTAGAAAGTAAACGAGTGTGTTATGAGAAAACCATTGTATTATTTTTATGCAATTTAAATTGACCGTGATTCAGCGCCTAATTTAATTAATATTTTTTATTCACGCAAATGTGTTAGATGTATATGTAGGTATATCATTTAATACATACAAACATTCAAACATATGTATATATCTCCAATATCTAAGCAAATAGCTAAAATGGAGAAAAACACAGGATTTTAGTTTGAATTGAATTTCGAATCAGCAAATCAGCACTTCAAGAATTGTATACGCACAG
This sequence comes from Urophora cardui, assembly GCA_960531455.1. Taxonomy (NCBI): domain Eukaryota; kingdom Metazoa; phylum Arthropoda; class Insecta; order Diptera; family Tephritidae; genus Urophora; species Urophora cardui. The sequence goes on along the minus strand of OY482673.1, from coordinate 66,739,693 downwards.
AATGTCTGCCAATTCAAATACACATAATAATTTAATATGCTATTAGCACTTGTAAAAAAAATAACAAAACAAAGTGGGGAAATGAAAAGTTACCTATGTATGTACATAGCCGGATTAAGTTTAATTTATAATTTTAATTCTGTGGGTTCATTTATGGAAAGATTTATTAGAAAAAATGGTGTCTTGGCTATTTATATGGAGGAGTTATACACCAAAATGTCCATATCTGAACAATCGGTTGTATGGGAGCTATATGTTATAATGGTCCGATCTTGACAATTTTCGGTAACCCCGTTTGGGCCCATATGGGTACAAATACTTAATAATTTCACGCCGTTAGCTGTTAAAATGGAGGAGTTATACACCAAAATGTGTTTATCTCAACAATCGGTTGTAGGGGAGCTATAGGTTATAGTGGTCCGATCTGGTGCAGTGAAATAACGCCCGTGGAATTAACGCCCGCGGGCGTTATTTCTCAAAAAAAGGGAAATAACGCCCGTAGGCGTTTTTTCCTTTCTTGAAAAAGAAATAGCGCCTGCGAATAAAACGAAATTAAACCCGTGGGTTTTATTTCCATTCACAAAGGGAAAGAACGCCCGCGCGCCCTATTCGGCGATATGGGCTTTATTTCCCTTTCGAAAGGGCAATTAAGCTCGCAGACGGGGGTTTTTTTTTAAATATGGTGTATTAGTGGGAAAAGCGCCGCAGGCGAAAAATTGGAATAAAAAATCGCGCGATTTTTAATTCCAATTTTTCTGTTTTTTTTTTTTTTTAAATATGGTGTATTATTATTGGAAAAAGCGCCGCAGGCGAAAATTTGGAATAAAAAATCGCGCGATTTTTAATTCCAATTTTTCTGCTTTTTTTTTTAAATATGGTGTATTATTATTGGAAAAAGCGCCGCAGGCGAAAAATTGGAATAAAGAATCGCGCGATTTTTAATTCCAATTTTTCGTTTTTTTTTAAATATAGTGTATTATTATTGGAAAAAGCGCCGCAGGCGAATCAAATAAGTAATCCCGAAAATAAGACATGTGACACAGAAGACATTGATGTATCCGAAATGGATTGTTCTGACTATGAAGAAACGGCAGACAATTTTGGGAGAGTCTAAGCATGTTGTTGTGTGTTATTTTTTTTATCAAGCCACGGGATGTTCTCTTAAGCCTATGCAATCACCTTGAATTGTGCGCGGATTGCTTTGGAGAGCACAGTAAGGTTGCAATTGTAAATGGCAATATAAATATTTTGTGCCCGGTTTGTCGTCAAATTGTTGAAAACTCTATAAGAGTATTTGTTTAGATTGTGGTCTGAAAGTGCCAATATGTATGTAATGAAGTTTTATTTATTTTGATTGAGTATTTAAATATTTACTTACTTACAGACCTTGAAAATTGTTACTAATAAATGATTATAGAAATTTACTGAAGCTTTGTTTATTTTGATTGACTATTTGAATATTTAGAAGGGGATTTAAAAAAAATATAAAGAATCGAAAAATTGGAATTAAAAATCACGCGATTTTTTATTCCAATTTTTCGCCTGCGGCGCTTTTTCCAATAACAATACACCATATTCAGATAAAACGAAAAATTGGAATTAAAAATCGCGCGATTTTTTATTCCAATTTTTCGCCTGCGGCGCCTTTTCCAATAATAATACACCGTATTTTAAAAAAAAAACAAAAATTGGAATTAAAAATCGCGCTATTTTTTATTCCAATTTTTCGCCTGCGGCGCTTTTTCCAATAACAATACACCATATTCAGATAAAACGAAAAATTGGAATTAAAAATCGCGCGATTTTTTATTCCAATTTTTCGCCTGCGGCGATTTTTTCCCTAATACACCATATTTAAAAAAAGCCCGTCTGCGGGCTTAATTGCCCTTTCGAAAGAGAAATAAAGCCCGTGGATCAAACGAAATAACGCCCGCGGAATTATTTCTTTTTCAAGAAAGGAAAAAACGCCCACGGGCGTTATTTCCTTTTTTTGGGAAATAACGCCCGCGGGCGTTAATTCCACGGGCGTTATTTCACTGCACCGTCCGATCTTAACAATTTTCGGCAATCCCGTTTGGGTCCATATGGGTACAAATACTTCAAAATTTCAGGCCGTTAGCTGTTAAAATGGAGGAGTTATACACCAAAATGTGTATATCTGAATAATCGGATGTTGTGGAACTATATGTTATAGTGGTCCGATCTTGACAATTTTCGGTAACCTTGTTTGGGCCAAAATGGGCACGTCTACTTCAAAGTTTCATGTCCTTAGCTGTTTAAATGGGGAAGTTATGCACAAATTACATCCAAAAATTTCATGTATATCTGAATAATCGGTTGTTTTCTATATGTTATAGTGGTCCGATTCGGCCGGTTCCGACAAATGATCAGCTGCATATAACAAAATACCTGTATTCCGAATTTCATTCAGATAGCTCAAAAACTGAGGGACTAGTTTGCGTTCACACAGACGGACGGACGGACAGACGGACATGGCTTAATCGACTCAGCTCGTGATTGTGATCATATCGGTATATATTTTGGTGGGTCCCCCACGCTTCCTTCTGGTACTTTCGACAAAAATTTTTTGGCACTAAGTTATAATACCATTTCATTCTCATGAAAGGTATAAAAAGCAAATCAAAAAAAATCTACCAAATTTGATTTTGGCGTATGTATTTATTGCAAAAAAAAACAAAGTTTATTAAAAAGAGGGATTGCAATACAAAATCAGATTACATACAAATAACATTTAAGTTAAAATCCTATTGCAAAACTTGTTTCAAAAACACCTTATTTTAGAATTCAGATTGAAAAACATCCCAGTTCAGAGAAAATTTCATACATATTTTATATATGTATGTACATATGTTCCCTGCAGGAAGAAAATCAGTAGTTGACTTTTAACTGACTATTTTGAGACAATTGAAATAAAAATCAATTCGTATCACAGAGCATGCCCATACAGAAGTAGTTAGCCTTTTTGAAAGAAAATATAAAATTAAAAGTCACCACTAGTGTCTTTGTAAACAGTTTAAAGCCAGTTTTAAGTTATGTAGATGAACTTCCGCAGGTTTTATAACAAGATCAAGCTCGGCAAAAATTAAACACACATATATATGTAACAAAGTTACATTTAACATCGTACCTAAATTTGCGCACGACTTTTCATACTTGGCGCGTTGTTTCTGGCAATGGCGATAGACATTGTTCTATTGTTTCACAAGTTGTTGCCCAGTGCCAAATTAAAATGTAAGCTAAAAATTTTATCATCATTTCTATAATTGTTGTCTCTGGGGACAATTATCTGATTACTAAGTAAAAAAAAAACAAATTCGAAAAACTAATACCATGTCTCCACATAACGTGTTTCGCTCCTTTTTTCTGCATTTTCTCTCTCAATCTTGTTTCGACACGGAAACCAGTGCCGAAACTCGCCAATTTCCATACAAATTTCTGAGAGCGAGTGAAGATTGAAACACTGTTTCATCCTTGCCAACCTCGATGATATCGATGTTTTCTCTAATTTTGTATCGAAAAACTATCGAAATCTCACACAGACCAAAACAAAAACGCAAAATATAAGCAAACATACAAACATTTAAGAAGAGCAAGAAAGAGAAATGTTAAACTGAATCACGATCAGCCACGTGGAGACGGGTTATAAGTTGTTAAGTTGGAAACCACCAACAGTGGCATCCGTGGTCACTAAAAGTAATTTTATTAAAATGGCCGTGGCGTATACGTAACATTCCAGTACACATGAGTTCATAATATTGTAACAATTTTTAAATTGAACGAAATTTGTAGTTTTTTCGCTGGTAACAAATCGAAGCTTCTTAAACTAAGTATCCTTACTCCTGTTGAGTTGAACATCAATTCCAATAGTCGATATTTATTTTGGAGTAGTTTCTTTCCTCCTTCTAGCTTGTTGATAAACTAAATTTCTATAATAAGGAAATTCCATTAGGTAGGTACATTAAGTTGAATAAAGTTAACGTGCCGAACTTAACCCTAAAAAGATAATCTGCGTCAAAATTACGCATCCCCTTTCGAATTATTGTTCTCACTCCCCCAATTATGTGAATACTTCGCTGAACGTTATAAATATTTCAGTTGTGCTGCATATCTCTCACGTGACACATAATTTTCTGTGGTAAGTTTTGTAAATTTCTCAATATGAGTGGCCAGTGAGTCAAAATTACGCATGATTATCTTTACCGTGACTTTCAGGAAGCATTTCTCACGTATTGCATAAGGACAAGGATGACTTTCATTCATCATAACATTATAATGAAGAGCCAGTATAATAAAAAACTATATGTGTTGTATTGTCGCAGCTGCGGGGAAGTGGGTAAAGTGCTCGCATGCCATACCATGGGTCGCCGGTTCAACCCCCAGCCGACCCAGCACCAAAATTTAATTTAATTAATTTTCTAATTAAAAGTCAATTATTAAGTTTTTAAAATATTGGTCACCTATCGGTAGTGGACGGCATACCCTCTGAGTGTAATTCTGTCATGAAAAAGCTTCTCACAAAAATGCATTCACCGTTAGGAATCGGCATAAAACTGTAGGCACACCCAATTAGTAGGAAAACAAAATTAAGGAGCACGCTTCAAATTAGGAAAGAAGTTCGACATTAAAACTCGTTAGGGCAAGTGTATCATATTATATTATGTATTGTACATAATTCTTCTTCTTCTTTTCAATCAGCGCGTAACGGTCTAGACGATTTTGGCCGAGTCCAAAAAAGCGCACCAGTTTTGTCTGTTTTGTGCTGCCTAGCGCCAATTGGAAATACCTAGGCAGGACGAGTCGGTCTTCACCTGAACTTCCCAAAGCAGAGAAGGTGTCCCTTTTCTTCTTTTGTACATACTGCCCTTCCAAAAAAGGCGAAACGCAATGGGTCATGCAATAAGTTCAAAAATGCTATATGTCGCGAGGACAATATTTGATATGTTCCAAAATTGTGTTTGACCGACCTTCATAAAAAATTTTCATTTATTTTTCTTAATGAGTTTCCAGTTCATTTAGATTATAAGTCAAAAAGTCTGATTTTTGCAGCAAAGTTATTCAAAAAGGGACGGAAAATGGGTGTTTCCTAATTTCAGGAGAAAATTGAAGAAGTTCTTTTGGTTTATTTTTTTTATAGTAAACAGATTTAAATATATTTTATTTATAATGTTTACATTCACATTTATTTTGCATATCAATGATAAAGTTTGTGCAAGTTCAGGGCAAATTTGTAAATAAACTGTAAAGATATAGCTGAAAACCCCATCATGCGTCAATTTTACGCATGATTATCTTTAACGTATGTAAAAATATGATTATCTAACTAGGGTTAAAAAAAAAATTGGCCAAAATCAAGAAACGCATGTAAAGTAATATAACCTATTAGTAATAGATACTAATGTAAAGTAAAGAGCTACAAACAGGAGCGGATTTACATAGGTGCAACATGGGCAGTTGCCCAGGGCGCCGTTTCAATAGGGGCGCCAAAACTAAGACAAAGAAAAAAAATTTTTATTTACCAAAAAAAATTTTTTTTTCAATATTACAACAAGAATGAAAGATTTTTTCAATTTTTTACAGAGAAAAAATTTGTCAAAGTACATTTCAGAACATTGGTACAGTTCTTAACCTTCGCCCCAGTGGGACTTACATATCGCTCATTTGCTGCATTTGCACTTTTTAAAATACACAACTTTTCAGGAAGGGAAATTTTGAGATTCAACCGCCATATGGTGCGCAAGTAAATGCAACATTTGGTTTGTATCCGAAGCGCTTAGTTTTCAACAAATCATAAAGAATTTTTTACTCAAATGAAGTATGATGTAACTAACTATTCTGCAGCATTAACTCAAAAATCACTTTTTTGATTTATGCCGGTCCTGCAGCAAATGAGCGATATGTAAACACCAAGTTTTAGCAGCTTGTGTGCAGTAAATGACGTGAAAGATTCAAATTTAATTGAAATTTCAAATTAAAAAATCAAGTAGGCATTGAAGTATTTTTTCGGAGAAATGCGCGAGCTCACTTTTTCAAAGGAAACTAAGATCTGAATATTTTCTGTTTCTGGTTAATTTGAATAGTTCGTGCCTCTATACAATGAGCTGCGTATATTTTATGTAATTTTAAAAGTCATTCCGAGTTAAAAACATCAAAAAAGTGTCAGTGAATCAATGTTTTTGTGAAAAATAGAAGAATGAGTGCAAATATGAAAAAGTTAAGCGGCGCTGCATACAAAAAACGTGCAGCCGAGAAAGTGCAGAAAGTAAAAGATTTACTGTCGAAAATCCCTAAACTTGATTGTTATTTTTTTTTTTCAAACTCCTCGAAAAGAAAATGACTCCGTTGTTGATCATAAGCAAAAAGGTAAAAATGCATAAGTCAATTGATCGACAGCTAGGTTAGCCCAGGTAGATTCTGGGCCAGAAAGCTAGATATCGCTAACTGGGAAGCACCCAACTGTCAAAAATTGTGAGTTTAGTTTCAGGACGAAACATTTTCACTATAAAATTTAATGATATTGCGAAATCTGTGCCACCTAATAATGAGGGTTTAAGATCAGATCATTTTGAAGGTTAGAAACTGCAAAAAATGTGGTGCCTATATAAGAATCGAATCAAATTTTTTCAATCCGTAAAATATATCAGTAATGAAATGTCACCACACGAAGGCAAGTACGGTTTTTTTTTGGAAATATTGGGGCGCGGCTTGATTTGTTTGCCCAGGGCGCTCCTAGAGGTAAATCCGCCCCTGGCTACAAAAATAAAATTAGCATATTTGGCATGGGCATGGTGTGCGATTTAAAAAGGAATCACCCATATATAAAATAAGACCTAAAAGTATGGTCTTTTTATTTTTAGTTAACAAAGTATTGTGATGCATAACGTAGATGATTTTGGCTTTATTTAAACTGAAAACTCATTGCTTTTATATGCAATTTTACTCTCAAAAAAGTAAATGAGTTAATTATGTAATTATTTTTTATTTTTTTTTCGCGGTGGACTGTATGTACATCATCCGACAAAATTTTTTTTTTTTGTATTTATAAGTTTAACAAATGCAAGGCAATAATATCTGTTTATGTCCCAGCGGTGTAGTTCCGCAATGTGCATAAAAAATATATAGAGTTCACAAAAATGATATCGTCGTCATAGAGTGTAAATCTGTTAATGACCAAAAACAAAATTTACAGTGGAAGCAAAAAACTAGACATACCTTTAACTTTTAGTCTAAAATGCAAATCCTTCCTATAACTTTATATGGTCCTAACCTAAAACGAATGGATAAAATAAAGTTTTTTACGGTGTTTTTAGCGAATTTCCAACTTAAAAGTTTTAATTTTTATATGTTCAAATTAGTTAATGGATTTAGCCGATTTTTTTGTTTCTGAATTTTTATACTTATGTAGCTGTACGTGCGTCCGTGCGTCCGTCTGACAGTAAACACTCCAACTTGTGTAAGAATTTAAATATTTTTATGAAATTTGGTACACAGGTTCCTATCTATACAGGAACGATTGTTATTGAAAATGGGATCGGAAAAACATAATTATTCAACTAGCACTTTCCTAGGACTTATTCAGACAAAGTGCAACATTTCATATTAATAAGTGAAGATGCAAATAATAAACGATTTATACCAAGTGCTTCACTAATCGTCTGAGAATTGCAGAAATAAGCAAAGTTGTCGGCAAATTAAAGAACGAGGAAAACATATCGAATTTGTCTTTCGCATACTAGTTGAACAACAATGAATTCTATGAATAGTGTTAATAAATATTGTTCATAAGCCATAAAAACTGTTAATGTTTTGAATTTTGTTCTACGCCAAGTTTATGAATTTTCATTCATTAACTTTATGAACGCCTTCATTAAATTGTATTAAATTCTTGATTAAATTTATGAAGAATTCATTAAAATCAATGAATTTGTTTATAAATCTCACTACAGAAAATTTGTGAACGCCATTAATTAAAAATTAATGAACTATTTTTATCCGTGTAGGAACGCCTACGGGGATATGCAACAGTTATAAGGACTGGTACAGAAAGTTTTGCAAATTAAAAAATGATCACTGCCTGCATATTGCTGCTTTTTTACTATTTCTGATTTTATTCGTAGTTAAATACAATAATGAAATAACATTAAAAACAAATATTATCTCAATTAATTCGCTTCTGCCCGTATGCTCGAACTTTTCCTGGAATACCCCTCATAAAATTCTGTACAACGTTCTTATCCACCTGTTTCGATGTTTTTTGCCACAATATTTTTATCTCATCTACAGTTTTTGTGGGTTTCCCCATCTTTAGTAGTTTGGCTTTGATTAGAGCCCAATATCGCTCAATTGGCCGTAGCTCAGGCACATTTGGTGGGTTTAAATCTCCGCTAACATATGGTACTTGTTTCTGAAGACACTCCTTCACGTAAATTTCAGTATTAATGGTCCCCATTGTGAAGAACGGTGTGGATCTTTGACCACATTCACAAATGGCTTGCCAAATTAACACTTTTCTACCAAACTTTTCTATCTGGATGGTTTTTTCCGAATCTGGAATGTCTTCTCCCGGCTGCAGACAATAAAACTGGTTACCTGGTAATGTCCTCAGGTCCATTTTTAGATAGGTTTCATCATCCATAACCACGCAAAAGTTTTTGTTTGCTAATCGCGTTTCATACAACTTGCGTGCAAAGGAAATGCTTTTTGCGAACTGTTTCTCGCTTCGTTTTGGAACTTTTTTCTTTTTATATGTTTTAATACCATTTCTGTTCTTGATACGAATTACCTGCACATGTGTGGTTTTAGCTTTTTTGGCGACATCTCTTGTTGACATGGAGCGGTTCTTTCTAATTATGGCTAGTACATTTTTCTCAAGCTGGGCGTCTGTTGAGCCTTTTGGACGGCCACTTGTCGGTTTATCTTTCAGCGAACCGTCCTTCGGACAGTGTCATAAGAGGATCCACTAAGTTTAGAAAGCTTTTTGTAACTTATATTAGGATTGTTAGTCCAAATGTGCACAATTTTTTTTCGAAGGTCTTCGTTCGAACTCATTTTTTTTTCTTACTATTTCCTTGACTTTAAAAACTGAAACTGTTTTGAAAATGTTATAACACAATAGTTCAAAAACAATTTTTCCGAAGCCTACTGTATCATTATTAAACAATTTATGGGGAGTTATAAATTTGCAAAACTTTCTGTACCAGTCCTTATGTCGTTGAAAACAGATTTAACTGGAGATTGTTCGAAAATGGTTTTACATGTACATCGAGAAATCACTGATTAACAATGAAAAAATTGAAAAAAAATAAAAAAATTAAAAAGTTGTGGTACAATATATGACATAACCTATGAAAAGGGGGTTTTTGGCCCCGGTCTCCGGATTTTGGAGGCACATATATTGGAAATTCTAAGTATGCAGTTTGTATATACCTGACTTGAGGTATGTCTCGCAGAATATACTTTTCACTGTCACACAGTGTAATCGACCGAGAAAAGCCAATATGTTGGAGTCAGCAGTTAAATTAGCAAGTTTATTCATCGAACAATTTTTGACTTTTATATTCACGTATTTTTTCTATGCCGACGATATAATTTCTAAGTTGAACTTATTTTTTCAAATTAATTCCTTCGGCTATGAAATTAAATCGTTTAAAATTCTTAAATATATAATAAAGGACTCGTTGCACGACCTTTAAGGCGCTTAATTCTGGTTCAGAAATTAAATAAGCTTGAACTCGAGCTACACGCATGCTTATAATTTTTGGGAATTAGTGTTCGAAACAACTACCTTCATTTGATGAACACTTCACTATTCTGAGGTATATGCATTACCATATTTCATGTATGCAAACATCATCGATTCTGTAATCAACATTTTCGCTGACGCTTGCTTCAGAAATTAATTTACAAAATACTTGCAGATAAAAACTAAAGCAAAGTATCAAAAAAATTGAAAAATTAACGAAATTAATTTTTGTGAACTCCATATACCTACTTTTTTATACACAACGTAAACTAGTTTGTATTGTATACAAAATGAGGGAATGAAGAGGTGTAATGTGATATGAAATGTTCGCTGCTTTGTATCCAACTATCTTCCTTTAGGATCTTACAATCGATATGTGATCAACATTATATTATATTAAATACTTGTTAGGTACAGCCGAACAAAAAACATGCATAAAAAATCTAGAATTTATTGCGTTAAATCTTATAATTGCGATGTTGCAATAAGTATTTGTAAGCAAACACATATACATACCTACACACATAAATATACTCGAAAAAGCACATACATAGTTGTAGCAATGGGTTTTAAATATTTATAAACACACAAAAAAACGAATAAATGCCTTATTTATTGATATACATATTATTTAAGCCAATGCCAGTTTTTGATATTTTTAAGTAACTAAAATCGAATCGTCAATAATCAGTATAACAAAAAAAAAACTGTTTGCACATGTATAAATATACCTATTTAAGAAAAAGATATTAATGTTAGAAAAAAAAAGAAAAAAAACAATTTATGAACATATATTTAAACGTAAGCGAACGATACGAACTCGCGGCATGAATACGTAGCAAATAGTTCTTACGATATAACCGTTTTGGATATCCTAATAAGTAGGTACATGCAAGTATGTTATTTTATAACAAATATAACAATTGAAAATATGTACATACATATGTGGATACGCTGCAGACAAAGCTCTAACTAGTCATACCAGTAACTACAATATTTACGCAAAATGACTGACTAATCATCAAAATGGAATGATGCAGAGTTGGGTCAAATGATTTATTCCAGAGCAAGTTCACCAGATAGGGTTGGTCCTCATACGAAAAAAAAAATTTGTAAAAGTCCGCCCCTAAATTTGAAGCTTATGTTGAGAGGGTTAAGGGACACAAAAAAAAATTTTTTTTCATCACGCGAAATACCGCGGAAATCGTTTTTTTATTGTAACTTTGTTATTTATCATCCGATTTTTAAAATTGATACGTCATTTCGTATTTCGAAGCTCTATATTTTCTTCTAATGTCCTTTTGCACTCTGAAGTCAAATAACAAAGTTACAATAAAAAAAAAACTATTTCGGCGGTATTTCGCGGGATCAGGAAAAAAATAAAATTTGTTTCTTTAATCCTCTCAATATAAGCTTCAAATTTAGGGTCGGACTTTTACAACTTTACATATACTGAATTGCTTAAAAAAATTAGTTAAATAATATCTACCTTAAATAACTTCTTTGTGACGTAACTTCTTTGTTTATTAATTTAGTAAAACCGTTTCAAGGCAACATTGTAAAGAATTTTGAAGCACTTTCATTTGGCAATACAAAGAGGATAACTCACGGACATGCAAATAACTTAGCTGACCCAACTATGTGAAAACGACTTCAGAGCTCAATAGAGCATTAGAAGGAAGTGTAGAGCCTCAAAATACGAAACTAATGACGTATCAATTTTAAAAATCGGATGATAAATAACAATTCTACAAGAAAAAAAACTATTTCGGCGGTATTTCGCGGGGTCAAAAAAAATTTTTTTTGTGTCCCTTAACCCTCTCAACATAAGCTTTGAATTTAGGGGCGGACTTTTACAACAAAGTTCACCCGACCAATATCTGAGACTTCTATGAATATGACTGTGATGAAAACACTGGCTTTACAGCAAAGTGGTATGACTTTAGTAGGAATACTGACTAGTCAGTCAAATGGTATAACGCTGATGCGTAAGCTGGCAATTGCCATTGCCTAGGACATCCCCGTGTTAAAAATAACAGTTGCTAATCATCATATATATTATTTCTAAATGGTGTTTTTTTGCAATCCCTTTTTCTGCTCACATAATTTACCAAAATTAATAAGTAAGGCATCGTTTTAAAGGCATTAATTAGCTATACATGCGAAACGGTGTTTTATTGGGCGTGGTACTTTTTTTAATAGTATTTTGAGACAAAATTTAAATTTAAACTAAAAGATTTGCGCCTAAAACTATGCCTTCAGAATTTTTTATTCTATTAAGAGTGCAGTACAATATATGTACGTAGAACAATATATGTACATATATGTATTTATACTTTTGGCCGGCCGTACATAATTTAACTGGCGCAAAAATAGAAATATTTTAATGAAATTTGGTACACAGATTCTAATGGGAACAGAGAAGGTTGGGATTGAAAATAAGGCATATGTATGTATTTCCAAAAACACGTAAAACATTACAATGAAGTCACTAATAAAGCCCGAGTGATGGAATTTCATCCACGCGATGACCTTATGCCATTATGAGGAAATATGCTTAAATTTTGAAAAATGGGCCAAGAGGGGCAAGTTTTCATAGATTTATAAGTCAAAACTCAGGAACTGTAGCAGATAAATCGATTAAGCTTCGGCCATTGATTTGCTTGCCAAGGCAAACGTGTGAAAAAAAAATTACCCAAGTCGGCAGAGACCACATATGTATATGTACATAAAAATATATGTAAAATATAATGCACATAACTATATACCGACTGGCGCCACGTATGTTTTGTTATTTTTTGCGCAAGATGCGCACGGGTCTGGCTAGTATGGAAAAAAGATAGATGGCTGACTAGTTGATTTGACTGCAGGGTACATACAGATGTATGTATGTATATTTATGTATTAGAAAAGCTAAGATTTACACTTGCAATCGAATCTATGTATGTACTAATATATAAATTACCCTATATTTGTGTGTATTGTATTTAGAGCGCTGATCGTATATTAGATCAAAGGATCATTTTGGTTTTGTATAAATAGCGATTTTGGTTGAAAAATAAGATTAAAAAAAATATTTAGAAAAAAAATATACAATCAATGTTTGACATGTAAGAACGTTCAGTGTATTTGTATGCAAGAGTTGTAGTGTGCTAAACTTCCAAACTAAAACTAAAAGCAAAGCAAAAATATATACTGGATTTATTTAAAACAAACGAAAAAAAAATGTTTCTTTTTTCTTAAGCATGAACGATAGTTAGTTATAGTATTATTCTTTTGTAAACAACTTGCAAAAGAACACTCGGCTAAATTGATATTGGCCGTTGTGGTGTAGTGGGTATAGGGTTCGCTTGCCATACCAGCGGTCTCGTGTTCAAGCCCCAGCTCGGACCAATACCAAAAATTTAATTTAATTAATTTTCTAATTAATTAAACCCCAATTATTGAGTTTTTAAAAATAGCGGTCACCTCTCGGAAGTGGCGGCATACCCTCCGAGTGTATTTCTGTCATGGAAAATTTCTCACAAAAAATTTATTCGGCGTTCGGAGTGAGTATAAAACTGTAGGTCCAAAAAATATTAAGGAGCACGTCTCCAATTGGGAGAGAAGCTCGGCCTTGAAACTCGTTAAAGTTATATCCGCGCCAATTTATAATTATTGCTATTCAATTTTTATTGGCTGCGCTGACGTGAACTTTCCTATTTCCTTTGATTGTTATCCACAATGGTGCGATAATTCAACTTGGCAGCACTATTGTAATCTGGCATATTTTTAGTTGTATTTGCGTTAGCCAATATAAAAATATAATAAATATTTAAAATTTAAGTTAAGAGCCAAGAGAGAACAGAAAAAACATTAAGCTCCAATAAAACTTGGCTTAGGTAAAATAAGAACATTTTGCACATAGTGCACCGGATTGAAGATCATTTTCAAATTTTTAGGAAGATATATTATTTAGTATATAAAAATACGCGTACAACGATTTTAAGATTATTATTTGAAATTTGCAGCAATTTAATATCTATAGTTATATACCCGGATCTATGCTGTTACATGCTGCGAAAATGCATACTAACTTACCATTTATTTATTTTTTTTTAATACAAACTTAAAACATAAAAATTCTAATTTCATCTTTATTTTTTCAGAATTTTTTGTTTTACTCAGAACTGCATGCACAACTAATATGTCATTAAAAAATTTTAAATTTCGACTGCATACTAAAAAAAACTAATATATTACGAATATACTAAAAATAATTTCACTTTATTTATTTTTATGTACTTTATTTATGTATGATTAACTGGATGTTTTAAATTTATTTAATAAGATGGCACAGTTTGTGTTTAAATTTATTGTTGTTATTATTATTCTTGTACTTTATAATTGATTCGTCGTGTACTATAATTAATTTCTTATACATATGTCTGTATATGAATCTGTATGTGTAAGGCGCTCTTTCGTATTCAAAAACAATTGTTTATACATTTAATGAATATGAAATAGTACATACATATTATAAATTTTCCAAAATACGATCCTTGCTTGTTCGACACGATCAGAATCATGAGATAAGTCGATTAAAACGAAAACCAGTCTCTCAGTTTTAGAAACATAGATGCAAAACCGATTGTTCAGATAGGGACACTTTGGTAAAACTTCTCCAATCCTACCCTGTCGGAAAAGCAAACAACAAAATATAAATACCTTCATATATATATTTTTTTTTGGTGTACCTCTTTATGTTATCGAAATCGGTATTTCATTGGTAAATATTTAAAATGTTCATGCTTGCTCATTAATAAAAACTAAAGATCTAAAATTTTATTTAAAGTCTTTTGCAAATTTCATGTTTAAGTTCGCTTTACGTATCGAAATCTACTTTTTTCGTGCTTAATTTGAGCTTTTTTCAGGCAATTTATAGTGTTCAAAACGGAGTTTTTCAAGCTTAAGAATTGTTGCCCTAGTCACAACATTTACTTAATTATTGATAAATACATACTAAAAATAGTCTAGAAGAAACATTTCTGTTGATCTTTATGCATCAAAAGCATTAAACCAATTATAAACAAATGGACAACTGAAAACATGATTTTTTCAATAAAAGAGTGCTCAGCAGGCAAGAGAAAAATGAAAATCTAATTTACATATTAAATATAATTTATACATACATATGTATATGTACAAACTATATACTTGTTTTATATGTCTAATAAATCTGAACAGATAATAATGTAGACCTTTTGCAGCTGCAATCAAGCTAACCGTATTATACTTATGTCGTACGTGTGGAACTTATGCCAGTATTTATTATATTTATTTAAAATGCATATCAGAATTGTTACTTTCAGTCAATATCATTACATACTTCAGTCATCTAAAGCATTTTATAGCCTGAATACATACATACATATGTACATATCATCCCTGGGAATAAAAGAAAACAGCTATGTAAATTTTTAGGAAATTTTTTTATTGCATTTTTATTAGCCCTATTCATTGCTCACATTTCAGCATTTGCAGTTTTTCCATATCTGGTTTGGTTAAGAAGTTATCAAACAAAGTAGGTATGTGTTCTGATAAGAAGTTATGTGCATTAGGGCGGAGTGAATTAAGGCTTTTTTGAAATCAGTATTGCTCTACCTGCAGAAAGCATTTTGTCCATTTTTTAATGGAATTGGGGCACCTCCAAATCAAGGACTAGGCCAATAATATTTTGCAGTTGTACTTCTGTACTAGAAAGGCAAATTTCTGAAGGTAGAGCAATAATGATTTCAAAAAAAGCCCCAATTCACTCCACCCTAATACGCATACAGGCACAATTGCAAAATGGCAACTTTCAGTTAATTAGTTCGATACTCAACTTTTCCACATACAAACTACTTATACTTAGGACTAGCGGTGTATTGTGTACAGATTGCATAAGTTTTTACAAAAAAAAAAAGTATAGAAAGAGCTATGTGCATTAAAAAGGCGCAAATCTTTATCACGTCTCAATGGGTTAAAAAAAAGTGATTTAATTTATGTAATTTAACGAGTACAGGCCCAGGTTATATTTTATTTTTTATTTTTTAGAAACTAGAAAAAACTTTTTTTAAGCATGGATGTAACTACAGCTGTTTCACCTTAGATCCCTCTAAGACTCATCAGGTTACTTTTGCTTCTGCCAAGACGAACTTGCCACCTTGCAGTACAATAATTACAGTTCTAACCGCTGAGCTATTGCCTGCCTTCGAGATCTGATAGAAAATTTGTTGCTAGTTTTTATTATGAAAAAATAATAAATAAATAACCAGGAATCAGTTTTTTTGCTCTCCTGAAAAGTTATTGAAAAATACATACATATGCAACTCTTTTTTATACTCAGCTGTACTAGTACACAGAGTATTATAGTTTTAATCACATAACGGTGGATTGTAACAGAGTGAAATAATCGAGATAGATATAGACTTATATATATCAAAATGATCAGGGTGAAAAGAGAAATCGATTTAGCCATGTCCGTCCGTCCGTCCGTCCGTCCGTCCGTCTGTCCGTCCGTCTGTCCGTCTGTAAACTCTCTAACTCGCGCAAAAATTGAGATATTTTGATGAAATTTGAAATGCGAGTTGGTATCGACATTGGGACGGTTGGTATTGAAAATGGGCGAAATCGGACCATGACCACGCCCACTTTTCCTATATAGAAATAATCGGAAATTTGGTATCTCAGTCACTAATATATCTGGAGCGATGAAATTTTACCCACGTGTTGAGCTCAGGCCCCTAGGAAGAAATTTGATGAAATTTTGGAAAATGGGCGGTGCCACGCCCACTTATTAAGGGTCAAACCTTGAAAGTTTTATATGTCATAACTCAGAAACCATTGAAGATATATCGATGAAATTTAATATGCGTGATTTACTTACTTAGGCATACGTTTGGACGGAAAATAGTTAAAATCGGTTGACGGCCACGCCCACTTTTATATATGTATATTACAAAGTGACCTAATAAAAACATTTTAAGCGATATCTCTGTCAAATATAAAGATCTATCATTGAAATTTTGTCGCGTAAGTCCAACTGCGGACATAAAACGAAAAACACAAAAATTTTGGAAAATGGGCGTGGCACCGCCTCTTTTTATAAACAGGAATATACGAGATTTCTGAGCCCATAACTCGACAAATAATTTATATATAATGACGAAACTTGGTGTGTACACTTTCATTACTTGTGGTAATACACGCTCAAAATTTTAGCGAAATCGGTTGACGACCACGCCCACTTTTATATATGAGAACTATAAAGGGGCCTAATAAAAACATTTTAAGCGATATCTCTGTCAAATATAAAGATCTGTCATTGAAATTTTGTGGCATGACTTCCACAATAGACCGGAAACAACAAATAGAAAAATTTTGGAAAATGGGCGTGGCACCGCCTCTTTTTACACAAAGGGATATACGAGATTTCTTAGCCTATAACTCGACAAATAATTGAGATATTATGACGAAACTTGGTTTATACACTTTTATAACTTGTGTTAATAGACACGCAAAAATTTATTGAAATCGGTTTATGACCACGCCTACTTTTTAAGAAAGATATTTCTGGAACACCCTTTGGGAATTTGTAACATGACATCTTTGTAACTAGAAGTCATAAAGGAATGAAATTTTGCACAAAGTATAATATTGATATGCTTAGTTGGATGACTGATAAAAATTTAGAAAATGGGCGTGACTACGCCCACTTTATGCAGCACTCGCTTTATATTAAGTGCACCGTGTTTCCATCAAACGCAAACAAACAATGAAAGCATACAGCTGAGTATCTAATGTTCGATTCCACTCGAACTTAGGCTTCCTTACTTGTTTATTCTCAGGGACGATATGTACATCATGTACGTACATATATGTACATGTCGCGAGCTTATACCATCGCTTAAAATGTGAAATAATAAAAATATTCGAATTGAATTTTTGATGGTTTATGAAGTATGGCCAAATCCCCTCAAAAGTTTTCATTCTGACATATGTATTCGTTTACGAATCCCTAAATTCATCCATGTACATACATGATATACATAGATATGTTCATGCATAGTAAAATTTCCGTTTTTTGTCGCACTTGGCTCGATATACTATATACTCGTATATACACAGGTATGTACATAAGTACATATTTACATATGAATATGTTTTGAGAAAATACAAAATATAAGCTCTCGTTATATGTATATATATACATACATACATACATACACATGTACATACCAGTTAGCTTGTAGAACCTAAAATCCGATGAATCCCTCCCTGAAAATGTACATATCGTCGCTATAGAAGAACAAGTAAGGAAGCCTAAGTTCGAGTGGAATCGAACATTAGATACTCAGCTGTATGCTTTCATTGTTTGTTTGCGATGGAAACACGGTGTACTTAATATAAAGCGAGTGCCTCATAAAGTGGGCGTAGCCACGCCCATTTTCAACATTTTTATCAGTCATCCAACTATATATAATATTATTCTTTGTGCAAAATTTCATTCCTTTTTGACTTCTAGTTACAAAGATGTCACGTTACAAATTCCCAAAGGGTGTTCCAGAAATATCTTTGTTAAAAAGTAGGCGTGGTCATAAACCGATTTCAATAAATTTTTGCGTGTCTATTAACACAAGTTATAAAAGTGTATAAACCAAGTTTCGTCATAATATCTCAATTATTTTCGAGTTATGGGCTCAGAAATCTCGTATATTCCTGTTTCTAAAAAGAGGCGGTGCCACGCCCATTTTCCAAAATTTTTGTGTTTTTCGTTTTATGTCCGCAGTTGGACTCCTGCTATAAAATATATATATCTTTATATTTGACAGAGATATCGCTTAAAATGTTTTTATTAGGCCACTTTATAATACACATATATAAAAGTGGGCGTGGCCGTCAACCGATTTTGGAAATTTTTCGTCCAAACAATTTCCTAAGTAAGTAGGTATATCACGCATACCAAATTTCATCGATATATCTTCAACGGTTTCTGAGTTATGACATATAAAACTTTCAAGGTTTGCCCCTTAATAAGTGGGCGTGGTCATGCTCCGATTTCGCCCATTTTCAATACCAACCGTCCCAATCTCGATACCAACTTGCATTTCAAATTTCATCAAAATATCTCAATTTTTGCGCGAGTTAGAGTGTTTACAGACGGACGGACGGACGGACGGACATGGCTTAATCGATTTTTCTTTTCACCCTGATCATTTTGATATATATAAGTCTATATCTATCTCGATTATTACATTCTGTTACAATCCACCGTTATGTGATTAAAACTATAATACTCTGTGTACTAGTACAGCTGAGTATAAAAAAGACGCAAACTGTTTTGTTGATTAAGAAAGACGCAAACTTTTTTTCTTTCAAAGAAAGACGCATTAAAAATATATTTCGAAAGAAAGACTCTTTATTTTTTTTGATAACGAAGAAAGACGCTTTATTTTTTTTTTTACTATAAAGAAAGACGCATTTATATATTTTTTAGGAAAGAAAGACGTATTCGATTTTTTATTTTTCTTTGCCTAACGCAAACGTCAAAGCTGTGTGATCAATAATTATTTTGCTCCTTAATCTTGTGCTTTAATATTGTATAATAATTTATTTTAATTCAAAAGTTCATTGCGAAAAAGTGATTAATTTAGTGCACTACAAAAGCAATAAAGTTAAACATATTTTGGTTAATTATTTATTGAATATTTTTAATTTAAAATTTCAATTGTGATTGCCGAGTCATTTTGCATATTGTTGTTGCAGTTGTGTGGCTAATATTTTTATGTTTTTGTGTTTTTTGCGTTCTTTATTTTGCACTTTTTCATTTTCATTTTTATATTCTCTTTCTCTTGTCACAGCTGTTTGCGTCTGCTTTTTAAGCGTCTTGCTGTGCATCTCAAACTGCTCACTGTCATATATACTACACTACTTTCCAAACTGTCACTAACTTACTAACTTTACAGTCTTTCAAACTGTTCGTAGCTATTAACCCTTTCGGTTCTATCATTCGTTTTGACACTTATTTAATTTCTCTCTGACTGTTTACTTTATATTATCTGTAATAGAATTATATACTCTAAACATGTCTTGCATATATAAAAACTGTTCTGTTAAAAGTGAGTCCGAGCGTTTCGTGTCTTGTTGGCTGTGTGATGGGTTAGCTCATATAAAATGTGCAGGCATAACAGGCAGAATGCTGGATTTGATAAATGACAGAAAGGGCTTGCGTTGGTCATGCGTGAATTGTAGGTCGACCGAAGTAGATCTTTCTAAACTCTTCAGCCAAACGAGAAGTGGCTTCTCTGAGATTGGAAAGGAGCTACTTTCTTTGACTGAAAAATTCAAGCACTACGAAAATCTGTTTAATTCATTTAAATGCCTAGAACTCTCTTCTTCATCATCGGCATCTTTACCTTCTTTACTTGGTACGACGGGTGATTCCACTGCTGCACCACGTAATGTTCCAGTGTTGAAAAATCTTCAGTTAAATCCTGTACAACCACAGGAGGAACTTATTGACTTAGCTTCACCGAATCCGCATTCTGTGGAGTCTTGTTCTATAAAGGACTCATCTTCAAATTCTAGGTCTTATAATGCACCTCTCGAAAGTATTTCGGTACAATCAACTATGCCCGAAACGACTGAACCAATTGTTAATAAGTGGGTTGTCGTTCCTCCGAAGAAATCAATATTCGTATCTAGGTTTGATAAAGACACAACCGCGGATGATATAAAGGGCTATATTTCGTCCAAAATCTCTACTGGAAATATTTTTATCAAAAAATTCAACTCTTCATACACAAGAGACATTTCTTCTTTTAAAATTGATGTATCTCCTCAAGATTATCAAACTTTACTGAACAGTTCATTTTGGCCACCTGGTGCTTTTGTTCGCGAGTTTGAAAACAGGCCTAAAATACATGGTCACAATACGGCGAAAATTTCTCGTACTGCTTCAAAAAACTCAGTATAACCTTAAATTCCGCATTAAATATTTTCTATCAAAATGTCAGAGGCCTGAACGCCAAATTAAGTGATTTTTATTTAAAAACGATTGACTGCGTCTATAATGTAATTTCTTTTACCGAAACATGGCTTAAGCCCCATGTTTTTGATTCTGAAATCTTTTGTAACCATTATCAGGTGTATAGAAAAGATCGCGTAAACAGAATCGGCGGTGGTGTCTTGTTTGCTGTAAAGTCCTCATTACATTCTGAGGTGGTCAGTACACCTAATATTGGTGGTGTGGAGCAGTGGTCGGCGAAATCTGAAATGAGGTTGTGTTGGTGAGAACAAAACAAGTTCTCAGCATGCGCACCCCAGTAGGAAATTGATCCGCTTCAAGTGGAATATACATACGTATATGTAGAACCTTTTTTCGTTTTTTGTTGTGTTTGTTTTTTTATTGTTATTGTTTTTTTGTTTTTTTTTTGTATTGGGTCATATTAATAAAAGCCAAGCATTTGCTTTTGCTTAAGATTTCAGACCTTTTACTCAAATTTTTAAATTTGGTTCATACAAATTAATGTCAAATTTCTGAAATTTTGAGTAAAAGAATTTGCTTGGATTTTATTAATATCGCCCATTGTTTGTTTTTTCGCTTTTGTTGGTTTTTTGTTTTTTTTATTGTTTTTTTGCCGTTGTTGTTGTTTTTGTTGATGTTGCTGTAGTGTTGAAGAGTTTAGGGATTATGGGGACGAGAAAGGAAAAGAAGTTTTTAATAAAAAAAAATTAGCTCTTCTGAAAAAAATTAAAGGGTAGTTGGCTAAAACAGAGTGTTTGGAAGACAAAAGTCATCCAAATAAGAGTACAAAAACTCTTTGTGAAATACTTCGCAATGCCTTTGTAGTGCATAATCATTTGTATTATTTTTAAATACTTTATAGCAAAAAAGGCATTGCATATCGCCGAAGACATTTCCACCATATAAAATTTCTCGCCGGGCATTTTATTTGTGGACATACATACATACATTACCTGTATAAAGTCAATGCTTGCGTTCAGCCACGAAGCGACATAGTCAGGCGCAATGTTTATCGTTCGACAGTTGGCAAACGACTGATGAAGAGAGTAAGAATACGTGTGAATCGACTTCCCACAATTGTGGTATGGGCTGCCTATGTCTGGTGTGGACTCGATTTGCATTCGAATTAAACAAGCAAAGGATTGGATTTATTTATTTGCTTGCTATATCCCGCCAGCCTGCAATATAAGCGTGTATATGGAATTAGCATCTGTGCTTAAAGATGTACACGCGCTGACGAACTCCTCTGACCCTATGCTTGTGTTAGGCGATTTTAATCTTCCGTGCATTTCTTGGAGCGTTTCAGAGGAGATTATTATTCCGAACTCATCGAGATCGGACATGAATAGCTTTTTCGATCAGATTGCGGATCTTTCCCTCAACCAGGTGAACATATTTCAGAATGCGTTCGGGAAAATCTTAGACCTAGTTTTTGTAGATGATAGCTCTAAGTATGTCCTTCACCGCTGTGACCCTCTTGTTCTACCGGAGGACTTATACCACCCTTCTCTAGAGATTACATACGAAATTGTAAACAATATTAGTGGCTGCATTCCTAGTTCAGCAAACACAAGTACGTATTATAATTTTTCCAAGGCCAACTTTAAAAAACTTAATAATGAGTTAGCTAGTTTAACATGGCCAAAATTTAATAACGATGTCGAGCAAAACGTTTTACTTTTTAATAAAATTATTCATTGCCTATTTAAAAAACTTGTGCCTAAACGTGTTCGTGAGTACAGTGAGCCATTACAACCTTGGTTCACAAAAGAGCTTAAAACTTTAAAAAATAAGAAATCCCGATTTTCAAATCATACAAGAAATCGGGCTTGCATGCCGACTACTTAAAGTATGCTGAGCTTTGACGCCAATACTTTGTGTTAAATAAAAAATGCTATAGAGCTTATATACGTAAAACTAAGTCTAATTTTATTCGTAATCCAAAATCGTTTTACAGTTTCGTTAACTCCAAGAGAAAAGTTAATGGGTTCCCGTCTCCTATGAGATATCAAGACAACACTTCAAGTGATAGTCAAGAAATTTCCAATCTTTTTGCACAATTTTTCAAACATAATTATTCCAACATAGAAGAACTTCCATTTCGTAACTATCCATATCGATTATCTCCTAATACATCAATTTACAAACCATATATATCTGCAGATGACGTGTTATCAGCTTTATTATCATTAAAAGAGTCATTTAGTTATGGTCCTGACCAGATACCAACATGCTTTCTAAAAAAAATGTGCCATAAACCTGTTTAAACCACTAACTGCACTATTCAATAGTTCCTTAGAACAAGGCATTTTCCCTATGCTCTGGAAAGAGTCATTCATTATCCCCCTTCATAAAAGCGGGAGTAGGTCCTCCATAGAAAATTATCGAGGTATAGCAAATATTTCGGCTATTCCTAAATTATTTGAAGCAATAGTTACCAATAGATTGTCTCATTCAACGTCCTCATTAATCTGTGATTCCCAACACGGTTTCTGTAAGGGTAAATCAACGGTCACAAACCTACTGGAGTTTACCACTAGTGATTCTAATGGATTTTCTCAAAACTTACCCACTGATGTTATATACACGGACTTCGGCAAAGCATTTGATAAAGTCAATCACTCCTTGCTGATTTTTAAACTTGATCTTCTTGGCTTTCAGCCCAGCCTTTTGCAATGGATATCTTCATATCTTTTAAATAGAACACAAAGGGTGATTTTCAAAAATGCTTACTCGTCTATTATTAATGTTACTTCAGGAGTTCCTCAAGGCAGTCACCTTGGCCCGATTCTGTTTTTGCTATTCATTAACGATATAACTACTACAATTAAATACTCAAAAGTTTCATTGTATGCGGACGACGTAAAGCTTTTTAGATCAATCTCTTCATTTGATGATAGAACTTTGTTTCAGGAAGATTTAAATTCCTTAGTTTCTTGGTGTGACACTAACTTAATGCCACTTAACCTCAATATATGTAAATTCATGCGCTTTTCCCGGAAAACCGTACAGCCAGCTTCTTATGCAATAAATGGCTTAGGTCTCGAACAAGTAAATGAGTTTGTGGATTTAGGTGTAATAATGGACTGCAAACTTAGTTTTAACATTCATATTAATGCTACAGCAAATAAGGCAAGAGGTGTCTTAGCGTTTGTAAAATGTTGGTCAAAGGAATTCAGCGACCCATACATAACTAAAACACTCTTTACAACTTTAGTAAGACCTATATTGGAATATGGTTCCATAGTTTGGAATCCATACTATCAGATTCACTCTGATCGCTTAGAGTCAGTCCAAAAACAGTTTTTGCTTTTTGCTTTAAGAAATTTGCCTTGGGATTCTGGTTACAATCTTCCACCGTATACTAGCCGTTTAAAACTCCTTAATCTTCCGACTCTTGCAAGTCGACGAGAAATGTTAGGGGTAATATTTATCGTTAAGCTTTTGAATGGCTTAATTCTTTCTCCTTTCTTGCTAGCTGAAATAAACTTTAACATTCCTTCTCGTTCAACAAGACACTTCAACCCTATCTATTTAAAGCAGTGTAAATCAAACTTTGAATTAAATGAACCTTTCCGGGGTTTATGTAAGAGCTTTAATTCCTATTCCAGCTTTTTAGATATTTCGGACTCACTTTTCATTATAAGGGAAAAAATACTGTCTTATCTTAACACATAGTAGCGATTATTCTGTTATAATTCTCAAGACTAACTTCAAATGTACTATACTCAGCTGATGATTTTATTTCTCTGTAGCTGAGCAGTTTAAGATCTCGACGCTTAACAAACTCCTGCCACTCAACACCTCGGCGTTTTATGTAAATAAAAAATATCCGTACGTCATGCGGGTGCGCCTCTCGTGCGGTCGGGCGGGATTGGAGGGCGTGGGTTATTATTATTATTAATATTAATGCTAATGCGTCTCTGTTCGTCGAAATATTTTTTAATGCGCCTATCTTAGTCAACATGTTTTGTAAAGCGTCTTTCTTCCCCGACATATTTTTAATACGCCTTTTTTCGTCGACAAATTACTGACATGCGTCTTTCTTCTTCCGGAGCGACGATATGTATGTACATATGTATACAAAAGTATTTTTTTTAAAAATAGTACATACTTTACGAATAAATTATTTTATAACATTTGTTTTACCGGTTTGTAGCCAGGGGTCTTTGATAATGTAATTAACTAGACTGTCATGAATAACAGTTTTATGTAGATTGCAGTAAATGCTATTTAATTTAGGGTGGGGCGATTCACTAACCTATACCGTGCTATCGAAATTCGCATATTTTCGCGATTATCTCTTGCTGTGTACAATATATCTTAAAGTTTGTTGCAAATTTCTTAAATATAGGTCAATACAATATATAAGCAATATTTTAAAATATTAATTTATCTTCCGGTATAGGAAAACTAGAATGCACTCTTTTTTCCTTAGCCCAAAATCGCGGTATGGGATCTCCATGTTATAGTCATTCGATATCGATGATTTTCGCTGACAGCGCTTTGTGTACAATAAATGCTCCAAATCCAAAATTTCAGAATTTTAGCTGCAAAAATTTAAGAGTTATACCTCAAAACGTAGACGTATACTGTTTGGGACGTATGAATATTGGCCTGGTTATGTTTTTGGTGGATTTTTCAGGGTACGGAAAAACTCACTCATGAACGCTCAAAAATACATTCTACTCATATCACAAACAAATATTCAAAGAAAAATGTATAAACACTCAAATAACGAG
This sequence comes from Urophora cardui, assembly GCA_960531455.1. Taxonomy (NCBI): domain Eukaryota; kingdom Metazoa; phylum Arthropoda; class Insecta; order Diptera; family Tephritidae; genus Urophora; species Urophora cardui. The sequence continues at coordinate 66,714,144 of OY482673.1, read as the reverse complement.
CGAACTAACGCACAACAGCAATCGATCGCTCATAGCGGTGGCAATAAACTCAATGCATAAATTCACTCAAAAATGAATTATCGTACAATTTCTCTGGTAAATTCATTCTATGAGTTTATTTTATAATTTTTTGCGCTAGCGATCATTTTTTGAGTTTATCATTTTTGATCGCTCTTTGAGTTATCATTTTATGCGTTCACAAGGGTTTTTTGTGAGGTTTAAGCAGCTAATGGCATCGTGAAGGCGCAGTTTTTGGATGATGGCGTGCGTTTATTAGATGATAAATATGATATATGTATGTATGTACTAGGGATTCCAATCCCGCCCTTTTTGACACCCCGAAAATCCCGGGATCGCTAGAATTTTATCCCGGGATTTTCGGGATAAGATAAAGAGAGAATATTCCGCTATTATAGCAAAGAAAAGTTATATTTTATATAATTTTTATTGGTCTCAGATCTGTATACTAATAGCATTTCCTATTCTGAATGAAAATGTTGCATTATTACATTGCAGCATTATGAACATGTGTCATGTGCCCTATTAAAGTGTTGAATTTTTCATGTGATTAATGAAACAAAAATAATGCAACCTTTTACTTGTGCTAAGAGCAGAAAATGTTGCCCGTAGTCGGGCCAGTTTTATATTTTGTCAATAGAACAAACATCCCCAAAAAAGTGTTGTGTCTGTGTAGAAGAGAACAAAAAAATGTGACAGCCGGAAGAAAGTGCGACATTTTTTCTAGAATAAAAAAAGTCCATTAGTTAAAGTAAGGATTAAAATTTTTGATTTTTTTTTAATAATTAAATTTTTTTATATTGAAGTACGCGTTGTAAGGAAACGTACGTTAGGTATTTTTAAAGCTTTTAGCTTGTGGCAAAATTCATTCGATAATTTCTATTTCCTAATTTTTGGTCATTTATTTCTCAAATGTTTTTTGGAATTTTCCCACATGGAAAGTAAATAATGGAAGAAAATGGAAACAAAATTTTAATTAGACTTGATAGTCTTACAACACTGTACTAAAATTAAATACGCAGCTGCATACTCGGAATTCATATCAAAATTTTGCCTCCGATATTTATCTATTCAGAAGTTGCATTAATTTTCTGAATTTTTCGGCAAGCTTGGAAATATCAATAATTTTTCTTTGCACTTTAAAGTTGTAGCGTTCCTCGAAATATATATTTCCTTTTTTCAACCCCAAATGTTGGGAAAATAATACTGGTCGAAAAATGTTTGTAACAGAAATAAAATTCTACGTTTCAAAAGGATTTCGGTGTAGTTTTTGAGACATTCATGTCATTGTGGCCGCTGTGGTGCAGTGGGTAGAGTGCTCGCCTGCTATGCCAGAGGTCTCGGGTTCAAACCACGGTCCGAGCCAAACAAATTTTTCTAATTAGTAAAAATCCAATTATTGGGTTTTTTAAGAGCAGCGGTCACCTCTCGGCAGTGGGCGGCATACCCTCCGAGAGTATTTCTGCCATGAAAAAGCTTCTCACAAAAAATGCATTCGCCGTTCGGAGCCGGCATAAAACTGTAGGTCCACCCAATTAGTAGGAAAAACAAAAAAGGAGCACACCTCGAATTGGGAGAGAAGCTCGGCCATAAAACTCGTCAGAGTTATAATAGCGCCATTGTATTATATATATTATGTCCAAAAAGGCGAAAAACGCAGTTTGTGGCCATATTCACTCCTCAATATTTTTAAAACTACTCACTTTCATTAAAAACTGATTACATCTATTGAAAGCACGATCATTTCTTTTGAAGACAACGTAGATATCCGAATAAGATACCCGAAAAAGGAAAGCGCTGTTTTCAAGAGAAATGATCGTTCTTTCAATAGCTGCAATCATCTTTTAATGAAAGTAAATAATTTAACAGATTGAGCAGTGAATGTAGCAAAAAATCGCATTTTTCATCTCTTTGGACACGAATATCTCAAAACCTAAACGCATTACCGAAAATCCGACTTTAAATTCAGAATCAGCGCACCGAAATCCTTTAGAAAAGTAGAATTTTATTTGAGTTAGAAAATTTTTTGGAAATATTGTCGGCCTGTGTAATTAAAGTCCAAATCCCGGGATAAATCCCGGGATCCCGGGATTTAAAAAATAAATCCCGAAAATCCCGGGATCGTAAAAATCGGAAAAATTGGAATCCCTAGTATGTACATACATATGAATGCATTTGTGTACGTATATATGTATGCATGTACATATGTATGTATATATTTATAATATTTTAAAAAGCCTTAGGTCTTATAGCGATATATATGTACATATGTATAATGAAGTTGCACTTTAACAATTTTATTATGTATTTATTCAATCTAATAAAAAGTTTATATATGTATGAGTTTACATACATATGAATTTGTATTCATTCGACACATACATGCATATGTATGTATATGCATATGAAATAGGACGTTATTGAAAAAAATTCTGAAATAAGACGCTTTTCAAACAATTTTTGAAATAGCCGTCGATATGTAGTCTAGGTATATAAATATTTTATTTAACATAGGTACCTACATCTTTAGATTTTACTTTAAAACTGGAATTGAACCACTGAGCGTACGTTCAAAATACAAGTTCGGATTTTATTAAATTGTACATATGTATGTATGTATGTATATAATATTAATGCATGCACATATGTATGTCTATTCAATAATGGAATGCGGGTAATGATATTTTCCATTTCGAATATACATATGTATATACATAGTACATGTGTACAAATAAATAAAATGCGAACTTATTTTTTTAACGCTCAATTGTTGTATTCTAGTTTTCAAGTAAGAACTAAATACATACATATATATGTAGGTATTTATGTTAAAAAAATATTTAACAACCCTTAACTCATACATATAGACTACAAATGTACATAAATATATATGTAGGTACATCGGTATTAGTTTGAATAAATACATACTTAATAAAATTTAAACTCGATATACCTACATACATATACATACCTATTGGTATGGGAGCGAAGGCTTTTTAAAATATTATAAATATGTACATACCTACCCTGTAGGGAAAATCTCTAGTTCAGAACTAGGTCGCTTCTAGTGCATTTTTCGACACTACTAGTGCGAGCTAAATCTCTTTTGCATGTTATCAACTGGCGAATTTAACACGGCGATGTCCTAGGCAGTGTCAATTGTCATCCTCTGCACTACATTTTCGATTGTTCCGAACTAGTACTAAATTCTACAGTTTTCACTAGTTCGTTTATTGACACAATTTCGATAGTTCTGAACTAGCTACAAGTACCCAAAAATTCTACAGTTTTACATCTGCCGCGTAAGTGCAGCATTTGACACACTTCATGCAAGTGGCGTGATGGCACACTGGCTAACGGGTGTGACAATCAACCTGGCAGGCGCGGGTTCGAATCCTGTCGGTGTCGAGGCGGATGATATATTTTTTTTTAACTAATATTTTTTTATTTATTTATTTAATAAAAATTTACAAAAATATTTAAAAAGTAATAAAATTAAAAAAATTTCAAATAAGCCTAAGGGATCGGAAAAGCATAATTAGGGGAACATTTCATTTCATACAAGTTAAGATGCAAATAGAAAACTCTTTATACAAAACGCTTCACTAAACATCTGAGAATTGCAGAAATATACAAAGCCGACGGTAATTGAACGAACGAAAAATTTTCATAGAATTTTTGTCACTTCGAAATTGCATACAGATCAAAGTGTGTCACTCAATTCACTGCTTCTAAACTGGCGAGGGTCTAAATACAATTGATCTGGTTCATTTTTGACTCCTTTTCGCTAGTTCGAAACTAGAAATTTTGCTCACTAGTTATTAAGTTCCCTGCAGGGTATGTATGTACATTCATATATACGCACACATGCATGAATATGTATGTACATACATACAGACATCATATTTATGGTCTAATAAACGCACGCCATCATCCAAAAATTGCGCCTTCACAATGCCATTAGCTGCTGCACAACAAACCCTTGTGAACGCATAAAATGATAAACTCAAAGAGCAATCAAAAAATGATAAACTCAAAAAATGATCGCTAGCGCAAAAAATTATAAAATAAACTCATAGAATGAATTTTCAAAAAATGAATTTTCAAACGATCTCTCATTTTAAAATGAATTTATGTAAGAGTTTATCGCCACTGCAGAGACTAATCGATCGCTGTTGACGTGCGTTCATTTGCGTTCGTTGTCACTGTGTATTTGCGCTCATGAGAGCGTGGCATAGCTCAGAATTATAGAGTGATAATTCGTTTGAGTGAGTTTATTTTGAGCGTTCTTCGCACCCTGGGATTTTTGCCCAATTTTTATTTTCAAAAATCCATCTTGGCCCATAAAAAGCAAATTACGGAACATCAAAATTAATTTTAGACAATTTTCGTGGAGGAGTTTTCTACTCAGAAAAATGAGAGGAATCCGAATTTCGATAGCGCGGTATCGGTTAATTTCCATCCATACAAATCGCCCCACCCTAATGTACATACATATGTAGTGCTTCGTTTTGGACTGTCGTAATAGCAAAGATTGTTCTTTGCACTGGTACAAGGCAAATTCATCCATATGGTAATGGTAAGTGAACAGCTGACTTTCTCTTTTTCTCGTTTTTAACTCGCCGTGTACAGAAGAATGTCATACAAAGAAATATTTGACTTTGAGTTTGACATTCTAATGGTCAAAAACTTAAAGCGAATCGAGGCGAATATTGCCGAATTCGCCCTGCCATTACCATGTGAATGAATTTGCCTTGCACTGGTATATCTAAACGAACGTAGATATGTAGTACTTTATTTAGTTATTGTATATTGGAAAAGTGCGTGTTTCCATTTTTTGATTTTGCTAGTATTGTTCCCTTTTTCTTATAATAGTAGTCAAAGTTATGTGATTAGCCACAATGATTAAACACCATAAATATAAACTAATAAAAGAAAATTCTAATTTTCAATAAATAATTTAACTGTATTTACTATAAGCATAAAAGTAAAAATATATTATTTAAGTTATAGCAATATTCGTTTGTATGTGTGTGTACATATATTATGCTCTAACCACTATTAATTCGTAAACCCTTCATTTTTCTGAGAGAATTACATGTGTTTTACTAACTGCTAAAGTTATGTAATATGTATGCCTACATATGTATAAAATGTACATACATACGCATATACATAAATATTTACATATATACACTCAAATAAATTTTGGTATACATTTTAAACTTTTTTGGTCGATATATAGGACACGACCGAAAAATTATTAGAATTTAAACTTTGAAAAGTTTAAAAGATTTTTAAACTTTTAGGGTTTAGATTTTATTCCAAATTAAAATTTATTTTAAGACTTTCAAAAGTTTAAAATTTAAACCTTTTTTTGGTTTAAATTAAAAAAAAAAATATCTGCTCCCAAATCCTCTTCAAGCTTTTCCCTGTTGTATCTTCTTTCCTATCCTTTTTTCTCCTTTTCTCCCATATTGTTCTTCTCCCAACATCCCCTTAATCCTTTTCCATATTGTGTCTTTTTCCTATCCTCTTCTTCTCCTTTTCTTCCTTCTTCATTTTATCTGTTTCAATAATTATTTTGTATTTGTTTGTTTTTCCATTCATTCATTCAAATTGTCTTATAACTATAAATGAGCTTTTTATATTGTTCATTTCTCGAACAAGCAAGTTGGAATTTCAAATCAAAAATTAAAATTTTTTTGTTGAAACCAAATTTTACGACCATTGAAAGTTTAAAATTTAAACCTTAAAAGTTTAAATGAGAAAAAGTGTAAGATTTAAACCAAAAAAGTATGAAATTTATTCCAAAAAATACTTTGAAATATTTGAACTTTTGTAAGTTTGAATTTTAAACCAAAAAGGAATAAGAAACTTTTCGAAAGTTCAAAATTTAACCCAAAAAAGTTTTAAATTTCTTTCAAACCAAATCAAAGTTTAAAAAATATTCCAATATTTATAACAGTGTACATATGTACAAATTATAAATATGATAGTTATATCGTTTTCGATTCTGAACGAAAATGTTGCATTATTACAAGGCAACATTATTAACATGCGCCCTGTGACCTAAGAAAATGTTACATTTTTCATGTGATGCATGAAACAAAAATAATGCAACCCCTTGTTTATATTAAGAGCAGAAAATGCTGCCCTGTGATCGGGGAGAGTGCGACATTTTTGGCAATAGAAGAATCAACACTGAGAAGATGTGTGGAGTAGAACAAAAATTTTTGAAAGCCCTATAAAAAATGCAGAATAAGTGCGACATTTTTGCCAGAATCGAAAACGCCATTAGTTTCAAAATATTTCTGTGTCAATTGTTGTTTATCTATCGTTGTATTATCGTTGTACTACCACAAATGTCAGTAAAATACAAAAAGCTCCTAAATGTCGTCTCATCAAACGCTAAATATTATTGTAAGTTGTTGCACTGTCCCTGCAAGCAGAGTCACTCAGATGTACTATGAAACCAAGGATTAATTGAATTTATTTCATTTGTTTTTCAAATCCTTTCTTATCTTTTCAAACTCAAACTCAAAACTCACGCATCAAATTATGAAAATAAACTGGCAAAACGGTGAAACAAATGTTTATGCAAACGAAATTGCGATTTTACCTTACAAATTATTAAATAATTATTAATAAAAAATGGAACTTAAAAAAAATTATAAAATAAATACATATTGGGATTCATGGCATTTATGGATGATGTGCGATTTGCAAACGAAAACGAAAACCAAAAACAAATCATTTGCGGCTCGAATATCAAAATATTACAATAAAAAAAACTATCAATCAACCAATCCAATTCAATCATCATCACTATTCATATCAACAACAACCAAACAATAATAAATGCCAATTCATCTTTATGCCATATTACATACATATGTCTAAAATGGAGAATATAAAAATCATGCTTGTTGGTCATACAAAATGCAATACTGATAAACGCAACATAAAAAACAAAATTTGCAAATTAAACCAAAAACATGGCTACCTCACATGCACACACGCACTGGCCATAATCATCAAACATCTGCACTCACATATCGACATCGGTATGCAATTCATCAACATCACCATCATCATCAACGTCACTAAATATTTATTGAACAATCATATGTATAACAACCAAATACATAAATACATATGCCATATGCAAATTAGAAAAGCGTGAAAGTCACAATAGATCAATAAAAAATTGGCATCGTTTAACACACGCGCTACGCCGGTCCTTCGCAGGGCACAATCTCTCGCAGACCGATGGGAATAGCACTGAAGATGGGGAATCGAATAGCGATGGCGGTCGCAATCCGGCTACTACAGGCGCCGGCTGTTACCGAAATTACGATCATATGGCCAATATGAGAAATTCAAATATGACACATCACGTAAGTTTTATTGATATACATACCTATGTATATATACATATATGTACATATGTACAATAATATGTATAAATGTATTAATATATTCACAGTGTCATAATGTGAGTAATCTAATATTTTCGTGTCTTTTACATGGCCTAACAATTGCTCGTTTTCATCTCTGCCACATTCAACAACAATTATATACATACATACATACTACATGCATTTGAATAAAAATAATACCTATCTAAAAAAATGTATTATATTACTTGGTTTCGTTTCCACTTCGCCTTCAACATATGTACATACAAATATACATGCAAACATGTATGCATGTACTTAGTTTCGTCCATCTGTACCTGACCAGGAATCAGTTCCTCCATATAGTTATGTTGATACCCCGAATGCCCACCTAACGTCCATGACGGCCATGGAAAGCTATAAGCGCGAACAGCAACAGCGCCAACTGCATCAACAATTGTTGCGTGAGCAACGCGAGCAGTTGGAAGAGTTTGCTGCGCAACAACAACAAAAGGATGCCGCGTATGGAAACGCGCTACCGCACACAATATCCACCACTGTCGCGCCGCCGATAAGCGCAACGTTAACCACAGCAACCGGAACAGCAACAGCAACAATAACAGCAACACCAGCAAAAATTACATTAGCAAAGGCAGCGACAAAAGCGCCAATAGTTGCCGCTGCTAAAGGAGACGACCGTAGTAATCTTCCAGCTGGCGGTTCGGGTTCCACCACTACGGGTACAGCTGCGACAGCAACAGCGGCAACAGCGCCGCTAGCTGGAGCGGACGAGGCGGGTGCCAGTTCGCAAGGCGGCGATAGCGTTTCTTTGGAGCCTTCCCTTGGTCCGCGCCAAATACAAATGATGATAGCACCGGGGGTAAGTGAATTCGCTTAAGTTTACAAAAAAAGTATTAACATACATATATACTTACATGCATACTTACACATTCCACAACAATAAAAACTACATAAATATGTATGTACATATCAACGCTTCCAAATAATACTGTACTAAGTGGACTTAGTACATTTAGTACATTTTCCTGTTTTTGGTGTTTTCAAGATGCTGTAAAATTTTGGTATCAATCGGACAATCCAATCAAAAGTTATAAGCAAAAGTGTACATCTAAAAAAAACTTTTTGCTACCTCTGCTGTATTTACCAATCTTGCGCAGATCTATTATTCTTTATACCAAACCGAATGCTTTGTTTTTCTTTATTCACCGTGTTACTTATAGATATTCATTGTTTATATGATACGATTATATGTATGTATGTTAAACTAATCGACATCAAGTAATTTTTATAAAAACTAATTGATTAAACTACTATTATTTTAAGAGTACTAAGTTTTATTTTACTTATTTTATTTCATTTGGTTGTTTTAAATTTAATTTAATTTTATTTCGTTTCGTTTTATTTTATTTTGTTTTTTGTTTTATTTTATTTTATTTTTTTTAATTTAATTTTATATTAATTTATTCTATTTTATTTTATTTTATTCTATTTTATTTTATTTTATTTCATTTTATTTTATTTCATTTTATTTTATTCTATTTTATTTTATTTTATTTTATTTTATTTTATTTTATTTTTTTAATTTTCTTTTATATTATTTTATTCTATTTTATTTTATTTTATTTTATTTTCTTTTATTTAATTAGTTTTATTTTATTTCCATTATTTTTAAAAACGATTGTCCTTTGATTTTGAAAATTTGAGTTTGCAATCTATTAAAGGACACATTATCTAGTCTTTGTTGTAGCGAGTAGGTTTGGTTTATGTAGGGTTGCCAGATTCCTTTCCCGAAAAAATCAGTACATTGCCTTCAAAAAAAAAAAAAAACAATATATGCGGAGAAAACCGTCTTTATTACTGGGATTTGGTTTTTGTTTCCGTATCGTCAATCATATTTCTCGGCGTGCTGCATGCTTGTTTCCCCCAGCAAATTTGATCGATGTGAGAGTCCGAAAACTCTTTCACTCGTCGGAGTGCACAACAATTATGCCGTGGTTATGCATACGACAATACTCGACGAGCAACGTGTAATTGTTGTTGTGCACTCCGACGAGTGAGAGAATTTTCGGACTCTCACATCAATCAAATTTGCTGGGTGAAACAAGCACTCAGCACGCCGAGGGTTGTTTTATATTAGGTCTGTTCGATAAACGCACTAGAATACACTAGTGCAGAAAAAAGCATTCGATGAACATTTTTTTACACTAAACTTTTCAGAACTCAGTTTTTTGAGTTAGCACCAACTTACACTTTACTGCACTAAACTACACCATCTTCATAGCTAGTGTAAGTTAGTGCAGCATTTGAAAACAGCTGTTTTTAATAGTTAAGGCGGCAAAATAATAGAAAACCAAAAGTAAATTTAAAAAATATGGGGTTTTCTTCTCTGTATGGCAGATTATATTCATTGCGTGGTCAAAGTCAAATGGGCAGGCAACCAAACGAAATTGCTCATAAATTTTTTGAAGGAGCGCAAACCGCAATTGGGGAAAAGTTTATGAGTGAAAACAAAGCAAAGAATTTGGCAAGTTATCTGATCAAAAATGGAAAATTTGTGTAAATTTAATAGCTATAAATTTGATCATTGAGAATTGTTTGTTTCCATAAATCAGCTGGTTTGCACTAAATCACCATTTTCGTTCGTTGAAGCCTTTGCACTAAATTGCTCTGACAACTATCAGATGTTGTTCTGCCCTACACTGTTCTACACTTTTAGTGCACTCACCGAACAGACCTATTGTGTATGTGCGCTCTAATCATCGATTTAAGCGTAACCACCTCTCGCGGATGACGAAAATAGTTCCGAATTTCATCGGTGTTTGGTCGTAAGCATTACCAGGGCATTACAAACGTCAAATGAAGACAGTTGTAAAATTAAAAACAGTGCAGGGTGATAAAAATGAATTTTTTTAGTGTCGGTTAAAATCAGTACAAATCAGTACAAAATCCAAAAAATCAGTATTTCTTAAGGTTTTTAAAACCATCAGTACGGGGAACGAAAAATCAGTATTGTACTGATAAAATCAGTACGTCTGGCAACCCTAGGTTTATGGAAAAAGTGTCCCTTATGTAATACATATACACATGTATATAAAAGTTAATGAACAAATTTTGTATGCATAATGTAATTAAACATTTCAAAGTTTAACTGGCAAAATAATAATATCAATCTGATGATTTGTTTTTGCTTTATAGCAGAGCTCTCGATTTTAATTGAACATTTTCGAGCATATCATATCCTATCAATGAGATAATTTTTTGTGACATGCGTAATTTTTGCAGTTCATTCACCTGGAAATTTCTTTTTTTACCACAAAATCACATGCAACAATTAGTGGGATTTATACACCCGATAAATGTTCGTATATGTTTGTTAAAAGTAAACATATTAACGCCCCTTTAAAGTTGAGGCTTGCTGCTCCAAAAATTACGCCTACATTACATATGTATGTATCTACGTACAGTCCTAACTGACTAAAGTCGCTTGCGTGATAATAAAGCGACACGCGAGCTCATCGTCATTTTTTTAATGAAAATGTTGGCGTTTATGAATATTTTTACAACACTTGTTGCAGTTAAAGACAGTTAATAAAGTGTTTACATGAAGTATGAAAGACTTGAAAGACAATGGAAAACCGAGCGTTCATTTAACATATCTACAAAAATTTACACAAAATAATTTATTCGTCGGGGTAACAGACAAGTTTAAAACCCTTTTAAGGCATGCATATACATATATATTGCTTATATTACATAAAAAATATCGTTCTTGATTGTAGCATTTTCCAGCTTCACGGACCTTCATTAGGTTTTTATATTAATTTCCCTTGTCTTATTTATTTTATTTTACTTTATTTTACTTTATTTTATTTTATTTTATATTATCTTATTTTATTTTATTATATTTTAATTTTTTATTTTATTTAGTAGGATTTAATTAGTTTATTTTTTATTACATTGCATTGCTTTATTTTATTAAAAAAAGAGAACATTTGTGCGTATATTTTCATATATACATATGATCAAATAAAATATTAATAATATTCATTACCTGCACACACCCATAATTATCTTAGACGTTTACATAGATAATTATACACTAGGCCGGGGCGATTTGTATGGAGAGAAATTAATCGATATCGTGCCGTCGAAATTGGGATTCCTTTCATTTTTCTCAGTAGAAAAATCTTCCACGATATTTGTCTAAAATTAATTTTAATTTTTTTTTTTAATTTTTTTTTGTTTATTCACCTTTAAGGAAACTAAAGTTTACTCATACGTTACGTAATTTTCTGTAGTACAATTTTGCAAACCTTACAAACGAATAACTCTAAAACTCTATGTTTTCTATGATTTTTTCTCACGGATGGAAAATAATTATTATTCTTAAAATTTTGATCAGAAAGATCAGTATGTTCCCACTATTACAATATAATTTAGAATATGCCACTATATTTATCTTTGTGTAATCTATGGTAATCTGCAATGATTATTTTAAGAGTTTTATACATAAAAATCGAAAATAATAATTACAGCCTGAGTATTATTTTTTATCAGGAATAAGTATTATGCTATGATTTTAATTTTTTACTCAAGCATAATTATTATTTCTTCATTTTTATTTTTCCATCAAAAATAATTATTATACTTGATTTTAATTTTTCCGCTCAAAGCATAATGAGTATGTGTAATTTTTATTTTTTTTATTCAAGAATAAAAATTACAGTCTGTTTTTTTATTTGATTTTTCATAAAATAAACTCAAAACGTCCTACAGCCTGAACCATTAGGATTTTCGGCTTGAATTTTTGCATGCTCACACCTTCTAGTCTACTCTAACTAAGTACTTCCGAAGAGAAATGGTTGGAAATTGTATTATAAATGTTGGATAAAGGGCGTTAATGTATGCATGTAATTTGCTTTAAAATTCTTACAAATATGTTACGTATACGCCATCGCATTAATATGTAAAGCTAGCTTAGAAAAAATAAAAATCTAGTACAACAATAATTTTTGATGGAAAAAGTAAAAATGAAGAAATCATAATTATGCTTGAGTAAAAAAATTAAAATCATAGCATAATACTTATCCCTGATCACAAAAATTAAAATTAAATAATAATTACTTTTGATCGAAAAAATATGAATCAAAGAATAATGATTAAATGCTGAATTAAATTATTTCGCTTATAAAAATAAAAATAAATAAATTAAAATTTAAACAAACATTGTGTAAGAGTTTTCTATCCCGATATAGGTTAATAAATCGACCCGGCCTAATATGCACAAGCATACATATATATGTATGTGGTAGGTATTAGAGCTCTCGATTTTTTTTTTTTTTTTTTTTTGAGCATTAATTATTATACATAACTACAACTTCAATTTCAACTAATGCAAAAACTCTGTAATATAACATAACATTTCTTAACCCATACCAGACCTTACGGGGAAAGAGTAAGGAGGTACAGAAAAATATTTAATTTAATAATTTCTTGTGAAAATAATTATTTTATAATCTTTTATATTCAAACAATTTTCAGCAATTAAATGGTCTTGAATATTTATCTTGTATTTTTTGAGGCTGCCAAATTTCTTTAGCTTCTTTCAATATGCCCTGTAAATACATAAGTATGTATGTACAATGTAAATACTTTATTTATTAATTTATTTTACTTGTACTGGCAAACAGTTAACATAGCTAATGTGCAAATTGAAGCAAAAATTGCAAGTTTTTAGTATTTTTCTCTTTTGGATAGGTCAATCTTATATATACATAATTAGCTCCAAAAATCATTGTACATACATATATACATACATACGAATATTTGAGTATGTACTGTGCAGATTAAATAAATCTGGAAAGAAATCATTAATATATGTACATATACATACATATGTAGACATGTATGTATTTATTTCACTGCTTCCTCGAAATTCTAAACCGGCACTGGTCGATATGTAAATTGTAGGCCCTGCTCTTTCAAAAATTCGATTTTACACAAAATTCAAGTGATTTAACGATTTAACGAAAAGTATATGTATGTATGTATGCATGTGCAGCAATTTGAGAGCTTTTGTCTGCGGAAGGAATAAAATAAATTCTTGATGAGAGACCTATGGGCCGTCTCGTAAAACCTCAAAATAGTATTGCACTATTTGGTCCAACTTTTTTGTAATGATTGATAAAAAGAAGGGTTAAAATACATATATAACGGAGAGCAACATTTTCTCTGGGCGATGAGGATTACGATGACTTTAATCGTAATCTTAGAACATATAAAATTACGAAACCTGTAATCGTAATCGTCGTTACAAAAATAAGAATTACTGTAATCGTAATTTCATCATTTTAAAAGTTACGATTAGGTACTGTAAGAATTGTTTAGGAATACAATATGTACAAAACAGTATTATTCTTGTATAACATCGCTTTCGCATGCCAGTAGTTTGTCGACGAAAATAGGCGCATTAAAAGTATGTCGGGGAAGAAAGACGTTTTACAAAACATGTCGACGAAGATAGACGCATTAAAAAATATTTCGACGAACAGAGACGCATTAGCATTAATACTGACGAAGAAAACCAAAAGTCGAATACGTCTTCCTTTCCTAAAAAATATTTAAATGCGTCTTTCTTTATAGTAAAAAAAAAATAAATCGTCTTTCTTCGTTATCAAAAAAATAAAGAGTATTTCTTTCGAAAAATGTTTTTAATGCGCCTTTCTTTCAAAAAAAAAGAAGTTTGCGTCTTTCTTCCTCAATAAAACACTTTGCGTCTTTTTTGTTCTATAGCGATGATATAGTCCCTGCGAGTAAGAAACAGCTATGTAAATTTTTAGGAAATACAGGCAAAATAGCAACTGTCAGTTAATTAGTTCGATACTCAACTTTTCCACATACAAACTACTTAGGAGTAGCGGTATATTGTGTACAGATTGCATAAGTTTTTACAAAAAAATAAAAGTGGTGTATAAAAGACGCAAATCTTTATCACGTCGCAATGGGTTAAAAATGTCATTTATGTTTTCATAAATCAATAACAATGTATAGTATGCTAAATTTTGCGAATGGACGCCAGGAATAATTTTTTTTTTCTCTCATGAAAAGTTACTAACAAAATTCAATTCATTTTCAGAGCAGCTCTTTCATTGAAACACTCCTTAACAGCACACAGTAACACTTTTTCGTTGACCATAGCACATTCGTGTCAGCTCAGGTGTTATTGCGCCAGCATCGTGCGCTAGTGCCATAAGTTGCGCTGGTGTTATTGAGTTAACACAAAAAAATTGCGCCATTACCCATGTCTATTGGGAATGGTATTGAGTTCGAGATGGACTCGAGAAAAATCTATTCTCGCAATAGCATTTATAAATTTTGTTAAATCTTGGTTTACACGAAGAAATTAGCTTTTCGGCTTTAATTTACAATTTAAAACTCTACTCAAGTTATGGATTGCTAGGATGATATCGTGGCGGATTCGCGGAGGAAAATTTTCTAGAATACACAATGAGCCAAAAACTCGAATCGCCAACTAATAATATAATAATAATACAATGGCGCTATTATAACTCTGACGAGTTTTATGGCCGAGCTTCTCCCCCCCAATTCGAGGTGTGCTCCTTTTTGTTTTTCCTACTAATTGGGTGGACCTACAGTTTTATGCCGGCTCCGAACGGCGAATGCATTTTTTGTGAGAAGCGTTTTCACTCGGAGGGTATGCCGTCCACTGCCGAGAGGTGACCGCTGCTCTTAAAAAACCCAATAATTGGATTTTTACTAATTAGAAAAATTTTTTGGTGTTTTGCTCGGACCGTGTTTTGAACCCGAGACCTCTGGCATAGCAGGCGAGAACTCTACCCACTGCACCACAGCGGCCACTATCCGATATTATATAATACGTGAATAGCTAATGATAGGGGACTGGCTTGGGAATTCGGATTCGCCGATCTATCGCCACGAAGGATCTCCGCGATAATATAATGAGAGAAGTGAACTTTTCTCGAATTTTTTTAGATTTAACACTTCTTTCAGTGCCAAAAAAAATAAGAACTACTGTAATCGTAATCTTAAACAACTTGAAATTACGATTACTGTAATCGTCATCCTACATGTAATCGATTACACATATAATCCCTACAACGTAGCTCTGAATTAAACAAGGATTAAGTTTGTAGAACAATTTAACCCTCTAGTTCACTTAAGGTCGTTTTGTACCTTTTTTCGAGGAATAAAAATTTGAAGAGCGCTAGAGGGTTAACATGTTATGTATTGTGGAATGATTTTCCGTCATCTGCTTTCCAAAAAACTATGTATCAACACTGATGTAAAAAAGGGGAAAAGGGCGCAGATTTGAATTTGGAAGCATTTGCGCGACCTCCAAACTTTAATATACTAACGTAAAATTTTCGGTATAGATTTCCAGATTTTGAGATAACTTCTTCAAACTATATTAGGGTGGGGCGATTTGTATGGAGGGAAATTACTCGATACCGCGCCATCGAAATACGGATTCCTCTCATTTTTCTGAGCAGAAAACTCCTCCACGACATTTGTCTAAAATTAATTTTGATGTTCCGGAATTTGTTTTTATGAACCAAGACGAATTTTTGAAAATAAAAATTAGGCAAAAATCGACAAAAAAATATCCAGGCCAATATGCACATCGATTTGAAGCAGAATTTTATGATGAAATCCGAATTAAAATCGGATGATCCGTTTTCGAGATATAGGTTGGTTGGTTGGTTGGTTAGAGTGGCGAGTCCCGCAGACTCCAATTAGCGCCGGAGCGCCGTTTTGATACCACGACTCGTGACAAAAGAATCAAAAACCAGAAGAATAGCGTAAACATGGATATCACCTCGGAGATCAGGGCGGGTCCTACGCCCTATATCCATCCTGTTGTGTTCAGATATCTAAGAAGCCCCTCAGGCCTGACGTCCTTGAGTTCAGATAGGTCGTCGAAAAAGGGTTTTCCAAGGAATTTCAACCGTCTCCTCCGTTCCAGGAAGATTACAGCTGCGACACTGAGTGTTGTGATCCAATCGCAATCGGGCCGCGTGGGTACCAATAGCCCAATGCCCCGTGAATACCGCAGTTAAGCGGGAAATGTCCCTCCTGTCCATTTTTAACATGGCTGAGGATCGTATCTCATTGTAAGAAGGCCAAAGACTTCTGCAGACCCTGCAGGTCCGCAACCGTTTCCATCTGATTTTTGCCTCCTCAAGCCAGTGCCGAGTGATTCGGCCCTTGATAAAGCGCAGAGGCACAAGAACCTCTCGCGCCCCCGAAATATCAAGTGCCGATCCCTGCCTTGCCAGCTCGTCAGCCATTTCATTTCCCTTGATGTCGCGATGCCCCGGCACCCATATCAGAGAGACGCTATGACGACTTGCCAGTCCCCAGACCCACTCCCTGCACTGCCGGACCAGGCTTGATGAAACCGTTGCAGATCCCAGAGCCTTCAGAGCCGCCTGGCTATCCGAGAAAATTCTTATCCTTTTTTCAACACCGGCACTTTCCGTTGCAAGTAGAACCTTGCAGGCCTCCTGTATCGCGAAGACTTCTGATTGAAAAATGCTCGCCGTGTCCGGGAACCTTAATGATATGGATGTGTCCGGCTCAGTTGAGAAGATACCAACTCCCACTCCACATGCCATTTTTGACCCGTCCGTGAAAACTGAAACATCGAACTTCTGAGCTATTTTACCATCTCCCCAGTCCTTCCTGGATGTGAAGACAATCTCATAGTTCGTATCGAAAACTGTTGTAGGACAGATGTAGTCTGTTCTCATGTTGATGTGGGGGTCTGTAACGCTGAGCAGAATACGCGCGTGCCCGTATGTGCGCTCCTTCCAGACTCCCAACTCCCGCAATCTCAGGGCATCCTGAGATGCCCTTTCCTTGACAAAAACATCGATGGGCGGAATGTTGCAAATCACATTCAGACCATCCGTGGGACATGATCTGATCGCCCCTGTGATCGCAACGCAAGCAGCTCGTTGAACTTTCCTTAGCATATTAGCTATATAGCCCACCTCAGTTGCTCTCCACCACACCATTGATCCGTATGTTAAGATCGGTCGAACAACTGCTTTGTACGTCCATGCCGTGAGTTCTGGCCTCAGACCCCACATTTTACCCAGCATTTTCCTGCAGGCATACAAGGCACCGTAAGCCTTTTTAGTTCTATGTTCCGTGTTTAGCCTCCAGTTTAACTTAGGCGTTAGAAATACTCCGAGGTATTTTGCATTATCGGAAAGACTTAGTTCTCGACCATTTCGAGATATAGCCTGATTTCCGGTTATGGAGGCTGAATGCCCAAAATCGCATACTTTCGCGATTATCTCCTGTTGTGTACAATATATCTTAACTTTTTTTGCAAATTTCTTAAAGATAGGTTAGGTTAGGTTAGGTTGAGGTGGCTGTCTCCGCAATTCATGAAAGCGGGGACACACTTAGGCCGAGGTGGCCCATTGTGATACCACACGGGAGCCCTAGCTTCCTTATCCCTGTTTACAAACCTTTCCGGAAAAATTAAATTCGAAAGTATGATAAGATTAGATGCCCGTTAAGCTAAACCAGCGCGATTGTTTCATGAAGCGCAGAAAATCTAGTGTCCTTGCATTTTCCATCTCCGCCAGGCACTCGAAAAAGTGTTTATGGAGAAAGCGGTACCTGGATTGCGACAGTGCGGGGCAGTGGCATAGATAGTGCTCAACACTCTCTATTTCCTCCTCGTCCCTGCAGCTGCGGCAGAAGTCGTTTTTATATAGGCCCATGCGAGAGGCGTGAGTGCCCATAAGACAGTGGCCTGTTAGAAGTCCCACCAGCGGACCTATAGAGAGCCGATTCAGATGCAGCACCGATACAGACCTAGCCTCATCCAGTCTAGGCCAGATTTGCCTAGAAATCACACAAGTTGACTCCCTGGCCCATCTAGCGTTAGCCTGTTCAATGGAGCGAGATCTCAACCAGTGCTTGCATGAGTTAAGCGGGGGGCCAACCCATGTCGCAGATGTGATATCCTGCAAGCTTGTGCCCTCCCTTGCCAACTCATCTGCAATGCAGTTGCCCCGAACGTTGCTATGGCCTGGAACCCAAATGACGTTCAGGTCGCACCTTTCGGCTAGTTTGTTCAAAGACTCCCTACATTTCATTGCAACTATAGATGTAGCATTGTTACTCTGTAAGGATTTTATGGCAGCTTGGCTGTCAGAGAAGATTTTGATAGAATTTATGTCTGGCAGATCTGTCAGGCGACGAGCTGCTTCCCATATGGCTATGAGCTCAGCCTGATAGACGCTGCAGTGATCAGGTAGGCGCAAACTTACTTTCAGATGAAGCTTTTCGCAGAAAAACCCACTTCCAACTCTATTGTTCAATTTAGAGCCGTCCATGTAAAGGTGCAGTGTACTAGGGTCGGGATCCCCCAAGTTCTTCCACTCGCTCCTCTCCGGGATTCTTGTGGAGAATTTGTTATCCCAACAGAAGGCTGGTATTGCATAGTCCAGCTTTAGAAAATTGGCAGGGACGTTACTAAGAATTTGAGCGTGCCCGAATCTGGTGTCCCTCCAGGGTTCGGTTGCATTGAGCCTTGCCGCGTTGCAGCTGGCAATGAGTTTCCCCTGTATATCCGTGGGGAGAAGAAATAGGATGGTTTCGAGAGCTTTAGTTGGGGTGGAGGGAAGGGCTCCGCTAATAAGCATGGAAGCCATTCGCTGCACTCTAGTTAATTTGCTCTTATTGGTTTCGAGTTCCAGTGCTGGCCACCATATGGTGACTGCATAGAAGAGAATAGGACGCACTACCGCTGTGTACAGCCAATGGACGATTTGGGGGTTAAGTCCCCATCTCTTGCCTATCGCTGATTTACATGCGTAAAGTGCTAGCATGGCTTTTTGGGATCGTACTTCTACGTTCCGTTTCCAGTTTAATTTTCTGTCTAGAATAACACCAAGGTATTTAACCTCGGTAGAGAGTTTAATCTCCTTCCCATTTATGGACGGAGGTTTGAATTCAGGTATCTTATGTTTGCGGGTAAACAGAACCATTTCCGTTTTCTCAGAGCTGACACTCAGCCCGCATTTCAGAGACCAGGTTTTTACAATATTGAGGGCATTTTGCAAAAGATCGCTCAGCACCGGTATATGCTTGCCAGTCGCTGTCAGGGCGATGTCATCGGCGTACGCAATGACCTGGCAGCCCGTGTGCTGAAGTTTAGAGAGCAGGGTGTTCACCGTTAGGTTCCAAAGCAGAGGAGACAGAACTCCACCCTGGGGTGTTCCCCTGTTGGCATACCTAGTTATCGATGAATTACCCATTTCAGAAATAATGGCTCTTCTACTAAGAAGAAGTTCAACAAACCTCACGAGAGCCTCCTCTACCTCCAAGTCCCGTAGGGCGGTGGTAACGGCTCCCGGGAGAACATTGTTGAAAGCTCCTTCTATGTCGAGAAAGATGCCCAGTGTGAATTCCTTAAAGGCTAGCCCCTTTTCTATCTTGGAAGTGATAGCGTGTAGAGCAGTCTCTACGGACTTGCCTTTGGAATAAGCGTGTTGAAAAGGAGATAGAGTATTCGCACGGAGCCTGATATAGACATCCAGCAATCTTTCAAGAACTTTGAGTAGAAAAGAGGTCAGGCTTATCGGCCTGAAATCCTTTGGGCTGCTGTAGGAGGCTTTGTCCCCTTTAGGAATAAAGATCACCTTCGCCTTGGTCCATTCCAGAGGAATGTACGACAGGTTGAGGCAGGCTTTATAGATACAAGAACAATAGATAGGAACAAGAAGAGGGATTAGAGTATCACTTGCTGCCTGTAATTCAGCAGGAAAGATCCCATCTATTCCCGGAGATTTGAAGGGTTTGAAGGATTTAATTGCCCATTTTACCCTTGTATTAGTAATTATGTGCTCCAAGTCATTAAATGTCCTGGGGTTAGAGTAGGTTCTATAAGGTTCCGAGGTGCACCCTGGGAAGTGTGTGGTGACCAGGGTGTTCAGAATATCAGTACTAGATGTGGCCCAGTCCCCATTTTGCATTCGGATACAGCTTGGGGGAACTGGGTTAGTAGAGAGGACCTTTCGTAGACGATTGGCCTCAGAGATTTCTTCTATGTCGCTAGCGAAGTTTTTCCATGAGTCTCTTTTAGCTCTTTGGATCGACTTCTTGAAAATTTTTAAGGCATCCTTGTAGGCTTGCCAGTTGCCAGTTATTTTCGCCTGGTTGAAGAGCTTTCTGCTGTTAAGCCGAAGCTTGGAGATCTCGGGGTTCCGCCAATAAGGTTTCTTTTTACCCCGAACTTTGACCTCCGGGCAGGCAGTCTTGAAAGCAGCGTTACAGGATTTTGTAACAAAGTCAACTGCTTCGTCGATTTTTGACGATGTGTCCAGCACACCGAGAGAAACAGACCTGTTATTGGAGATAGGCGCTTCATCAGTTGTTAACGGTAGGCTTGACGTACCGAGAGAAGCGTGCTCAAGGAGCGTAGCAGACAGTTTCTGACTAAACAGAGCCCAATCCGTACGCCTCCTGTTCCTGTATCCCGCTCTAAGTGGAGGTCTCAAGAGTAGATTAAAGGTTATATACATATGATCAGAGAAGGAGTTTTCTCCGGACACCTGCCATTCCTTGACATAGTCAGAGAGCGGGCCTGTGACCAGAGTGATATCAAGTACCTCACTCCTGTTTGCGGTGACAAAAGTAGGTTTGCCTCCAGAATTACATATAGATAAATTATTAGAAATAATGAAATCAAAAAGAGACTCACCCCTCGCGTTTACGTCCGATGAGCCCCATGTTGTGTGATGGGCATTGGCATCGGCCCCTATCAGCAGTTGGAGCCCTAAGCGTTCAGCTTCCCTAACCGCACCAAGTAGCCGATCTTGCCCAGAAATGGGGCGGTCATACGCCAAATAGGCAGAGGCGATCCATATCGATTTGCCTTTCAGCTCGAGGCTGATGCAGACCATATCTTCGTCGCTGAAAAGAGACACCATAAAGTAGGAAAGAGTTTTGTGTATTAGAATACATGATCTGGTCCTACCTGTCGCAGGTGCTGCCACCACATGGTAGTCCCCAGATTTGAGGCCACAGACCCTGGATCCAACGACCCAAGGCTCCTGGACCAGAACGATCGCCTCAGCAGTCTTGCTGAGACGTAAGAGTAGTGCAGCCGAAGCTGCTTTGGAGTGATGCAGGTTAATTTGCAGTACCTGCATCATTTTGGTCGTCGGAATGCATCTCGACGTCCGCCGCTACTGTACCCGCTCCTTCGGAGACCTCAATGACTGTGGAGTCAAAATCGGCCTCCTCCGGATCCGAATCCAGCAGCGTGCATTCGTCGAGCATGTTCTAGAACGGGCCTACCAACTCAGACACCGAGAACGTATCGCTCTCGGAGTCCAGAGTGCTGTCTGCCCGTTCATTAGCGGCCCCATGTCCACTCAAGGTGTTGCATGGAGCCCGGACGTCAGTAGTTAAGGGGGTAGTGGGTTCGCCCATGGCGTTGCCCCCTACCTCCACAGAATTGGAATCGGATGCTTTCGTATAGAACACCCCCCATCCCCAGAGCCCTGCGGATCGGGTGCGCTCAAGGCGCTGCCCTCAGCCCCAAGGCTCGGAAGACCAGGGTTGTCCTCGTCGGCTACCAATTCATCCTCCTTCTGGGGATCATCCCTTCGGATTTTCGGCGTGATGGTAAAAAGGCCGTAGCCGATTGTACCACCTCGCTTCTCAATCCACGGGAGAGACGCCTCGCTGATGACCAGCCCAACCTGGCGTTGCATCTCCCTCACGTCACCAACACGTACTACCCTCCAATCGCTTGTGGGCATTTCCGCGTTAGATCGAGAGATGATCCTCAGAATTTTGTCCGGATCAGATGGCTCAGCCGGGACCCAGACCCAGGCTCTCGGTCTGTTCGGAATTTCTTCCTTACTGACCGCAACCAAGTCAGACCCGGGCCACAGCTCACCCACCTCGGACATAGCTAATTTGTAAAGCTTGTACGAGCGCTCATCGGCGCATGTCACGAGCTTTATTCTGCCCTGATGCCATCCGCCATCCCGGATATCAGGAGGAGGCCCCGGAAAACGGTCCAGAAGCTCCTCATAGTTCCTGAGGAGGCCTATGAGGATCATCTTCCACTTTTCCGGGGACAGGTTCCCATCCGGGTGGCCGCGGTCCATAACGGCCAGCGTTAAGGTGGCTTTCGCCGCCTCGCTGAACGTTTTGGTCAGGGCAGGAGGTGTGTTTGACGGCCTGTGCCTCTTTGGAACGTTCGAAGCGTTCTCTAGAGATTGGGGTCTCTTTGAGGCCAGTGCCTGGTTTGAAGTAGAGGGACCAGACTGGGGGGTGGTTGTCGGACCGGAAGTCGCCTTAGCCTGTTTGGCAGCGAGAATCTTCTTTGCCCAGGCCAACGAACCCTTCTGCTCCGCCGTCAATTTGTCGTAGGGAAGATTGCTAGTCCTCTCTACGATCTTGGCGGCGTTGCGAACATTTCGCTGGCTGCGCACCGACATCGGAATCCTCTTACTAGCCTTAGAACACTCGGGGTGTTCAGCGGGCTTGGTAAGAGCATCCCCGGCAGGAGCAGGGGCTTGCACTTCGCCCGTTGAGGACTTGGTGCCGCTATCCACTGCTTGCCGTTTAGAGGTGCCCGATTGAGGGGCTGGGGTGACCACCCGTGCCAGCTCAGCTGGTGGTTGCTTACCCTCAAGGGGCTTAGCTGTACCAGCTTTGACGGCAGTAGTCGGCTTACCCTCAAGGGGTTTAGTCTTCCTGCCTGCTTGCGTAGGTGGTCGAATTTGGGATGTGGGCCGTGAAGGCCCGCTCGGCGCCGTCATAGCGGTACCCGAGGGGTTGGTTACTTTTTTATCGCTTAGTCCAACGGCGGCATCGTTACCCGTGCAGGGATCCGAGGCTATTTGGTTTTTGTGCATATTCATCTGTTTTGTGCGGTCGCCTACTGAGACGAGACCTTTCGGCGACCTGAAGTAAGGAAAGGGGGAAAGGGAACGGTCGACTACGGCAGAGCCCCTTACCGCAGCAAGTCCACCGTTACTCCCGGAGGTGGACCGGTATCCGGGAGGCTCCGTAAGAATACAGTCGGTTACCCCTGACTGCAAACCATCCAATGGGCACGGAAACGCATGACACCCTGGATTAGGGGTTTTTGTGTGTGTGTTGGTGCGGTGATCTCCGCATAGGACACCTGGGATACAGCCTGCTTGCCGCGACAAGCAGGATGCGCCCAGGGTACCATACGGAGCTTCCCTCTTAGTTCATGGAGAGACAGGGCAAGTCCCTCGCGGGGACTACACCCTGGTCCCCATTTAAGCCCCATCCCCAACGACAAGGAGACCAACGTGATGGAGTTCTTAAAGATAAGTCAATACAATATATGAACCGTATTTTAAAATAGTAATTTATCTTCCGTTATAGGAAAACTAGAATGCACTATTTTTTCCTTGGCCCAAAATCGCCATCTCTATGTTATAGTCATCCGATACCGATGATTTTCGCCGATCGCGCTTTGTGTACAATAAATGCTCCAAATCCAAAATTTCAGAATTTTAGCTGCAAAAACTGAAGAGTTATTCCCTAAAACGTAGACTTATGCTTCTGAAATTTGTTTTTTGCTTCCAATAGTACGCTATGGCGTATGAGTAACCTTGGGTTTTTTTTAGAGTTGGGTAAAGTCTTGGTTCATAAAAACCAAATTCCGGATCATCAAAATTAATTTTAGACAAATGTCGTGGAGAAGTTTTCTACTCAGAAAAATGAGAGAAATCCAATCGCCCCACCTAATGTATATACGACCGTGATAAAGTTATTTTCCTTGACACAAAAGAGCGAATATGAGTGCAAATAATGTAAATTGTGGTAAAAGTCCTACGGTTCTTGCACTTCCTACAGCTCAACGAACGCTATAATAGTCTTGAATCTTAATAAACTCACTAATTTATGAACTTATGAACTTGCAAAGGAAGCTGGATTACATAAATTTGTTGTAAATTAAAATTAAAGAGATATTGCAGTTAGAAAACTTCGATCGCCAACTTGATACTTTCGATGTCAACTTGACATCAGCTTTAGGCCGAGCTTCTCCCCTAATTGAAGGCGTGCTCCTTAATTTTTTTTCTACCAATTGAGTGGACTTAGAGTTTAATGCCTATTCCGAACTGCTAATGTATTTTTCTAAGAAGCTTTTGGATGGCAAAAATATGTTTTCTCGGAGGGTGTGCCAAATATTGCCTAGGGTTGGCGATCGTTCTACCCACTACACCACAGCGGCTACAATTATAGAAGGTGTTTGGTCATCTCGCCCCACTGTGCCTGCACTTTGTATATACTACATGTGTATGTACTTCTAAACATAAGGGAATACCGCAACATCACGCCACGTTTATATAAAGACATACGTAGTACATACATACATTCCAAGAAATATTAACTACAATGCACTCAATCGTTGTCAATATGCTCGCTCATTGTCTATCATCTTGCTATGTACACCTGTATGTAAGAATATATGTATAGGCATGGGCGCATCGATGAGTGCGTACGTATGTAAATACTTATGCGATTATAATACAGTTCTTTTTCTCTTTATTACTTGTTTCTGCTGTAAATATGAATATGTATATACATGAAGTTTTATTGGAAAACAGCAGTTAACTCAACCTAGGATGATATTTTATAAATTCTTAAGATTTGTGTATGTTTAATAAATGCAAGAAGCGGATCAAACGCGGTCTTTTAATTTCGACCAGTTTCTTATTGGACACATCATTTTTGGCGACCGTGACAGGACCTGACGGACACAGGCTCTGGATTATAGAAAGGATTGCGTTTTTGTTCCCTCTTTATTGACATACATCCATTTTCAGCTTTGGACTCGAGCCAGCAACTTTGAAACAAAAAACCTATCGCTACATCGCTACATTTACACTGTTTGCAATCGTCAGCATGTCGAAAACCAAGGCGGCCGCGGACCAGCAAAACAATTTGGAGTTATATATTCAACAACGAAGCATCGTAAGGCGCAACATTTTGGGCATCAAAGAACGGATTGGCAACGAAGATGAACTTAACTCATCAGTACTCGAATGCCGATTACAAATCGTCGAATCGTATTTTCAACAATTTTGTGAAATCCAAACCAAAATCGAATCGTTGAATCATACCGACTTATCAAGAGCGGAGTTCGAAGAAGAATTTATCGGGGTAAAATCCAAACTTCTTTCTTTATTAAATAATTTCAGAAATCGAACCGCTCCACTGGACACCAGTTTGTTCAATGCTACAGCACTCGGAGCAACGGGATTCGGGACTAATACCCATTTCCATCGATTACCGAAATTAAAGCTACCAAAATTCGATGGCAAGTACGCAGATTATAAACGTTTTATTCGCTCGTTCTCAAATATGGTGGATGAAGATCTCACAATATCCAAAGTGGACAAGTTTAACTACCTTTTAGATTGTTTGTCTGGACCAGCATTAAGTGTTGTAGAACCATTTCAGGTAACAGAAGAGAACTACCCGAAGGCGCTGCAGCGATTAAAAGAAAGGTATGACAACAATGTTTTGATCTTTCGCGACCATATTAGTTCCTTATTTCGCATTTCGTCAATGAAGACTACCGACGCTTCCTCGTTACGTAATATTATTGATACAGTTGCAGCTCTTCGAGGGTCACTTCTATCGATAGGATCCGAAACCGATGTTATGAATTCGATATTAATTTATATTGTTTTATCCAAACTAGATTTTGATTCAAAGGCCGCCTACAACAAAAAACAAAATTACGAACATCTGCCTTCATGGGATGATTGCTACAATTTACTTAGTCGGCACTGCCAGTATCTAGAAAGCTGCGGTAAAAAAGAATCAACTCTACCAACTCAACGGGATAAGGCCAGCGTCAAGAGTAGCACACATTCATTTGTTAATACAAAATCAAATTGTTTGCACTGCAACCAAGCCGGGCACAGCCTCAACAATTGCTCATCGTTTTTAGCTCTTTCAACTTCGGAACGATTTGATTTTGTCAAGCAAGCTGGAAGCTGCATAAATTGTTTAAGCAAGGGGCATTTGGTGTCGAAATGTTCATCGAAATCTCGTTGTCGTCAGTGCCATCAAGCTCACCACACCCTACTACACTTTAATGCTGCTCCAACTTCTACACCACAATCAACGAAATCACCAGAACTACCAACACCTGAATCGTCAACGCCTTCAGCAAACTTGCCATCGTCATCAACAAAGGCCACAGCTGTTCCACTCATCGCTCGTTCTCGTAAAACGGCTGTCATACCAACTGCATTAATTTATATTAAAGACAAATTTGAAATGATGCAACCAGCGCGTGCATTATTAGACTCAGGATCCGAAATAAATTTCATGTTGGAAGAAACCGCCAAACGACTGCAACTCAAACGATTTCCATCAGCCAAGGAAGTTACAGGTATTTCCGATATTAAAACAAATGCACACTTTGCTGTATATGCAACAATTAAATCTCGTATTAATGAATTTTCACTATCGACTGAATTTGCAATCACTAAATGTATATCTCCAAGACAGCCATTTGAAGCAATTGATGTTGCGAACTTTAACATTCCCGACGAAATTCAGCTCGCCGATCCATTATTTTACAAGCCTCAGCGTACCGATGTTCTACTTAACGCGGAAGTATTTTTCGAGTGCCTTCAAGATGGCAACATATCCATCGGCAAAGGTCTACCATATCTCCGCAATACGCTATTCGGTTGGATAGTTGGTGGGAGTTGTAAAACGTCTACCAACCCACCGTCATTTGCATGCAATGTAGCTACTTCCACGAACGTAGATGACACTAATGCAATTCTGCAACGTTTTTGGGAAATTGAAGAGTTTGTTCAACAACCATCAACTCTTAATGAAGAAGAGCGTCAGTGCGAGGAACACTTTTGTAAAACTGTGAGAGTTCAAACCGATGGACGCATACAAGTTCGGTTACCTTTTAAATTGCCTACCACAATGTTGGGTGATTCACTCGAAATTGCAAAACGCCGATTCCTCTCCCTTGAACGTCGTTTATCGCGTGATAAACCATTAAAACAAATGTATTCTGATTTCCTAAACGAATATGTGGCACTTGGGCATATGTCACCGATAAAGAACATTGATTTTAGCAATCCACACTACATAATACCCCACCATTGTATTCTTCGGCCACAAAGCACAACTACTAAGTTGCGAGTTGTCTTTGATGCCTCTGCTTGCACTTCATCGGGGTTTTCATTGAATAATATTCTCATGGTGGGAGCTACCATCCAACCTGAATTAATTATGACTTTACTCTCTTTTCGCTTACAACGTTACGCTATGACAGCGGACATTTCAAAAATGTATCGGCAATTTCTGATTGATGAACGAGATCGTTGCTACCAAATAATATTGTGGAGAGAAAATGCGCATGAACCCCTACAATTTTTTAAGCTTAACACTGTTACTTATGGTTTAGCGGCGGCTCCCTTTCCCGCAATTAGAAGTTTATTTCACTTAGCTGAACTAAATAGTAATATTTATCCAGCAGGAGCAGATGCTATTCGTAATAACTTTTACGTAGATGATTTATTAACAGGGGCAGATAAGGTTGAAGATTTAAAACTGCTAAAATTAGAGACTGTTAAAATCTTGGAGACGGCGGGGCTAACTCTTACAAAATGGCACTCAAATTGTGAACAAATAACTGACTCTGAATCGAATGAAGTTTCGCTTACATTTCCGGAAGAAAGTATCACCAAAACTTTAGGCATGTCGTGGAAGCCATCAAGGGACACATTTTGCTTTCGCTATGATTTATCAGACGATCAGTTAGCGACGAAACGATCAGTTTTATCAACCATTTCTCGTATTTTTGATATTCTCGGTCTAGTGAGCCCAATCATCATTCGTGGAAAAATACTGATTCAAGAAATTTGGATACGGAAACTCGAGTGGGATGACACCCTTCCTCCAGATCTGCACTCCAAGTGGCAACAGATAAAATCAGACCTTAAGGTAATCAACAAGATAGAGGTGCCTCGATATGTTTTCACATCTACAAGTCATCTGTGTGAAATTCATGGCTTTGCAGATGCATCTCAACGCGCTTACGGCTGTTGCATTTACACGAGATGCAATATAGATGGCTCATTTAAAACCAATCTTCTCATTGCAAAATCAAAGGTTGCACCTATAAAGGCACAATCGCTTCCCAGACTAGAGCTATGTGCTGCTCTATTACTATGTAGAACTTGGCAAAAAATTTAAGCCAAACTTGTTAAATACACGTCTAACATTTATTTTTGGACAGATTCGGAAATTGTCTTACAATGGCTTAAGCTACACTCATCGACACTTAATTGCTTTGTAGCAAATCGCGTATCGGAAATCCAGGAAACGAGCAGAGAAATTTCTTGGAAGCATGTACCGACCAAACAGAATCCGGCAGATATTGTGTCACGCGGATCCAGTGCTGATGATCTTTCAGATACGATTTGGTTCACCGGACCATTATTTCTTTCGAAACAGCCTGAAGAATGGCCCAACAATAACAAAGAAGTCAATGCACAAACGGATTTGGAACGCCGTAAAGCAGCAGTGTTTAAATGTAGCGATACAATTAGCGAAGGCTCCATCATAAATTCGTTGATCGACCGAAGTTCGTCATATTTTCGCATACTCCGCACAACTTCGTATATTTTTCGTGTGTTCAACAAGTGCCCTGCAAACAAACATCTAACTCCATTGGATGTGCTGCACTTGTCTCATACGGAGCTCGAAACAAGTTTTTGGAGAATCGTAGCAGAAATTCAGCGCATAGACTTCGCCGATGAAATCCAATGTCTTCAGAATGACCAAGCCGTAAAACCAGTCATCCAAAAACTAACACCATTTCTACATGAAATGGAACTGAATGGAACCAAAATTTCAATTCTTCGTGTCGGTGGTCGTCTATCTAAAGCACCAATTCCATTTGACGCCAAATTCCCAGCTTTACTACCAAAGTGTCATCGGTTTGTAAAGCTTTACGTCGAATATCTTCACAAAAAACATTTACATGCTGGCCCCAAAGTTTTGATAAGTCTTTTACGTGAAAACGTATGGGTAGTAAATGCACGAGCGGTCGTGCGTAAGGTAGTACGAGATTGCACTAATTGCTTCCGTTACAAACCAAAATTAATGCGGCAAATCATGGGTGATCTTCCAGCAAATCGATTGAAGGCTCAGCGACCTTTTCTAGTTAGTGGAGTTGATTTTTGCGGTCCATTCAATACAACGCACCGTATACGTGGCAAGCCACCGTACAAAACATACTTAGCAATTTTTGTGTGCTTTGCATCAAAAGCAATTCATGTAGAACTAGTTTCGGATTTGTCAACTAACAATTTTATTCTTTGCTTAAAACGCTTTGCAGGTAGACGTGGGATACCCCAGCGTATATTTTGTGACAACGCAACAAATTTTGTTGGTGCTCAGTCAAAACTACAACAACTTAAACAACAACTTTTCAAGGCAGAAACTATCGAGAATATCACTGATTACAGTAACAAAACTGGATTTGAATTTAGCTTCATCCCCCCTCGGGCACCACACTTTGGCGGCTTATGGGAAGCCGCCGTCAAATCAATGAAGACAATTTTGGTTAAGAATATTTCAAACGCCAATCTCACATACGAGGAGCTACAGACTGTCGTCATAGAAGTAGAAGCAATCTTAAATTCACGTCCGCTTACACCAATGACTAACGATCCCAATGACGGCGAAGCTTTAACACCCGCGCATCTTCTTATTGGGTCTTCGTTACTGTCCATGCCAGATGATCGCATAAACTCTAGCAACCCATCATGCTTGACGCAGTGGAAACGAGTCACTTACCTAAAACAACATTTTTGGGAGATTTGGTCACGCGACTATATCTTAAGCTTGCAGCAACGGACAAAGTGGTGCCGACCAGAAACCAATGTTGAGGTCGGTCGCATGGTCGTTATTCACGAGCCCAATACACCTCCGCAGCAGTGGCGATTGGGAAGGGTAATCAAGTGTATTCCCGGCTCTGATGGTAAAGTGAGGGTGCTCGACATCAAAACTGCTAAGGGAGAAATCCGGCGTGCAGTACACAAGGTCGCTCTATTGCCGAATCTGGATTGAAGTGGAACATTCAATGGCGGGAGCATGTTTGGTCATCTCGCCCCACTGTGCCTGCACTTTGTATATACTACATGTGTATGTACTTCTAAACATAAGGGAATACCGCAACATCACGCCACGTTTATATAAAGGCATACGTAGTACAGAGGGCATATTATGAGTAATAGCTGACCAAGTTGTGTATTTAATTTAGCAGTGTGATGGACTTTTTGGTCAAAAGCGCAAGTGATAGAAATTATTGAGTTTCTCCACTGATTGTCAGACGTTTGGCCAAACAACTTGGCATCCTCGTGTATTGTAACAAACAAAAAATTATTACACTAATTATACATATGTACAATGGTACCCTCTTCTTTAGGTACACTTGCCTGACTGGGGTATAATTCGAGCAGATGGCTGTCTCTTAATTCTATCCATGGTTCCGCTATGTTTTGAAGCAAAATCTATCGTTTTATATCAAAGTTGTCAAGTTCCGCTGGGAACTGATAACTTTCGTACCATTTCTCCATTCAAAACGTCCGATTGCACATTTATTAACGTCATTGATAAAATTACATAGGAAAATAAAATATTCAAAAATACAAGGAACACACTTCCTTTTTTAATATGAAGCGCATATAATGGTACATTAACTGGAGTTCATAAATACAGTTTAATAAAATATGTACATATGCACATAGATACATACTATGTATGTAGGTATGTGAGTATAAACATATTAAGGACCAAATATGTATATGGCATTTTGGAGGTGCATGTGCAAATACTTCAAACTTATTCGTAATCGTCATCAACATAGAACGTCGCCGAATTGGGTGGTACTGCATCTCTCGCCGCAATCACTGGCGGCACAGCTGTGGGACGCTCTGCTGCCGTCAGTGGCTGTTTCAGCTTATCCAGCAGACTACCGATGTCGAATTTCACCGTCGGAACGGATATACCTTCGGCCGCTTGCAGGCCAACCATCTGTGATGACAACGCATCGACATCTTGTCGCGCTGCAAATAGCAACTGATCGTGAGCGGCCAACTGCAACTGAGCTGTTTGAGCGCGTATAGCCGCCGAGGCAACCTCTTGCTGGGCATTCTGCAAGGCCGCCGTCACACTGCGCACATGATTGGCCGCCTCCTCGAGTTGCTGCTGCGCTGAATTGGCTACCGCTTGGGCCTTTTTAATTTCTATTGCCTCAAGTTGGACGCGCGCCTGCGCAACATACAAATGCTGGACGAGTGAGTGTAGGGCGCGTGTTTTTCCTTCTTGATCTGTAAGGGACGGTGCAGGGAAGAGATAAGATAGTGGTGGTGGTGCTATACCGCCATAGGCGCTCATGTTCGCCCCACCCGCTGCAGCATTTTTTACAGCCACACAAGTAGTCGCCTCTCCGGGGCGCGAATAAGGATATGGCACTGTTGTTGGCTTCTGTATTTGTACTGTGGTTGTCGACTCATCCTCCGGTATGCATGTTGTTGTTTCCTCTTCCGTCGCCGTTATTTTTGATACTGTCGGTAGCGAAGGTTTTTTTGTTGATGTGGCTGGTACTAATGGCGGCGTTGTCGGCGTTTGAGCTGTTTGTGACGGTAACGGTATTTGTGATTGCTGTGCTGGCAGTTGGGGATGTTGTGGTGTTTGAAACTGTTGCGCTGGTTGCGGCGACTGAGTAGACAGTGCTGACTGAGCTGGTTGTCCGGGTATTATAGCTATGCACGTTGTTTTCGCAGCAGCATGCGGCTTGTTTGTCGTTGTGTGTGCTTCTACATTTTTTGTCGGTTCAGTTTCTACAAATATACATATAAAAGAATACGAAAGCATTTCAAAATCAACTTATTCATGCACTACAAGCGCTCTAAACCTAGCGATATCACACGCACCGCATTCAGTTGTAGTTTCGGCTGAGCGAGGAAACAAAACGTAGTCTGCATCAAAGTCTTTCGGTCGATAGTCCGCGCCGGAGAAGTCTGTAAAATCGGCGAGATCGGCATTCTCCAAATAATCCCCATCATCTTC
The DNA here is from genome assembly GCA_960531455.1 of Urophora cardui. NCBI lineage: Eukaryota > Metazoa > Arthropoda > Insecta > Diptera > Tephritidae > Urophora > Urophora cardui. The sequence goes on along the minus strand of OY482673.1, from coordinate 66,681,520 downwards.
CATATCGGGATCCAAATAATAATAGTCGTCACTGCGAAACGGTATCGAAAATGTACTTGAAATGTTCAGTATGACCACCAAAAGTACTGCATGAAATGTTTATGAAAAATTCAAGGCAAAAGTTGCAATATTTTCTTTTTGCACTCACCAGTCCAAGTGCAGCGCCTCAGTTGCATTGAAATGACATTTAGGATTATATTTTGCTTTGTTTTCGCTCGTACAACGAATGAAGCTATAAATTTTTAACGTGTAATCTTTTTAAAATTTTATATATGTATGTATGTATTTCAAGAATTGGCATTGGAGCTTCGCATATTTTTCTTTAAAGAGAACGAATGACAGTAATAAAATAAAATTTTGAAATATTTACATTGGTTTCGTAACAAGGTTTATCAAATAAAATATTTTTAACTTTATGATATTTTTTATTCAATTTTATCTTTATTTGATTCAAAATACCTACATTTGTAGTTCAAGCACAAGCCTTCTCCATTTTAATTTATTAAAATTTTTCATACAAAATTCTTTTTTTACCTTAGTTTGGATGGCACTGGTTTTTTTTTTTGTTTGAGTTTGGACACAACCCATTTATGACGCGTAAAAGCAGGCAACAAAAAATATTATAAAATTTTGCAATAACAATAACATAGTAATTTTCTGAAACAACAACAATTACACAGAAATTTTCCCACGGCGATTGTGCACGTATTTTCCAACCGATTTTAATGAAAATCAAAATGGAGCTATTCTAGGGAATTCCCATTCTAATGACTTTTAAAATCGGTTCAGTAGAATCGACAAAAGGTCGCGGACAAAATTCCTCTTAGCGTATTAATATATAGATATCTTTGACTGCGCTGTCACTGATTTTAAGGGCCGCCCTAATGCACATAGCTGTGGATTGTTTCGAAAGAAGAAGAAAGAATAAAAAACTAATAAGTAGAGCTCGGATAATAGGTGAAAATCAAACATCTAAAATTATGCTAGGTAATGTTTGTGAGCACATCCAGTGGCGGGGTTAATTCGGGTCTAAGCCCCCCGTAAATGCAATTGTATTTTTTGCTTACTAGGATGCCAGAAAAATAAATTATTAAGGTTTTTTATGGGTTACACATGCGAAATTGCAAAGAAAGCTACAATAAATAAATATAATAATAAAGAATAATAGTGGTCTTCATCTAAAGTGATAAAGTAATAAATTTTTAAGGTTTATCAGTTTATCCGCATTTTTACATGAACGCACCTTGGTAAATAGTTGTTTAAACTCTTGTCAGCTGTCAGTGTTAACTTGATTAATAAATAAAAAAAACCCAATAAAATATACAAAAATGCATATAACATTTTTGTAGAAATTATTTTAATAAATCGTGCTAAAATGCCGAAGGAAAGCACAATTTCTTCTTTTAAATTGAAAAAGTAAAACTGACAATGTGTCAGACTTGAATTTTACCAAAATTTATAAATTTACGCAACAAAATCGTTCGGTAAAGTGATAAACTTTGCTTAAATATATTTTCATACAAATTTTGACAGATAATTTATCATAATTATAGTTTTATCACTTTACCCCATTTACCAGCAATTTACCACTTTAGATGAAGACCCTTAATAATAAATAAAGTATATTAAATAAATAAAAAATATAAATTTATCGTCGCTATAGAAGGAAAAAGACGCAAACTTTTTTCTTTCAAAGAAAGACGCATTAAAAATATTTTTCGAAAGAAAAAAATTCAATTTTTCTTAATTATAAACTGGCCAATGGCGGGGTGCAATAGCGCCTTGCGAAATAAGCCCTTTAAGGCCTTATTACACTATTGAAAGTGAAATAAGGCCTTTATTTCAAAAAAGGCTTTATTACACTTCGAAAGTGAAATAAAGCCTTTATGAAAATTTACTCAATTGTGCAATAAAGCCTTATTATTTTTTTATTAAACATAAGTGATAACCAACTACCGATATGATTGGGGTTATCACGAAGATTTGATTTCCGGCTGTGCGTCCGCCCCCGCTCCCATCCGCGTCCGCCGGTTCGTGCGTCCGCGCCGCGGCCCGCGCCCACGGCCATCCCCGGACCATTTTCACGATTTTAAGTAAATAATTGAAGAACACACGTGCATAATTTTTTATATTGTGATCAAAATTGTACTATTTTACATTAAATAGAACACATTTTTCTTAAAAACTAAACATACTATAATTATTTCTTCCTTGTTATTGTAATACAATAACATCGTCATCTTTATTCCCTGAATAGTTTTAATTTTTTTTGTTTTTTTTTTCGTTTTTGATACTCTTGTTACACTGTTAAATTTTTTGTTTTTGTTGTTGTTGATAACAGCATTTCGTTTACTAAACTGTGTTATAATAGCTGCGTTCCAAATAGCAGACCTGTTTCGTGTCACGGTCATAATCTAACCGGAACGATGCGGGTCAGCTGCAGTAGAGTTGTTTGTGTATATACGTGTGTCTACATATGTATGCATGTGCGCCCAAGAAAATAATGCCGCCCATTAACCATACAATTTATCGTACTACACCGTCGTACGATAAATCGCATGCTTCGCCACCAACGCTCCAACTTCAACGTCGATTTATCGTCAAACATAATTTTTACCAACGCTTTGAACAGTAAACAACAAGCCAATGTACAACACGTAATAATTAAAAAAAGCTAATTTTTGTGTTATAAAAATATATAAGTAACTGTTTACATTTTTCGCACTTAATATTGCACATGTTGGCAATATTTTTGTAGTAATTTATTAAATTTTGCCACTTTTATTTCTTATTTTCAAAGTGATGCGCGCGATGCTTTCACTTCAGCGAGGAAAAATAATGAAGTTTGCCAAACATATCCACTAAACTTCCAATTTGTTGTACAACGCGACAAAATATCAAAATCGTTTGATCTTCATCCAACCGTCTGTCCAACTTGTTTCATGAAAAAAAATGAAAGGGCAATAAGGCCTTTAAGGCTTTATTTCTCTTTCGAAGTGTAATAAAGCCTTTTTTGAAATAAAGGCCTTATTTCACTTTCAATAGTGTAATAAGGCCTTAAAGGCTTTATTTCACAAGGCGCTATTGCACCCTGCCCTGGCCAATAGCTCATATAAAATTCGGGTTTACCACGTTATCCCCAAAATCAAAATCCCCAAATCAAAATCCCCAAATCAAAATCCCCAAAATCAAAATCCTTAAAATCAAAATCCCCAAACACAAAATCCCCATATTCTGTGTGAAATAAATTAAAATTAGGTTAGAAATCGCGGCGATTTATTTATTTCACACAGAATATGAGAATTGTACATTGGACATTATTTCTCAAACTGAAACTCATAAGAAATTGTATACGTGATGATTTCACAAATGTTTATTAATAAATTAATCTCAATAACTTATGATTACATATTTGCATACATACATAACATAAATAAATACAAACTTCGTTGATTATCAAGTAAGCAATTGGAAATTAAATTACGGTTATTACGCTCAAGAAATTTACATATGTACATATGCCCAGGTGCAGACAAAATCAAAATTTTATACTGAATCCAAATATGAAATTAAAATTAAAATCGAGCCGTTTTCAGAGAAATCTACCCAATAAACCAAAAGGCTTGAGAATAATATTATAACAAGCTTACAAATATAAGCGTTAAGCTTGAGGAATGCTTGTGTAAAGTATTGAAAAAGACTTAAGAATAATTGTAGAAAAATCAAAACGGCACCCTTTTTATAAGCTTACAAATGTAATTGTAGAAAAATATTACTTGTTGTAAGCTTATAAATACAATTGTATCTATAAATAGTTGAAAAAAAAAAAAAAATAAATTTTTATTTGCATTTTTCTTTTCATTTTCTTTCTTTCTTCACCTTTACTGCAATGTTCTTTATTTTATATTCTCCTCCTGTTTCGAACCATGACATCAACCTGAACGGTATCATATAGTATGATATTCAACATTATATTGAATTTTATTGAGGCTTTTATACTTCCCTTTTCCGAAAGAGGAATAATGAATTATATGAATCATTGTAAAACCAAAATTTAAAAAAAATTTACAGCAAGCTTAAAACAATCTTAATATTAATAGCTTTTGAAGCTTTCATTGCAAGTGTAAAGTAAGCTTATTGTGATATTGTTTTCAAGCTTGTGTTCCTCAATTATTACAATCATGCTTGTGAATAAGCTTACAATTAAGCTTATAAAAACTGTATTGCAATAAGCTTACAATGGACAATTGTTATAAGCTTGTTTTCAAGTCCTATTACATTTCGCTTACTTCCTGGTCTGTTGGGTAGCTGCATAAATGGAAGAGTTATTATTCAAAAATATAATTTGATTGCAGGATATATCTTTGTGATTAATTAACCTGACCTAATGTTCATACATTCGTATATACGTAAATACGTATGTATGTACATCCCTGCAAAAATCATGGGATTATATGGGGTCTGGTACGATATGTCGAAAATTTTAATGTCAAATCTAAATATGCCGAATAAAAAAAGACCGAAAAAAATGTCGAATGATAAAATGTCGAAGCAAAAAATACCGAATTTTAATCATGTAAAAATTTGGAAAAAATTTCTAATATATCATTAAAAAATAGCCCAACTTATGGAAGCTCGAATTTTACACATCAAAAATAAAAAATAAAAAAAAATAACTCTCAGCCGGCAGAATTCTCTTCGCTGAGTAATATCTATGGCCCGGTCCACAGTGCTTTTGCGCAGAACAGTTTTTTGCGTTGGCGGCCTTGGGCCGCGTTTATAAAAAATAACCCTGGGCTACGCCATCCGTCCGGACGTGTGCCCTAACAGTGGCTACCGCCACGGTGATGTCCTTCTGCGTAGTACACCCTTCAGCGGCGGCGATAAAAATGTAAGTATACAAATTTCGGTCTTTTTCGGTAATTTTCCTCATTTCGACATTTTTTAATTGGGTCAAAAATGTATTCGGTATAATAAGTACTCGGTTGGTCCATAGCGAGCACTCCATGGATTAGCGAATGGAGTACTCCGAATTTTTGAAGGGATATATACATATATATTATATGTATGTATACATATGTATATGTTATTACGTATCAGAGCTCAGATAAGACTCGGCATGCGGTTTTTTAAATATGATCTTCATTGTTGTTTATTTAGTCATCTTTTGGGGATTTTGTGACGCTATCCCCGAAAAAAATGTGTGGATTTCGTGTTTGGGGATTTTGATTTTGGGGGGAGAGCCACAAAATCCCCGAAAACAAAATCCCCAGCACAAAATCCCCATTTTAAAAAAAAAATCCCCAACACAAAATCCCCAAAATCTAAATCCCCAAACACAAAATCCCCAAACACAAAATCCCCAAACACAAAATCCCCAAACACAAAATCACCAATTCCCATAATACCCACCACAGAAAGCTCTTATTTATGTATTTAATTAAAAATAATACATATATATACTATTTACATGTGTATGGATATATCTGTGGCCACAAGCAATAACCGCTTAAGTCGACTTAGGAAGATTTCGAGTTGCATATACCACATTATTCTCCTTTTAAAGCTCTATATTTCTGTAAAACCCCCCATGCTTATAACTTAATTCAATCAAAAGATATAAATAAAAAGATTTAGGCTTAACTTACAATAGAGGTATATTAAACATGCTATAACAGCCAAAGTAGATGTATATATGTACTTAATCAAATTTCTGCATGACATTTTGTTTTATTTACAAAATTTGATCGTAATGGGCCCGTCAGAATGAATACTTTTCCGGCAATCCAGCTCCGTTTAACTGACACATACTTCAATTTCATATATGTATTTGTTACGGCAAAGTTGAAGTACTGAATGTGTCGATCGTCATTCAAATACATGTAGTTCTACTCTGCTGTCAGTTAAAAGGATTTCTGGATTGACGGAAAAGTATTCATTCTGACGCCCCTATAACATTGTGGATGGCTCACTGATTTTGCGTCCATAGTTTTCGAATATAAAAATCAATATATCGCGAAATCATATTTTTCGACTTAAGCGATTATTGCAAATTGCCACATATATGTATGTATAAGGCTCGATATGCGCTACAACAAAAACACACTAAAGAACAGTTCTGAACAAAAACAATGTACATGTTGAAATTTGTTGTTAATATTTTGCATTCAATTTAATTTAATATTACTTTTTTATTGTTAATTAACAAAGAACAAGTAAGGAAGCCTAAGTTCGAGTGGAATCGAACATTAGATACTCAGCTGTATGCTTTCATTGTTTGTTTGCCTTTGATGGAAACACGATGTACTTTATATAAGGCGAGTGCTGTATCCACGCCCTTTTTCTAAATTTTTATCAGTCATCCAAATAAGCATAGGAATAGTATTCTTTGTGCAAAATTTCATCCCTTTATGACTTTTAGTTACAAAGATGTCACGTTACAAATTCCCAAAGGTTGTTCCAGAAATATCTTTGTTAAAAAGTAGGCGTGGTCATAAACCGATTTCAATAAATTTTTGCGTGTCTATTAACACAAGCTATAGAAGTATATAACACAAGTTTCGTCATAATATCTCAATTATTTGTCGAGATATGGGCTCCGAAATCTCGTTGATTCTTTGTCTAAAAAGAGGCGGTGCCACGCCCATTTTCCAAAATTTTTATATTTTTTGTTTCCGGTCTATTTTAGAACTCATGCCACAAAATTTCAATGAACTATCTTTATATTTGACATAGATATCGCTTAAAATGTTTTTATTAGGCCACTTTATAATACCCATATATAAAAGTGGGCGTGGTCGTCAACCGATTTTGGCAGTTTTTCGTCCAAACATTTGCCTAGGTAAGTATATCACGCCTACCAAATTTCATCGATATATCTTCAACGGTTTCTGAGTTATGACTCATAAAACTTTCAATGTTTGCCCCTTAATAAGTGGGCGTGGCACCGCCCATTTTCCAAAATTTCAATATATTTCTTCATAAGGGCCCGAGCTCAATACGTGTGTGAAGTTTTATCACTCTAGCTCTATTAGTAACTGAGATACAAAATTTCCGATTTTTACTATATAGAGGAAGTGGGCGTGGTCATGGTCCGATTTCGCCCATTTTCAATACCATCCGTTCCTGTCTTGATACCAACTTACATTCCAAATTTCATCAAAATATCTCAATTTTTGCGCGAGTTATCGTGCTCACAGACGGACGGACGGACAGACGGACAGACGGACGGACATGGCTCAATCGATTTCTCTTTTCACCCTGATCATTTTGATATATATAAGTCAATATCTATCTCGATTATTTCATTCTGTTACAATCCACCGTTAGGAAATCAAAACTATAATACTCTGTGTACTAGTACAGCTGAGTATAAAAACCTTGAATTGGATTTAGTTAAAAAATAAAATAGTATAAACATCATATCTCAGTTTGTTTGGCGAAATGCGAAATAAATCTTGTAGATACATGCATACGATCATTGAGAAACATAGATGTTTGTATATAATTATGTATTAGAGTTTTTATAGCAGGAAGAGCCACAAAATCCCCGAAAACAAAATCCCCACTTTCTGTGTAAAATACATTTCAATTAGGTTAAAAATCGCCGCGATTTTTAACCTAATTGAAATGTATTTTACACAGAAAGTGGGGATTTTATTTTCGGGGATTTTAATTTTGGGGATTTTGTGTTTGGGGATTTTGATTTTGGGGATTTTGTGTTTGGGGATTTTAATTTTGGGGATTTTGATTTTGGGGATTTTGATTTGGGGATTTTATTTTGGGGATTTTTATTTTGGGTATTTTAGGCCCAACCCGATTTTGGGAATTTTTTTTTTGGAGATTTTGTGCGTTGGGGATTTTGTTTTTTGGGGATTATGTGGCACTCCCCGCTGGAAGAAGTGTGATGAGGGGATGTGGTGGTCTCCGAAATGATTCCATAACTTCTACCAAAAAAATCTCTTAAATTTTTCTTAATTATAAACTGGCCAATAGCTAATATAAAATTCACATAAAATAATTATTAGAATTAAAACGGCCATGTAAAAACGAAAGACTCTTTATTTTTTTTGATAACGAAGAAAGACGCTTTATTTTTTTTTTTACTATAAAGAAAGACGCATTTAAATATTTTTTAGGAAAGAAAGACGTATTCGATTTTTTATTTTTCTTCGTCAATATTAATGCTAATGCGTCTTTCTTCGCAGTTAATAATGCTAATGCGTCTTTCTTCGTCGAAATATTTTTTAATGCGTCTATCTTCGTCGACATGTTTTGTAAAGCGTATTTCTTCCCCGACATATTTTTAATGCGCCTTTTTTCGTCGACAATTTACTGACATGCGTCTTTCCTCTTCCAGAGCGACGATATAATTATAAAGAATAAAGAAAAAAATTAAAAATTTGTAGTGACTCGCTTAAATTTGAGAAAAATCTTCGCACGTGAATGAAAAACCAAACCAAATATATTTTGAATGAAAATGAGGCAAGTGCATATTAGCAAATGGAATATATAATACAGAATTTTGCACAAACTTTTTAACTTTAATATATTTGGTTTCTGTTATAGATTTTTTTATATAACAAATTAAAATTATTAAAAACACATAAATAAATATGTTTTCCGAATAAAATCACTTTCTATTCTCGCTTTTTCCATCACACACCACTATGTGTATATTTAAACTGCAAATTTGTGTAACATGATTAAGAACCTTTCCAATAAAATCTTCACCCACCATACCAATATTCTACCCCTTTATATTTATATTGTAATCACGCCACTGAAAAAAAACAAAATTTATAAATGTAGCTTATTTTGAGGCGCTTGATTTTACCTATTTTTCCGAGCTCTACTAATAAGTATAAGACTAATCACACGAAGATGTAAATGATGGCAGTGATACTGATAGTGATAGTGATACTGAGAGTGATAGTGATAGTGATAGTGATAGTGATAGTGATAGTGATAGTGATAGTGATAGTGATAGTGATAGTGTTAGTGATAGTGATAGTGATAGTGATGGTGATGGTGATGGTGATGGTGATGGTGATGGTGATAGTGATAGTGATAGTGATAGTGATAGTAATAGTGATAGTGATAGTGATAGTGATAGTGATAGTGATAGTGATAGTGATAGTGATAGTGATAGTGATAGTGATAGTGATAGTGATAGTGATAGTGATAGTGATAGTGATAATTATAGTGATAGTGATAGTGATAGTGATAGCGATAGTGACACTGATAGTGATGTATAAAGCATCCGACACTATAATTTTATGCTACAGAAGGAAAATGGCATTTATGAATGAGCGAAGCCGGAAATAGATTGCAGGGATTAAAATTTTTTTGTGTTGAAATTAGAAATTTTCAGCTTTTGTAGTTTAAAACTTGTACCAAGATTCTAGTAGGAACTCGTCCGAAAAGACTGACCTATGTAGCTTTTTTAATTCTAAGATTACAATATATATACTAAATATACTTATGTACATATGTGCATTACTCTTTAAATGTTCAACAACTAAGCTTATAACCCGACCATTCATTCATTCATATCATACTCGATAATAAATAAGCTAGGATGCACAGAAATATGTACATATGTATGTACCTATGCAGTTTTATTATTAGGGCAACAACTTATTCGCTGAATAATACTCATATTTTAAACGTTTTCTGCGCACTTTATAGGTTTTTGCTATTTTGAAGTATTTTTGTTCTATTTATGTTATTGTTTTTTTTTGTTTTTAATATAAAGCAGGGACTCCCAGGCCCTCTAGATGATCAAACATGCATCCTTTTTTTTAACTTTTTAACTTTTTGGAAAAGATTCCTCTTCTTCATTCTAATGAAAGGGACACTGAAGATGGCACTTTGCCGAAACCAGTTTTTCTCAGCAACAAAATTGACAAGAGATGACGGAAAATCGTTCCAATATACATACATCGTATTCCTGCCCTGCCGGAAAAATAAGCAAAAAAAAAAGAATTACTTAATTTAAGTTTAGTTTCCAAATTTATTATAAAATCTTTTGCAAATTTAATAATTATGGGAAATTTTACTTTGCCCTAGTTAATATATTTATGCAGTTTTTATATTTTATATACATACATAATAAATTATTATATTTAGCCATTATATATGTACATATCGAGCAATAACCGCCGAATTAACGTAAATAGCATATACAAAGTTTTAGAGGAGAACGTCTTCTTTCATAAATATCTACGTAAATAAGCTACACATTCCAACAAAGTTTTACTGCTTTATGTGCCAAAAGTGGACTAAATCTTCATTCAAAATATCACGGGAATGTGTAGCTCATTTACGTAGATATATACAAAAGAAAACGTTCTCCTCTAAAAATGTGTATATGCCCCTTACGTAAATTCGGCGGTTATGGCTCAATATAATCTGTACATGTGAATCAAAATAAATTTAGTTTGCTCCTTGCCATTATAATATCACAAGAAATTACATATTTTCACACAATAATATTGAGATAAAAAAACAAATTATTTTTTGTCGCAAAGCTATGGCCGCTTCTCTGCTTACTTCCGACCTCTTTAATCTTTATGTACTACCCTAAGCACAATTATTTCCACCGTTTGAACTATTAATAAATACATATATAGGTACGTTGTATTATTTATAAATACACATTAGGGGGATTCACTATCGCTAGTACGATTGCAAGATAGCACGGATTGCTAATATCCTAGACCAGAATATGCAACACATCGAGAGCACCTTACTGCACAGTCGTATTAAATTTTAAGAAGCATCATCACTCACTTTTTAATAAATAAATCATATTTTAGTAAATTTAATAAATACGCACAAAACATAACAATTTAAGCAAGATTCGGATGCTCAAATTGCTCAAATTAGCAATTGGCAAATCTCGATATATTCATGCAACCTATTGTTGTTTACCGCCCACCGTGCACAGCTAGCATGTATTTCAGCTATAGTTCTTTTTAATATTAACGTATAAGTATGTAAGAATGAGAATTGGATCATTAGATTAAAATATTTACATAAACTAGCAAAATATTTGAACTTAAAATAGCACCATAAAAAAACGTACTTCTTTTGAAATTTTCATTTTAGATGCACCAAAGTACATTAAGCACTGCAGGTGCATCAAAATTGTATTAAAAAAATATTTCTTTATTTATTCTAAATGAAACATATCATAAGGAATTTTCACGTAGAGTTAACATTTTAGGAGTTATACGCAAATTAAAGTGGGTACTTTTTGTGTTATTTTATATTTCAGTGGTTATCTTTTAGGTCCTGTTCACATTGGATTTTTCCACTACAGGTGTTTTTTGTATCCTTTAGCTACCAGATAATGTACTGAAATCGGAAAAATTTGGACTTTGGCGAATTTTCGATTTCGTCAATATTTGATCCTTTCAAAAAAAAAACAAAAAATGTGGATATCCTTGAAAAAGGAGCAGCTCGGATTTTAATTTCAACGGATGTTTCATCTATAAACATCACATAACACAACCCCACTTTCCTTTTTTGTCGACATTTTCATGCAACCTATCGTCGCTTCCTGCCCACCGTGTGCAGCCTGTCAAAATCAAATATCAAACATTTATTAAAATTTTTGAACCGATTTTGTTTGTTATTTTGTTTGTTGAGTCCTATAATGTAATATTCATCTTCTTTTTCTTTTGTGTGGTTGGATGACCGCTTCCTATTTTTTCTGCACTGGGTTTGCAAATTATGCTCCTTTGTTCCTTTTCTTTTTTCAAAAAAAAAAAAATAATAAAATAAAGCCACAAAAAAAATTTATTTATTTTCAGAAAAAAAAAAACAAATTTCAATATTTTTAAATTTATGACAATCATTTGACGTTAAAGGAGCCTTTTAATATTATATTATTATGAAATCACTCCCACTTTAAAGAAGATTTAAATGACGCTTTAACTAAAAGGCTCCTTTAACAAAAGGAGCTTTAAAAATTTCATTATGAAATCGGCCCTAACTTCAGTATATCGCACCCTAAATCATAAATTGACACAACTCAAAATTCAAAAATTTTCAGGAGCCAAACAACTTTTTTTCTTTACAAGTAATGATGTTGAAAAGGCTAATCACTTAATGATTTAGGGTGCGATATTAACTTTAACAAAAAGAAAAAAAAAAGTACATATTTATAAAATTAAAGAAAACAAACCAAAAATTAATAAAATTATCGCGCTTTAAATTAATTTAACTTTTTACATCTCCATCACTCTATTTCCATTTAAAATTTGCTGGATACATGTATATTTATTGAGTAGAGATCAGGGCTCTCTAACAGCGGCTGTAGCATGCCATCAGCTGATTTTTTTTTCTTCGCTAGGAGCAAGTGCCACAGCACACAAAGGTCAAACTGAGTTACCTTATTCCCTCCACACAATTTGTTTGCTAATTTTGACACATACTTGCCAAAAAGTTTTAACAAAATAAACGGTAATTGTTGGTGGCATAATGCTACGACCGGTATAGTTGGGTCATGCTAGTGATCAAGAATTGTATCGATGTCATAACATCTACGGCTTTGGGATACATATCGCGTGTTGGCGATGTAACTAAACCACATAATTACTGTACTTTTCGTGGACGAACAAAAATAATATATAGAAAAATAAAAAATAGATGGAAATAAATAAGCATTGTTTTCCCAAACCGTTGCTTTTAAGGAAAAAGTGCCAAAATCAAAAGCAACGTACCAACGTACCAAATCATTTTCAAAGTACCAGTTTCGGTACGAATGTACCAAAAGTGGCAACGCTGGTTGTGTGTTGTAAAACTTTGCAATTCGTGCTACGTGCTAGGGTTATGCTATGGATAGTGAATCCCCCTATTGTTGCATGTTTCCATATTTTTTCTCTTAATGCCGGCGCGTTTCTTGGCATGCTAAGATTAATTTATTTTTTAACGATACATTTTACTTGGCACTTACATTTTTAATTGTACTCTCCAATCTTGCCCATCCTTAATCCTTGCCCAACCTGGAAAAAACTTCATCCAGCTATCCAACGAAACCAAACTAAACAGTAAATAAACAAACAACACTAACTATAAAATAAACAAGTAAGGAAGCCTAAGTTCGAGTGGAATCGAACATTAGATACTCAGCTGTATGCTTTCATTGTTTGTTTGCGTTTGTTCGATATAGGGTGTATTTTATATGAAACGAGTGCTGCATATACAGGGCGCAGCCACGCCCATTTTCAAAATTTGTATCAATCATCCAAATAAGCATATAAATATTATTGTTAGTGCAAAATTGCATCCCTCTATGACTTTTAGTTACAAAGACTTCACGTTACAAATTCCAAAAGGGTGTTCCAGAAATATCTTTGTTAAAAAGTAGGCGTGGTCATAAACCGATTTCAATACATTTTTGCGTGTCTATTAACACAAGTTATAAAAGTGAATAAACCAAGTTTCGTCATAATATCTCAGTTATTTGTCGAGTAATAGGCTCGTAGATTTCTTTGCATAAAAAGAGGCGGTGCCACGCCCATTTTATAAACTTTTTTTATTTTTTGTTTCCGGTCTATTGTAGAACTCATATCACAAAATTTCAATGAATTATCTTTATATTTCACAGAGATATCGCTAAAAATGATTTCATTAGGTCACTTTATAATACCCATATATAAAAGTGGGCGTGGTCGTCAACAGATTTTGGTAATTTTTCGTCCACACATTTGGCTAAGTAAATATATTACGCGTACCAAATTTCATCGATATATCTTTAACGGTTTCTGAGTTATGACATATAAAACTTTCAATGTTTGACCCTTAATAAGTGGGCGTGGCACCGCCCATTTTCAAAAATTTTTGTATTTTTTGTTTTATGTCCGTAGTTGGACTCCTGCCACAAAATTTCAGTGATAGATCTTTATATTTGACAGAGATATCGCTTAAAATGTTTTTATTAGGCCCCTTTATAGTTCCCATATATAAAAGTGGGCGTGGCCGTCAACCGATTTTGATAATTTTTCGTCAAAACATTTGCCTAAGTAAGCATATTACGCATACCAAATTTCATCGATATATCTTCAACGGTTTCTGAGTTATGACATATAAAACTTTCAATGTTTGACCCTTAATAAGTGGGCGTGGCACCGCCCATTTTCCAGAACTTCATCAAATTTCTTCATAAGGGCCTGAGCTCAATACGTGGGTAAAATTTTATCACTCTAGCTATATTAGTGGCTGAGATACCAAATATCCGATTTTTTCTATATAGGAAAAGTGGGCGTGGTCATGGTCCGATTTCGCCCATTTTCAATACCAACCGTCCCAGTCTCGATACCAACTTGCATTTCAAATTTCATCAAAATATCTCAATTTTTACGCGAGTTATCGTGCGTACGGACGGACGGACGGACGGACGGACGGACGGACGGACGGACGGACGGACGGACGGACGGACGGACGGACGGACGGACGGACATGGCTCAATCGATTTCTCTTTTCACCCTGATCATTTTGATATATATAAGTCCATATCTATCTCGATTATTTCATTATGTTACAATCCACCGTTATGAAATCAAAATTATAATACTCTGTGTACTAGTACAGCTGAGTATAAAAAACTTAAACAAATATGTATAAGATCTTAATTGATAATTCGAATTACAGGAAGTGGCCGAGCTGCGACGTCAGGTGGCACTCGAGAATTTACAAAACCAAAGGATGGATAATTTCGATCAGGATGCGCTTGTGGAATTCGAATGCTGCTTTTGCACAACAAAGGTACCTACATACATATATATTTTTTCATAAAGTTATTTCATTCATTCATTTTATTTTGGAACTAATACGGTAGTACATATGTATGTATGCATGTTTTATATGACTCCAAAAATTTAACTTAAATATGTATGTATATATGTTTGTGCAATTAATTGCTTGAATTCACTTACATTCAAATGTAAGAAATTTATAATTTGCAATTTATGTATACATATATATATATATATATTAATATAAGCGATAACTGCACATATGTATGTGTATATGCTTTAAAACTGTCTTATATAATATACTGGCATGATTTCATTTAACTTTTAGCTAATTTATAATAAGAAATCTTATATGCATGCATGTGCAGGGCCGTATAAACGAGAAAGTGTCTTTCTTTAGGGAGATTTTTGGATTTACATAAATAAACTAAAAAAGGGAAATTGGGGATTGCACTTTTAAAAGAAAATAAATATAGCCTGAAATGTTTTTGCTTATGCCGTAGACTTACCTACGCAGAACATTTCCAGCTGTCTGTAATGAAAAACGACCAAAACGATGAAGTAATGGAAGTTAAATCTAGTTCAAGTGTTCTTTTGCAAGTAGTGTACGTTAGAATATGACGGCTATTATATACTTATAAAATAACAGTGGCTAAAGGACGATTTCCTATTCACTCTAATTTTTTGCTCATTTTGAAAATGCTCTTAATGCGGCACTGAAAACATACCGTTTTAATTTTGAAGCGATTATTTTCACATACGTGGTCGTCACTCATTGGAGAATTTTGTCTTACATAAGTTTGCCGTTACTACATTTTATCAATATACATATGTTTACATGCATACATATACATACATACATCATTATGACATTCAGCAGTTCGATGCGAGTATTTTACACGTATATTAGGGTGGTCCTTAAACATCAAATTACCCCCTACATCGGTAACAGCACAGTCAAAGATTTCACATATAAATTTTGGTCCCTATCGGAGATGGTTAAGGGGTGTCGCATAAGGGTCACATTTCATTTTACCATATAAAGGCCGAAAAAATACATCACATTTTTTTATATCTAATGACCAAAATCAATAGTCGTTTAGTCGAGGATACAAAATATAAGGCGTGGGGTTGAAGAAATATGATACACAATTTGACTTTACATACATTTGGGGCCACCCTTGTGTACATACATAAATACAAACATAAATTATTAAAAACTCGTAAAACATGATTGTAAATATAATTACATACATAATTCAATTCAACAATTCCAGAATCGTGTTTGTGTATTCCATGGGCGAGAGTACACCATGCAGAGGTTAGCAAGACCGCCGCCTTCACCGAAAAATTTTTACGCTCTGAAGCGTATGATTGAAACGGGCGAAGTCAGTCTTTACTACATTTAGACGAATAAGGGTAAAGTGGTATTTAAAAAATTATTGTTTTCCAAATCCGCTTGGCATTTCTTTGAAAAAAAAAAAAATAGAGGATGAGTCACATATGTACATATCGTCGCTGCGCCAACAAATTCAGTTATATGTTTTTTTCGATTTTTTTTTTATTACATATTTATTTAGCGCTATCCGCTAGCCACATTTCTGCAGTTCCCGTTTTCTGATATCCTTCTTTGGTTAGAAGTTATCAAACACAGCTATATGCTCTCAGTAGTAGAAATGCTCTGTAAAATCAGTTATACAGCTATTTTCGTATAATTGTTTTTTGATTTCAGGTTATTTTTGTGTTAAAAATTTATTTAAAAAAAAGCGTATGTGACCAATTTTCAAAATAGGAGGGGCACTGGTCAATTAAATAATGCATTTCCAAGCCATCGCTAATTGTATCGGACCCTAGCGAAGAATTGTATACACATCTATCACGATTTCTTACCCCCACTAACAAATTTAAACAATTTGTAAAAAGAGCTATGTGCTGTAAAACGGCGCAAATGCTTCATGCGAAGTGGTTGGTCAAAAAAAAGTAAAAAAAAAATTGCATAAGTCTATTACATATGTGTAGTATCATTAGTTAACAATTCAAACTAGATCACCAGAAAACGGTTTTTTTGGTCTCCTGAAAAGTTGCTGAAAAACGTATAGCTGTTTTTGTCGGCGCAGCGACGATATCTAAATAAATACCCGCTAACGAATGGTAATTGCTTTCGTATGAAGTAGTAAACTACAGCTACAATTTTAATCATCGATTACATTTTAAAAATTCATTCACATCACTTCACTTATATTTTCTAATGGAAAATTTCTCGGGGCAACTTACCGCTTCATTATCTTTTGTATGTATGTGTTGCTTGTAATGGCCGGCTTACCCTGCAAAAATCATTGGATTATGTGGTCCATTTGTGGTAGGTTGGAGTACTTTCAAACCGATCATTAACATAGCCCAAACGACCGATTCATGTACATATGTATCTGCAGCGGCTCGTAGTTAGCCGAACATAACAACGAAAACCAAATGTGTATCGCGATGGCGACGAAGCAAGTTCGTACATATGTACATATTTATGTCCCACTTCGCTGCTATACTCTACATTTCCCGTTCGATCTATTTCTTCCTCCCCCTGTACTACTCTCCCTCTCCCGGCAACAACTTTCCATGGCCATCCGGGTCCACCAATCGGTGTATATACTACTATATTTTGATAAAAAATATTTCTCACAAATTTTTCAAGCTATTCCGCTTCATGTTGGGCCTCAATCCCGGGAATCGAATGAGATATCCGTTTAGTGTAAAATATATATGGAAACCCTGAGCAGTACCTTTTATTTGATGTCAATATTGCGCATCCATGTTTTTGCCTCTATCTATTTCAGGGGTATTTGGGTCCATGTTTCAATGTGGGGTCCATTTCCAATGTGGCAGCTTATGGAGTACTTGGTTGGTTCATAGCAAGCACTCCATGGATGAGCGAATGGAGTACTCGGAATGTTTGCAGGGCATCGCATTCATTGCTTGCTAGCAGCGCACACGATTCGTATGTGTAGCCGACCAGCTGCCTGGAGCTCGTGTGCCCACGGCTGTTCTACATAGAGTTGTAGAACGACCACCTGCGCAGATTCTTACGCAAACCTTCTCCGCATTATATAAACCTCTGAGACCAAACGAAAGTGCTGTGACATGCCTGTCTTCTTATAAAAATGCTATATAGCGAGCCGTATGCGCCGGAAAGACATATGAACCATATCAAAAAATTTTCAGGAGAAGGTTTTTTATAATTTTTTTACTTTCATTTCTTTTTTTTCGTTTTTATCATTCATTTTTAATTATTACAAAAGTAAAGATCTAATTGATAAGGCCTTCACTGATTTAAAATAATCGTTCCTCTTGGTCAGTCTCTATTAGGTAATCCTTAACGTTTTTTTTTTTTTTTTGAATTTTTTGAAAAGAAAAACCTACTGGTAATAAAACAAAAAGTAGAAAACTTCAAAGTGATAAATCCATTGGTTAAAATCCAAAAAAGAACCGTTAAAAATTGTTTACTACTAGTCTTCAAAAATTTGAAAAACAAAAAAGACGTAGACTTCGTACTCACAAAAAAGTAAACAAACTAAAATTATGTGCTTACATCAAAATTGTTTTTCATAACGGTATATTTTTCAGGCTTAAATTTCTGGAGAAGATGCAAGTGATGACAATAAAAAATTAAGATCGGAAATCATGGCTCCTATGTTTTTCCAGCGCATATGGCTCGATATGTCCTATTAAGAACGAGACTTAACGAAAGCATACATATTTACATATATCACCCCTAGTGATGTGAGCGTGCACAATTGTGCTTTGAGCCCATCGTTCTCTTTTAATTGAATATTTATCAATAGGAAATACTTTATATAATATTTTAACTTGTTACTAAGATTTGTATCAATGTATCAAGTCTATGTACATATGTATGTATACATACATACTCAAATTTTAATGTCCAAAACGTTTGGTAAAAATATTTAATAGCCCTATCCTGGCAAGTCGGCTTTCGCATGTAGTATTATTAGGGTACCCCAAGTAGTATTATTATAGTGTACATCATGTTAATAGTTTGGGGTTTCATATGGCATGGAACAAAAGTTAGCACACCACAAATTGGAGAAAAAAGACGCCCAGTCCAAGGTCTTGTAAAGTATCACAATAAGTAGCAGAAAGTTTCAGCTACACACTTAAATGTTACGTATATATGTATGTATATAATTACATACATTATTTCCCATATACATATGTATGCATTTAGAACATAATAGCGCGTAACCATAGTCAAGCAATAAAGTCGGCTTTAGTTAGTAGATTGGTAAACAGACAATAGCTTTGTTCAATAACTCAAAATTTTTAATTGCTTTTACAAATAGTTGCGAATTTTATGTTCAATAACCCAAAAAATTTGCAAAAGAGAGCCAAATTGGGAGAGTAAGACTTCGAGAGAGTTGTAAATAGTTGCAAGTAAAATTTTCACTTGCAACTACTTGCAGCTTTAAAAAAAATGGAAGCGTCAAAAACATATGATCACAAAAATTTCAATTGGAAATATGCAAACATTTTAATCGCAAATTTCTAATTGCATACTAAATAAATTGGCGCAAAAAGGAATCTTGACGATGTTGTGGAATATCCAAAGTAGATTTTCGTCTTCCTAACTCAGTTATTTACATTCATTTTCAATTTCAAAGATTTCAATTACAACCTAACCTAAAAATCAAATTGTGAAAACAGCGCATCAGCTGTTTACTTGCAAATGTTTACGATTTTGTGTTCAATAACTTTGGTTGATAATTTGCTCTTTTTCTCGTTTTTACTCTTAATTTGTCACTGACGCTCTTCTTGCAAGTTGTTGAACAAAACTAATGTCGACTTTATTTTTAGTATTGTCATAGTCAAGTTAGCACATGGAGCTAACTAATATCGACTTTGCTGAGTGGCAAACACACTGAAGTGGCAACGCTGCAAAATTAGTGATGAAGTGTTGAACGAAATATATCGGGATCAGAAATGATAAAAACATTTTAAACAAGTTATATAAAATAAGTCAATAAATTTTCATTAAAATGTGGTTTTTACGAACCAAAAGAGTAATAGGCTGTGTTCAGAAACTCAGTTTGAAGCGCAACCTGATTTTGTAGTACAAGCAGAGCGTTCATAAACGTAAATTTTGCATGAAGCGTCGCTCATCACAATCATCAAAAAAATAATTACTGCCGATGTTGCGTTTCATGCTGCGTTTCTGAACATACCCATACAAAGTTTGAGGCTACATTTCATGGTTTAGCATTGTGAAGAAGGCGACATTTATTGCAGAATATTTCAACTTAAAATCGATTGCAGAACATATCGATTATTACACCACCCATCCACAAATGTAAATCAGCTGGTATTGGGTTTGTGTATTTCATTTTCATTTCAATAATAAAACAAAAATAAGATGGACGCAAAATTAAAAGTAATAAGTATTAAAATAAATGTAACAGTTATACTATTAGTCATTTAACGCTTTTTCTCTTTAAGGCGAGAAATGTTTGAATTAGAAACCGTGCAGTAATTTTGTCAACTCTGTAGTGAGAATAAAAATCCTCCTTCTCTGAATCGAATGGATTGATTCTATTTTTATATACTTTCATCGTTAATGATTTCGAAATCGCGATCAATGCTTGCAAAGCGTGACATTTTATTATTGTTTTAATATACGCTCACCGAAAATTTACCAAAAAGAGTGTTTCATTCGTTCTTTACGGCTTAGTAATAGGTTTAGTACCAGCTTTTAGCAACTTTAAATTTAAAGTCGAATTTAAGAGTAAAAGTCGACTATGACGACGATAAAGTACACTTTAAGTTAAAGTCGACTTTAACTTATTTAGAGCCGACTTTATTTTGACTATGGTTATGCGCTAATCGCCTTTATCCATAAAATACGGCTTTCAATATTGTCGATGCTCATGCAAAATCGTCCCATTATAGGCCGAGTAGTAAACCTAATCCTTATACATAGATATGTATGTATGTAAAATTTAAAAAGCAACGTTAAAACAACACGTTCAAATATTTCGAGTATTGAAACTAATCAATTTTCTTGGAATGACATTTTTCTAGGTTTCTTTTGAGAATTCTTGAACCAGAAAAAGTGCCACACCAAGAAGAACTTAAGTAGAAGTTTTTATGGCCGCTTTCGCAAAGGCATTGACGATATTTATTCCCAGCTTTTATTTATCAATGTTTTAATATAAAAAATTACAAATCTCCAATTTTTTTATTTTGCTTAAGATTTTTATTTTTCAACGTGATAAATTATTTGTAAATTACGTAGTAAATTGTTTGTTATTTTAATTGATTTTTCCACATTGTTTTAATAATTATTTTAATTTGAATTTTCGTTTTTGTTTATTTAAAGGGCTATCCACGATGTCAAGGCGAATGTATTCCATTACGTGCGAATAGCGTTTAAATTTTTTACAATATGAAAAATATATGTATGTATATCTAATTAACATGAATAGACCTACGATCTAGAACTACATACATGTATATGTATGTTGATACACTCCGAAAAGATTAAACAACAAAGTCGTTATTATTTAAAAAAATATTTTCAATTTTTGTCTTCTAATTTTTCGTTTAAAATATGCAACAACCACAGAATTTCTTCGTTCAAAACAAACACAAAAATTGCTTAACGTAAAAAAGTAGTACACGAATTAGAAAAAAAGAAACGAAGGTATACCACGCCATAAACTGATAAACACATAAGTATGTATATGTAAGCGCAATCTAAAAGACATAGAAAATATTAAGTGTTATTTATAATATAAAATGTGAATTTTTGTCTAACAAATACATGTACATACTTGTAGAGTAAAGAATTATAAATTTATTTTTGGATTATTATAAACAATCGAAATAATTTAAATAAGTTTTTATTCAATTAAGTAGTTTTAGTTTAAATTATAAAAAGTAACTATTTTTCAGAAATTTCAGTTGTCTTATGTTAAAGCACATCAAAAATTTTAATGGAAAATATTGAGCAAAATTAAAGCTACTTAGTTTACTGGGTTCTATGTAAAATATTAGTACCCATGAATGAACAAATAACCAGATTGCGCACTCAGCGGTGCCACTATGCGTTTATCGAAAATTTGACAGAAGAGCTGATTTAGTGACGTACTAACATATATTCTCTTTCACCCATTTTCGTTTCCGGTAATCTAAAAACTAAAGATTGTGTGAGATAAATGTGGAACTACCCCTCCAATTTGTCGTGTGCTACCTTGCTACGCGTTTGTTAAAAGAATCAATCGCCTAATAATATGTTCATGCTGGATATGAAATGCAACATTTTGCATTTTCGAAGATAGCTTTTCGAAAAGTGTTCATGCTGCCGCATTTTGTAAATGCGCATTTGAGAAGTTGGAAACAAACGGATCTAATATCCCAGATCGCGCAATTGGGTGTTGAGGTTTATTTTTTTGTTTTGACTAATTAAAAAAATAGAACAAGAATTTGCAACTGCTTTGGTATCAATTTTGATATCTTTGTTTTGTTTACTTTCGTTCGTTACATGTAGATTGACGTCATCATGGAGCTCGTGTGCCCATGGCTGCTCTAAATGCGTGATCTTGTAGGTATTTCGTTCTTGTATTGTCAGAGTGTTGCCACTTTTTTCCATTCGAATCGCAAATTTTTTCGAAATTACAGGGTTGTTTTTAGCATTTACATTCAAAATGCAGAAATGAAGTTGCATTTCGGTAGAGAATTTTGTATGGATGAACGTAACATTTCATGTTGCATGAACATAGTATTAGGTACCTGCTACAAACTGAAACCCAAATTCAATACTTCAACATTTTGGTTTCGATTTCACAGAAGTATGTACATATGTACAGAATTATTCAGGGAGAGGGAGAGAATAATACTTAATGTTGGCATTTAATGCGCTCTAAAGCTCAAATTAGTTATGCAGTAACAGTATCGTTATAAAACAGCTGATCAACCAACCTTATGGGAAACAATGTATTTGATTAGTGATTCGCTAGTCGGTAACGCTATCGGTAACAACCAAATGAATTTTGGTTTTCAGCAGTAACGCTAACCAGCTGATCGATTGTTTGTTTCAGTTGTTCACTGTCATGACCCAATAATAATATGGTCGTAGCAATCAAAAGAGAACACGCAATTAGCATTAATACAAAATATGATAATTTCGCAACCTAAAAAACCAAAAGAAGAAGAGCGACTCTATTGCATGGACACCTTTATTGGGCTATGATCACTGTTCAGCTGTTTACTGTTACTGCACCAATAATCGACCAAATTAATACCGATACTGTTACTATTATGGAAATAAAGTTACTGCATAACTAATTGAACCCTAAATCAAATTTTATACATACATACATACACACATCCATAGATATAATCAGCATTCACTTTTTAACTAACTTCATACATAAATACTTTTTTATATTTGTTTTTCTTTTTTTAATGAAATTAAACAACTAAAAAATTAAAACAATTTATTGCATCTTTAATTTTGCTCAATGTTATACACATTTACACTTAAAGTAAGAGGAAAAGCAAACACAGTCCTAGAAAAAGTTCGAAAAAAATAACTGAAATGCTCTCAACTCCCTTTGAATTCAAATTTTCAGTGATTAAATATTTATCTATTTTATTAGTTTGACTATAATATTTAGAATTATGCAATTATGTAAAATGAATTCTTTAAGTGCCGGATATACATGTACATATAAAAATTTAATATATTTTTTGCCACTTTACTATGAAATAAATTATTATTATTAGCTTTAAAAAGCAATCACCAAACAACCAGGCATGCATTTTTATTATTTTGGTTCTTTTTTATCTCACAATGTTCTTTACAAATTATGTATACATGTACATATGTACATATATTAGAAATTTGCCAGTAAACTAATTACCGACTTTTCTAGTTTTTCGTCCTCTACAAACGTATGCATTTATTTATGTATTTACTATATTTAAGCAACACATGTCATCCTTGATTTACTGAATGCTGTAGAATTGTAGTGCTAGTTTTTGTTTACCAATGTAGATTTTTAAACTCAATTAATTTGTAGCAATGTTGGAATCCCTTGATAAAGAATTAGTTACAGAACTCTATACATTATTTATAATTTCAAATATCAAACTAAATTTCAAAACCTTATAATCGCGGTAAGTATAATATGTTTGTACATACATCCGCACATATGTATATACAAATCCATACAGACATGAGAGTATAATTACACAAGTATATACATATGTACATTAGGATTGTGCGATTTACTAACCTACATCGTGCCAAGGAAATTGGAATTATCTAAACACTTCCACGACATTCCATGAAGGAAATTATATTCATACTTGTGATGTGAAGACCGAATTTGAAGTATCGAGCTTCCTTCTGATTTCGATATTATCGACTCCCTTCTATTTTTTATAATTTCCTACCCTAAAGGGTGTCAACTCTTAAAAAACCAACATTTTAAGGTTAAATTTAATGATTCAATGTGGCGACTTACTAAAAGAAAGGCTTAATCTCAGTTCCGACTCCTAATGTACTTTATGAGCAAAATATCCTCTTATAAAAAAAAATATCGTTATCACATACATAGTATGTATACAGTTATCTTATAAGAGAGGTCTTTAAGCATCGCAACAGCACGAGGAAGAAGGCTGCAAAAACAAGCAACCAAAAAGTATTTAAGGCTACCAACACGGTATCAGCTCACTTTCAAAACTGGCTATGTGAAATTTTTTCGATATCGAGTTTTTAATGGATTATGTAACGGTATTTAAAGGTGTATAATGCCCATTAAGAATTTATTGCAAAATCCTTCCGTATTCTAAAATAAATAATAGCTTAAAAAACTAAAAAACACGCTTTAATCTTAAAAATCGTACTAAAAATTGAGAAATAATTTAATTAGAAACAAAATGATGAACGAAAATATAAGTATTTAAGGAAAAGCGTGGGGTGCTCAGTATGTCAAAAGATATTTAAAATCGGTGTTTTTTTACTAATAATTTTATTTTGACTTTTTTGATATTTCATATATCGTACTCTTTAATTTCGCAACTAGGTATATTTTTGTACTACACCTTTTTCAGTTTAAATTCAGAAAGTTCCAATTGATATTCAGAAAATTACAATTGAAATTCAGAATTTCCATTTTAAATTCGGAAAGTTACAATTGAAATTCAGAACTTCCATTTGAAATTCAGAAAATTGCATTTGAAATTCAGAAAATTACAATTGAAATTCGGAAAATTACATTTGAAATTCAGAAAATTACATTTGAAATTCAGAAAGTTACATTTGAAATTCAGAAAATTAAAATTGAAATTCAGAAAACTTCTTGAGTACTGTGAGGAGGTTTCTGAATTTCAAATGTAATTTTCCGAATTTCAAATGGAATTTTCTGAATTTCAAATGTAATTTTCTGAATTTTAATTGTAATTTTCTGAATTTCAAATGCGATTTTCTGAATTTCAAATGGAATTTCTGAATTTCAATTGTAACTTTCCGAATTTAAAATGGAAATTCTGAATTTCAATTGTAATTTTCTGAATTTCAAATGGAAATTCTGAATATCAATTGGAACTTTCTGAATTTCAACTGAAAAAGGTGTAGTTGTACGAATCGAATATTTTCATGTTTAAATATTATTGAGCACCCCCACGCTTTTCCTTAAATACTTATATTTTCGTTCATCATTTTGTTTCTAATTAAATTATTTCTCAATTTTTAGTACGATTTTTAAGATTAAAGCGTGTTTTTTAGTTTTTTAAGCTATTATTTATTTTTGACTTTTTAGTGAAATTTTTCATTAAACGCAAGAATAAAAGTAAAAAGAAGTCTGATGGGATGTGGTGTTCTCCGAAATAGATCTACATACATATGTATTTATAACTTCTACCAAAAATCCCAATATGCAGTGAAGTAAACTAGCTTATTATGCAATATTTTCCAAACCCTTTTATTCAAGGTTTTCCAAACTAGTTTGGAAATACAAAATTTCCCAAACGTTTTGTTATATTTTACAATCAGAAAGTGAAGAGAAGTTGAGGTGAAGCATTTGAAAAGAACAAAAAAAAAGAAACCTGATTGAATAAATTCGAATTTAGACAATAAAGCTCAGAATACGTTTGTAGCGTAATGGTGAGGTATGCTGCCTACGGACCAAGGAGCTCAGCTTCGAGTCCCGAGTGGCACATTTTTTTTTTTTTTTTATTTTTTTTTTTATTTTTAGAGAAATTTTTTTCACCTCACGTTTACAAAGCATTGTATAAAAATGTAATTAGGGTTCCTTTTCGTTGATTCAGCACTTACTATTAAATGAATTACAAACAAAACCAGTTCTTGCTTTGCATACATATGTATGTACATGCGATTGTTTTTATTGCAAACACAACAACGACAAAACAGAAAGCTTGTTACACAAAACACAAAACCAGTTCATGCTCTGCATACGTATGTATGTACATTGTACATGCGGTTGATTTCATTGCAAATACAACAAACCCAAAACAGAAAGCTTCAAGCTTTATTTTTGAGTGAATTTATGCATTGAGTTTATCGCCATCGCTATGAGCGATCGCTGGCTGTTGTGCGTTAGTTCGCTCGCTATTTGAGTGGTTGTACGTTTTTCTTTGAACATTTGTTTGTGATTTGAGAAGAATGTATTTTTGAGCGTTCGTGAGTGAGTTTTTCCGTACCCTGCAAGCTTTGTGTTACTTATTGGCTTGTATACAGGAGTGAATTGAAATTCATAGAGGCTATTTTGAAGAAAGGTAACATAAAAGCCGCAATGAAGCATAAAATATAATGTTGAATGTCCTACTATATGATGCCGTTGGGCTGTTGATGTCATGTTTCGAATCCGCAGGAGAATAGAAATAATAGAGAGAACACAAAAAAGTGAATGTTTGAAAGATACTTATAATAATTTAGTTAAATGTTGCAACGTTTAGGATGTGATGAAGTTACATGCATACATACATACATACATACATACATACATACATACATACATACATACATACATACATACATACATACATACATACATACAGGTGAAGCTAATAAAAGCGTGTTAATAATAGCATTAAATACGAATACACTTTCAAAAATCTCTATAGATTTTATATGTACACATTCAAAATTCTAATTCTGTTTTTTCTGCCTTGTGGCTTAATATGAAAAATTCACATAGGGACTTTTGAGAGTGGACTACTCAACTGTTCTTCTTCATTTAACCTATTGACATGTGTGTATATTGTATGATATTAAATAATTTTGAAAAATGGACATTGGCCATGTTTTGAAACACATTTTTAACTTTTCAGGACTTCAAAGAGTTCACCGACGCCGAGGGTGTCATTTCGCTTCCAACATCGGACTTCCACAAGCCCGTTTGCTTAGAGATGCGTATGGCTGCTGTCAATCAGGCGAATCGAAATTTTCGTGCCAACCAATTTGGTTTACTGGGCCCACCTATATCCCACCCGTCCGGCCAAAAGACACAGCTCATTCCGCCGCAGCCACAACTAGCCGGCGCCATAGTAACGACGTCTGGTGACTCGCACGCAGAAGTTATATTTTCGATTGTTGGCGGCGGCGGTAGTGGGGTAGGCGCAATTGACAGCGTGCGCACGCCACACCACCTGCCGCACTACCACCACTACCATCATCACCATCACACTGCCACCGGACTTGCGCCGTCCGCATCGCATTCGTCCTCAACCTCGTCATCATATGGCACTACTACGTCAACAACGATTGCGCTGCCACTCGATACTACACCATTTCGTTACCCACCTTTCATTACTAGCTACAGCAATAACAATTTCAATTACAATTATAACAACAACTTCAATACAACATCGGTGGGTGCGTGCGTGAGCATGCCAATGGCGACCAAAAATGGAAATGGTGCATCGTCGTTGGGGTTGAGTAGTAGCAATTTCAATAATAACTTAAATGTCAACATCAGCAACAACAGCAACAACAATAACGCGGATTTGGCTAGCGTTGATAGTTCAGATACATACGCCAGCTGTCAAACGCATCCATTTCACTCACAAGGTGATCTCACTGCCGATTTCTCCAATGAAGCGTGTGCTCTAGACATCGACATGGATAACTTGTATATAAATCCATTGGAAAAGGAGTCGACGACAGTGACGACGGCGACGGATACCTTGACATTGGGTCCCGGTACTACGGGTTACTTAGTTGGACTACCACCAACTGCAGGTTATACGGCCATGGGTTTGATGACACGTTCCCAGGTGAAGAAAAGTGCGTCGGGCGATACGGCCCTACGTAATTTAGCAATTGGCGGCTGTGGCGGCATAAGTCCCATGGACGAGATCTATCAAAATTTCGAAATTCAAGATCGCAGTGGCAGTCGTGTTAGTCTCAACGATAATACAGTGCCAAAACATCGTAAGACACGTTTCCAGAGCTTCACGTCCATTCCAACCAGTTCGGGGGCGACGAATAAGCCGCGTGCGCGTTTCGAGGAGGCAAAGATCATACAAGATAGTGGGAGCGGAAGCCACGACAACAGTCCAGCAGCTGGCACTGGAAGCAAAAAGAAACGGTCATCATTTATGCCCAGCAAGAGTTTAGCCACTGCCACCAAGCTGATAAATCAGCATCTGTTCGGTATACAGAATGTCGGACAAAAAGGTGCATACATACATACAAACATACATACGAAGACAAAAGATTCTAAATCACCGTATTTACTTAGCCTTACTACTTCAATATTTTTCTATACACAGTAAAAAATTTAGTTTACATTTAATACCAATTTGGTATTCATATAATTACATACATATGTACCTACATCAGAGATTGACAATAACTGTCAACCTTAAAATTTCTTTGGGTTTTTCACAGACAAAAAAATCCAAAAGCGTGAGTAAGTGTGCTCATGAACACTGATGTGTAAACAGTTACGAAATTGGATTTTTATTCCCTTTCTGGTTTTCTTGGGATTAAAATGCCACTGTAGTTTTTTATAAATTTTGTTGTTATTATCACTATTTTTTGTTGTTTTTTTTTTTTTGTTGATCTTGTTGAACTTGTTGCTGCTGTATTTATATGTAGTTATACACGTCCAAACATTTGTATGTATACGTGTTCAAAGATGTTGCTCGTTTTTATTTTATCTACTTAGCGCATTTTAATTATCTAAGAAAATTTGAAAAAATTGGTGGTAGAAGTAATAGATCTATTTCGGAGATCGCCACATCTCTTCTTCGTACTTCTTTTTGCTAGGCTTTGAAAAAATATATAATATAAAAAAAGAAGAAAAAAATGTGTGTGCCTTAAATCTACAAGCACACACATGTACATGTATATTTTTTCAAGCACATGGCACATGTATCTACTATATGTTTTTTTTTTAATAAAAATAAGTATACAAAGCACATATGTATGTGTGCCTGACTTTCAGATTTCCGGCAAATGTATTTTGTGCTCAAAATTTTTTCAATGAATACAAAGCTCATATGCCTGTGCTGTGCTGTGTGTGCCAATGCGTACCCTGGTTATAAATAAAATTCAGTAGAAAATCGAAAAAATTAATATTACTCACAGACAAAAAAATATTATTTTTGTCTTTTGAAATAAATTTTTCAGTGAGGATTTGGATTTCTGTCACCAAATTTTTGGTATTTTAAAAACCTTTTGAAAATATTGACTGAAATTTTTGATCTCTGATGTACATATAACAAAGCCAAAAAGTATTAAACTGAAACCTTTCTGGTTTAAGCCAGGAAATAAAATATATATAGAGATAAAGTATTATTCAAACACATATAATAAGTATCTTCCTATCTGGATATGAATAACCCGTGCCGACTTGGTATCAAAGATTTGCATTTTATGGGAAAATTTTATAACTAAAAGTTTTTTGGTAAATAAACACAAACACATACGTATGTCATTCATAGTCATATTTTTTGCATTATCGAGTTCCAAAATATCATTTTACAAACTTTTTTTTCAAGGTTTCCTTTTTACAATCGGGATAAATTTTCCGATGCTCTTGTACGCAACGTAACAAAAACTGTTTCTGTTCCTCTTCAACTGTAATTAAACCATGGAAATCTTGCATCAACTTAACAGCTCTTTCTGCAGAATCGTTAACTGCTCTAAGCTTTGAAACCTTCTCTTTGGCTTCCTGAAATAAGGGATTATTTGACCACAAATCAGGAGTTTCTTTGAGGAAATCCTTATCAATATTAAAACGGTCAAGCAGGGAAAGACTTTTAACTGAAATAAAATCATATATGTGTTTTTCTGAAAAAAGAGGGAAAAGGAAAATAAAATTTTAAAGTTAATTGAAAACTCAAAAAAAAATATTATAATTATTCATTAAACTAACCATATAATGGGCCGTGGAATTCTTCCTGCGATGGAATGTAACGTTTGCTATGGTAAGATATACTGTCCTTACTTAAATTTGCAACCATTTTTGCTTTAATCTCTTGATCCACATCATCGTCAAAAAGTGACAATGCGGAGGCTTCATCAGTCAAGTACCACAAATGTTGGCTGAACTTCTGCAAAGCAGCTTTTGAAATGTCTTCATCAATTTTCTCGTAAGCCTTCAAGGTTTTTAAAAAGCACAAATCTTGATAGGGTGCCTTTACTGCCAAAATGCATTGAATCCAGGGTTTGACGTAGGATGTAACGATGAATAGTGATATGCTGAGTAGTGCTTTTTTGTCCACGCCAGAAATTCTCAATTGGGTACTAAGCAACAACATTTTTAAGGAGTAAATTGCTCTCGCCATCCATCGTGCTTGATGCATGGCACCTGGGGCTCGAATTTTAAATTTTCGTTCGATATCTCCTCCTAAAAATATTACGGCAAGTTCTAATAACTCCCGATAGTCATCTCTGATTATATTCTTCGTCAGTTCACTTCGATAAAATCTTATTAAGGTATTTATTTCGGATGCATTGATATACGATTTCAGCTCTTCCCTGTAGCCCTGTATTTTATCAGGATCTATACTTTTCCAGTTATCTCGCAACTTTTGGAAGAACGGGCTATTAGGACTTGTGGTCCCTTGACTGAACTTCACTTCGAACACACATTTCAACACCAATTCATAGACATGATGGCGACAGGGAAAAACCAACATCTCCCGATCAAACTTTTGTTCAAGAAGTACGCAGGCACCATTGATGCGACCTGTATTTGAAGCTGTAGTGTCACAGCAAAAAACTTGTGTTTTATCTTCGAGGCCCCAATCGATAATCGCGTCCCAAACGGCTTGTGCCTGTTCACGTCCTGAAGAGCTTTCTAACCTCGGTACTGCAATGAGCTGTTCTTTGTCTCCATACGAAATTACTATAGGAAGGCGTTCTTCTTTCGATTTTCGAGCATCTAAAGCGGGCAGAATTTTCCCATCCCAGTGAATTGTTACAACATCAGGCACTTCATTTTGAAAATCCATTTTAATGGCTTCTGCACGCTCCCTTCTTTTTTGAGCTCGAATTCTTTGGATTGAGGACTTACTTACTGAAAATTCGTCAGTATTATATCCAAGTCCTTCAATAACAGCTTCTAAGACAAACACAGAATTTCTGATACTTAGCTGGCATCTGTCAAGCACTGCTACGAGTTTTGGTGTAATAAAATTTTTTCGGCTGGCTGCTGTATTTATTCTAGGCCTTATGTCTTCGTATAGGGTTGGTAACTCCTTTTCACTTGACTCAGAAGATGAGTCGTTTTGAATATTTTCATATGATACCGCCAAGGAAGAAGCCCCTGAAATATATTTAGAACGCCGTTTTTCCTCTTCCGCAGCTCTACGGCGCGTCCTTTCCTCTTTATCAGCGAGTTTTTTGTCCACTCCACCTAGGTGACCAGGTCGACCTTTCTCTCTTTGACGTTCCAAAAAAGCTTTATCTTCACTTATTTTAATTAATTTAAGTGCATCGGCGTGAGCAATGTCAAAGAGATTATCTAAGTTTTCGATAAACTCTTGCCGGCGCTCCTCAAATACTTTTGATTTCTTATGCGCATTTTTTTGCAAGTTTCTCCACCCGTGATATAAATCTACAAGTTTCTTAACGATATTTGGTAAAGATTTCGTTGGAATACGCGCTTTTTCCCAAAATATAATGCACTCGCGGCTTGTGAGGTTTGCGCTTTGGTTGACACTTAAATTCACTTCACGAATATTATAAAATAAAACCGATAAAACCTGCCCATTAGAGGGAAGTTTTGAACCCGTGATTTGATGATGCACGTCCCCTATTAAAAATATATTTTTTTTAGAACTGCGTAACTCCTTTGACATGTTGACGAATTGAAAATCGCACTTTCACTGGCAAAATAGAAGTAATCACAAGCACATCAGCACATCAGCTAAAATTCACTTTAATTTGCAAGTACCGTTACGTTTCGCTTGAAGTCGGCACGGCTTAGCGATGTTATATATACATAAAATTTTGCATAGAGATTTTTTGACATTATACGAAAAAAATAATAGGGTATGCATTCAAAAATATTGACTTTGGTTTTTTTGGGACACCCTATTAGGGTGTCCCAAGATATACAGGAGATTTTTTTTAAGCTGAAATTAAATACGCATACCCTCTATTTTTTTTCTATCTGATACCAAAAACACATATAATAAGTATCTTCCTATCTGGATATGAATAACCCGTGCCGACTTGGTATCAAAGATTTGCATTTTATGGGAAAATTTTATAACTAAAAGTTTTTTGGTAAAT
This sequence comes from Urophora cardui, assembly GCA_960531455.1. Classification (NCBI taxonomy): domain Eukaryota; kingdom Metazoa; phylum Arthropoda; class Insecta; order Diptera; family Tephritidae; genus Urophora; species Urophora cardui. The sequence goes on along the minus strand of OY482673.1, from coordinate 66,648,976 downwards.
AAACACAAACACATACGTATGTCATTCATAGTCATATTTTTTGCATTATCGAGTTCCAAAATATCATTTTACAAACTTTTTTTTCAAGGTTTCCTTTTTACAATCGGGATAAATTTTCCGATGCTCTTGTACGCAACGTAACAAAAACTGTTTCTGTTCCTCTTCAACTGTAATTAAACCATGGAAATCTTGCATCAACTTAACAGCTCTTTCTGCAGAATCGTTAACTGCTCTAAGCTTTGAAACCTTCTCTTTGGCTTCCTGAAATAAGGGATTATTTGACCACAAATCAGGAGTTTCTTTGAGGAAATCCTTATCAATATTAAAACGGTCAAGCAGGGAAAGACTTTTAACTGAAATAAAATCATATATGTGTTTTTCTGAAAAAAGAGGGAAAAGGAAAATAAAATTTTAAAGTTAATTGAAAACTCAAAAAAAAATATTATAATTATTCATTAAACTAACCATATAATGGGCCGTGGAATTCTTCCTGCGATGGAATGTAACGTTTGCTATGGTAAGATATACTGTCCTTACTTAAATTTGCAACCATTTTTGCTTTAATCTCTTGATCCACATCATCGTCAAAAAGTGACAATGCGGAGGCTTCATCAGTCAAGTACCACAAATGTTGGCTGAACTTCTGCAAAGCAGCTTTTGAAATGTCTTCATCAATTTTCTCGTAAGCCTTCAAGGTTTTTAAAAAGCACAAATCTTGATAGGGTGCCTTTACTGCCAAAATGCATTGAATCCAGGGTTTGACGTAGGATGTAACGATGAATAGTGATATGCTGAGTAGTGCTTTTTTGTCCACGCCAGAAATTCTCAATTGGGTACTAAGCAACAACATTTTTAAGGAGTAAATTGCTCTCGCCATCCATCGTGCTTGATGCATGGCACCTGGGGCTCGAATTTTAAATTTTCGTTCGATATCTCCTCCTAAAAATATTACGGCAAGTTCTAATAACTCCCGATAGTCATCTCTGATTATATTCTTCGTCAGTTCACTTCGATAAAATCTTATTAAGGTATTTATTTCGGATGCATTGATATACGATTTCAGCTCTTCCCTGTAGCCCTGTATTTTATCAGGATCTATACTTTTCCAGTTATCTCGCAACTTTTGGAAGAACGGGCTATTAGGACTTGTGGTCCCTTGACTGAACTTCACTTCGAACACACATTTCAACACCAATTCATAGACATGATGGCGACAGGGAAAAACCAACATCTCCCGATCAAACTTTTGTTCAAGAAGTACGCAGGCACCATTGATGCGACCTGTATTTGAAGCTGTAGTGTCACAGCAAAAAACTTGTGTTTTATCTTCGAGGCCCCAATCGATAATCGCGTCCCAAACGGCTTGTGCCTGTTCACGTCCTGAAGAGCTTTCTAACCTCGGTACTGCAATGAGCTGTTCTTTGTCTCCATACGAAATTACTATAGGAAGGCGTTCTTCTTTCGATTTTCGAGCATCTAAAGCGGGCAGAATTTTCCCATCCCAGTGAATTGTTACAACATCAGGCACTTCATTTTGAAAATCCATTTTAATGGCTTCTGCACGCTCCCTTCTTTTTTGAGCTCGAATTCTTTGGATTGAGGACTTACTTACTGAAAATTCGTCAGTATTATATCCAAGTCCTTCAATAACAGCTTCTAAGACAAACACAGAATTTCTGATACTTAGCTGGCATCTGTCAAGCACTGCTACGAGTTTTGGTGTAATAAAATTTTTTCGGTTGGCTGCTGTATTTATTCTAGGCCTTATGTCTTCGTATAGGGTTGGTAACTCCTTTTCACTTGACTCAGAAGATGAGTCGTTTTGAATATTTTCATATGATACCGCCAAGGAAGAAGCCCCTGAAATATATTTAGAACGCCGTTTTTCCTCTTCCGCAGCTCTACGGCGCGTCCTTTCCTCTTTATCAGCGAGTTTTTTGTCCACTCCACCTAGGTGACCAGGTCGACCTTTCTCTCTTTGACGTTCCAAAAAAGCTTTATCTTCACTTATTTTAATTAATTTAAGTGCATCGGCGTGAGCAATGTCAAAGAGATTATCTAAGTTTTCGATAAACTCTTGCCGGCGCTCCTCAAATACTTTTGATTTCTTATGCGCATTTTTTTGCAAGTTTCTCCACCCGTGATATAAATCTACAAGTTTCTTAACGATATTTGGTAAAGATTTCGTTGGAATACGCGCTTTTTCCCAAAATATAATGCACTCGCGGCTTGTGAGGTTTGCGCTTTGGTTGACACTTAAATTCACTTCACGAATATTATAAAATAAAACCGATAAAACCTGCCCATTAGAGGGAAGTTTTGAACCCGTGATTTGATGATGCACGTCCCCTATTAAAAATATATTTTTTTTAGAACTGCGTAACTCCTTTGACATGTTGACGAATTGAAAATCGCACTTTCACTGGCAAAATAGAAGTAATCACAAGCACATCAGCACATCAGCTAAAATTCACTTTAATTTGCAAGTACCGTTACGTTTCGCTTGAAGTCGGCACGGCTTAGCGATGTTATATATACATAAAATTTTGCATAGAGATTTTTTGACATTATACGAAAAAAATAATAGGGTATGCATTCAAAAATATTGACTTTGGTTTTTTTGGGACACCCTATTAGGGTGTCCCAAGATATACAGGAGATTTTTTTTAAGCTGAAATTAAATACGCATACCCTCTATTTTTTTTCTATCTGATACCAAAAACACATATAATAAGTATCTTCCTATCTGGATATGAATAACCCGTGCCGACTTGGTATCAAAGATTTGCATTTTATGGGAAAATTTTATAACTAAAAGTTTTTTGGTAAATAAACACAAACACATACGTATGTCATTCATAGTCATATTTTTTGCATTATCGAGTTCCAAAATATCATTTTACAAACTTTTTTTTCAAGGTTTCCTTTTTACAATCGGGATAAATTTTCCGATGCTCTTGTACGCAACGTAACAAAAACTGTTTCTGTTCCTCTTCAACTGTAATTAAACCATGGAAATCTTGCATCAACTTAACAGCTCTTTCTGCAGAATCGTTAACTGCTCTAAGCTTTGAAACCTTCTCTTTGGCTTCCTGAAATAAGGGATTATTTGACCACAAATCAGGAGTTTCTTTGAGGAAATCCTTATCAATATTAAAACGGTCAAGCAGGGAAAGACTTTTAACTGAAATAAAATCATATATGTGTTTTTCTGAAAAAAGAGGGAAAAGGAAAATAAAATTTTAAAGTTAATTGAAAACTCAAAAAAAAATATTATAATTATTCATTAAACTAACCATATAATGGGCCGTGGAATTCTTCCTGCGATGGAATGTAACGTTTGCTATGGTAAGATATACTGTCCTTACTTAAATTTGCAACCATTTTTGCTTTAATCTCTTGATCCACATCATCGTCAAAAAGTGACAATGCGGAGGCTTCATCAGTCAAGTACCACAAATGTTGGCTGAACTTCTGCAAAGCAGCTTTTGAAATGTCTTCATCAATTTTCTCGTAAGCCTTCAAGGTTTTTAAAAAGCACAAATCTTGATAGGGTGCCTTTACTGCCAAAATGCATTGAATCCAGGGTTTGACGTAGGATGTAACGATGAATAGTGATATGCTGAGTAGTGCTTTTTTGTCCACGCCAGAAATTCTCAATTGGGTACTAAGCAACAACATTTTTAAGGAGTAAATTGCTCTCGCCATCCATCGTGCTTGATGCATGGCACCTGGGGCTCGAATTTTAAATTTTCGTTCGATATCTCCTCCTAAAAATATTACGGCAAGTTCTAATAACTCCCGATAGTCATCTCTGATTATATTCTTCGTCAGTTCACTTCGATAAAATCTTATTAAGGTATTTATTTCGGATGCATTGATATACGATTTCAGCTCTTCCCTGTAGCCCTGTATTTTATCAGGATCTATACTTTTCCAGTTATCTCGCAACTTTTGGAAGAACGGGCTATTAGGACTTGTGGTCCCTTGACTGAACTTCACTTCGAACACACATTTCAACACCAATTCATAGACATGATGGCGACAGGGAAAAACCAACATCTCCCGATCAAACTTTTGTTCAAGAAGTACGCAGGCACCATTGATGCGACCTGTATTTGAAGCTGTAGTGTCACAGCAAAAAACTTGTGTTTTATCTTCGAGGCCCCAATCGATAATCGCGTCCCAAACGGCTTGTGCCTGTTCACGTCCTGAAGAGCTTTCTAACCTCGGTACTGCAATGAGCTGTTCTTTGTCTCCATACGAAATTACTATAGGAAGGCGTTCTTCTTTCGATTTTCGAGCATCTAAAGCGGGCAGAATTTTCCCATCCCAGTGAATTGTTACAACATCAGGCACTTCATTTTGAAAATCCATTTTAATGGCTTCTGCACGCTCCCTTCTTTTTTGAGCTCGAATTCTTTGGATTGAGGACTTACTTACTGAAAATTCGTCAGTATTATATCCAAGTCCTTCAATAACAGCTTCTAAGACAAACACAGAATTTCTGATACTTAGCTGGCATCTGTCAAGCACTGCTACGAGTTTTGGTGTAATAAAATTTTTTCGGTTGGCTGCTGTATTTATTCTAGGCCTTATGTCTTCGTATAGGGTTGGTAACTCCTTTTCACTTGACTCAGAAGATGAGTCGTTTTGAATATTTTCATATGATACCGCCAAGGAAGAAGCCCCTGAAATATATTTAGAACGCCGTTTTTCCTCTTCCGCAGCTCTACGGCGCGTCCTTTCCTCTTTATCAGCGAGTTTTTTGTCCACTCCACCTAGGTGACCAGGTCGACCTTTCTCTCTTTGACGTTCCAAAAAAGCTTTATCTTCACTTATTTTAATTAATTTAAGTGCATCGGCGTGAGCAATGTCAAAGAGATTATCTAAGTTTTCGATAAACTCTTGCCGGCGCTCCTCAAATACTTTTGATTTCTTATGCGCATTTTTTTGCAAGTTTCTCCACCCGTGATATAAATCTACAAGTTTCTTAACGATATTTGGTAAAGATTTCGTTGGAATACGCGCTTTTTCCCAAAATATAATGCACTCGCGGCTTGTGAGGTTTGCGCTTTGGTTGACACTTAAATTCACTTCACGAATATTATAAAATAAAACCGATAAAACCTGCCCATTAGAGGGAAGTTTTGAACCCGTGATTTGATGATGCACGTCCCCTATTAAAAATATATTTTTTTTAGAACTGCGTAACTCCTTTGACATGTTGACGAATTGAAAATCGCACTTTCACTGGCAAAATAGAAGTAATCACAAGCACATCAGCACATCAGCTAAAATTCACTTTAATTTGCAAGTACCGTTACGTTTCGCTTGAAGTCGGCACGGCTTAGCGATGTTATATATACATAAAATTTTGCATAGAGATTTTTTGACATTATACGAAAAAAATAATAGGGTATGCATTCAAAAATATTGACTTTGGTTTTTTTGGGACACCCTAATGTACATATAACAAAGCCAAAAAGTATTAAACTGAAACCTTTCTGGTTTAAGCCAGGAAATAAAATATATATAGAGATAAAGTATTATTGTTACTCTGAAAAAAAATACCCGCAGTCAAATCAATAACTTTCAGCTGTTGAATCTCCGTCTTTTATTCAATAGCAAATGTATTTGTTTTAATAGAAAATTTCTTGATCCAAAAATTAATTCAAAAATGGACGCTGTTGTTTCAAACACTTGCTTGCACTATTTTTGTGAGAAAACATTTTTTTGTGAGAAATCCAACAAAAACAATAATGAAAATACATTTTTAGGAGAAAAAGTTTCCAACAGTCCCCGTTGTTGATTTAAAGGCAGAAGTATTTGATCCAACATTTTCCGTTGTTAACAAAAACAATAATGGAATACATTTTTTTTTTAATTTTGTGTTTACAAAGATTTATATACATATTTCATACATTATTTTTCGGAAAAGGGGAATATAAAAGGATCTTTCAAATTCAATATAATGCTGAATATTCCACTATGTGATGATTGCATTGAATTTCAGGTTGATGTCATAGTTCGAATCGGGGAAAAATTATAAAATGAATAAGAAAAAGGAGAACAAGAAATAAATAAATATAGCAACCAGTGAAGGCGAAGAAGGAGAGAAGAAGAGGGGAACAAGCGGAGGCTACATATTTACAGTTGGGACCGGGTGGAGAGGAAATTAAGAGTAAAATGCAAACAAAAATTTATTTTTAGGTGCAAATTTTTTCCAACAGTCTCCGTTGCTAAGTTAAAGGCAAAAGTATTTGATTCAACTGTTCTCGTGGTTGACTTAAATCAACAACGTTCGCACCTTTGAAACAACAACGGAGCATTGTTATACCGTGTCTCCACATAACGTGTTTCGCTCTTTTTTTCTGCACTCGCTCTATCAATCTTGTTTCGACCTCGAAACGAGTGCCGAAACTCGCTAATTTCCATACAAAATTCTGAGAGCGAGTGAAGATTGAAACACTTGTTTCGTTCTCAATCATCTTGGCAAACGCGATGATATCGATGCCTTGTCTAATTTTGTATCGAAAATCTATCGAAATCTCACACAGACCAAAACAAAAACGCAAAAAATAAGCAAACATACAAACATTTAAGAAGAACAAGAAAGAGGAATGTTAAACTGAATAACGATCAGCCACGTAGAAACGATTTATTGAGCGAGATATTTCGCTAGATGTTTCGCTGGCGAATCAAGTTATGTGGAGACGGGCTTTTAGACATATTTCAACTGCAGAAAGTAGTTGATTTAACTGCGAAAGTCTTTCGATTCACAAGGTTTTTTTTCAGAGTATTCAATATTAATACTATATACATATGAAATTAATTCAATAACGATTTCAATACTTTTTTGGAATTAAATCAAAACCAAAATTGGATTATTTTTAGAGTATTAAGCCTAGTACTGAGTTCACTGCCGTGAAATTTCGCCAGCAACATGTATTTATTTTGCTGTGAAATGTTTCAAGAAATATTTGTTGTCAAGTGAGAATAAATGCCAAAACGAAAACTGAGAAAAAGAAAAAATTTGGAGCATCGCCTCAGAACCAACTTTCAAATTTTGGCCAATAAAAAATTTTTATACAAAATATAAATTTCAATTTCAACAAATGTCACTTTTCACTCCAAAATAAATGGCATTGTATATTTTAATTGTCGTGAAAAAATGTTGCTGGCATAATGTTGCTAGCATGTTGCGCAACTTTTCACGGCAGGAACTCAGTACAACTTTGTCTTGAAATATCTGTAAAATTTCACACATGTTTCACAACCAGTTTTTTTTGTATGAAATTTGATAGCAGTTTCACGTGAAACTCGAACTCAGTACTATGCTTTAGAAGTAAAATTGTATAAGATCTATCCGAAAATTGGGACTAATTTAATATTTTTTTTGGGATTAAGTCATTAGCAAAAATTTTAGTTTTATAGGTTTTTATTTAGAATTTATTAAATTCATTTAACAATGAAACATATTTTAAAATGTATTAAAATTAGTTTTTATATTAGCGATGAATTTCCTAAAAATGTTTGAAATAAATTTATTTCCAACTAGCTGGCCCGGCAGACGTTGTTCTGCCTAAAATTTATTCCTATAAAGTTATAAAACCGTCAATTGTCTGAACAAAAGAGATATACATATATTCGCCGCGAAAAACCTAATTTCCCCTATCCCTATCTCTATCCCTATCCCCATTCCTATCCCTATCTCAAAATGTATGGGAAAATATTTTTTTTTTTGCATTTTTCGGGAATTTTATTGGATATTCTCCTATTCTGGCCAGAGAACAATCTGAATTTGTCTCAATCATCCTTGTTCTACCGGAGGACTTATACCACCCTTCTCTAGAGATTACATACGAAATTGTAAACAATATTAATGGCTGCATTTCTAGTTCAGCTAACACAAGTACATATTATAATTTTTCCAAGGCCAACTTTAAAAAACTTAATCATGAGTTAGCTAGTTTAACATGGCCAAAATTCAATAACGATGTCGAGCAAAACGTTTTACTTTTTAATAAAATTATTCATTGCCTATTTGAAAAACTTGTGCCTAAACGTGTTCGTGAGTACAGTGAGCCATTACAACCTTGGTTCACAAAAGAGCTTAAAACTTTAAAAAATAAGAAATCCCGATTTTTCAAATGATACAAGAAATCGGGCTTGCATGCCGACTACTTAAAGTATGCTGAGCTTAGACGCCAATACTTTGTGTTAAATAAAAAATGCTATAGAGCTTATATACGTAAAATTAAGTCTAATTTTATTCGTAATCCAAAATCGTTTTACAGTTTCGTAAACTCCAAGAGAAAAGTTAATGGGTTTCCGTCTGCTATGAGATATCAAGACAACACTTCAAGTGATAGTCAAGAAATTTCCAATCTTTTTGCACAATTTTTCAAACATAATTATTCCAACATAGAAGAACTTCCATTTCGTAACTATCCATATCGATTATCTCCTAATACATCAATTTACAAACCATATATATCTGCAGATGACGTGTTATCAGCTTTATTATCATTAAAAGAGTCATTTAGTTATGGTCCTGACCAGATACCAACATGCTTTCTAAAAAAATGTGCCATAAACCTGTTTAAACCACTAACTGCATTATTCAATAGTTCCTTAGAACAAGGCATTTTCCCTATGCTCTGGAAAGAGTCATTCATTATCCCCCTTCATAAAAGCGGGAGTAGGTCCTCCATAGAAAATTATCGAGGTATAGCAAATATTTCGGCTATTCCTAAATTATTTGAAGCAATAGTTACCAATAGATTGTCTCATTCAACGTCCTCATTAATCTGTGATTCCCAACACGGGTTCTGTAAGGGTAAATCAACGGTCACAAACCTACTGGAGTTTACCACTAGTATTTCAAATGGATTTTCTCAAAACTTGCCCACTGATGTTATATACACGGACTTCAGCAAAGCATTTGATAAAGTCAATCACACCTTGCTGATTCTTAAACTTGATCTTCTTGGCTTTCAGCCCAGCCTTTTGCAATGGATATCTTCATATCTTTTAAATAGGACACAAAGGGTGATTTTCAAAAATGCTTACTCGTCTATTATTAATGTTACTTCAGGAGTTCCTCAAGGCAGTCACCTTGGCCCGATTCTGTTTTTGCTATTTATTAACGATATAACTACTACAATTAAACACTCAAAAATTTCATTGTATGCGGACGACGTAAAGCTTTTTAGATCAATCTCTTCATTTGATGATAGAACTTTGCTTCAGGAAGATTTAAATTCCTTAGTTTCTTGGTGTGACACTAACTTAATGCCACTTAACCTCAATAAATGTAAATTCATGCGCTTTTCCCGGAAAACCGTACAGCCAGCTTCTTATGCAATAAATGGCTTAGGCCTCGAACAAGTAAATGAGTTTGTGGATTTAGGTGTAATAATGGACTGCAAACTTAGTTTTAACATTCATATTAATGCTACAGCAAATAAGGCAAGAGGTGTCTTAGCGTTTGTAAAACGTTGGTCAAAGGAATTCAGCGACCCATACATAACTAAAACACTCTTTACAACTTTAGTAAGACCTATATTGGAATATGGTTCCATAGTTTGGAATCCATACTATCAGATTCACTCTGATCGCTTAGAGTCAGTCCAAAAACAGTTTTTGCTTTTTGCTTTAAGAAATTTGCCTTGGGATTCTGGTTACAATCTTCCACCGTATACTAGCCGTTTAAAACTCCTTAATCTTCCGACTCTTGCAAGTCGACGAGAAATGTTAGGGGTAATATTTATCGTTAAGCTCTTGAATGGCTTAATTCTTTCTCCTTTCTTGCTAGCTGAAATAAACTTTAACATTCCTTCTCGTTCAACAAGACACTTCAACCCTATCTACTTAAAGCAGTGTAAATCAAACTTTGAATTAAATGAACCTTTCCGGGGTTTATGTAAGAGCTTTAATTCCTATTCCAGCTTTTTAGATATTTCGGACTCACTTTTCATTATAAGGGAAAAAATACTGTCTTATCTTAACACATAGTAGCGATTATTCTGTTATAATTCTCAAGACTAACTTCAATTGTACTATACTCAGCTGATGATTTTATTTCTCTGTAGCTGAGCAGTTTAAGATCTCGACGCTTAACAAACTCCTGCCACTCAACACCTCGGCATTTTATGTAAATAAAAAATATCCGTACGTCATGCGGGTGCGCCTCTCGTGCGGTCGGGCGGGATTGGAGGGCGTGGGTTATTATTATTATTATTATTATCCAAATCGGTGCAGGCGTTCTTGAGTTATACGCGTTTGTACTAACGCCACTTCCTTTTATATATATAGATATACAAAATATATGGGAAAATAAATTTTTTTTTTTGAATTTTTCGGGAATTTTATGGGATATTCTCCTATTCTGGCCAGAGAACAATCAAAATTGGTGTCAATCATCCAAATCGGTGCAGGCGTTCTTGAGTTATACGCGTTTGTACTAACGCCACTTCCTTTTATATATATAGATTATGTACTTAGGTATATAACGTTTAGAAAATTTTTTCTGAAATTATATTCACCCCTATTCCGCATTTCGATTACGTTTCCGCATTCCGCTCCGCATAAATCGGAGTTTGGTATTCTGACTTACGCACGAATCGAAAGAAGAAGAGGAAGAGCTGCCAACTTTTCGAAATCAGCTGTTTGCTTGGAATGTGTGAAATTGAAACACAACAAAGCAAACAGAGAAAAAGAATAGAAAGAATCAATAGCGGCAGCAATATTACTTGAGGAGGAGCCTTTACCTTTCTCTCCATGTATTGGCATCCTTTGACGGTGGACCAAGTGCATTTAACGCTCTTACAGCCTGCTCTCAAAACTCCATCTTTTCTTCCTTTAGTCTCTTTTGGAATCCCCGGGCAATATCTTGTTTGGCGGCCATAATTTCATATAATTTTTCCTACTGATCTGGTGTTGTTGTTTTTGACCTGAAAACATATAAAAAAAAACATAATTTAATCATAAGAAATATCATTATGGATTTTACAACTATAATAAAGTCTTTTGCTTAGATATTTGTGAAAACATTATTATTAAACCGCGCAAAATATGAAATATAACAGTTCTCCGCCAACAAAACTTCAACATAGAGAAACGTAATTACGATCGAAATGTAGAATAACCAAAATTGGAATTTCGAAGATCAATCGAAACGGAATCGAAACGCAGAATACCAAAGTTGCCAAACGGAGAAAATTTCGATTCGACTTGAAATGTAGAATAGGGGTGATTGACAGTTTTTTAATACTGTTTTTTGTTTTGATTTAAAACCGAAAATACTATAATGGTAATATAATTGAGAATTGTTTTTGACTTAAAACGCTTACATCTCTCGGGAGAGGGTTTTAATACCTTTTTGGATGAAGTCACGACTTTTCGGTATTAAAATTCAAATTTAATTCCAAAATGAATAAATTAATTAGTAGTAATAAAAGTAAACTATAATTATTTATTGTGTACTCGTACTATGTAATGCCTATTTTGATGAAAAAATATATATTTTTTTTTATTCAAGCAAAATTCGAAAGTAAACATTCCTCATCGATAGACTCTATCGATGCCTCGCCAAACCTCGAGCACAATCGACGTTCCAAATCGATTCTCAAAAATAAATCGGATATATCGAGAGTGCTTGCAGATCCGGAGAGCGAACGTCTGCTAGCCGATAATATGTCTGGATCGGGCGTGTCCGACAATGGCACTGTTATGGTACGAATTTAACTGCAATTCACTTTCACATTCTCGTATAATAAATAACGCCGCCACCGGCCAACTTAATTAAAAAAAAAAAAATATTATAGTTTTGTTTACAGGGCGAATCTGGCAGCGATTACTCACCGAATAAATTACCTCATTCAATATTAGCCAAATCGATATCCCCACCACCACTGCGGCATCGAATGTTGTCACTACAGCGCTCCGGACCGGCGACATTACAATCGCCGCGACCAACCAAATTCCAAACGCCGCGCTATCCCGAAGAGCAAGCGCTACGGCAAGTTAAGCCAATGCTGTCGCGAGGAGCTGCTACATCGCATATGTCCGGCGATAGTCGATATGACTCAACGAATAGGGATAGTAGTTTAGGTAACGGAACATTTAATGTCCTATTTTTATAGTGAGCTATGCTCATTACATATACATATGTAAGTGTATACATATGTACATGTATTGGGGCCAATTTCCAAATATCTCGTTACAAATTTATCGGAACTGATTTGACAGAAATCAATCGTCTGTCAAACTAGTTTCTGTCTGTTAACTCTCCGCATTCGATTGTTCGGCGGTTAAACAGAGACACTTGGAAAAGAATAACCATGTCTTTATTTTGGAGCATCCCATGGTTGGTACGGGACAAATCACACACATTTTTAAAGTTTGCAGACAAATAAAATACGTACATACATACATACATACATTCAAATGTAATTTTCTGAATTTCAAATGTAACTTTCGGAATTTCAATTGTAATTTTAAATGGATTGATCTCTTTCGGGAACAATCGGTCCACAATTAGTCGCTTTCATCCCGAACGGGTACAAATCTACATTCATTGAATGTAGAAATTTTACAAAATCATTCAATGTATTTGAAAAATTGTATAACAATAGACAAAACTAATTGAACGCCTTTTCTTTTAACTTTCTAAGCTAGTTTTACATACAATTGCCGTGGCGTATACGCAACATTTTTGTAAGAATCTTAAAGCAAATTACCTGCATATTTTGACACCATTTTTCCACCATTTATAATAAAATTTCCAACGATTTATCTTCGGAATTAGTTAGAGCAGACCAGAAGGTGTGTGCATGCAAAAGTTTAGGCCAGTAACCCTTATGGTTCAGACTGTATGACGTTTTGAGTTTTATTTTATGAAAAATAAAATAAAAGTCTGACTGTAATTTTTATTCTTGAGTAAAAAAAAATAAAAATTACACATAATCATTATGCTTTGAGGGGAAAAATAAAAATGAAGTGTAATAATTATTTCTGATGGAAAAAAGTAAAAATCAAGTATAATAATTATTTTTGACGGGAAAAGAAATAATAATTACCCTGCAGTAAATTTGTTTCACTGCTGAAGGATCAGTGATGATTGTTTGTTGAATATTCATCACTGTCGTCATAACTCAGTATATTTTTATTTGTTTTTGTTTTTTGTCTGAGGAAAGCAAACCATTTATATGAAAATATTCACTGATACCTCCTCGTCATAGGTGAATTGCGTCAGTGATTCATTAAGGATTCACTGCGGATTTTTACTGCAGGGTATGCTTGAGAAAAAAATAAAAATTACATAAATAGAAATAATTATTTTTGATCGAATAAAATATAAATCGAAGAATAATGATTACATGCTGTTTATGATGATTAACGTCCCTGATTTGTACCTACGCAAAAAATTTACCATTACCCATGGAATGCTCGATTATAATATTTTTGCTAGTTTCTATTTCTATAGAAAATTTCATTAAACCAATAAATGAAGAAATGAAATTGTACATTTTACTTTTCATCCAGATTCGGAGACCACTTTCACATCCAATGTGAATATACGTAGCGAAACTGTAGACAGAAGAGGTGGTAGTGGCGGTGGTGAAGCGGTGGGTTCGAGTGACGAAAATCATTCGCTGCTACAACGTGGCAACTCTGACGATCAAAATGATGGGGATATGGGTGCTAGTGCTGGAGGCGATAACGGAGCCACGTAGCGATTCCTTAAAAATACATAGGACAAATAATTACGCCGCCACCTACTTTCCGCTCCCTCCGACAGTGACAGTGATAGTGAAATAATAGATAAAAACGCTTAGCAACCAACAAAAAATTACAAAAAAAAAAAATTAATTTTATATTTTATATTCATATTATTAAAAAAAAATGTATACATATATACATATGTACATACATATACATATATACATGCGTATATTACACATATGTACATACATACATACCCTGCAGGAAGTCAGCTAACTTAAAACTAACTTTAAACTGTTTACAAAGACACTTTTGGTGACTTTTAATTGCATATGTTCTGTAAAAGGTGCTAGCTACTTTTAAATGGGCATCCAAAGAAAGTCAAGCCTCTGCAAAACTCGTACTCAGTGTTGGCCCAAAAAAGGAAAAAGTGTCCCCCAAATTTTGTTTAGCTAGAAACACATTTTTATATATTTTTGTTGTTTATTTAATGCTTAAAGCAATTCACAGGTTAACAACAGTGTTTTACTAAAACCAAGTAAAACTAGAGCAAACATACTTATATTTAATTCAAGTGTATGTATAATATAAATAAGTTATAATTTAATGGATTTAAAATTTAGTTCTCAGATATTTGACAACCAAGTTTTCTACCGGTATCCAAGAATCTAAATCATTTCCATTAGTTAAATTGAGCGCTGAGATCATTGAACTGCACGTATCAATTTTGCAAGCGGTTTGTAACCTTGGTCTTAAATAGTGAAAGTTTTGAAAATAATCTTTCTGCTGATGCACTACTATGTAGCAGCGTTAATATATTTGCAACAAATTCACAACAAGTTCCCATTTAAATTGTTTTCCATATTCCGCACGCTGTGCCAAAACTCTTCTATTTCGGTTTGTTCAAACAATTTTTTTGCTTTCTAAAAATTTATACTCCTAAATAACTCTTTCGGGATTTTCCTTCGCAGCGGATAGTTGCCAATGAAAAATGAAAAGGTAACGAAGAGGCATCTTTTTATATTTAAGAAAAAAACTAAAAAATATTTATTACATTATAGTTTTGAAAGTAAAAAAGGACCAAAAGTGGCCTGGCTCTTAAATGGTTCAAATTGCCACTTTAGTGGCCCCAGCGGCAACGCTGCTCGTACTTGAGGGTAACTATAAACTATATAGTACATTACTTTTCTTGAAATAAAAGAAATATTTAGTTAGTTACAAAATGCAACCTTATACATTTTTAGATAATTATACAAAAAATATAAGGGAAATTGTGGCACAGCTGCTTCTTAAATTCAACTAAAATATAAATCCAGCTATATTCCCAATCCTTCGCTTTCCAAAGGAATACAAATATTTTCATCAGGTATTTGAAATAATAATATTATACTCTTTAAATAAAATGCATCACTAACCATCTGAGAATTACAGAAATACACAAAGTCGACTAAAATTTAGCGAACGAAAATTTGTCATAGAATTTTTGCCACTTCGAAATTGCACAGAAATCAAAGTGTGTTTTATAATGGTTACTCAATTCACCTTCTGAACTGGTGAGCATCTAACTCCAATTGAGCCAGTTTCTTTTCGACACCCTTTTGCTAGTTCGGAACTAGAAATTTTGCTCGCTAGTTATTGAGTTCCCTGCAGGGTATGTATGTGCATATTTACATTCATACATACAAATAAAAATACATATACATACATACATACTCTGAAAAAAAACGCTGTAAATATAAAGACTTTTGCAGTTAAACGAACAACTTTCCGCAGTTGAAATGTGCCCAACAACGCTCCGTTGTTGTTTCAAAGATGCGAGCGTTTTTGATTCAAATACTTTTCGTATTTAAGTTAACAACGGAACCTGTTAAATCAAATACTTTTACATTTAAGTTAACAGTTTTTGCTTTTGAATTAACAGCAAAAGTTTTTGGTCCAAAAACGGGCACCATTGAAGCAAATACTCACGCATATACATAAATTAACCCAAAAAAATTGTAAACAATAGTAATTTTTTTTTAATATAATATATATTTTTTTATTTTATTTTATTTTATTTTATTTTATTTTATTTTTTTATATAATGTATGTTTACCTTCTTCTTCTTGATTGGCGCTTAACCGTCTAGACGATTCTGGCCGAGTCCAACAGAGCGCGCCAATTGCTTCTGTTTCGTGCAGCATGGCGCCACTTGGGAACACCTAGGGAGGCAGCATCGCTGTCCACCTGATTTTCCCAACGCAGTGGAGGTCTCCCTTTTCTTTTGCGTTCAGCGGGTTTCGATAGAAATGCTTTCTTAGCCGGAGCGCCTTCGTCCATTCTCACGACATGACCTGCCCAACGCAGCCGCTGGATCTTTATTCGCTGAACAATGTCGATGTCTGTGTAAAGCTCGTACAGCTCATCGTTAAATCTCCGTCGATACTCGCCCACGCCAACGCGCAAAGGTCCATAAATCTTACGAAGAACTTTTCTCTCGAATACTCCAAGTGCCATCTCATCTGATTTTGAAATTGTCCATGCTTCTGCGCCGTACATGAGGACTGGAACGATGAGCGTCCTGTAGAGTGTGATTTTTGTTTGTCGAGAGAGGACTTTACTTTTCAGTTGCCTACTTAGTCCGAAGTAGCATTTATTGGCAAGCGTGATTCTTCGTTGGATCTCCGTGCTGACATCATTCTTGGTGTTAATGCTGGTTCCCAGATAGACGAAGTCCTTAACAGTTTCGAATTTGTAGCTATCAACATTGACGTGGCTGCCAAGGCGTGCTGTTTCTTTGTGTGATGACAGGAGGTACTTCGTCTTGTCCTCGTTGACCGCCAAACCCATTTTCTTAGCCTCTTTATCCAGCTTGGAGAAGGCAGAACATACGGCGCGCGTGTTAGTGCCAATGATGTCGATGTCATCGGCGTACGCCAGCAGTTGCACACTCTTGTGATATAAGATGCTTCCTGTATGGTTAAGTTCTGCAGCTCGTATTATCTTTTCCAGCATCAAATTGAAGAAGTCGCACGAAAGAGAGTCACCTTGTCTGAAACCTCGTTTGGTCTCGAACGGCTCGGAGAGGTCCTTCCCAATTCTGACGGAGCTGGTGGTGTTAGTCAATGTCATTTGGCATAGCCGTATAAGTTTAGCAGGGAAACCAAATTCAGACATTGCGGCATACAGGCAATTCCTATTCGTGCTATCAAAAGCGGCTTTAAAATCGACAAAGAGATGGTGTGTGTCGGATCCTTTTTCATGGGTTTTTTCCAATATTTGTCGTATTGTGAAGATCTGGTCGATGGTAGATTTACCAGGTCTAAAGCCACACTGATAAGGTCCAATCAGATTGTTGACGATAGGCTTCAGTCTTTCGCACAATACACTTGCTAAGACCTTATATGCGATATTCAGGAGGCTTATCCCACGATAATTGGCGCGTACTGTGGAGTCTCCTTTTTTGTGGATTGGGCAGAGCACACTTAAGTTCCAATCGTCGGGCATGCGCTCGTCCGACCATATTCTGCATAGGAGTTGATGCATGCTCCTTATCAACTCTTCGCCACCATGTTTGAATAGCTCGGCTGGCAAGCCGTCAGCGCCCATGTATGTTTACCTAGCAATATTAATACTAAGGCCTGGTTTCACCAAACGAACTTTTTCGATTGACCATTTCCATCTTTATTTTTTTATTCTTCATCTGCCTTGGCCACTCCTTCCAGCCTTTAAAACAACTCTTGTTTGCAGCGTAGTAATGCTTATGCTATTCATTCCACTGCAATATAATTTCACTAAATTTAATTTATTTGTATTTTGTTATACTCAGCTGTACTAGTACACAGAGTATTATAGTTTTAATCACATAACGGTGGATTGTAACAGAATGAAATAATCGAGATAGATATAGACTTATATATATCAAAATGATCAGGGTGAAAAGAGAAATCGATTGAGCCATGTCCGTCCGTCCGTCCGTCCGTCCGTCCGTCCGTCCGTCCGTCCGTCTGTCCGTCCGTCCGTCCGTCCGTCCGTCTGTAAACACTCTAACTCGCGCAAAAATTGAGATATTTTGATGAAATTTGGAACGCAAGTTGGTATCGAGACTGGGACGGTTGGTATTGAAAATGGGCGAAATCGGACCATGACCACGCCCACTTTTCCTATATAGAAAAAATCGGAAATTTGGTATCTCAGCCACTAATATAGCTAGAGTTTTAAAATTTTACCCACGTATTGAGCTCGGGCCCTTATGAAGAAATTTGATGAAGTTTTGGAAAATGGGCGGTGCCACGCCCACTTATTAAGGGTCAAACATTGAAAGTTTTATATGTCATAACTCAGAAACCGTTGAAGATATATCGATGAAATTTGGTACGCGTAATTTGCTTACATAGACAAATGTTTTGACGAAAAATTATCAAAATCGGTTTACGGCCACGCCCACTTTTATATATGTGTATTATAAAGTGACCTAATAAAACCATTTTAAGCGATATCTCTGTCAAATATAAAGATCTATCATTGAAATTTTGTCGCATGAGTCCAACTATGGACATAAAACAAAAAACACAAAAATTTTGGAATATGGGCGGTGCCACGCCCACTTATTAAGGGGCAGACATTGAAAGTTTTATGAGTCATAACTCAGAAACCGTTGAAGATATATCGATGAAATTCGGTACGCGTAATATAATTACTTAGTCAAATGTTTTGGCGAAAAATTATCAAAATCGGTTGACGGCCACGCCCACTTTTATATATAGGAAATATAAGGGGGCCTAATAAAAACATTTTAAGCGATATCTCTGTCAAATATAAAGATCAATCACTGAGATTTTGTGGCAGGAGTCCAACTATGGACATAAAACAAAAACTACAAAAATTTTGGAAAATGGGCGGTGCCACGCCCACTTATTAAGGAGCGAATATTGAAAGTTTAATAAGCCATAACTCAGAAACCGTTAAAGATATATCGATGAAATCTGGTACGCGTGATATATTTACTTAGCCAAATGTGTGGACGAAAAATTACCAAAATCGGTTGACGACCGCGCCCACTTTTATATATGTGTATTATAAAGTGACCTAATAAAACCATTTTAAGCGATATCTATGTGAAATATAAAGATAATTCATTGAAATTTTGTGACATGAGTTTTACAATAGACCGGAAACAAAAAATAAAAAAGTTTGGAAAATGGGCGTGGCACCGCCTCTTTTTAGACAAAGGGATATATGAGATTTCTTAGCCTTTAACTCGACAAATAATTGAGATATTATGACGAAACTTGGTTTATACACTTTTATAACATGTGTTAATAGACACGCAAAAATGTATTGAAATCGGTTTATGACCACGCCTACTTTTTAACAAAGATATTTCTGGAACACCCTTTTGGAATTTGTAACGTGAAGTCTTTGTAACTAAAAGTCATAGAGGGATGAAATTTTGCACTAACAATAATATTTGTATGCTTATTTGGATGATTGATATAAATTTTGAAAATGGGCGTGGCTGCGCCCTGTTTATGCAGCACTCGTTTCATATAAAATACACCCTATATCGAACAAACGCAAACAAACAATGAAAGCATACAGCTGAGTATCTAATGTTCGATTGCACTCGAACTTAGGCTTCCTTACTTGTTTTTATTATTATTGTTATTGATTTTATATGCTATTGTTTTCTTCACTGGTATATTTTGCAAATCCGCCTAATTTTTTCCACACTCTCACATGATGGGTTGTTGAAGTAGTTTGAATACATTACTCGTGGTGCATGTTTATAGCTTCGTAGTGAAAAAGTTCGTATACACGCTAACCGTTTATTTTATGTATTTGTTATGGAATTTGAAAATTTTTTTTTCTATCTTTTTATTCTTCTTTTTTTATACTTAAAAAATTTTCAACAGCAAGGGAGTTTTTGGATCAACAACGCCCGTCTTTGAATTAACTACGGAAAGTTGTTGAATCAAAAACTTTGCCGTTAAAACAAATAATTTTGCTTTTGAATCAAAGACGAAAATTCAACAGCGGAAAGTTGTTGGTTTAACTACGGGTATTTTTTTCAGAGTATAAACATAAGTGAACGGTATGTGAAAAGAAAAGCAATGGAATCTAAAATTACATAGTAAGCTAATAGATTAAAAGAAATATACATATATGTATACAAAAATATGTACTATAAGTGCATAAGTACATCCCTGCTAAAATTATTGGACTACTTGGTACATTTGTGCCAAAGTCAACTAGCTACAAGCTTGTCGCATGTATTTAATCATTGGGCTAGTGCCATGCAGGAAACTATCGCATTTTGCTACGACCATCGCTCTTTTTTTCACGATCATTGCTCGTTTTGACGATCGCCCTACAGTGTCACAACAAACTAGCCCAAAACTAGAAACATTTCATATAAAACAAGTAAGGAAGCCTAAGTTCGAGTGGAATCGAACATTAGATACTCAGCTGTATGCTTTCATTGTTTGTTTGCGTTTGATGGAAACACGGCGTATTTTACATAAAGCGAGTGCCGCATAAAGTGGGCGTAGCCACGCCCATTTTCAACATTTTTATCAGTCATCCAACTAAGCATATGAATATTATTCTCTGTGCAAAATTTCATTCCTTTTTGATTTCTAGTTACAAAGATGTCACGTTACAAATTCCCAAAGGGTGTTCCAGAAATATCTTTGTTAAAAAGTAGGCGTGGTCATAAACCGATTTCAATAAATTCTTGCGTGTCTATTAACACAAGTTGTAAAAGAGTATAAACCAAGTTTCGTTATAATATCTCAATTATTTGTCGAGTTATAGGCTAAGAAATCTCGTATATTCCTTTGTCTAAAAAGAGGCGGTGCCACGCCCATTTTCCAAAATTTTTATATTTTTTGTTTCCGGTCTATTGTGGAACTCATGCCACAAAATTTCAATGAATTATCTTTATATTTGACAAAGATATCGCTTAAAATGTTTTTATTAGGCCACTTTATAGTTTCCATGTATAAAAGTGGGCGTGGTCGTCAAACCGATTTCGCTAAAATTTTGAACATGTATTACCACAAGTAATAAAAGTGTACACACCAAGTTTCATGATTATATACAAATTATTTGTCGTTATGGGCTCAGAAATCTCGTATATTCCTGTTTCTAGAAAGAGGCGGTGCCACGCCCATTTTCCAAAATTTTTGTGTTTTTCGTTTTATGTCCGCAGTTGGACTCCTGCTATAAAATTTCAATGATATATCTTTATATTTGACAGAGATATCGCTTAAAATGTTTTTATTAGGCCACTTTATAATACACATATATAAAAGTGGGCGTGGCCGTCAACCGATTTTGGACATTTTTCGTCCAAACAATTTCCTAAGTAAGTAGGTATATCACGCATACCAAATTTCATCGATATATCTTCAACGGTTTCTGAGTTATGACTCATAAAACTTTCAATGTTTGCCCCTTAATAAGTGGGCGTGGCACCGCCCATTTTCCAAAATTTTTGTGTTTTTTGTTTTATGTCCATAGTTGGACTCATGCGACAAAATTTCAATGATAGATCTTTATATTTGACAGAGATATCGCTTAAAATGTTTTTATTAGGTCACTTTGTAATATACATATATAAAAGTGGGCGTGGCCGTCAACCGATTTTAACTATTTTCCGTCCAAACGTTTGCCTAAGTAAGCAAATCACACGTACAAAATTTCATCGATATATCTTCAATGGTTTCTGAGTTATGACATATAAAACTTTCAAGGTTTGGCCCTTAATAAGTGGGCGTGGCACCGCCCATTTTCCAAAATTTCATCAAATTTCTTCATAGGGGCCTGAGTTCAACACGTGCGTAAAATTTCATCGCTCCAGCTATATTAGTGACTGAGATACCAAATTTCCGATTTTTTCTATATGGGAAAAGTGGGCGTGGTCATGGTCCGATTTCGCCCATTTTCAATACCAACCGTCCCAGTCTCGATACCAACTTGCATTTCAAATTTCATCAAAATATCTCAATTTTTGCGCGAGTTAGAGTATTTACAGACGGACAGACGGACGGACGGACATGGCTCAATCGATTTCTCTTTTCACCCTGATCATTTTGATATATATAAGTCTATATCTATCTCGATTATTTCATTCTGTTACAATCCACCGTTATGTGATTAAAACTATAATACTCTGTGTACTAGTACAGCTGAGTATAAAAATTGGTCCAATTAACATTGCGATGTCCTAGGAGAGGACTAGCCCCTTTCATGCCTGTATAACAGCTAAGAGTAGCCACGGCAAGTTAGTATATAAACTAGTTTGATTTAATCGAGAACGGAGCATTGGCCTGTCTCTCGATCGCATCAAACTAGCTTACAAACCAGCTATAGCAAACCAATTCAGAAGCCACCTATGAGCATATGCAATTTTCATTTGTAATTTTCTTATTGTTAAATTATTTTATTTTAATTTTGTAATACTTATTTATAATCATTGTTTTAAAGCCTTTCGTACGTACATACGTATATCTAAGAAAAATTAGTAATTTAAGTAATATTTTAATTTGAAATAAATAACAGTTTGGTAGTGGTCCTGTCCTAAGACATAGCAATGTTAATTGGACCAATTTTGTCATATGAAATGTGGCAGTTCAGGGACTACTTTATTGCCACGAGCGACTGGTTTGTAAATGCGTGTATGGATTAGTTCCGTTGTCTGCAAGGATAGGCACTTGCATACATACCTGTTTACATATATCTACACTTAGGAAATCTAATGTACTTACACGGAGGAAACTATATTGATGCCATATCCATATAATGGGTATCATATAAACAAAAAGTTGTATTATATAAAGAAATATGGATATGGTATCCATTATATGGATATGACATCCATAGTTCATGGATAAGACAGGATTATCCATATATATGGATGTGACATCAATATAGTATTCTCCGTGTACATATGTATATGCCTATATTTCGTCAATTTGGTCTATTATTATTATTATTATTATTATTATTATTATTATTATTATTATTATCATTATTATTATTATTATTATTATTATTATTATTATTATTATTATCATTATTATTATTATTATTATTATTATTATTATTATTATTATTATTATTATTATTATTATTATTATTATTATTATTATTATTATTATTATTATTATTATTATTATTATTATTATTATTATTATTATTATTATTATTATTATTATTATTATTATTATTATTATTATTATTATTATTATTATTATTATTATTATTATTATTATTATTATTATTATTATTATTATTATTATTATTATTATTATTATTATTATTATTATTATTATTATTATTATTATTATTATTATTATTATTATTATTATTATTATTATTATTATTATTATTATTATTATTATTATTATTATTATTATTATTATTATTATTATTATTATTATTATTATTATTATTATTATTATTATTATTATTATTATTATTATTATTATTATTATTATTATTATTATTATTATTATTATTATTATTATTATTATTATTATTATTATTATTATTATTATTATTATTATTATTATTATTATTATTATTATTATTATTATTATTATTATTATTATTATTATTATTATTATTATTATTATTATTATTATTATTATTATTATTATTATTATTATTATTATTATTATTATTATTATTATTATTATTATTATTATTATTATTATTATTATTATTATTATTATTATTATTATTATTATTATTATTATTATTATTATTATTATTATTATTATTATTATTATTATTATTATTATTATTATTATTATTATTATTATTATTATTATTATTATTATTATTATTATTATTATTATTATTATTATTATTATTATTATTATTATTATTATTATTATTATTATTATTATTATTATTATTATTATTATTATTATTATTATTATTATTATTATTATTATTATTATTATTATTATTATTATTATTATTATTATTATTATTATTATTATTATTATTATTATTATTATTATTATTATTATTATTATTATTATTATTATTATTATTATTATATTATTATTATTATTATTATTATTATTATTATTATTATTATTATTATTATTATTATTATTATTATTATTATTATTATTATTATTATTATTATTATTATTATTATATTATTATTATTATTATTATTATTATTATTATTATTATTATTATTATTATTATTATTATTATTATTATTATTATTATTATTATTATTATTATTATTATTATTATTATTATTATTATTATTATTATTATTATTATTATTATTATTATTATTATTATTATTATTATTATTATTATTATTATTATTATTATTATTATTATTATTATTATTATTATTATTATTATTATTATTATTATTATTATTATTATTATTATTATTATTATTATTATTATTATTATATTATTATTATTATTATTATTATTATTATTATTATTATTATTATTATTATTATTATTATTATTATTATTATTATTATTATTATTATTATTATTATTATTATTATTATTATTATTATTATTATTATTATTATTATTATTATATTATTATTATTATTATTATTATTATTATTATTATTATTATTATTATTATTATTATTATTATTATTATTATTATTATTATTATTATTATTATTATTATTATTATTATTATTATATTATTATTATTATTATTATTATTATTATTATTATTATTATTATTATTATTATTATTATTATTATTATTATTATTATTATTATTATTATTATTATTATTATTATTATTATTATTATTATTATTATTATTATTATTATTATTATTATTATTATTATTATTTATTATTATTATTATTATTATTATTATTATTATTATTATTATTATTATTATTATTATTATTATTATTATTATTATTATTATTATTATTATTATATTATTATTATTATTATTATTATTATTATTATTATTATTATTATTATTATTATTATTATTATTATTATTATTATATTTATTATTATTATTATTATTATTATTATTATTATTATTATTATTATTATATTATTATTATTATTATTATTATTATTATTATTATTATTATTATTATTATTATTATTATTATTATTATTATTATATTATTATTATTATTATTATTATTATTATTATTATTATTATTAGTTATTATTATTATTATTATTATTATTATTATTATTATTATTATTATTATTATTATTATTATTATTATTATTATTATTATTATTATTATTATTATTATTATTATTATTATTATTATTATTATTATTATTATTATTATTATTATTATTATTATTATTATTATTATTATTATTATTATTATTATTATTATTATTATTATTATTATTATTATTATTATTATTATTATTATTATTATTATTATTATTATTATTATTATTATTATATTATTATTATTATTATTATTATTATTATTATATTATTATTATTATTATTATTATTATTATTATTATTATTATTATTATTATTATTATTATTATTATTATTATTATTATTATTATTATTATTATTATTATTATTATTATTATTATTATTATTATTATTATTATTATTATTATTATTATTATTATTATTATTATTATTATTATTATTATTATTATTATTATTATTATTATTATTATTATTATTATTATTATTATTATTATTATTATTATTATTATTATTATTATTATTATTATTATTATTATTATTATTATTATTATTATTATTATTATTATTATTATTATTATTATTATTATTATTATTATTATTATTATTATTATTATTATTATTATTATTATTATTATTATTATTATTATTATTATTATTATTATTATTATTATTATTATTATTATTATTATTATTATTATTATTATTATTATTATTATTATTATTATTATTATTATTATTATTATTATTATTATTATTATTATTATTATTATTATTATTATTATTATTATTATTATTATTATTATTATTATTATTATTATTATTATTATTATTATTATTATTATTATTATTATTATTATTATTATTATTATTATTATTATTATTATTATTATTATTATTATTATTATTATTATTATTATTATTATTATTATTATTATTATTATTATTATTATTATTATTATTATTATTATTATTATTATTATTATTATTATTATTATTATTATTATTATTATTATTATTATTATTATTATTATTATTATTATTATTATTATTATTATTATTATTATTATTATTATTATTATTATTATTATTATTATTATTATTATTATTATTATTATTATTATTATTATTATTATTATTATTATTATTATTATTATTATTATTATTATTATTATTATTATTATTATTATTATTATTATTATTATTATTATTATTATTATTATTATTATTATTATTATTATTATTATTATTATTATTATTATTATTATTATTATTATTATTATTATTATTATTATTATTATTATTATTATTATTATTATTATTATTATTATTATTATTATTATTATTATTATTATTATTATTATTATTATTATTATTATTATTATTATTATTATTATTATTATTATTATTATTATTATTATTATTATTATTATTATTATTATTATTATTATTATTATTATTATTATTATTATTATTATTATTATTATTATTATTATTATTATTATTATTATTATTATTATTATTATTATTATTATTATTATTATTATTATTATTATTATTATTATTATTATTATTATTATTATTATTATTATTATTATTATTATTATTATTATTATTATTATTATTATTATTATTATTATTATTATTATTATTATTATTATTATTATTATTATTATTATTATTATTATTATTATTATTATTATTATTATTATTATTATTATTATTATTATTATTATTATTATTATTATTATTATTATTATTATTATTATTATTATTATTATTATTATTATTATTATTATTATTATTATTATTATTATTATTATTATTATTATTATTATTATTATTATTATTATTATTATTATTATTATTATTATTATTATTATTATTATTATTATTATTATTATTATTATTATTATTATTATTATTATTATTATTATTATTATTATTATTATTATTATTATTATTATTATTATTATTATTATTATTATTATTATTATTATTATTATTATTATTATTATTATTATTATTATTATTATTATTATTATTATTATTATTATTATTATTATTATATTATTATTATTATTATATTATTAATAAATAATTATTATTAT